>CM069310.1:25250000-26482500 GCA_035609425.1 Epinephelus awoara | reverse complement strand
AAAGACTCCCCAGGCTGTGTTGAATTTTTACATGTTAGGAGTGCAAATGAATAAGCCTCTTTGATTATCACTATGCAAATAACTGAAGAACATGTAATGCAAGTGATTAGTAACTTAAATGCGATTACTGACTTTAGAAAATAGTTTCTCCAGCACTCTCAAAGATAAAAAAGGAAAAGAGCCCGGGTCTTTATCCATATCACCGTCATAAAGCAGTGTGTTCAAAAACAGCAAAGTGGTGTTGGTTCTCCTCCACCCACTCACAGGTCAGCCGAAACTCTCTCATCACAGCTAATTTCTTTTTGCAAAATGATAAGAAATTGCAGTATTAATATAATTAGTCAAGTACTTGTCATAAACACCTTGAAACAGGAAAGGCAAATACAAAACATTCCCTGTACATGTATTCTTGGTGTTGAGAGTGGACTCCATGACATCAGGCTCAGACAAGCGGACCTTCATGACGTCTGGCTCTGGTAGGAACAGTTCACAGATTATTTTTTTGGCTTGCACCCCATGTTTTTTTCACAACATATAGAGAAGAGCATGGCTGAAAAATGTTTTATCAACTGCAAAGATGTCATTTTTTGCACCAATGCATTGGAATGACCGCTGAATCTGCTGAAATATCAGCTACCCTTTGTCTGTGTTTTAGCCCTTCTGATCAATGTTGCTGTGCAGTAGCAGCTGTGGAGATGAGGGGACATTCTGCAGCTTTGACCACACTTGATGATGATGACAAAATATAAAATGTAGTGATAACACAATCATTTTCTTTGAATACAGTATTTATTTTTTTATACAGTGCAGCAAAGCACCCTTCTGGAAGTTTTGGGATAAAGTGCCTTGCTAGAGAGAACAACATTAACACTGATCTGGATTTTTCGGATCTCTCGGTCCAGTGTGGTTTAGGGTTTTACTTGGATCAAGCAGTCACACACCTGATTTTGCTAATCACACTGAGATACTGTATTTAACTGAATAAAGAAACACAAGGATTTACACACAAACCGTCCTGTTAGACTGCAATCCGAACATGGGTGTTTCTCAAAGTTAAGGAAAGATCCTTATATGGCTGAATTTCAAGGATGCTACGTCATCAAATCCCGCCCAACGACTGCTCCAATGTCAAGGATCCTTCAAATTCTACCGAGGATTGAGTCCTTCCTTCAGAGAAATTCCAAGGATGCATGTGTGTATTGTCAGAAGGCATAAATACCCCAAATTCTTTGCACACAATTTGCTGGAAGTGAAGGCGGGGCCTCTTCAATGAAACCTGTGCCAGCGGAGCTCGGCAGGAATTAGATATGTCTTTTATTTGGATGACTGTCTCCAGGAGTTTTTATCATACAAGAATAAAAAAGTACTGACAGAAACCTCATAATTCATGCTTACTTATTCCAATGTGTCCACTGCCAAATAATCAGCTTTTTAAAATATAACTGATTAAGATAAAACAATACATGTTTTAAATCATTCATTTACAGCAGTAATAGAGCACTAAGTGCCACAAAAGTTTCATTTAGCCTACCTGTTTGTTTTTAAGTATGATTCAGAAATATATCAGGTGACTGAAAATACAGCTTACATTTGCTCAAATTGTACAACAACATTAGACAGTTATTACAGTAACCTGAAACCCCCTCAGTCTGCTGAAGGTTAGTGACACACACGCCTGAGGACACTTTAGCTTGTTCCAATGTGTGTTCACTGAATGCTATGAAGGAGTGTTGCCTTGACTTTGCAAAAACACAAACTGTAGCGTAGTTGTCGCATGGTAATGACAACCACAGGCAACCAGGAAGGAATGCAGGAGGGTTGCAGAAGGCCTCGTGGTCAGGGACAAAAGGCTGTTGGGTTTATGAAGCAGGTAGGTCTGAGGCAGGCAGGATTGACAACGGGAAATCAGTTTGAAACAAAGTGCTGGAGAGTCTTGCTTGAGTGGCCAAGAACAATGTGGCAATGAGCAGAAGTGGAGGACTTGGGTCACTTGACTCGAGTACGACTCGAGTTGCAAATTTGAGGACTTGAGACTTGCTTGACTAACAAGGATGAAAGACTCGACCTGACTTTGACTTGGTACTCATGACTTGAGACTTGACTTTGACTTGAGACAGATATACTTGAAGTTTTTTCATTTAATATATTTTTTTTTAGACACTGAGACACTGATATGATGACGCATAAATCACAGTGGGGGATAACCCATCGGCTGATACTGTATTTGTGCCCACGTTATGAGAGCTCTGACCTCCTGTTCACAGCTCTCCTCGGAGAGAGGGCATTATGAGCTTCACAGTTTGCTTTCTACAGTTCTATCTCGGTTTATAACTCATACAGTACTGAATGTGCTTTGCAACCAGCAACATGGTGTCAGCTCTGGGCTGTTACTCACACACAGTCACCATTGTGAAAGCTGATACATATATGCTCAGGCACTTCTCTTGTTTGTACAATGTTTTGAGACTGCCACAGTGCTTAATGACTGTTCCTGCCTGCTGTCCCAACATAAGTTCACAATTTGTGTGTGTGTATGTTGCTTGCCATGTGCATCCGCGCGCCATGAGAAAGTGCACCCTGTGACTTTTTTTGGCCTCCCGCTCCTGCTCGGCTCACGTTTGGGGATTTTAACAATGTGTCATTATCTCATCTGCTCTCTCACAGAGAGTAACAAGTAACTAATACCACCCTGTAAAAATACTCTGTTACAAGTCAGTGTAAGTAAAAGTATGTAAGTATACTCAGGAAAACATACTTAAAGTATTACAAATAAAAGTACTGTAAAAATGTTCCCTGTGACTATAAGACATCATTAGATGATTCTGACTCATGCATTAATGTAAAAGCAGGATTTTACTGTTGTAGCTAGTTGAGGTAGAATGCATTATGGACTATTAACTAATGATTATTTTCATTATGGGTTCATCTGCTGATTATTTTCTCCATTTACTGGTTGATTGATTGTTTGGTTTGTAAAATTTTTGGAAATAGTGAGTGAGAGTGTCACATTTCCCCAGAGCCCAAAGTGACACCTTCACAATGTTCAAACCTCAACATAAATTTTTTTTTTTTTAAAAAGCATAAAAAAGACCCCTCACATCTGTGAAGCTTGAACCATGAAATATTTTTTGCATTATTAAATGACTTAGATGATTACCGAAATAGTGGGAATTTTATTTTCTGTCAAATCAGCAACTGACTAATAGTTCCAGCTGTACTTGTGCTTGTACATGTTTTGTCTGCAAAAATCTTAATTTGTTAAGCAATTGATAAATGTGGTGGAGTAGAGGTAGAAAGTGGCATGAGTAGAAAACAACTCAGATTTTGCCAACAGAACCTGAGTAAATGTGTTAAGTTACATTCCAACAGCGGGTGCAGTTTATATTATCTTGTTGAGTTTGTAAGTACGACTTGACTTGTGACTTGCTTGACCTGATCAAGGACTTGGCTTGACTTGCTTGATTTTCTCCACAGTGACTTGGTACTTGCTTAAGACTTCAAGGTTGTGACTTGAAACTTGCTTATGACTTGCACATGTGTGGCTCACTCCCACCTCTGGCAATGAGTGACTGAGAGGCTGGGGTGTATGTACTGGCTGAGAGTAATGAGGAGCATGTGAACTGAGTTGGCTTAATGAGGTGGGCATGGTGGGTAGGCAGGAGCGGGGACAGTATAGACAGGTGATTGGTCGGCAGGTATGAGTGGTTGCGAGGCAGGATGAGTGGAGAAAGAAACCACCTGGACACCATCTGCTCCTCTTCACCTGCCCGCGCTGGAACCTCTCGGCCAGCTTCCCCAGCCCAGCTGCCCTGCTTCACCCCCCAACCTCAGACTTTGCACTCTTTTTATTACCAATAAATCGCCTGCTAGATCCTGCTCCCAGTCTGTATTTTGTCTGCTGTTAGGTTCTTTGTCATGCAACAGTTCATCCTCTGGGCACCATGATTATCCACACCAAATTTCATGACAGTTCATCTAACAGTAGTCAAGTTATTTCAGAGTGGTGACCAACAGAGCAACATCTCATCTATTAAATCAATAAAATATCATAAAGTAAAACTGTTTGTTTTGGTTTATTTCAATAATGATTTGCAATGGTCACTTGCATGAAACCAGACTTCCCCAGTTAGGAGCTGGTATGAGGAACACTGAAGGCTGATTATTTCCTGGTATCCTGGAAACTGTCTTTCAAACCAGCATCATTTTTAGTTTTGACCTGATTAAGCTGGAGGAAGTTGAAGAGAAAAAGAAAGATAAATATGTGGGGGGAATACTATTGAATGCTTGTAAGAAACCCCAAACGAAGAAATGGCTTAAGGATACTTTGAGAACTGGAAAATGGATCATTTACATTTCATCCTTATAGACCAGACTTTGTGTAAATATTAGCAAAATTAACAAAAAATATTTTTATTTATTTCCCTTTTCGTGCTTAAAGGCTCTTTGTGTTCATATGGTGTTGACTTGGTTTATGTGTATTATGTTCACACTCTCTTTAAGAGTAAATTGAAGGAAAATGACCAAAAAGGGATGCTAGATATTCAAAAGTTGTAAAGTAAAGAGAAGAAACATTTTTATTTGACATGTTTAATTTTTTTATTAATATGCTTTCAACCTAATTCTTATAATAGTTTCCCTAAAAGGCAGAAAGCTTCCTTTTCGGCGGAAACTTTTCCGATGGCTTTTTATCATCCTAAACCACAAGACAGCGCTGGGATGAAGAGGGGATGATTCCTGAGATGTCAATCTTTGTTGGAAGCCCTGCATGGGAATTCATTTCTTCTTCTCCACCTTTTGTGCAGCCTTAGTGACCTTTCCAGTTCCAACATCAGACTTTTGGACCTCCTTAATGACACCAACAGCCACGGTCTGCCTCATGTCACGCACAGCAAAGCGGCCTGAGAGAAGGGAGATGGACAAGAGAAGACATAAACAGAGCACTCAGTGAGAGGCTCAAAAGATGACATTAACATAACTGATAAAATAAATGAAAAACAAGCTGAAAGAACATTTTGTGCTGATTTTATGTCCTAACAGAACCTGAATTAAAAATCAATTAAGATGAATAGAGGTTAGTGAGATTCAATGTGCTTAAGTATAACTGTATTTTATGCTGCCGTTTCTCTTTTTTTCACTTTCCCCCTTTACATCCTCCTATTTTGGGGACTTAAAGTGGCCTTTGTTTTCCCCCATTTGACCAACTGAAACAGCACAGGCGTTGGTAGTCCTTTGCCTTCAGTTTCCTACCCTCCATCTGTACAGCGCACCAATGTATGACATCATATACAAGAAAGCTTTATAGGTTGAAGAGTAAAAGTCAGTTCAGGTGTCATATAATGTCCATTCACCGAAAGCAGATGAAATGTGAGTTGCGGTCTCAACCCATAATCTAAACCACAAAATGAAGTGTAACCTACAAATGCAGCAGATAAAGCAGGAAAAGCCTTTTACTCACCCAGTGGAGGATAATCACAGAACTTCTCAACAACCATGCCCTTCTGTGGATACATTAAGACAATAGCGGCGTCTCCACATTTGACAGACTTGGGGTTCTCCTCAAGCGTCTTGCCTGAACGACGGTCGATCTTCTCCTTGAGCTCACTGAACTTGCAGGCAATGTGAGCAGTGTGGCAGTCCAGCACAGGGGAATAGCCAGCACAAATTTGACCGGGGTGGTTCAGGACGATGACCTGAAATAATAATGTTTAAGTAAATTTAGAAACGGTGGCCAGAGTTCTCCACCTAGCACTCATCTCAGGCCTGAGATGAAAACTATTGCAGTTCCTGCTATTAGCCAGCAGAGGTCCACAGAAGTTCACCTCAGCTGGATCCCTCATGGACTTTTTAGAGTCACTATAAAATTACATTTTGGACTGTTTGTGCCACATCAATAAATGTAATTCTTTTTGGAGATTAGTTTTGAAGCAAAACATTTACAATGAGATTATTTACTTATTTTCAGTTTGTGAGCAAAAGGGACCTTCATTAGTTCTTGGTGTAAAAGTAACAGCTCTAAAATCTTGATCTTTGGCATTTTTTGTTCAGGCTATTAGGTGAATTCAGTGCTACTTCAGGCAAGAATGACGAACAATGTGAGGCTTATTTTTAAGTCTTCCACAGTTTTTTGTCATTAGCTTGAACACATCTGTCCATTCAGAAATTACATTTTCAAAACAGTTCACACACAGGCCTATATTCAAAGTTGCTGGCCAAAATGACACATTTTGTTTGTAATGCTCTAACACTAACGAAACATATATTATTTTCTTTTAACTCTTTTTATTTTAATCATTACAAAGTGGACAGCACAATACAAAACCCCTCAATTGATATAAACCAATTCAACCTTAATTTGTGCTGTTTATCTGTGCCATGTGTTGACACTTGACACAGTTATCGTATGTGTCAAAAAAGGCAAGCAGGCATGTCACAGCATAAATTGTATTCTTTTCTCCAAAGATTGTTTAACTTAAGTCAACAAAGCCTGCTGCAACTTACACATTTTGATATACCCTGTAAAATTAAAAAAATAAATAAATAAATAAATAAATAATTCTTCATTCACTTTAATCTTGTACAGTAAGCACCTAGACCAGACAAAGTCAGACATTTATTATGGAACAGCTTTTGTACTGTGTCCTTGTCTTACCAAAGAACCAAATGAGAATGTCACCCTAACTCTTTGAAATTAACTGGATCATATTTTTCTATGTCATTCTTTTGGTCTAACAGCCATAGACTAGGTTTTGACCTAGCTGAATATTTGGCCCTTGTGTCATAGCCTCTTCTTCTCCTTGCATGCCTTTGACCTCTCTAATTCATGCTTGCAAATAACAACACATAGGTTGCATGTTTTAAAGCTAGATAGATAAGTTCATATTGCTGGTTAAAGAGTTGTGCAAAGGAGTTTCACTCAGGTGCATTGAAGATTCATAAATATTCAAGTACTTTTTATCAGCTGTAAAAAAAAAAAAAAAAAAGGTTTTGTTTTGTTTAACACAGTTAATCCAATAGAGTCTGTGGTCTTTCTCATAGATATGTGTTAAAGGAACAATGTGTAAGATTTAGGGGGATTTAGTGGCATATAGTGGTGAGGATTGCAGATAGCAACATGCTGAAATTTCTCTCGGTTAGAATTTCTTCAGTGTTCACTGTGTAGGACGTTTTTACTGGGAGCCCAATTATTCTCTCTAAAACAGATGGACCTGGTGATTAAACAAACTAAATAAAGCAGTTTAACATTACAAATCAGTGTTTCTCCATCGCTGTTCAGCTCTTTGCAAACGGGCTGCTAGCCCAGCACCTGCTGTGTGCTCAGCTTTTTTCCCCTGATAACTTAAGGTGTATTCACCTTATTTCTGATCTAGATGTCCTTTTTACAGGAGTCAAATTACCCACAGAACAAAATGGGGCCAGTGATTGAAATTAATTGGTTAGACTCACCTGGGCAATGAAACTGTCACATTTCTTTGGTGGGTCGTTCTTGCTGTCACCCGCCACGTTTCCACGGCGGATCTCCTTGACGGATACATTCTTGACGTTGAAGCCAACGTTGTCACCAGGGCCAGCTTCAGACAGAGACTCATGGTGCATCTCCACAGTCTTCACCTCAGTGGTCAGGTTGGCGGGAGCAAAGGTGACGACCATACCGGGCTTCAGGATACCGGTCTCAACACGGCCGACGGGGACAGTTCCAATACCTGAGAGAGTGGGAAGAAACAAGATTCTTGTACGCTTTTCAGTACGCTTTCAGTTTCAGTGTGCCCCGGGAGAAGATTTGATTTTGATGGTGACCTGCAATTGTAGGCTTGTGGGAGCCGTAGAGTACAGGCTGCAGAAATGCCTAAAGAAGTCCTTCACCCACAAAATGACCATTTGTCTATCAATTTGTCATGTCGTGTTACCTTGAATTCTTAAAGAAAACTTTTTTTTTCTCATATGCCTCCAAAGAAAACAGCAAACATGTTGATTTATTGGGGACCGCATTCAACAACAGCAACACTATATTTATATTATCTAAGCATGAACTAAAAGTGAAACTTAACTATGCTCTCCTCAGAGCCAGACTCTGATACTAAGATTTTTTAGTTTAAATGCATGTGTTTGGGAAGTACAAAGCATATGACAGGATAAATGAGACCTGACTATACTGCACGAGTTGTGAGAGTTTGTAAACGGGTGTTTTGATATAGTTTTGCTGTTGTTAAACGTGATCCCAAATCAATCAATAAAGCAACATTTTTTTCCATGGAAGCACACGAGAGAACCAACGTTTTCTTCACAAATTCGAGGTAATACGGCCTGGTCATTTTGTGGGTGAAGAATTCCTTTAAAGTTACAGCCCTTACGGGGGATGACAGGGAATAAGGAGGGAACAAAATATGACACTGCTTACCACCAATCTTGTAGACATCCTGCAGGGGCAGACGCATGGGCTTGTCAGTGGGGCGGGACGGGGGTATGATGGCATCAAGAGCGTCGAACAGGGTCTTACCACTGGCATTGCCTTCCTTACGTTCAGTGTTCCAACCCTTGAACCAGGTCATCTGAAGAGAAAAAAAATTGAGCAGTCAGTAGTGTGTTGTACTTGATTCAGGGCATCTACAGACAGATTTAAAATGAGAAATCAGTCCATGTTCTTAATCATTAATTTAAAACAAGTTAAAAAATTTCCTCACCTTGTCACTGGTCTCCAGCATGTTGTCTCCGTGCCATCCAGAGATGGGCACAAAGGGAACAGCTTTGGGGTTGTAGCCGATCTTCTTGATGTAGGTGCTCACTTCCTTCTGGATCTCTCCAAAACGGGTCTCATTGTAAGGGGGCTCAGTGGAGTCCATCTTGTTGATTCCAACGATGAGCTGCTTCACACCTAGTGTGAAGGCCAGCAGGGCGTGCTCACGGGTCTGTCCGTTCTTGGAGATACCAGCCTCGAACTCACCAACACCGGCAGCAACGATCAGCACGGCACAGTCAGCCTGAATAGTGAGGATTTTTTGTCATTTGTTAAATTTTTTACATCTGTATGTTTTGTAAAAAGATGGAGTCTGAAATTCTGAAGAAAGACTGTTGTTATTTTAACTGAACTCCCAAACAAGTACACCCCTCCCATCAGTGCTCCTTCAGAAGCTCTGGTAATATATCCAATTTTATATTTTAGTATCATAGCAGGGGTTCAGACAACTTTTTACGATGGTTGCACGGGTTTGCCTACCTATTTAACATAGGTGCACCGACACATAATTTTAAGTGCACCTACAATTTTCAACTAAGTTTTTGAGTTTTCTGACTGAGTTTTCTGTTTGTGTTCCTTGTTTCATGTCATTTATTTATTTATATTTCTCTCCTCGTGTCATGTCTGGTTTTACTTCCTGTCTTTGTGAATTTTTCTGCCTGCTTTCTATCACACCTGTCTTCGTCAGTCATGTTATTCATTCCCCATTCCCAGTGTCTTCCCTTCACACCTGTTCTGTATTAGTCTTATTTGCTCCACCCTAGTATTCCCCACAACACACTTGTTGTAAATTAATCCCCATTTATCTCCTTTTGACTGTGTCCAATTAATCCAGCTGTGTCTCTTTCTTGTGATTATTTCTTTGTGTGTGTGTGTGTATATATATATATATAGAGTTCGTCTTTGTACCTTCCGCTGTTATCGAATCGATCCCTGCTCCGTTTCCTGCCTGGTCTACTGTGTTTTGTTTTGGATTTCTTCCCAGAGTTTATTCCTGTGTTCATCGTGTTATCCCAGTTGATTTTTAGTTTTGGTTCTTCTTCCTTTTGAACTTTCATTTACCTGTCTATTTTGGATGTCTTTAATCCACCTGCCTACTGCTTTGCATGTGGGTCCCTTTCTGAGCTGATACATGACATCAGTGGGCTTTATGGCTTTATTAACAGCTATAGAAACTGTTCAACTGATAGCTAGCTAACTGATAGCTAATCAGCCAATCACGTGGCAGCAACTCAAGTATTTAGGCATGTGGACATGGTCAAGATGACCTGCTGAAATTCTAACTGAGCATCAGAATGCGGGAGGAAAGGTGATTTAAGTGACTTTGAATGTGGCATGGCTGTTGATGCTAGATGGGCTGGTCTGAGTATTTCAGAAACTGTTGATCGATTGGGATTTCCACACACTACCATCTCTAGGGTTTACAGACGATTGTCCAAAAAATAGAAAATATCAGGTGAGTTCTCTGGGCGAAAATGCCTTGTTGATGCCAGAGGTAAGAGGATTCTCATTATTTATGGATCCACAAAATAACTTAACCTCAACCTTTCATTATGTAACTTTTGGACATTTTCAAAGGAGACAGTGGAGAGGGAAATGAATAAAACATTAGGAATAGATCTTAAAGTTGATTTTACATGCTCTAACCAGCTGAGTGTCCGACAGGTTTATTTTGACTTAACTTCAGAAAATATAATAAAGTGATTTGTTATATTTCCAAAATGTTGGCTGTATGGAAATATATGCGTATACAGTCACTGCATCCTCTGTACCATAACCCTGACAAAAGCTTCAGCTAAAAACTTATTTACAACTTGTTGTTTAATATACAAACCTGAAAGTTAGGAGTCAATAAAGAGTAGGTTAAAAGGTGTGCCTTTACCTGAGAGGTACCAGTGATCATGTTCTTGATGAAGTCCCTGTGTCCAGGGGCATCAATGATGGTCACATAGTACTTGGTGGTCTCAAACTTCCAAAGAGCGATGTCAATAGTGATACCACGCTCACGCTCGGCCTTCAGTTTGTCCAGCACCCAGGCATACTTGAAGGAGCCCTTGCCCATCTGTTGTGGTTAAAAAAACACAATTAGAGTAGGAAAAGGAGGAGAGTAAAAGACAGGTGAGTAAGTGATTAAAGTTTAAACAATGACATTGATAGAATAAAAACAATGGCCTTCTTAGATTTTTTTCTTTTTAATGGTTGAATCCATTTATCTTTTCAGTAGTTGATACATTATATCATTAATCATTTTTAATATGTTTGACAAAAATACTAAACATATCTGTAATAAAACAGGGTGGCCCACAATAGCATAATCCAGGATTTTATGGCACCTGGTAGCCTAAATACACGCTGTTTCACTTGAGAAAAATGTCCCATTATAGTTTCTTGTTTTTGTCCCATTTTTCGAAAGATATTTTACATGCTTGTGTTAACATTGTAGCACAATACACATATCTTATTTAACTTTTAGAGCAACTGTAATGTATCACAAAAGTATTTCTGCTTCTGCTTCTGTTAAAAATACTTTGATTATAAACACTTAATAAAATGTTACATCCTGCAACCACTTTTGACATTATACAATTGATTCTCTATTGTAAAAAGTATTTTAATTATTAATCAAACAGTCAATGAAATGTAACATCCTGAAACCATTTTTGACATTATATAATTGTTGCTATAGCTGCAGTACTCAGTACTTACATACTGCTTGGTAGTTTAATCTATAACAATACATCATCATTTATTAGTTGATTTATATTTTGTATTAAACTGAACCATCAAAATAGTAACTAAATCTGGCAATTACATGTAGTGGAATAAAACACAAGTACATTATTATCCCCTGAATGTAGTGGAGTAAAAGTATTAAGTGGCATAAAATGGATATAGTCAAGTAAATTACCTCAGAATGGTACAGCACAGTACAGTAGGCCCACTAGAGTATATTCCACCACTGTTTACATAAATACATTTAATTCTTTGCCAACTCTCAGTCAGTAGCCTGCGCATTAATTATGGCAGTTGTGAAGTATTCTGTTTCTCCTCAGTTACTAACAAGTACTAATATTTTTAATATCATGATTTATAATGAATATGGAATGTAAAAAACAGTTTTGAGGTACACATTTCAATTATTAAGATGTGTAGGCTACGTTTGCATTTTAAAAACGAATTATCATTAAAAATAGTGCTTGTTTATAAAAAAAAAAATAACTCACAAAATAACTAACTAAATAAATAAATAAATAATCCTGGGAGGATTAGCCCGGACGCCCCACAGAGGTCCGGGTAATGGGTGAATAAGACAATACCTCGATTACGTAAGATGGCAACCCCTTAGTACACATATTTCAACAGCAGATGGCAGTTGTAACTTGGTAAAATTAGGGAGCAATTATATATCCGCCATACCTGTTTCCCGCACCTGTGATGTGTCATAGTTTGGGCCTCCATAGCCTCATGGTGTTGTACTCGGTGGGAATACTGTTAATAACTTAAATACATGTATCTGATGTCCCCTTCGGTTCCTTAAACCCACCTCAGCGGCTTCCTTCTCGAACTTCTCGATGGTTCTCTTGTCGATTCCTCCGCACTTGTAGATCAGGTGGCCGGTGGTGGTGGACTTGCCGGAGTCGACATGGCCAATGACCACGATGTTGATGTGGATCTTTTCCTTTCCCATTTCGATGTACTGGTTTTAAACGAAATGTGGTAAAGTTATGTCGACTTTAAAATGAAATAAATGAGGTTTAAGTCCGTCTATAATGTGAGGGAAGCGGAGCCGCCACTGAAGTTCCTAGTTAAGACTCAACGGTTATTCCAGATGGCGCTGATAATAGCTAACAGTAGCTAGCCGGCCTCAAGCACGTGCTAATGTTAATAGAATCCAACAAAGCAAATGATACGACCTTATCAAGTAATTTTATACTTTACATAAAAGTGGCAATACCACACTATTAAAATACTCTATAACAAATAAAATTCCTGTATTCAAAATTTTACTTCTACTACTACAACTATGAAAATATTAAGTAGTAGTCATTGTACAGAATGGCCCTTGTCATTGTTACATGATAATATTTGAGGTGGAACAACTACTTTCAATGCTTTTGGGTAGTTTAATCTGTAACACTACTATATTTTATGAACAGAAAACAGTTTTAATCAGTCTTAAAACAGTCTTAATCTTTAAAGTAATTAGTCGCCGTCAAATTAAACCATTAGAAACCAAACCAATAGAAGTTAGTTCACCCTTTTATAAATTATTTTAACCTCTTTACAAACAATCAGTGTTTAACTGAACTAATCTGTTCATGTATCAAATTTAAAGTTTCCAACTCACCTGGTGGACAAACTGAACAGAGGTGGTGGATGCCTGTCTTCTCCCGCGTGATCTACTGTCTGCACCTTCAACTTAATGCGATTTCTGTAAAAGCTGATGTGAAGACAACGCCTACCTACCTACCTACCTGCTCCTCCTCCTCAATATCTGTCCAATGAATAATTATAGAGTTGCATAAACTGTGTGCCACCATGCACATACTTGGCCAACTAGTTTTGCAGGTCTGCTCTTGTACGTTATGTCTTATAAAACACACCTTAAAAGCTTGCCTGCCTCATCTCTTCGTACTTCAAGTGTTTCTCTAACCTACGAAAAGGCCTCAGACTGTTAAATATTCAGTGTGTTTTGGCCTTAGTGATCAAATTGTCCTGCTGTGTCTATGTTTGAGACTTCTGGAAGAGTGCTGCTGTAGTTTGCAATCAAAAAATACATGTAATGTAATAAAACACAAAGGAAACCTACTCATTTGGCAATGTTTAAGATTTTTATTGTTTTGGTTTCAACTTAGTTATGACCATAGTTTCCCCTAAAAGGCACAAGCCTTCCTTTCCTGCGGAAACTTTTGCGATGGGTTTTAATCAGCATAAGCCAGTCCTTGAGTAGAGAGCTCTGCCTCAGAGAAGACGGCGCTGGGTGGCAGGGAAGAAAGAGGGATGGGGCGGACCACTGCTGCTGAGACATGACTCTTTGTTGGACGCCCTGCATGAGAATTCATTTCTTCTTCTCAGCCTTCTGTGCAGACTTGGTGACCTTTCCACCAGAGGCTGCCTTCTTATCAACGGACTTGATGACACCGACGGCCACAGTCTGCCTCATGTCACGCACAGCGAAGCGACCTGAGAGGAGGAGATGGACAAGAAAAAAGAGAAACAGAGAGGTCAATGAGAGGCTGAAAAGATGCCATAAACATGTGTCTTCTCTGTGTTTAAAATGAAGTTTATAGATGATGAATATGCAGTGTATATTATGCTAAAGATCTTTGTAATTAGGCTCATAAATACTAGAAGAAATGTAAATAAAACACTTCGAATAACGTGTTGTCAATTTGTCTTAATCTTCAGCCTTGTTAATTATAAATAATAATTAGCATTCCACTTATTTTCTATATTAAATGTTCGTCTATAAAATTATGTAAAATTCATATTACCTTTCCCCAATTCCAATCTGGCATCCACAAACATCTCACTTTGTCTGACTAAAGGTCCAAAACCATGATAAAGCAAGATTTGAGGAGGATATCCTCAAATCTGCGAAGGTAACTCCAACACTGATGCCTGAAACAATCAATCTATCATGAAATAGTTGTGGAATAATTATGTGTTTGACTTATTGATTTACTAACTAATCATTGCAGCTGTAGAATTCCTATAATGAGCTAGAAGAAGTTTTAAACATATATACCGCAGAGTTGTCTCTTGCTACTTAGCTCAGTGAGATAGAGCATAGTCTCCTATGCTTAGAATGCCACCTTTTTTCATCTTCCTACACTCTGCTTGTTGCTCAAAATTGCCTAATTTTGCCTAAAATTGCCCGGCCCTAACCACTGCTGCGCAGCAGCTATAATTACCCCTTGGTCTGACTCCAACTCAGACACGCTCAAACACTCCAATTGTGTCAGAGCATAAAAGAGGCTTTAAACTTTTATGAGACTTAAAAAAAAGAGGAGATAAAGAAATACACAATTTTATACATCCGAATATTTAACATGGCCTCATAAAGCCAAAACATATGTAGCAGTATTTTGATTGTTATTTCGCCAGTGTTTTGAGTGCAGCGATTTTTTTTTGCAAAAGATTTGGAGTTTTGACAAAATGGCTAAGTTTTGTGTTGAGAATTTTGAAAAATTGAGCTATACTTTCAGGAAATGTGTTTTTTCAGGTCTTTGGTTTTTAACGGTGTACTTTTCTAATGCAAGACAAGGCTGTGTAGATATATATATATACATGTACATATCTGTGTGTGTGTGTGTGTGTGTCCTTCTAGCTCTGTTTTTGGTCTCCACCACCTCCTGAGGGAAATATCTGACTTTTTTGCTGCTAAATGCTCCACTGTGTTCACCAGCTAGTCACTAAAGCATGTTTCCTGCTTCTTGTGGGTAGCATAGTGCAGACAGTGGTTTTGCACAATTGCATCCTGGGCAAGGGTGTGAGCTCGAGCCAGACAACCAAAACTATTGGCTGAAAAGTACTAAAACAGACAGTAGAAGCAGAAAGGAAGCTGCACAGTTGGGTGATTATGCGTAGTCATGTTAAGATATTGATTAATGTGGCTCTTTTCACAGCAGACATTTTGACTTATGATAGCAGCTGTAACTGGGCCTTAAAACCTGCACACCAAAATAGAGTGAACCATTATTATTATCAATCACAACTGTCCTGCTATGACATGTCAAAATGTCCGCTATGGAAAAAAATGTCTGTAAAGACCAACAACAAAAAGGGGAAACAGTTCTTCACTCACCCAGTGGAGGATACTGGGAGAAACTCTCAACACACATGGGTTTTCCAGGCACCATGGTGATGATGGCGGCGTCTCCAGATTTGAGAGCCTTGGGGTTGTCCTCAAGCTTCTTGCCTGAACGACGGTCAATCTTCTCCTTGAGCTCGCTGAACTTGCAAGCAATGTGAGCGGTGTGGCAGTCCAGCACGGGGGCATAACCCTGGGCGATCTGACCGGGGTGGTTCAGGATGATTACCTGCAGAGGGAGAGAAAATGGAGGGAGGTCAAAAGAGCGACATCTCAGGATGTGGACTGGTTGTTGCTGGATACTACTGAGTTATACAGCAGCGCTTTACAGCCTTCGTGTGGTGGTGACAATAAAGTCATGTGACTGTGCTGTAGTTTGTTTATAGCCTAATGTTAGTTATTTATGTCTGACCATGGCATTTTTCCTTCAAAAATATAATATCATAAAGGTGGTGTTAATTTGTCAAGATTATCTTACTGAACAAAACATGTATCATAAACTTTTATTTGCCATGGAGGTTATTTTCCATAATAATCGAAAATCCAATGGAAAAATCCGTGCGATGCCAACTTTCAGGTTTGCCTACAATAAGTATTATCCCTGCAGCTCTCTATTCTACCACAACAGTAGATGGAGGTCAACTGACTGCTGTGTGGTCTAACAGGGATGCTAAATAGTGTTGTTCAATGTCCACTCTGCTGTAGAATGGCAGCCTTAACTGAAGGGGAAATACACTCACAGAAATAATTAAGCACACTTAAAAGTAGTGACAGATGATGATGGTGATAAAACTTGGTGATGTCATAGGGTATTAAGTCTGGATCAGCTCCATTGACAATAAATTGGGAAAAATGTCATGAACTAAATTACTGTGACATTGCACTTACAACAACAATCCCTTTTGGGCAGACTGGCACTTAAATTGCGGAGATTTGTGAAAGTGGCAAACTTGTTTATTTCTGTGGTCATTTTTAGCTGTAAACTGTTTGTATAAATATAATTATACATGCTGGTCCAACCTATCTGATGTTTGTTTCTGTGTTTAATAAACCAAATCTACCAACATGAAAGCTAAACAATGTACTGCTGTGGACGGGGGGAACAGCAAAATGTATTTTGGCAAGCTAAAAAAATCAGTATCAGTTTAACTGTGCGCTAAATTTTTAATATTTGCTTTGCTTTCCCTACACGGCACCAGTCGACTAGCAACTTTCCTGTTTTGCAAAGTAGAATTACTGTTTATGTCAATGGCATCTGGTGGCTTTAAGATAATGGCTTCCCCATCAGAAACATAAAGTATTTAAATATTCTAAATCGAGTATACACAAACTGATTTTGATTTTTTGGGTGGGACTTTTTTAAGTGGCAAAAACTAATCAATTGAGGCAGCATTTGCTCAGCACTGTTTAATTTAATGGATGTGACGCAGGGATTTTCTACCCAGAAGTTGTTGTGATCAGACATTGTGATTCAGTCTATAGATCACACTCTTTTGTTCTGTTCTGTTCCGTTCATGAACTAAGAACAGTATCACAGGATAAAGCTCAAGTCGTTATTAATTATGGAGCAGCCATAGACTTTATACTTGATGACATCACAAGTTTGAGACCAACTTCTCTGGTTTCTGGCTTTGAGAGAGAGAAGTTAATATTTATTGACCTTTCTTAGGACATGGAAATGCCATATTGGAATTCCTAATTTATGTGGTGTTCCCCTTTAACTTCAACCAGTCAATTTCTGGTAAGATATCTGTGCTTTGGGGCACCCACTAGCTCACCTGGTAGGGCAGGTGCCCCATGTACAATGGCTACGTCCTTGCTGCTGTTAGAAACAAGTAGATTTCAGTTCACGAGAGAAAAGCAGTTTTGTCTGACAGAAAGGCTCTAGGAATTTGGTTTAAAAACACAAGAAAGTAACATTATTTTTTTGGCATTTATTGTTTAGGCTAATAAGTAAAAAAAAAAAAAAAAAGACACCAATTATGTCTGGTGTGTTCTAATTTGGGTCTGCATCTCCTTTGTGTAAAATCACTGGGAGATAAAAATGAGCACACTTATGTTATGTAAATACAAACATTTCTTCTTTTTTTAATTCACGTCTTTTCCTGAGACTCACCTGGGCGGTGAAGTTGTCAGCTGCCATGGGTGGGTCGTTCTTGCTGTCGCCAGCCACATTTCCACGGCGGATCTCCTTGACGGACACGTTCTTGATGTTGAAGCCGACGTTGTCACCGGGGAGAGCTTCAGTCAGAGATTCATGGTGCATCTCCACAGACTTCACCTCAGTGGTCAGGTTGGGGGGAGCAAAGGTGACGACCATACCGGGCTTCAGGATACCGGTCTCAACACGGCCGACAGGGACGGTTCCAATACCTGAGAGAGTGGGAAGAAACAAGTTTCTAGTACGCTTTTCAGTTAGGCTTCAGAATGAGAGAACTTAAAAATTAGGAGACACAAAAGTGCAAGGTTTATTTTTTTCAAAGACAACAATAAAGGCTTGTAACAGCTGTAAATAAAAGTCTCAATGAACATTTCATAAGTGTTTCTCTGCAGTCATCTCTTGGATATATCATCTGTGATTTCACAATGTTTGAAACGTCATAGACCTGATCCTGCTACAAAGAGGAGTAACACAGTGGTATGTATTATGTGTTGGGTGTGGTTTGACCTCCCTGGCACTATCTTGTCCGAGCAAGTTGGAAAAAACGGTCTGGATGCACTCCAAGAACATGTCCTGGAACAGGTATCAGAGGCTGAGTCTATGGTGTGATGAAACAACAGTCTCCAATTACACCACAAGCTGCTGTTGTTACTGTTCAGGTGAGTACCTCGACTCTGTGCCTCTGTGTTTAGTTTTTGATATTGTGCCTGTGTTTTGGGTCCAAGATTTGCTTTATTATTAGTTTGCATTGACTCAGGTGTTGAAGTGTTGGTCGCCACCCATTTTTGTTTTGATGGGTAAATTAACCCCTTGTCAGATATGAGACACGTGACACTGTAGGCTTCACCTATGTGTTAAAGTAATGGCTTTTTGGCATTTTACTTCTGAGCATTAATACTGAAATTCCTCACACTTTCATTCAGACATAACTAGACAGAGTTACAGAGTATCAGCGCTTGCATGATATTTGGCAACCCTGGTAGAGAGTAGCACTGCTGGAGAGCTAGGGGGGAGGAGTGTATTCTGCTTTGTTACAGACTGAGATCATGTAAAAGCTTTTTTTATCCTTAATTTCTGATCATCTTGAGCAAGTGAGAGGCTCACCCTACATCTTACAGTCAGACTACTACTAATTTCCATCAGTTTCATTCATTACAGAGAGAGTTGTGCTGCTGCTTTTATAATGTTCTACATGAGCGTAAATCAGGACTTGGATTTATGCTGGTTGGTTTATTATGGTGACTGTACAAGTGGTTTTGTCCTTGCAGTGAAAGAGGTAGAAAATCTATTTGCATAGACTGATTTGATGTAGAGATTCTCGTTCTCAGCGCTTCTTGGTTATTGAGTAGACACGCCTTTTGGGCTGCGTTGCTTCTATTAAATTCATCTTTCATGCTAGAGGAAAGAAAACGTCCAAAATACATATTTAAGTCATACTTCTACTGTTATTATACAGATATGATTATTGTCACACATGTATACGATCAGATATTAATATATTATTATTAATTATAATATTATTACTTTCATTAATGTTGTTGTAAGCTACCGTCATTACCATCTGTCCTGCATCTCTCTCTGTCTCTCTCTCTCTGTCTCTCTGTCTTTTCACCGATCGTGTCTAATTTGCAGTGTGAAAATGTAGGGAATTTTACTATGCACAGCTTTAAACGATATTTTCTCAAAATGTTCTTCTAATCAAACTCTGAGCCAAACATTTTCACTTCAGTAGCTTTTACATACATTTAACCTTCCAAATGTATTCCTATCTATATTCTGTAGGTTTTTACGGGGGGTTTGTTCAAATATCATTCATAGTCTGATTTCTATAACATTTCATTCTTACAAAAACATGTAAAAACCTTTGACTGTAAGATGTCAACAAAATAAAATAAGAATTTTAAAATCTGGCTTTGTTCGGTGTTCACATTTCTGTTCTGGAAATGTATGCTTCATTTGCATATAAAAATGATAATTATGGCATTTAATTCACACTTGCACTGTTTAGGAAGTGATATGGAAATGCTACAAGGTCCGACCTAGTAAGACTGCCAGTATATGTTTTGCACAAAAGTGACATTTTAATTCACCTATGTAACATGACATGTCTGAAAGGGGCTCCACAGTGCAATCAACAGCATGAGCTCAATATTTGTTTGTTAGACAGGTAGGTCAACTATTCACATATCAGTCTGCAGAAAGTCGCACCCATTTCCACATTAGACATTACGTGGCTTCCTTGTCCTTGTGGTGACGTGTTATGAGGTGACACTCCTTACCGCCAATTTTGTAGACATCCTGCAGGGGCAGGCGCAAGGGCTTGTCAGTGGGGCGGGATGGGGGCAAGATGGAGTCCAGAGCCTCAAGCAAAGTAGTGCCACTAGCACCACCCTCCTTACGCTCAATCTTCCAACCCTTGAACCAGCTCATCTGAATAGAAAAGAAAATGATTACTTCTAAAGGAATTATTTGATGTTAAAATCCAAGAAATCCATGATATATAACCTTTTGACAGAAATGATTCAAATCTTGAGTTTCTGTTACAGATGATACCATGGACTGATTTAAAGGAATTCAATGTGAATCAGGGTCCGGGGATGTCCACAACTACAGTATGTTGACTTGAGATTTCCATGTAATAAGTCCCTCACCTTGTCACTGGCCTCCAGCATGTTGTCTCCATGCCACCCAGAGATGGGCACAAAGGCAACAGTGGCGGGGTTGTAGCCGATCTTCTTGATGTAGGCGCTAACTTCCTTGGTGATCTCCTCAAAACGCTTCTGGCTGTAAGGGGGCTCAGTGGAGTCCATCTTGTTGACTCCAACGATGAGCTGCTTCACACCCAGAGTGTAGGCCAGCAGAGCGTGTTCACGGGTCTGTCCGTTCTTGGAGATACCAGCCTCGAACTCACCAACACCGGCAGCCACAATCAGCACGGCACAGTCAGCCTGAACAGAAGACATTTTGTGGAACATGCTTATTTTATGCATCAAGTATAAAGTGATGAGCCCGTAGACAACAAGTTAAAATGAGTGCCTTTACCTGAGAGGTACCAGTGATCATGTTCTTGATGAAGTCCCTGTGTCCAGGGGCATCAATGATGGTCACGTAGTACTTGCTGGTCTCAAACTTCCACAGAGCGATGTCAATAGTGATACCACGCTCACGCTCGGCCTTCAGTTTGTCCAGCACCCAGGCATACTTGAAGGAGCCCTTGCCCATCTGTTGTGGTTAATAGAACACAATAAGAGCAGGAAATGAAATGGGTCAAAAAGAATCAGCCAGAAAAGTTTAACTTGAGTTTCTTTTGTTTGTTTGTTTGTTTTGGAGTAACATCATGCCTCAGCAAAATTGTAAAATTCCTCTTGCAGGTCTCTACGGAAAATTGCTTCCTAATAGACCTGAAAAAACGGAGAATTCTGTTAATTACAATTAGATTTAGTAATGTAATGGGACTAATTTAAAGAAACTAATGAGACTTATCACCTTGTTAACCCAAGATATACCAGAACTGCCCTGCCCACTATTGTCCAAGCACAGCTGCTAAATAGGTGCTCACTAAAAAATATCACAGAGACAGTGAATTTAATCCTTTAGGCTGACTTTAAGTACCAACACCATATCAATATTCTTAGATACCTTTGTTTGGGGAACATAAACATGTTTTAGCCCCTTGTTCATTTAATAAAATATGCCAAAATGAATTAGTGTCAAATAAAGGCATTTCACTAAGTAAAATATATGTAAAGTGTGAAAGTTTCCTGATTTTGATCATGAAACATCTAACACGAAATGTGAACTTGACCAAGCATTCAACAGCAATTTTGACACATTTCAGTTAATATAGAAAATATACCAAGCCCTACTTGTGATGCAGATCCCCATTTTTTTCTACTTTTCTATAATCATTTTTTTACACTGCTTGTCAATTCACCTCACTACTTTGTGCACATTTTGTAGTTGTTTGTTTTTACAACACTCAATATAACAGCTGGGCATAATATTTAACTATGCAGTTACTTCAAAAGCATTGAGCTAATTTCTCCACTTTGTGTGAAATGAGTTTTAAGCCTCTTATAGATAGTTATATGGTTTGTTTTGGGTCAAGTGTGTCTAAATAATATTGTCTAGTCTTTCTACTGATTATAATATTTACTAAATTAGGTACCTATTAACGGATACTGACTGTGGTAACGTTTATCTCGTTTTTGATTACTAGAGGCACATTTGTACTAGCTATACTAACTCCTGACACGTTTTAACTTTTACATAAGCTAAATAATGTTTAGATTTTCACAGACATCTGCTCTATGTTACAGGGACAAGGGCAGTACATGTCTTTTAACAGTAGGTGGCACTTCTAACCAAGTAATATCAGTGAGCAGTTTCATCCACCACACCCGATTGTTCCCCCACATATCCAAAGATGACATTCAGCCTTCATAGTTTCACACAGTATATGTCTTTTAGTGTGATTTTATGTACTGATATGTTAAACAGTGGTGGCGGTTCCTTAAACCCACCTCAGCGGCTTCCTTCTCGAACTTCTCGATGGTTCTCTTGTCGATTCCTCCGCACTTGTAGATCAGGTGACCGGTGGTGGTGGACTTGCCGGAGTCGACATGGCCAATGACCACGATGTTGATGTGGATCTTTTCCTTTCCCATTTCGATGTACTGGTTACAGACATTAATAACGTTGACAGCAACATGTTATACATCAGGTTTAATGTTGTCTTCACACACCGGATGGTTATTGTTGCAACGTTAACAATCAAGCGTTAGAGAGCTGCTGACCTGTAAGTTAACGTTACTGTAAAGAAATTATGAATAATACGGGGACTGGTTTTGGTGACTAAAGAATTCAAGATAATAGTCTGTAAATAGCGACCCCCAGGCAAGGTCTTTATGACACCAATTGAATCCAAAAATCATTTGAGAGAACAGCCTTATGTTTGATATTTGGGATTAACTGCGGCATAAGCGGCCGTTAGCTAACATTAGCAAACCGGCTGTTAAGTATTAAACCCAGCATGATGAATATACATGTATCGTGCAGTGGACGCTAATACACATTTGAAATGGCGTTATTGACTCAAAGATATTCGACATATTGGAATCTTTTCCGCAGCTGTCATTTTCAGTGCTCGTTCACGACACCGGAAAGGCGACTCTGATGAGTCACGCGCCATGTGCTCGATACCGGCTCCATATCGGCCTCCATGTTGCAGAGCCGCCATGTTACCCACTAATGCAAGCGCGCGCGCACAAACACCATACAGCATTGGGGTGGAAGGGTGCGCGTTCACGACGGTAGACAGAAAGGACTACCATGACTGGCAGAAAGAAATCTGGCAGCTCATTTCTGGCTCAAGGTGCCTATACAGCTATTCATTTTCTTTTTTACTATCAGTATATTACATCCCAGTTGAGAGAAAGCTGATTTGATCACCACATGCTGTACAAGGTTTGGATAAGATATTCAAGGTGAGCTGGCATGTTTTCCCCCCTTTTGTGTGTTATGCTGCTATAATGGTTAAAATTGTCAAGCAGGATTTGAGTCGTAGTCTAGATTCTGACTGGTAGTGTCTCAGGCTAACATAGCCTGATTCTAAAGCCCCTGCTCTGAATAAAATATCAGCTCCAGTGTACAAGCATGCATATTGCTATTTCAACTGTAAGCATTATTAAAAGACGACATTTCACTAACCTGTGCCCAGCAAGTATCAAGACGTCCCCTGACTTAGAGCGGAGGAAAAAAGGACAGAATGTGATCAGTCCTGAGATTTTATACTGAAGCAGAAGAGAGGGAGGGCTGTGCATGCTCTTGTTGCCGTCAGTCTAGAGTGAGGGGTGCTATTGGCTAGGGTGGCATAACTCCTATCGAGGCGATTGGACGACAAGTGCATCACTGGACACAGATAGCATGGTCAAAAACAGCTGCAACACAGAGAGGCTTGTCTGTGACAGCCAAAAACTACCAACTGCGACACAGTGAAGGACAGACAAGCCAATTTCAATTTTTTCAAAGACATTTATTTTATTAGTTACCAGCAGCTTCTTTCCAATTAAATTTGTGGCATTTTAACAACATTTTGAACTTAAACTTAACTGAGAAGAGGCACCGTCATGTGATTCAGGTAAGTGACAATGCCACGGAGTTCTTTTTTCCTGCGAAAACTTTTGCGATGGGTTTTAATCAGCATAAGCCAGTCCTTGAGTAGAGAGCTCTGCCACAGAGAAGATGATCCAGGGTGAGGGCAAGAGAGAGGGGAAGAGGTGGCCCGCTGCTGCCGGCACACATCTTGTTGCTGGATGTCCTGCACGACCATTCATTTCTTCTTCTGGGCCTTCTCTGCAGCCTTGGTTGTCTTTCCACTTACTTCCTTGGTCTCAACAGCCTTGATGACACCGACGGCCACGGTCTGTCTCATGTCACGCACAGCAAAACGACCTGGGAAATGAGGAGTAGACCGTTAGTAATTGCATGTCTGCACTTGATCATACTGATTTTAATTGTGTCAAGCATTTCTGAATTGAGTATTTGCAATGGGCTTTTAAGTACATACCGAGGGGAGGATAGCTGGAGAAGGACTCCACAACCATGGGTTTCTGTGGGACCAGTTTGACAATGGCGGCATCTCCAGACTTGACAAACTTGGGCTGGTCCTCAAGCTTCTTGCCAGAACGACGGTCGATCTTCTCAATGAGCTCACTGAACTTGCAGGCAATGTGAGCGGTGTGGCAATCCAGCACTGGGGCATAGCCAGCATTAATCTGACCAGGGTGGTTCAGGATGATGACCTGTGGACATTTAGAAATAGAACTCAATTAAACCCTAATTGGAACTTGACCAAAACTTGAAGCTATCCTTTCCACGCTTTAAGCTATTCAAGTTGTCAGTACAAACCTGGGCGTTGAAGTTGTCAGCTCCCTTGGGTGGGTCGTTCTTGCTGTCACCAGCCACGTATCCACGACGGATTTCCTTGACTGACACGTTCTTGACGTTGAAGCCAACGTTGTCACCAGGGACAGCTTCAGGCAGAGACTCGTGGTGCATCTCCACAGACTTCACCTCAGTGGTCAGGTTGCATGGAGCGAAGGTGACGACCATACCGGGCTTCAGGATACCAGTCTCAACACGGCCGACGGGGACAGTTCCAATACCTGAGCAAAAAAAATAATATAAATAAATTAAAATTGTTTTAATTACTTAAAATACCTTACCATTAAAAAGCTATACATAATACAATGCTATATTATACAATGAAAGTAGTAACTAATTTCTTTTCTTACTAATCAATACTGTTCAAATAGTACCTCCGATTTTGTAGACATCCTGCAGGGGCAGACGCAGGGGCTTGTCAGTGGGGCGGGAGGGAGGCAAGATGGCATCAAGAGCCTCCAGCAGTGTTGTTCCACTGGCATTGCCATCCTTGCGCTCAATCTTCCATCCCTTGAACCAGCTCATCTACAGACAGATTCAGAGCAAGACAAATCAGTCCATTTCTAATCCATCATGTCAACAAGTTGAGCACCATTTGGTAAAATTTCCTTACCTTGTCACTGGACTCCAGCATGTTGTCTCCATGCCATCCAGAGATGGGCACAAAGGCCACGGTGGCGGGGTTGTAGCCAATCTTCTTGATGTAGGTGCTCACTTCCTTCTGGATCTCTTCAAAACGGGCCTGGCTGTAAGGGGGCTCAGTGGAGTCCATCTTGTTGACTCCAACAATGAGCTGCTTCACACCAAGGGTGAAGGCCAGCAGGGCGTGCTCACGGGTCTGTCCGTTCTTGGAGATACCAGCCTCAAACTCACCAACGCCAGCAGCCACGATCAGCACGGCGCAGTCAGCCTAGAAATCAAAAATTAGAGATGCATTTAAATTTTCAGTAGACTACCAAAATGCAAATGTGGTTCAAACTTTGAGCTTGTAGTTTATTGACATGAGCACTTACCTGAGAGGTACCAGTGATCATGTTCTTGATGAAGTCCCTGTGTCCAGGGGCATCAATGATGGTCACATAGTACTTGCTGGTCTCAAACTTCCAAAGAGCGATGTCAATGGTGATACCACGCTCACGCTCGGCCTTCAGTTTGTCCAGCACCCAGGCATACTTGAAGGAGCCCTTGCCCATCTATGGAAAGATTACATGGCTCATTAATAATCAAATATTAAGTTAAATAGATAATTCCACTGATTGAAATTTGTTCTCCGCTTTTGACCCATCCGCTGAGGGAACTATGAGCAGCAGCGGTGCCGCTCTCAGGAATCATATGGTGATCGAACCATCCCAATTCCAACCCTTGATGCCAAGTGCCAGACAGGAAGGCAATGGGTCCCGTTTTTTGTCTTTGGTATGACCCGGCCGGGGATTAAACCCACGGCCTCCCAGTCTCAGGACAGACACTCTTCCACTAGGCCACTGAGCTGGTAATGGTATTAATCATTTACTGCTCATAAAAATAGATATGTAGGACAAAGAACCATCTATGGACTTTGATGCAAGACCAGATGTACATATCAAAGTTTTCAGTTATACCAATTTATTTCTGCATGTATTCTGTAGATGTTTGGGAGCTTAATTTGAATCACAAGTAAAATTTCACAACACACTTAGCGTGCCAGCTTCAAGCGCATTACATCCGGGTAATAACTTTGTACATAAACTAATTAAAATTAATTCCTCACTGTTTTCGTTTGATATCACCTGTAGATTATAGCATATTTATTTTTTGTCTTCGTACAAAAGCCTGAGGCCTTCACTGGCTAAAGTGCACTGTCACCATCAACGCTGCTCTCATTAGGCCCCACCCCTGCGTGCGCGCACACTGTTGCTACATTCTCGTGCCGGGCAGCAGCCAGGGCTCAGAGTGGGCACGCTGACGCCGCCATCTTGGCTCTTGGCTCTAACGGTTATAAAGATAAAGACCAAAAAAGCTGCTCACCTCAGCGGCTTCCTTCTCGAACTTCTCGATGGTTCTCTTGTCGATTCCTCCGCACTTGTAGATGAGGTGACCGGTAGAGGTGGACTTGCCGGAGTCGACATGGCCAATGACCACGATGTTGATGTGGATCTTTTCCTTTCCCATTGTTGTAGTTTCTACAAAAAATATAATGATAAAAAAAGACCGTTAGCTCTAATTTCAAAGGACGCCATCAGTGATTGGTTTCACTTACAATTGAAACACACAGGACGGACATGTAACGGTAACCGAACTGTGACTTCTCGGGGCCAGAATAGTATTAACAATACTCTGGTGATAGTTTAAAGCAGTTAGGGTGGATTATTAAAAACACATTTAGGATGTGTTACAATTAACTGCCATTTTCAATCGTTAGTAAAAATATAACGGTACGGGGTATGAACCGCTAACAGGCGGCGGCTGCTAGGCCTCACTCGGCCACAAGCCAGACGAGACACGTGTTAACTCCGTGGGCCACGTCGTATAAAGTTACAAAGATTGCCAAATATTCAGGAGCTATTTTGTCCAGAGTCCCGCCGGCTGTCGTTGAATAGTACATGCAACTGTTCCACGGATGGAGAAAGAAGAAACGCCATTCCAGCATCCTCGGCTCTCCGCTTTCCAGCCCCCCTCTTTGTTCCTCTCCCCCTCCACATTCTCTCCTCCCTCACAAACCGCTTTGTTAAAAACTTAGTGTAAGCTAAAACTCAACACAACAGACGCTTACATCAACCGAGTTGCCGAAGGAAAAGTTTGTAAATGAGTTAGCGATGCTATAAATGTTCAATGCTAGTTCGTTCACACACAAAAATCCACAGGTCTGCGTTAAGTTACATAACCTAAAAGGCAAAGTTTTGTATGAAAAGAGACTCA
This sequence comes from Epinephelus awoara, assembly GCA_035609425.1. Lineage (NCBI taxonomy): Eukaryota > Metazoa > Chordata > Actinopteri > Perciformes > Serranidae > Epinephelus > Epinephelus awoara. The sequence continues at coordinate 26,454,954 of CM069310.1, read as the reverse complement.
ATGTTCTGGGAGAGAACTCCCGGCTAAATTAAATCACACATCACTGACTGTTTAATGTCGGTATCGCGTACACTCTCTAACGTTACCCGTGTAAATCAAAGTTGAACTTACCGGTGTTTCTGGATTTTCACGGCCAAAGCTGCTGCCCCTAGCCAGGTAACAGAAAGAGGAAGACAAGGGTTGGACCGGGGGTTTTATACTGAATGGGAGGCGGCCTGACTTCCCGTCGCCCTCCTCGGTGCAGACCCCGCAAATCACACACATTCCTGCAAAAAACGTCAGCACGCCACCGGATGAACCGCCTGAAACATGTATGATGTCTCACTGGGGAGTGTGCGTTCTTGATCAGTACTGAAACTAACGGGTAGCAGAGACTGTGCAATGACAACAATAACATAGAGCAGGGACAAAGTGTATAAGCACACAATGCGATCGTGTTGCTCAGCAGTTTTATGGTTATTTTACCGACAACTTCCTCAACTTTCATGGCTGTTTTTGACTTTCAACATATTTTCCAGTCACCGACAAACTATAATGTCATGCAGAAAAGATAAAATATTTGCCAGAGATCGGTACCAATAATGTGTAGGACACAGTAAATATAATATTAAGTATAATTAAGTATGTAAGTTAAATAATGTTGGGACAGGGTATATTTTACACTGAAAAGTTGAAACATGCATAGATGCACAAATATTTCTCTATGAGACAAGTTTCATAAATTATTCAGGGTTTGTTTATTCGTCATTCACTGATTTTGTTTGGTTGTGTAAACCCCAAACTCTGCACATAGGAAAGTGGATTTTCAAAATTAATTTAAGAGAAATGCAAATAAATGACAATTTCAGACCATAACAGCACACATCTCCCCACCTGAATCTCCTCCCAACCACCCACTGGAAATACTCCCAGAGAAATTTGCATTCAAACAGATCCCTGCCCTCTGAAAAAGATTAACTCATGCTGTTCTCAAGACGCCTTATCTTGCCAGTTGTTTGCAACAGACACATGTGTGTTTAATTAAATCAAACGTGATGTTTTCAGGGTGGAGACATAAAACGAAAAAACTGATTGTTTAACATTGTGTCGTCTGTCCTTATTTCTAACTTCACTTTGATTTTAATCAGCTTATTCTCCTTTGAACCATTTGCAACATATAAAGGTGGCTAAGGTGTCTGCTTAATTATATTTTACTTATCTGGGGAATATGTCGCCTACACAATCACACATGTATTTACATCTAAATGTCATCTACTGCATGTGAGTTATTAATCGTGTTAACCTCAGAAAAAGTCCTGGTTTGTCACTTGGATGCTACTCGGAGGTCAGGAGGTCAGATTCTGTTTCTTCCTCCATCACTGTGGCACAGTGCCTAATATAGAGGCAGCTGACATCCCCTGGCACACACACAAGCATATACAATCACACACACACACTCTCTAACTACACGCTTGGCTTTCCTTCAGGTAACAGCCACTTCGATTTGGCAGCTGCTGCTTTCACTCAGCTGAGAGCAGAGCAACCACGAGGAGGAGGGAGGAGAGCGAGGGGGCTGAGAAGTGGGAAGGGAGGACAAGAGGCTAGTTGGGGAGAGGAGGGAGTCAATAAGTTGACTGAGATGTTTACAGCGTTGTTAAAGTGAGTGTAAAATGACCACGAGTGTGGTTTCCTCTGCCGGGGTTAGAAGGGACATTCAAGTTATTATTTAATTCCTTATTGTCAAATCGTTGTAAATAAAGCCTTGATAAATGTCAGATAGATACACTGATTTTGTAGGCAAACTAAGCGTTTGTTTGGTCAAAAATAGGTTCTGCTGTGTTTTAATTCACATTATATAACAAATCTGTCATGACAAGGCTATATGTGTAGAACCACACTTTGTTGTCAACGCACAGCACAAAGCATGATGTCCTTTTCATATCTTCTGACTTCACAGGTTGCCACTGTGTTGAGCAACTGCCATTCATAACCAGAGGCTTAAAAATGTAGCCTGAGCCAGTTTGAATTACCATATAAAGTAAAAAATAATGTAAAAAAAAAGAAAGAAAAAAAAAGAGCAACACTGACACTCAAATATACATTAACAAGGTGTAGCTTTCAAGCTTTCCCAGCTTTTGATTTAATTGTGGAAGATGAGATAAAACACCCATTTTTTCTTTTATCAAATATTCGAGCCTAAAATGTAGCTGACATTACTTGTAACTAATTATTTGTAGTATTACTGTAACTTTCTCTCAATTGCAGGCTTCATAGGAAGTGTCTTGTTAAACGTACATTACACTAAACCAGCAGTATTTTTCAGTGACAGCTCTCACTGTAGGCCACAGAAATGTGGAAGGGCCTCTTTACCTGTTGGAAGCTTATCTCTGGTGTTTAAGGTCTTTTCTGTAGCCTGAGGGTGTCAGTTGATGGCAAGCTGTTAAACCTCCTCCCTGGGCCTAAACACACTGTTAAAAGAAAATTACTGTCATTCAAGCCTACCTGTAGGGCAGGGAAACATGGTCTATTTGACCTCTCTGATTGATAAAGGTCAATTGTGTTGTTAAAGATAAGAAAGGGAAACTGAGACAGTGAAGAAGTGACAGAAGTTTTCCAGCAGAGAAGAAGTGAAACAAAGAAATGTGGCTGAGGCCCACAGCTGAACTCAGTGTTCAGGGTGACACCAGATACCAAAGTACTTGACCTGTTTTAGTGTAGTAGTAGTATTGTTGACAATGATATAATACAATTATTAAATATAGTTATACTGATTTTACATACATTATTATTAGTAGTAGTAGTGTAAATCTAATTTAGTAATTATTGATTCATTAATTAATCACTTAGGTGTCGCAGCTGGTAAAGTTGAAGATCCTTTTAATTACCTTACATACAGCTGAGTAGCTTGTGAACCTCATGGGATCAGTAAAGTTATGAGTTTGAGTTATGAGTTTTATGAGTTTGAGTTATCTTGCTAAAGCACTGTACTGGACTACATGTACTTAGTTATATTTCACAACTAAACACAGCATAACATCAACATGCTAACATAGTTACAGTGACAATGTTAACATGCCGATGTTTACCAGGTGTAATGTTCACATCCTTGGGTTAGCTTATGAGGATGCTAACATTTGCTAATTAGCACTAAACACAAAGAACAGCTGAGGATGTTGGGAATGCCATACGTTTTGGAGTAATTTGGCCAGCAACCAAAGTGCTGGACAAAATAGCCTAAAACTTTGATCTGATGATGGCGCTAGATGAAAAGCCAGATGATCATCAGATTTTTATCTGTTTTGGACCCCAGGAAGACTAGCTTGTCACCTAGGTGGCAGCGAATGGGGATCCTTTTAATAAATAAATAAATCATCAAGGTTAATTTATCCAATATGAGACATGAACATGTCGACCAAGTTTCAAGGCAATCCAACCCATAGTTAATGAGACATTTCACTCAAAACCATAAATGAGATCTTCATGGTGGCACTGGAGGTGAAATCAGGGGATCGTCTAAGTCATGACGACTTATCCTCTGGAGACCATGAGTGTGTCAAGAAATAGTTGTTGTGAAGAACTGACTGATTTCACTGATAAATTGTGAAAACACTGAAGTTTAGCCGCTGGCATGGCTAAAAACACAGCTCTTCTGGTGAAGCCTCTAATAGTCTGATATCTGAACAGAGCGAAGCACAACAGCTGTGGTCTTCTTTCAGACACACTTACTACAGCAGTGTGTGTGTGTGTGTGTGTGTGCGCGCGAAAGGGAGAATGTGATTCAACTAGCAGACTGGCAGCACGTCACTGATGAGTCATTGGATATATTTGAGTGGTGGTTATAGCAACCAGAGAGATGTGAACAATTTAACTTCTGACTGAGAAAATCCTGTTATTTATTAGTACAGACAGACAGTTAGACAGACAGATAGATAGATAGATAGATAGATAGATCATATACACCATAAATTGATGCAGAAAAGACACAAATTGTTGCATCAAGTTCAGCTGAATGCAGCAAATTAAGTGTTTGATGCTCTTAATTATCTGACAAAGGTACTACTTATCCCCCCATTCATATGTGTCCCCATGTGTTTAAAAGTAACCTATTCCCTATGTGAAGAGGGTTATTCTGACTTGCAACACTTGTATCTTTGACTTTTCTCTTGTTTATTGTGAACATCACGGACCAAAATACCAAGTTATTGCATCTGAAAACCTTCTTGGCAATAAACAAGATTCTGATTATTCTGCAAACAATTTCATGTGTTTATATTTTCTCCAATTCAGGTACAACGCCACTGAGGTCTGCCACTGATGATGGGTAATGAAATCTAGCTCGCAGTTCATCCCAAAGTTTTCTGATGGGGGCTGAGGTCAGGGCTCAGGACGTTCAGGAAGTTCTGCCCCGCCAAACTGGGAAAGAACGTCTTCATGGACCTAGCTGTTCTGCACAGGGGTACTGCCGTGTTGGAACAGGAAAGCTGTCTGAGGCACCTCGGAGGGGTCACAGCATTGACCTGATGGGTTGTGAGATGACTGACAGGATGAGAAAGGAGACATAACCTGTAGAATGTAAGAAGGAAATCATACTTTGGCTGACATGGCACACATATGAAGTGGGTGATGAGGGTGTCAAGTAGACATTACCCCCAAGCCAAGAGGGTTGGGAACCACTTCTATAATGTAAAATAAAAATAGCACTTGACATTTCCTTGTTTCAGGTGAAAACTGGATACTCTCAGTTAAACCTAAAAGGGGAAAGCAAGCTTAGATGTCAGAAGTAGACATTAAGTATATCCACATATGCAAATCATACACTCGCTCATACACATACTATACTTTAGAATCACTTCAAACCACAATTTTAGTGGGCAGCAGCATTAATCGGTACTTCAGAATTGTATTTCTCTGCCAGTTTTAAGACGTGACTTGGTGTCTGTGTGGGTGCAGAAAAAAAAGGCAATGACTGATTTTGATTGATGCCAACATTCACAAAATCCCACGGCACCGGTATTCATGTGCATACAGGCAAGAGTTTAACTCAATCTAAATACCAATGGACATTATATGCAAATACAATCTGAACCACAGGGAGACAGTCAATGCAAATAAATCACATTTGCAACACACAGCCAGTTCCACAGCTCCTGCAGCCTGCTGGCCCACACTCCCCCACGCTTCACACTTGCAAACAAAGTATTCCCTTTTGGTGTCCAGGCTATCGTCTGCATTTGTTTCACACCCTGAGTGTTAAGGAAACGTGTTTATCACATGCATATCACAGCCTCCTAGGTATGATGAACCTTTTAGCTTCTACTTCAGGGGGTGCAGGAAATATCAGTCCCCCACCTCTACTATTGGTTGCAGCCTCAAGTCGGCCAGGGCAGACCTCTCCCTCTCTTTGTATTATGTGATCATGTGAAATGTGGTTTTGTGATATTGAACCACACAAATAAACTTGACTTTACTTTTGTCAATGATTATGAGTGTATGTTTTTCTGTTCCAAAAGCTTAGCAAGGGGTATTTTGAGTTTATTTAAACAGCTGAGCCTTGAAGAATTTAAATGTCATTTAAAAATCAGACTTGTTAATAATTTATTTGATGCCCAGGCATGTGGTAAAACAATAAGACAAGAGAAAACTGAGGATAAAGGACAAATGGAAGAAAATTAACAGGACTTCCATGCAATAAAATCTAATTGACTGACAAACTGACAAAAAACTCAGTTAACATACAGAAATGTAGCAGAGAAAATGGATTTAAATATCCCTGAAGGTATGCTTACAGGGGATACTGTTCTTAATCAGTGTTATTAGTACATGATAAATACCCTAAAGAGGGCCCAAAATGATAAATAATCCTGGCTCTGCAATGCTTTGTTCAGTAAACAGATTATTCCCCCTGCAGCCAGTTTTACTTCCAAAATGTCTTACTTCATATTATCATATACACCTGACGAGTTGTGATAGTGACTTGTGGATTTTAGATGTGAAAACAAGGAATAAATGTGCTGATAGTAACACAACAGCCCTAATAAACCCTACAGACTGCCATCTATCTATCTATCTATCATCTATCTTTTTTGACCCAAACAAAAAAAGCTTTATATGAAAGAACAAACCATTTGTTAGAATTGAGTAAACTTAATACATAAAATATATCAGAGGGGAGGTTCATTTTCTATGTGCAGAATATAGGCTCCACATCTTCCACTGATGTGTTTTCTGTTTTAATAATCTATTCTACATAAATGAAGTGAATACTTCCTCTCTAGCCCACACAGGACTGTCAAACCGCATTGTTATCATTAAAAAACATATCACAATGCTGGTGTGACCTAGCTTGCTATAACATCATCTTTAACACAGATATAAGGTTATGAAACGCCAAGTAAAATTACAAAGGCCACTATCTAGTTTATCGGTCGTGAAAGGGCAAGTATAAGGCAAGTATCCACACCACAAACGCTTAAATCAGTGATACCAACGTTGACATTAGCCATTGCTAATGCTATTAAGACGGCTAACGCTAGCTTCCTGTTACAAAGTCGGTTGTTTTGACGGTTAATGCAACATTAAAAGGTGGAGTTGAGCCAGATACGTCATAAAATAAACGGTATTAAACAGGCGCCATTGTAGGCAGAGAGACAAAGTGAAAGTGTTCGTGGAGTTACTCTAATTCGTGGTCAGATATTTTGCTAAATGCTAAGAGGACGTGTGATTATCATGGAAACTGTGGGGGTGGCCATTCCCGTTACACCACACCGGCACCGTCGCGAGAACATCCGGGTCATTTATCAAAAATCTGATGCAAGCTTCAACGTCATCCTGGTAACAAGAGCTACACCCTGTGATCAAACTGTGACACATATTTATACAGCAGGGGTGGAGAGGTATTCACAGTTTTTTCTGAAGTTATAGTAGCAATACTAGAAGGTAAAATACCCTAAGTATAAGCACATAAGCTTTAGCATCTACCTGGTGCATGTCTATTTACTGTATGATAGTAATGATATTGTGATGCTGAGTGATTCTGCTTGATGAACCGGGCAGACCATATACTGTATAGTACAGTTTGAAAGACATCGGTCTGTGGGCCACAGTTGGCATCCTTTTTGTAACCTTAGCTATGTATGATCAGTTGTCTCTGACATAATATTGTATTCCTGCCTGTCTGCTGCTTGTTGTCATTGTCGTCATTGTCATTGTTTCATGTACTGTACAGTGACTGCTTGAACTGAATTGCCCCTTTGGGGACTAATAAAGTTGTCTGAACTGAACTGAACTGAAGCCTGACTCTGGACATGCCTGCTATGCTGTAACATACAGTACTATACCTTAATACATCTGATATTCTGTGTTACTGTTGTACTGTACTATACTATATGTTATACTAGATTATAATATCATGTTATTATTACCAGTACTATTATTACATTGCATCTTATACTACATGTTATACTTTATACTATACTGTTCTATATCATATATCATGATATACTCTGTTAATATGTTATGCTGTCTTGCCATGTGCTATATTTATATTTTGCTATAATTTTACAGACAATTTGCATATATGCTTGCTGCTAGCAATCATACTGTGTCACTTTACCTCATAACTTTAACTTTCATTGCTCTTGTATAGATCTTTTTTTTTTTTTTTTTTTTTTTTTAAATCTCTTCATACACTAGCTGTATATACCTCTTACTTATTGTTATTTACTGCTGTATCTATCTGACCTTGTGCTGCTGCAACAGCTGGATTTTCCCTGCGATAATCAATAAAGGCTTAACCTTATCTGGATTTATATTTTGTATTATTAGTCTGGCTAAGTAAAAAGTACAATGTTTGTTTCCAAAATGTAGAGGATCAGAGGTATAAAGTCACATATAATGGAAATAGTCACGTAAAAGTACCTGAAAAAATGTGGTTACACTGCACCTCTGTATTTCACTGTAAACAAATATATCATTACAAACAGGATAGATGTCTGTGTTTTTCCTGTGTTTTTGTCATTAATGAGGCTTAGAGTAAATTTTTATAATAAATATGCTGACAGAACTAACTGTTGATCAAAGTTATGAAGACTGGGCAGAGCAACTGTGACCTAAATAATTTGTTTTCTGAAAATGTTACTTGAAAATATATCAAATTGATTTGTGTGAGTAGTACACAGTAGTGGAAATAAAATGAGTACAATTTAGAGCTACTTGTAAGTCTTAATTCTATGCTACATTATACTTCAAGTCCACAACATCTTGGAGTTAGGCTGCTGAAGATTTTAAAAACCAAGTATGAGCATAAAAAACAATGTGTTGTTATGCAGTAAAATAAACCACCCAAAAGTGTAAAAAAAACTTAAATGTAACTGCATTGTTAATAATAATAATAATGATAATGATAATAATAATGTAACAACAACAGAGCCCCTTTTGGCTGTACACCGAGTGCTTAATACTTTAAGTACACCTCCATGATAAAAAACATACATACTTTTACTTAAGTAAGATTCTGAACAGAGGTTTTTTACTTTAAACAGATTATTTTTTAAAATTCTAGCATCGCTAATACTTAAGTAAAACATCTAATTACTTCTTCCACCACTGGTAGTACATTCCCCATATGATCATCACTGATTATGCACCAAACCCCAACAAACTGGGCTTATCATGCAGGGCTGTAACAGATGCTTTGATTAAGAACAGTTATTTAAAATGATTGTTTCCATTTTCACAGCCCTGAGATCATGGCTAATATTTAGTTTCTTGCACCATCTAGTGGCTGCAGGGAAGAACTGAGTATCATTAAGAGACATTGTAGAGTTGAAAGTATATACTGTACATTAATGATACGTGTTTAAATCCAGTGGAAAAAGTCAGTAAATTCAGGTGCTATGGTTTAACAACTTCATGTGCTTCATGAAAACATCCGCACAGCTCAAGAGGGTGAGAACTAGACAGACCACTACCTGTGTGTTTACCCAAAGAGATTCACAATCTCTGCAGGCAGAGTAAACACAGCCTGTATTTCACCAGGAAATACAATGTTGTGAGTCTAAACAAAATCACCGTTCACTGATCTAAAGCAACTATGTCCAGAGTCTGACTCCGTTGCGACAGCAATGGCTGCCGTTTACAGGAGATAAAACAATTGTGCTTGTCCCATTTGTAGGTGATTTTTTTCTTAAATAACCCATATAGGCAGCTGGCCCCCTAGTATTTCCACATTATTTTATCTGGCCCCCATTCAAAAAAAAGTTTGGATACCCCTGCTTTTAAGGGCTGTATATGGAGATAGATTATGTAAATGTGTAATCCGTAAATATAAAACACTTTGCACAAATACAAAAAAGATTCGTAAATGCAAGAACATGTAACAGATCTGCATTTGTGAATATCTCCCTAACATTTATATCTTCCAAACAGGGATTTGTGAATGAAGTTTTTATCAGTGAATAAAAAAGACATTTGTGTATCTCGGTTCTAGGCTTGCAGATTTGCGTTTTACACACACAGTTTCTGTCAGTTTGAATGAAAATATTTGGACAGCACTTGCATTTTAAAATTAGAACATGTATATTTACAGATTACACATTAGCACAAGGATTGTCAATGTGTTCCAGCAAATATTATTGAGACAAATCTGTCTCCATAGCCGTAGCTACTATGTCAGACACTGAGGACCTATCCTTGTGGGGTACCAGGTTATTACACATGACTTTTATACAGCTGATTCTGGTATTTTTAGGCTAATACAATTAGTAAAAAAAAGCATTTAACATCATATTCTTGTGTTGGTCAACAAAAAAAGACAAAATAAAGTACAACAGTTACATGATATAAAATGTGAAGGCTATGTGGTATTTTAGGGCAGTGGTTCCCAGCTGCTAGGTCAGGGTTCTAAAAGTGGGTCGTGTGTCCATTCTGAATGGACCACAGGTGACTCGATAACATGTCAGCTATGTAGAAACACACTTTATTTTTAAGTGTACTGAATTTTGGGCACAGAGCTTTTATTTGGAAGTGGTGTTTCCCACTGTAGAGTGAGTGACTAATGTCTAAGGAGAAATCTGGACCCCGTGGCTGGACCCATTAAGAACCAACTTTTCGGATATGTGGGGCTGTACTAGTAGAATTTAGACCCTGCTGATCTCCTCCTCACTTTTGTACATTTTAGGTCATGATGGAACAGCTAAACTTTTGTGACATCTGGGTGCAGCAACAAAAGAGACATCACCTCAATATGACTAGTTCAGTAAAAGAGGAAGATCTTGGAAATATCTATCTATCTATCTATATATATATATATATATATAGCCTCAGTTTTACCCCGTTTTCACCAAATAAGCTCTGTAACCAGTTCCATTCAGGATTCTTGACACCTTTGTGCTCTAAAGCAAACCATCCCACATTTCCACCAGTTTCGAGGGGGACCATTACAACCAAGGATCAGTCATCATCAGAGGGTGCTGGACAACTTACAACGGAAGTAACCTGTGAGCTTTTGTTCTGTCATTACAGATGTATGTTTTTATCCGAAGACCAGGCTTAGACCAACTATTATTGAGACCACTGCACTCTCCTCTTTTCTGTCAATTTCTCACTTGCCTTCTCCATTGTTGCCTTCTCCATCCACTCTTTCCAGTCTGTACAATATGACATGCCCACTGATGTCATCACAGTTAGCACTTCAGGTTAAGGAAAACCTGCTAATTTTGGTTCCAGCTGGAAACATACTTTCTGGGTTCTGTACCAATTTAATTTTGGTCAAAATGCTGTAAACTGTTCAAAATTAGATGCAGGAACTGGAACACAACCAGTTCCAAGTTGGTGGAAAAGTGGTATGAGCTGCCTGTTGATCTGAGCGTCATGCACACACACATTTCCTGTGTTAATTATAACTGGCAGTAAGTTTACAACGATCTACAACAACAAACACAAAGAGAGAGAGAGAGAGACTCCAATCAGATGCCACAAATTTTAGTTTTTTTCTTAATAAAACAAACTTGATTGTTTTCATGAAAAAACATTAGGTAAAACACATTTAACATATTTTTAACAACCTCACATTTTCACTGCACGGAGAAAGTAAATGAGTTATTGCATCCATCTTAAAACATCATAGCTTTACAAGCACAATGCACTAAAATAATAATCACTGTAGTTGAAGAGATGATGTTAGATTAAAAACACTGCAAATCCAAATAGTCCTCACGGCTCATGGCACTTAAAAATCTTAAAATCCATGGAAGTGAATAAAAAACATGTGGAAAGTTTATTTCAGAAAAAAAAAACTGTCATCAAATGTAAGGCTTTTGGTGTATTTTTGTATAAGAAAAGTGCTTCCTTACTTTGGTCCAGCTGGACAGTCCACAAGTGGTCAGAAAACAGACACAGATGTAAGTAAAGCAGCCAAAGTTCAGGTGGTTAATAACACTTCAAAAATCCTACGCTTGGTTCATACATACAAACATACTTCCCATCTTGTCCACAGTTCAAGAAAAACATAAAAACATACAAAAAGAGATCATACAAATTGATTTGTTTTGGTCTAACCTGAGCTGTTGTGTAGTCCATGTAATGCACTAATCACTGGTTATAATGTAAAAATAAGTCTAATACAAAGAGTTGTAATTGAAATACTGTTTTTATGACCTTCTACGACAGCAAACAGAGCTTGCTGACTGGTAAAGGCAGTGAATATCCAGCTGAGGTTATTTTGTTCCTTTAGAAAACCTACTCTGAAAATGTGCCTAAATCAAGATTTCGATGTTTAAAACATCTCAGTAATGTTTCATCTTTTTGCTGGAATTATTGTACAATAAGTCACAATGCTCACATGTGTGCAAACTTTAAAATATTATTAATAAAAACTCTACAGAAACCAAAACTTTTAAATTATTCTTGATCAAACTATCCTGGTCCACTGATATGAATGTTACGCTACGCTTGGCTGATAATATTACACCTCTCACATTCTTCACACAACTGTTGAGTGTGAGTACTGCATACATTTCTATAATCTGTGCATCAGTTTGTGGTGTCTTTGCCATCTTTGTTTGTTTGTCTGATGTATTTGTCTGCCTTTGTATGTTTTATGTGGAGATGGACCTGCTCCTATGTTTCTCAGCTTCTGCTCTCTCCTCCTCAGTGAGGGCCCACTTTTGGATCTTCCCGCTGCCAAATAAGGTGAAGACGAGAGCGCCAGAGGCATTAATCCCAGCTGCCACCCAGAACACCGTCCTCCAGCCTGCCAGGGTGTGCTGACAACCAAAGAAGAAGAGGTGGTGTATTACTTCAGTGACCTGTCATGTACAGTTTGTGTTGTGTGCCACCTGTAACTATAACTTTTTAAATGTGTCTGCATATGAGGGTTGGAGAAAGCCAATAATAAAAGACAGTTTCTGGTGAGAGAAGCTAATTTAATTGATGAAAGAGGACTGTTTGCAGAGTCTTTTGTTTAGAGTTGTTTTCCAAATCGCTCCTCATTTGAAGGACTGGGAAAAATTAGAAGAGAAATTAAGAGATAAGATAAATTAGCAGTGGTGGAGGAAGTACTCAAATCTTTTACTTAAAAGGTATACTATTAAGGGTTTTTCTATAAATCAACCGAGTGCCCTAACCAGGCTAGCCATGAGGAAATATGGGTGGAGGGACAACATTTTTAAAAAGTAGCCTCTCATCCACACCCCTGTACATTTTTATACTACCTGCAAATATAATCCGATTAATCATATTTACACGTGTATTCTGTATCTACTTGTACCTATTGTTAAGACCTCTCTTTCTTGTTTTGAAAAGCAGAGGTAGTCAAATATGTGCCCTAGGCCAAAAAATGCCCACCAATGAATGATTATAGAAAAGTAAAATAAAACATTGACTGAGGAAAATACTACAAGGTATTAAATCAAATGAGGGGTGAACAATTATTTTTTTTCTTCATTTATTCATTCTATCTTGAGGCTACTTTAATTAAATATTGCTCAAAATGTGTGCAGAGCTGAAATAGTGTAAAGAGCATGTGGCTGTCAGTTGTTTCCAGTCAAACCCAAGTTTTGCAATTTCAAGACTGTTTAGGGACCACTGTATGCAGAAGTGTTTAAATACACCATATTGAGGGCAATGTTCCTTTTTCTCTCGTCAAAATTTAGCTTAACTTTGGAGCGTCATTAGGGCCCCTTTTCGACAAGATGGTACCAATGGATGCCTTAGATCCTCTTGTTTAATATGACACCCGTGTTTTCACCATAGCTTTTAAACTGAACCCGATATAGCAGTTTTTATTTCAAATTAGTGTACCTCACCTCTCACCTTCAGCGTCACCTGTCACACTTGGATCTTCTTCACATTCTATTTTGTCAGACATTTATCCATCACCTCTCTGCTCCTTTCACTTTCCTGTTCCCTCTCCACCCTGACTTTTCCTTCAGGACTTCCTGACTTTTGGTGAGACGTCCTGGCTGAGCTAATCAGGCAGCAGTCCGCCTCACGTATTTACATAAGCGGCTCCTGTGAGTTCTGCGCAACGTTAAGCTGACCCATGTCAGCTGAACTGTACCATTTCACAATACCTGTGGGGGGGTGAGTATCAGAAATGTGTTTTAATTATAAAATTAAATTTATTTATCATGTAAATACTATATATAATAATAAAGTCAGTAATAAATTGTTGCATTTGATCTCATTTAAGGGTCAACCACAGACCTTTTCATGGGCTCCCTCTGGCCTTGGGTGACCAAAAATGGGGGACATGTCTATTGGTACCATCTAAAACCTTTCACAATGGAAATGGAAAAATAACCTCTAAAGTGTAACAAACTGAGCTAAACTGGACTGTTTGGCGGAAATGAGGCTTATGAGAATATAGTGCTGAAAAACGCCATACCTTTAAGTAAAAACATAAAAATAGTATATTACACACACACACACACACACACACACACACACACACACACACACACACACACACACACACACACACACACACACACACAGACCAGACAAATCCTCAGTGAAGTCCCCACTGACTTACATCCTCAGTAAAGTATCCTGTAGCTATGGGTGCCAAGACTCCAGGAATGGTCCCAAAAGTGTTAGTGATTCCCAAAAGAAATCCAGCGTACCTGAAGGAGAGAGAGCGTGTAGTTATCAGCTTAAAATGTACTACTTTCTACGAAGTCCTAATACAGTTACTACATTTAATTTAGTGGATAACACATGAACATTTGAGTCAGAAGAAACAACATCATTAGGTTATTAATACATCAAAGTTTTCGTCAGGACTGAAACGATTGGTTGATCAACAGGAAATAAATTCTGATAATTAGTTATCTCAACAAATAAAGCAAAAAACAATCTCTGGTTTTAGGTCTCAATTTGATGCTTTTCTCTGTTTTATATCTTTGTAAACTGAATAATTTGGGGTTTTGAAAATTTGAAAATGTCATGCTCGCCTTCTGAAGAAACTGAAATGGCCACATTCAACCTTAGCCCCAAGCCTAAAAAATGACTGAATTTATGATTAGGGTGAAGGAGTGTGGCTGGTTACACCCACCGCGGAGCGATGTCTATTTGGTTCATATAGACTCCAGAGGCAGTGATCCCTCCTAGGGTGCTGGAGAGTGTGAGGAGGGTGACAGTGAGGATGTGGCTGCAGCCGGCGTAACTCACACCCACAAGGAGAGCTGAGGATGGCAACAGACCTGCAGAGAGGAGGACAATGTTAAAAAAGAAGGAGATAGCAGTGCACTTTGAGAAACCATCACTGGTATTAATGGTTCTCTTTGTGTTTTTAGGTATTAACTTGTGAAAATGGGTGAAACATATAACAGGTTGGTCAGTGGATGTATATCTGGGTATTTGTGTCATCTTTCAATACTTAATCTAAACCAGATGAGGGCAGCATTACTCTATTTGAAATCACTGTATGTGAAGTGTGAAAGCGGCAATGACTGTATTTCATAGTGCAATCCTGTCTTATTTAATGACAATAAAGCTTAAACCTAACTATTCAAAAGTACCTATATTCTTGTATTTGAGTAAAAAAGTAAACATTTCCATATTCTACAGAACAGTACAGTCTGTACATGTGTATTTGTGTTTTCATTGTTTTGCCTCCTCACTCCAACATATTAAGTATGCCAGGAATTAGTCCTAATTCACGGGAAATGAGTTAGCAATGAGTCTACAGAATGTCATCACACCAAAGACAGCTTTACAGCCTCATTGTGGTGTTGACGTAAATTCATGTAACCATGGTGTAGTTCAATTATAGCCTAATGTTTGCTTATTACCTCGAGCAATTACATGAATTCTTCAAATAATCCGAAAACTAGTGTTCGTTTGTGAAAATTATCTTGTTGAACAAAACCTGTAAGAATCATAAACGTGCTTGCCACAGAGCTTATTTTCTGCAATAATCAAAAAGCCAATGGAAAAATTTATTTTGTCAAGGGAACCAGGGTTATGCTAACTTCCATGTTGACTACAGAAAAAACATCATCCCTGCAGCATGCTATTGCATCTTAAATGAAAGGTTGACTATGAGGTTAAAGCTGACTTCGGGCTTCACAGGGACTTTTAAAGCCCTGGTTAGAACCTGCAGTGGGGGGTTCGAACCTGGGGCGGTGGAGCCCCCCTGTGCAGAGTTTGCATGTTCTCCCTTTGTCAGCGTGGGTTTTCTCCAGGTTCTCCATCTTCCTCCCACAATCTTAAGACATGCACGTCAGGTTAATTTGTGACTCAAATTGGCCGTAGGTGTGAATGTGAGCATGAATAGTTGTTTGTCTCTATGTGTTAGCCCTGCGATAGTCTGGCGACCCGTCCAGGGTGTACCCTGCTTCTCGCCCAATGTCAGCTGGGATAGGCTCCAGCACCCCCGCGACCCCTAACAGGATAAGTTGTTACGGAAAAAATGAATGAATGCACCTTTAAGTGTTTTCATATCCATATTAAGTAATCAGTGTGGGTTTCTATAAAAAGGGACACAAATCTACACAGTTCATCAGAAGTGGAGGTGCACACGATGTGCCAGAGCCAAAAAAAGATAATGTCATGAGCAGAAAACAGGCTGAAAATGAAGTCAAACTGTCAGGTGTAAATAACTCCTAACTTCCTTAGTCCTTAACTTCCTCCATACCTGTATCCATTGCCTTGTGACACTCAGCCTGACACATGCAGCGCAGGTGTACGGAAGAGATATAAACAAAACGGCTCTGAGGGGAAAAGTTGTTTTTACCTGCAACTGTGAAGAGCTTGCGTACAACAGTGATGCTGAACACCCTCCTCTCGATGAGACTGTCAGCTACGACACCTGACAGTGTTGAGAACAACCAGGCGCCGAGGTACGGCAGAGCGGAGAGGAAACCATTCTGGACAGAGAGATAGAGTTGTATTGAAAGGATTTAGTGAATACAAGTTGCTCGTATTCCTCCAGTTTTAAATGATATGTAAGTAAGTCTATTACAATGCCTTGTCATGACATCTTGGTAAAGCCTAATGTTTGACATGCTTAATGTCCTTCTCAAGAGCTAGATGAGAAGATTGATGCCTCTCTCATGTCTGTACAGTAAATACGAAACAGCAGCTAGTTAGCTTAGCTTAGCATAAAGACTGGAAACAGGGGGAAACTGCTAGCCTGGCTCTGTATTAAAAAACTGCCTATCAGCACGTCTAAGGCTCAAAAAGTCATATGTGAAAAGCAAATTAAAATATAATTACTTAATAGAAATTTTGTTCCAGGTCTGTTTTAAACTGGGTTGAGTGACAGAAAATAGCTAGCATCATTTAGTAACAGAATAATGACTTTGTGACGCCGCTTTTAAACACCTTCACATATGTTGTTCTTTTAGATTATATTAGATTTACATTTTTTGCCTTTATTATAAAGTATGGAGATGTACATCAATTATAATTATCATTTATTTTCTATCATTATGTATGAATACTGATTATTATCATTTTTAACATGAAATGGAGGAACAAATAAATCAAAACCTCACTGATTTAAGGTCAAAGTGCATGACGACGTTCATGTAGGTAGGCAGGGAGGTGAGCAGGGTGTAGTAGGACCAGTTTGAACACATCTGGGTAATGATGATGGCCCACAGAGGAACTGACAGCAGCATGGATAGAAGGGGCACAGACCAGCCATGACCTGTACCCTGCAGATAGATGACAAAATCTTGAGAAAACACTACACATACATAACGAAAAACACCCCTAATAAATCCTTTTCATTACTGAAATTATGAAACAGTAAACAAGATCAGGTATTAGAAAGAGGGAGGATATATAGGCATATTATGCAGGATTTTCCTAAAAGAAAACAATTTATAGTCTCACACAGAGAAATAATTCCTCTCAATTATCATTAATGACCCACTAGAAGTGTGGTGGAATATTTATTTGCAGAGACTCTGCCCTCTGCCCGTGTTTACTTAATTTCTACTTATTTAGCTGTGTTCAGGACACTCGTGGGCACTGCATGCAGGTTGGAGATTGGACTTTATATATAAAGGTAACTGACGAGGTGTTAGGCCGTGAGCAGCACACATTCAAGAGAAAGCTATGAAAATCCCAAAACTGTGCAGAAAAATGACAAATATAGCAAACGTGGGGTTGGCTTTCACTTCCCCTGGCGATACTGTTTACAAACAGCAGCCAATATTTCCTGCACAGAATACCTTTAAGAAAGAAAAGGCAATTCTGTCAGATGTTCCCATTTAAGGGCATATTGACTTGTTGGCATCAAGACAGCTAAACAACAAAAGGATGGCTGAGGGGAAGAGAAAGTAAGAAAATAAGGGAACATTATGGAAAACAGGACATTTGAGGAGTTATTTAAGAACAGCTTTTCAATGAAAGCAGAAAAATCTCCAAAATGGAGTCAAGGTGTGAGGGATAACACTGGCCGCATTTCAGTTCTCATCCAACATGTCCTTGTTTACTTCCCCTTGGCACCTGCCCTTAAGGGAAATCCCCGCTGCCATTTTAAGTGTTGTTTCATTTGTTTGAAAAACTGAAGTGAACACAGTGAATTCAACACAGTGGTCACTCCAGAGGTGTATACTACCCACAATCCATTGCAGTTCTGCATTTGATCAAGGTTCCATGAGAGGTATGGGGTATGACACATGTGTAATGTAACTGGAGCTGTGATGGTGGAGGGTTACAGCAGACACTGCTAGGAATTAAGGGCTGGTGTCTTCTCAGGTGCTCCTTGGGTGCACTTGGCATGACAGAAATTCTTAAGTGAGCTCAAATGGATGTCAGCTGATATAAAATAGAGCAATATCATATGGCAGGCATCTGTTTATCATCTTTTATTAATGACCCTTTCAATAACTGCCTAATTCTCACCAATATCTTTAATATTCTCCAAGTTTCTTAGGTCAATCTCAATGATAGCTTGATATTTTATAAAAAAAAACAACTGTAATATAACTAATTGCAGTTATTATTTACTTAGATTGTCATACTATTCAGCTTGTGTGACTTCTTTATCCCCAACATTATGTAAATGCATGGAAAACTGCTGTTTTGCACAATATCATAAACCAGTAGCAATAACAGTTATTATCATTATGATATGTTGTGATATGGCTCACAAACAGAAATTACCGTCTGCTTGCCAAAGTATTACAACTATCCACAGAAGACACCTTCGCCTCAAAGCAATGATCGAGTCTGCAGGTACATCTGATAATTAGTAAAATGCACGGAAGTGCCAAGGCTTCAGCTAGTGGTCAATCCATGGTGGTTGGGCTGAAATAAGGGCAAATGCATTCAATTTCAATCCTTGCACCTCCCCCACCCGCTTTCCTTCTGCTTTCTCAGTGGCTTCTGTGCTACGTAAGCTGTTAAGTAATATGAAGGGCTGTAAATGAATGAGGGGAAGAGGAACTGCTAATAAAATGTGGCATCAGCTTCAATACTTGTAAAACTCTCTTTCTGACATACAGTTTGGCTAAAAAACAGCTGCATAAACCACCTTCTTGGCAGCTTCCAAACAAACTGGCGATACATGGAAACTGTAGGAGTGAACTTAGAATAATAATTTGCTGTTTAATGTATTTATATTAATAATTTCTTTATCTTGTCAATAAAGAGGAGCTCCAATACAACAATGCACGTCACTGTAAATTAGGTGATGGTTAATGTTTAATGTGCACCTGAGGTCCAGTGGAGTTTATGATGTAATCTCTCTCCTCTTTGCTGATTCGACGATGAGTGCGAGGGTCATCGGATACAAAAATAAACCAAAAGACGGCCCAGAGGCAACCAGCACCCCCTGAAAGACAGACAGACAGAGAGAAGCTTTTATTGTATATGAAAGTGAATAATTAAAGGAAAGGTGTGGTATTTAGGGTTAAAAGTGAATGCCTGATGCGATAATAAAATCAAACTGCTCCAAATGTACCTTGCATCAAAAAGATTACGTTATTTTAAAAACCCAGTCAGCATAAAAGTAATTTTATTTCTGTCATAATGCAAACAGAAACAAAGCTATAATATAAGGTAGGTAAAGTAATATAAAAACCTTAAATTGTTCATGTCCTGCAACTAGGGGTGGGAATCTCCAGGCACCTCATGATTCCATTACAATTTAGAGGGTAACGATGTACACATGCCTACGTAGGGTCCAGTGTTTGCATACCTACTGTAAAATTTCCCCTGAAACAGTATGCAATTCACCATTTGGTATGCATCCTTTTTATTTTAATAAGTTAACTGCATTAATGAATGAATGGATTCATCTGAAAGCACCTTACAGTCTCCTGTGTGTATAAGAATAACATGAGGGGGAGGGAAACTGCTCTGTCTCGGCCGCTGTGTTGTTATTTACATTATGCCAGCAGAGGAGCTGTGAGCAGCCTTTCTTTGTTAGAGACACTAGGCAGGCCAGGCATGGGTTTTGTAAGGTAAAACAGATTGAGCAGAGAGTCATTTTCTTCACCACAGAGGTGTTTTAATTTGGTTAATGCTGCAAAGTGTGTTGGTCAGCCCGACATTAACTTAAAACAAGCTTGCAACAGCTGACTTTTATGACAATAAATTTGTAACTTTAGCTTGTCCACACTGCAGACTGTCTTTGCAGTTTAGTTCTGCCTCTTTTGTTCCTTCAACATTATGTTGTGAACAAATGTTAACATAATCGATCATTAACATTTGTTAATCGATGCAGAATTGTCTGCATCCACATTGCGATGCATCTATGAATACATTTTTTTACCCTACCCCTACATGCAACAGTAAACTACTTGAAACAAAGTATTTGTGGTTTTACTAATTTAACTAAAGTAAAGTCCTTCTTTCACCACTGTTTTTGTGTGGCCTTAGTATTCTCCGAATTACTGCAACTGTTTTCTTTGTGTCTCATTGAGCAGCAACTATTATTTAATCACATTTACTTTCTTTCACATTATTCATTTATATTAGAGAGGGAATTTATGTTCTGCATATTTAAGTTTCTTATTGTTGTGCAGCATCTACCACCCTGGCATCTTTCCTGTGAGAGACTGAGGTATGTCATGCTTTATATGTGAATATGTGATTGTACTTGGGTGTTTCCCTCACCACAGATATAGAAGACAGCAGGCCAGCCTAAGGTTTGGCAGATGTAGCCGGTGAGTGGCAGAGCTACAAAGGCCCCAAAGTTGCCCCCAGATCCCGACAGGGACATAAGGCGAGAGCGTTCCAGAGGAGGAGCCCACCGAGCCCACATGGACATCATGGCTGGGAATGTCACACCCTGAAGAAACATGGAGAGACAGGCAGTGAGACGAGAGTGAGACAAGTGTGGGAAACAGCAAGACGCAATCAGTGTTCTTATTAATAAATAATATGGATGTGTTGCAGTGCTGCAGTCAAGACCACCTAAACCAAGACCAAGTTATGACCAAGACCAGAGTGTGTCAAGACCGAGACAAGACCAAGACTTGAGGGGCTGAGACCAAGTCAGGGTCAAGACCAGACCTGTGCAAGTCCCACATTGGAGAGCACACTTATGATAACATGTGGAGCATGCAGACCAGTCAGTTTTACTGAAAAACAATATCCACTAGATGTATCCATAAATGAATGTCTACTACTCCATTACTGTTGTTAAATTCATCCTTTAAAGGTCCTTCATTGTAGACTAGAAGTACTAAGTCGTGAAACTGACTGTACACACAGCAGCCTCCTGTGTCCCGCTCAACACAATCTTACCTCTCCAATGCCCTCCAACGCTCGCAGTGCAAACAGCCAATACGATCCCATCTGGGCAGCCAGAGGGGTGAGCAGCGTGAGGGCAGCAGTGCCCAGCACACCCAAACCCAGGAAGATAGTCCCCCCGTAGTGACCGGACAGGTAGCCCCCTGGGATCTGTGTGCACAGGTAGCCGAAGAAGAAGGCTCCCAGCAGCCAGCCCTGAGTCTCCGGGTCCCAAGGATACTGGGGGACCTGGGACATGAGGACAGAGAGTCGGAAGTGTTTATGGTAACAGGAATTTAGACACTGTTGGCAGGTTACCTACTCTTATTTACATCTGACTTTAGATGAGTTTTCACCACTTAGCGAAGGCAACAGAGGTTGTATATAGTCTGTCTTTATCACAAATGTGTAAATAGCAAGGATGCACCCACTGTGAGATTCTGGGCCGATACCAATATTCTGCAGATAAATTGGTGCATCCCTAGTAAATAGGGTGAAAGCAGATAGGATTGAGATCTGTCTCAGGCAACATTCATGTAAGGAAAAAATCTGGACTGGAATTTTCCAGTCAAACCAGTAATTTTTAGAACTTTTGCCTTTATTAGATAGTAAAGTCTAGTATGAAATGGGAGGTAAGAGAGGGGATGACATGCAGCAAAGGGCCTGAGATGGAATGTGAAACGTTAAGGTTTTCCTCCAATTTCAAGTTCATAACTGCACTGCAGTGCCAAGTCAAAATACAAACAAAATTATGTCAGTATAAATTATACATAGGCTACAGTGTGAACAGAAAGAAGACCAATCAGAGCCGAAGGGGACCAGAGAGAGAACTGAGTCCTCTTTCAAATGAACTGACAATGTGAATGCAAGAAGAACTGAGTCTCCTTTCTGTCTGTCCACTTTTTGGTCCACTTTAAGAGGACTGAGTTCGGTTCCTTTAAAAAGGACCAAGTGTTAAAACACCCTTAGACTTACTTAATTCAAAGACACAAAGATTATTCTTTAAGAACGTTACCCCCTCAAGTTGTAGTAAAGTGTCACTGGTGTTTTCTGTCCCTGTTGGCAGGGGACAGGCAGAGGTGATGGAGCTGTTCTGGGCTGGTTTGGAATCAGTGGTATTCACCATGGCTACCATGGCAACACTCAGGTTGACACGAAGACCGTAGACCATGGAGAACCCCAAGAACATCAGGAAGGCCAGGTTGAGGCGAGCCGAGCAGCACACAGGAGGAACTGTTCACATAGAATACAATGATTTTAACATGCAATCTGGACTGAGAGCATGGAGTCATTGTGAATATAATTTCAAATGTTTCAGATTAACGTCAGAATTAAAGGTCCAGTGTGTAGGTTTAAGGGGATACACTGGCAGAAATGGTATATAATATAACAAGTATGCATTCTTTAGTGTATAATTACCTGAAAATAAGAATTGTTGTGTTTTTATAACTTCAGAATGAGCCATTTATATCTACATACTAGGGAGCAGGTCCTCGCCTACGGAGATGATGAGAAGATGCTATGCTACATCACCTTAAATCTTACACACTGTACCTTTCAGTGTTGTTTATGGGTTGAGAAAGTTGTCCTACTTTTTAAAAAAAAACTACTTCTTCAGCTAAATAAGTGAATCAAAACACTAAACACACTAAATTAATGTATTTTTTAAAATAAATTATTTTAATTAACTTATTACAAATTGCTTTACTATTAACAAAATAAATTCTACTTGATCAACCATCAATGTTAAACTGAATCAACTCTCACTCTACTCCTCTTACTCTATTTACTCTAAATATTCAGCAAAGTTTCCAGATAGGTGATCACCCTTTTGTTTAACAGCACAAGAGATAATTGCATTAGATTGGGTTAATTAGTGAATAACATAACATAATTAAAAAAGCCTCTGAGGAGCTGAGGAGCTATTGTGTAATGCCAACTCCTCTACAGTTACAATTAAAATATTACTAAAAGACGCAAATGAAATGTTCCTAAAAGGCAGAATTGGTAATTATATTAAAAGGGACATTTTATATAATAACCTAATTTTGTCTTTTAAGTACAAAATAAGCATCTTGTGAGTAGAGACCCAATTAACTACTCTTTTTAAAATTAATTTTAAAGAGCAACTTTATTGTTGGACCAACTTTTTCCAGCTTGTGGTCTTAAATGGGTCACTGGTCACAAGCTGAAACACGCTGATCTGACAGTAAAGTTTTTATACGACAAGTGTTGCTAGAAAGCAGGTGACCAGAAATCCCTTCTCTGCTCCATCTCCTATTCTACTAAACACTTTAAACTACATGAAATATAAGACGGATCATTAAAATAACTGTCAGTTGCAGTCTTAAGTATAAACACAGCTGACACTACTTGTCTTGAGAGTTTTAGCATGACGCAAATCCAAAATCTTAAAATAACAAAGATAAACACACCTGCATCATTCTCAATAAGGGGCTCACTGTCCTCACGCTCCTCCAAAGGGGCTGAGTTGATGGAGTTGCCATTTGGTAAAGGCATGGCACCCGGCTGACCCGGGAAAATCAAGTCTATGAAATTCTGTCACAGAGCCATGGTGTCCAGGAAACCTGCTGGAAGGATAAAGGTTGAAATCAGAAGTCAGAAAAACACGAACAGAAGATGTTACATTAACATGTGAGTACAAGTTAGTACAAGAAGACGAGTGAAGTGACACAACACATCAGGGGATTATGATAAAAAGCTTGATAACATTGATATACAAAAACACACACAGTGACACTTCTGATTTCACAAATTGTTGGGAGTTTCGCCAGACTTCCACTTAGTGTTGAGGAAGCCCTTTTGGAAGAATAGCTTTGAAAGCTATCAGTTACTTCACACTGGAGAAAGTTTAACTACAGCAAAGCTACCTTGTGGAGAAATCTAGTTTGGTTAACTAAAGCTACTTAAATAGAGTAGTTAAAAATACTTGGCGAAAAAATGTATCACATGAGGGCCACATGTGATATGTATGATTTGCAAACTGTAGTTAAACTACAAGTTAGATTACATGTAGGTACTGATCCCCAACACTGTGACAACTGACAGACGCTCAGAGTTATGAAGATGACGATGAGCCGTGAGTTTATCTCTTTACTGATTTAGAACCTGTGAACAAGAAAAGGTAATGTACAACACAATAGGCTGGTTTTGGTCTCATTGTTGGGTAAAACCCGCTTTCATTAAAAAGTCTACTTTTCAGGAACTCAGAAAACCACCTCTGTCGTCATCTTGACATACGTCTCTTTCCAAGCTCACCAAGGTGGTTTTTAAAAGCTTTTATGAAACCAGCTTGAAAAATGAAAATGACCAACCTAAAGGCAACACAGGGAACAACAGATAAGAATGGAAATACCAGACGAGGTGTGGATAAGAGTCTGGGAAACTCAGCATACCTCTACAACATACTGACCTGGAGTGACTTTTGTTAGAAAAGTATTTTCTTAGATTTATAGCCGCTAAGCTTAAGTAAGTAAAAATTCATTAAGACCCAGTATTGTTGACATATTGACAAAGTGTGTTTTTTGCTGATAAAATTACTGTTTATTGAAATGGAGTCTGGAGGATTTGCAAAAGGAGATTTCAGGCTGTTTCTTGTTAAACAAAAAAGGTCTTATTCTTTGACAAAAAGGTCTTACTCTGTAAAGATCCTTTCTATAATGCTGTAAGACATTTGTAACAATAATCTGAGCATGTCAGTGGAAAAAACACAAGCACTTTAAGTGGATGTAAATTGAAGGTGCGAAAATGTGTTTATTATTATAGTCTGTTTTTCTATCATTCAACACTGGACCAATTTCAAAAATTAAAGACATATTTGACTCTGGGAAATTATAGTGACAAGATTATAGTTTCACTATTTTCTAGCAAATAATAAATAAGAAAAGAAATCACAGGTTGATCAACGATGAGAATAATCAGCAGTATCTCCAACAGAATGGATATAATTAGCTTTGGTGGCAGTGCTGACCTAAAAATGCAGGGAGATATAACTCTAAACATTAAGAGTGAATTTGCCTGTGAAGGTTATAGGTTTTAGGCCAGAATATAAATACTGAGCTATTGTTCTGAGTTTCACTTGTCACACTTCCTGCTGGAAAGCTTTGATGGGCAGGAAAGTGACAACTCGTGATGTTGCTGCTTCTAAATATTGTTATTGAGGAACTGAGAAAAACACAAGATACCTGTTAGTAACCTGATGTGAATGATCTGAAAAGTTTTGGGGTGGGTGAGCCGGGTTTCATAAGATGTCAATAATTTCTCATGACAGCAGATACAGTGTTACAGCAGGTCATAAAGGGCACAAAGGTCCTCTGAAGCAGCTGGTCTGAGGTATCAATAAACACTTAAAATGATGGTGAATGACCCTGAAATTATCACTACAGCTAATCTGTCCAGTCAATCTCAGTAGGTTACGTCCTCCTTTTGTTTGAGGAATGTGTCATCCACCTAAAACTTTGATCCTAATTAATCCTGGTCATGCTTGTTTTGTAAGTATCTGTACAAAAATGTGTTGGTAAGCACATACCAGACAAACACTGGAGTGACACTGCCTTAAAGGGAAATTTCACCCCAAATAAGGAAAAATGTCCTTTTGATTTAGTGGTGAACTGTCCCATTAAGAGTGCAATTAAAAGTATTTTTCAGGATGTGTTTCTGTAATACACACCTTATTTGACTCAGTGTCACTGACACTAGAAACTAGCCACTCAGTGATAAAGAGCCACAGATGCTATCTCATACAGCCAGTTTTTCCAGTTTGTACTTTCCCGTGAACACACACTGACACTTACTGAACATTTGTAAAACTGTGAAAAAGAAAGTAAAACAAATGAGAAAGATACTTCTTGGGAAATAAATCCTTTTAAAAAACATTTAGTAAATAAATCAATTAAGTTGATTTTATTCTGATAATCGACTGAATGTTTCAGTCACTCATTGATCAAATTTAACTTTTTGAACATGCCGATTTGCAAAGTATCTCTCTTGTATGTGATTTTAAATAGCTTATCTTTAAGTTTTGGACCGCCAATCCCCAAAAATGTGTAACTTGAAAACATCATTTGGGTCTTCAAATTTTTGTGATGAGCATTTGTCACCTTTTCCCAACATCTTATTGACCAAAATAGTATCACTTAATTGAGAACAGAATCTGCACATAAATGTACTACTCATGGCCATTTTCAACCAGCTCTGTTTGTCGCAAGTGTGGGCAGTTTGTGTTAAATGAACAGTGTTTGGCTTAAATAGTTTTTACCACAACAATTTCTTTGTTTTTGAGGGCTGCAACTAATGATTATTTTCATTATCAGTTTAAATCTTCTGATGGTATTTAATTGTTGGATCTAAAAACAAACAAAAAAAGAGAAAAATGTCTATCACAATGCTTAGAATATAACTTGGTACTATAAGACCTGTTGCACTTAGATCTCAATGCTTCGACTTATCAATTAGGTGACTAATTATTGCAGCACGATTACTTTTGCATATGTTTTGCATGGGTTGATCCTTGAAAAGCTTCTTTGAAATGCATGTTGGCACATCAATATCACCAAAAAGACCACATGAACATATTGTGCACCCCTGACACAGTGTGCTATGTTGCATCCATGACAGTCCATTGACAAAGCGTTTACTTTTTGCATCATCATGTGACCTGTGTCTGCAAATGAGTGCCTGTGCAACTATGTGTGAGCGCCTATCATGAGATCATCAGAAAAACAGCCCAATTCACTTTTCTTTTTTTAAAACAATTACTGTATTGTGTAATGTGTGTGTTATAATATGCGTGTGTGTAATATATGTTTTTTCTCATTAAACCTGTTTGGACTGAAAGTGAAAGCTCCTTTTCAAATAAGCAATGTGAAGGCAAAGTGTGAGAATATAATTAGCACTGATATCTTTAAATAAATAAGGGGGAACCTATTTCCTACAGCAAATATAATGTATCATTATAAATTCATTGATAAGTGATTTTAACCACATGTTCC
Source organism: Epinephelus awoara (assembly GCA_035609425.1). NCBI lineage: Eukaryota > Metazoa > Chordata > Actinopteri > Perciformes > Serranidae > Epinephelus > Epinephelus awoara. The sequence goes on along the minus strand of CM069310.1, from coordinate 26,427,769 downwards.
CACAGCCCAAAGTAATGTCATTAAATTGGTTACTTAGTCAAACAAGCAGCTTAAAAACATAGCATTCAATTTATAATGAAATAAAACGTTAACAAAAAAAGTACTCTTTAGCCTCTGGTAGATTTAACCAGCAGATATTTGGTAAGCTTAGTTAAATAATCAATGATTTAGCTGATTATTTTCTGTCAACCAGCTCCTGACTGAGCTGAAGGATACCACATTATTGTCATACATCTCTAAATAATGTAAAATGTAAATTAACAACTAATAAACCAAGTGGAAATTCAAGTGGAGCAATGTATTTTACTATAAATGATAGAAAAATAACATGAAATATCAAGTACAGCGACTTGTACTTTGTGAAATGCCAAACATTACAATTATTATTATTAGTAAAGTTAGTAGTAACGTTAACAGCTAGTACATTTTAAGCTAGTTTAACACACCAAAGTCCTTCATTATTTGTTAATGTCACATTTTGTTATGTGCCAAGTAACGTTATCAGACAGATATACAACAAAACCCATTTTAGACAGGTCTGTAAATGTTAGTATTAATACGTAAAATAATTAACGTTATAGTTAACCTGAACTTGCTAGTTTACAGTAGCTTAGCTTGTTCGTTAACTTGCTATAACCTATGTAACTTATGCCTGTTTGACGTCAACATGTATGAATATTTTGTCACCTTACCTTGTGAAGGGTTTTAAACCAGAAATTTTTGGTTAAGGCAGCTTGAACATAAAAGAACATAAAACATGAACCGGGTCATGTCCTGTCTTTAGCACAGCCGGCGAGACAACAAGTGAGCTATGTTGCTGTTTTCACGACCAACAGAGAAAAACAGTCATGTGAGCGAGTCTTTGAGGAAACGCAGATCTATAAAACACTGGAGCGGCGGTGCCTCTTGTCAGACTGTCCTGTGAAGCTAGCTTGTATGTTTTACATATCCGTACTACGGGTGTTACGTCATAGCACATGACCAATGGCTGCCCCGCCCTCCTCTCCCTGTTTGCGTTTGTTAGTTTTTAAAAGAACAATAAATTAGAAATAAGAAACATCACAAGTTATTTTCACTCTTGCTCAGTAGTACTTATTTTTATTTTATGTCTTTTATACAGCTGGTTCTAGTATATTTCAATATGACTAGTTCAGTAAAAGAGGAAGATCTTTTTTTGCCTCAGTTTTAACCTTTTAACCCTTTTTCACCAAATAAACTCTGGTTCTCCAACCAGTTCCATTCAGGATTCTTGAGACCTTGGTGCTATCTAGCAAACCAGCCCACATTTCCACCAGTGTCTGGCGGGACCATTACAACCAAGGATGCGTCATCATCAGAGGGTGTTGCATTATTTACATCAGAAGAACCTGCAAGCTTTTGTTCTGTTATAGATGTATGTTTTTATCCGAAAACCAGGCATAGACCAACTATTAATAAGACCACTTCACCCTCCTCTTTTCTGACAATTTCTCACTTGCCTTCTCCATCCACTCTTTCCAGTCTGTACAATATGACACGCCCATTGATGTCATCACAGTTAGCACTTCAGGTTAAGGAAAACCTGCTAATTTTGGTTCCAGCTGGAAACCAACCTTTTGGGTTCTGTACCAATTTAATTTTGGTCAAAATACTGTTAACGTTTCAAAATTAGATGCAGGAACTGGAACACAACCAGTTCCAAGTTGGTGGAAAAGTGGTATGAGCTGCCTGTTGATCTGAGCGTCATGCACACACACATTTCCTGTGTTAATTATAACTGGCAGTAAGTTTACAACAATCTACAACAACAAACACAAAGAGAGAGAGAAAGAGACTCCAATCAGATGCCACAAATTTCAGTTTTTTAACTCAGTAAAACAAACTTGATTGTTTTTCTAAAAAATATAAAGTAACACATATTTGACATTTTTACAATCTCACACATTTTCAATGCACAGAGAAGGTAAATTAGTTATTGCATTGGTTTTAAAACATCATAGCTTTACAATCACAGTGCACTTTGATGTATTTGCATGAGCTGCAGAAGTGTTTCATCTTGTTTTTTTCATTTTTTAATAAAATAATAAATACTGTAGTTGAAGAGATGATGTCAGATTAAAAACACTGCAAATCAAAATGGTTCTCAAAGCTCATGCCACTTTTACGAAAAAAAATATTAAAATCTATGAAGGTGCTTTGTTTTTCTGGAGGAAAATTAACATTCTTATCTTTCTTAAGATAAATAATAATAATAATAATAAAATAAAAAAAACATCTAAAAAGTTTATTTAAAAAAAAAACTGTCATCAGATGTAAGGCTTTTGGTGTATTTTTATATGAGAAAAGTGCTTATTTCTTTTGGTCCAGCTGGACAGTCCACAAGTGGTCAGAAAACAGACACAGATGTAAGTAAAGCAGCCAATGTTCAGGTGGTTAATAACACTTAAAATCCTACGCTTGGTGACATACTTTTTGCTGGAATTATTGTACAAATAAGTTAAAATATTTACCTGAGTGTAAACTTTAAAATATTATTAATAAAAACTATTTTAAATTATTCCTGATCAAACTATCCTGGTCCATTGATATGAATGTTATGCTATGTTTGGCTTATAATATTGTAGGTACACCTCTCACATTCTCCATAACAAGTGTAAATCACATATTTCTATAATCTATGCATGTGCATCTGTGCAGGTGGTAGTAATCTAAATGTCTTGTGTTCTGGGTTAAAATATATCCAGCTGTCTTTAAAAGCTGTACTACATATGCCATCTTTGTTTATTTGTCTGATGTATTTCTCTGCCTTTGTATGTTTTATCTAGAAATGGACCTGCTCCTATGTTTCTCAGGTCTCCTCCTCGGTGAGGGCCCACTGCTGGATCTTCCCACTTGCAAATATGGTGTAGATGAGAGCGCCACTGATGTTTATCCCAGCTGCCACCCAGAACACCGTCCTCCAGCCTGCCAGGGTGTGCTGACAACCAAAGAAGAGGTACTGTATTACTTCAGCGACCCATTATGTACAGTATTGCGAGTTGAGTTGCTTTTCATATTGCTCTTGATAAATTACCAGTGGTTAAGGAAGTATCCCTTATGACCCATTAAAAGTGTGTGGTGGTGAATTTCACTGCAGAGATTCTGCCCTCTGCCTGTATTTCTTATTTTCTGTGTTCTGGATGTTTATGGTCGTGTTCCCCTACAGTGCTCAGGTGAGGCTGGGGCTTTATAACAAGGTAGTTGCCAGGTGCTGAGCTGTAAGCAGCAAGGATCTAAAGCCATGTTTCCATAAAAAAACTTTTGGTATATAGCCTTTAGAACCAAAAGTAAGTCCTAGGCATGTGTTCCTAGACCATAGGTATTTCCTCTTTACTGGTGATGAAGAGGGAAGTCTGCACTGCGTTTATGTCCCCCAAAACAGGGTTGAATGCTGACATTTTCAGAAGAACTACAAAAAAAACCTGGAGTGAGTCTCTTCTCAGTGGAATGTTTAAAAATAGTGGGTTTGTGCACTGAGTCCTTGTCGAGCACCAACAGGGGTGTGGTGCTGCTGGAGTGCACCAGAACCACACTCCACCGTGTTTTTTTCTCCAAGTGAGGAAACAGAATATATGCCGGTTAAAATTCATATACAGTTTTTAAATGTTTGGTTTTTAAAGATCCAATCATCACTCAAGCATATGTCATTTAACAGAGACAACAGAAACATTGAATGGTCAGAGTTGTCATATTGACATTTAATGTATGTTGATTGAATCACGTTTTCAACTTCGGCATTGAGTAACGTCACAACTTAATGTTTCACCTTAAAAGTTGCTGGTCGCTGCAAGCATTAGCCTTTGAACAGCAGGGTGAATTTAAAAAAAATTCATAGTCTACAGCTGCTGCTCGAGGCAGCAAAACATCCTTTCATTTTATAGTTATAGTTTACTAATGTATGAAAAACTTGCCACAGTATAAACAGAACATCAGCTCCAAAATCAGCCACGACTCAGCCCTGAGCAAGAGTGATTGTTCTCTGTTGACCAATCAACGGACTGCAGAGTTTCTAGCTCCACTCTTTAGGACCAGATCAGTGTGCAAGGTACCCCAACAGGAGGGTGACCAAAAATGGGGACGGTTCTATTGGTACCATCCAAAACTTTTCACAGTTGAAACAGAAAAATAACAATTCTAATGTGTTACGAAATTAACTGAACGAACCTGACTGCTTGGTGGAAACAAGGCTTAAGAGACACAATGCTGAGAAAAGCGAATATAGCAAGGCAATATGCCACATGAAAATGAATATGGGATTGGCTTCACTTTAACTTTTGTTGGCAAGCATATTTATAAAAAGTAAATCCTGTTTAATACACCTTTAGTAACACTACTAATATCACACTGTAAAAACAGAAAAAATAGTACATATATAAATGCTGTATATACATGGTAATTTAAGAGATCAAACAAATCCTCAGTGGAGTCCCCACTGACTTACTTCCTCAGTAAAGTATCCTGTAGCTATGGGTGCCAAGACTCCAGAAATGGTCCCAAAAGTGTTAGTGATTCCCAAAAGAAATCCAGCTTACCTGAGGGAGAGAGACTGAGTAGTTATCAGCTTAAAATGTACTACTTTCTACGAAGTCCTAATACAGTTACTACATTTAATTTTGTTGACAACACATGCATATTTATGAGTCTTGAGGAATGAAGCTAGATGTTTTCGCTGTCCACGTCATTAGGTTAGTCATACATCTAAGTTTTCATCAGAACTGAAACAATTGGTTGATCAACAGGAAATAAATTCTGATTCTTAGTTATCTCAAAAATAAAAGCAAAAAACAATCTCTGATTTTGGGTCCTAATTTGCTGCTTTTCTCTGTTTTATATCTTTGTAAACTGATTTTGACGTCATGCTCAGCCACATTCAACCTTGATCCTAGAGTGTGGTCAGTTACACCTACCGCGGAGCAATGTCTGTTTGGTTCACATAGTATCCAGAGGTGGTGATCCCTGATATGGTGCTGGAGAGTGTGAGGAGGTTGACAGTGAGGATGTGGCTGCAGCCGGCGTAACTTGCGCCCACGAGGAGAGCTGCTGCTGGCAACAGACCTGCAGAGAGGAGGACAATGTTAAAAAAAGAAGGAAATACCAGTGTACTTTGAGAAAACATCACTGTTATTACTGGTTCTCTTTGTGTTTTTAGGTATTAACTTGTGAACATGGGTGAAACATATAACAGGTTGATCAGTGAGTGTATATCTGGGTATTTTTTTATCATCTTTCAATACTTGATCTGAACCAGAGATTACACTATTTGAAACCTGAGTCATAAGAGACAGATTTGGTTTCTGGTCTGTAATTAATGACTTTCCCCTTAAATATAGTAATAGGTGACTGAAAACCCTAACACTGCTGCCTGTGTGGAGGACAGTTTCTCATTTCAGTTTGTACACATGTGTCTGCATATGAGCTATAGCAATAGTCACACACTTCTTTCTGTGCACTGATACATTTGGCAGGTGCAGCTCGGTGGACAGAAAATAGCTCCTACATGAAACTACTCACAGCAAGGTCTGTAGATTATGCTGAATAACTGTGTCATGATTTCTGGAAAGAGAAATTGCTGTGAGCTCCACAGGCCGATTGCCATCTAGTTCAGTTATATTGGAGAGAGGGCAGAAATCTCTACAGTCGATATCTCCAACACACTGCAGCTCACACCACAACAATCTAGGCCGATAAATAGCACAACAGGTAAGAGATAAAATATGTTTTTGATTTTGGGGGTGAGCTGTACCTTAAGTGTTTTCATATCCATATTTAGGGATCAGTGTGGGTTTCTATAAAAAGAGACAAAAGTCTACATAGTTCATCAGAAGTGTTCTGTACTTTAGAAAATGACGTCAAACTGTCCAATGTTAATTACTTCTCAGAGTACTTCCTCCATACCCATAGCCATTGTCCTGTGATGCTCAGCCTGACACAGAGGCAATCATGCAGCACAGGTGTACAGAAGAGGTATAAACAAAGAGGCTCTGAGGGGAAAAGTTGTTTTTACCTGCAACTGTGAAGAGCTTGCGTACGACAGTGATGCTGAACACCCTCCTCTCGATGAGACTGTCAGCTACGACACCTGACAGTGTTGAGAACAACCAGGCGCCGAGGTACGGCAGAGCGGAGAGGAAACCATTCTGGACAGAGAGATAGAGTTGTATTGAAAGGATTTAGTGAATACATGTTTCTCGTATTCCTCCAGTTTTTAGTGATGTGTAAGTAAGTATATTACAATGCCTTGTCATGACATCTTGGTAAAGCCTAATGTTTGACATGCTTAATGTCCTTCTCAATAGCTAGATGAGAAGATTGATGCCTCTCTCATGTCTGTACAATAAATACGAAACAGCAGTTAGTTAGCTTAGCTTAGCATAAAGACTGGAAACAGATAGCCTGGCTCTGTATGAAAAAACAGTCTACCAGTGCCTCTAAAGCTCAAAAAGTCATATGTGAAAAGCAAATTAAAGAATAATTACTTATTACAAAATTTGTCCCGGTTCTGTTTTAAACTGGGTTGAGTGACAGAAAACAGCTAGCATTATTCAATAACAGAATGACTTTGTGATGCTGCTTTTAAACACTTTCACATATGTTGTTCTTTTAGATTAGATTAGATTTACATTTTTTGCCTTTATTATAAAGTATGGAGATGTACATCAATTATAATGATCATTTATTATCTATCATTATGTATGAATACTGATTATCATCATTTTTTAACATGAAATGGAGGAACAAATAAATCAAAACCTCACTGATTTAAGGTCAAAGTGCATGACGACGTTCATGTAGGTAGGCAGGGAGGTGAGCAGGGTGTAGTAGGACCAGTGTGCACACATCCGGGTGATGATGATGGCCCACAGAGGAACTGACAGCAGCATGGATAGAAGGGGCACAGACCAGCCATGACCTGTACCCTGCAGATAGATGACGAAATCTTGAGAAAACACTACACATATATAACGAATAATGCAGGAGAATATAAACTAAGAGGGAAAATTTCACTTTAAGTTTAAAAGTATATTATGTGAAATTTTATGCAGAATTTCTATGTAATTCCTGCATAGTATACCTTGAAAAGAAAGAAAAGACAATTCTGTCAGATGTTCTCATTTAAGACATATTGACTTGTTGGCATAAAGACAGCTGGACAACAAAAGGATGGCTGAGGGGAAGAGAAAGTAAAAAAAGAGTGAACTGTGTGGAAAACTGGAAGTTTGAGGAGTTATTTAAGAACAACATTTCAAATTTAGTAACCAATTCAAATACTTGGAGGGAATTCAGATGGACGGTAGTAAAGAGAGGTTTTTTTATAGACACCACAGATAGTGGCTAAAATGGGCTCAACACACTCAAATAAATGAAATAATGAATAAATGTTGATGAAACTGTGGTCCACAAATTGGCAACCATACTTACATATTTTGGACATGCACTAAGTTAAGAGATTTTTGAAGCACTTAAGAAAATATCTTACCAAAATCTCACAAATGACTCAAGTATAGCAATATAGGGTCTAAACAGCTCTTACAAATATTGACAACAGCAGCACTTGAATTACAATTAAGTGGTTAAAACCTGACTGACATATAATATGTGAACTAAGAAGGAATGGGAATTTACTAGATGGAATAGATAATGTACTCCTGGAGTCTCCAAAAAGAACTAACATACTAACATAGTGAACTAAGTAAACACTGTGAGATCAACACTCAGAGGGCTCAGGGACCGATGGTCACTCCAGAGGTGTATATCATAAGGCTGGCTTGTGCTTTCTTGACCCCATGGGAGCTACACGGTATGACACATGTGCAATGCAGTTTTGTCTTTTTGAATGACCCTTTCAATAATTGCCTAATTCTACATCTGACGCTGATACAGTTAATTACCAACTGCTTGCAAACGTACTACAACTATCATCAGAAGATGCCGTTGCCTCAAATGATCGAGTCTGCAGGTATATCTGATGATTAGTAAAAAGCAGTAAAGTGCTAAGCCTTCAGCTGGTGGTCGATCCATGGTAGTTGGGCTGAAATAAGGGCAGGTGCATTCAATTTCTCCACTCTCCTTCTGCTTTCTCAGTGGCTTCTGTGCTACGTAAGCTGTTTGACAATACCAAGGGCTGAGGGTAAGTGAATGAGGGGAAGAGGAACTGCTAATAAAATGCAGCGTCAGTTTCAATACATCCAAAACTCCCATTCTGACAAACAGTTTGGCTAAAAAAACAGCTGCATAAGTCACTTTCTTGGCAGCTTCCAAACAAGCTGGCGATACAGGGAAACTGTAGGAGTGGACTCCAAAAAAGAATTTGCTGTAAAGTATTTATATTGATAATTTCTTTATCTTGTCAAGAGGAGCTCCAATACAACAACGCACGTCACTGTAAATTAGGTGATGGTTAATGTTTAATGTGCACCTGAGGTCCGATGGAGTTTATGATGTAATCTCTCTCCTCTTTGCTGATTCGACGATGAGCGTGAGGGTCATCGGATACAAAAATAAACCAAAAGACGGCCCAGAGGCAACCAGCACCCCCTGAAAGACAGACAGACAAACAGACAGAGAGGTGAATAATAAAAGGAAAGGTGCAGGGTTAAAAGTGAATGCTGGATGCCATAATAAAATCAAACTGCTCCAAATGTATCTTGCATCAAAAAAACAACAAATTTTCAAACCCAGTCAGAGTAAAAAGTAATATTACTACTGTCATAACGCAAACAAAAATAATGCTATAATATAAGGTAGCACAGCCATAAATTGTTTTTGGCAGCAACAGCAAAAATTTCCAGCAATAGTGGAAAGTATCTTAGCACATTTACTCAAGTATTGTATTTAAATACAAATTGTAGGTACTTGTACTTCTAGATTTTTACTAGATACTAGATTTTTTGTATGTGCTTCTTTTACTTTAACTTCACCACAATTCAGAGGCAGATATTGTAGCCGATTTTATATTAAACTACATTTATTTGATGACTTTTGTCGCTAGTTACTCTGCAGATTCAGATAAAAAAAACGTGTTATTACACAAGATAAGACTTTTCTGAACCCTGGGATCATGTATAAAGTAATAAGCTTTTTATTTAGCACAAGTTAACTTTAGCTGATCCATGCTGTAGACTGTCCGGGTGCTACACTGACTTGGCAGTCTTCTCGGCAGAAGAAGAGACCTCTGCAGATAATTGGGCCATTCCGCATCTTTGCTCCTTTAAGCACATGCCCTGAGTGTTTACATTTAAGCTACATTGCTCATTCAGCAGCAACATCACACAATTTAATCACATTTCATTTGTTTCACTTTATTTATTCATATTAGAGAGGGAATTTATGTTCTGCAAATTTCAATTTCTTGCTGTCGTGCAGCATCTACCACCCTGGCATCTTTCCTGTGAGAGACTGAGGTATGTCATGCTGTATATGTGAATATGTGATTGTACTTGGGTATTTCCCTCCTCACCACAGATGTAGAAGACAGCAGGCCAGCCTAAGGTTTGGCAGATGTAGCCGGTGAGCGGCAGAACTACAAAGGCCCCAAAGTTGCCCCCAGATCCCGACAGGGACATAAGGCGAGAGCGTTCCAGAGGAGGAGCCCACCGAGCCCACATGGACATCATCGCTGGGAATGTCACACTCTGAAGAAACATGGAGAGACAGGCAGTGAATAATGTGGATGTGTTGCAGTGCTGTAGTCAAGACTACCTAAACCAAGACCAAGTCATTTTCAAGTCCTATCAATGATGAAAATAATTGTTAGTTTCAGTTCTGATGTAAACGCAACTAAAGCAGAACAGGATAAACAAATGTTCACAAAAATTCTCAAATTAGGATCAAAAATCTCTATAAAAGAATTAACTGACCAGAAAGATTAATGAACAATTTCATGAATATTGTGTATAAGTAACAAAACAGACTGGTAAACTGGTATGAAATACTCATGGTTGAATTTAACTAAAAAAAAAATCTGCCAGATATATCTGCAAATTAATGTCTACAACTCTATTACTGTTGTTAAATTCGTCCTTAAAAGGTCCTTCATTGTAAACTAGAAGCACTAAGTCATGAAACTGTACACACAGCAGCCTCCTGTGTCCTGCTCAACACAATCTTACCTCTCCAATGCCCTCCAACGCTCGCAGTGCAAACAGCCAATACGATCCCATCTGGGCAACCAGAGGGGTGAGCAGCGTGAGGGCAGCAGTGCCCAGCACACCCAAACCCAGGAAGATAGTCCCCCCGTAGTGACCGGACAGGTAGCCCCCTGGGATCTGTGTGCACAGGTAGCCGAAGAAGAAGGCTCCCAGCAGCCAGCCCTGAGTCTCCGGGTCCCAAGGATACTGGGGGACCTGGGACATGAGGACAGAGAGTGGGAAGTGTTTATGGTAAAAGGAATTTAGACACTGTTGGCAGGTTACCTACTCTTATTTACATCTGGCTTTAGATGAGTTTTCACCACTTAGCGAAGGCAACAGAGGTTGTATATAGTCTGGTAAAAGGAATTCAGTCACTGTTGGACATAGCCTTTGTTAATGGGGTGCCCGCTCTACCAGGTGAGCTGCTGGGCACCCCTTGTCTCACTTATTTACCTTTTTTTTTTTTAGAGATATTTTTTTAGGGCATTTTGCCTTAATTTGATAGGATAGTGAAGTGTGAAACTGGGGGAGAGAGAGGAAGAGACATGCAGCAATGGGCCACTAGCTGGAGTTGAACCTGGGCCACTGTGGCAACAGCCTTGTACATGGGGCGTCTGCCCTATCCACTAAGCCACTGATGCCCCTCACTTATTCACCTTTTTAATGCTATTTAATCAGATCTGCAGAATAATTTTGACTTAATGCAAAAACACAAAGCAACTGACTGCATGTTATCTTGTAGCAGGTGCCCTATCAAAAGTGTTTAATTCCAAACTACACACACGTTGTAACATGTTTAAGATTATTCATTAAGCATGAGCATGGAGTCATTGTGAATATCATTTCAAATGTTTCAGATTAACGTCACAATTAAAGGGAATTTAGACAATTCACCATCAACAATCTATAATATCATCAAATGATTCAGAGAATCCAGAGAATTCTCTGCATTTAAGGGACAAGGCTGAAAACCAACACTGAATGGCTGTGACCTTTGACCCCTTTAAAGGCACTGTATGAAAAACTGACTTGATTGTATAAAGAATAGTACAACATGGACTCAGGAACACTTTGGAAGACCATGGTCAGTAAACACAGCTTGTTGCTTAATATACAAATACAAGTTAGGACTCTACCATGCAAAGTCAAAGCCATATATCAACATCCAGAAGCACCACCGACTTTTCTGGGCCCGACCTCATCTGAGATGGACTGACACAAAGTGAAAAGGTGTGCTGTGGTCTGATGAGTCCACATTTCAAATTGTTTTTGGAAATCATGGATGTTCATGGCGTTGTTGTGACTTGATTAAAGGTTTACAAAAGTGCGCCTGATACACTTAAATTTTTGTGGAAACAGCTAAGAATAATTTGGGAAAAACAAGTTATACCAAGAGCATGGCGTAGGGCAGGAGGTGTCCTTATTCCTAAGGAGAAGGAGTCTGTGGACATTAGCCAGTTCTGGATGATTTCCCTCTTGAATGTGGAGGGGAAGATTTTCTTCAGTGTAGTTGCGCAGAGATTAGCTAGCTACTTAGAAAGGAATAGATTAATTGATACCATGGTGCAGAAGGCAGGAATACCAGGTTTTTCAGGGTGTTTAGAGCATACTAGCATGATCTGGCACCAGATTCAGGCAGCGAAGATTAAGAAAAGGGACCTACATGTAGTATTCTTAGATCTAGCAAATGCGTTTGGTTCAGTACCCCACAGCCTAATTTGGAGTGCGTTTGATTACTTCAGAGTGCCACAGGTAGTTGTTAACTTAGTGAAAGCATACTTTCAGGATATTAGGTTGTGTCTAAGTACGGCAGATTTCACAACAGGTTGGCAGAGGCTAGAAATAGGCATCATGGCAGGGTGTACAATTTCTCCATTAGCATTTACTATGGCGATGGAAGTAATCATCAGGGCTTCTAAGTGGGTGGTAGGTGGAGAGAGACGGCAAAACGGGTTGCATCTTCCACCAGTTAGGGCTTACATGGATGATATGACACTGGTGACCACAACAGTGCCATGTACAAAGAGGCTAATAGAGAAGGTAAATAAGAACCTGAAGTGGGCCAGCATGAAGATCAAGCCTAGTAAATCTAGAAGCATCTCGATATGTAGAGGGAAGGTAAGTGATAGGAAGTTTGTCATAGATGATGAGGACATCCCAACAATTAGGGAAAAGTCAGTGAAGAGTTTAGGTAGGTGGTACAATGTAGAGTTGAATGATAAGGAACAGGTGGTGAAATTTAGAAAAGATGTGGCTGAAGGATTGGCTAGAATAGATAAATCAGAGCTTCCAGGAAAATTGAAGTTGTGGTGTTTACAATTTGGACTATATCCCAGGTTAATGTGGCCATTATCAGTTTATGAAATCCCAGTATCTGTTGTGGAGAGAATTGAAAGGTCGGTTAGCTCCTATATTAGGAAGTGGTTGGGTGTTCCTAGGTGCCTAAGTAGTGTTGCATTGTATGGACAAGGGATACTTCAGCTGCCAGTATCTAGTTTAACAGAGGAATTTAAATGTACCAAGGTCAGGACAGAGCTCTTGTTATCTGGGAGTAAGGACGTGGTAGTTAGGAGTGTGGTTCCAAATCCAACCAAGGGGAGGAAGTGGAACCCAAGAACGGCAGTTCAGGAGGCAGAGGCAGCCCTTAGGCATGCAGAGATTGTAGGTAATGTTCAGTTTGGCCGGGGAGGCCTGGAGCTTGGCTCAGGCAAACCGGTTTGGAATACAGCAGGTCCCAAAGATAAAAGAAAGCTGGTTGTGGAACAGATACGTAAACAGGAGGAGATAGTAAGGGGTGCAAAGGTAGTGGCCCAGGCTAAACAGGGACAGTGGTTGAATTGGGAAAGTGTAGAGAAGAGGAAGCTTAGTTGGAGGGACCTGTGGACTATGGAGGAGAATAGTATTAGATTCCTGGTAGGGGCTACATATGATGTGCTTCCAACTCCCCAGAACCTAAAACTGTGGGTAAATGAGGACCCATCATGCTCATTGTGTTCAGGTACAGCAACCTTAAAGCATATTTTGCCAGGCTGTAAAGTTAGTTTGTCACAAGGCCGATATACATGGTGACATAACCGGGTGTTGAAATGTTTAGCTGCAGGAATCGAAGGGAAACGAAGAGAGGTCAATTCAGAAGGTTATAACGATAGGAGTTTAGCAATTCAGTTTGTCCGTGAGGGAGAGAAATACAGAAGGGATAAGTTAGTAAGGAGACAAGGGGGTGGCCGCCTAGTAGGTGCTTGTGATTGGGAAATGCAGGTAGATTTAGGGGGAAAGCTTGTTGTTCCCCAGGAAATAGTTCATACCAAGCAGAGGCCTGACATAGTGTTGTGGTCATTGAGTCAACGGATAGTTTATTTCATTGAACTGACAGTTCCTTGGGAAGACTCAGTGGAAGAAGCCTATGAAAGAAAAAAGCTTAGATATGCAGATTTAGGAGCAGAAGCTGAGCTGCGAGGATGGAAAACTAGGATTTGTCCAGTGGAAGTGGGGTGTAGGGGATTTATAGCAAGATCAGCTGTCTCACTCCTGGGGGAACTCGGAGTGCAGGGACAGAGTTTGAAGAAGACAGTGAAGGAAATGTCAGATGAAGCCATGAGAACCAGCAAGTTCATTTACTACAGAAGAAATAATGTTAGTTGGGGGCCAGCAGGGGGAACTACTAAGCAGGGCACATAACTCCTGGAGATCTGGTGGAGAGATCCACTTCCTCTTAGGAGGAAATCCAGGAAGAGGAAGGCTATTTAAGTGTGGGAGTGGCCTATTTGAATCCCTTTTGCTTGAGACCATGCTGCAAGGTGAGTGTTTGCTGATCCTGTGAGTTCATTTATCTCCTTTAGCTGTAGTTTACATTGTAGTTATGTTATATAGTGTGTGAATTAGAGTGTGAATTAGGGCTGTGAAAGCCATGTGTAAGTAAGGAGGAAGAGGAAGGTTATTTAAGTGTGGGAGCAGCCTAGTTGAATCCATTTTGTTTGAGGCCATGCAGCAGGGTGAGTGTGTTTGCTGATCCTGTGAGTTTATTTATCTCCTCTGACTTTAGCTTATGTTATGTAGTGTGTGAATTAGAGTGTGAATTAGGGCTGTGAAAGCCATGTGTTAGTAAGGAGGAAGAGGAAGGTTATTTAAGTGTGGGTGTGACCTAGTTGAATCCATTTGGTGGCCATTTTGAGGCCATTTTGAGGCCATGTGTTTGCTGACCCTGTGAGTTCATTTATCTCCTTTAACGTTAGCTTACACTATAGTTATGTTATGTAGTGTGTGAATTAGAGTATGGTGAATGTGCTAGGAAAGATAGTATCAGCACAGCTTCTACCTGGAGCTTGCTTGTACGGAGCCTAGGTTTGTTGAAGGTGGCAGTGCTGTTTGGGCTGAGAAAGCCATGTGTAAGTTAGGTTAAGGAGGTTGTTGTGTTGGTGTGGAGAGCAGTGAGACCTGGCATTAGGGGAGTGTCTCTGGGACGCCAGAGATCACTGTCTAGCCTCCTGGAGGTGTCGTGGGACCAACTAGACGAAACACCGGTGAAAGGAGGTTCCCACCCGATGACCCCAAAGACATGTTAGTTATCACTGCTCATTGGTCTGTATAGTTAAGCCTTGCCATAATAGCGTATCATAGGGCTTAGGAGAGTATTCACTGAGTGTTGATCCTTTTCTAGAGCACAAACTTCTTGTGTTTATTTGAAAAGAAGAAAGATAAACACACCTGCATCATTCTTGATGAGGGGCTCACTGTCCTCACCCTTGTCTGAAGGGATGATGGAGTAGCCATTTGGTGGTGGCATGGCACCCGGCTGACCCGGGAAATATCAAGTCTATGTAATTCTGTCACTGAGCCATGGTGTCATGGAAACCTGCTGGATGGACAAAGGTTGAAATCAGTATTCAGAAAAACACAAACAGAGGATGTTACATGAACATGTGACAGACAAGTTATTACAAGAAGACGAGTCAAGTGACACAACACATCAGCAGATTATGATTAAAAAGCTTAATAACACTGACACACACAAAACGGCACTTCCTGATTTCACAAGTTAGATGGGAAAATAATAGATAGTTAGCTAAGAAAAAGTTGATCTGTCCAAAAATCAGTCTTAAATTTGGTTAAAGATTATCTAGGGGTTCAAAAATACATTGAATTTAAGAGTCTGATATGTGTGGACACTCTGCATTTAAGCCAAAATACCCAACTTTTCACAGGACTGTCAGTAAAAATTTTGTGAGATCTGCCAGAGTGCATCTTTGTTTTAAACCTTCGATTTTTTTTCTGCATGTCCCTTTCCCAGCTCTGAACAAAACTGTTCTTAATTTCTGTATTTAACTACACAAAAAAATGTAATTTAATTACATCACTATGCAGATATGAACCTGGCTGAACAACCAGGAAACCACTGCAAACTGTAGAACTACTGGTTAGATTATATATAAGTCACTGATCCCCAACAGTCACAAGGGTCACAGACGCTTAGAGTGGATGCACTGTGGAGTGAGGAAGACGTGATAAAGATGACGATGACGATGAAACTCAATGTGAGTTTATCTCTTTACTGATTTGGAATCTGTGAACAAGAAAAGGTTACATTCAACACAACAGACTGGTTTTATTCTCACTGTTGGGTAAAAACTTCTTTCATTAAAATATATGTTTTCCCAGAATTCAGAAAACCACCTCTGTCATCATCTTGACGTACATTTTTTTTCAAGCTCACCAAGGTGGAAACTCAGCACACCTCTACAACACACTGACCTGGAGTGATTTTTGTTATAAAAGTGTTTACTTAACCACGAAGCAGAAGTAAAAAGAGTAGTGGCAGCAGACTTTTTTTAAACAAGAGTTGGTGATTGTTGGAATTACTGAAAGACAAACCAATATGGCTTTGGTCAATTTTATTTTGTTTCTGTCGATTTTGACTAAAGTGTGTTTTATGCCGATAAAATTACTGTTTATTGAAATGGAGTGTGGAGGGTTTGGCGAAGGACATTTCAGGCTATTTCTGGTTAAACAAAAAGGATCTTACTCTTTGGCAAAAAGGTCTTACTCTGTAAGGATCCTTTCTATAATGCTGTCAGACACTTAAAATAGCAATGTGAGCATGTCAGTGGAAAACACAAGCACTTAAAGTGGATGTAAATTGAAGGTGTGAACATGCCCTGAGTGTTTATACACAGTCTGTTCTTCTATCATTTAACACTGGACCAATTAAAAACATTAAACATCTTTGACTCTAGGAAATTATAGTTACAAGACTAATATTCTACTATTTTCTGACAAATAATAAGTGAGAAAACAATTCACAGGTTGATCAGTGATGAACATGATTATGTCCTGGTGGCAGTGCTGACCTAAAAAAAAGCAGGGAGTAATAAATATTAAGAGTGAATTTGCCGGTGAAGGTTATACGTAGGTTTTAGCCCAGAATATAAATACTGAGTTATTATTCTCGAGCTTCCTGCTGGAAAGCTTTGATGGGAAGTAAAGAGGCAACTTGTGATGTTGCTGCTTCTAAATATCATTATTGAGGAACTGAGAAAAACAAAAGCTACCTGTTAGTAGCCCGATGTGAATGATCTGAAAGGTTTTGGGGTGGGTGAGCCAGTTTCATAAGATGTCAATAATTTTTCATGACAGCAGATACAGTGTTAGTTAGTTAGTGTGAGTTCATAACAGGACATAAAGGGCAAAAAGGTCCTCTGAAGCAGCTGGTCTGAGGTATCAATAAACAGTTAAAACAATAGTGAATGACCCTGAAATTATCACTACAGTTTGTCTGTCCAGTCAATCTCAGTAGGTTACGTCTTCCTTTTGTGAGGAATATGTCAACCTTTGATCCTAACTAATCCTGGTCATGCTTGCTATGAAACATCTGTACAAAAATGTGTTGGTCAGCACATACCAGACAAACAGTGGCGTGACTCTGTCTTAGCAGGACATTTCACCCCAAAATAAAAAAAAGTTTCTTCTTACTACTGGTAAAAGAAGAAATATTTATGAGCAGCACAAGCTGTGCCAATATTAACAGTTTAGCTCAATAGCTTCCAGGAAATATGGTCAATTCCTCAACTCAACATCATAGTACTCCACTGGCTGCATGAGATACGCCTCTTGTTTTTACATTTTAAATCCGTTCATATTTTTTTTATTAATTGTTATATATAAATATTAGCATTTTAGCTCAAGAGCTTCCAGGAAATATGATCAATTGACTCAACATCAGTGTAGGATCATAGTTTATTGCCTTTAAACACAGTATCTCTGCTTTAAATATCCCAAATTTGTTTTTCTCCTGTCTCCTTGCATTTACTGTAAAGTCTGCAATACGGGTGCACTTGAAATGTTGGAGTGGTATTTGCTTTATCCACTTTCATTTCGCAATAATTTAACAAGTTATTATTTTCCTAACATTAAATTTTTTTTCTTAACATAGCATATAACATTGCATATCGTTACATTTACTTTATTTTAGTGTAGTGGCTGCATTATTTCTTTCCCGACAAATACAATTTATCGGCCTGTCAGCCCATTTGATTAGATGGCAGCTTAATGAAAATCCAAGGGCGCCATCTTGTGGACATATCCAGCTAGCTGACAGCTGGCTGTAACGTTAGCTCTGCCATCACGGTCAAATTTAAGGTCATTAAGCCATATTTCAGATAAGCACGCGCTAACTGTCTCATGTCAATGCGTCACTTATCTGACAGTTGTGGTAAATGTCATGTTACGCAGTGCTTTCTGGGATAAACCACCATGTGTGTCGCACTGTTTAGGCCTATAGCCTAATCATTTAGATATCACTTTTCTTTCAAATGTTATGTCAAGGGCTTTTCCCCACATACTACTATAAAAAGACACAATTAAAGAATTGTCATTACATTATCTTTATTCCAACCAGCTTTGGTGTATTGTGCACATATGGGGTTTTGATTTGTGGGCTATTCAAAACAATAATGTTTGACATCCTGGAACAGCAACACTACTATATTATATTATATTATATTATATTATATTATATTATATTATATTATATTATAGCCTATTATATAATATTATATTATGTTAAAATATAGTATATACTGTATATTAGGCCTATATTATAGCCTATACTACCTGAAGAGAGACTTCGACTTGATGACAGCTTAAAGTTCTTTGAGACATATATTTATTATTATTTATATATATTGGATAAGATAAACTGTGTCATTTAAGAGCAATAAGTGATAAGGCCAGTACGGAGGTGCTAATGCATGCTTTTATCTCCTGTCGCTTAGATTACTGTAATGCTCTGCTCTCTGGTCTTCCCAAAAAGAGTATTTTAAATCTCCAATTATTACAAAACTCAGCACGTGTGTTGACGAGGACCAGAGGGCGGGAGTACATTACACCGGTTTTAGAGTCTTATCTGGTTCTGTCGTATTTTATGTTGCTGCTTTTATCTTGCTTTTTAAGATGATATTAATCTTAATAATTTTCTGTTTTTATTTATCACTGGTACTTTATTTATTCTATTTTATTTATAATCTTACGTATTTTATTTTTGGTACTGTATTTATTTTATTTTATTTATTCTTTTAGTCCTATTTTATGCTTTTAGTCTTTAGCTTTTAACTCCAGTGTTTCCTCAGGGGGGTCCTCCACACTGGGAGCTGTGTCGGGTCTGCTAGTGGGGGTGCTGTCCTTGGGTCCCTTTGGCCCGGCTGGCTGGTGGCTCCTCCCTTCGATGTGGGGGTCCACCCGTCTGTCGGAGTCGGGGGGCCTGGGTGCTGGTCCCCCCGATGGCACGGCCTGCGGCTCCTCCCAGTGTGGACGACCCCAAAGGTGGCGTTTCCTTGATCCTCAGTGCCAGGCCATGTCTCCCTATTGTGTGTGTGTGTGTGTGTGTGTGTGTGTGTGTGTCTAGTATGGAGGGTGGGAGGGAGGGGCTTTCTTTGTAATTGTTTTTCTTTCTTGTGTTAATTGTTTTTAATTCTGCAAAGCACTTTGTGTTGCATGTCCGTGCAGGAAAAGCTCTCTACAAATAAAGTTGATTGATTGATAAAAGTGTTTTGCTTTTTGTACAAAATAGTCAATTCTAATTAGCCTATATTAGCTTAGCTGCACTACATTTACCATAATTAGGCATTTGGTAGAGCATGTAGTTAAAAAAATATTTGACCTTTATTAGACTTGTAACAACTAATGTAGCACACAGTAGTGTTTATAAATGTAGTAATGTACGTGGGCCCACGTTATGTTCACAAACCTTCATTTGGTTTTCACTAAGTAGGCTAGTGGTGAGAGAATGTGAGCTGTAACAGCATAAACAGGTTACTGCAGGTGGCAGTTCTCGCGAGGTTAGTGTCGACGGCGGGTCTGGTTGACAAGTGGTTATTTTAGATTTCCTGTACACCCAGGGACGGGTTTTGCTATGGGCAATGTGGGCGACCGCCCAGGGCGCAATCTATGCAAGGGCGCTCGTCCAAAAACAAAACAAACAAAACAAAACTCCCCAGTTTTCTAGACTACTGCTCATTTCCACGACAAGTTAGTGGAGTGGGTGCTGGGGCACCCCTATTATCATGTTTCAACCAGCAGCAGAAAGGAACGGCTAATCCTGGAGGTTGTGGGTTGAACAGGGATCACAGAGAGGAATAACGTAATGGCGGAGGCAAAGATAACGGCTTACCGGCGACACAGAAGTCCAACTCCAGGTCCAGTAATTTCCTCTTTCGCTGGCGTCATGACTGCCCAGTAGTACCTGGACAACCGAGCCGTGGCGGCACACAGGTATGTGGTGTGGCAGGTAACGGTCCACAAACCTCACCGCACTTTAGGGACTGTTCTTTACTTATGAAGGGACTGTTCTTTACTTATGGAGGGACTTGTCAGGGGAGGAGGGTGGCTGGCGGTGGGCGCCGAAAAATTTCCCTTATTTTCAAATCCAAAACTTGACAGGTATGATGCTAACATAAAGTACTCTTTTTCACTTTTTCACCTTTACTGGATAGGACAGAGTGAAATGGGGAGTAAGGTGGCGCCACCTACCGTACAGGAGTGGAACGACTATCAGCACTTTTTTTTTGGTCCCCAAGTGAGAAATTGGAGGTGTGGCGTGAGACCGTGTGAAATCAACCAACTGTGTGACTCTCACCGTGAATGCGTGAGGGTTACCATTTGGCAAAGAAAGCTAGCTGGCTAACGTTTCCTGACAGTAAAGAAAACACAGTCATAGGCAGCATAAATAAAATAAATAGCATAGCCTACACACCAGAAATCCCCAGCTGGGAGCTGATCTTCTTTCAGGCGTTGTTTAGTTTACAGTATCATCCATAGGACAGATCAGAAAGCTCAGGGCCCTGCACTAAAATGATCATCTCCTCCATAGTGACCGTCGACAGTTATTCACCTTAGAGAGGAAAGATATTTGTCGACTGTGTTTGGTTGTTCCTCAGCACATAATAAGCGATGCCTGCTGCTGCATTCCAAAAGTTGAACCTGACCTATCCTAGTGTGCAGCATTTGCTCCCTGAAAAAATGCCCTGGCATTTGAGCACTAGTTAGGCTACTTTGCAGGTTCAGATTATTAATGCAAATAAATAAATAGCCTGCTAATAATCAACAAATAAATGATGATGTCTTCCATGAATAATGATAAAACTCAATTGATCACTTGGTGAAATTCACAAGCTACCCAGTAGTAGCCTATAGTAAAAAAAAAGAAAAAAAAAAAAAAAAGAAATGGCCATCAATACTCATAAATTATTAAAGCACCAGACCATATAATGTTCTGAAATGGGCCATTTTGCATAATGAGAACTCTTAAGTATACTGTGATGCTAGTATTTTATTATTATTGCATTGTTACTTGTACTAAAATAAAACATCTGAATACTTCTCCCACCACTGTGCTTTGTATAGGTTAAACTGTCTAACAGTGTGTACAAGTATCCTCCAGCTGAAATAATAGTTAGTCGATTGACAGAAAATTGATTGGCAACTGTTTTATTAATTGTTTAAGTCATTTTTCATGCAAAAACATTTTGGTTCAAGCTTCTCAGATGTGCAGATTTGCTGATTTTCCTTTTTAGCATTTTAATAATTTTGAATTCTGTACTTTTGCCTGAACAAACAAACATTGTGAAAGTGTCACTTTGACTCACTCACTCACTATCTTTTGATTTTTTTTTTACAAATCCAACAATCAATCAGCTAATGGTGAAAATAATCATTAGCTGTAATCCAATAAAAACACTGTTAAAAATGAGCTCCACCTCAACCAACTATAAGCCCTGCTTTTTCATTAATGCATGAGTATTGATATTCTAATTATATAAAATATAATATTCTAAAAGTCATCACAACCACTTTTTCTGAATAAACACTTTCAATACACTAAGTACATGTTAACCCTGTAAAAACTGTGTTGTAGTAGTAGTCTTCATATTTAGACAACATAGATTTGTAATGTCCACTAGAGAGCAGTATTACCACATGTATGCAGAGCAGTACCAGGCCACATAGACTGCAAGACCCCTCATTCATTCACACAGAAACAGCTGGTCCAGTGTCCAGTCTCATATCATTCATAAATGTGTGCACTGTTAGGCCTGTTTTGTAAATGTAAGGTCATTTAAGTCTGTGCCTGTACTCTGCATGGTCCAGCAAGTTTAGTTATTTGCATAAACAACTTGTTTCCAAATGAGTCATCACCCCTGCATCACAGACTGAACTGTGGCAGTGGTGCAGTGTATTGGCCTAGTTATTATTATCCAGTGCACTGACAACCTCCATCATGTCAGCGGTGGACAATAAATCAGGTCATTATTTGATATTTGATAAAAGCCTGAAACTGGCCTGAATCATCATCATGTAATCCCACCGTGTGCGTGTGTTGTCTCTGCCCTCTGTGTCGTCTGCAGGTCTTAAAGAGTGCGATTATAGAGTCTGTGTGAGTCAGACAGACAGATGTGTCATCAGGTGAACCTGTCTGACTCCGGCTGCAACCACTGCTGAGCTGATTGTCCCTCTCCGGCCTGTCTGTGCCCTCATTGTTGTTTCTCCCCACTCTCGTTCCTCTTATTCCCCGCCAGTTCTCTCCTCCGTGCATCTTTACTCCCCTTCTGTCTGTGTCCTCTTTTTCTGTGAAGTCGCTGCCCTGATTTTCTTTCATTTCTGATGTCTGACATCCTGTTTCTTGCTCTCATTTTGATGCTTTTCTTTTCCTTTTTTTCGTTGTTGACCATTTTTGTTCTGATGTGGCTGCATTTGTTTCCGCCCTTCAGAGAACTGTGAATGGAATCCTTTCCAACCTGAAGCACCCATGAATGAACCCAAATCAAAATTAGCTTTATGAGCCAAACATATGTACACATACATTTTTCTTTTTTTTTTAGCTCTTAATTGGCCTTTTACAGAAAGCTAGATATACGCATACAGTTAAAAACAAGGACAACAAAACTGAGAGATAGGTTAAAACTATTATGCACATGGGTGGATTATGAGACAATGGGCCACTGAGCACAGATATGCAGCAGGCCCCACCACCTCTCCTACATAGGAGCAAAAGACAGATTTGTGGTGGTTTTGCCCATTTTTGTTGCTGTTTGCATGTGTTTGTCTCTTTGAGTTAAATGTTAACATCGTCTCTGAAGATGTTTTGTGTATTTTTTGGGTTGTTTTGTGTCCCTGAGGTCATTATGTGTCTCCCTGGGGTAATTTTCTGTCACTTTGAGATCATCTCGTGTAATTTTTTTGTGTCTCTGAGCTCATTTTGTGGCCTTTTGTAGCATTTTTTGTGTCTTATGAGGTAATTTTGTGTCTCATTTGGTGGTCATTTTGGGGCTCTTCTTGGTTGTTTTTCCCCCTTTTAAATTATTTTGTGCCTCTTTGCAGTGCCTTTTCATCTCTTTGTGCTCGTTTTTAGTATTTTGGGATAATGTTGTGTCTCTTTGAGGTAATGTTGTGTCCTTTTAAGATTATTTTGTGTCTCTTTCTGGTCATTTTGACTGTTTTTCGGGTCATTTTCTGGTCTCTTTTTGGTCCGTTTGTGTCTCCCTGAGGTAATTTGGTATTCTTTTGAGGTCATTTTGTATATTTATGTATTTTTTGGTCGTTTTGTGTTTCTTTGAGATTTTTTTTTCTTTTTTTGGTGATTGTGTGTCTCTTTGTGGTTGCTTTGCCCTTTTTAAGGTTATTTTTTCTCTTTGCAGTCCCTTTGCATCTCTTTGTCTTCATTTTGAGTCTATCTGGTCAGTACATGTTTATTTGAGTGACATTTTGCAGGTGAAGGTCAGGGGGGCCCTGGCATTTTGGGCTGCTGTGCCCAGTAGACCTGTTCAGTTATCCATCCATTGACTAATGGATTAATAATAGACAGTAATGGATAATACAAAACAATGTGTATAGTTCTAGCCTGTAATTATATAATCTATACTTTGCAGCTAAGTGGATGTTTCAGTGTTTGAGGGCGACTGACACCATGTAGTATTTATTTTAGGTTAACTGAACGAGTTAAGCTCAATTATGAGAAAATAGAAGACATAATTACACCAGAGAAAAACTCAAATGAAACAACAGAAGAAACAGGACCTCCTTCTGCTACAGAAAACTCATCTTAGGTTTCATTTCAGTGTATTCATGCTGCTCTGTTTAAATAAAATAAAATAAGATCAGTGGGCGTGTGACAGAGAGGCAAGACGGATCCACTGTGCGTTTGGATGTGGATGAAAGCGTCTGTGATGAGTGGAGAGAAAAAAAAGGGAAGAAATACAGCTGCCGGGCCTCATTTGTAAGCCCTGGTTAAAAAAAAAAGACAAAAACAAGGCAGGAAACAATTTGTTTTATCGACTGCACCAGTCTTCTTCTCCTGCTGCAGAATGTGGGACATGACGGCACAAATCGCAATTACATAATGCAACTAGGTCAAACAACAGCAAATGATTCCGAAAAAAGGTTTCTGACCCAAAATTAGGGTTTTAAAAGAGCTACGGTTGTGGGGGAGTACTCAGATCCAAAGTCCAAACATGTAAGTATACTCAGGAAAATGTAAAAAAATGTAAAATGTATTTTTTTTAAAGTACTCAATTGAAAAAATTGTCCCCTGTGACTGTTGTACTGTTTTATATGATATCATTAGATTAATATGTCTCATGCATTTATGTTAAATCAGGATGTTACTGCTATAGTTGACTGAGGCTAAGCTCATTTTTAAGTGTTACCTAATAATTACTTTGATTATTGATTCGTCTGCTGTTTTTTTTCTCCATTAACGGATTGATTGTTTGGTTTGTAAAAATTCAAAACAAGGAGAGAAAGACAGAGAGAATTGCACTTATAAATAGCCAGAGCCCAGAGTGATACCTTCACAATGTTTATTTTGTTCAACCAACAGTCTGAACCTCAACATTAGTACAAATGAATTACAATAATTAAAAGGAAAAGCAGCAAATCTTGACAGCTTCTTCACAGAAGCTTGAACCATGAATTGTTTTTGCATTAAAAAAAATGACCTAAAAATAATAACAAAACTAGAACTCTGCACCTCTTCTGGGCTCTGTTTTCAGGCTTTAGACAATCTAGGCTGTGACAGGAGACTTTGGCCAATCACAGGTCATCTCAGAGAGGGGGCTGTCTGATTGGCTGTTCCACAAATGTAGATGCCAGTTCACATCCCTTCGGTGAAAGCCCGACGTAATAGCGGAGAATCCCTCAGAGAAAGTTGCTATTCCAGAATTGGCAGCAGCTGTCTACATGGCAAAGTTACCCCAAAAAAGAAGAAAGATTTATTTTAAAGAGAGTCTGACAGTAAACCAAATTAAGCATGTGTCAATATCACCAAAGTGTTTTAGAGATGGAGAGAACATGTTGCTGATGTTAACCAGAGCTAGATGCTCACAGTTTTAGCTTTAAGTTTGCGTTTATGTAGCTAAGGTTAGCTAGATCCTCATAGCATAGTGTGTCGTCAGCTTCACTTCTCACCACTACAGACCACCTCACCGGGAGGAGAGCAGGCAGCAGCTCAGTAGACAGAACCCCAGTCAGCAGCCACAGCAACCTGAATCCAGACAGGCCAGTCCCGACTCCTCGCCAGTCAGCAAACTTTCTGTTGCTGCTGTGACACCTGGTGCTGGGGGGCTTATGCTGGCGACATGTGGGTTGCCACAACCGCTGAGCTGCTCCCTGCTTTCATCTCAGTAGAAGCAGTCCACAGCAGCTAGGAGTGAAGGGGAGGAGTGCTGGGGTGGCTAACATTAGCTTGCTAACTTTATTTTGATCTGCGGTTTGAAAAACAGAGAGAGCTGGGTAAAGAGGGGCTGAGCAAATGAGCTGTGTGCAACTGTACAGTATAATAAGATTAAATGAATGAATGTATGGGAAACACGGGATTACTGTGTGAAGCGTGTGCATATGCTCCTGGTCATCTGGTGGGAGGGGCTTAGGACAGGGAGGGGAGAGCTGCAGGAGGAGGGTGTATTTAAGATTCTTGTATTGGTATGAACAGCTTAATATCAGCTGACTTAGTTTAACAAATGCTCAGATAATGTCATTCATCCACCTTTAATCTCAGGATTTATAAAATAAAAAGTCAAAATGGGGATTATGAAGACACTAATAGCCATCACAGGTCTGTGCTCGTGCCTCCTGCGTCAAGTCTGTTGCTGTAAATCAGTAATGTGCGTGCGTGCGTGCGTGAGTGTGTGTGTGTGTGTGTGTGTGTGTGTGTGTGTGTCGGTGTAAGTATGTGTGTTGGGTGGGTGGGGGGACATCAGTGGACAACAACAGCTCTCTTCATAGCTGTCAGTGTATCCGGGTCAGCTGTGCAGGAGATGCTGAGAGTCCTGCAGCTGTTGGAGGGAGGAACAGCAGAGAAAATGAGGTGTGTGTGTGTGTGTGTGTGTGTGTGTGTGTGTGTGTGTGTGTGTGTGTGTGTGTGTGTGTGTGTGTGTGTGTGTGTGTGTGAATGAGGAGATCTCCCCTATACAGCTCAACCAGCCAATCAGCCAGCTCACACTGACGTAAAAAACCTAAATGGAGGAGAAAAACAAAGACGTGTTTATGCCAGAGGAGGATCGCCTCAGTTTGGTTTGTCTCGTCTGCTCAGGCTAAAACTACTCATTCTGGATTTTATTTGGGTTAAAACGAGTGACTTTAAACATGTGACTGCATGTCAGCATAATATACCACACATACAACAGGTGTGTAAACCATTCACATTTTAAAAGATTTAGAATTAATTCTTTGTCCAGGAAAATCAGATTAAAATACAATCCTCTTTTCTAACGAACATCAATGTAAAAGCTCATTTGTTGAGCCAAGGTTGTTGATAGCAACTGACATATGTAGGTTGTGTTTGTTTTATTGTTGGCATATATAATATATTGGTGTCTATTTTTTATGTGTTGCACTAGTATTTTTTCTTTTTCTTTCAGTGCTTTGTGAGATTCCTTTGTTTGTCCATTGGGGGTTTAAAATTCTCTTTACTCCTTTGATGCATTATGCTACTTTGCAAATAAAATTCTAAACTTAAAGAGGTGTTAATACTCTCTAAATCTCTAAATATTTGCCCTGAAGCTAAGTCTATTAACTACTCTTTTGAGTGTCTCTGAGGAATCACTCATATTACGTTATCCTGGTCATCACATTTGGCTTGGAGGTATTCTTCTTCTTCTTCACTGAAGAGGTCTAAACAACCCTCTGCCTCCTCTTCATTTGATGTTTCTTCATTTGAGAAAAAATACACACACTTTGAAAGGTTTCACTAATATGTTCAGCAAGAAATTGTATTCTGAGATAGATCATAGGATTCTCTGATCTTCCTGAACTAATACAACTGAGTCATGTAGCCTGTTTTTATTGTTACTACTTTCATTAGGGGAGAACAGCGTGACAAGCAAATACAAGTCACACTATTATTTTATGTCATATTACATCCTTATTCTATATTTTTTTTAATTTTTCTTTAGCCCCTTTTACATTGCCTTGTCAGGATGGTAATATTGTGCCATTATGCCGCCTAGCTGTCCGTATATGAGGTGTGATCGTGGTAAGGGGGGACAGAGTGGTCTCATCCTTACCACGATCCACCACAGGAGGTAGTAACAATGCTTGGTGTCTGTATAAATTGGACAGCTTGTAAATGGGATCATGGGTGGCAGGGGTGTGATGTTTTGAGGATGTGTTACGTGTACGACCCACCACAGGAGATTTTAAAAGTAGCTGTTAGCAGTTAGCAACTAACTCAAAGAGGAAGAACAGGGGCCGTCAATGTCTGCAAATTGGGAAAGCAATGAGATACGGGAGCTCCTTACCCTCCAAGCAGAGGACGAAATCATCTGCCCTTTAACAGAGACAGTAAATGATACGTAATTGACATGTTAATGCTATTGTCATTGTTTGTAAAGTGCTGTCAATGCATTTTAATGTCACGCCTGTCTCGCCTCTTTTGATTCAACCACACTATAGTGTACAATCACACACTGAAGCGGGATGATGGCACAGCTGTTTGGTTCTGTGTAAAAATGCAAAGGAGACATAAAGAAGGGACTTTGTAGCGACCCTATAACACTATCTCCTTAAAGGACTAGTTTGATATTGTGGCAGACAAACTTATTTGCTTTCTTTGAGAGTTATAGAACAAGATATAAGCCCAGTCGCCAGAAGAAAACATTGGCATTATATGTTTCTGCACAGATACATGACATTTGTACGTTTCATACATTTCATATCAACATCTCCAGAGTGAAGTAGTATATGAGCTGACTTTGTCATCAGGAGATGATGGAAGGTGTGGCTCTCCGGTGAGATGATTGCCACGCTGTAGACCACTGTTCGAGACCAACAAACAACAACAACTGTTATACATTGTGTGTACTTTGTATAAGTTGTGTTTTCAGCTGGGACTGTGCAACCAAAAGCAGGTATTTTAACCCAAAGAATGATCTTTTCCTAACCATAACCAAGTGCTTTTTTGTGCCTTATTATAACCACATGTTAACCACATTTATTCATTTTCCGTAACCCCTTATCTTGTTGGGGGTCGCACAGGGCTGGCGCCTATCCCAGCGGACACTGGACGAGAGGCAGGGTACACCCTGGACAGGACACCAGACTATCACAGGGCTGACACATAGACAACATTTCACACTCACATTCACACCTACGGACAATTCATCACTTAACCTAACCTGCATGTCTTTGAATTGTGGAAGGAAGCCAGATTGCCTGAATAAAACCCACGCTGACACTGGGCAATGCAAACACAGAAGGGCTGTGTTAACCGAAGTGTTGTTGAAAAGTAAAGTTTCTGCCATATAACAACATACAAATATAATGTATCTGTGGAATGTATTTGCAGAAATATAAAATGCAAACATTTATTCTTGCTATTGGGTTGATTATCAATATCACTCTTATGTTTGTATAGTTAGCTTAAGCGAACAAGCGCTGTCAAAAGATCACAAAATCCACTGTGCTGCTTGGACAGAGACAGTGGCAGCCCGCCATTGCATCGTGCCAGCAAAGGGGTTAAAATTAGTGCATTTATCTGGGTGTTGTATTTCTGCCACTGCTGATATATACCAGTGACAACAGCACAATCATTTGACTCTGGAGTGAATGCTGATTGTAACCTTTCCCACTGAATACAAAAACAGACATCAGTGGCTGTTAGTGGGTTTTTTGTCCAATGGAAAAGGGGCTCTTCAGTGTCTTTGGACGGAGTCAGACTAGCTGTCCCCCTGTAGCTTAGCAGTCTTTATGCTAAGCTAAGATATGTGTGTAATGTTCTCATCAACTCTCTGCAACATCAAGGGAATAAACGTGTTGCCCAAAATATGTATATATATTGCAGGATTGAATGTGGTTTTTCAGTGGGTGAAGGTGTGGAAAAACATGTCTCCCTATATAACGGCTCTATAATTAAATATACTGTACATATTTATAATGAAAGAGGTGTAGTGGATGCACAGCGAGGGGTTTTTGTCTTTCTGGCAGCTCCAATGAAAGTCTGTCTCTTCTGGAGGATGACTCAGTGATAATAAAAGAAGTGGACAGCTGTGAGTCTGACAGCTTGTTTGAGAAGCTGCCAAACAAGCTTTTAGACGTATTCTGTAAGGTTATAAAGTGATCAATCAGATAAGTGGTTTTCACCAAAAAGGCTCCGGATAAGAAAAAAAGCTCTTGAGAAGTCTCTCTTTTTTTGTGGTTCTTACTGACTGATGTATTCAGAATTTGCTATGGAAAATATGCACTCATTGTTGTCATCTTTTATAGTTAAATGCTGTTAGTCTCTTTTCTCTCCTCTTGTTGAAGCACTTAAAGATTTCTGTTGAAAGGCTGGAGGAAATGGCAGGTTTCTGGTCCTTGTGAGTGCTGCATATACAGATGAAGAATGGGATGGTGGCTGAGTGTATGTCTTCCCCCTCTTCTGACTGTCCCAGGGGCTTTTCTGTCCTTCTCAACCCCTGTGGGAAGAGGGAAGAAAGCCCTGTTTTATGCAGTCACTTTTACACTATATGACAGATTTGAAATTCCAGTTTATTCTTCTAGAGGCTGCTGGTGGACCTTTTACACACAAGACAACAAACAAGTATTTGCTCACAGCTGCAGGCTGTTTACACCTTCAGATGAATGATACAATGGTCTCTATGGCTAAGTGTTTTTTGACCTGTAAGCACGGTGCGAAGAAGTAGCTTCTCTGACTAACTTACACCTTGGAAGACAAGAAGAACCAGATTTAATGGACTTTAATATGTTGGTGTTTTTCATTTTCACTGTACTTTTTATTGGCGTCTTTCTTTTCCTGAGTTTGGGATGTTTAATGTACTTACAGTAAATGCGTGTGGTTTCAAAAATATCTCTTCCTATATCCTCTGTTTATGTCTTCTTTTAGCCCTCCTTTGCACACCACCACTCTTCTTCTTATCTCTGCTCATTATCATCTCATCTCATCACATGTGTTTGTGCTGTTTATTCTCTGGTGTCCCACAATTTCCCATCTCTAGGGAATTGTTGAGACACAATCAAATAGTTCCTCCTTATTTCCCGGACAGTCCGAGTGCCATGGAACACTACGGAGGCTCAGGCATAAGAAAATAAAAAGATTAAAATGGTGGATTTTTGTTTTTGCCACCTGTTGTCAGGTATATTTTCTGTTTCATTGAGCTTAATTGAATGTAACATGGCTGCCCTTTTGCTGTTGTGCTCTGTGGGAGAGGGGCTGGAGTTTGTGTGGTTGTGTGTGACAGAGGATTTTTGTTTTTGCCATTTGTTGTCAGGAGAGGAATAAACAGCGATCGCCTCAAAAGATATCCACGGTCTGGGCCTCTTTACATCAACACAACTCAGATAACACTAGAGTCCACTGGTTACATATCATTTATTCAAAACTCTATTGTCCATTGTCCACTGTGCCCTTTGTTATTATATATCCATTATTTTCCTTCTTTTGAGGTTTTACTGGCACTCTTTTAATTACATCATCTTGTGCCCACTTTTTCTGCTATGGCACCTGACCGGAGAATTAGCACCATGTTCTGCTTATGTGATGAACAAACTCCAGATAACTGTCAATTAAGCCATTGGTGAAAACATTTGAACTTATAAACCACAACAGCACCAAGACAGCTTTAGTGTTGTTTATTTTGATCAATGATCCAGAATGAAAATCTGCCTAAATTTAGTCATTTAGATTTTTGCCTGTGATGTGATAAACAATGTTACAGTGATGTATTGCACCAAACCAGGGAAAGAAAAACAGATCCGTGTCACATTATAACAAGAAAAGTTGTTTTTTCACATAATAACTGTAACTATTTTCACATTACTATAACATACAAACTTATCACGCTATAAAAAGAAACTTTATTGCTTCCTCCCACAGTCCAAAGACATGTAGGTCAGGTTAACTGTAGGTGTGAAATATAACCCTGAATGATTGTCTGTCAGCCCTGTGACAGTCTAGTGACCTGTCCAGGGTGTACCCTGCCTCTTGCCCAGTGTCAGCTGGGATAGGCTCCAGCCCTGAATAGGATAAGCAGTTACAGAAAATGAATGGACGGGTGTTTACGTCAGTCAACTGAATACCAGACACACAGGCAGATCCAAAGCCGAAATGGATGGATCATCTTTTATCGCCCGTCCTTCCAAGCATTGCATCTGATCCTCTTATACTCGACAGCTCAGGCAGCTCCACAACCTACAACACAGGATGGATTTATGAAGACACTTGCATTATAACAGCAGACCTGCCACCATGTGAGGGAGGCTTACTCCAACCTGGAGTACAACCCTCTCAGGTGTGAGCTCCTCACCAGCACTTCATCGTGATCTGTTGTTCCCTGTGTCAATTCGATTTCAATCATAAAGCTTTATACAGTTGACTGACACAAAAGGGTTACTGAAACAAAAACATGGTGTCAGCTTTACCATACAAAAAAACAGGGACAGCAAAACAAGTGTGAGTGTAATAAAGATGTCAGGGAGGAGCAGTATATGAGCAGCTCTGTCTTATAGTGGATCTTTAATATAAAATGTTTGCATATTGTTGTCATAAATCAATGTGAACCTATTATTGTACCTCCCTGTGCATAGCACATATATTTCCAGGCTTCTGAGGGAATATTGCACAACGTCTTTCAAGTCATTACACCTTCACTGGACCACATGCATTCTGCACCATTTGCAGTTTATGTAGCTGAGAGCATTTATCGGACAAGTGCTACTTTGTGCAGAGCTGGCATAAAGATTTGTGCACATTTTACCTATAAATGAACAAATAGGCCTACTGTTGCTGCCACTGCACCTCTACTGCTGCCGCTATCAGTAAGCCCTACTGCTATGATTAACACTACTACAGTGTTTATCTATTGTTAATATCTGTTATTAAAAATGTTTTATTTTGATGGTCAAAGTTCATTCATGAGCTTAGAAACAGCAGTTGAGAACACTACATGACCACAGCATCCATTTAATAGCTGTTCTAGAGCTTTCAGTCATATCACACTGTCTTCATCAGCAGATGAAGAGAAGTCTCATGCTGAGAAAAAAGTTTGACCACCTACAGTTTCATCATGACAACTGCACTGATGACGATCATGTGATGTGATCAAACGCTCTGGAAGAGGGAATAAATGAAACATATGAGTTTCTCATTTAATGAAATTTGTATTTCTTTCTAACTTTATTATAATTCAATTTCAGTTTAATAATAATTAGTTGTATTTTGTATTGTAAACTATTATTTACTTTCTCAACTGAATTCATTTATTAGATTTATTTATTTTTATATTTTCTTATTTAATTTGTTTTACATTTGTTCAATAAATTTAATTTGTTTTTTCCCTGGATTATTATTTTTTTTTTTTTAAATCTTCTGTAAATGAATGCAAGCCGTGCATTGTTTTTGTTTATTTACTTTATTTCATTTTATTTTATTACAGTATTATATTTAATATATACTGTAGATGGATAGATAGATAGATTACTATATAGTACTATTTGTTGTACTGTACTCTGTGCTGTTTGTTTGTGTGTGTGTGTGTGTGTGTGTGTGTGTGTGTGTGTGTGTGTGTGTGTGTGTGTGTGTGTGTGTGTGTGTGTGTGTGTGTGTGTGTCAGGAGGAGGCAGCTGAGCCCCGTTAGGAGGAGTCAGTGTCTCGGGGAGGCGGTGTGCAAAGAGCCGCTCTGTGCGCTCACTGGCTGCTCAGCCTCTAATGTGTGCACAGCCCGCTCAGAGGTCGGGCCAGAGCCGGACCGATCACCGGTCAGTAGGCGACTCAAGTGTTCAGTGTGCGGACTCACACCCGCACCGGAGACCGGGAACAGAAGCGGGAGACGTGAGAGGAGACTTTACGCTCGGATGTGAGAGATGGAATGCATAGAAAGGACTCAGACACTGTGAAAGTTTACATTTTCGGACATGGAGACACAAACGAAGAGACAATTAATCACAGTAAAGTCAGCCAACAGTCTCGCCTGAGGTCTGAGGTGCAGCGGAGGATGACACCTGCACCCCACCGGGCGAGGACCGACGCGTTGTTCCACACTTGCACATCTTTGAAGAGGAGTGGGTCAGAGCTTCTGCAAGAGTGACTTTAATTCTGCTCCCTGCTCGCTGCCATCTCCAGTTATCGGCTGTGGCTGCAGGAACAGTTCTTTTGCGCTCCTTTGTATCTTTGCACCATCGCTGACTGCGGCAAGAAACATCTCATACCCGCACACAGGTGAGCATCAGAGAAGCTCTGAGGAGGACAGTGATGGGGATAACATGTTATAATTAATGTTGTTGTCCTTTACAAACTAAAATAAGGATGTTTACTATCTGTGTTGACATATCATATCTTATTACAGAATGAAATAATGTGCGTAAAAAGCCTAAAGTGTGTTCTTTACGCACTATTCACCGTCTTAACTCCTGCATTTTAGTCATTCGGAGAAAGATTTGAGTCCTTATATAGTTTTAAATCCAGGAATCTTCACAGGTTTCAGAGAATAGGAGCTCATAGATTAGATCAGGCTGTTGATTAACCCCTTATCATCCAGTTTTACTCGTTTATTTCCCTGGAAGCTCGGAACAAATTGTCTTAGTCTGACTTGTCTACATTTTGTCCTGTATAAACCAGAAGACTGCATGCACATATGGATGATTTGCATCGTTTAATACACATCAGCCTGGCATGTTTGATATATTTGGAAAGTTTGGCATCTCCTCTAGTATTTAATATAAAGTTATATAGGTTTTAATCACGTTTGGCTGCAGCACATTAGTCTGTGGTTGAAGAATTTAATGTCACTTTATTGTCATGTTATGGTTTTTAAAATGAGATCTAATGTTATTATTTTACTGTGTTTAACTTCTGTGCTCCTGTGTGTTGTGATGCTGCAGGTCATTCAGACGTTGACATGTCTGCACTCATCTCTTCATGCCGTCTCCCTGTAGAGAGTTCACATCTGCTGGATTGTAGGAAATAAAAGCGAGCTTTGCTTCCAACGCGTCCCCTCTCTACACCACAGCAGTAAGGCAGTATAATCTGCGGAGCACTGACTCACCATGGGCACTGTACTATCGCTGTCTCCGGGCTCTCGGAAATCAGGCTACTATGACAACCGGCCGGGCTCGCTCAGCCACTACCCGAGCATCAGCAGCCGCTCTCTCAACAGCCAGAAAGACCGCGGGCTGAAGAGGGGGCAGTCCATTTTCCTCCCAGCACTCACATGGAAGCGACTGGTGGCCTCGACGAAGAAGAAGGGAAACTCCAAGAAAGGCTCCGGCGGTCAAGTGGCCCTCGGGGACCCTCTCAACAACAACAACAACATCAATATCTATCAGAAGGACCCCGTGTTGCACCTTAACCGTGAGAATGTGAAGAAGTCGCTGTCATGTGCCAACCTGTCCAGCTACGAGGGCCCAGCAGGACTGGGTCTGGGGCTCGGGCTTGGCTATGGCCTGGGGATGGGTCAGGGTCATGGGTGTGGCTACAGCAAGTCCCAACAGCTCTCCTCTGTAAAGAAAGTCCCCCAGGGGACAGTGAGTTCGTCCCCAAAGCGTGTCATAGTCCAGGCGTCCACCAGCGAGCTCCTGCGCTGCCTGGGGGAGTTCCTGTGCTGTCGCTGCTACCGCCTAAAGCATCTGTCTCCGGCCGACCCAGTGCTGTGGCTGCGGGCTGTGGACCGCTCGCTGCTGCTGCAGGGCTGGCAGGACCAGGCTTTTGTTACGCCGGCCAACGTGGTCTTCGTATACATGCTGTGCCGAGATGTGGTGGACGGCGACCTGGTGGCATCGGAGCACGAGCTGCAGGCCATCCTGCTCACCTGCCTCTACCTGTCCTACTCCTACATGGGCAACGAGATCTCATACCCGCTCAAGCCCTTCCTGGTTGAGGCGGGTAAGGAGGCCTTCTGGGACCGTTGCCTCGCCATCATCGATGCCACTAGCGCCAAGATGCTGCGCATCAATGCAGACCCGCACTTTTTCACACAAGTATTTGCTGAACTGAAGAGTGAAGGTGGCTGTGGGCCTCAGGACTATAGTCGGGTGCTGGATCGGTGAGAGGAAGTTTGCTGACTGCATGCCTTTTTGTACACTCATGCACACGTATACTTGCACACACATTTGTCTCATACAGATTCCCCTTGTTCCTCTTCTGCTGCCCTGCAGGAGCAACAAAAGCCTATCTCGTTAGAGTTATGTAGTTAATCATTCCATCTGTGTTATCACCATCGTCCCGTCCATCCACAGATAGAAATAAGGAATTCAAACATTTCCTCCCTCAAAGATAATTGGCTGACAGAAGCTCACAGTTGTGTTTTGTTTTGTCCACCTGAGTTTACTTGAATTGAGGAACCATTTGGTCCACCTGTCCCATCTGACCCCGTGTGTCTGGTCCCAGTCGTCCCAGCTGCCCCTCTGGATCTGCACAGCCCGGCCTCCCAGCATCCTCAGCCGCCTCTCTGAATGTGATCAATCAGTGTGCACGGGACACGAACATCATCACTCCACACAAATACCGTTAAGGATTTTTCACTGGTTATATTCCAAAGTGGATTCGCATGAGAATAAAACAGACAGTGTAATCCGCTGAGGCCAAGTTACATTTTCCAGGACAACACAAGGAGACATGTTGACATCCGCTGCTGGCTAAGCCTCATGTGCCAGCAGTGAAAAGTGACTCAGACTGATGGGAACAGCTGAGAGGTCCATGTTAGGTCCTGCTGGTCCTGCTGTGCGCTGTGTAATCAGTAAAGCAAAGCGAACAGACAGTGTTTTGTGGAGCCTTTTGAGGGTCGTCTGGCCTGAGGGGACACTTGCTGTTTTTTTTTTTATCCTGACTCGTTCAAGCCTGCCTCATGTTTCTATTTTATCTCGGGAGAGTTTCCTGGTGGAAGCAGAATTTAAGACTGATGTGTCTTGTGTATGCATGTGCGTGCGTGTGTGTGTAGGCATTGTGCAGTGGACGGCAGCCAGGGTCATCAGCTGTTTACTCCATCCTTTTGTTCCCTGCGTCTTGTTGACAGGGCACCCACAGGCCGTGGTATTAATGAGATTAGCAGATTACTGCAGCCCCTCCCCTCTCTCAACCTCTGCCCCCTTCTTGTCCACTCGGCAGCCCTGCAGAGCTTCAGTGGCTAATCCAGGTCAGGCTGGACCGTGCCGGACTGTAAACACACACACATGTACACAAACACACATTTCCTTGTTGTGTGCGCTCTGATCTCCTCAGCGCATGAATAAAAACGCCGTGTGACACACGTGTGCAGCTCAGGGTCCAGAGCGGAGGCAGGGAAGCTCTCTGCTGTTGTGGTTGAAGGGTTTTGTTGTTGTGGCTTCTGAATTTGTCCCACTTTCTCATCAGTCACCTGCGCATCCTCATCTGCCATCAAGAGGCCTGTTTGCTCTCTTATCTCTCCATCAACTCCGGCCTCCTGCGAAATTATTCCCTCGAATGAACCATTGGCGTTTGTGCTTCAGTGCCTTTAATGTCGTTTTCCCATGTGTTTTAATGTGTGTTGTCAGAGGGGGTCACAGATGAGCCCAAGATTCATCGGTACTGTTAAAAAGCAGATCAGATTAAATATATCACAGCTGGATTTTTTGTGCTGGCATTGTACATTTCTTCATACGTACCACTTCAACATTTCTAAAGTGATATGAGTTGGATTCGTCATTAGTAGGTGAAGGGGATGGTGGATGGCGTGTCACCTATGCGAAGACGCCTGCCAAGCTGCAGATCACTGTTTGAGACGGTTTAAGCCAAAAATGTGATCTTTTCCTGACCAAAACCAAGTGGTTTT
Source organism: Epinephelus awoara (assembly GCA_035609425.1). Classification (NCBI taxonomy): domain Eukaryota; kingdom Metazoa; phylum Chordata; class Actinopteri; order Perciformes; family Serranidae; genus Epinephelus; species Epinephelus awoara. The sequence continues at coordinate 26,390,859 of CM069310.1, read as the reverse complement.
AGTGCCTAAACCTTATTACATGTTAAACCCTGGCAATGGTGAAACTGCTACATAATAACGTGCTAATGAAGCATATCTGTGGTTTTAAGAAATGTACAATGCCAGCATTTTTTCTGGCCATTGGGTTTGTTATAGGACAATAGATGTTGACCTTTTTGGCTTGTGACTCCTTCAACCCATCGTTTTTGGTTGCATATGTTACCAGTTGTTACTTATTTAACCACATACTGGTTTCTTCCCATGAAAAAGTAAAAATCAACCAGTGATTTAAAAGAAAAAAAGCAGTTGCCTCCTCTTTAAATCATCTGGAGACCCTTCTAATTTTACTTGCGACCCCTTTTCGGGTCTAGCCCCTCAGTTTGGGAACTACTGGTTTACAATAGGAAGCTGTTGGTTCAAGATGTGTTGCCAACAATAGCATATTGCAAAGCTTTAATCTTATTGTGTCTGAGCATCTGGAGGTTTTCCACTCCCCTCCTCCATGTGGCAGTCGCTCTTGCACACTTTGCAACAACGCTACAGTATACACTCCCCCACAAGGTCATATGATAAACCAACATCCTCTATAAGATCCGACCTTTACACACATGTGCAAACAAAACACACTCTGCTACACATCCCCTCCTTTGGGTAATCCAGTCCTAATCCTCCCGCCCAATCAAATAGAGAGAGGGAGCAAGGGATGAAAACACGAGGAAACAAGTAAACGGTTCAGAATCCGATGAGATTTGGTGTCACACTTCCCCGTGCAGCCTTCAAATCCTGCTCTAACAAACTGGAGGCCTCAATAGACCCAAAGCTGAACCCTGCTGCTGACTGCAGCTCACCCGGGCTTATTGGAGTCAAGCCTGCCTCCCTGCCCGCCTGAGGGATCTGGCGTGAGCTCGCACCAGTCAACCAGAGAGGAGTGACGGCAGTGATTCACGCTCAGAGAGCAGAGACACCACCACCGTCTCTTTTTCTGGAGCTTTGACTGGCAGCCATTTTGGGCTCGTTGTTGCGGTCAGTGCAGCTCGCTCTCTCTCTCTGGCCCCGGCTTTGACAAGGACACTTGTGTCTTAACTCAACCCCTCCCTCCCTCTTTCCACCCCTCCAACCCCATTTCCACACACACTCAGCTGTTGTTCCCGGCCTGTTTCATTAGATTTGACACCCCACACCCGCCAGCCATTGTCAGGACGAGGAAGGGCAGAATGAGGCTGTTTGTTGGCATTGGGTTGGTTGTGCTTGTGTGTGAATGTGGGTCAAAGTTAAGGGCAACATCTGCTTCCACTGCGGACCTGGACGTTAATTAAATCAGAAGATACAGTACAGCATGTTCAAGTGCTGCTGATATTAACTTTTGCCCTGACAGCAGTGACCAGTAAGGAATAGTGTGTTGCAGGTTTCTTTTGATCAGAAACGACTCACTCTTCATGCTCATTAACGACACAGACACAGAGGAACCATGTTCATTTAAGCCTCAATCAAGCTTTAATGCAGTTTGTCAAATGTGACATAATTTGGTCCTATCCAAGACGCCGACTGTCCCCTCAGTTCAGTACTTCTTTCAGTCCAATCACAAAGCTGTTCCTCCAATCGTTTCACATAGCGGAGCAGCTTCCAAGCCAATTAACTCGCATCTCAACTGGAGCTCTAATTCCATTCATCCAATCAAACCCCTCGGCTTGATTCCAGGGCTCTGACATACCTGACTGATGGTAGACAGACACATGATGCCTGTGACATCTCTGTGGATAATATGGAACTCATGTTACTGATTGACTCTGGATATTTAAACAAGATTACATTTAGTGCAAACTGGACATTTCTCTGTGGATAGGACCTTCATTTTGGACTCTACAGATGGGCCTCAGACTGGCTCTGTTTTAGGGACTGATGAGTTTGTGTGAACAATGTGATATAAGATGTAACGGATAGGTCTAGTGTTCGGCTATACTTTTCTTACTGTCAACAAGTACCATGCATTAGACTGTATTTTAGGACTTCTCAACCCTGTCTCTGTTCGGCCACAAGGCCATTTGTCTTACTAAAGACATACATTTTTAACACAAGAATGTATAAGTTTTATTTTTAAAAAAGCAAAGTACTAAAAAGTAAAAGTGCATTTCTTAGGGACTATTTTCAGCTGCGGATGAATACACATCCAATGCCCTTGGTATTTACAGCAGGAATACAGTGTATGTAGGGTTGACTGAAAAAATTACAGTGCCCAGGTTCATCGTAGGTAAGGAACATGTCACCCAGTGTAACCTTGTGGCTAACTGATGTGTTTTTATAGACAAAACCAACTATAACATCTAATTTCCGGGTAGAAAATCCCTGCTTCTTGTACGTAAAATTAAACAGCGCTGAGGAAACACTGTTTCCATTGGTTAGTTTTTAGCTACATAAAAAAATATTAATATAAATCTAAAGATACACTATATTTAGAAGATTTTCACTTACCTCGCCATCAGACAGCCCTTCCTAATTGGCATCTGAGGCTGTTATCTTAAACCAGACACCAGACTCTGCTGACAAAAACAGCAATTTTACTTTGCAAAACACTGGAGTTGCTGGACTACAGCTGTCTTGATCAGTTAGTGTCATTTACAGCTGAAAATAGCAACACGTTTGCAGATTTGACATATCTCTGCAATTGAAGTCAGTTGCCAGTTTTCTACCTGGAAATGATTGTTGTTGATAGCGATAGATACAAAAATGAAGCCCCATGGCGCAGAGGACTATGATTTATCAGGCCTAGATCACGCTGCTAAAATTTGTCAGTCGCGTTCTTTTCATGGGATCTGTTGACAATAAGAAAAATGTGGCCTCTAACAAGACTTTTCCTTCAAGTCACCACAGCTCTATGAGTTGTGTAGAGTTATTTCAGTATGCTGCTGCTGCTGCTGGAGGTTGGCGTGAGATTGATCTCAATGGCACACCGTCGACCGATGATGTAAATATGTGGGTGTGTAACAGAAAGAGCCGTTAAGAATGAAAAAATGAACAAAAAGAAATAGTCTCTCTGTGTAGTAGCATGCATGCTGGCCAGGTAGTTTAGATAATGTTCTTTTTTTACCTCTGCTTTTGTTTGATTTTTATAATGTGATGTTTTAAATGAAAGATTGTTCCTTTGGTAATTTAAAACTTGATCTCATTGGAGTGTTCCTTTACTGGAAACATGATGTCAACAGTATTAATACGACCGCAGGTGTACCTGTCGTCTTTATGGTGGTCTGTTCATGTTTAGAAACAATAGAGACAGAAATATAAATAAATGATCGACTCATTTTCTCAAGCTCGGTCCTGAAATAGCAAAGCATGTGACTTCAACAGAATTACAGCTTAACATCTTTTATTTTAAACTCACACCAGACTTCATTTGTTAATTTGTGAATTTAGATGTGGTCATGATGTGTCATCTACCACATCAAGAATATCGCTGCCCCCCCCCACTCAGATTCACACTACAGTTAAGAATGATCAAGTGGCTATCAATAGCTTTTCTCACCAGTGCACCAGCTGGTGACACAAAAGCAGCCATTGTTTATGTAGCGTTTGTCACAGGCAGCTCCAGCTCGGTCTGCGTCCTCACTGATTGTAGCTTCGCCTCTGACGCAAAAAAAAAAAAGCTTTCAAATTTCATGTCATATTCATGACAACACACTGGACAGGCGTAAATACAGACATGAATATATAACTATCTAGTGTCCATCTCCTCCACCCATAGTGACCCTCCTCAGCCATCATTGTAACCGTCACACCAAAATGAAGCGGAACATCACCTCCAGTGGCTTTTGTTGAGCCACTCAAAGTGTGTGTGAAGCTAAAAGTGAAATACTGTTGATGGGAAAAACTTGAAGTAAAACAAATGTGACTGTTTCATTTTTTTGTTTGTTTCCGTTTTTCATGATGATGTTGATTATTTAATAAAGTATTGAGTTGAAATCCAAATTTGGTCTTTTTCTCTTCATGTAGCTCTTACATCTGCGAGGCTCACACACTTAACCAAAACTGCCTTTGTTCTCCTCACAGTACGCATGAAATACTCTCCGCCTGCAATCCCACTAACTTAAGACTGGCAGTAAATTCATGTGGGACATAAAATAGCTTAATGCACAGCCACACAATAGCTCGGGTGCTGCAGATGGCCCTTTGGCTTCCTGTCAGAGGAGGGGGTTGCGCTCCATCTGAGCATGTCTCTGCATCAATCACCACCCTCTCCGCTCCAACCACAGGTGGAAACACTGTGATGCTGCCTCTGCTCGGCAACAACTCTTCTCGGTATGATACAAACCTTTGTGCGGCCCAGAAACATGAAAAGGTGGTGCTGCAGAGTTCAGAGGGCTTTGTTGTGTGACTGCGTTAGTTTAAACTGAAAAAGAAAGAGGAAATCAGGCTTCATGTGCACATTTAGTAGCGTCTGCCTCCAGCTGCCTCCCACTGTCACTGTTATCGCATTCATACACGTAAACACGGTGTATTTCAACTGTGCTCCTGTTATTCCTGCAGCCTTACAGTCTCACTTGTTTTGGCACAATTAACTCTCAACGTTACTGTATGTCAGATTCATCTTGTCACAACAGTTTGTGCATTTTTATCAACTAAGTACTTACTCAAGTACTGTACTTAAGAGCAAAGTACTTGTATTTTACTTGAATATTAAAAAATGTACCCTGGGATCTATGCATATAAATCAACAGGCGATTTCCTTCTCTTTTAGCAAAATCCTAAATGACTGAGTTGTGTTTTTCCCACCTGCACCTTTATGGTCTGCCATTTCTCCTGTTATCATCGTGCTGTAACCTGTGACAGGCTGTTGATACCATAATCATTATGTAGTTATTTGTCAAGCCGCGAAAGGAACATAGGTTTACATTACCAAAGGTGATGTGACAGAACCACTTAATGACACCAACTCCCATGTGTGCACAGCGAGAGAGGAGAGGGAGACACGCTGTGCTGCTGCCAGAGGAGCCGCTGAATGAGTTCCTTTTGCAGGGAGTATGCAACAGGAGATGAGTCACTAAAAGTAACGACGCCACGGTTTGTTCCACGCTATTGAAGCTGCTCCTCTTTTTGAAATTGTTGCTAATTATTTCGCTTCCAGCCATGTTTGTTGTTGCCATGGGTAACAGTATGACGTCAGTATGTCATCAAGTCCAAATATTGCAAATATTGTGATATGAATTTTTCTTAGGATACTAAAAAATATACTGGTATTATTGTTAACGAGATGATATGGCACACCCTTAATCCCAAGGAGGCAGTCCACAGTGGCAGGAAGCAAGGCGAAGCGACGGTGGCGTGGCTAACGTTAGCTTACTGATTCTTGTCTCATTCATGGTCTGATAAAGAGAGAGCAGGGCAAGAAGGAGAATTAATGTATGGCAAACACTGGGTTAGTGTATGAGGCATGTGCGTATGTCTGTGACCATCAGATGGGAGGGGCTCAGGACAGGGAGCTGCAGCAGGAGGATGTATTTTCAGTGTTTGTTTGTTTTTTTCCTTTCCCAGATTTCTGCCTCCCTTACTTATGTAATACTTATGTACTTTCAGCAAGGACTATTTCTTTCAGCACCAATTGAAAATACATTTATTTACTTCTCATACTGACTAAATGTTTTGAGTCTTTTGCAGAACAGTTGTTGGTTGTGCTGCTCTGTATATAATTATCTGGTGTGTTAGAGAATGTGCTCAAGCAGATGAGAAAAGCTGTAATATCTGGATTCACACAGTTGCTAATAGTGTGATATACAAATCACAAGTCTGTAAAATCCCATCATAGAATGAAAATGCAGTGTTTTCAGTTTAGCTTTTATCATTTAACAGATGTCTGCCATAAAACTAAGACTCAAAAATGACTTTTCAGTCAAAGCAGCTTACTTGGCGAGGCGCGATGTGTCTGTCTGCTCTCTCTGTCTGCTGGCATCGGAAAATGATTATTTAAATGCCATTTATAATCTGTCCACAATGCCGGAGTGAGAGGGCAGTGGGGTAAAAACCATATGGCAGTGGTCGGAGCCGGGGTCAGTGGCAGAGGCCGGGGACACCTCAGAGGGCAGAGAGGTGAGGGAGGTGAGGCCGATATGCTTTGATTAAATGAAATGAAGAGGCATTGCTGCAGATGGCTGCCACAGACTGACTGAGTCCTTTCCAGCTTTCCTCTGTCCTCTGAGGACACAAATCACCCAGCGCTCTGCCTCCCGGTGTCACACTTCTATACTGGTTCACTGTGTTCCCAGTGGCTTTCTGAAAGCCTGGGCTGCTGTTCGCTGCCTTTTATCAGCCCTCTGGGAGCTAACATGCTCTAAAAACCCCCCCTCTGTCAAAGCTTCCTATGGATGGTCTCCACAGACATTATCAGTTCAAGCTGTATTTCAAAACAAGCATCACTTTCCTAGCTCAATATCACCACAAATTACTCCATATGTTAGCTTTATTATTTAAAATAACTCCTAAGAATTTGCAGCAATATTTGGCAGCACAATCCAAAAACTTTTATAAGAACAACCATGCTCAAACTGAAGCCCATGTAGAACTACCAAAAAATGCAGTTCAACAAATGGTCACTTGAAGCTGGCTCCGAAATAGAGTCAATCCCCAAAGACACACATGTCAAAATGCCCAACTTTGTCAACATGTTTACATCCTGGTACAAAAAACAGTTTTGGTCTCTATAGCTTATTTCCTCATTTATGATATCTGTGTGGGGGTTGAATTTTTATATAACTCACCTGTTTACATTTTACTTAGGCTTAAACTTATGCACATTTAAGGGCGGGGCCAACTGACTGACAGGTTGTCTGCGAGGCTTTGCTATCTAATATTAGCAATTAATAATTACCGCAAAATATTATGTAATCGGTACATTTTCAATTGTCTTAGGATTCATGCCTGCCTGTGGGGAGGTCATACAATATCGGTTGCTGAAGCAGTCGAAGTTCACCAAAGTCAAACTTAACACAATGCAAAGATGCTTTGACACCGCAAACAAAAGCGTTATTCGCCTTTTCACTTGCACAGAATGGAAGTGAGTGCGAGGGGAATATTTGCCAAGTTGTTGGTTGTTAGTTGTGCTCATGCGTGACCATGGCCCTATTTAGCTCATGCTATGCTAGCTGTCTGTGTTTTGCAGGGAACATGGGGATGTATCGGGGCAGCAAAATGTGATATTAAGTGAGGCTCAGACTGCGATCAAACTTTAGATAGCGTACAGTGGAGGTGCTCTGTTGCAAGTAGCAGATAAACACAAACACCCATTATGACTAACTACGTACACAAGCACTTGAGCAACATTACAACTGTGACTCTATGATAATGTGGCTGGCCTGAGCCGACACTAGCTTTTGTCACTTGTAGTGTGAGCACAGCATTAGGGAGGCAAGGCTTGATGCAGTAGCTGATGATTAAAATATAATGCATGCATTTCATGTCACAGTCAGGGGCAGGACAAAATTGGCTACTGGGCTGCAGGCTGCACTTTGAGGAACTGTGGCTTTAGCTGTGTTCATCTGCTTCAACATAAGCTGTGATCGTTAGCATGTCCATCTTAGTACCCACAGTCGTAACTGTGTCAACAAGGCCAAGGAGCATTTCCATAAATAACTACCGTACATTAGTTTGTTGGGTTACTAGTTATTAACAAAAGTGATTTCTGTAAACAGCATGTAGCCTATGAGTGAGACTGGGAAGACTGACAGGCGTGACAATTGAAAAACTACAGTAATGGCTACACTGTGACCTACATATGCATGTTAAAGTTTACATTCAATTACTATCAATGTGGCACAGTTTCAACATTCAAACTTAAGATAAAAGGATTTCCTCGGGCTCAGTGCTGCCGCTGAGCTTTAAAAAGGAATAAAATCATTTGATATCGGGGTCAGTCTACACTGTGAGATTCTTTACAGATCAATGGTACAGTTTTAGGACCTTGGAGAGCTGTAGCATGCTGGCACATCCTGACTGAGCGAACAGATGGTTCACTCAGCCATGCACCCATAAGTACTGGGCGAAGGACGCTGCCCGAGGGGACTCCAGAGGACTCTACAGGGACGTCACTTTCTGTGAAGAGCAATCAGAGGTCCCATTAAAGCTTCATAAAGTGCTAAAACTAATAAGCAATCTTATATCCAGCTTACAGCAGTACTGTGGTACTGTACTCTTCATATTCATGGTTAAAACATTCGATATGAAGCTACAGCCAGGACACGTTGGCTAAGCTTATTGACCTGCGGGTCTTTGGACTGTGGGAGGAAGCTGGAGTACCCAGAGAAAACCCACACTGGGTATCAAACCAGGAACCCTCTTGCTGTGAGGCGACAGTGCTAACCACTGCACAATTGCTCAGGGCTGTTAAAAAAAATATAAGAAAAAAAGAAATTGAGTTTCAGAGGTGCTGTCAAGCTAATTTTGTTATCTTTGGACAGAGCCAGGCTAGCTGTTCCCCCCCTTGTTTCCAGTCTTCATGCTAAGCTAAGCTAAGCTGACGAACTGCTAGCTGTAGCTTCATATTTAGCGTAGGGCTACAGACACAAGAGTGGTATCAATCTTTTCATCTAACTTTCAGAAATGTAATTTCCCGACATGCCAAATTATTGACTTAAGTTACATTTTAAATGGAGGACTTTTATGTGTGATGGAGTATTACCAGAGTATGGGTTTGCTGGTTTTACTTAAGTAGCCTAAATGGTCTGAACACTTCTTCCACAATAAAGTAACTGCTGGACAGTGGTTTTACATGCTAAAAAAATCAAGCTTGAGTGCTCCGGTTTCTCAAATATTTCCTGATCAGTAAGCATTCAAGCTGATGGCATGTTGATTCAGAGCGAGCCAAAGTAAAAAACCAATCTCTCCCCTCATGTTACTGTAATCTCCAGCATGTGACCTCCCCTCGGGCTGATGACGGAGGGATGCTGGAAAAACCTGCAGCGCTCACCAAACCAGTGGCCGGTCTGCCCTGAGAGGATTTAGAGGGAAAACACAGCAGCTCTGGGACACATATTATATTCCCACTGGTAAATCCTCTCCAACTCATTACCAAATCCTCGCTGCAGGGCTGCTAATCTCTAAAGAGAGACAGACCAGGTGCCAGTCTTTTTGTAATGGAATTGCACGCCGCTTTAAGTGATTGCATCAACAATTGCCAGTCCCGATAAATTAGATTAGAAGGAACCAAGAAACTTCATCGTAACACAAAACAAACGGTGGATGAAAAGAATTGATTTACATGCGTCTACATTCAAACTACTCGACTGATTGCAATATTTGTGTCTGCTTTTCATCTACAGGCCTTTCACAGCGAGGAGGGATGTGATTGGAGCTGTCAGAGACAAAAATGATTGTGAAACATTATGTGGAAGAAAAAGCCTGGCAGCGTGAAGCGGCTGCGAATGTGACGGGGAAACAATTCGGAGAATAATTGTTGCACTTGTGCGGATGGAAAAGCTGCCATCAAACTAAACCTATCACAGAATTTTTTTTTTTTTTAAACTGATGAATAAATCTTGTGCGTCTGTGAAAAAGATTCTGCTTTGATGAATCCAAGTGTCCTCATTTGATCTGATGATTAACTGTCCGTGATGGAGAGAGAGAGATAGGCTTGAATTTGCATCAGTCTCACACTTAATTTATAAATCATGGCTTTCACATCAGTGATTAGGATTACGCATTAACAAATATGTATATGCTATAATCTGAGTTTATGGTTGAACATGTAATGCAGAGGGGTCATCTGAGTGTTTAGGCTGGAACTGGGAGGAGAGCTGTGGTGTCCAGTTTATCTTGGAGCTGCTGATGATCTCTACAGAGCCTCCACAGAAACAGATAAGAGGCCGAGGATGATATCTTATTTGCGGCATTTAAATAAACAAATATCAGTCATTTGCTTGAGCACGAGTTCCCTCTGCAGCTGTGGCGATCATTCAGACTTCTGGTCAGTTGTATAACAAAAGACACAAGCTCTCTGACCAAAACAGACTTTAAATTAGATTCACAATTAACTTTTTTTGCCACTAAATACAATTTGTTGTCAAAATAGGGCAGCAGAACAAAGGGGCTGAGGTGTGTGTGGAGGACAGTTATTTCTGCCGCATGTTTACTTGCACTTTACTCTGACTAATGAGATTTCTAAAATAACCAAGCACTCTGAAAGTGCTGGAGAATGAATGTGGTGCTGTACAGCTGCTGACTTGGGTCACCTAGTTACTAGAATCTGAAGGCGAAGAGCATTGTGGGTAATGCAGGCACTTTTAATGGAGATAAAAGGGTTCAAAAACATGTGTTTGCTTTGATTAGCTCCTGTACTGGTTTCAGACCCACAAAATGCAAATGGAGAACAAATTGGTTACTTTGCCATGTGCACAGGTGTGTTATTCATCAGATACTCACCCCGTGTTACATTCAATTTGTGAAGAAAACTGTTTTTTTCGCATGCCCGCATTGTTGATTCATTGAAGTCATAGGGTCTGTGTTTAACAACAGCAAAATTATATCAAGAAGTCTATTTGCAAACACACAAACACACACAACTTGTGCAGTATAATCCAAGTCACATTTATCCAGTCGTATGCTCAGTACCTCCTGAACAGACAGCCCTTTCTGATGGGGAACTGAACTGAAAATGAATCTTATCGATGCTCTCTTTAAAGCCAGACTCTACTAACAAAAACAACAATTTTACCTTGCTGAACACAGGAGCTGCTGGTCTACCACTGCCTTGGTCAGTTAGGTTGTTTGTGTAATTGTGTGACTTAAGTGAACCTTACCTAACTCTTTAATACACAAAAGTCACACACACTACACAAACTAACTGGCTGATTAAGGCAGTGGTAGACCAGGAGCTCCCGTGTTCAGCAAAGTAAAATCACTGTTTTTGTAAATGGAGTCTGGCTCTGAAAAGAGAATAGGTAAGTGTCACTTTCTGCTCAGTTTTAAACATTACGGTTTTAGTGAAAATGCATGTGTTTGGGAGGTACTGAGCTATGACCAGATAAATGAGACTTGGATTATGCTGCACAGACTTGGATTATGCTGAGTTTGTAAACAGATGTTTTGATATGGTTTTGCTGTAGTCTAAGGTGGACCCTATGACTTCAAGTCATCAAGAATTTTTTTTCCATTTTTGGATTATTCGTTCATTGTGAATGTAGCGAGAAAAACAGTTCTTTATATAAATTCAATGTAATACAACTTAAGTAATTAATATACAAATGGTCATTTGAAGGATGAAGAACTCCTTCAACTCTGATCATGTAACTAAACCAAACTCAGTCCTGCTTTCAAACAGCACCCTGGGCTGCACTGGTGGTGCCAGTGAGAAATACCATCCAGGAAATCCTGTGCATCTCAGACGCCAAAACTCTGCACTTCATTTTCACACCAGAACCGTGCAGAGTCTTTTCTCCACAATATTATTCAATAAGCTTGGCTCCTTTTGTTTCTATTTTCTCCAGGACTGTGACTCATTGATAAAAATGTAATCGAGGTTTGCAGGGTTAGGATTAAGTGTTCTCTTTGTTTTTTGGCTTACAAATGTGGCATGACAGAAAATGTTTGGGATAAACTGTCTCAAAGTATCTTAAAAATCCAAAGTCCAACTGAATTGCACTTTTATTCAGCTTTCATACAGGATCTGTCCTGGTGGCACACACAACCACGCATTTTAACTTCCTCCAGGTTGTTCACACATTGATGTCACCTGTGGGTCATAAAGGTCACACTGAACTCATGTAAGCATGGTTACAAGAGTAAAGGTGTGAATTAGTGTCAAACTGCCTGACGGGACGTCTCAGGACGGCTTGGTAAGTAGCTGAGAAGTGCTGCTTCAGGCCCCTGATCTGGGTGACACTCACTCGACAAATCCAGTGACTCATTGTGCTTAGACTGTGTCACGGCCACTTCAAAGGAGAGAAGGGAAGTTGCGTATTAGGGGGCTTTCACATTACCAGCCCAAGCCCAGATCTGAGTACCCTTGATCCAAATGTCCGACTTGTTTAATCAGTGACAGCCTGGCTATGGTTCATCTATTGGTGCCCAGGTTCACTGGAAATGGTGGTCTCGAGTACAGTTTGCATCTGGTGTGAAAACCAACTGTACAAAAACAGAAATGGACTGGCCACCAGGCAATTCCAGCACCACCAGGTCACCACCAGCAATGTGGAGGACAAAATATAGACAAAAACAAGACCTGCCCACTTGATGTTGGAACAGTCCATATAATTAGGGGTGAGCCTATATTGTCCCAAAGTTGTCAGTAGGCTATCTATACTGTTAGGTAGGTGCAATGGTACCAACAGTCATCATGGATAATAAAGCACAGGAAAGGCAAAAAGGAGGAACAGTAAACACATTTGAGTCCCCCAACTCCCCTAAAAATCACACTGTGGGGTCAGTCCAGACAAAAATTGCTCGGACTGAAATTTGTTTCGCCCAACTCTGGGTGAGAGGGTCGTTAGTAGGTGTAATGTCAAGGTTGACGCCATTGTATGAGCTTGGGATCTTGTGATTGGTGCACTTTTTTGACACTGTAGCAAACAGATGTCACGCTGATGGCAATGCAAGTGTAGCCTACATGAACGAATGCTGAACGATGGAGGAGTGGAGAGGAGGGGCAATCATACTCAGGCAATGTACAAATCAAACATACCTAATACATGAAAACCCCTAAAATTGGCATCAATTTTTTAACTCTTAAAAACACCAAATGACCTTTACAAATTAAATCTTAGGGGCATTAATTCAAAAACAAAGAAATTAAAAATTCTGCTATGCCAAAAATCAAAATAGCTGTTTCTTTGTTGACAGATGTTTTTTGTGTGTATACACATATGTGTATTCAAGTTATTGTTTAAGCCATTTAAATAGATGTATCTAGATGTACTTAAACAATGTTGAAGGTCGTATTTGTCAACTGGTAAATTAGGAGCATGAAGACATTTCTTCTGTTGTAGTAACTGCAATGTAACTTACATCATAGTCATTTGAGGGACCACAGTTAGTGCTACAAATCAAGTGATCTGCCATTAAGTGCTGACATTGTGCATTTATTTCAAACAGACAAAGCTGAGCCAGTGTTCAGTGTCCTGAAACATGATTTTAACAGGCAGGTAAGCACCTGACAGAGACATGTTTGTGTAAATGCAGACAGAAAAAACAGACCACAGCGCAGAGGGACCGAGACAAATTTCTGTCTAATAACATGATGTACATTTATTTTTGCAGTTACAGTTATTTTAAGTGGCAGGGTGTTGATTGAAAAGATGCAGCGCTGATCAGAAGTGTTAGAGTGATGCTCACAGGTGTGAATGCACTGTACAAAAACACAGCAGTGTCTCAGAGTTCGGGAGACGTAGCTGAGTGCGGTGAAAATTATACAGATACAATACAGTACACTCTGTCTCCACATTATGCAAATCACACACACCAAAAATAAACAGACTCATCGTGCACACACATTCACAGAGGTATGGGGAGTCACAGTCTCACTAACAGGTCAGTGTGGTGATGAGATGGAAACTGGCAGTGACGACAGAATTAAGTTCTCAGACAGAAAAACATCCACCATTTGAAAAAGGATTCACTAATATATAGCAGCGGATGCTATTGTCTGTATTTAAAGTGAAAACAGACAACTTTTCCCCCCTAGCGTTTCCAAGTGGTATTATTGTTGGTGCCGCTGATGCAAAGATGACCGCATCGCTTTCTGTTTTCCTCAGAGCCTAGCAACTATTAACACAGGACACACTGCATTTTGTTTTCCATAGTTACTTTGATTGCTCCACCGTCCACCATTCCCACTGCTGGGGACTAAACAACTGCAAAAAACTTATGATGCTCTTGTGGAAAATGTTGATCGAGACTAGTGAATGATCAGGAGATGTTTGCTTTGCTAGAAAATGAGAAGTGAACCTAAGAAAACAAGAAGTGTAAAATTCAAACCAGCAGTATTTTTAGATTAAACAGCTGTTGGATTTTAAACAATGATTTGTATTAGTGTGTAGTGTCCTCACGGTGACTGCCCTCTAGCAGTTAGCAAGAGAAGATTTTTGCGAAACATGATAATCGATCATTCTATGTGTTGATTCATTTTTTATGTGGCGGATCATCTATAGGTCACCTGTTAGTTTGCATCTGATGCTCCAGACAAGAACAGTGCAAGAGTTGATGTCTTGTTTGTTGAAGGCGCTCTGCTTTAATTTAAGTTAAAGACTCTTCTGTGCTGTTGTGTGCATGCCAGAATACTCTCTCCAGGCCTGCTCAATAAAGAAGTGCTTGACTGAAGCATCAGTCTGTGTTCGCTGATACCTTCATTTTACCACAGTAAACACTCCACCTGCATCACTGCAAACTTAAACAGCAGGAAGATTTTCCACACTCTTTAGTAACCAGGGATAGCTACCAAAAGCTACAGTGGAAAACAAAGTGCTATGCTCTACCTGTTACAATAGTTGATGCACTTCCTTTGTGCTGTAATTCGAGCCTTTAGTTTCCCGAGAGATTGCATCACATCGATAGATGGAATTGTGAAAGCAAGGAACCAATTGTCATCATTCTACAGCTATTACATTGGTCAGTCAACATTTGCTTCATAATGAGTTAAAACAAAAAAAAGACTGTTGACTAGCACTGTTTTATTAATCCCACTCCTGCCTGCTCCTGGTGGATTTCTGACCATTGCCAACCGTTCCCACTGTTTGCGTCTGCTCCCGTAGCCCAGGCGGCTTGGTAAGGCATGATTACATATGTACAACATACAACAGTCAGTTATGGTTGGTGGGGGTTTAATGTAATAACGTATGTATTATTGCAACTCTCCCCTGCACAAATGCAAATGGCTGTCACATTCTCCCGAAATGGATATTGTTATTTCTTTTATAATCTGTCATAGAATGGGCCAGTAAAGAGACAGAGTTGTTGTACTGGGACCCCCAGTTATATTTTGACTGTCCGCCCCAGTGAGATGTGTTGGTTCCCATGGCACGCCAATACCAATGCAGTCCTCCAATTCAAAGAAGGACCCAAAAGCAAAACACCAGGTCGGCAGGTTAAAGGAACAAAGAAATGTACTTGACAACAAACAGGCAAGCAACAAAAACTAAGGAAGGAATCAAAGTACAAATCTAAAAACACAAAGACTGAATGGAGAACAAACCAGAATGATACAAGGAACACAGACAAGGTATTTGGACCGTACAAACTCACAGCTGACAGAGGGAAAGCACACACTAAATACACAAGGGAAGGAGGGTGATAATGAGGGACAGGTGAAACACATCAGGATGGGGCAGACAGTCACAACAGAAAACAGAAAACACTGAGCATGAATGAATAACTCAATCCGCCCTATTCGGACGGGATTAGTTTTATATAGGGACGTGGGGTAAAGTAATAATTACCAGAGATTTTAGTCCCGTCCGAATGTGCCATGTCAGTAATCATTACCGCACGATGTCAGTAAAGATTACCGCGATTTTTACCTTCTGTAAAAGGGTCCAGGACAATTACCTCAGGTAATACTAATCCCGTGCGAATAGACCAGCAGTAAATATGTGTGTTAGGGCTGTCAAAAAAAAAATCGAAGTTAGAAATATATTCAAATAGGCCTATATTTTTTTTTTTATAAGTTCGAACCTAAATTTGATAGGCTTATTCGAATATCATTAATAATTAATCAATTAATACTATCAATAATGTTGGATATCACGGCGAATCCCGTTCTGCAGAGATGGCTCGCGCACAAGCCGGGCCAGAGAGGGACAGGCTCCTCCATCGGCACCTCTCCCTCCCGCTGCGCTAACACCACCCCACTGCGCTGTCCGCGATGTGTGACCTGTTCGGGGAGACATACAGGGAGAGTGCTGCACCTGCTGCCTCCCTGCCTACCCTTTTTGAAGAAGAGATGAAACGTTACCAGAATGAGACACCACTACGAGCCGACCAGGCTCCACTCTTGTGGTGGAAAACTACGCACTGAAGTATCCAAACATTGCTCAGTTAGCGAGGCAGAAGTTGGTCATACCTGGCACTTCAGTGAGGTCAGAACGGGTGTTTAATCCAAGTGTCACGTTCATATTGCATCAGCAATAAGCATCTTATTTTTTGTGTTATTTTTTGTAAAATAAATAAATAAATAACAAAAAATAATAATAATAAATTCTAATATTATTCGAACTCTACTTAATTAATTCAAAAATATTCGAAATCAGTTTCATGGTGCTTTTGACAGTCCTATCATACTCCCTCTAGTACTTTTACTGAGATTTCTTATCCCGTGCGAATCGGCCATTAATATTACCGACGTCCTGTGGTAAAGTGACATTACCCCACGTCTCTATGTAAAACTAATCCCGTCCGAATAGTACTCTACTCTCCACACTGTACTGCCTTGCCAGAGAAGCTTCCTGCTCCAGCCAGGAGGAAGGACAGAGAGTCCGGCACTGAGCCTAGCTGCCCCCTCAGCCGAGACAGAGCTGTGGTGCTCACGTTTTAATATTTGTTATTTATTTATTTTTTAAAAAGGGGCGGGGGCCTAACCGACCCAGCGCACATTTTTGGCCCGAATGCTGTGTAACCCGTCAAGCTTTTCTGGACCACGCAAGACTCCTGTGTCTCCTGGGTGAAAGTCCGGTTTGTTTGACCCTCCCCTCCCTATCTCCTCTCCTACATGGACTTTCTTGCTCCTTGTACTCTCAGCATCCAGTATTATCATGGATGGGTTTACACTGAAGTTAGCTGAAAGCCAGATGCGCCTCATAGACACTCAAGGCCGACTTTGGCGTCAATATCATGCTGAGAGGTGTGACAAAGCGTTCCAGCAGAGGAGAATTAAAACTGGACATATCCAGTCCCAATAGAATTTTTCAATGTTGTTACCACAACCAAATTCTTATCCACCTCCACTGATGTTGAAGCTTACATTTCATAGACAGATGTCTCAAAACATCTGCATGATGTACAGCACAATGGATAAGTAAGTATATGCGTTAGTTTTGAGACATTTCTCTGACAATCTATTTGCATTTAACATCTTTGCACATCAGATGTTTTGAACTCCTGTAAGATGATTTCTGCAGGGTCCTTGTGTTTGTGTGTTTATCAGCCCAGTTAATCTGATCCAGAGGACACCGAAGGGACAAGAGAGGAAACAGCCCTCACGTCACTGAGTCCAGTTTTCTCTACTGCTGTTTGAACGTCTCTTCCTGCAGGGTGGAGAAGTGTAATATATAAACGCCAGGACATTAACTGATGCTATAAATTGACTGTATTTGTACAGGAAATCCTCTCAATCACAGAGCAACACTGACAGGCTCCTGACCTCTCTCATTCATATTCTTACTTCTTCAGTCTTCCTTTAAATCCCCAGACCACATTTGAAAAACACATTTTAATCGTTGTATAATGTCGACTTGACTACAGCACACTGTCTATTCATGTGGCAAAGCATTAGGGAGAAATTAACACATAGAGAGCTCGCTTAAGTAAATCTTGAATAATTTATTTTCTTTCTTCTTGTTTCTCTTTTTCCTCTTTATTACTTCTGACATGGAATAATTGCCACAGTCTGCCTTTTAAGGCAACAGCACAAAAAATAGTTCTCATTTCATTAAAATTCAACTCAATGTACAAAAATATATCAGGAATGTTTTCTCTTGGTTGTTTTGGTGCATTATGATGTACAATTTGTGATCCAAAAACTGCATTTACTTCTGTTTTTGTTCCATCCTGTCTTTAAAAAATATCTTCAAATATCCTCAATATTTTATGTAAAATCAAAAGCAAAGACAGACTCATAGATGTGTGTTTGGCAGCTGTGTCCTGAATCTGTCCAACAACAAAATGATCTCCTAACTTCTCTCTTCAATACTTTCGTAATTGTCTAGTAAACATTGTCATCCTGCAGCTCAGGATTCAGAAAGCAGTCTTAACACTTAAAAACCTTTGTGAAAATATTTCAACAATCTTTAACAATAAACAACTGTTTTTCAAGGCAAAATTGAGAGACAAGTTCCCAAAAGGCAGAGCACTCAGGTCCTGAGGTCAAGCTGTCGGTGTTTCAGTCGGACAACTGTTAATTAGTGGGGACGAGCAGGATGAAACCATCTCGGCTCTTCTTAAAATCTACGTTGGTCTGGCCCGGCTTGGTTTCTACGGTGACGCTCTTTGGTTTTCCCCGCATATGAAGCTGCACGGCTGAAGGGCAAACCTTCACTGGGAAATGGACTTTTCTTATACTGAAAGAGAAAAAGACAAACACACATTTTTTGTATTATTACATTTGTTTAGAAGTTTATTCCTGCAACCTCTGAACTTTGCTTTCTCCAATAGATACCTTTCTATTCCTCTTACCTTACAGCTGTAGTTGGTAACTTTTATGAAAATAACTTTTTATCATATTTGCCGAAACTGCCACAAATTTAACAATAATATATGAGACAGATAGTCTGTAAAAAAAATCAAGTTCATCCTCCCCCTGTTGTCTCTGATGGCATTTGGTAGAACTGACCGCAGCTAAAGGAAAACAACCAATCAGAGATGAGGTGTAACACAGCTGTCATATATGTCAATCGCTCTGTTAACTATAGTCAAACTGTCAAACTAGGCAGTCCTGATCAAATATGAATCAAGATTCTGCTACTGCATTGCCCATTACTCACCTCAAATGTATTCAGAAACATATTTTAGTGTACTGTTTGGCTGTAAACTGAGAGAGTTTGCGACCACCATGTTGGTTTTATTGGTACCATCCACAGCTTTTCACGATTGAAATGGAAATAATTTGTACCAAACTAAACTGAATTGGACTGCTTGGTGGAAACAAGGTCTTAGTTCCTCCTTGGCTCTGATTGGTTGTTTTTGCAAGGCCACGGTGGATTCTACCAAACGCCATTAGGAACACTATTAGGAGGAAGAACATTTATCTGTCTCATTCTCTTTTGTGTGAATATAGTGACAGTTTTAGCAAATAGGACGAACAAAATTTTTTTTAAGTTACCAACTACAGTTGGTAAACCTCACGTTATTTCCTAACCCCAAACTAACACCAGGACCCCATGCATGTGAGAATTTGTCATGTTTCTAAAATATGTAATTTTTGTCAATGACATCAATCAGCACTGATGGAGGACATGGATTACAGTGCTTGAAAATAGGAGGCAAATTTCAACAAAAAATTCAGACATTTACAAAAGTTTGGGACATTTTGGGAAAATTCACCCACCAACGTCATTAGATGTTGATATGTGGTTGAATTTAGGATGACCAAAATTAAATGTCAGGGTAACATCTAATGCCAGCAGCAATTTGATGTAAAATAACAACACTTAAGCGGGATTTATAGTTGTGCGGCAGACCCTACACCGTAGCCTATATGCACATGGCCTCCACCGTTGTATGCATTTATACTTATGCAGTGGTGTGTTTGTGTCACTCTGCAGTTACGCCTCCAAAATGATAGTCAGCAGTGGAGGTTCCTGTGAAGTGCTGTAAAGTTTAGTTGATTCAAAACACTCATTAAATATGGCTTAATAGAGAAAATTTCAAACACAAGTACACAAATTGGCTTCACTACAACTCGCAGCATTCACAGACAAACACTTGTCTTTATCTAGACACATTTTCCCCACAAATACATGCTAATGTTATTAGCACAAGCCTATGGCAATTTACATTGTATAAATTAGCCTAGCAGCTAGCGATCTTTTCCTCTTCTCATATTAAACCAGGGACAACAGCAACATTTAGCAAAGGTAACGGTAGATAATTTTGCTCTATTCCAACTCACAAGGTTCACTGACAAATCAACTGTCATGCTAAACACGTTTCCAAACAAATACATCATGCTAACATTAACAGCACAAGCCTACAGCATTTTACATTTAAATATCGTCAACCCGATTTTCATTCTAACCAAAATTAACATCCTTCCAACATCAACAACAAGAGTCCAACATCTTTCTGATGTCATACTGACGTCTGGTTTCAGCTGTAAGTGTTCCTATGACACAAAGTAGGTTTACACTGACATTCAAGTATTTCATGCAAAACAAAGCATTTCAGGTAGATATTTTAAAGCAACAAAAAATAGCAAACAAAACATCACAGCAACATATAAACACTGCAGGTCTAAAAATGCAGTTCAACATCTGTACATCTAATAAAAATAACATACAGGTTTAAAAAATACTTACTATAATTATTTTTTATTTCCTTTATCTAGTTTTTTACAGAGAAGTTTAACACTGAACCAAAGTACTGCCAAAGTGAAGCAAACCGTGTTTCTTCAGGCACCCAAACTGCCTGCCAACATCTAGTTGAAATCAAAACATCACAAGACACTGTGTTGTTTACTATGATAT
This sequence comes from Epinephelus awoara, assembly GCA_035609425.1. Classification (NCBI taxonomy): domain Eukaryota; kingdom Metazoa; phylum Chordata; class Actinopteri; order Perciformes; family Serranidae; genus Epinephelus; species Epinephelus awoara. The sequence continues at coordinate 26,370,517 of CM069310.1, read as the reverse complement.
TAATCATCTGTCATGTTGTGTGTCAATGGTAAAAACTGACAGTTGTGTTTGAATGCATGAACCCATCTTTAATGCTCCGCACAGAGGTGAAGATCCACAAAATCACAGTCTGTCTCTTTTTAGCAGCCTTGTTATTGATCACTTGACACATCCCCCATGTTGTTGGATGATTTCGACTGACCGCAATCACATCCAGGGTGCAGGTGCTTTGGTGTCACACACCCACAGTCCCTCTGCTGACAGCTGGGACGAGGAAGTGTGGCTCTGCTGGCTCGACAGGCCGGTCGCTGCACAGTCAGCTGAAGATGATCCACTGTGAAGTCGCTGCTTCCTCTCAGCCCCCGGGGGATCCTGCAGCCTCAGCCCGGCCACGGCGACCCCCACAAACACAAGCTGGCCTGGCACATGGCTCAGGCTCTGCGATGTGCATACAAAGAACCTCAGACTGTATGCACCTACGTCACAGCCTGAGGCCTTGCAGAATATGAGTGCTTCGTTGATATTTCCATTTCTCCTGTGAATGCATTCAGAATGTTGTTTGTCTATCCGCAGACGCACTTTGTATGAACCCAACTTGAAGCTTTAAAAAAAGCAGATGAAAAACAATATTTGCCAACCAGCTATTTGTGGACGCCTTTGAATGTTGATAATGTGACTGATAAGAGCTGGCTCATGCATACAGTATAGGCCACCTTGGCAACTGTCTGCTTCCTTTGGCAAGAACAACTGAATGACCGTCCTATCCTCCACAGACTGACGGGTCCTCCTCAAAAACTCTGGCTGAAAATCAGATGAAGTCCCACCTTTGAAAGGTGAACTTATTTAAGCAGATTACATAATATTTTAGCTGTTATGCAACAGTGCTGGCAGTCGGGTTTAGTACAGTAGATTCACACACCAGGTGAGAGCATCACACACACCAAAATCTCAGCATAGAGACAGACCTAAAACACCACACTCTCAGCATCTGAATACTGATACTGCTCAGTAATAAACTGAATTCTAACAGTCACATGTTTGTTAATGTGAAAGTGAAACACTTACTCACTCCATGGAGTATAAACTGTATGTAAAAACAGCTTATTGGTGCAAAAGTTAGTTTGGTACATTATTTGTTTATCAATCCATTTTTAAACTGGCAACTGTGTGTTGTGATACCTCATAAATACTATCCTTAATAGTAAAACTACTCGGACAAAATCTCTGGTTATGGTCTAAACGATACAATTTATAAAATATAATATAATATATATTACAAATATAACCCATGAGACTCACTGTCAAAACTGTTGTCTAATACAAGACATGCATATACAACATGCTAATGTCATTAGCATAAGCCTATAACATTTTCCATTACATGAAGTAGCTTCCTGCTAGCAGACTTTCCTATATTCGTATGAAGCCAGGATAAATCACACACAAGACAAATGCTATTTTTTGGGGGTGCTATTGCCTTAATAATTTCTTTTTCTTCTATCTGTGAAAGAAAAGTAAATAAAATCTCTGTTTCCATAGAAGGAAATAGTTTTCATTTTACAGAAATAAACGGGAGGTTTGTGTCAGCGCGACATGTAGTTGCAGTTCTGGGGAGGTGTACATCAGGCTACTACTTGGGGTATGCGTCTACACCAGAGTTGGGTATAACACGTTACAAAGAGTACTTTGATTACTTTTTGCAGTAACGAGTAACCTAACGTGTTAGTTTGCTGTTTGAGTAATCAAATACTTAAGTACATTTTCAAACAAGACATCAGTTTCTTTTAGAACGCTGGTCCTTCAGCTCCGAAACAGCAACGGCTGTCGTTTGGTTCTAATAACAGAGATAACGTTAAACCTATCAGTCTGAAAGAAGCCACAGAGCTTGTGGCTCGCTACGTAGTCGGAGAAATGCTGCCGTTGTCTACGGTGGAGTCTGAATAGGTGGAGTAGGACTCACTGACAGACATATTTCAGACTCAGGACTTGCATTATGCCTGGTACATGCTACACGCTGGTACTCACCAATTATCCCCGGTCGTCTTTCACGGCGTGTGTGATGTCATCGGGTTATTCTTGTCCTATATTTCACCTAAAAGTGCCAGCAGATGGCAGGAGCTACATTTGAAGCACCATACGCCACAGGAAGTTCTGACAAATGTTTCAGAATAAAAGCCTATTTAGAAAATGGAGGGATTCTCTCAGCCGAGGTTACAAGGGGCTTTTAATTTAAAACAAGTGTTGAGTTTGAAATGACGGTGCGATATGTTAACTTTACAAAGACAACAGAGTGGATAAAAAGTAAATATATAAACACACAGAGGGATTAATAAATAACGGACCGTCTATAATGTAGTTTGTTTCAAATGAAGCTGGGAGCCTCTGCAGTTGTGGTGAGTAAAAGCCTCGCCACTATTTGTTAATGTTATTACTTTATGTCCGACCGTGAGGATGTGCCATTGTTTGCTAGCTTGATGCTAATAACAGTAACGTTAACTCAGCGGGTTGACAAAGTGCCTCTGCTGTTTCACACCATCATTTCCCCCTTTTACTTTGTGTGGTAACATCCCTAGAGGAAATATTAAAAACGCTAAGGTGTTGTCATACAGTTCTCTACGGCAGCAGATCGTTCTGTGTTTCTACTGGTCAAAGTGACGGCTGTGATGGGAGGATTGGATCTCAGTGAAGGGCAAGTGGTCCATAACTTTAATTTTGGAGACAAAAAATGTAGGCTTAGCGCCCTGTGGTCCATTGCCCAATAGCAAATGTAGAATACTCAAAAGTACTTTAAAAGTGCTTGAGTTACTTTTCTCAGGGAGTAACGTTGGAAGTACTTTTAAAGTAATTGAGTTACTTTACTCAGGGAGTAACGCAGTAAAGTAACTGGTTACTTTTTAAAAAAGTAAAAAGTAAGAGCCTTTGCCCTAGGTACAGCGTTGATTCAATGCAGAAGTATAAACATTATCTAATTCTTATCCAACTGCAAAGGAGGGAATTTTCCAAATTATGGGAGGATTTATTTAACTGCATTTTAACAAAAACAAAGACAAGTGGCAGGGGACGTCATATCCTAATACCAAGGTTGGTAAGATATCCTACGAAAATGCACGCAACAACAGTTCGTATAATATCCCACAAATTAACGCAGTACAAATTACATTATGTAGTTAATGTAAAGTCACGTAACTTAACTAAACTAAAGTCCTGTTCTCCAAGTAAAGACGCCATCTTCCTTCATTTTAAGTAAATGAACGTAATAACAATGACGTAAACGACATGGAGAGCATAGTGTTTTGTTACTTTCGATTAAATCTAACTTTTACCTGCATGCTCACAGCCTCTTTCAAAGCTAGTCTACACACACATGATGGCGCTTTTGTTGAACTGGATACAAAGAGATGAAACTGGTGTTTTCCTGATCTAAGTCTTGGCAAGACAGCAAAAGAGCAAATCGCCCAGACCTGGGACAGCTCTGTCACAAAGGTTATACAAGGTCGTCGTGGGTGTAATCCTCCCTTAGATACATATGCAATCAGGAGAGAATGACATGCAAAGTGTGACTCAAGCCTGGTATCATCTGCTCCACAAATACAGTCAGACGTGTTTGATGGTAGAATGCGTCACAAAAGCCTCATTAAATCTGTTCCTCCATCCTCCATCTTTCCCACTTCCTACTGGGCATTGGGTAATTATATATGACACGTGACCAGCATGAAAGCAGGTAATGAGAATAGAGAGAGACGGAAAGAAATGTTTTCATGAACTACATAAAAATAACCAAACATTAACCAAGCTTGAAATTCAAACCCATCACTTTAAACTGCCATGTTATTTGCTTTCCTGGTGTTAAAAGACTTTGGACATGTTTCCAAATCTGTGTCACTGTTCATCATAAGTCACTCCAACAGGTGTGGCCTTGATCTCTTTTTTCCACTTGGCCCCTCGTCAGCCTCAAACCTCACCTCGCTGAACCCCCTAAACCAGCTGTCCTGCCCCGCCACAGCAGGGACAGGCCAGACACGGAAACCCAGTGACCTCCACAGGGTTTTGATTTTGTGTGTGATACTGATCTCATCCTACCAGCTACCACAAGTGAAACCTGACACCAGCAGTGTGTTTGGAGGAAGGCCTCTGTGGTGCAGCCATGTGCAGCTCTCTGCTGCTGAAGACTGTGGAGGCTGAGACCATCCACAATTAAATACAGCCGGCTGTCACTCTTCATGCACGCGCTTCTGTTCAAACACAGCTGGGCGATAAATAAGAGCTGTTATTGTGTAAAATGGAAGTTATGTTTGATCACTGCAGAATTTGTGCTCAATGTACAGCAACCAAAAGGTTTTGGCTGTGATGAGTTTTTTCCAAGCCTGTCCTGGCTTCAAAAATCTTTCCCAGTAACTGTGCAAATCTCAGAGATAAAGATGGCTGTGAAATGATGTTGTTACAGTGCTGCCAAACCTCTCAGGGAGGAGGCTGGGTTGGACGTTACCAGACACTGTGGTTTGCATCCAACCAACAAAAACATGGTTTCTTGTAGCCATGACCATGATCGTTTCCTGACCTTAACCAAGTAGTTGTAGTTGCCTAGCTGACAGAAACCCCACCTTAACATTTGAGGCAGCTCACGTGAAAACAGCACTGACAAACAACCTGTTTTTTTCCCCTTGTAGGTTTAAAGAGTTGTTGTTTTTTCCAACCATCTTTCCGTCATAGTGGCTAATGCCATTTTTGAGGTTTAGGGGGGACTTGTTAGGGTTGAACTGCAAACAATTATGAAGCTTGATTCTTTTATTCCTACTGGATATTTTAAACTGTCACTTTAAAAATATTTTTTCTGTGTAGCCAAGTAAAAAAAGTTATCTTAATCTAATAGATTAAATAAGGACTTTAGGGTTCCCTGTGTGTTTTTTTCACTTGGCTCTGCAGAAACATTTAGAGTGTAGGTGTCAGCATGACTTCTCATTAATCTTCTCATTCAACTCTTACAAGCATATTTCCTAAAATGTCGAACTTCTCCTTTAACACAAAAAGGCAGCCCTCTCATATTCACCTGTAGCTTTCATCCATCAGAGCCCGTCCCCTCCATCTCACAGCCTCTCTTCCTTCCATCCCACCTGACTCGACACCCACTCATCAACACAAGCCTGCAAATTTCCCCTTGCAATCTTAATTAGCACTCCTTCAGCTGCCTGGCAACCATCACTGGGGCAACAGCAGCATCTGCAGCCCCAGCAGCGGGGGCAATGAGACCACTCGAGGTCTCTGGCATAAGGTGGCAGGGAGCAGACCATACTGGGGTCCGCTTTGGCGTCATGGTGTTCACCATCCATTAAAATTACCATCACCGTCATCAGAAACAGTGGGCCTATCTCAACCAGCTGCACCCTGCGTCTTGAGTCTCTTCAGGGGGCATTCTGGGAAAAAAATGAGTCATAGTGTAACAAAAGTGGAGCTAATGCACATAGAGTGGTTTCTCTAAATGGTGCAAATATGTTTTAAGATTCAACATTGTGGCCTGAAATGGCATGACTCATAAATGTGTGTCATCAAGTGTGATGTACTTCAATAATAGCACTGGCTTCAATCATTTCCTCATTGCTGATTAATTCTTGGGACCATCGACACATTTCTGAGATAAGAGCAAATCAGTTTAACAGCGAGGTAGCTCACAGAGGGAGAGCTGAGCGTCTCATCAAATCGGTTCGTGAGGGAAGACGCTCTATTGCTATCAGGGGTTTATATGCATCAGGAGCGTCAGACATGTTAGTGATGGCTTTGTAACACATCATATTGGTCAAATCATCAGCTGAGACAACACCAGGACAAACAAGCACCTCTTGACATAAAAGTCGATCCTTTTATCAGATGAATTACCGTGTCGTACTCGACATTACAGTGAGGCCATTGTGAAGAATGAAAATGTTGCTTAGGAATCCATTTGTTGCACTCTGAGGTTGATTTAAAGGCAGCACGTGTGCATGCTGTTTGAATCCACAAAGAGGGCCTTTTGATGCTGCTGCAGTTTTGAGGTCAGCAGCCGCCTCTGTGAGAGTGCGCCCAGGAGGCTTTGAGATGCTCAAACAGAAAGTCCCAGAGATTTAATAACCAAGCCACCAGTCAGGACCTCTTTAAAAAAATCTGCTCCTCCACAGACGAGCGTCTTTGATGTAAACTTGTGACAATGAGCTCATTGGGAAAATATGATGTTCACTGTCTCTGAGTCTTTCACTAAACCACCCATCCCATCATCCTGTTAAATCCCTTCTCTTCATCATATCACCGTTTATGTCTGCCTGGATCTTCCTGGGGAATGCATTTAATGTGCATCAACATAATGAATCAGTGCACATGGGTCTTTTATTCAACTAGACAGCTTGGTTTAACAGACAACATCATTCTATCTGTTAAAATTGAATTTAGCTCACAAAGTCAGGAAGTGTGTTTACTGATTTGCTGAAATATGAGTTCAAACTGCAGCAGAGCACTTTAAAGCTTTACATTAAAAGGAAACTTTGTTTTTTCCAACCAGGACTCATCTTTCTAATGTTTTTGTGTCTCAGTGACTAATGGAGACAACCGATTTGGAAACTGTTCCAGTAATTAGAAAGCACTGCAGCCGGCAGCCATGAAACAGGCTGCTATGTAACCACTCGAGGCACGTTCGTCCAAGTGCTTGTTTTGCCACTGACAGGCTCATATTGGGATTATACTGTAGGTGTCAAAGAAATAAAACTTTTGTTGGTTTTATTGTCTATATCTGTGTGATGTTGATGCAAGAGACACTCTTCTCTTAACATTATTCTGTCTTAACATTTTTAAGACTTTTAAAAGATTGATCAAAGACATTTAATACTGATTAATGCCTCATGAACACCTAACGACTCCAGTGCCTTTTAAGACTTTTTAAGGATTTGCAGGAACCCTGTATGAGAATTCAATTTTGTTTTACAAGTGCATTCTTAAACCCAATTCAGAAGGGATTTTTATCTCTATAACCTGCACTGGCCAGTGATTTTTCAGCCTCAATGCTATCAATAACTGAAGCCCTAATCTCTCAAGACAGATTCTGCAATTTACATTGTAGAATCTGTCGGCAGCCCAGTGTGAAAGACGACTACAGAGGAGGAGGGACGGGGCTTTGAGTTTGAACGATGCTGCGCTTTAGCCAATCATAATGGAGGGGGCGGGGCCGAGACGTGCAGGTGTCCCCGGGTGTACGTACAGAAACAGCAAGCTCCGCGTCCATGGCGACCGCTCCACCCAAAACGCTGTCTCGTCAATGTGAAAAAAATATTTTTTCCAGCGGATGTCTTAGTTACAACATGATTGAGCTAACTGTAGTAATTTCATGTCATATCCAACAACGGGAGGCTGTTAACAGATGACGTCCTGATGTTCGCTGTCCCTGTCAGCTGCAGCCACTGATGCTCTCTAGACATCGTGATTTCCCAAAACTGAATAAATACCACACATAGCAACACAAAACTGCTTTGCTAGCTCAATCATGTTGTAACTAAGATATCCGCTGGAAAAAATATTTTTTTCACGGACCGTTTATTGAGTTACTGAGTTGCTACAGACACCGCTAACGGGGCTAACAGCTAACGGTTAGCCCAGCTAATCTACAATAACCATGTTATTAATTACAAAACGTGCACACAGAAATAGTAATGTTTGTTCAATCAGTGTGTTTATAGACTTTACAAACATCAGATTAGTCTAAACGGTGATGTTTAATAGTGATGTGAAAAATGTGATATATAAACACACACACACACATATATATATATATATATATATATATATATATATATATATGTATGTATAATAACTGAGGAACAGAGAGATTTTGCTTCACGTATGAACGTTGTTGCAGATTTCAGTCCGAACTGTAAAAGCAGCCTAATCCACTTAAAGAAAAACAAGTTTAAGTGGTTTTAAACTGTCTGTGTTGATGAAATTTCAGCTAAATAATTACCTTAAACATGATACTAATATTCAGTACAATACTAAGTATTATAGTGTAATGAAGGTCACATGTTTTCCCGCACAGCAGCTAAAATGATCCATGAGCATGACTTTTATTATTTACTACCTACTTCCTCTGTAGTATTAATCCTGTGTGAATGAGGCCTTTGTAAGTCACTTATTTATTTACAGACAGTTCTTTGTGTTGGCATGAAGAGGAAATGAGCAATAAAAGTTTATGGGGACTGTCTAGTGTTAGAGATATATTTGGATATTATATAAATCTATGACCATAAAATGACTGTTGTTCCCTTTTCAACCATTTTGAGTCCATTTACTTGTTTTTAAGAAAGTGTAGCGGTCCAGCTCTTCATACACCAACACAAAGTACTGCATCATCACTGTTACATTGCTTTTTCCACCTCCCCAGTCTTCTTGTGTTTAGGATTTAAGGCGACAGAGGGGAAGCGGTTTCCAACATGGCGATAGGGGTATGAGACGGTTGCCACCCATGTGTATGCACACAGATTTTGCTCTGCCGTGCTGAGTTCATTGTGTTAAACCTCTGGCGGTTGCTGCTTGGCTGTGGCTGATTCAATAGCAGGCATCACAATAGCAGAAATAAGACAAGATGGAGGAGCTGATGATGTTGGTGAATACCTGGAGTTACAGCTGTAGCAAGTTATGAGAACAACCGGAAGAAACACCTTTGCTAGTTTCAGTGATTTCCAAAGTCTTGCTACAGTACACAGCTACAAGCTAGCTTCTGCCAGTGTTTACCGAAGCACCGTCCTAGTATCGCAGTGATGGGCCATAACAGCAGCAACTGCTTTTAAAAACACTTTGATTTTTGGGGTAACCCCTTTCAGGTTGGCTGGTGATAACAGCTTTAGATTTAAATTTTTACAATAAGTGTTCATCATGTATCTCTGGGGTTTGGTTTGTGAGCTCGGGGACGATGTGTGTCAAGCTTGGCCAGATGAGTGGGAGGACACTACCAACTAAATGTGTCTTGTTGTTGCAATAACCTCAAAACAAGCATCTCCACTGAATTGAGTTACTTGAATTACAGTTGCAGTAGAAAATCAGGACCAAATTGTTCGGGAGGAATGTGTCTTCAAAGTTTGATCTCAAGTTAATTTAGTTATAAACGACCCTGACTGTTTTGGCCTCACAGAGGGGAAGCATTCAAAGCAAGGGACAGTTATCAACAGTCCAGTGGAAGAGATAAAAGTAGATCAGGAGCCAGAGACTTCAGCTATCGGGCTCCTCTTCTGTGGAATCATCTTCCTGTTTCGGTCCGGGAGGCAGACACCGTCTCCACATTTAAGACAAGGCTTAAGACTTTCCTTTTAGATAAAGCTTATAGTTAGGTCTGGCTCAGGCCTGTCTTGGACCAGCCCCTAGTTAGGCTCCTTATCAGCTGTGAGGTTCCAAGGACTGAGGGATGTCGTATACTGTAAAGCCCTCTGAGGCAAATTGTGATTTGTGATTTTGGGCTTTATAAATAAAACTGAATTGAACTGAATTGAATGAAGAGACAGAAAACCCTACAAACTGCAAAACTAAAGAACTGCTTGCACTGTATTTTTGAAGCAGTTACCTGCAGTTTGGGTGCAGTTAAAGAGTGGATACACACTGTGACAGTAACGAAAAGGATCACTATAAAAGAGATACTGTGCTGATTAGAAGTATTTCAGTATTTATCACAGCATTATCTGATCTGATAAGCGACAATATTTACCTAAAAAATTAAATTCATGTTCATCACATTGAAAGAAGGGTCTTTTATTTGAACACACAATTTATTTAGAAAAATATATAGCTTCTTAAATGTGTCAGACCTTACTATGTGACTGAAATATTACTAATGTAGGCATGAAAACTGTGAATCATCTTATTTAATACAGGCATTTGGCCACAACATGAAAGACGGACACACATACAAAAAGAAACCCCCCAAAAAAACACTGGTGCTAAATTTGGTGCCAGCTCTATTTACAGATGCTGAACACTAATGACTATGTCATGGAAATGTATGTGTTAGGATAAAAATGTATTTAAATTATTCACACACGTGCTGATGGCAGTCAGTCACACACTGCAGACCGGCTGTAATCAACAGATTCAGGATAAATCAGTGAACCACATGACCTGCCAGCTGTATGAGAAGGAAATAGGTCAGTGTTAATATACTACTACTGTTTGCGTCCACCTGGGTTAAAAGGTGTTGTCATAGTTACTCTCAGTGGAGGAGGAAGTACTGTGATCCTTTACTTACTTGTACTAAAACCTCATAGCAAAAAATGACAATAAAGATGATATTTAGGGGAAAGTATGTGAGTATAATCAGGAAAATATACTTTAAGTAACAAAAGTAAAAGTACCCAATGCACAAAATAGTTCCCTGTGACTGTTATATTAATTTATACATTATCATTAGATTATTTTTACTCATGCTTTCGTAAACGACTGATTATACCATCAGTTTACACCTACTCGAAGAGCAAAATCCTTTTTGTTTCATCAGCAAAAAGCAAAAGCCCCCAAATTGCAGTCATTAAAATGAACAGTATTTTTTTCTCTGCTTTTTTTTTTCTCATCTAACTTGGTGAATTAAAATGTATTTCAACCAAACCAGAGTTGGTGATTGTTGGGACAGTGTAATGATGAGCCAAGACAGTTTTTGTTTGTTTTATTTGTTTCTGTCAACTTTGAATAAAGTGTGTTTGACAGTGATAAAATTACTGTTTATTTAAATGGAGCCTGGTGGGATTAACAATAGTGATTTCAAGGCTGTTTCTGGTTCAACAGAAAGGATCTTAGACACTTACATTACAGTAATTATCTGAGCCTGTCAGTGGCAAAAACAAGCACTTTTAGTAGGCGTAAAGTTAGGGTGTGTAACTGCATGAAAATTGCCATCACCAAACCCACCAAGCTCAGGTTAAAAAGACGGTGACATTTAAATAAACATTGTAAAACATTGGTTGACAGAAACAGCTGACAGTTGGCTCGTTGCTCCACTGTTCCAACAACCACCAACTCTGGATTGGTTGAAATAAATTCTTATTTCACCCAGTTAGATGTAAAAATATGCTCGAGTCTGGAGACATTGGTGGGTGGTGATTTTGTAGCAGTTTCTGGTTAAACAAAAAGGATCTTACTCTTTAACAAAAAGAACTATCTCTGTAGGGATGCTTTTGATAATATTGTCGGGAACTCAAATAATTTGAGTCTGTAAGTGGCAAAAACAAGAACTTTCAGCATGTGTACATTGACTATGCAAACACGCTCCGAGTGTTTGCACTGCAGCCTGTTTTGCTGATGTTGTTGCCATTAGTCACTTAAGACTCAAAAAACATGGGAAAAATAGGGCCCTTGTTGAAAAATACCAAACCTACCCTTTTAGGTACAATACTTGAGTAAATGTACTTAGTTATATTCCGTCACTTTTGATAAAAACGGCCCCATTTCTGTTTATACGGTTCCATATATTTCTGAAAACGGGTATTTCTCTTTGTGTTTGACATATGACGTATCGCCACCTACTGGCATGGAATGCTAACTGCAGTAAAAAGCTGCCGTTTTTGCGTTTTCGTGTAAACAGGGATATCATTGTCACAACTGATCGTGTACACCCCGAATTTTTATTATAGGGGATAAATAAAAATCCATTTTTATTTGTATCGGTATCCGTGTAAACAAGGCCTAAGTCATGTTTAAAACCAAAACTAGAACCATATCAGAAGCTGTGCAGTCCAAAAAACATACAAAGAAAAAGACAAAACAAGGGACAGGAAGTGTGCGGAGGGGACGAGCTGACCGAGGAGAGTTCAGAGCACAAGCTGCCTCTTCGGCCGGGAGACGAACACATTTAGGACAGCCACTGAGGGAGAAAAAACTGGGGGGGCAGGGAAAGAAATGAGGCTATTTCAGGCTTTGGATGACGCCTTTCACGACCTAAAAAGTGAATTTAGAATAGAGAGGGCCTTCACTAACCGACAAACTGTTGACGTCCAACAAGATCAAACAACAAAGTCAACAAGTCCTTCGACTCCACTAACAGGTCACTGTGTGTCTCTGGTCATTAAAGCCACATCACAAGACTATTCATGTATGCTTTGAGGTTAATGAAATCATGTTTTTTTTTCTCCTCCTCATTTTCTTCCCTCTTCCTCGGGAAGGGAGGGGGTGACCCAGAAGATTGCTATTAATGCAACACCGTCCCAGGTCTTTCCATATTCATAACCAAAAGTGCTGATTTAGAAAATGCAGGCGAAGGAGAGAGAAGCTAGGAGAAGGAAGAGATGAGAGTAAATGAAAACAAATAAAAGGCGAGAGGAGCGGAGTAGCTGTTTTGCCCACGGACTAATGAAGTGGCATTTTATAAAATGTGAGGTGTGAGCTGGTCACCTACAATCACATCTGATTGAATAAATTCATGTATACACCCTCGGGGGCAGCAGGAGTCATCAAAAGATATTTTAATGATTTACAGGAGGAAAAAAGTTTTTTTTTTTACATAATTAGAGTCACTTTCAATTTATTATTGTGTGCACAAGGGGGAAAAATGGATCCCTGTGAAATACACCATCTGACCCACTGCATGCCCTGTTGGTTAACTTGGCTTCTGTTGTTGTCTTCACTAACTTTAAATGGAGCAAACCAGTGCCTGCGCTGAACAATTATAACGCTACCACTTGCTGTCATCACCACCACAGAAGGGCCGCCTTTCAATTCATCTGATTGGACAATGGGAAAAAACTCAGGAAAAAACTTGAGGAATCACAAGACAAGAAATACTTGTTAAATTTCTTATGGTTCTTGACATTTATTTGACTTGGCCAAGAAAATGGAAAACAATGAATGTAAAGGAGAGGAACAGGATAAGAACTTGTATTTGTACTGTACGCGTAAACTTCTACATGTGTATTTCATTTCAGTGCTTTTTCTTTTCAATGGCACAAACTAAGTGCTGCAATTTTTGGTGAAGCATCACAGCTGATAAAGAAAATTCTCTTCCATCCACAGGGAGTTTCTGTGATCAATAAGATAATAAAATCCCCAAATTGCCTTTTAAGTAAAGAATCCTCCTCAATCTTTTAAGGCCGGGCAGATCATACCCTAAATCCTGCTTTTAGCCCACTCATACTACCCCAGCTGTCCCAGCAGATGGTCCACAAGTCCAACCCCCTCCAACACACACACACACATGCACACAGTAAACAGGCACATACCGGCACACACACACCTCATTCATGCCGACAGCTCAGACCCAGGTGACAGGAAGAGAAAGCAGGAGAGAGACAGGGATGAGAGGATGAGGGAACACACAGGAAAGAGAAGAGAGGGGAGGATGATCTCTGCTGAGGGAACAAGAGACGGATGTGACATGACAGAAAACCAGACAGCTTGTCTTCGCTCGTCCTCGCCGACAACACAGAGCAGCTTTGAAGTCAGATTTTACCTTGTGCCTCTAACACTGCTCTCTCTGACCCAGTTTTGTACAACTCACTGTGCCACCAACTCTCACACACTCACAGATCCACTCTCTCGTGTCTGATATCCAATCATGAGAGAAAAACACAATCGTTCCATTGACTGTTTCCTCCCCTGACCAATCTCCAAACCTCATAAACTAAAAATGACATGCGCGTGATTCTCAAAGTCTGGGATCTCATTTCCTGACAGAAGGAAGCACAAGAGGAGTGTGTTTGTGTGTTGTCATCCTCCTCCCTCCCTCCTCTCCCCCCATGCACATGCTCACACACTTACACAGCTCACCCCTGACTTTGTCTCATGAGTAGAGGTCGCGACCCCCTCCATTCACTGCAGATGGTGGCACAAAGACAGGCAGTGAGCTGAAACTGACTCCTGATGGTCAACTTTCCTCTGTGACACCCGCCGCACCCTGACAGGAGCCACACAGCTGCTGCATAGACCCCAGTGATACAGATATCACCCCCACCCCACCAAAAACAAAATAACCCAGACCAAAAGTCTAAGACTCGTTAAATCCACAAAAGCCTCACCAGGGATCTGGGATCAGCTGGCTGAACATACAGAAAGACTCACAAAAGTGGGAGCACACACGCTCATGCGGCTGCCGTCTGCCCAGCCTGTGCGCTGCATTAACAAACCAAGTGAGCTGACAGCTCATTAGATGTTTCATCTCTACATGACACCAGAAATCACATAAAAACAAAAAACTGGCTCTTAACTGTGAGTAAGTCTCATGTTTTTGGATATTCACAGATATATAACAGAGTTTTTTTAAAAACAGGCAGATCAGTTTCACCTTACCCTCGCTGATAAAACTGGGCTGAACAAAATTTTAGAAACACCTTTTGGTGTAATGCAGTACAACTCCACAGCATTACAAAAATACAACTTATAGCCTCATAAAGTTGTTTCAAAACACCTCCTTAAAACAGTCTCAACAAAACCTTTATGGGGGTACATTTTTTTGCATTTTGTATTACACCGATTCCTAAATGGACGCGATGCAAACGAGTAAACATCCGATTGTTTTTGTTGTTCCCTATTAAGATGTCCTTACATGCACTGTTTGAAAAACCACTTGCCCTGGCTCTATTTTTGCAAATCTATGCACACCTCCAATCTATTTTTAGAGCAACAGCAAATCGTTCCTTAGGGTCACTCAGGACTTTATAAACTCGCTGAATGTTGTTGCCACTTGTGGATTATTTGGACACTTTTTTGCCCTCTGTCCGACAGAGTTAGTTTGCGTGGTGTGCGTTAGGATGAGGTGTAAGACTCCATTGAGTGTAGCTAGGTGTACCTAATAAACTGGCACCTGGGTGTACGTCACCACTATGGCTGTAACTGTTTATTTGCACTATCTGACAATTATCTGCCTAACAATTAATCTAGATAATAATCTGCAGATTACTGTATAATGTAAATAACTGCTAGCTGCAGCCCTACCAATAAATAAACTAAAGTGTTTACTGTGCCAGCGGCAGGCTATTTTTAAAATCCAGCTCTCAAGAGATTTGGAGCAGATTTTAAAGGAGCACTACATAATATTTCAAGCATTAATATAGCAACAAACAATTATTTGCTATGTAAAGATATAGTGCAGCAATGGCATCCTGAGCAGATAATAATGTCACGCTCCCTCTGTGTGTATTGTAATATGAGCTTCTCTGGCCCAGTGTGCGTGTCAGTGCATGCGAGTCCCTGTGTTTGTATCCCACTCGCTCGCTAATCACTGCTGTCTGCACTGTGCTCATACGTTGGTTGCTGCTAATATCAAGATAGCGTTGTAGCAGAAGCATAGCGCTCACCCTCCAGTTCTAACACCAGTTGCTCTGTCAGCACTGTTGTCACTGGTAGCACTGTTATCTACTAGCCACCAGCTCAGCCACCTCCATGTTGAGAGTTCATAAGAGGCACATTGTATATAGAAGTACATATATATGTGTGAGAGTATATAAACGGCCTGTCCCATTTCTACCCCTTAAATCTTCCACTTGGTATTGAGTGCCCTCGTTTGTGAGATAACCCTTGACCCTTGCCGGCTCCAGCGCTTGTGTTGTGGCATGTGCTATGTTTATTCTACGACATCCTCTAGTTCTGGTGGATTTTGTTCGGGTAAGTTGATTTGTTTAAATGTTTTGACGCTGTGTTCAACCAAGTTGCTGATGAGTTAACACTAGTCCAACCATCTGTTGTTTGTATAGCCTACATTCCAATCGTACAGTAACAAATTGTTTTCCAAAACTTGCCAAAGTTGCTGACTTCGCAAGGTGTTCTGGGAAAATTTCATCTTCCACTTTGTTGAAAATGTGGGTCGGGGCTCCCTTGGAATATAGGGTGGGTTTTAAGTGTTGGAAACCACTTCCACTACCTCAGTTCTGTTTTGGGACACCACTAGCCTAAACGTAAATGCTCACAACCAAGTGCAAGTGGGTATTTCTAGAGGAAGTGTGGGTATTGGGACAGGCCCAAGGTGTGTTAAGTGACCATGAATGGTTTATATATTATTGAGTGTATCTATAGTTGTATGTTTATGAGTGTGTGTGTGTGTGTGTGTGTGTGTGTGTGTGTGTGAATGTAAGCTATATTGATTTCAATATAGACTCTTAGAGGACAGGCCTTGAACTACAAAGAAATCCAAATACACATACTGAGATGCTTTAATTTGTAATCATATGACCTAAGTTTGTAATTTTGTATCATACGTAGTGGCTGAAAGCCTCAGAAACACCAAGTAAGTGGACCTTGTTTTCAAGAATGAACCTTTTTGAAGTCCAAACTATGAAGACATCCATAGTCTTAAACATATAAGCATAAGCATAATGAATTTTCACCAGACCAGCGCCACTGTGTGTTTGTAATTTTCCATCATTCATTGTAGTCCTGGCAGGATTTGGAGGATTTAATACTTTGGGAGACCCATCAGTGCAGACTGGGTGCTGTCTCAGCGGGCCCTACTTATAACAACACACCCACACTAACACACACACACACACACACACACACACACACACACACACACACACACACACACACACACACACACACACACAAACACACACACTACTACCAAAACAGTCTGCTGTGTGTGAAAACTTGTGCCATTCAAATGAAGTCTGGCAGAGATGAATGGGGGTGGATGTGAATCAGGTTTATAAACAGCGATGACAAATCAGGTTTCGAGTGATAAATGTGATAAATGTCAGCGTGACTGATTCATTTCACAGCAGTTATTCAGAGCGGGGCGCAGACACCGACAACTACGACAGTGATAAATGCCAAGAGTATGATTTGCGTAATTGTTGTGCTGTATTAATAGACTTCGTTTCAGCCGGGGTCTTTGACCGTTAACTCTGAGGCTGCCGCCATGTTGTTTATTCATGTGACACGGAGACACAGGAAGGCTGCATGTTTTCCCACCAAGCAATCACTTCACAATCACTAATTAATTTCTCCTCTCTGCTGAAAGTTTGCTAATGAGTGAAATCAGCTGCCATAGTTTTTGGTACTCATGAAAACCTGACAACAAACAAACAAACAAATAAATGATCAGCCTGAGTAAAAAAGTTCCAAACTCATTTGTTTTCTTTTTCCATAAAGGAAGTCAGCCCAAAACCTACAACTGGTAACTAAACATTTTTGTAACAGTTTCAGTGTGATTCAAATTTGGATTTGTGACACATCAAATTGCTTCAACCTGATTATTTCTTGTTAGGAAGAAATCATGTGTTGTGGCTGAGCTTGAGACTGGACAGCACTTTCCAGTTTTCCTACCTTAATGGACAAAGCACTTCCAACATTTGCCTCCCACTGACAAACTCACATACCAATGGCGATGGAGCTACCATAGAAGACACTGGCTCAGGGTCACATTGACATGTGGGTGCTGCAACTAATGGACAACCCGCTCTGTTAATAGCGCTGATGGTTGTTTTCTCTGACTGCTCATGGTACCTAATTGTTGGGAAAAAATACTTGTGTCTTGGTCCAGATTGAGCTTTTTAAGAAACTAAACATGGAATTTAGTATTCAGCTTTAGCATTTGTGGTTACATCACCCCAGGTGTGGAGCACTGAAGGACGTCTTTATAAACAGAAATCCTGAGTCACAGTGTGGAATGTCTCCGAAACTACCGAGCATCTCTGGCTTTTGAAGGCCGCAGTAGAAAGAAATTAAGAAGCCACAGGATGAAGTCAGTGAGGTCTGCCTGGTGAGGAAACACTGTCTGGTTATGTGAACTGACCGTGTGAAGTGGTCCACCAACGCTCCGACCAGCTCGCCCACTCGGTCCTGGTTGGTGCACAGCTCCCCTCGCTGCAGACACAGCAGGACGTCATCCTGGGAGGTTGTGTGTAGCGCCACCATTTGGTCGACCCCGCTGGTCACACTCAGTCCTGTTAACTGTGGAGAGGAAACAAAATTACAAAGTGAGACACGGACACAACACCAACTCTGACTAAGAGTGTGTCCACAGTAAAAGATGTACGTGTGTTTGGGAAGTCACTGTTAAACAGCCTCCATTCTTTATGCAAGTAATACTAACCTACTGTACGTTCAAAGGTATACTATGCAGAATTTTCCTTAATAACAATGAATAGACTCATTAAAAAAGGATGATGGTGGTGGTGGTGGTGTATATATCTGCAGAGACTCTGCCCTCTGCCTGTATTTTCTTATTCTGCTTGGTCTGGACATCTCTAGGCTGCAACCTTTGGGCAGTGGTGTGTAGCCCCCAGCCAATAACAGTACACAGGTGAGGTCTGGACTTTATAAAAGGTAGCAGCCAGGTACCAGCAGAACGCATCCGAGAACTTCCGAAAAACGAAAACGTTTAGGCAGGATTGATTGTGGCTTCGTAGCTCTAGCTGCTACATTAATTTACAGCAACAAATAAAATAGAAAGAGTAAAACTGACATTTATATCTTGTTCTCTCTTGTTTTTGTGTTTGTTGACTTTTTTCTGTGTTGTTTCAGCAGGAATAATCAGTTTCATCATTCTTGGTGACATTTTAAAATAATATCTGTTTAAGAGTTCAGACAAGGCAGCTCTTACTGCTTGTACCTTTACTTTTTATACTTTACGTACATTCTACTAATAATATGCCTGTACTTCTGCTTTACTCTGAATGCAGTGAAGAGGAAAGTATTGCTTAAAAGTGCGAGAACACTGAAAATTCATTTGTGCAACAATGTCAGAGATTATTACATCAACGTATAATACCTGTAAATTTAATACAGCACAGTACGGTATATCCTGGATCAAAAATCACGCCATGAATGAAGTCAGCGGATTATTCTTGCTCAGAGTATGAAGGGTGAGAGAAAATCTGTCTGCAGTGCACGTGTGCAGTGGGGGAAAGTCAGTTGTGACCCAGTTGGAATAATGTACAGATTTACTGAGCCCAGTGGGGGAGGAAGTATTCAGATATTTTACTGGAGTAAAAGTAGCAACACTACAGTTTAAAAATACTTGATTACAGGTAAAAGTCCTACATTAATGATCTCACTTGAGTAAAAGCACAAGTTTTAGAGTCAAAGTATACTTAAAGTACCAAAAGTAGAAGTTGTCATTATGACAGAATGACTTATTTCAGAATAATGTATATTATATTAATGGATTCTAATAATTCATACATTAATGTGTTCCTCACTTTACATATGAGAGACAGAGAAAGTGAGGTGTGTCACAGATTTTAGAGACGGGAATGGGAGATGGAGTGGATTAAGCCTCTTATGGTCCCCAGCACACACAGGTTAATCCGGCAGGGACGACAGTGTGTCAAGGCCAAACTGTGGTACAACCTGTCCCTTCAGTGTTCAGCCAGTTATTGTATTTACAAAAAAATGTGATAAACAAACATAATTCTTGATTATTTCTTATAATTTCCTAATAAAATAATGTTACGGAAAAAATGTGTGGTATTTTCTGACCATTATGACATTTTTTCATGTTATATAAAGCTGTATATCTATGAATAATTATTTTCATTATTAATTAATTCAAGCCAACTGGTTTCTCAGAGCACAAGGTGACATCTTTAAGTCACAAACAAAAAATAATAATATAATTACATAAAAAGAGAAGAGAATAAAATCCTCACATTTGAGAAGTTAAAATTGGCAAATATTTGTATTTTATTGGTAAAGTACTCATATAGCTGCCATGTGGGAGCAACCACTGGATCTGGATGTGTTTTTCCCATAGACTCTATAAAAAAATGGACATAGCTTCTTCGACATCATCCATTGGTTTGTAGACTGCTGTTTTAAAGGCTTGAGTGTGGCCATTAAGGTGACCAAGAGGGTGGAGCTGTGGTGGAGCGAGGGGTGGATCTGACTCATAGACTGTAGCGACATCTTGTCGCTCAAAGTGGCTCAAATTATGTGTAACTTTTTAAGCCTTTATTTATATAAAACGTCAGCCCCCTATAGTTGTCATGAGCTGTGTTGTGCATTTTAACATGGGTGGGGACTGTCTGGCTTCTGGAGCCAGCCTCAAGTGGCTGTTAGAGGAAGTGCAGTTTTTGGCACCTCCATGTTGCCTTCATCTCTCAGCCCTGGTTGCTGCTTGGATTTTCTCCATTCTTTATTCCCATTTCAATTTTTTATGAGAACAAAATCCTCAATGTTGCTTACCACAATGTTGACTACTCAACTACTTCTTGGCAATAGTTGATGCAGCAATAATGAATGCCCTCAGACGCCAGCTTTTCTCTGAGTAATCTTTGAAATAATGCAGTGAATAAAAGGGAATAAAAGCAGTAGCAAAATTCACTATGTTATTGCAGTTGGGCACAAAATGTTGCTGACTTTACCAAACATTGACCCAGACTCATAAAGTAAATTAGTTCATGCTGTAGATTTTATTTTTCAACAGTGTTGTTTTTTAGCCTCTGCCCACCATTAGTGGCACACGTCATTATGAGCTCTGTGACTAGACATTTTAAACTGTGGTTGCAGTTAGCTGCTCACTTTACATGTCAGTGTACATGCTGACTTTTTGTCAAAGAATCACATGTTTTCTGATACAGTTGTTCATTTACTGCAAGCAGTTGAGTGAGTGATCTAACTATGAGTCACGTAACACTTTCTATGTGATAGATTTTTACTTCAGACACCAGAGGCACGGAATAGCTCCTTCCTGCATGTGATCAATCAATTATCAAATCAGGAAAACATGTCACAGTTACGCACGTAGCTGATGTTTCATCATGCTGTTCCATCAGCTTGTGACCTAAGCGACACTTTAGCCTTCAGTGGTCAGACTTAATGATTCTGTACGTAAGAGTCTGGCGACACGATGTGAGGACAGAGCTGCACTGCTTCTTCTCTATTCTCTGTTTCTGACCTGGATAAGACTCATATCCTTCACTCTGAGCAGCAGAGCTTAATGGCATCAGCTATCTTTAGCTACTCCGCTGCTGCATAATGATGGTTTTTAACCCTCTGGCATGTTGAGTGCTCTTTCTCTCAGTCTCGCTCTCTATAACCACTGCTGGACGTCCAGCTGTGCTGACTCATTGTGTGTTATGTAGGTGTTGGTGGTCTTTACACAAACCTTCAGTAAAATTATACTGCACAGCTGACAGAGAAATCATAAAAAAACAAAAACAGGAAGTGATTCTGAGATGTTTCAATATGACAAAAAAAAAAAACACCAAATGACAACTCAATGTCATAAAGTCGACATGGGCACGTGAATATTTCATAATGTAAAGTACCAGCGATAAGTTCACCAAAAGTCCCCAAAAATTCCTCCCACTGTAACAAATTGCAATTCTCTTTTTTTAACAGTGGAAACTACCACAGCACGAATCAAACTGTATCCTCTGTGTAGAAAACAGTACATGTTTCTATTAGCTTTAGCCTCAGTCCTTTAACACCATAATGTGTCGCCATCCCATCTTTGTTTTCTGCATATTTTTGCAAGGTTCTCATTTTAAAATCAGATAGAAACATGTAAAGATCAGTTACAGTGCCAGACAAAAGGAAATTACCTTAAAAAATGACTTTTGGTTGTTTTGGTGTCCAGATAAATGAACTGTAGGCAGAGTATCGCCCAGCTGGCCAACAATGTTATTGATTTTTGGTTGAACTTCTTCTGTGATGTCAGGTGACCCGTCTAATGTCAAAGTCAATTTGATGAAAAATACTGACGAGAAATGAAGTTGAAATGTTTCCGTTGTAAGTTGTGCTGTTAAGTAATCACAATCCAACATCTTCCAAACATCTCATGCCTACATCATCTAGAGGTAGAATAACAACCTTAGGTCATAATGTGAGGAGACCAAAACACAACGTCTGCAAAACATAATGTTAACATCCATGCGACGCGGCATGTATCGTTTCTCCAGCGTAAGAGTCCAACATCTTTCTGATGTCATATTGACATCCGATGCCAGCTGGGTAATGTGGCAAATATTTGTTTTTTTAAACAAAGTTATTTATCTACATATAAATCCTGAGCTAAAACTTGACGACTGACTTAAAGTCCCCTGCCTTTGCATTGTCTGCAAAATAACAAGTGGTGATGCCCAGGCAAAAGGCATTTCACTTAGTACAGTAAGCCTAATACTGTATCATAATTATGACCGAGATAGAATCCAGTGATACATCATGAAACTATCCGCTTATTATGAAATAACAAAGAATAAATCAGTCAATTTGTAGGTTTTTAAAAACCTGCTTACTTTGATTGTCATTTGATGGTACATTACCTACTCACATCATTAGGACCAAATTACTGCTTTTCCTAACCCTCAACATTGCAAGTTGTAACACAAAACAGTGACTTCATGGTGGGGAAACAAAGAACCTTAAGTAAAGTTACAGGTTTGTCTTGGTTTCTTCAGACCTTTCCATATTTAAGGAATTCTAAAATAAGAGAAAGAGTTTTCAGCCAACTGAGAGGGTTATCGTCAGGTAATTAGATAATGCTAGCTACTTGTAGTTGAGAAAATTTGTCTCCAACATATTTCAGCCAACAAAATTTCGATGATAAAAAGAGTTTAAAAAGTTTCGATGGTGCTTAAGTGCCATGCAAAAGGCCCTCTACTTTTGTCCGGCTGCTGTTAAACTCTTAATTCAAGTCCCTGCTATCTATACGTCTCCCCCCAACTTCCTGTTCAGAAACACATCAAGCTATGGAAAAAAAATCATGATCTCAAAGCTATTTCAAGGGAGCATCAAGATTAAATAAAGCTGTCATCTCCTCTCTCTTCACTTTTAGCCTGCCGTCCTTCAGAGCTGAGGCCCTGTGAGATCTCTGATCCAGTTTCTCACATCGGGCTGTGAAATGAGCCAGGTTCACTGTAGACGGCCGAAAACCTAAAGCTAAGTATATATGTCACAGCACGACCACAGCCTCACACACCAACCACAACACCTTACATAAACCTACATATCTGCACACGTACTGACTGATCAACACACCCTCTCTAAAACAGGTCATAAGCCCCTTTGAGTCAGACAGACGGTGTTCTCTCACTTACTGATGGATGGCACTGACCCAGGTCAACCAAGATAGAAGATGTGTGTGTGCGTGTGTTTGTGGAGTGAATAGAGGAAGTGTACAATTGAGAGGACGGAGTAAGAAATAAAGGGCAGCTGGGATAAAGTACAAGAGGTCTGACCCACATTTCTGCTGGCTGTGAGGAAGTGGAGCGCTGCTTGGTTCTGTACTGTGTGCATCGGTGTCCTTGTTTATGTCTCAGTCGAAGGTTCTCTAAGTGTTTATTTTAGGAATAAGGTTAGAATATGGTTTTGGTTAAAGAGGCACTCCACCAATTTCACACATCATAGATGGAGTTAGAGAGTACATGTTGTTAATGGAAAGCCTACGTTGCAAATTGGAGGCATGAAGCCCTTTTCAACCAAGAAGTTGCAGAGTAACTAATGTGGGGACTAAATGTTCCTCTTGCACATTCCTGATAGTGTTTTCACTGCATCTGAAGAACCGCAAAGATTATACAAATTAGATGGCTGATTAAAAAATGGCGGCAGCTTGTGAAGCACAATTTTTTCACATTAGTACACAACACAGAGTGATTCTGTTGTACAGTATGACTGATGCTTGAGTTGTGATTGATAAATAATTGAAAAGGAGAAGCGCTTGACGCCATGGTAAATTATCTACTGAGGATTTGGTTTATTTATTTATGCTGTACAAAAACATATCCATCACGAAACTATCAGCAAATAAAGTTATAGTTCATTCAAAGACTGTAGTTTTGTCGACCACTGCTCTGCCTTTCTCTCGTTCACAAAAAGAATCAATAAGCCAAAAACCAAAATCTGGTTTTAATGTTAATAAACATCAAAAAAAAAAAAAATTAGGACAAGAGCACTTCCTTGTGAAGTCTGAAGTCTGAAGTCTGGAGTCTGGTGGGTTTGGCGATAGGGATTTCGGGACTGTTTCTCATTAAACAAAAAGGATCTTACTCTATAACAAAATGTCTATCTGTGTAGAGCTATTTTCCATAATGTTGTCAGACACTAAGAATACTAATCTGACCAATTTAAAAAAATTGTTAGTCTCCATTTGTCACTTAGACACAAAAACATGAAGGGTCCAGGTTGAAGAATTCCAAAGTTACCCTTTAAAGCTCCTTAACATTTTGAAAGTACTTCCCCTGTCGGAGCAGGGACCTTTTGCCACCTGAAACTATCTTACAGGAACTAAATATAGTTCCCTTTTCCTCTGGTCAAAAGGCTGGTTCAGGTCTCAACTTCCTGAAAAGATTCTTGGGTCTCGTGGGACGGTTAATTCAGTGAAGACTGATAGAGTTTGAAAGATGTGGTAGTTTATCAGGTAGGGAAAAAAACTGCCACCACAGAAAGATGCTATGAGGTAAGTGTAAGATCCAGTGCTTTTTGGAGCTAACATTAGAGACCAAATGTAAAAAAATATTTTGGTCTTTGCTGATTTCATTTTGTTTATTCTTTTAATCGTCTGTCTTTTTAAAGTTGAGTAAAAAATGCTAGTAGTGACGTTACCACCACGCTACTGGGAATGCAGTTAAATTAGTAACGTCACTACTGCCCAACACTGTAAAGTTCTTTTTCTCCTTCTTATCCGACCAAACTCTTATTGGTTGGACAGTCGCAGGTGTTACTTTAATAAGGCCATGTGTCCACCACGGCGTTTCTTTTCCCAGCTGGAAATGGCAAATGTTGTTGTTTGTCTTTATGGTATTTGTCCCACCGCTTCACCACTGTGATTGGACAGTTAATGACAGTGATGAATACAGAGCTTTACCCAAAGTTTAACATTTTCCAACTCTCATTTTTCATCGGAAATCTGACAAAAAATCGCAGAAGAAATTCTATGTCGTATTTATGATTATGGATTTATTTTACTAAGACTGAGGTGCTCAATAGCTTTAGATTAAGGCTGTGCAACAGTGCATGAATGTGTGAGAGTGTGCATGCATCTCCCGTGTGAGTACTTACAGTGTCTAAAGGAAGCCTCTTCAAAACCTTGTACTGTTTCTTTGGCTCTAATTTGTAGACGCACTTGTCTGTGATGAGCACAGCTCGGTCTGTGCTTTTGTTGAATCTGTTCACCTGAGAGAGCAGATGGATGAGAGAGAGAGAGAGAGGAAGATTTGTAGAATTTCTATTTTCTGTGAAGAGCCTTTTCTTGCCACTTGTAGGATCTTTTGGGTTATCACGACTCTCGATTCAAAGAGGTTTTCCTTGTGGAACGCACGCAACAAAACAAAAAAGACAAATTCAGATAAAAAGACAAAAGCTCTCGTGGGTCTGTCAGTGTTGGAGGTTGTTTTATTTCACTTTATCAAAGCCTGCATATCTTCAAAAGTACTTTGGCTAAAGCTGCACCCAGAATTTAGTGGAAGCCCTCTCTCTACAATCCCTGATACAGAAAATATGGCCATTATTATCCACAGGGAGATGATAAGGGCAGGTTCATCATGAGGTGAAATAATAAGCAGGGCCTAACTGACTCCATTTAGTGAAATCACAACGAGCAAGCAAAGGAAATCTTAAAGGTTAGGAAAATTGTAGGAGAGAATTCATAGCTCCGTTCCTTTAGTGATTAATCCTCTGATCATTATTTCTTATCTCATTTCTGAGAGGGCTGTATTCACCGCTGGAACACGAAAACTTGAAAGACGAGCCGACACAAAAGAAAGAGAATGAGGGGGTGGAAAGGAGAACACAGCAAGTGAGAAAAACATCCCAAAGCTAAAAGGAAGCAACAAAAGAAAGAAACTCCTTGTACAAAACAGACATTTTCATTTCAGCGTGTTCTTTTTCCACATACTGTACCTTCCGACAGAAGCCAGAGAAGAGGACCTGACTGTACTCGTCTTTGTTCCTCAGCTCCTTGGAAGCACGCATGAAGCTGGAGCTGGTCTGAGGGCAGTCTCGCACCTGCACAAATGAAAGACCCGGTGTCATTTCCAAGAAGCCACCAGCCACAGTACAGTGGTATAGGAATGTGCCTCGTTGTGGGTTGTATAAAACTCTGGGTGACCTCTCTCAGCCCCTTTCAAGCCTTTTTTATCGCTTTAATTCTATAAGCAGCAGATCAAAAGCTTGTGGCCTCGGGCTGCTGTTACCAGACACGGTGTTTGACGTGCCATTAGAGAGGAAGCATGGCGGTTGATACTGGAGCTAAACTGCCTGATGAGAAATACAGTCGGGGGCTGCTAATCTAAAACCATGTCACCGTCTGCCTCCTATAGAGCCGTCACAATAATGTCTCCACTGCTATGAGACGAAGAACTGCTTTGCATTCACTAAATGGGCATTCAGGAAAATTCTTATTAAAGTATTCAGTAGATGTAAGGATGTATGCATACTGAATTAACCAAAGCATGTGGTTAAAAGTATGTGGACATCTCTTGTCCTTGTGTTTCCATTCCCAGGGTCAAGTTGTGATGAGTTGTGTCAAATCAGGCCTGAGATGGACAATCTCTGAGTTTGGAGTCAGGCCAAAGTGTGCCTGACCGCCGCCAAACAGGTTGCAGAGGCATCAGTTGGGCTTTTTCATCATTATTCAAAACACAAATAAATAAACCATCAGAGGAATCATGAATATTTTGCTGCTCAAAGGCAACTGGCAGCTTTTAAAGTGTTTCCTTGCATGTTACTCAATGCGGGAGTTGACGTCATGAATCAGTTACCAAACCTCAAAGGGAAACTTCTGTGTTTATTAACCTGGGCCCTATTTTCCCATGTTTTTGTGTCAAAGTGATTAATGGGAACAACAGTTTTTTAAATCACCCCAGTATTGAGAGAGACTGCTGCAGCAACAGAGGCGAAACAAACTGCGGGCATTTGTGCGCCGTCAATTTATGTCCATTAAAAGTGCCTGTTTTTGCCACTGACAGGCTCAGATTACTATAATTTTATGATAACACTATGGAAAGGATCCTACAGACAAAGAAAACGTTTTGATGATCAGGTCTGTTTGTTCTGGCGACCAAGTCTCACTCAAGGAGAAGTCTTGTCTGAAATCTAGCAAGACGTATTTCTTTGCAGGAAAGGCGGGAACATTGGTGAGAGTTGGAGAGAGGAGTGCGGGGAAGACTTTACTGTGTTGGAGTACAGACAGCGTAGCTCAGTGTTATCTCAAATATTTTCAGTGACTTGGCTGAGCTGATTTGAACAAACAGACCAGAACGATGAAAGGTGTATAGAACATTTCATTTCTTTGTAGGATCCTTTCTAAAATAACAATGTGAGCCTGTCAGTGGCAAAAACAAGCACTTTTAATGGGCATAAATTGACAGTGCACAATTGCCCATTGGTTTAATATTGCAGCCTGTTTCACTGCTTCAACTGCAGTGGTTTTGCTCAGGCTAAATGTCAACTAGACAACTGACCATTGCAATTGATTTCATTGTCTCTCTTGCACAACACATGCTTCAGTGATGTTTGGATCTTAAAAAATCTAAAAAAAAAAAAAAGTGTTGTTCCAGGGTGCTCCAGCAGCACTATGCCCACAGTATGCTTCTGAGACACTGCAAGCAATCTAGTGGAGATGGGCATCTAGCATATGTTGGTGTAGTGCTGGGACCACAATAATACCAGCAGGCAGACAGAAAAATGTTCCATTGGTTCACAAGCACATCATCAGTAAAAGACACCTTCAAGCATGTAGTCAGCTCCATAAAGTAATGGTTTTAAGAGTTGGGTAAGGAAGCACTCAACCGGTCTGCACATCGATCCCAATCCAACACCTTTGGGATGAACTGGGATGAACTCGTTACAGGAGAATGACAGTTATTTTGGAATCAATTAGATGTTTAAAAATGATCCCACATATCTCGGATGTCTTAAGAAGAATTGGCTTTTGTTATTCCGATGGAAATATGCTGAAAAGGTGAGGCTTCCTCACGCATTTTAGGGCCCATGGAGCATGCTCAGGATGGCTCCCCATGCACAAAGGTTATCAAATAATTTAATCATAACGCACTTCTGGACTTTCAAAATTTTATTGGACTTTATCAATTTCTGATGATACAAAGAGTCTGGGAAAAGCAGATGCAGTGTTAGCAGTGATTGTGGATGGGGGGAAATGGATGTAAATAGCTATTCCAAGAAAGATCTCGGCTTTGATTTCTAAGATGAGCTTGAATTTGAAATAATGAAGTAAACTTCCTGAATCTTGTGATCTTGTTGAGGGTTTTTGAGAAGGCGTGACATACACTAATAAGTCTAACTTTTGTCTGTACCTAAACACTTGAACTAAAGTAACATCAGTCACATACAAGTCATGATTCAGGCTGACTGCATGCCGGATTACATGCATTTATCTATAGGTCTTTGTGGAATTAACCACAGTCTCGTGAAGCTGGAGCCCTGAAGGAGGCCAGCGAGTCACGGGCCGTCTGACAAACTAACGAGGGGAGTGACTCAGTCATGCTCACGCTCCCTGAAGGCGTCTTTCAAGCCTTCGGCCACCAAACAAGCTCAGATTAGCTGTGAAATGAGCCGACTGTGGGATTCATTAAATAAGGGCTGTGTTCACAGGCACCATCCTTCTTTAGTCACACTGTGAGGCTCTGCGTCACATGCACCATATACATTCACAACAGCAGATGCTGTGATCCAAAACACTGCTGCTTATTCAAGTCTTGTTTACTGCGATACATTCAAGTGAAAAAATCCAATGGATTTTCCCACTTATTTTCAGATAAGACAAAAGCATTTTGTTGTGTTGGTTTACAGTAAATGAGGTCCTCTTGTGGTGAGGACTGCTTAGAAAACACTTCTGGGAGAAAACACAAAACTTCTGTTGATTTTACATCGGAGTCCATGAGAGAAAAAAACTATTAAAAACAGAAGATTAAACTACAAAGTGTCCGCACTGCACTGTGGGTTTATTATTTTTCTATCTTTTTGCCCAAGCTTCAAAGCAAGCCAAATTTCCCACAACAATCACAAATGAAACTGTGGATGTGTTATGAAAGTTAAAAAGCTGCTTTACATCATTAATAATTTTAAAAATACTATCTTGTTAGGGTTATGTTTGTGGGGTGTACTTAAAAAGGGGGCACAGACATGTGGTCGATGATGAACAACAACAGAAAATAAGACCTGTTTAATTCTGGAAAAGTGGAAAAGGGACAAATAACAGTACCAGCGTTTTTTCTACGGCCATATTCATCACAGGGAAGTTGCTCTGGTGTCATTAAATGACTTTAGTATTAAACTCTGGTCACGTGATAATATGTGGTCATATATCAAATAGATCATCTGTCTCAGGTCATGTGATGATGCCTGATGAGGTTCCACTCACTAAAGAGGGTCATGGGTTACAATCAAAAGCACCAGAACCGTTTGGTGTAGGTGTTTTAACCTGATTTTTAAAGCCTAATCTGAGTGCTGTGTACACATCATATCTGCTGCATTGCTTCAACTCATGTGACAACATTTGCACTGTCCCAGTTGGATAAAATAAAGGCCCTATTCACACACGAGTAGTATTACCTGCAGACCTCTAGTAATTTGTAATAATTACAGTAGTGGACTGTGATCTTAATCCTGTGCAAATCTGCCGTGTCCATAATTTGTCAAGTAAATATTCCACCTCAAAGTACCTACCAAACTTTGCAAAACACAAAGGTCTTATTATTAGTCCAGTGCAAATCGGCTTGGAGTTGTATATATTTATTGATTCTGTAAGGTGTTTTTGTTTTCTCCACACCTTTTCTGCCTTCTTCCCAGTCAAGAATTATGGAGGTTGCATTGGCAACTACAAATGAAGCTCAGCGTAAGGTCAGTCAAGAAGACTTTCTTTGCACTCATCCATTCACAATTCTCTCCCTCCCCCTCCCATTGCTTCCTCTAATCAGCTGACTATGGGTGTTCACTCTTCTAGTTATCCAGTCAAACTTTGCCACGATCTCTCTCAGCCAATCAGGATGCCACTGCAAAATTTTAAATCTGCTCTGTCTTCTGCTGCTGCCATCGTATCCAGAGTCCAGGAAAGGCTCAGCAAAGGCTCATTCCACTACTCATCAGCACTTCTCCATCTATTCTTTTTACTACTAAAAAACGACTCTCTCCTGATTGAAATGAAGGTTTTGACAGCATTTTGGGTGCAGGGAGCTCATCTCACTATGACATCATATCCAGGGGATAATGTCAGTAAATCTGAGTAAAATACAGAATAGCTTATCCCGTGACAAATGTGCACAGACGTGAGGGGATCATTTCTAAATCACATGAGGTCCCCTGGTAATACTAGTCCTGTGCAGATAGGGCTTATGACGTACATAAATTAGAACTGAAACAATTGGCAGAGGAAGTTGATCTGCAAACATTTTGGACTGGTTAACTGGATTTGACATTTTGCTGCTCTTAAAATGTGACTTTTTGCTGGTTTTTGTGATCATAAACTTGATATATGCGGATTTTGAACTGCTGCTCAGAAAAAACAAGCTGTTTTGAGCACATTAACCTGGGCTTTGGGAAATTGTAATGAGCATTTTTCATTTTTACTACATTTAATTCATAATAAAAATGATGGGAGTTGCAAATAAATGAATGAGTGAAAGGTTGAACTTTGAATACTTTTACACAGATATGTCTTCCCATGGTAAAGAATAAAACTTCAGTTTGTTTTATGTGCGGCAAATATCGGGAATAATCATGGACAACTTTCCCATGATGTGCGGTAAATTACAGATCTTTGTGTTTTGTTCATGTGCAGTTCTTACATTGGACAGGTAGTCCCTCTCCCAGGCTCTGCTGAATCCCCAGTCTTTCCTCTCTCCGCTCAGAGCAGTCAGAGCTGCCACTTTGGCCCGAACCTCCAGCATGTCAGACGGAGGGATGTTCTTCACAATCTGCCTCGCCCACCACCTGACGACAATGGATGGGAACAAGACAGCATGTCACGTGGGTGGAATAATACATCAAAAGGTGCAAGAGAAAACAATACAGTAGGAGGAACGGCTTCAAGATTAGGTCTGTCAGGAATAAAACTTTAACTGCAGTGCCAAAACATGTCCTTGTTGTTCCAAAACTCTCTCACTCACTCAGAAACTCAAGTAATTTTACAGTCACTGAGAATTTATGTTTAAAAATTTGCCAGTAATAATAATCAATAATAAAACTTAGTTCAATGCAAATCAGTGTTTTAGAGCTAAATTAAAAGATCAACCACTCTCATGTGGGTGTGTTCCTATGAAGCTGCAGCCAGCAGTGCTCACAACTTTAAAGTTTCTTGTTTATTTCATCTGTACTACAACCGAAATCTAAATGGCTCGCTGTGCGTTTGAGGGCCATAATATGATGCATTTCCTGTCCAAGCACAGTGACGTGCTAGAGTCTCAAGATGTAGCTTTGGACAGAGCCAGAAGTTGCTTCCTTGTTTGAAATTTTTATCCTAAGCTAAGCTAACTGGCGGCTGGCTGTAGTCTCAAACTATTCTTTTAAGGGGTTAAAGTGTCATTTTGTTTCCTTATTCAAAACAGATTTATGATTTTTGTTCAAAGTAAAATACGCTTATAAACGTGTTTGACAGTGTATCGTCTCATCCATTGCCACATTAGTTGGACCAAAACGTATTTGTCCTGTAGCTCCCTGGTCTGGTTCCTTTTCTTGTGCTCATGTTGTCTTCTCATTAGCAGTAAGTTTACGACCTCTTCCTTTTTCTATTAACCCACTGATTTCATCAAATCCCTCCATCATCAAAATACAAAGGTAAACAAAGAAGCACACATTTAGATGCAAAAAAAAAATAGCTTTCAGAGGGACATATACATATCGATTAGGAGGATTTGGAGGATATCATCTGGTTACCATACATTGAAAACATCCCGCAGCTCTTTAATTTCTGTCGACGACACTCATCATAAGTGTTGAGCGGCTCGCCATGAATCAGGCTATTTTACATAAATACTGATATTAGTATGGGGTATGAGATCTTACCGGCGATGCAGCATGACTGTGTTGTTGTGAAACTGGGACAGAGCTGCAGGCGGGGACGGCCACTCCACACTCTTTCCGTAGTCAGCCATGGTTCGCACGTTAGCAAACCTCCTCTCCACCTCCCAGAAGTGGGCCTTCACCTTGTAGCGCTTATAGCAGCCCATAATGGTGTAGATGGCCCTCATTCTCCGGCACCTCATGCGAGCCAAAGCCCCGCGCCACACCTGGGAGTTTAAAAAAAAGAGGTGTTAAAGACAGAAAGGAAGAGAGGGGAAACTAGAGAGTCCCACTGAGCTGAACTTGTGCTCCAGTTAAAGAACCAGACTTCTCCGCAGAGTCATCAAAGTAGGTCAGGGAACAGAGAAAGGAGCAGGGTGTTTCATTGAGCGAGTGCAGTAATTGACTGTAATGTAACTGTGCTCTGGATCTCATTAATTATCCCAATTATTGTTACAGGAAATTAGGATTCAGGCTGGCAGATGAATTCCAGTCAAACATAACCAGGAGCCACATATTCATGAGGCTGAGGCAAACTCCAGTCTCAACTTTGAAACCCAGAGGCCGGGGTTTGAAACTGGAGAAGAGAATGTTGCGGGTGATTAACGGAGATCACATGATCCAAGCTGCGCCTGGCGTTAAATTAGGTCTCTGTGTCAAGTAACTGGACTGTCAGATCAATACATCCTTAGACACAGTACATGCACAACTTTATAAACAGCTGAAGAGATGTGATGTTTCAAATCGTGTTGAGGCTGTGGATGAATACCAAAAGTGCAAATGATGACGACACTGATGGCAAACAATATAGTGATACCAATATGGCTGACCTTCTGCAGGAAGAGCACCAGGATCGGAATGAGGGCGGCTCTCTCCTGCTCCAGAGTGTAAAGGGACCGCGGCGTTCTGACAAACAGCTTAGTGTGTCCGTACGCCACATCGTCCTGGAAACCGTGCTGGTTTACAATGGCCTCCACAGCCTCTCTGTCCGAGGCCATCAGGTGGTTCGGCCAGGTGTACTCGCACGTCATTTTATACCTGAAAGTTACAGAGGAAATCAGGGCTTACAGCATGGAGACAAGGGTGCAGCTCAGGACTTCTTTCTGTATATACAAAAGTGAAATTGTTACTATAACTGGGTCGCTTTTTAATTTATTTTTATATGGAGGATGGAAAATGACTTAAGTATCAATAAATGAATAAATTAATGTGTAAATAATTACAGGAATTAATAAATATGTAAATAAATGCATAGATAAATTAACAAATAAATAAAGGTTGAAAAAATATGTAAAATAAATACTTACATGCATAAATAAATAAAAGTTGATAATTAAATAGGACATAAAAAATAAAAATCTTAAATGTATGTCCTGTAATACACCTACATGTATTTATTATCATTTTTTAAATTCATTTTATTCACTGATTGATTTTTGTATTTATTTACTTATCTATTTACTCCTGTATTTTTGGTATGCATTAATTTAATTTCTCATTATCTCATAATTATTACTCATTATCTCTTTATTTCTAATTATCCCTGTATTTATTTATTTTATGTACTCATTTATTTCTGTATTTATTAATTTATTTGTTTATTTATTTATTTCATGTACTCATTTATTTTTGTATTTATTTGTTTATTTATTTATTTTGATACTTGTGTCATTTTTTTCCCCTCCATATTTTTAGCCAGTTCTTTTTTTTTTTAAAAAAGGTCACTCCACCAATTTTACATGTTAAGGTGAATTTCTTAGTCACAGGGACATCTAC
Organism: Epinephelus awoara; assembly: GCA_035609425.1. Classification (NCBI taxonomy): domain Eukaryota; kingdom Metazoa; phylum Chordata; class Actinopteri; order Perciformes; family Serranidae; genus Epinephelus; species Epinephelus awoara. The sequence goes on along the minus strand of CM069310.1, from coordinate 26,336,884 downwards.
TCAGCTTGTGAAGCTGGGAGTTGTATAATGTCCTCTTTGGGTCTACAGAAGATCTGTGAAGTTTATATTAATACTGCAGCATTGTTCTCCAATTTTAAATGTAACTTACTGTTAACTTTTAGGTTAACAGTTTTAAATAAAATTCCATCTTCGTAGCAAGGAGCACTGGATAGTTTGGGACATTTTAAACTGCTCTGTCACACTGAGCTGCTTAAGTAATACAAAAAGACACAAGTTTTTCTCAACTTCCTCAGATGGTCATCTACAAAAAGATGAGCTGAAACCCAGAGGAAGCCTTGCTTCATAGAGCCTCATATTCTCTTACCGCTGTAGGACACGAGCGTAATGCTGCCTGTAGGCAAAGCCCGCTCTGCGCACCATCACATTCTCCATCAGGCCCAGGTAGGCCACCTGGTGCTGGCACCGGGCGTCATCAAACAACACCGGAGACTTCATCTCGTTGGGCTTTATGCAACGCACGTAGTAAGGCTCCTGAAAGACAGAAGAGATGTCGGTAACTCATCAGCTGACTTTGTTCTAGGGTTGTTGCTGCAGGACTGAGAAGTGAGATCATTTTATTTACTGTAAATTATTTTCCTGGTATCACGTCATCACATTGCTCCAACTGACTTGTGCATCAGTATACAGAAACATATACAGTGATACTGCAGGAAATCAAAGGATGACATTAAACACAATAAAAGTACCGCCATAGCACGACACAATGTTGCTCCAACACATGATTCAGTGTTTGTATGATTGAGGCAATATTTTTTCATAACACTCTTGTTTTATCACCTGCACAAACTTTGATTTTTGTCATGTTTTTATCATTGTTTTCATCACTGCTGTGTTCATCACTGTGCGAGTAAATAAACCATACTCAGCTTGTAAACGATGACAGAGCCCCAGCCAAGCTGCAAAACTGGCAATCTGAGTTCACTGACCTTAATCAGACTTGCAGAGTATTCCAACAGACGCTACAGTAAGCAGCTGAGCCTCATAACACATCCAGCACATCTACTTATTAACAGCACATTAAACTGCACATTTCAACTTTGAAGGCAATAAAGCCTCCAGTGTGAAGCTACGACTGGACGCGTGCACCTTGACAGGGATCTCTGAGGGACACGTTCATCCTGTCAAAGAACAGAGACTGCTGTGTTTTCACTCTCTCTCACTCTCTGTCTATGAAAGATGAACAAGGCGGAAAAAAGTGAACACTTTCTGCTCCCCGACACTGTCGTCCATCATATCAATGATGCATGTGCATGTGTGCCCCCTGTTTCAACCTAGCTGAGCAGAGATTCAAGAAAAGAGTCAGTTAATGGGGGCTGGGAGCAAATGGGGTGGGCAGAGTGGGCACAGGTGCTTCTGTTCGGCAGCTGAAGAAAACATCCGCTCTTCCAACGTGACCTGAAGGTTGCCAGGGGAGTTTCCTTTCATTTTACCTCAGCCACACCAAGACGAGATGCTACAACAGCCTGACAGCAGGCCGTCCCAAAATAACAGCAGGAAATGTCAGACTTCAGTCAGTGAGATGAGGCCAGGAGAGGTGAGCAGAACATTTTGTGGTCCAACACCACCTCCCCCTCACCACCCTATCAACTCCACACACACACGGCCAGACGGGATGAGGACAAGCGACCTACAAAAACTGTAACTCCCTGACACCAAAAAGAGCACATTGCTATGTATACATGTTCCTGCAGGACGGCTGCGTACTGCCTCCAGCGCCATACTTTGTTATGCTTGGTGAAGAGCCGTCCTCTCTAAAGAGACATCGCACAGACACATTGGCAGCCTCAGAATAGCCTGTGACTCATACAGGCTTTACAGGGACCAGAACAGGCAAACTGGTGCAGAGCATCTTCCGGATGACAACAGAGGAGTAAACTGGGGAAAAGATCTATGTTGGTGCTAAATACTCCAACATCAAAATATAATTACAAAATCAAACCCCGGTGGCTTTGGTTTGACACCAATTCTGCCCTACAAACCCAAAACACAGTAACTACGTATTTGGTCAAAACAGTGCTCTGACTTTTAGTCAGAGTCTGTCTGTACCGTATGAAAAATTCAACACAGAAATGTGTTATTTTTGTGCAAAATACATAAGTTGCGGTAACTGCAAAGCATGGCTACAAATCAGGTCAAACAGCAGTAAAGTGTAGCCAACTCAGCAAAACAAGACAGCTATCGCAAGTGTTAGCTAGCTGGTGGAGATAGTCACAGTTAACCTAGAGCTACAATGAAATGTACTTATTTATTTACTTACTATTTTTCCCAGCTCTTTTCTGTAATTAAAAAATATGAATTTAATAAATCTTCACTCTATTATTGTATTAATGGAGGCAGTAGCTAAATGTAATCATGATAGAAAAACCTTTGACCTTTGACCAGTGACAATCAAAATCTAATCAGTTCACCCTTGACTTAACCCTCTGAAGTCAACGGACGTGCCAGTGTGTCCAAATCACATGACGGATGTAGCAGCAAGACGCAGCCTCGCTCAACTTGTGTCAAAACTGCGAACGTCAAACTATATACTAGATTTAAATTGTGTTGATAGGCCAAGTAAAACAAGACTTATGATAAATAATCTAAGCCATGCTTTTTCCTAAATATTGTCCTCGTGTTTGGTGTGGGAAGAAATGGTAAAAAATGGCTATTCTAAAGTAAAAAAACAAAACATGACACCCCCTTTCCTATTGGTGGTGTTTTTTTGTGTGATGTTAGGTCCAATGTGTGAATACAATATGTCAAAATAAAAAAATAACTATAAAGTCACACAAGTGAGATTCTGCTGAAAAAAATGACACCAAACAAGGCAAGGTAAACAGATTTTAAGGTGAAATTTAAAGCTAATCAAAAGTAGTCAAAAATGGCCAATTATACCCTTGACCCCAGAGGGTTAAAGTGGATGTTTGCATAAAATTTGAGGAAATTCCCCCAAATCGTTCTTGAGATATATTCACAAAAATAGGACGTACATATCGCAGGTGTGGAAGCATAAAAGAGATGTATATTTTATTTCTGTCAACTACAGATTGTAAATCATCAAAATGTTTATTTTCTTTAAGAAACACAACATTTTGTCAATATTTTATGATGTTAGATTATTATCATGTACATTCTATGGCATCTTTTTTTTAACGTGGAATAATCAAAAGGCACAACATGAAAACATTACTACATTACATTACATTACTACTGGCATTATTTGTTGTTATTTGTTCTGCAGTTTTCAGTCCAACCTGAAAACTTTACAACGTTTTCTCAAAACTTCACAGTTTCTGTAGTTACTGCTCCCACTGCTTGGTTTTACTTCATATGTGTCAGAATTGGTTATCTTTAATCCGTCTAAAAACTGCAAATGCCAACCACAGCTTCCTCCAGGGGTTAACAGGAAGGGAACAGGAAGTCATTTTTAAGCTGAAACCACTGACCTTGCAGCTCAGTTTATCCACCAAGGCCACAATGGAGTTCTTGAAGAGGGTGGCTGCAGTCAGAGGTCGCTTGGTGACCTCTGTGATACTCAGCTGACCATCTGGCCACATCTCCTTCAGGACTGGGTTGGCACTATGAGAAAGAGAAGGAAGCGAGAAAAGGGGGGCAGAGAGTGAAGAGAGGGTGTCAGTAACTGGGCTAGCAGAGGAGTGATGTGCATGAAACTCATTTATGCACTTAACCCAGATACTGAACTGTCAAGAGCATCATGATGTTTGGCACCTGTTGTACATGAGGCGCTTGAAATCTTGGAAAAGCAGGTCCTTGTTTTTGTCCAGAAAGCCCTCGACAGAATATCTGTAATAGATGTAGAAGCGGAAAGTCAGAATATATTCGAGAATAATTGTAAAACAAAGTGGCTCAAAAGACGGAGCACTTAGAGTGAGGAGGTGTGTCAGAAAAATAATTTAAATGACAAGAAAGTAACACAATTTAAACAGTAAGTATCTGTCACTAAAAGGGTCACTATCACTACCCATTATCGGACTCCATTCTCTCCAAATGATTCACAGCCCTCAGGCTAGAGGATTAGAACAACAGTCATGCCGCTCAGACGATTTACAAATTAGGAACATGGTCAGATTCCCCCCACGGCTCACGTTTTGGAGAAGAGGAAAAAAAAAAAAAAACTGTCTACAAACTAATCTGTCTGCCTGTTTTTAAACTGCTCAGTTGGTTTTGTTGAGGCATCAGCGGGAGGTCACGGGCGCACTGTGCAGCACGGTTACATAAGCCGCCCAGCCTCGGGGTGAGAGCCTGCTGTAGTGTAAGTGTTGCCTCACACGAACCTCTTCCTCTCCTCTTTCATTTACAGTGTCACAAAAACTTACACAGTGTGGATGATTCGCTTAAAAAACGCACGCTGCATTTAAAGGCCTACTTAGGTCTGAAGTATTATCAGATACATGTACTTAAAAGGTCAAAAAAAGAACCGGTTCCACAGAAAATGGCCACTGTGGGTAATGTATTATCTTATATTTCTGTATTTTTACTTTCTCAGACAGTTATTAACTAAACCCATACAAGACACAGAGAGAGGCAATCACTCTCATAAAGAGGTCACTTGCCAAAAGGTTGGAAAACACTGGCTTACAATCATAGACTGTACACAATAATGGTCGAAGCTACTATGATATCACCCACTGGTTTGTGGACTGCCATTTTGAAGCCTGAAGTTTGGCCACAAGTGACCATATTTGGACGAGAGATTTGAGCTGTGAAGGAGTGAGGGGTGGAGCTGACTGAAAAGCCGAGGACACTATCCATAGACAGCCCTGCCCTTATATATGAATAACATTAGGCCTCGATAAAATGTAAACAGGTGAGTTATATAAAAATTCATCCCCCTACAGTTGGCATGAACAGGGAAATTAGCTGTAGAGATCAAAACCGTTTTTTGCAAGCATGTTTGTTTCTGTTGTAAAATTGGGCATTTTAACATGGGGGTCCGTGGGGGCTGACTGGCTTTAAGTGGTCATTTGAGGAACTTCTGTTTTTGGCACTCCTGTGATGGCTTTATTATTCAGCCTCAGGGCTGCCACTTGCTTACTATATGTCGAGCCCAGTCTCACTCTGAAGTTGTCAAAATCCAGTGCTTGGGCGGTGACTTGCAGTGTCAGAAACCGACAAAAAAAGATGTATTTTAACATCAGCATGATACGCAGCAGGTTGCCTGGCATCAGGGAGAAATGCTGCAGGACAAAGATGAAGGTTAAGGCGGCGAAAGTACGAGTAGGGCGGGTGAGAGTGGTGGTGGATGGGTTAAACAAACCCAACGAAAGAGTGGTGTTCGTGTCCCATAAGATTATAAAGCTAAACTCTGTTCTTTTTTTCCCAAACCTAACCATGTGTTCGACGTAGTTCGTTATTTTGAAAGAGACTGTATGTAAACGTTAAATTTCCTGTGAAAACGGAAGCATATCTTGAGAGACGACAATGCATGTTACAGGTAGAACTTGACACGGCATCCCAGCCAGTCAACAACAACCAACACACCCAGGGTACCTTGCACGTCATATGTGGACGTGGAAAGTCCATGACCATCACGTCAATGTGTAACAAGATCAGCGTGAGAATGTGTTGATACATCAGTGCTGGAGGAAAAGCCATGTTTCTACAGTAGCCCTGAAGGAACAAGCCAAACACTGGCTCTAGATAGGACCATTTGTATTTTCATGTCAGCCTCTGTAGTTCTCCTACACACCTGACACACAAGAGAGGTCTGAGTTGGTAGCCTCAAGCAAAACAATGGTATAGTACCAATGTAGAAAAAATCCATTACAGGTAAAAGACCTGCATGAGAAATTCTACTATGCAGACAAAATGTACTTAAGTATTACAGTAAAAGTACTTGTTCTGTCCCTGTGACACATATTACTATATATGACATTAATTAATTGTTAATGATGCATCAGTGTGTACTGTAAGTAGCATAGTTGCTGTTGCAGCTGGTAAAGATGGAGCTTGTTTCAATACTAGCTTTAACAGCTTTATATACAACCTAGGGGTTACGCTCCCTCCAAAAGGTCACAGAATAAATCTAGGAGGCAGTAAGATGATTAATAAGAAAAGTCATGCATTTTTTGTGCTTTTTGGGGAAATAAATCATTTTACTGCTTTTACTTAAATAAGATCATGTGAATTTTAGAGTGGAAATCACTCTTTGGTGAAACTGCTTAGAACTCCAAGAGGTCATGAGCCAATAAGGTTGGAAAACACTGGCTTAAACTGCATGTTATGTTTTTATGTAAAATCTAAATCCACAGCATGCCTATATCTGTCAGATAAATGTAGTGAAGTAATAATTGTACCATGATACACTCATTGTATCTGTCACAATAACTACTTTTGTTGGATGGTGACAGCAAAATGTGTCACCATGATTTCTTTTCTGTTCATTTGGCTTAGGCAATGTGAAAAACTGCTGAGGCGCTTGTATCCAAGTCTCATACTGGCGGGAAAAAACCTGCTGTTTATTCTGGCATCATGTTGGCTAAAATGTTGGGGGCATATTAATAAGTCAATAACGTAATTATTGCAATAGGAATTTAGTGAAGTAAAAAGTACAATATTTGCAGTGAGGTAAAAGTAAAATATTCCTGTCTGAAATGTAATGGTGTAGAGGTATAAAGTAGCATGAAATGGAAACCTCAAAACTATATTTAAACAGCACTTGATTAAATGCACGTTCACCACAGTAGTTCACACTCCACACACACACACACACACACACACACACACACACACACACACACACACACACACATATTACTTTTACATATTCCCTCTGCATTCCTCTTCAGCAAACACACACACACACACACACACACACACAAACAAAACCACAGGCGCACAGCATGTCACATGTCATCTACATGGCCCTGTCTGCGATTGTGTCCTCGGCTGTCACATCTGGAGGCAAAGAAGCGGAGGCTAGCTACGACAGATGTGTCCCCTTGGCTCATGGGCGGCGAAACCACCTGACCAAATCCCGGGAAGCTCGCCGGAGAGAGACAGAGTGTGAAAGGAGAAGGGAGAGCAATCAGGACAACACAATAACAAGCCACAGCGCTCATTTACAAGGACAGGACAGGACAGGACAGCCCTGGGAGAGGACGGACAAGAGAGGACATGCCGAGATAAAGGCAAGAGATCTCCAGAGACAGGAGGATGATTTAGAAGAGAGTGTATTAAAGTATAAAGGTCAAGGATGGTGCAAGGAGAAGGCTGCATTACACAAGGTTAGACAGAGCTCACACTGAGAGAGCCAGGCGACAAAGATGTGAGATTTCTTGCAATATAAAGTTGCGCACTATGGGAATATGATATATCTCATGGCTGCTTAAAGTGCTGCATGTGCAGGCTGAAATACTGCAGGGAATTAAAATGTGGATGGCAAAGAGAGTCAGGTGAGGGTTGCAGTGCAGAGGGAGGAGAAAAAAAGAGGAAACAGGAAAGAGGAGGAGGAGGAGGAGGAGGGAGCAAAGTAGGTCAAAGCTTGTGATAGTGGTGGTGTGGTGTGGGTGGAGGCGGGAGGGGGCGGGGGCAGTGGGTGTCGAGGATGAGGGTATATTTAGCCAGAGAAGACTCAGATGTGGTGGGATGGGACAGGGGATGATGGGTGGGGGGGTCACTGCCACCAGGAAGCAATATACGAGGGGTGACAGCTCAGCTGGAGCGACCCCGACGTGAGGCAGGGTGACATGGACATGCAGTGACAGGGACAGCCATCTGTCATCACCACTGCAGGTCTGTCATCCATGCTCTTATCCAGCCTGTCTTGTTAACGCTGACAGGAAAGTCCATTTACTGAAGTACAGTAAATATGTGTCTTTCTGTGTAACATTAAATGTTCATCATTAAATCAGAAAGAATTTTTGCATACAGACTTAACATATAAAACACATGAAGAGCTATTCAAATATGATGCATTGTTAAAGATTAAATTACGCAACTGTGTTTACATTTAGAGTTGAAACAGTTTGTCGATCATCACAAAATAACCTGGAACTGTTTACTAATTAATTCTTTAAGGGAATACTTCACCCTCCAAATGACCACTTGTATGTTGAATTGGTCAAGAACAGTGTTTTTCTCACATGCCTCCTCAGTGAACGAAGAATCCAAAAACTAAGAAAAGTCCTGATGAATTATGGTCATAGGGGTCTGTTTGTGACAATAGCAAACTACTGTATATTAAAACATCAGATCACAGGAAGTACTGAGCATACGACTGAATAAATGAGACTTGTATTATACTGCAGGACCTGTGTGAGAGTTTGTAAATGAATGTTTTGACATTTTGCTGTCGTTAATCATGGATCCTTCTGACTTAAATTCATCAAGAACTCGCTCTGTTTTTGGATTCTTCGTTCATCAGACACATGTGAAAAAACAAAGTTTTCTTCTCAAATTCAAATACCGGGTAAATAATTTACATACAAATGGTCATTTGGGGGTGAGGTATTCCTTTGAGTCATTTTTATGCAAAAACAAAAAAAATTATATGGTTTCACTTTCTCAAATGTTAAAGGGCCAGTGTGTAACATTTGGCATGGTTTATTATCAAATCTGAATCTGAATCTGAATCTTCTACCCATTAATATGTTTATATAAGTGTATAATCGCTATAAAATAAAATTTGTTTAGTTTTTGTAGTCTTATAATTATGCTTTTATATATATATATATAGCAAGGGCCTTGCTTTAGAGAGGTCGCCATCTTGCGCCGCCATGTATGTATGGCAGACCGAGCGGACAATCCAGCCAGCCAGAGAACGCCTTTCGCGTGTATAAATAAACCAACAAAGACAGCGGGAGGAAGGAAGAAGGAGGAGGAAATAGCAGAGTGTTAGTAGTTCGTTGATAGAGAGTAGTGAAAAGTTTTTTTAGTTATAAAGTTTGCGAATGGACCACACTTACCACGCAACAGGAGAGAATGAACCCGAACCGTCATCTGCGAGGAAAAGAAGACGCAACTTCACTCCCTGTGATGCACTCTCTGCGGCGCTTTCCCTCCTGATGATATATCTCCCCAACAATGGTAGCTCTGAATCCCATTCTGTGCCGCAAAATGGGAGCGGAGGATTTAGCCTCTCTCCTCGCCCGCTCAGCTTCCAAAACATGGATTTCCTCATCTGTGTACTCTGGCTCAAACAGGTATGGCTCTGGATCTGTGTCCGCTACAAGAAACTCTTCAAAATTGCGTTCAAAGTCGTCAATTGCAGCTGCTACAGTCCGGAGATATTGCTATAAACGAGTATGTGTGTATTAAGTACGTGTGTTACACTAGAAGAGTTTCGGACGGAGTCTTTTACCCTCTGGAGTGTTACCAGAGTTTTTGGAGTGCTCAAATAAACGTGCCTTTTTCCCGAACACTACTCTGGTCTCCTGCTCGTGAGGGATTCATTACAATATCGTAACATGGTTTAGATTTCTAAATAAACATTCACATCGTCGCTAGATAGACCTACTCCTGAAAAACTCATGTCTGCCTTTTTGTCCCTACGAGTCCACCGTCATTTACCCGACGGGAGGGGTGAGTGAGTGAGCCCTGCAATCTAGAATTTGACCACTGATGTCACTGTTTTCAAGAGTTTTCAACCCATTTTACACACTGGCCCTTTAAAGAAGCAACAGACAGCATTTATGCCTATATATATCATTATTGAAATAATGTGTGTTGCACAGGGTAGTATACACAGTAAAATCAGACTATCAGCGTTTACATAGGTTACTTAATGGCTTTGCAATCTTTGCAATAGGCTTCTGCCACCGGGGACGAATTTTCGCGGAAAAAATCTGCTTTACGGCAGGAAATGCGTCATGTATTGCGAAACTGGTCGGTCAGCCGATCAGGGACTGGAGCTGGTCCTTATGAGGAACCGTCCGGGTCATGAGATAGTTGAGTCAGGAGCACAATGGCAGACGGACAAAGTTTGGAGATAAGTGAAAAACGGCCTCCCAAAAGAAATCAAGCTCCTCTGTCTGAGGAAGCGAGGATGCACAAAAAGGAGAGTGATAAAAGAAGAGGAAAAACAAGAGTAAACCTCAGTCAGGCGTTCAAGAGATGGAGGGAGCTCCGTGACCAAAGAGGCTTCAGAACCAATGTCCAGCTAGCTTTCTTTCTAATGGATCAGTAAGTAACACGGCTAAATGTGAGCTAGACCAGAGAGGACTGTACTGTACTGACTGCTAGTTAGCTCCTAGCTGGCCAGCATCGCAGTAGTAGTGTCCACACACCTTCACATTCTACAGAGGTATACTGGTGGCTTTACAGCCACATTTTATTGATTATCTCTGATCCCCCCAGTCAATTTGGTCTTTGCAACAGTGCCAGCAACACTGCTGACGTTAGGTGGCGCCAGGCTAAGAAAACCCCGAATCCTATCTGTTGCTGCTTTAAGATTTGCTGATTTTATTTGCCTTCAACTACAGTAAACTGAACAATTTCAGGGGTTTTGATGGTGTCACTTTGGGTAATTGTGATGAGCATTTCTCAGTATTTTCTGAGGTTATACAAGCTGGAAAATTAATAAACTGAGCAAGAAGCAGATAAATCCACAATGAAAATTCTCATTAATTACAGTATTTTGAGGAATAGTAACACATTAGCTTCAGATCATCAACAGATTATGTTATTTTTAATGTTACTTTCAAAGTTTCTCATGCATATTGACATAGAATAACATTTAGTCAACACCCACACAACGTGAAACTGGATCTGAATCCTACTAAATGCTGACAAGGGAGGGGCATTTAGGAAGAGAAAACACACTGTCCATGAGGGCTGTGTTGAGCTTCAGAGAGGGATGAAATTACTCTGTGTTTCAATGTGTGTTCGACATCGTGTTGGCCTGGATTTCCCCGAGTCAAAGACCCACGATAAACCTTACTCCAGTTCTCCTTGATTACTGCTGCTGCTACATCTCGTGGAGCCAAAATTGTCTCATCAGCTGGCTCCATCCCTCCTTGCCCTCCTCCTCCTCCTTCTTTCGTGTTCCCTTGACATATTAATGTCCTTCCCCTCTCGAGATTGAGGGCAGTACACGTGAGCAGTGGGATCTTCTGAAACCAAAGCCATGACGGGTGACTTACTGGCCAGGGGCCTCATCTGGCCACTGTGACGTTTAAATTCAGTGGGCACATTAAGGAAGAGGAGCAGTGATGGGAAGGGAAACAGAACAAACTGTTTGATCTCTAGTCTGTGAATCTTAAACCAAACAACCACTAATAAAAACAAAAAATGACTGTACTTTCAGAATAAGATAACAGCTAAAAATCTCTAATGTGCAAATATTCCTTTTATAAAATTACCTTTGATTAAAGATGTATTCATACCATAAATTCCATTCTAATGGCTTGGGTCCAGGACCTTTTTGCAAGTCATCAAATCTTCCCTACTTGTCTCTACTGTGATTTTCTCAAAAAGATCTTTATAAATTAGGACTAAAAGAGGAGGGATGGTTTAAAACAAGTGACAAATACACACTTTCATGCTGTTGTTGTTAAGAGCAGCACCTTATCTGTTATGTGAACTCTGACAACAACATGACAATTTACATTTTAATTAGGTAAATATCTATCTATATCTATCTATGACTTAAAGGGTAACTTCGCTGTTTCAACCTGGCCCCTATTTTACACATGTTTTGTGTCTAAGTGATTCATGGGAACAATTAAAACATGGAAAAATAGGGTGCTGGTAGAAAGAAAATGAAGTTATCCTTTAACATGTGTGACACCTGTCGGAAAATAATACAACCAAGGGAATCTAGGCATCAACAGCCATCAAATAAAGGGAAAACAGACAACTAAGTATCATATATTGAATTTTAAAATGATAATATGATCCGTGAAGTCAACACAGATGAGAGCATCTCCTCTCCCTGCCTCCACTATGTCACATGTGTTGTTCATACCTATGGTTGTGTCTGTACGCCTGGCTGTGCAGGTTAGTAAATGTACTTTATGTATGTGAGTGAGGAGTCCTCATGTGTTATCATGTGAGTGGATTGTACAGCACATATGTAGCTGTCAATTCACATGTGTAATGTGGATGACGTCCTGCACTTGTTGGAATGGTTGGCCACCATTCAATAACTACAATTTCCATTTCTATACTTAACAATCTCTTAGTGTATGATGCGTGTAGATCTTCTGTGCTGTAAATTTAACACAAAATTTCTGTTGGATATTTGCAACCTCTGAGAATACATCATAAGATCACAATTCTGGTTAAAAGCCCAGACACACATTAATGGTTTTCACACCATTAACAACACCACTGGAATGCCGCTATGAATTCACCCACTGCTGCCGGTGTCATTAACTGACCTCTCTTAATAGGATTATTTGGCTTACACTTCTGAACTCTGCATTACACCCTGTCAATTTTTCAGCCACAGACCGGCCACGGGGGGCCGGAGCAGATGACTGCGACAAAGTAAATGTGAGAGCGACTCACGTGACGTCTCCCGCATAGTGGCGAATACGGAAGTGTTTCTTGAAGTCCATGGTTTTGTCCGTGGGGGTGAGCTGGAAATGAGGAGGAGAAGCTGTGAGTGTAGAGCCAGCAGTATGAACTATTAAATACAATATATTACAAACATTTACAGTGTGCAGATGTCGGGTTTAAGAGGAGGCCCCTGTTGTTTGAAGAGCAAATGATGATGAGTCTGAAGGCAAAACACTGGAGAAACTGTGCTCTCTACTGACTGCAGCACAAAACTGCAGCTGTGTTTAAGGACTTTTTAAAATCAGTGTAGAGTGACTCTTTGTTCATGCGTCCTAATTTTAAGACAGCAAAACATTTGAGAACAAATGAAAACATTAGGTATTTTTAACATCCTCATAGATTTTTGTTCTCTCTGTCCTGATCATCACATTACCCCTAAAAAATGACTTTACATTTTAGTTGTTAGAGAAGCTGTACGCAACATTCGTAACGTTATTATAGCAGCACACGACTATTTTACAGGAGTAATGATGTTCTGATGAAGTCATGCTCCCTCTATGTGTGATATACTCTGAGCTTCTCTGTTCTTTGTTGTGGTAGACGGCCCGGCCACGGTCTATGTGTTTGTTTTTCTGTTACTAGTTAACAAATTATTTGATGTTTAAAAGGGGGACTGATTTAGTCTACCTGCCCACAATTACAAGTGCAAAACATGTCATCCTTTAGATTCCAAACAATAAACTCTTTTACTTTCACATTTCTACCCTACAAGAGAAAATATGAATGCTGCAACTTTGAATGGACAATATGATTTCCTCATTTGTGTTTTTTTAGAAACTGAGAAGGATATGTCAAAACATACCATCACTTCCTACCTACCAAGTCAAGTTATAACCACATTTTCAAAGATCCCTTTTTACAGATCATTGCAGTTTCATGTTGAGTAGCAGATCCCTGCCTAATAATGTGGATAGGTCCTCTGATTATCTGTATGAGAAGGAGAGATTAAGGCTGACAGATGATGTTTCTGATCTGTTCTCACCTTGCGGGAGGTGTAGTGGGGGTGCTGGGCCAGTTTGGTGTCCATGCTCTCCAGGCAGACCGTGTCGGTGACTTTGCCAACAGTGAGGCAAGCTTCGTCCAAAATGGAGATGATGCCTTTGTGAGGCTGCTCCACAAGGTCCACAATGATCTGGTTGTTGAAGTAATCAATCTGTGTAAAAGCAATAGGATTCAGTTCAGTGTGAAAAAATGCTATGATTTTTATCAATCATGTGAATGCATGTACGGCATGTGTGGTTTTGTTCAAGTGCATGCTTCTGCATTTACAAACGCGCGTGTGTGCGTGTCACATCTGCACCAAATGTTTCTGCCACAAATAATTTTCATAAAAAACTTTTTCATTCTGGCAAACTCTTTTTTTTTTTTAAGATATTTTTTAGGGCATTTTTTGCCTTTAATCAACAGGACAGTGAAGTGTGGAGAGAGAGTGGGAGAGACATGCAGCAAAGGGCCACAGGCTGGACTCGAACCCGGGCCGCTGTGGCAACAGTCTTGTACATGGTGCGCCTGCTCTCACAGAAGATCCATACAATCATCACAGTTTCAAGGTGGACACAAAAGATTAGTGTCACTAATTCAGTATCTGATCAAATGTCTCCCCTTCTGTTCCTGAGATATGACGTTGAGTGATGGCCATGAAAAGTGTTTTTGCTGAACATAATGACGTCACGGTGACAGTGACCTTTGACTTTTTGGATATACGTACAATGACATCACTTCATCATTTGATTTAACATTATTAGACATTTGTGTTAAATTTAGTCATAATTTGAGCATGAATTTCTAAGTCATGGCCAAAAAATGTGTTTTGTGGGGTCACAATGACATTGACCTTTGATCTATGACCACTAAAATCTAATCAGTCTATTCCTGAGTCCAAATGGGTGTTCCCTCGAAATGTTCCTGAGATACTAATATTCACTAATATTCACTACCCTGACATCAAACTGACGTATAACTACAATGTACAAACATCAGTCTATGTCCTGCACAGCGACTGAACATCAACTGCAAATACAGAACAGTAGAGCATAAAATGCTCTTCAAACATGGCACCTCATGCTTGTGTGGTTGTTTGTGTGTGTTTCTCACATGTTGCCAGGTGATGCCCTCTCTCTGGTATTCGTCTTGCTCCTGTCTGAGGATCAGCTCGATAAACAGCTGCTGCAGCTTCTCGTTGCAGTAGTTAATGCAGAACTGTTCAAAACTGGCCGACAATAGAGGAACAAACACTTGGGCAACGGTATCAACAATGATCAATTCTTTTCCACTTAAATGAGGAGATATATTTCACAACAGAACAACACCAACCTGTTGTTGTCAAAGATCTCAAAGCCGTAGATGTCCAGCACTCCGATGACTGTGTTTTTCCCATGAAGCAATGGGTTGTAGTCTTTAACTTCGATGACGCTGTTGATGCGGCTTACAATCCAGCCGAAAAGTCTCTCATATAGAGCCTACAGCAGAGAGATTGTTTGTTTTTAACAGAGCCGGAGATTAAAACAATGTGAAAACTGTGAAAATTAGATTAAAGCAGAGCATGTCACAGTGGTGATGTTAACATAATTTTCTTATCCGAGGGAAGCCGTGAAGCCATTAATCTGTAAACGGCATCAACCACATCCTGATAAGCTACTTTGTCAAAAGACATTGGGCTGTGTGATTTATAAATGAACACAGGAAGCAAGTAAACAGCACCTTGGCGAAAGCGTCCCGTCCGAAACAAGCGTCCTGCTCCGTGTGTCCCTTCTCGATGACCTCGCCTCCCCCGGTGGCCACAGTGCGGTACAGCAGGCTCTTACTGACACTGTCCGCATCTGTGTCCGTCAGCTCAGAGATGTGGTTTACGGCTTCAAGTCCCACGATCTGAACACTCTCACCATCACTCTCAAATTGCATGTTACCCTGAGAACAGACCAGAGTCATGATCTCATCAGTGTAGGTGATGTCATGAATCACAGATTACTCGTGGTGATGAAAATACCTTTCATATTTTTACATCAATTCAATCCCAGAATATCAGCATTAACTTTTTCTATTTTTAACAATCCATTTAACTCACCAACAGAAGAATGGAGGCCAGGATCTGATAAATTGAATTAATTTCCTCTTTAGAGAAGCCAATCACTTCCAGGGCACTCATCACTGCTTTGTGGCTTGAGCGGTCGTTGTTGGAGGTCTTAAGAAAAAAAGGATTTTGGATTATTATCATCAGTTCAGAGGGAACAATCTGGATTTTCGCAATTCATGCCTCCGAAAGTACAATGACTTATATCAAATTTTCTATTTTGCAGTTTGTTTAATTTCATATTAACAGCTGTTTTTGTAAAATAGCTCATGTTGTCTGTAATAAAACTGAAAGGTGACAAACTCACAGTGGTTGCAGCTCCCTCTTTGGTATAGGTATAAAGAGCAGGATCGTTCTGTAGATGACATGACTCCAGCATCTCGTCTGAGCCTCCGCGCAGTAACTGTTTCAAACACACATCGAACATTAAGTTCAGACCGAGAGAGTTACTTGAAAGTGGGCAGAACTGGGCAGTAAATGAGTTCAGGGAGTAATATGGTGCATATATTTACTAGCAGCACGGATTAGAGTTTACCTGGTAAAATGAGTGGAAGTTCCTCTCCCCGTCTTGCTGATGGACCACCCTGGACTTAAACAGGAAAACAGATTATGGTAGAGAACCAGACATTCATCCTCAGACACTTACACAATTATTCTGTGATGACCAATTTATTCCAGGAGGTCTTTTTTAAAGTCAAGTGCTGCTTGTTGTATCACTTCCTGCATTGTCCTTACTTTCTCTAAATTACTCTCTAACAACCCCAAGAGGAAGGGTGTTTACTTTGGGTTACAACTTAAGGTAGAGCAAATCATTTATTATAAAACAGATTGCTTATGATTCAAATATGTTGTAATACTCTACAAACACACAGCTGTGACCACATTACAATTTCAGTATCACTGTGCCAATTGTCATATGGGGCGCAAAGCTAAAGAGGGCAACCACCAACTGAAGCCCAATTCTTTATCACCTGCCAGAGTGAGGACAGTAACAAGTTGCAACACTGTCATTCAATGAATGCACAAGAAAACCACATAGATGCCGAGAAAGAAACAAACATACGAGGATTTATGTTTGAACAGCACGGGGAAGAAAGCCACTGTGTCCTGTCGCTTTGTTAGAGAAATACCTGTTGCTGCCGCCCAATCCAGCAGCCTTTTATCTCCATCCAAACTGTTAATGCTAAAACTTTAGCTAGCATGCACGTGTTTATTTGTAGCCTATTATACTCACTTTTCTCTTGCCATTGTGTCAATTGCTTGTGATTTCATTTTTGTTTCAGTGTAACATTAGCTTGGTTACTCACCAACAACCCGTGTTTTACAGAGTGCTGCAGGAATTAGTCCTAAAACCCAGAGAATAAGTTAGTATTTTAGCACTTCTAGTTCCCTCAACTCAAAGTCACTGGGATTTTTTAATGGGTTTTGGTGAGAATACCCAGGATTAAGTCTGTGGTTAACACAAGCTTAAGAGACTTTCACGTTTTGTTCTACAACATAAAATATTTCAGTATATACCCGACCTATGAATTTTGAGGCTTTTACGTGTCTTACAAAGGGCGAATGCTAACAAGTAGCTAAATGATGCCAAACACGGCTTTACAGCCTTGCTGTGCTGGTGATGTCAAAGTCTATCACGGGGTGGTTCATTCATAGCCTGACGTTAGTTTTTTACCCCTGGCGATTGCATTTATGCTTCAAAATTCATAAAAGTGGTGTTACTTTGTAAAGATTATCTTGCTGAATAAAATGCAAGTTCGTAGAAATCAGGTGTGTAAATTTTTGAGGGAACAAAAGACAAATAAGAAAGCTACAAAGGGGGTAAAGCAAGTTTTGTACTGCAAAAGAAAAAGTGAAAGTAACACTCTGACTCAAAGAGCACATTAATGTGTCACAGATAGATTTTTCCCTGGATGGCTGCTGAACTTTGGTGACAAATTGTACATCTAAAAAAAAGGTCGTTGCTCTTTGATCCTAAGAGATTGATGCCAAACCCTTACAAATAGTGCTGATGTTGTTGACAGCTGAAAATGTATCTGATCTCCACTGTACTGTGGCTGCACTCAAAATTTCTAAAAGTAACACAGTGCAGTAAAGGATGGATCACCCAGATATCCGAAGACATGAGAAAAATCCATGACTAAGCAACAAAATCACAGCCATGTGTTTTTCCAACAGTGTTTTAAGACAAACACTGACCAGTTGTGACATCACAGCAGCACCACTTTACTGCTGATGCAGAAGCAAGACAGCATAGAAACAGTGTGGTTATTCCCACCTTCTGAAAATGAATCATGGCACCATCATTCACACCAGCTCTGAGTGCCAGACGGATCTTTCACAGGGCGGATAAATACAGCAGCATCAAGTACCCTCAGGTGAGCCATTCATTAACGCACGGCAGCGGCAGCACATTGGCTTCACAGATACATCTATTCATGGATGTTCCTTGACACCTTTTTGTCATCACCTCATGAAACATTCATGTTCAAGAGAGAAGACGTAATCTGAAAACTAAGTGAGCAGAACTTTTCTTTCAGAGGTGGGCACATCATGTCCCAAAAGAGTGTATAACTAGTTCATTATTGTGTTACATGGAGCCGTGAAGGTCTCCTGTCTGCCCTCAAAGCCTCTCCATCATCCTGCCCACCCTGCCCTCACCTTCTCCAGCAGGTAGTTGTTGATGTGTCCTCCAGTGGGGTCCCCGTTGAAGTTGAAGTTGATGTCCATGTACTTGCCGAAGCGGCTGGAATTGTCGTTGCGATTTGTCTTGGCGTTCCCAAAGGCCTCAAGCACACAGTTGGATTTGAGCAGCACATTCTTCACGCTGATTTATCACATTGTGGAAACCATTGATGGAGACGTGAGAAACGGCCACCAGGGAGGTGAAAATGGAGTTGTAGGGAAAAAAAAGACAGCGAGATGATTTATGTTACATCATGTTCTCATGATCCAATTATTTACTTGTATTGGATTTGAGGAAAAGAACCAATCTGGAGCATTTCAGTTTACAGCACTGCCTTAATGTCACCAAAAGCACCACTCACCTCTCAACCTCTGCCCTCTGGCTTGGGTTTGTGATTGCCGCAATGTACTGCATAATGTATTTACTAGCTTCTGTTTTTCCTGCCCCACTTTCACCTGAAACCCAAAACACACAGATTACACAACACAAATAAATCAGTATTACAGCTGCATTATATGGAAATATTCACACAATGTCTCTGAAAGAGAAAGTAGTACATGAATTCTGATTACCTGAAAACACTAATCATATGACAGTGTTTTTGTTGACTATGCAATGCATAATAAATGAGGATGTGGACTTATTGTACTGTATGACTATAGTCTAAATGGAACAGTGTTAGTGCAATTACAAGTCACTGGTGTGATCTGACCAACAGGCTGGACTCAAACATGTTCATTTAATGATTCTTATGAAAGAATATTTATTATTTGTCCCTAATTTTTTTTCCTGGCAGGGTGAAACTTTATTTAGACCATCATGGAAACCAAAAATAAAAACTAAAACCAAATATTTAGTTTGTTTACAGTGAGTATTAGGCTAATGATAAGGAGTTATTATCCAGAGAAACATAAAAATATGTATATAAAAATGAGCTACCAAATAGGTGAATAAACATCACGTAAATATAAAGAAAACACATTTGACTCTTAGGTGTGATGTGCAATACTTAGCTAACATTAGCTAGCACAAGTTCAATAACGCTGCTGGCCCAATAATCCAAGTTATAACTCCAGTAAAGTGTCAGACAAAACATGCAGTATAAACAACAATTTTCCAAACATTCAGAGGTTAACATGAACATTCAGACAGATACCTGTATGATAGGAGAGCACCTGGAGGGTATCACGCTAATCTCTCCATCACAGGTTAATAAACTGAAATGGCTAGCCATACTGTGGATAACAAAAACGCACCTACTCTGTAGCGGTGTTGTTCTGAGTGCTACGCGTCAGTCAAGAGTAAAATATGTCGACAACTAACTTAGCTACCTTATTTTGTAAAGTTACAAACACTCACGCTTCCCTGAAGATGACTTCCTGATGCCATTTGTCCTAAACTAACGCTAGCTTTGAGATTAGCCTGATGCTAGCATATCATTGCTAATGTTGCTAAATCATGCTAAATGTTAGCATGTGTTGCTGTTAAGAAATTACAGGCCTTAAAAGAAGACAGCTGAAACTAATGGGCACCCAGAGATTAAACAATTGATTGACTGATTGATTGATTGATTGATTGATTATAGTAAAATTTTGTAGATTTTTAGTAGTAAATTTATAGGAAAATGATTGTCAATTTGATAAGCCTATTGTTTAGCACTTTTCTAAACAAAGTTACAAAATAATAAAATAGTAAAGCAGTATTAATAAAACGTTTTTATTTTATTTAAAAAATATTTTTTTTTTTTACTTGTTTGTGAGAACTGAATCAAAAGATATCTCATTCTTCAAGCGTCATATCCTCAGTTGTGGGGCTGTAGGAGTTTCAAATAAGTTTTTAAGTGAAAATTTCTGAACCTTCAGCCTCTCAAATGTGAATATGAAATGTATTCATTTAGCTTTTTTGTCTTCTGTAGCCTGGATATCTTTGAGTATGAGAAAACAATACATTTTAAAGATGTCCGCTTGGTCTCAAGGTATTTTTTGCTGTTATTTCACAGACCAAACCATTAATTTGACAAGTCAAGAAAATGGATTAATTGATAGCAAAAGGTGACCTGGGCTGATGGTTGCTGAGCCAAGTCTGACAATGTAAAACAGAGTCCAGCAAGCTGAGATGCACAGCCAAAGTACAGAAAATGAACTCTTGATTTAACAACATAGCTTCTCATCTGGCGCCACGCACAGGCCAAACCTCAGCGTTAAACAGATGTAAGGACCTAACAATAGTAAAGATGTTGCTTGTGGCAGCATGAATTTTTAAAACTATTAGTGTAGCTATGAACATTTAGTTTCATGAAACTATCAGTTTGTTGAACTGGTAATGAATGCATCAGATATAAACATAATGCTGCTTTGAATCATTCCACAAACAAGGATTAAGAATGTATTGTCTGTGATCAGGTTTGAAGTTAAAGTGTGGGAAGTCTATATATTGAAAACTGTGCAACAGCCTCACACTCAGAACAGAGTTCATCTTTGCAGGACTGCGGCTCATCGGTGAAATGGTGTAAGAGTGTAAAAGAGACAGACCTGATATGACGATGCAGGTATCTTTGGCCCGTCTTTTCATAGCCTTATAGGCAGCATCAGACACTGCATACAGGTGAGGAGGGTTCTCATACAGCTCCCGACCCCGGTACGCATCAATGGTGTCTTTGCCATAAATGTCCATCTGTCTGTACGGGTTAACAGAGACGACTACTTCTCCAATGTAGGTGTAGATACGGCCCTTCTCAAACCTGTCCAAACAACAGAAGACACAAACATACTGATGGCATATTTTACTAAAAATGTGTAGACATATAAGTAGATATACTTGATGTATAAATATGTATTTAAGTATTTTTATTTATTTAAACACTCATTTAAGAGGGCAAAGTGACATTTAGGACCATTTCCCCCATGGCGTTTTACACCACCCATGAAAAAACCCTCGAGATATGAGTTCCATGCAACAATATGGTGATATGTAATTTCCTGACAGGAAGTGACACAAGTGTGTGTACACTGAGAGCAGGAAATGAAACCTGTGGTTCAAAGGGCGTCACAGCTTTGTGTAACCTCTTGTGGGTTTGTTGAGCTGGGAGAGGTAAGATTGACTCATTGTGTCTTGAGGGTTGATGGAGGAAAAATGAAATTTCTTCGTATAGTGTAAAAGGCGGTCCGGGACTGGACACCTAAGCTCTGTCACAATTAAGGGGCTGATCCTCCGGGGTCCATATTTGTAGTTCCAATACATCCTAACAGGACAAGGTTGGTGCGAGGCTGAAACATGGCCTTGTTCCTGAATTTGAGAGACACAACACAAATATGATGCATGGTGTTGTTCAGACTCAACAGTATGTAAAGTAGTTGGCTTTTACATGTTAACTTGGAATTAACAGTCAGTAAGAGGCCATTTTTAATTTACTGTTTACTTAAAGGGGAACCACGCCCATTTTCAAACTGGGTACATTTGGGTACATTTTCTGTTTCACAACTGAGAACACTACATTAAAATGAAGCTAATTTAGGAATAAGAAACAAACAAACATTCTGTGGGTCCACAAAATCAGACTCCCATTAATTGTCTGTGAAGCAGCCCAGACTTTATAACCTATGACATCACAAGTTTGAGACTTCCTCCTCTGGTTTCTCGCTTTGAGAGAGAGTAGCTCATGATCCCAAATACTGATGAACTTTCCTCTGCCATGGAAATAACATATTGGAAGGTGGTGTTCCCCTCTAAGTAAAAGAATATTGACTTCTTTGTGGAAATGTGACATTGTGAAGTCATCCTGATTTGACCACTGGTATTTACATGTAGTTAACATTAAGGCCACTTCCCTTATCGATAAACTTAGAATGTCTTTATTATTCAAACTGAATAGAAACATCTGACAGCACTGTTAGTTTTGGTTTGTGGGAAGCTAGACTTTGTCATTTAGAAAGCAAAAGCTGTTTCAGCCTCGAGTTTAAATGATGAGATGAGATGATTATGGCTGCATCTGAGGCCATGTTTACACGGAAATGATCAACTGAAAACAGAATCGTTTCTCATTTTTGTTTTGAAAAAAAGTTCTGCGTTTAAAAGACAATGTCTTGATAACAATCGCCGTGAACCCGTTTCCAAAATGCTGCTGTCATGTAAACGATCGGCCAAAGCGCAACTAAAGTTTACTGTTTTCAGTTGAAATCGTTGTCGTATAAACGGGACCCAAGTCACTGAGAAGGTTGTGGATATTTTTTTGTTGTTGTGACCAGCAGCTCTTCAGGTTGTTCTGTTGGTCATAAAAAAAAATTCTACACCTCTTTGGCTGCCACAGTTTTTGCCCTCAGAGGCTGATATTTGGCATGAAGTCCAAGTGTTTGTGTGTGTGTGTGTGTGTGTGTGTGTGTGTGAAGGTGTCTGTGATCATGCCAGCTGGCTAAAAGGAAGGGGGGACAGTGAGAGTGGCCTTTAACAAAAATGTGCATTAACTACAAATGGATTAACAGGAGTGCTGGTGGTTCATGTAAAATACACACAAATAGACAAAGAGACAGACATACAAACACACACCATTTTGCCAAATCCACCTTCACACCTCATGAACCGGTTGTCATCATTAGACTAGTGGCAAGTGTTTGTGAGGCTGTGTGCGAGTAAGTGCATCAACATGTGGATGCATGTGTTTGCGTGGTCACCGCTATTGTGATTTCACACTTGTTTCACAAATATCGCTTTAGCACAAGAACAGCAAATTATAGGTTTCCTCTGTGTAACAGTTGGGTTTGGTGCCAAAAAAAAATAGAGAAGTCACCCCTGTCTCCTTCCTGGTAATATACTGACCAATCAGGTAACAGGTGACTGAGTCCATGTGAGACTACATCTTGTGTGAGCTAGAGGGAACAGCTTGTTGTTGTCTTGTATCAGTTTGACACTTAAAGTGATGTCTTGGTAATGAAAACAGTTTCACATTTTTCAGTTAAGGCAACAAGTGTGTGAGACTCAGTTAAAGAATCACTAACAACATGGATGGATTCCTGAACAGTGCCTGTGCCTGGTGGGGCTGTGTGCACAGGCCCAGGCACAGGTAACACAAACTGACCAGGAAGAGATACAAAAATACCACAAAGAGATGCAAATAAACTGCAAAGAGAGAAAGAGGGGGGACACATCTCATTTTATGTGGTAAAAAGGACATAAAATCACCTCAAAGAGACAGAAAAAAAACTACAAGAAGGGGCAATACAAACAAAAAGAGACAAAGTGATTACAATGAGACACAAAACGACTAAAAAAAAAGAGATACAAAATGACTATGAATAGTGTCTACAACAAAAAAAAAGTGGCAAAAGCGTGTGTTTCCAGTTCTGTGTAGAAGAGGTTGTGAGGCCTTTAACATGTCTGTGCCTGGTGACCCATTGTCTCATAATCTGCCCATGACTACCAAGGCCTCTCTGTCCATCAGCCCTCATGGAAATCTGTCCATAAGTTTTCGAGCTATCTTGCTGACAGAGAACCCAACATGGAATAAAAAAATAGCAGTGTTGATCAGCAACGTTATACTAACAAGTGAAGACAAACAGTGCAAATACAAAAATAGAAATGCAAACACCTGATCTCACAGGTAGAAAAAAACAAAAACAAAATAAACATAGCAGATCATTAAAGTAGTCACATATCAGCAAAAGCTTGAGTGCCTGTTTCTGCTCTGCCACCAGACAAGTCTGATCAAGCTGTGTGATGAAACTCTACATACATTATTCACACACCAAAAAAGGCAGACAGACGCCAAGAAGTGTAACTATGTGAAAAATGTTAATTTAGAGCTACCTGCTGCGCACACGTCAACAGAGAGTGTGAATTCTAGAGAAATGTAGAGCTTATTTAATGTAACTTGACATTTTGGTGTCTGGCTGTGCTGCCGGGGAGAACTGTGTGATTTTTCACATTTTGAACTGAGAACATGAAGAGCCCTGCGAAAGACACCAAGGAAGTGAGAATGGACACTGTCTGGACTCAGAGACAATTTCAAAATCCCCAAAGCTTTACACCAGGCACGAGCAGAAAGGTCACAGAAGAAAAGAGAAGTTTACGTTTACTTATTAACTTCAACAGGTTTGGTGAGACTAGCTGTGTTTTCTGGTAATGTTCCATGTGCTTCATTGGCTTCACATGACAGGCGGTGTGATGTCGTGCCGTGATGATCACATTAACCACAAGTTTATATCTGAACCCCGAGGGTGAGCGGGAAAGATAGAAGTGACTCATGCTTGTCTCTTTTTTGTCTTTATGTCTTCTGTTACTTGAGAGATGTTGTCAAGACAATGTCAACTTGATAATGTACTATGACAGTTTTTTTGTTTTTGTAGGCTTGTGTCAGAGACAGTTGAGTAGAGCAATGTATATCTTCATCTGACTTATCCAACACTAATTTTAACATAGACATTAAAGAACATACAGTTTTCCTTCATGTAAGAGGGATGTATGAATCGTTACCCGCTGCATCTCTGACACCCAGCTGCCTCCCCTCCCTTCCTCCTCTCTGACAGTATCTCAGGCCTCTTACCTCAACTTCAGATTCTCCATAAACTGCTCCATCGTCACCTCATCCAGCAGAACAAAGTCTGACTTCCCAAACTCCAGGCCCTCCAGCTCCGCCATCCCTGTCTGTGTTCACCAAACACACCAAAAATAAAAGGACGGACAAGACGCAGAGGAACAGAAAGCAGCTCAAGGAAGAAGAAAGAGAAGTATGGTCGACTTCTGGGGCCCGGTAGTGCAGAGAGTGTGTGTGTGTGCTGTGGGCGTGGCGAGCTCTCTGGTGGTGGATTCTAGGGTGTGCTTAGTCAAGTCACAGAGTGCTGTGGTCTACAAGCTACAGCACGTCATCCTGTCAGTCAGCCTGAAACCTCATGCAGGTCTATATAAATAGCAGGAGGCTATCTTTAAGAGCTCATACCACTTCTGCATCCTCCTCCATCGCTCTCTTCCTGTCACAAGGCCTTCAAATATCTAAACAGACCGTGACTCTCACTGTAAGGCTTCACTATTTACTCTGCTTTTGTGTATCCTTTTTCCCCAGAAAGAGGAACCCACATCTGACATACTGCCAGACAAGGGCAGTTAACCTTGCAAATTTGGGGGTAGAAAATGGCCTTTATCTCCTGGGAAGGATCGTGGCATTTCCTTTCTTAACTTTGCATTGGCAGAGCAACGTGTCCCTCAGGGGTTTCTCTAAACCAGAGGTTCCCAACTCCCAGCTGAGCCGAGCTGCAACATGAGAAACTTGTGCTTTCGGATGCTGGAGCTAAAAGGTTTCGTCGTACAGTTTGTCATGTAGGACAAATGTAAGTGTGGGTGTATGATTAAGTTCAGAATGTGTGCTGACTAATGCAGTTGATTTTAAAACCACTTGACCTTTTTCTTGAACTCAGGAACCTTTTCACAAATTTTTCGAGGTAGTTTTTCGTCCACAGGAACACTGGTAAAAATTTGGACAAAGAGCTCAAGGCAACAACTTGGACTCCAAATTCCCCGAATCCCAGTCTGATCAAACATCTTTGGGACATGCTGGTACCCCACCTCACATTGTACAGGAATCAAAAGATCTGATGGTAGCGCCCTGACGCCAGACACCAAAGGACACCCTCCAGAGGTCCAGTGTCCATGCCTTGACAGATGAGAGCCAAGTCCGGTCTAAGGAGCACCCACCGTGGATTGGGGGTACCTCTGGGGTACCAACCCGTCCCTCAAATGTTCGATCAGGTTGGGATCTGGGGTATTTGAGCTCTTTGTCCCGTTCCTCGGGTCATGCCTTAGCAGTCTTTGTGGTGTGGCGTGGTGCATTCTCCTGCTGGGGGGTCACTGCCATTGACAAGTGCCAGTGCCAATTACAGAGGGACAATGGAGAAAGAAGAATTAATAATTAATAATTAATAAAAAAGATCAACATTCCCTGTGTTTCCTGTGTTGCTGTGTGCTACTGCAAGCCAAAACTCACTAAACATTTTCTGTTATTTCCTCATTATTTGACTAATCTTCATCTAATTTGCCTAATCTTTCACAGTTGTGAAGGTAGTGGGATAGAAAACACAAATATGATGCAAAAGCCTTATTCATTCCTAAATCATCACACATTCAGCCTCATGAAGGAAGTCTTGTGATCATAGTTTCAGCATTTCCTCTGCCTTAGAGGTGTTCACTTTTATGAACAAATCTTTATCGGACAAATATTTGATCTGAGCTGAATGAAGTTATTTGAATCAGCAGAGTGATTCATGAGGTCCATCTCTAATCTGCATACCTCTCAGCATTGTGTGAAGGTCAAGATGCACTGATGTGATGAGCTTGACCTTTTGTCCCTCACAGTCAGCTGCTGGCAGTTTGCCAACGCAACATGTCACAGCAGTGTGTGTTTATCTTTCCAAACACAGGCTGAATGACACAGCTCAGCTCATGACTCAGATGGGTTTTTTTCCATGACGAGCGAAGTCCACAGCTGTATTGTCCATTTCATGAATAGAGTCTGTGATAAGGATGCGGAGCCACTTTGTACAGCCTACATGCATTTTTTTAAATTAAATTCTTACTAATGCTGGATGATACTCTTACTTGTTTAGGTCAGTCTTTCTCTTTAAATGTAAAGACTTGGTTCACTCAAATTACAAAAAGATAAACTTTTTTTTTTTTATTTACACCCAGTGGTATTTAGCCATGCATGCTGTATTTGTCCAGGTTTTGAAGTATCTTGAAAGTGAATGGAATTTTTATGTGTGTCTCAAAAACACATTAGACACTCAAAGAAATTATTTGGTCCATTTTGTCAGGTTTGTGTATTTCAGTTACATACAAATTCCTTTCAACTGAGTCAAGTAACTCTAACATAAAACCAAAAAATATAATGTATGTAATAAAATCTAATAAAACTGAGATGAACAGACTATGAGAATCAATGTGACTACAGCTCCACAAATGTGCCTAATTTATTTTAATAATGTTCATGTAATTACTGTTAATGAAATTCTGTGTATTTCAAATATTTGAGGTAAAAGTTAAGAAGTATATTCAACATATTTGAAATACTCAGAGTTTTATTAACAGCAATTAAGTAATTAACAGTGATTACAAAAATTTCATTTACGTAAATTAGGTACATCCCATGAGGTATAGTTACATACATTTTTTCAGTCTATTTGTCTCAGTTTTATTTGATTTATTTACATGAATAATACTATTTTGGTTTATGTTATAATTACCTGATTTAATTGGATGGAAATTTTATATGTAAGTGGAATATGTAAACTTGACAAGATAGACAGAATAATTTGTTTGAGTGCAGCAAAAACTTTTCCAGGAAAATGTCCCTGTCACTGTGGATGACCTTTCCATTGTAACCACCTTCTACTCACGAAAGGCTTTAAACAGCACAGACACAGTTCAAAGCTCAGGAAAAGGTGGTAATAGACCTTAAGTTGCTCTGTCAAGTTATGATTTCCAAGGTGAATAATGAACGTTGATGCTCAGTTTTTAAGTAAACACAGATAAGAAGTACTAAGCGGGCTTGTATGTAAACAGATCCACCTGCATGGCACCTGAGCGATGCAGTGATGAAGACCATGTGATGCAGGGCAGAAGAAGCTGGTAATAGGACTTTTTAATTGAGGTTGTTTTATCCGTCCACAATTCTTTTTTAAGACTGAACTTTGATGCTTAATGTTTTTGTAATTTGGGTGGATGAAACCTTAAATCAGCCAGTTAACCTGAAAAATAGACAATTAGTTTAATAGTTTGTCTTTATGTTTCCTTGGTTTTAGCTAAGCAATATATAGCCTACATATATATCTATACACACATATATAGTGTCCTTGGTTTTGGCTAAAAGATAATGTTGTCATAATGTATCGTGTTAGGTTTTTGAGATGCCATGGCAACAGACAAACACGAACAGGGGAAACCCACAGCACTGAGCTCTGTGGTGGTGATTTCTCATCAGACTGATTTTTGTTTTAGTTATTACTGTTTACAGAAAGGTATATGAGTCATACTTACAGTCACCAGTGCAGCCCCCTTTAAATGCTCTCTTAAATGCACACTTGATACAAACATCAATTGGAAAAATGATATGAGTAGAGGGACTTTACCTTCAAAATGAAACATTTTGATTTGCCATAAATAACACCTACCTACTGTAGAGCATTCATCTGTCTTCAGTCTGTTCTTTTTTTGCTGCTTTCAATTTTTTCAATGCCGTAAATGCAACAGTATCCAGCCCAATATCCAGTTACCCTTCCTGTAAATACACATGCCTGTTAGATCCTCATCAGTCATTCGTACTTCCTCTCTCAGCACGGGTTCAGTCGACTGTCGAAGACTGTTTCACTTCCTGCTCATGCTTCCTCTCACTATTTTCTATCTCCATGTAGATGTTGTGTTCAGGTGTTACAGTAACAAACAACATTAACATTAATGACAACAGTCCCAGATGCACAGTGTAACTATAGTAAAGCACAAACACGTAATTATTCTCATTATCACATTTATTTAACACTCAAAGATCCTTCAGATCACCCAAAATATTAATGTTAGTGTTTTCACATTTACACAAATTATATTTTAGCCATTCAGTTTATAATTTCCCGATCACCAGTCATTACAGTGCAAGCAACTAGCAATGGTGAAATACAACTTTGCAAGAGAAGTCAGTCACAGGCTTCAAATAAGTGACTGTTCTTGTGACAGAAGACGTTGAATAATTTATTATTCAAATACAATGAATATTTTGACATCAGGAGAATATAGTGTCAGAGTCTAAATCAGTATATTGCACCACATGACAACAGCATTCATCAATCTGACAGATCAATTTGCATTTTTCACTTCAACTATAATCATTAAACAGAGCTGAATAAAAAGAGTCCAAACCAAATGACAAGGCACAGTCGATATATCTGTATGGCTTATCAGATAACTGTAGCTTAGTATAAATACGGTATATTGTACAGCTGTAGAAACAGCTATCCTTGCTCTCTCCAGGAAACTGTCACAGCACATGACCCCAAAAATGCCACAGCTTGAACAGACAAGATATAAAGTGTTAATTAAAGCTGGGTTTAGGCAGTTTTATTCTAGATCCATTGGGCCAAAATATTATAATAGACTTATAACATATTGTAATTCAAGTGGTCTGAGAGAACACTAGACTTCTGCACCTCCTCTTGGCTCTGTTTTCAGGCTTTAAAACAATTAGGCAGTGACAGGAGATTTTTCAGGGAGGGCGCTCCTATTGGCTGCTCTTTAAATGCAGATGCATGCAGGGAAAGCCTGATTCAATGGCGAAGAATCTTTCAGAAAAAGTTGGTGTTCTTACAGAGAGGGAGGACCAGCAGGAGGAGGGTGGATTTTCAAATTGTGCACTTTTTTATTTGCCTTTTCCAGATTTCTACCTACCCCAGCTTTAATGAGCGTAAGAGGTGCTGGTAGGCAGGGCTGGTTACCTTTGGACAGAGCAAGCTGTGTCCTCATTTCCAGTCTTTATGCTAAGCTTTCCTTCGACGGTCAAATATCGGTATTGCTATTGGCCTCAAGAATCCAGTATCAATCACGCTTTACGACACAACACCATGTACCTGCATACTCAAACCTGTTACTCAGTATGACAAATAGCAGGTATTTATGCATGGTCAAAAAGTAGTGCTTAAGATGTAACCTGAGACAAGAAGAGTAAAGTTTCAGTGCTGTTTTTCTACCTTCATGAACATTACTTCATTGCTCTGTTGTCATTTTTTCATAGTTTTAAACTTTTTTCTTTTTATCTTTTAAATGTAGTAATTGCATGAAGAATTTCTTGGCTGATCTAGGAGGTGGACGACTGCTTTCCGTCTCTTGCTCGTTAACCCTTTCTGCCCGGGTTTTGTTGTGGGTCTCAGAGTGGCTTCTTCTCTTCCAACCTCCTCGAAGAAAAGCCCACTTGGGCTCAGCAGCTTTCTGTTTATCATCTTGGTAGTGTGGCGGAGAGTAACCAGCAGCTCCTGCGGGAGATGGATCATTGGCACCATTATCTCTTTCTGTGTGCTTGCGACTGAGTCGTGGCAGAGAGCTGCTCCTCCTACTAGAGCTTCTGTACGATGTCCTTCCTGTATGTCCCGACTGGTCAGCCGTCCTCCCCAACAGCCTCTGCTGTAATTCGTAGCTCTCACCAGATGGTCCGATCAGGTGAAGTTGATCATTCTTCTGACATACCAGCACTAACTTGTACATGTTTTTGTCTTTCTGAATTCTCTCCAAAAGAGCCTGGCCATCATGATCCACATGCTTCAGAGGAACTTCCTGTGTGCGCAGCGACTTGTTGAGATCATTCAGGAGGCTCTGAAGTTTACCCACAGCTTTCCTCGAGCCATTCCCCAGTAAAGTGATGTTGCAGTTGTCACCAACTTCACACACATCCATTCTAACATCATGGCTGACCAGGATTGTGTCAAGGTCTCTTTTCCTGAGCTGCTTTGCGTAGCTAAACACATCTGCATCAACTACAAAGGACTCCCTTCCAGACCTGAGTGAGCGGCCCAGGGTTAGATGTTTGAAGGGCGCCCAAGATGAGGAGGCGGTGGGTGAAGATGGAGAGGCATGCGGAGGTTTGTCTCGGCCTCTGCCACCATTTGACATCGAGCTGTTACTGTTGTAGTGTTTGGAAATGGCTCCAGAGGAAACCGCTGGGACGGTCCTGATGTCTGTCTTAGTTTGCGATTTAAGGATCTGCTCCAAAGACGCCTTCACAGCCTTCAGTTTCAAAAACGACCCCTTGACACGCACCTGATCTCCGCTCAGATCTGTAATCACAAAGCCATGTGACCTGAGGATTCTTCGCACCTCTGCCTCATCGGGGAAAGTACTTAAATTTACTGTCGCCTCCACTGGTAAATCCACCTGAGAACAGACAGACACACAAAGAGCTCACACGCAAACAATTCAGAGAGAGGAAAGGATGAATCTGACCTAACATAGTGTGTTATCTCAGTTACCTCAGTATGCTCAGGTGCTTTCACTGTCAGATGGTATTTGTGATTATTCATGTCCAACACATGGGGGCTCCTTTGCAATACTCGAGCAGCAACTGTGGAAAGAAATACAGAATGGACTTGATTTTTGCCTGTGGAAAGACAAATAGAAAAAATAGAAATCTCTGTTTTTACTGGTGCTAACCTACGGGATCCAGTACCAAAGTAACATATAAAACAGAACATATAAACTTTAATGTGATATTACACATATATGAACTAAACTGCAGGTTGATCTCCTGTTTTTTTTTTTTGAGTATGAGATATATAGTTTTACATTTGTCCTATACAACCCAATTTAAGTTTTGATTCTTAATTCTGTGTTTTTGATTTCCTACTTCCTTGCATTTGTTTATTGTTAGTCCTCTCATTTTGATCTTATAATACTTAAACGCATTACAGGCCTACACTTCTAGTATCTGTTGTTGATGATGTATTGGTTGTGTTTTGTATTTTTTTGTGAACTGCCTGCTTTATTCCTTATTTTTATTCATTAAGAAATGCAAATGCATAAAACAAAGAGTGGGTGCTACGCTTCCTCAACGCTACTGTCTTGATATCAGCCATAACCGCCAAGTGAGCGTAGTGGTTTGCAGTTAATGCTCTGAATGTTGCATATAGAACCTTAAATTATGATCCATGTACGCACATATTATTTTGATATGGGCAATTCTGCAAAATGAATACTTTTATTTTTTGGTACTTTTGGTATAATTGGATGCTACCCTTCACCTAAAATTCATGCTCCCCACCATGACTTACTCTCTGGCTTCTTAAATATGATGAAAGCCTGCCCGGGCTGATAGCAGGGGTACAGTACCCTCTCCACATCTCCTCCTCCATGTCTGGTTTTGAAGAAATACAGTCGCAGTTTAGCACATGTCTTCTCAGCCGGTGCAACATCTGGCACGCCCAAAACCTCAATCATACTTCCCTTTTTCTCCATCCTCACGTCGGTGTTGGAGATACTGTGACAGCAAACATAAACACTTGTTATAAATCATACTGTCCACTTTGGGCGGGTTAGATTTATGTTAGGCCTACATGATGATGTTTTGAGGTTACCTGAAACTTCTATTCCAGGTTTCATCGAAAGTGAAAGTAATGCGGCTCTTGGCACCCGCAGCTTCTTTTATACTTGTGGAAACTAAAATGAATGCCGGTGAAAGAGCGAATGCAGCGGTTAAAGTAGTGCAGACAAGACTCACACTCTTTGCAAAGTTAAATCTCGCTTTTTTTCTGATCGTAAATATCCGCCAAATACTTTAGAAATACTACCGAGTGAGTTTAGTGTCGACTGATTAGTTAACTCGGTAACGTTAACATTTCTATTACAGGGAAACATTCGGCGACAACTTCAAACTGAATCGACACTGATAACTTACTTTAAAACTCACTCCTGATAACTTCATGATTCACTTCACTTTGTTTTTAATCAGTGCGCGATGAAACCGAAAGTAATGACGTCACATCCGCTCCAGCTTTACAGTTTATTCACTCCACAATAAAATACAAAATTCCTTCTCATTTTTATCGACTAAGGTAAGATATCACATCTGCCTTTATGGTTTCTGATTTTTTTATATGATAATGATAATAACTTGGCCAATGTTTCAATTAATCAATCAGTTCAATAACAGGTAAGAAAACCCTTCACATTTCATACAAAGATTGCATCCATACACACATGCATACAGTAACACACTATACGGGTAAAATTAAGTTGTATTAAAGGGTTTCATCATCTAATTTAACTGTGAAAATTATACCTAAAGAAAGAGATATAACAGGAATATGGTTAAAAAAAAAGTCATCCAATCATTGATATAAAATTAATGTTAAAATGTTAAGTGAATAAAGCTGTACATGATTTAAAATGAAGAGAGTTGAATTAAACTCTAATGCAACCAATAGTTTTACAGAGAGGCGTTACTTATGTTTTGTCCATTTTTCAATTACAAACATGAAGTGGGGGGAAAATATTAGAAACACATTCATTATATTGCACCCAGTACAACACCACTGCACACTACCACCTCAGCAATACACATCAGATAACCCCTCTCTTGCAGTATAAATGAAAACTGAATATTATGTTAATAAAGTTGAAATTATGACTGATCTATTGTATTGGATTACATTTTACAGGTGTACCTAATAAAGTGGCCAGCAGGTATATATCACGGCAGGAAAGCCTTAGTAAGCACTTCTTATGGTATTTGTTATTTGGCAGTAACTTACAACTTCAGTCCACAGATCATATTTTATTAAATATACCTGCTGTAAATTTGGTAGAATTAATCTACATGAACTAAGAGTTTTATTCTTACTTATAAGCAGAATAAAAATACACGGTGCAATAGTGCCCTCACATGGATCTTTGTAGAATTACATTGTTTCGAAAACAAAATAAGGTCAGTATTTTAAAGCCTTACACCCTCTACTGTTAAGGCAAAAAGCTAACCAGCTTAATTTCATAATCAGATTTAATGTGACCACAGTTGAGTCTCCACGGATTATAATATTAAAGACAAATGTTCCTGTCAAACGTGTTTTTCCTCACAATGTCACTGTAAGTTGAGAGGCTTGGTGAAAGAGTCACCACAAACTACTGCATGCGAATAAAATCAGTTAAAAATTCGACTAAAATGATGCATTTGTCATGTAATCAGGACAGGAAATTGAGTATCATGTTTTTATTCAAACCTTTCTCCAGTTTCTGGATTTTAATTAATCTTTTCACCAGTTGGCCACAATCCAGAATCCTGATGATCACCGTAGTCTAATCTGATAAATGTAACACCAGCTTTAGCCTGAATTTATTTCTTGTTCAGTGATAATCCAGAGACACCATTACTCTGTCACCCACTGTTTTCTTCACCAGCTAACAAAATATATTCTCCGACCACCAATCAAGTTACAAACACACATGCTCAGAACGATGTTTATTTCAACAGTGTTTCTCGTCAAACCCTTGTACAATACAATTTGAATGATTTTACCATCAACATAAATCTTTCTTCTCTCTTCCCTGTTACAGAAATTTACTGCAGGTGCACAAATGTAATCATCGTTTCCTTCAGCGGATGAACTGGTTCTCCAACTCTCTGGATAAACCTGCAGACAAAGAAGACATTGGTATCAACTCCTTACTGTAAGAAAGACAAAGCTCCATCAGGGTGATTTAGGGTAAAACTTAATCTTTACCTGCACTGAAGTCTGGTCATGTTGGTGAATTCCCTGAAGTTTGCAGCTTTAGTGAGGAGTCACATCATTGATCCACGTGGCCAGTAAAACCCTGGAAAGAAAAAAAGCAGTATTTCTAAAATGCTTAAAACACTTTTGTACATTCATGTTTATACAAGGATACAACACTGTCCAATAACCTGACTGGGCTGGACTATGTACAGCGAGGTAAGAGTACAGCAACATTAGAGTATACAAGAAAATGACAAGAAAAATATAAAATGTTTGAGTTCAGTTAATCACTTGTAGCTGAGTTGATCTAGATCGCGACTATCCAGGTCTGATCGATGTTTAGTGATGGACTGCTGGCAAAAAAACAAACAAATGTTTAAGAGGTAAACGTACCATTTGACCTTCCTTGAAACCATGACATGACAGACTTCTGCACTCAATGCCTCTGAACATAGTGCTGAACCTTCCACTCCTGTAAAGCAAAATAAATAAATAAATAAAAGATTCCAGTAGAGCAAACAGAGGACACTGGAGCACAACAAGCATGTCATTGAAACCTACACCTTTGTTTATAGTCGTGACAGACACCACGACACAGGCCTCTGTAGACTGTACAAAAGCTATAAGCATGCAAGAGATGAAAACTCCAGGGTGTGTGCATAAGAAATATTCTATGGATAAGCTTGTGGGTGCTTCGTTACAAAAATTCACGGAGGTGCACAAGCAAGTGCTGTACAACTTTTAGAGCCTTCATGTTCAATGCAAAAGAGGCAATGACATTATTTTTGTGCCAGGGACACTACAGCAAGAATAAACCTAAGTTCAGATGAAAATGTTGGAGGTTTACCTATAACCCTGCCATGAAGAGTCACAGCAGGGCCTCAAACAGCCTCACATCTCTCTAGCAGACACAACAGGAAAGATCAGAGCCACCGCAGGCTGAGCCTCGCTGGAAAGGTCTGCACACGTCCATTCATCCAAGATAATGTAGCGGTATTGAGAAGTATACAAAATGACAGGTTTTCAGGCCACATTTTCTTTAAATTACAAAAACTTACTTATCAAGCTTAAAGTCATACTTGAGGATCAGATGTCAGTCAGGAGGTCTGAGTGGTGCAGGGCCTGGCTTCATCTCTGCAGACCTGACAGAATAAGAACGGAACTTCAAACATTCTGCAGTTTGACGAAGTTTACGTAAAGGTAACATCACACATCATGTGCCATGAAGGGATGAGAGTTCAACTGCTTGTGTAATGTAGCGAAATTGACTTCCCCTCAACAGTGGATTAATTTGCATGATAAAAGCAGATGGCTGTAAATATGTCTGCTGCACATCTGTAGTCTCTAGTGAAATACACTGATATCACATGCCTGCATCACTTCATGGCACAAGGTTTCAGGTAGAGAAATTCACATTCAAGATGTATTTAACTCTTTTAGATTGTCCGAGGTTTACCTATAACCCTGCCATGAAGAGTCACAGCAGGGCCTCAAACAGCCTCACATCTCTCTAGCAGACACAACAGGAAAGGACATAACCACTGCAGGCTGAGCCTCGCTGGAAAGGTCTGCAGAATTAACTATATAAAGCAGTACAGTCACTCGGAAGTCTCCTATTTAAAAGCTTTAATGTTGTTTCCTGTGTGAGCAACGTGCAGAGCTCTTCACATCCCCAGTCCAGTACATTCACATGGGCTGGGAGACATTCCTGCTGCCTAAGTGATAAAAATAAGAATAAAACGCGTCTTTACCTTGACATTTTGATGCTGGACGCTGCAGACATGCCTTCAGTCTGTGAACACAGGAAATAGATGACAGCTGTTAAAAACTTAGTTATTATGTTTGTGATACAACGAGCAGAAGCGGCGGCATGTGACTGATTTTGACCGTTTAAGAACATTTCCTCAACAAAATCGCCATTTTGTCACAGCTTGATGCTTCTGATAACATTTTACAAAGTTAAAAACTTTAAACATTTTGTAATTTACGTCGGATGGTAGACGATTGTTAAATTTACCTCAGGTCAGCCACTCTGGAGACGTCTGATCGTGCTGCCGGATGTGACGTAATTTAAATTAATGCACGGGGTTTCCGTCTTTCTTTTCGTTTACGATACACGGGGTCGCCCAGCAGGGGGCAATAAAGTACCAAAGATGGCGGCGGGGTGTTTGAATATAATTTAACGTCTTCCCTTACAAAAAAAAAGAGATTGTTACAAGTAAAACCCGTCTGTAACTAAAAGGCAGTAGCATCGATAAAACTGTATTTACAGTAATAAAAGGTTAATAAACACAGTACATAGCGATTTAAGAAGAATACAGTAGTGGCCATGCATCATTTATAGCACTTTTCAAATCAGAAGTTAAGCTATGATCATAAAGATAAAAGTAAAGTAAAACAAAATGTATGAACCATGAAATTTAAAGTTATAACATGAAGTTAAAACATGAAATTAGAGAAATAAACTAGTACTGTAGCCTACATTCATCCCAAATAAACCACAATGTATGAAATTTTTTTTTTTTAAAGTTTTATCAAAATGCAAATAATTCCAATAAGGGTGACTCACTTCCTCTTGCTGAAATCTCCCACTCAGTGTGATTACACAGACACAAATAACTTGTTTCTCTAACCTGGGTGGGATCATGTTTGGGATATGGTGATCACATGAGCACAGAGAAATCAGGT
Source organism: Epinephelus awoara (assembly GCA_035609425.1). Taxonomy (NCBI): domain Eukaryota; kingdom Metazoa; phylum Chordata; class Actinopteri; order Perciformes; family Serranidae; genus Epinephelus; species Epinephelus awoara. Next base: position 26,299,695 of record CM069310.1, on the reverse strand, counting down.
TATTCATGTTCCCCATATACATCCTGGTTTGACTCAAATTACTCCAGTTAGCATATTTGGGTTTCTCATAAACCGAATATGTGTTCACATACTCAAACACAAACAGGATACTCCCAATACCCCATGTAGACCCATTCAGTGATAACCAATGTAAAACAAATCTTCACCTATTGCATGGACTCCAATAGAAGATACAGAACACAATTCCTTATGTAATGATCACATGGTATCAATTTCACTTCCTATTTTAACCATATGGACTGATGACAGGAGAGTTCGGCACATTATACAGCATATTTATAAGACTTTTACTTTTTTTTTTTTTTTTTTTTTTTTAAAAAAAAAAGCCTTTTTCACAAAGTTATGATAAAACCAAGAAATTAAGTGGTTAAGTGATGATTACCTACTGTACATACAGGAATATATGACATTTAATAGGCTGTGACTTGAATGGAATTTGACCTATAACTTTTGTATTTGTATTTTTGTATTAAACAGGGCTATAAATAGATAGAGAAATAAAATAGTACAGTAAATACATCCAAAATAAACCACAATGGTTTATTGACATGCAAATATTTACAAATAAGGCTTTCTCTCTTCCTCTTGCTGGAAATTTCAGTGATGACAAGTGGAAAACAAATCTTCACCTTCACCAAACAAGATACATAATGCAAATTCATTACGTATCAATCACATGATATCAATTTCACTTCCCATTTTAACCATGTGGACTGATGAAATGAAAGTTTGGCACATTATACAGCTCATTCATAAGACTTTTACTTATTTACTTACTTTACTTTTTCACAAAGTTATGATAAAACCAAGAAATTAAGTGGTTTAGTGATGACTACCATACATATATGACATTTAATAGGCTGTGACTTAAATGGAATTAGACCTATACCTTTTTTTGTATTAAAAAGGGCTATAAAAGGATAGATTAATTAAATAGTACAGTAAATACATCCAAAGTAAACCACAATGTTTTTTGTGGGGGTTTTTTTAAGTTTCTTAAAATGCAAATATTTACAAATAAGGCCTTCGCACTTGCTGGAAATTTCACAGTGAGGACAAGTGCAAAACCAATCTTCACCTTTAGCATGCAGTCCAAATCAAGATACAGAATGCAAATTCCGTCATGATCACATGGTATCAATATCACTTCCCGTTTTCCCATGTGAACTGATGACATGATAATCTGACACATTAAACAGCTCATTTATGAGACATACACCCTTAAAATAGGCTTTTTCTTCAAAAAGTTGTGGTTTTTTTTAAGTATCTTTGACTGATTTATTCAGCACCTTACAGTTCATTTTACTGGATTTTAGAATGAAACCAATAAAACCATAAAAAGTGATACAAAAATTGCTTTTTAGCTACCGCCACAGATCGTCTCCATGTAGGAGGGCTTTTATAACTCAGTGGACAGACGTTGCTGGTGGGTGTTGGCAGCTCGGACGCATCCACCAGGAGGGTGCTCGTGGTCGATGACTCAGCCTGCATTGCCGTACAACAATACAAACCATAGAGGAGCAGACTTCTGCTCTGGCCGTCTGTCGTGGCCTGCGCCATCAGCAGACGTCCGAGATGAATTTCAGCTTTGTTTGTCTGCAGTGATGCTGACCGCTCGCCCAGCTGGCGGGGTTTGCATACTGATGAAGAAAACGTACAATCTGAATCTGTGTTTAGACACAAACATGAGCTGTTTTAGCTGCTCCTCCTGTTTCTGTGTGACTGGGAGACTCTGACGTTTGAGAAAGTTTTTATATTTAATAAAAACAACAGTGGAGCCAAGCACAGACTTCAGCATCGAGGCTCTGATGAGGCGATAAATAAGAGCTGCATTATCTCCACCAAACGATATACTATCATAATTTGATCTCCTTGAATAATCCTATTTCCACCATGTCCTGGGATTAATCCTGACAGAGTCTGTACAATACCAACAACAACATAAACAGTAGAGATCAGGCCAAGCTTGAAATAATTTACTAGACTCAAAAAATCAGATTATGACATTTCAGCCTCTGGGCAGAGTCTTAAAATAGATCAATGACCAAACATTTGTTTTACTTTAATATCAGTTGTTATTCTATATTAAAGCAGGGCTGCAGCTCCTGCTGAGGACAGTGAGGTCATGTCTTCTGTAGTATGGGGGGAGAGACTTGGGGTTGGGGTCATGGGCGGATTATGAGACAGTGGGTCCCCGGGCACAGACATGTAAAAGGCCCCACCACCTCTCCTCTTTAACCTCTTTTTTTGTTGTTGTAGTTGTTATGCACCTCTCTGTTTTGTGTCTCTTTGTGGTCATTATGTGTCTCTTTGCGCTTACATTGTGTCCCTTTGTAGTTGCTTTGTGTCTCTTTAAAATTGTTTTGGTCTTTGTCTCATATTTTTTTCTGTCTGTTTTTGTTTTGCCCCTTTCTGTAGTTTGTTGCATCTCTCTGAAGTTGTGTTTTGTCTCTTTGAAGTTGTTTTTAGTGTCTCTCTGTAGTCATTTTGTGTCTCTTTGCAGTTGTTTTGTCTTTCGTAAGTTGTTTTTTCTCTTTGTAGTCATTTTGTGTCTCTTTGAAGTTGTTTTGTGTCTCTTTGAATCATCTTGTGTCTTGTTGCAGTTGTTTTGTGTCTTTCTGAAGTTGTTTTGTCTCTGTAATCATTTTGTGTCTCTTTGTAGTCATTCTATGTCTCTTTGCAGTCTTTTTGTGTCTCTTTGAAGTTGTTTTGTCTCTTTGTAGTCCCTTTGTCTTTTTGCAGTCATTTTGTGTCTCTTTGAAGTTGTTTTGTGTCTCTTTGTAGTAATTTTGTGTCCTTTGTGGTTGTTTTGGCCTTCTTTCAAGTTTTTTAAGTTAGGTCAATTTCTGTATAAACAACAACAAATGCATCTGTATTAGTATGGGACAAATTATTATTTTAAACATCTGTTATCAGCCTAGAATTTCATGGCGCAGCCCTATTTTTTACATTAATATTCTATCACATGGCTACACATAATGTGAAAGTGTGTCCGATTTAGAATAAAAATCTAGTCGAGTCATTGCTTAGGTGTGACTGACAGGTTAGACTGCTGAATGAACCTTGTGTCAGACGTCAGAGGATTGGCCTGATCTCAGACACCACTCCACATCACCAAACCAGATCTGTAATCTACCTAAAGGGGGTTTAGCGAGTCAGCTCAGTGCTACGCTGCTCCAAATGTCGTCACTGCTCTATGATTTGTATCAAGGTGACGCTCTGTGGATCATCTCCAGCTGAGAGTCACACATAACGACTCCACCCTGTCAGAGCCTTTTCTCAGAATCACTATGGCGTCATGTCAGTGACTTTCATTACAGCTGCTAAATATATATCCTCCATCTGTTTAACTGCTGCAGCACAATATACATGCAGTGTGTAACAACAGGGTTGCTTTTGTTTCAAACTTAAGATTCAAGTGAGACTTATGTAAGTGGCATTAGATTACACTTGAGTCGGCATGTGAATGATGCCTTTGTGTGAGTGAGTGTGTGTGTGTTGTATCAGCTGACCAACATCTCTGAGCTCCTGTAGAAGCCACCTGGTCTGAGAGATTGCTGTAGCTAACAGTTAATAAGGCTGCAAAGAGCCTCAGCTGTGAACCAGCCCACGTTCCACCAGAACCATTGTAATCAAGGATGTGTCATCAACGGAGGGTGCTGCACAACAAACAAGGACAGTCTATTAGTAGAAGCAACTTTTATTTTGTTATCACAGATATTTGTTTTTACCCCTAAAACAAGCATGGACCAGTTATCAATGAGATTAATTAAATAGCTACAACATTTGCAAGATTGGGCTAAATGAATAAAAGTGACTTGACTTGAATGTAGAAAACAAAGAAATGTAGGAAATCCTTACATCTAAGAAGCTGTAAACTACAAATGTTTGATGTTTTTACTTGATAAAAAACATACACAATAAAACAATCATCAAACATATATAAAATATATACTTATATTTCATTAAAATCTGTATTAGTTTGGGTTTTGATCAATTCAGGAGGCAGATCAGTTCAAAATCTGGTAAGAAAAGTTGGATCGTTGTCTTAAACAATGAAAACCAAACTGACTCCATGTCTGCTGATCTAATAATGTTCCAGCTCTGTCCCTATTTTGACGTTAATATTAACTGGCAGGGCCCCTTCTGTTTAAATCTGTGTGCTGGGGCGGTCTGACGTGGACCCACAGTTCAGTCTGATCTGGATGCCACAGAAAGACAGAAAGACCAGGAGAGCTGAGGTACAGCTGAGGCTCCAGCTGGTTGAGGAGCTCCCGGCCTCTCTTATGAAACCACGCAACAATCTGAGAGGATTTGTGAGGTTTGCAGTTTGAGGATAATTGAGGTTTGATTCAGACTTTAGGGGTTTAATGAGCCAGTAATCCTTTCCACCTGATGATCGCCAAAATGAGGTGAAATACTTCATTCCCTCCTGGTTGAGAGAAAGGCAGTGTGGGGCCATGATGTCTTTGTGATCCTTGTTGATTGTGTTAAATCAACCATTGTTAGTAAATCAGTGGTGGAATGTAACCAAGTGTTGTAACATGTACTGTACTTAAGGACAATTTTAAGGTACTTATACTTTGAGTATTTCCACTTTCCTCTACTACTACTACTCCACTACATTTCAGGGGGAAATATTACACTCTTTACTTCACTACATTTATTTGACACTTGTAGTTCCTAGTTGTTGTTTTTTTTTTTAAACCTATATTAGGTTTCAGTGAGAGGAAGCCTCTCTTTTGCAGGAGCCCCCTAAACACATTCCCACAGTCTCACTCCTACACACCTGAAAGCTGCCAAGTACAACCACAGTGTGATCTGCTGGCCACTCAACAGCCCTACTGGAGCGGTTAGGGTTAAAAGCCTTGCTTAAGGGCACCTCAGTGGCTGTAATGAGGGAGGGCTAAGTACCGCTTTTTCACTTTCACCACCTTATTATCCTGCCAGTTTAGGGACTGAAGCAATGACCTCCCCGTCACAAGCTCAGACTTTTTATGTTATGCGATGCAGTACTTAACTGCTAATCTACCCAGTAGTGTACAAAGTATAGAATAAGTTCTACATTGACAAACTGTAACATTAAAATGCTCTACCATGTGTTTGTTAGTGATTAAAACAAAGTCATATAATATTCTGTAAATGCTCTGAATGGAGCCATTCTGCATAGTGCACACACTTTCACTTTTGATACATTAGGTACATTTTGCTGATAATACTTCTGTACTTTTACTTAAAGGTAAACTATGCAGATGTGTCCTAAATGTAAAGATTCATACAGAGGTACTCCCTCTCAATCATCATTTATGACCCACAAAGTATACGGCAGTGTATTTGTCTGCAGAGACTCTGTCTGCCTGTATTTTCTGTAGTCGGGATATTTCTGGGTGTGTACCTTCCGGTCAATAACAGCTTGCAAGTGAGGCTGGGAACTTGTAAAAAGGTAGCAAACAGGTTTCAGACTGAAAGCAGCATTCATCCAAGAGGAAGCTATGAAAATTGCAGCCACAGTGTCGAAAACATGCATTATAATGAAATTAAACACAAGGCAGCCAAAGCTCGTTCCAAAACAAGAGTGAATCTGAGGTTGGCTTTCACTTTTGCTCGCAAGCACCAAAGCAACATTTTCTATTTGATAGGCAGGTGCTGGCAATTTTCTTAGTTAGCTTGCTAAAATATGGGTGTCTCCTACTTCAAGAAATGTAACATTTGTAGAGTAGCTTGCAGTGTATGCACAGGCAGTGTAGAGAAGAGGGGCCAGGTTTAAATGTGTTTACAAGCAGTAGACAATCCTTGTGCAAGTCATCCCACTGAAATGGTCACAGTTAGGCAACAAAAACTATTTGGTTAGGCTTAGAAAAAAATCATGTTTTGGGTTAAAATAAGTACGTTTCTTATGTCACATAGATGAGATGTGAGTGTCAGTGCACGACCAAGAGCAAATTACCTAATATTATGTTAAAACACTGACTTCTGTTTTCACATGAAACACAAACTGCAGTCTCCTGAATAAAAGTCCGCTTTTGTTTGACCCATCCACCTCACCGCCCTCACACTCTATGCAGACGGTCTCACTCTTAATACTTGGATAGATTTACATTTTGGTTAACTAAAAGTCTGGTGCATCACAGATACGCTAACCAGTGCCTTTGGTGTCAATAACACACACTGAGCATCATGACAAAGTGTCAGCATTTGACAACCTGGGAATGAGAACCAGTTGGCTTAGAATACCATTAAGTATAATTTTGATTTCAGGATTTTTACTTTTAGACTACAGAATATCTACTTTCATTGAAGTAAAGGATCTGAGTACTTCTACAACTTGGACTGACAATCAACACAATGAAAAACAGCACGTATGGACACTGGAATAGAGCGCAGCCTGTTCATGTGCGTGCACAGATGTAATTCAGAAGATGGATCATACACTAAGAAGTTTTCCAGTACATGATATTCCCACCATGCAGACTGAGTCAGCCTCTTAGGGCTGCACAGCACCCGATGCAGGATGTTCTCTCTATGTGACTCTGACTCACCATTCCTCAGCTTTTCTTTGTTACTGTCTCCCACCTCTCCACCGCCACCTCCACCGCCACCTCCGCCTCCTCCCGTGTGCCACTATATCGGTCCTCCCATGCCCTCCTCTACCACCCTAACCAGCCTGTCATGTCTCTTTTAAAATCAATGGAGGGATTTATTCCAGGTTATTTAAGGATGCCAGATCCTTCTCTAATAGCCTTATCACATGACACACTGTGCCGGCTTCATGACTCTGCAAATACTCGCATCTCAGCGTCATGTCTTTGCATCAGCTCTAGGAAATCTACATTATGAGTGCATAACGTGTAACTAGTGTCGTTTTTAGATGTCAGGATAAATTAAAAAAAACTCTTATCTCAGAGTCGTCCTGTCCTGAGCAGCATTACTCAGCAGGACGCCTCAGCCTCACACTGTGTTTGGATTTCACAACCTACAGTGTGCGGGAAAAAGTGCTACTCATGGGTGTTTACAGTACAAGTAGATCAAAATGTTTTTGTTCTGGAGCCAATAAAGCCAGAGTACATTGCACATAAAAAGTATTTCACAAGGTAAAGCGATGGCATTAGTGATAAGAGCATTTTTATGATCAGCAACAGAAGCCTACTCAAACATGTGTCGCAATGGTTCAACAGGTTTCTTCCTCTAAATGGGAGGTAATGATTGTTTTCACATTTTTATTTCCTGGTTTGCCACATGAAATACAAACCCATAAAAATACCAGGGACACACAAAGTATTTACAATGAGTAGTATCACTTTTGTTTTTTTCCACTTTGAGAGCTAAACATTTCAGTCTGCGTGACAGATAAGATTTTATGGGTTTTTGTTACATGCAGGGAACATAATGACAGAAGACTGATATGTCTGAGCATGAGGAAATGTCAAAAATTGGCTGGTGGAAAAACACTCAGATACATATTAGAAAAAAGACATTTTTCTTCACTTGTACTGGATACTTTACATAACAGAGAAACAATGCTAAATAATATAAATATTACTCTGTGATGAGAAAAGGCTCTATCTAACCTAATTCTGCATTTTCCATTCCTGCTTAGAGGCACTTAACTTGAGTATTTCAACCCAATCACCAGAATAAATGTTAGCTTTGTCCATTTTTGCAAACCTAGGTATGTTACATTTGTATGTTTCTATGTACCCAATATGTTGAAACTTTGTTTCCTCACATTTTTATGATATAATACCACTGTGGTTTAAGTGTGGTTAGATCTGGTTTAGGCACAAAAACATTTGGTTAGAGTTAGGAAAACATCATGTTTTAGTTTTAGTTTTAAGTTTTTACATGACTGAAAATGTCCAGAGCTCTTGGTAAAACACCTGCTTTTGCTGCTACAAATGCAGCTGGACATGTCCCAAACTGTTGTAAAAAAACCCCAACTGCTTTCGTCGCTATGGACACAGCTGGACATGTTCCAAACTGTTGATAAAAACACCTGCATTTGTCGCTACAAAAATAGTTGGGCATCTCTCACACTCTCATGAAAAAACACCCACCTTTGTTACTACAAACACTGCTGGACATGTCCTGACCTGTCATTAAAAACACCCGCTTTTCTCACTATGAATGCAGCCGGATATGTCCCAAACTGTTGTTAAAAAAAACACCTGCATTTGTTGCCCCAAAGATAAAATTTATCTGCTTTTGTCACCACAATCAGCTAGAAAATTCCAGACCTCTCGTTAAAAAACACCTGCTTTGTTGCTACAAATGCAGCTGGACATGTCCCGAACTGTCGTAAAAAATGACAGCCTTTGTCGCTATGAACACAGCCAGATATGTCCCAAACTGTTGACAAAAACACCTGTATTTGTCGCCTCAAAAACAGTTGGGCATGTCCCACACCCTCATTAAAAAACACCATTTTTGTTGATACAGACACTGCTGGACATGTCCTGAACTGTCGTTTAAAAAAATACCTGCTTTTGTCACTGAAAAAACAGCTGAATATGTCCTTTTGTTGGTCTTCAACAGCAATCTGCTGCGGTCTGCCGCCTGGCAGCTGCCATGTGTAGGTGTCACACCATCCACTTTCATTTTCATTTTGAGAAGGTCAGCTCTAATACATGAAATCTGAAAATGTCATATGTAGTATGAAATGTACAAATGTAACATATCTGTGGTTTGCAGAAACATGCAATGCCAACGTTTATTCTGGTGACGAGGCTGCAACTTTATTCTTCTACAACTTTATTCTTCTACTACACTACATTCATTTGACAGCTTTGGTTGCTGGTTAGTTTTCAGATCAAGATTTTATAAACCAAATGTGTGATCAGTTTATAAAATATGACAGTATTATAAATTTAACTAACAGACAGTATATAAGCCATTAAAATTAGCTCCATTTCAACCAGCTGTAGTGCTGATAATGCATACATAAAAATGGTCCAGTAATATAAAGATATGACACTAACAGATTATTTGAATATTTTTGTTCCTTTACTTAAGGAATTATTTGAATACTGGAAACTTCCACCCTAAAGGTTTGCACTGAGAGAGAGAGGCCTTGAACTTTTCCAGTGGTGTTTATCTACTGTATCCTGGGTGACGGCGCAGCAGAGGGAGGAAGAGATACAGTATCTGTGGTCCTTAAAACACACTTTAACATCCTGTTTTAATCACATGTCCCTCATCAGAGCAGCAGCAGCCACAGCAGAAACACAGAAGCGGATCTGAAGCCTGATTTGATTGCTGCAGTGATTATCACTCCATCAGACAGGCAGTAATTGTGAAGTAGATGTGAGGAGGCAGAGGGAGGCGGGGGGCTGAGCACGAGCAGCTTGACAGCAGGCCAGGTTAGAGGGAGGAGGTCAGGGAAAGGAACATGCTGATCTGCCAGTCATAATTGCTGGATTGTTTCTCGGCCTACCTGTGGGTGGTGTTGTTCAAGACGAAGTCACAGTGTCATTGCGTCTCCTGCTAGGAGTCAAGCTATCCGGGGTTTAATGGCGCACATGCAGAAACATTTTTCTGATCTGCAAAGGGGCTCCGCTCAGAAAAATCAATTAAGAGTGGCTAATGGCAACAGAGATTTTTTTTCCTATGATGGCTTTAATCCTTTTACACATGTTTTAGGGACAGTTGTGGGGAGCAGGGAGGGTGGATGTTTTCACCAGCTCTCCACATGTCTGAATGCATCAGTGACTTTATCAGATTATCTCAGTTATTCCCTCTGTGCTGTAAAAATGTCCTGAGTACTTCCTACTGTAAATGAGCTGCTGGAGATACAGCTGGCTTTGCATGACAAGAAATACCAAGCATAAGTGCATGGTCACACCCGGAAGTGGCCCTCGGGAGTAGGCGGTGTTTTATCAATTTTTTTGCCTCTCATTCAGCAGAGCAGAACAAAACTGGATATGGCAAAAAGCTGATATGATTGTTTCCTTGATACCCTGCTCTCCAAGTATCTACAAATAGATGAAATGTCCAAACTCTTCAGTGTAGTGCATGAGTCCTGCTCTGACCCTCCTACCTTTTCATAGCACTCACTGTGATATGAACTGCATAACTTTATGCGTCGGAATATGTTGAGCATGTTCATATTAATGATGTTTTATGTTTGAATTAAGACTCCAAAACGCACAAGCAGATTCACAAAAGGAATGTAGTGGGGGGTATATGCAAGTCATTGGGTATATCCACCTCTTTGTCTGGCTGTTTACAGTACTCCCATCTATCAGCTTAAAAGTTCCTGGAACATGTAGAACAGTATTCCCACTTCCTCCTCTGTAACCTACCAGTCAACCTAGCAGTACACCCACCTCTTCAGAGAGTTGGTGGCAACTGAGGTGCACTGACAGACTAAGACATTGCACCCCAAATATGATTTCTCTCCGTCCCGTTTAAATTCCTAACCTGAAGTTTGGAGAAATGCCTCTGGGCCTCGTTTGCCAGGACCTGTAGCTTGTGCCCTGAAAAATTCTGTTTTCTCTCTGTCACTGCTCTGCCTACTCTGTTCTTGGCACAAAGGCAACATTTATACTTAACATGGATAATGGCAATCAGCCCCAAAGAGGGCAAATTGCACTCAGCCGCAGAACATTATGAGTGTGTTTGCGCTGTAATATAATTAGTGCAATGTTCTTTATGAATTGGGCCTTGAGACACGGCAGATAGCAGCTGCAAGTAGGGCTGGGCTTTGTCACAAAATTATAATACCAGTAATACCAGTACCCTTTAAGTAATACTGCATTAGGTTATGCTAACTAGGCAGACGTTAAACTGTTCACTGCGAGGAGAGCAGCTCTGAATATTGGGGATGCTCAGGGATCAGAGCCCCAGCACAAAAATGATTACATGTAGGTATCGTTTGACTGTAGAGGTTTCAATACCACTTGGTATTGGGTTGTTTGGTTGATACCTGAACGGTATCGAGAATACCCAGCCCTAGCTGCAAGTGATTCATGGAGCAATCAGTGGCTGCAATCCATTCTTTATCCCCTTAGTGTAACTTCTGTTTCAACTGTTCTAGACATCCCATTTAATATCCCATTAAAGTATTGATGCCTTTACCTCATAAATCATGACACATGCTCTCCCCCACATAAAAGCATGTTAGCTGCTTTTAATTTTAAAGGCGCCGTATGTAAGAATGTGGCCAAAATGGTTACTGCATTCAATATAAAAATACTGCCGCGAGTCGTGTCCGCCCTCCCTCCCCTCCTGCCTCGAGGCTGCTGGAGACTGATTGGTTTGCCCACAGGCGGCTGCCGTGGCAGGGCTGCGTCGCCGCATCCTTGATCTTAGGTTTTCCAGCGGACCGTTCGAGCAAGTCCGGCTTCTCTGCTGCTAACGCTGCTGTCGGGATGAGGAGGAGCGGGCTGCTAAGTTTGGGTTTAGTCGCACCGTCAGCCATTGTAGCTCAGCCCTAACTGTAACTGATGCTGAGACTCTACTGATTGCATGACTGGTAGACAGCAGGCCAAAACACAAATTCAAAACATAAACATGATTTGCGTACAGTACATTTTTTTAAAAAATGCGAATATTCTGGCTGTACTATTGTTGTCGGTGAGATCAGTATGTTATATTAACATTATTCCTTATTCTCTGTGACATATTAGGATGATTTTACGACTATTTGCTTTAGATTTCTTACATACAGACTTCAGGTTAATAAGATGAACTATTGGTGAAAGCACTGCTTTAATTTAGTTTGCCTTTGAGGATGAATCCACTGCTTTCAATTAAATGAACTGATCTTGGTTTGCCATTTTGCTGAATGCTGGTTTGACTGAGCCTTCAGACTGAGTGACCAAAAACAGGAGGCATTTTTTTAGCTATAGTACGTGATTTATGACATTTTTAAGGAGGGAAGATTATATTCGCTGTGGTTGGAGGACTGAAATATAGCTGTGTATTTGCCCACATTTTAACCTTGAGGGATTTCATATCACAATTTCACTGCAATGTGTGAAAATTTGTTGAGTCATTATATTTAGTCCCCTCATAAATTCAAGCACCTCTAGCTGTGAACTCATCCTCCTCCCTCTGCTTTTCCTCAGTGAGTCAATCCCATTAACCTGTTGGGTAAAGGTTCAGGTTATTCTTGGACTTCTAAACAAAAGGGCATGAGCAGTGTGAGACCTGAGGCCAGGTGAGCAGCTCGTAACCGTGGTAACATGTCAGGAGCTGCCTCCTACTGATACCTTCATTCATAAACAACACCCACGAACAAGAGCCCAGTGGCAAAACCAACATTTTAATTAACGAAGATGGTTTTTCAGCCACATTATTGAACGTTTTGGGTCAGTTTAGCTTTAAAACTTCATTATAATGCTGAGCTAGAGTTCAAGTATGATATAACCTTTACTTATACAATTATGATTGCACTCTATGTGGGAGTACAGCATTTTTCACCAACAAAAAACGAGTAGATTTCATGTAAATGTGTCATGTGAGTGTCTGACCACATGCCCCTGGTTGTGCAGGTTATATTTAAAAAGACTCTGCAGGAACACGGGCGGAAATTTCCACCACAGACTAATCAGCTGATGACAGTCGATCAATGAGACCATCACAGTCCAGTGCGCTCACTAACTGATCTCCTGGTAGTTTTCCACATCAGCGGGCTCAGTGATTACAGATCTCATTGAGAAAAGAGGGGCTAGGCTGCAGGGATCTGTCTTTAAGTCTATTATCTGTGGCCCAAATCCAACAGGATCCTTCTGCTAGTCCGACCTGAACCTTCATCACCCAACACCATCCCCCTTGCTACAAGCCTCATTTGCACAGTGAAAACAACAAAAAGTAATTATTGCAGTTTGGGTGTTTTTACCTTTTTGCTTGAAGCTTTTGTTTATGCACATTTTATTTTTTATTTATTTATTTTGTCTTTGCCTCAGAGTGGGCTCTGACCAAACATTCACCTTTTGTCTGTTGTTTGAATAAACTGCTGCTTTTTATGTGAAGATTTTAGCTTATTCTGCTGTTTGACTTGTTGTAATTTGCTCCAGATTATCTGCAAGCATCAGCTAAATGTTGTAAATGTAAATGCAAAGCACACTCCATACTTTCTTTGCAAACTTTCATGACCCAGGAACCTAGTTTTCTCAAGTAATACTCATTTCTACCTTAACAAAAACCCTTACCTTTACTTTCTGGCTCTGGATGGCAGCCAACTTCTTTGGTTCAGAGTGAAATATTTCAGCAACCATTTAGTAGATTGCAATGACATTGGTTTCAGACGTTCATGTTCCCAACAGGCTCATGAATCTGACTTACTTTGGTTATCCTTAATAAGTCACAAGACTATGACAGGACTCGTATATTTGTCATGAATAGAGATTACAACACTTTTATGTATCAGGCTCTAAACATGTTTACTCCTGCTGTATGTTGGGAATTTTAACACAGAGGTCTATATTTGACTCTGTTATGGAACCAGCCTCAAGTGGCCATTTAAGGAACTACAGTTTTTGGCACTTTAGTGTTGGCTTCATTTTCAGCCCTGGAGGTGTAGTGGTTAGAGCACTCGTCTTCCATATGGAAGGTCCAGGGTTAGATTTTTTTTCAGGAAGCCAAAAAATGTTCAACTTAAAGTAAAACGCTGCAGCTGCTCGTCACTGGCCTTTTGTACCCAGTCATCCAATCACAGTGGAGGAGGGGCGGGACAAATACCACAAAGACCAACCATCACATCGCTGAACAACATTGGCGGAGAAATTCATTCTGAACTGAAAACAGAGCGGCCCTCTCTCCCTGTCTGCTTCAACCTTACCTTCCTACCATTTTTACTTCTGCGGATATTCTGTATCATAGCAACCAGACGCAACCAAGGCATCTCTACTGAAAGAAAAACACTGTGCCCTTCATTGCACCTTATTGTCCTTCTGTATTCTGCACATAATGATGAACTAGTATTTAATTTGTTTTAAATCTGTGTCATCTTTGTCATTCATAAAGCAACAAAAGACCTCATAATAGCCTAACAATAAAGCTTAAAGCGCTAAAATCAGGAAGTAGTAATTTGCAAAAACAACAAAAAATGATATTAGTACTGCATATTGTGCTGTTGAGACAGCCTTAATAACCGCAAAAAATAACCAGAAATTAATTCACTGTAACAGCCCTACGTGGAATGTTCCTTTAAACAGTTTATCAAAAGCTTTATTAATATTCAGTCAACTACAAGTTGAATAATTGACAGTTTCTGCACTAAAACATAACTGACTCCTACAAATGTTGACAACTTAGAGGTGTAATGTTTCTTATCTCACAGCAACAAATTGGAGACAAGCTACGTGACCTTCTGGAACTTTACAAGCAAAAAACAGTGGAGAGCACAGATTAAATAACAAAAACAAGGTGTTGTCTCTTAGTGAACTTTGTTCAGCGGGAACCCGTCAGAAACGGAGGAGCAACAAATGCACATAACACCAGATGTCTGAAGCCGTCCTGGGCGGTGAGCTGCTATAATTAGCCAGACACACTTGAGCCAGGGCCAGAGAAAGAGCCTATCTGCAGGAGGCGAAGTCCAAATCATCTACAGTGCTGCTGGGAGCCGCTCGGCTCACTTTTGATGTCCCAGCAGGAAACATGACATAAATATACCCGCTGGTCACCCATTGTTAAAAACACACCCAGACCCTGAGGTCTCTATCTAAGACAGCAAACCAACAGGGTGTTTCTTTTTTACACACTAAAACTTTCCATGTTGCAAAAAGCTCAGATTCTGCTCCTTCAGTACAGACTGTTTCAGCTCGCTCAGTACACTCAGTACAATCCAGCACTAATCTCTTTAGGTTTGATATGCCTGGGATTTTTCTGCTGATTTCAGCTTGTTTGTGTCGCCGCTCCTCCAGCTGTTGTTGAGATGTGATGATGCTGTAGTCATACAGAGACAAACAGCTGATGTGAATGTTTGGGAGTGTGTCTGTGTTATCTCCTTCAAGTCGGTGATGTCTTTTATATTATTAAATTCTTAAATTTTGATTTATATGAACATACAAATGGAAACTGCTGCACAGGAATGTTCAGAGTTTGTATTTTAAGATTTGTTGCTGTCTTTCGTTGGGCCTCCGTTGAATTCTGTTCACACTGACATGCTTTTAGTTTTTGGGTGCTCCGCTCTCTTCAATGCCATTTGATAGACAACTATCAAAGAAATGATTCAACATTCTAAAAACTACTCTTATTTCTTTTCTTTGCTAAGAGTTGAGAAGATCGATATCACTGTCATGTTTGTACAATAAATGAGACGCTACAGCCAGCAGCTGGTTATCTTAGCTTAGCTTAGCTTAGCTTAGCACAAAGACCAGAAACAGGGGCCAACAGTCAGCCTGGTTCTGTCCAAAGGAAATAAAATCTGAAATAAAATACTTAATCTGCTCAAACTGTACACAAATATGGTGTAAAAATATCACATAGCATTTCTGACAGACTTTTTCTTCACCAGCAGGGACTCCAAAGGATTTTGTATGGATTCCTCAACATTTTGCTCCCTTTGCACAGAGCCAGGCTAACTGTTTCCCCTGTTTCATGCCTTCATGCTAAACTAATCTACTGACTGTATAGCTACATATTTACCATAAAGACATGAGAGTGATATTGATCTTCTCAACAAACTCTATACAAAGTCTATTTCCCAATATGTTAAACAATTTCTCTCTTATTTCCTGTCAACTCTGTACAGTCTGCTCTCCAAACAGAGGCATACAATGACTATATAGCTGGGACTTGAATCCAGATTATGTTTGGAGACTGCAGAGCCATGTGCTGAACTGACCACGTCATCCTCAGTCTCTTCTCTTGCATTTGGCATAATTGAAAATACTAGACTCAGCTGTTATCTACCTCATGATTACATCCTCAACTCTCTGTCTTACTTGGATTTTTATTTTGAAGTGCCCTTGTGCATGAAATGTGTTGCATGAATAATTTTCCTCCATGAAATGTCTGGAGGTCATTCTCTGCTGTAAGAGAGAACAACAGAGGGTAGCTGTGTTCGTATGTATGTCACTGATGCACCTTAGTTTACTGAATAATGGCTCCTGTCATTCAAAGCCTACGGGAGAAGCTGCTAACCTAATAAACTATTTTCCATTTCCATGTACCTGTCAGGAACATTGGATGTTATTATAATGACACACACACACACACACACACACACACACACACACACACACACACACACACACACACACACACACACACACACACTGTGAATAAACCTGCACGCTCCTCCTGTTCACCCCACTCTTCATCCATTCATCCGCTTATTCATTCATGAAGTCAGATTAAGTTTAATCCCTCCGCGCACTTTTCTCACCATATATCCACTCTAGATTTGCTATCTAAGCTTCGTGGTCGGAAGAGGTTACAGCACTTTGTTTTTTTTTACTGAATGAGGGTTTTGTCTCCAGATTATTGTGAATTATGCACAGAGGTTCGGCTAATCCCAATTACGCATACAGAAGATGTATAATCCAACCAACA
Source organism: Epinephelus awoara (assembly GCA_035609425.1). Classification (NCBI taxonomy): domain Eukaryota; kingdom Metazoa; phylum Chordata; class Actinopteri; order Perciformes; family Serranidae; genus Epinephelus; species Epinephelus awoara. The sequence goes on along the minus strand of CM069310.1, from coordinate 26,283,177 downwards.
CCCACTCCCAGCTGTTGAGAGAGAGAGAAGCAGTTGATGTCATGTGAATTTTCCTCCCTGACTACAGCTACAGTGAAATTTATTTGCCCTTTTCATTTTCTACTTCAATTATTTTTTGTAATTCTCTGGAGAGTTTTAGCATCTTGTTACAAAATCTTTTTCACGGAGACAAGGACAAAAACTATTTGTAGATACTGAAGATTTGTTATTTTTCAAACATGCAAAAGGTCAAAATACAACATAAAAAGACAAAATATCAGCTACAAGTGACCGGGGCCTGAAAATATCAGCCTTAATGCAAAGTATTAGACAAGTATTTTCAACAGGCAAAATGTATGCTTCTGAAACGTTCATGCTGTGGTATGATGCTGTACAGTCGATGGAAAAACACCAACAATATATTGCAGCCAGATCATGGACAGCTGGGCCCAGTCCCTCCCAGCTCCCTTAGGACCATTTCATAGGCGATGCGAACAAGCAGCACAAGCGACACGAGCAACGCACTTCCTTTCATAGTCAACACATTGAACGCAAGAGACGCGGGCGACACTTGAAATACAATACATCGCTCGTGCAATAGGGGGTAGCAGAGTCACTGGTACATTCCAGGTGATATTCATATTTGATATTCAGATCAAAATGGCTACTGAAGAGAAGTGCATTCTGATGCTACTTTTGAATCGTCGGCGGCAAAAAAAAACACGCAAAACGTAAGGATAGAGGTGGCCTAGAAGGTGGTATGTCCACCCTCTGAATTACAGCAGAGATGAGGATGGAGAGTTTGTCTCTCTTGTGCACCCAATGCGAATCATAGATGAGGAGAGGCATTTTAAGTACTTTCGCATGTCCCTCATGTTCTTCCAATCTTTTTTTAACTGTTTCGATTCTCATTCCCACTGCCATTTCCATCTCTTTCCACGCATTTTCTACTGCTATTTTATTAGAGTGCAGGGCACTAGAACTGTCATATAAATGGGGATGTGCCTGTACAAGTTCACAAAGTTTTTCCTCCTCGCCACCATATTTCATACCTGCTTCTTCTGTGAATAACAAAAAGTGGTTAATTTCAAGTATGTCACTTGCATTATCACCCCTGCTGGCAACGCATGGTATTACACACATCGCTGTGTCGCATATCAAAAAAATGGACAACACATTTCGAGACGCAAGCATGTATCATGGCAGCCAATGCGTCTTAATGCGTCTCAATGCATTTGCTTATTTGCGTCGACTATGAAACGGCCCTACAGTCAACATGCCGGCTAACATAACAAAAATTGGGACTAATTCATATCGTGCCTAATTGCAGTGGGACATAATAACATATTTGCTATGGAATTAATCTGCAGATGTTATGATTCAAAATGAGACCAAACCTTTCTCTGAATGTCAGTTTTTAGACACGGCGAAGGTCAAAATGTGGCCAGTAACAGACTAGGTAAAGCTTGTTGCTTTTGATCGAGCCAATTTCCAAAGAACTTGTGGCCCCTTCTTATTGTAATCAGACAGTCTGTATGGTCACTTTAAGAGAAAGATGAAACCAGCGATGTTGAAGATTCCATGTCTGAGAAAGGACTTTTGAGACGTAGGCTGCATTCACACCAAATCTGTCGTTCTGGTGATTAGTCGCAGGGTTGTGCAGCGATGTGAATTGTCACTGAAGTGGCACATTTTTGGGGGAGTGAAGGGAAAAATTTCAGCAGCTTTGGTAAGTTTGTTTATTTCCAGTCTGAGCAGCAAAGACTTTCCTCATCCAATGGCATTGCTTTGCATTTGAAACAACTACACCACCAGGTTTCCAGTGCTCGACTCCGGTATTCTGCGGCTGGCTGAGTGTTAGGCTCATGAGCTCCGGCGGCTGCTTCGTCCAGTAGCCTGAGTTCCGTCCGTATACTCGGGCTCAAACAAATACGGCTCAACAAAGAAATGCTGTTCCTCCTCAATTTCAAAGTCTTCAGACATGTTGGGCTGTCCTTTGCTAAAAGACCGTAGTGCAAATTATCTTTTAGCTCTGTGGTTACTGTTGTCTCTCCCTGCGGTGCACGTGTCACATGATGTAAACACAGGTGAGCAAAGCTCATGCTTTCGCTGGTCTCGCGCAAGCACACGCACGTGAGCACGTACACAGAGAAGCAGTCAGAGCTACAGGCTACAGTGAGGCTAAAAACAGAGTTCATATGACGTTTTTCTAAACAACTTTTTATGTCGCGGCTTCAGCACACTTGGACCCCTACGGATGAGCAGTATGGAGATACTTTGTGGATTCAATTTTGTGTTCTTGGACATTAGTCTGGGGCGCCGTATGCCATTAGGTGTGCTAGCCGCTCCCCCCGCCGATCTCCGCAAGGGATGTTAGGACTCTAAAACTTCACCAGTTTTGGGTGCACTATCCCTTTAAAAGATCAGTAGAATTCCTTTTGATTATCATTAATGCAGTATTTTTATTGCCACTGGAAACACACATGCGTGCACACACAAAGTGAGTGCTCTTGTTTGTAGGCTCAAAAACACAAGCTGTGAATACATACACTATTTCTTTAACTCACCATCATATTCAATGATAGAAAAAGACTGTATTACTTGTTCGCATGGACTGCCGTTGTCCTTTCTGTCTCATCGGCAGTTATGTGGGAGAACACAGACAGACTTTCTCCAAAAGTTGAATCTTTTTCAACTTTTCGCCACAGGCTGCATTGTCTTTTTTTTTCGGTCCCCCCATCCGCCCCATCACTGCAGCCTAGACACACTGCCCACATTCAAATGAATGGGAGGAGTGGCGTTCTCGCTGCAACACCAGATTTAGTGTGAATGTAGACTTACAGCATACAGAGTTTTCACCCATTGAACCATGAATTTGCATTTTGAAATTCTTATATAAAAGCCTGTGGTGCACTAACGTGCTGCAGTCGTCCAAAGGTCAGCTAACAAAGCTTTAAATAACATCATGTAATCGTTTTTAAAAACACGTCTGTAAATATGCGACACACAATAACATTTATAAACAGAGGGAGATTTACTTTTTTCTTATCCAACATTTATCTAAAAAAAACTGATTCTCCTGCTTGATACACAGCTTCTTACTGTTCCCATGTGTCTGCTTTAGAGTGAATACAGCAAATAAAGGTTACAGGCTGCCTGTCTGTAGAATAACATTATATAACTCTGTCAGCAGACATTACCCTAATTCCACTCATGTGGCTCTGCACAGGAATGCACTCACTAAACAGTTCTCATGAGCTGAAACATAAGTAGAAAAATGTGAGTATACGATAGATAGATAGACAGATAGACAGACAGATAGATAGATAGATAGATAGATAGATAGATAGATAGATAGATAGATCAATAGATAGATAGATAGATAGATAGATCGATAGATAGATAAAAGAGTTGGATCAAGCGCGGTCAGGAATGCAAGTTGTAAAAGTTGCGTCTCGGCCTCTGTCATATGATTTTGTAACCTAAGGAGCCGAGACACTCACAAGTGATCCGCCTCTGGTTCCCATGATTAAGCTCAGCTACCCTCCACTCTCATGATCCGGCTGCCCACATCCATCCTTAAAGGCACGTGAGCCTCCGTGATCACTCGTGATTCAGCCTGAACATCTCGGGACAAACTTTGATCTTAAGAAGTCAAGGTTTGATTTTTATCTAAGAATGCATGTATCTGACTAAAACAATTCTCAAAGCAAAAGTTAATAGATGATGATCATGCTCACAATAAAACGACTATAAAATGAGCAGCACGTTATCCTCCTTATGCTTACTGTACCGTACACTAGAAGACTTTGAAAAGACTTTTAAAAGACTAAAGTCTGCCACCCTCTCACATCTGAAGACTTTGATTTTGCAAAGACTGGGGATCTTAAAAGGTCACTATTTTTGGTGGAAAATATTATGCCAAACTCCCTTTAAGAAATAGGATATATTAACAATTCCCACTCCCACACTAACTCTAGAAACACAAGATGAAAGGCTTTATTTATTGTGTATGTCATATGTTGTATTTAATTTCAGAACCAGTATGATAAAAGTAGCAATAGGAGTTACCATCTTTCCAGCACAAGGTGCAGATGTTATTCTACAAACTGGGCTTAATGTCCAGTTTGTAGAATGTGCGGTGTCCCACAAGGGTCAATTTTGGGGCCCAAATTATTTATTCTGTACATAAATGACATCTGTAAAGCATCTAACATGCTGAAATTTGGTTTCTGGTTTGATAAGAATAAGCTATCATTAAATCTAAACAAAACAAAGTTCATCATATTTGGAAATCGGAAAATCAACACAAAACTTTGTTTGGAAATTAATAGTGTAGAATTAGAAAGAGTATATGAGAACAAGTTCTTGGGTATTACAGTAGATCACAAACTATGTTGGAATCCTCACATAAAGTATTTGTGCGCAAACACAGCAAGAAGCATCGGAATACTGGGTAAAACAAGACATCTTGAATCAGAAAGCACTGCACACCTTGTACTGCACACTTATTGAACCTTATCTGTCATACTGTGTTGAAATCTGGGGAAACACTTACAAAAGCAACCTACAAAAGATATGCAGAAACGAGCCATAAGGATAGTACATCAAGTTGGTTATCTAGAACACACAAACGGTCTGTTTTTAAAATCTCACACTCTGAGATTCATGGATACTGTCAAATATAAAACCGGGCAAATTATGTTTAAAGTAATTAACAAGATGATGCCAGAAAACATACTAAACATGTTTTCTGGTAGAGATGGGGGTTACAATTTAAGAGGATCGTTGAATTTAAAACAACCAAAGGTTCGCCACACTCGAAAAAGCATGTGCATCTCTGTTTGTGGGGTGCTGCTTTGGAATGGCTTGGACGAAATGACCAAAAGGAGTAATCATTTAAGAAAATTCAAAAGCATATACAAACAATCATGGACATGTATAAGAGAGAGCCTGAAAAATGAGAATTGTACATACTTAGTATATTTTATTTTACATTTTGTGGCATTAAGTTGGTTTGCCTCTGGTAGGCTATCTATTTTGCACTGTAAAGCGGCTATTATTTCAACTTAATCTAATGAAGTAGTAAGGAGGGGCAGGACTAGATAAGCATGGCTACTTTCTGTCCCTTCTCGGACATATAATGTGGTGTTTTGTAAATGAATGTGTGTTGAATTAGAAAATGGATTACAAATAATTACCTAAACAAGATTGAAAGAAGGATTTGTCCAGAGAAATGTGACCTCACCTTTCTCATTCTTTTTTAAATGACAACAATTTAAATCACCAATTAGGCAGTTATTAAGCAAAAATGCAGAGTGAGGATTTAAAGAACCAGTGACAGGAATCTTTCGACTAAACTAAGCACAAACAGTAAGGACATTTGTGTTCGGTAGATTATTTCTATTCTATTGTAACAATGCTTCTTGGCAATAAATCTTATACTGTTGGAAAGCCTCTTTATTTCCATTTTAAATGGTGCCACATTTGTAAGGAACATGCATTTGTGGGTGAGCAGCAGAGCTGAGTATGTGGGTTGCGCCCATGAAAAATTTGCAAAATCTTCTCTGCCAATGACAAACAGCTTTGCCTGATTGGCACCTGATTGTCAACACCTGTGAAGGGCCCTACAGTAGTCAGTTTGTGTCTGCTCTAAGAATCGGCATGCCACGTTTGACTGATCTGGATAGGACTCATTCAATAAGGCAACTTCAAGCTGGTGTTCTGCAAAACCAAGTTGCGACATTATTTGGAGTGAGCCCTGGTACCATCTGCAAACTGAAGGACAGTTCCATACAACAGGGGATGTCACACACAGGCCCTGAAGTGGGCGCCCCAAGCAAACTGCACCCCAAGAAGACTGTTTCCTCATCTTGTCAGCACTAAGGAACTGTAGGCAGTCTTCTGCAGATTTGCAGCCAAGGTTTGCAGGATGATATGGCAGACGGCTCTCTGCCCAGACAATCCAGAACAGACTGCATGCAGCCAATGTCCAATCTCATAGGGCTGCCAGGAGGCCTGCCATGACTGCCCTTCACCGTCAGGCCCATTTGCGCTGCTGTCGGCAACACGTGCACTGGGAAGCTGAACATGTGGAGGAACGCTATGTTCAGAGATGAGTCCAGATTCAGCCTACAGCAGTTGGATCGGAGGGTCAAAGTGTGAAGTGAGAGGACGCAGAGAACACTTTGCTGATTGCTGCACCGATAGAGTAACATCTTGAGCGGAGGCAGTGTGATGGTGTGGGGCAGCATCTCCCTCACTGGAAAAACAAGGCTTGTCATCATTGGAGGCAATCTCAATGCAGAGAGATATCGAGATGAAATTCTGTGACAATGTCATATCTCCACAGTCTGGGACCGAGCTCTATCCTCCAAGATGACAATGCTCGTCCCCACAGAGTGGGGTTTATCAGAGACTACCTCCAGAATTTGGGAGTGGAGAGGATGGAATGGCCTGCCGGCAGTCCTGACCTCAACCCCATTGAACACTTGTGGGATCAGCTTGGGCGTGCTGTTCCTGCCATAGTGACCAACACAACCACGTTGGCTGACTTGCGACAAATGCTGGTTGAAGAATGGGATGCCATCCCACAGCAGTGTGTGACCAGGCAAAATAATACATTATATTAACTCTAACATGAAGGCTTGCTTACATTTTTACAGTGTCTGTGCTGACACCAGACACCATCACCACCAGCATGAAAACTTAAATCCTCACCAGTAAATAATCCCTCATAAAACATGTTGCCCAAATGCCCTCTATGCAAGAAACATCAACATGATCATCGGGTGTTTCGGGTCTCGCAACATCAGACACCCTCACCCAAGCGACCTAGCTGGGGGTGATCAGGCCCCGACTTGCGTCCCAGCAGCAACCCACCAGTCAGCCCTTTTAATCCAAAGCTTTCTCTGCGGCTTCACTTGCAGATTGGATGGCCCTCTTCTTGGCCACCCCTGTGACGCCCAATAAGCTGAGGACTTTGCAGAGTGAGCGTCCTGCAAAACCTCTACAGCCAATTTCTATGGGCTCGTAGAATGTCCTCCCTGCTCTCCTCCACCAGTTCCTGGTACTATGCGCCGTTCCTCTCATTGGCTTCCTCAATCCACTCTTCCCAGGGCACCGTGAGTTCCAGCATGATCAGATGTTTTGAAGCTCAGAAGTGATGATCATGTCTGGCCAAAGGGATGTTGTTGCGATGTGCTGGGGGAACTTCAGCTGCTTTCCCAGGTCGACCTGCAGCTACCAATCAGGGCCTGTGTGGAGGAGGCCTGTCGTTGTCTGTGGACGCGCTCGGGGTTTCTCTCCAGCTTTGATGAAGGGGATTGCCTTCTTAGGAGCATGATGGTGTTTGCTGGTGCTGATGGATAAGGCTACGCTCTCAGCAACTGAAACTAAAACTGAACTTTATTGTGGCGTTTATGTCTGCTTCTTCAGTGGCACACAGTGTGCTTCTGGAGAAAGACTGGGGCATTCATGTGTTATAAACTGTTTATTACATCTTTATTATCCCTTAAAATGTGTCTGTTTATCTTGTGCGGAAATAAAAGCTCCACCTCGGATTTAAATATTCATGACTGCATGATTCATGGAAGAGATAAATCAGCTCTAGTTATTCCAGCCAGTACAGTTTCTCAATAAACATATCACATGTACCCACAGACTCAGCAATGATTTAATATGTTTACACTTTGAAGTTGAGTGTGCCTCACAGGTGCCTGCAGTACACTCTGCCTACGCTGTGGTATTTCACACTGCGCACATCGCTGGATGATTTGTTGCCTGCAGAAGCTGAGCCATGCTCGGAGTCCCCTTGGATATAGGACAGTTACATGAGCCTCTCATCTTCCTCTTTTGCATAAGAACACTCCAGCCTGGTATATCAGGACATGCAGCAGGGATGCAGCGGTGGTTTTCAAAGTACCTGTAAAAGATGCAGGATGCTCTTTTATCCCAAACTGATGCTGCACACAGCAAACTTCAAAGGCTGTGGAGCATCAGGCTGTGGAGGCTGCATCCTTTGATCTGTGATCTGGTTAAATGAACCAGCTGCTTTCTATAATAGCCACAACAAGAAGCCACTTGCCATCTCCACTTCTTCCCCTGGTTGAACTAGAAAAGCTGCTATAATCGGGTCATGGAGGGAGGGAAGGAAGACGCTCACTTTGAAAAGTATATCAAAGTCAGGGTAAGAGGAATAAGTGTGTCAATCAGCTGAGTTTATTAAGTTTGGAGGTTTTGTCACTGTGCAGTGTGACTTAAAGGAGTCTCAGAATTTGTATATATGACTTTGTATATTTTTATTCCCAACTGCAAACTTAAAACTAAAGCCTATTTAAATTTTGTGCAACTTAAAAATACTTTTCATGGCACTATCCCCGCCGATGTTTCGCTACAAAAACACCCACGGCTGGAGCCTACAAAGCTGATGGAAAATGTCTGACAGGCTGCTACAAAACACCCACGAGTGAAGCCTTAAATACTGAAGGAATCACACAGACAGGCTGCTACAAAACACCCACGACAGGAGCCTTAAAAGCGATGCAGCAGTATATAAGTAATTAAAATCAGCTCCATGTTTACCAGCTCCAACATTTAAGTGATGAACACATCACTGCATTGCTAGGAAGATTTTAAAATGAGTGAGCACTTTTACATTTGATATTGTACTTTTGCTTTTGCAGGATTTTGAATGCAGGGTTTTTTTTTACACAGTACTATTGCTACAATTATTTAAACAAAAGATCTGAATCAAATGGCTATTGTTGAAAAAATGCAGGCCAAAAAACAGCATGAAAAAAGGTCTGATTTCATAAAAGTCTCAAAGATTTGAAGTATAAAGTGTTTTCCACTTTAAATGTAAAACATCCTGTTGAGGTGTCATCTTCAGAGCAACATGTTCTGCTTATGCACAAACACGACATTTAATATTCTCACTATTGTCTGTGCAGAAAGTGCCAACATGGGTCGTGTTCCAGCCGGGGAAGGATTATCACGGAGTCATTCATTCAGCTCAGGTCGGATAAACTTAGATTGGCCGAGCGTATGTTAAAGAGGATTAAGGCCTGGGCCGTGATTCTAGCGTGATTTGGTTTCACTTGTACAACACTCCACTTAGTTTAAAAACAGTGCAGCATGTAACCAGCTATTCTTAATTTATGCATAAAGCGTGGTGTTTTTCAGCAGTGACAACATGCTCAGTACTTTTACCCCGCATGCTTTGCTTTGTCTGCATAGCAGCATCAAAGCCAGCTGGGCGAGGCATGATGATCGACTTGGTGGTTGCCTCTTGCGTCAAACTGATGACACAGTGCTATTTTTAAATGGCATTGACAGGCCATGATCAGTGTACATGAGAGGGAGGAGGAATGCACAGTTAAATTAAGAACAACTTTTGTTAATCCCAGCATGGTATTGGCATACAATGATTTGACGTCAAAGCAAAAAAACTTTGGAACTCCTGACAGCAGTGTTGTCTCTGTGATTATGCAAAACTATGCTTTCATGTCAGGACTGGGAGGCAACGACACAAATCAGATGCACGCAGCTAAATCAGAGCACCATCATGGCCTAAATAAAACCCCTCGCTGCAGTCGTTCTGCAGTTGAGCACTGTACGGGAAAACAAACCCACCGAGTGCAGATTAAAATTCTCTCACAGATGCATCAATATTTTCCCCATAAAATCACTGTCACATGCACTGCAGTGACCCACTTCCACCTGTGTCTATAAAACAAGACAAGAAGAAAGCATCTCTCTCCAGGGAAGGCACGAAGTGGAAAATTCCTCCTTCAGTGGCCAAACAAACGGCATGGGGCCCAGAAGACGCCTGCACAAACTTGACATTGTTCAGAAGAATAACTGCCTTATCTGAGGAATCCCTGGGCTTTGGGGAAGCAGAGGGAGTTGCAAAAGCACTTCTCGGCATAAAAACAAGGGCATTACTCTGAGAAAAGAGATTTGTTGGGACATGCAGTGAGGTGTCTGATTCATCCACTAAATGTTGTCTTTGACTTTCCATGATGGTCTTTCCTGCAGACTCACATGACCCAGTGCCCTCTGTGAATGTTTAACAAACAGTGAAGGACACAAACGTGAAGCAGTTGCATAATACTGTTTGCATGATGGTGCTATGATTAACCCGTTAACCTCTTGTCTTCACACAAAGCCATTTTAATTCCCCTTTCATCCTCGACCTTGTAGGTGAATTTCCAAATGATCCTTCACGCCATTTTGAAAACGATCTGAAGGTCAATCGCAAGGCTTGTAGCCTCCATATTACAGGCCTCAGTGTGCTGTTCAAAGCAGCTGTAACTGCTCCACAAACACAATAAAACCACAAAGCTTTTATTTAAAAATATTCTACTATGATCCTCCAGTGTTTGAGAATATAACATTTAAATAGGAGACAGAAAAAGAGCAAATCGCTGCCTTAGGAAAATGACACTAATCTTGACACAAGCTCATTTGTATTGAAGATGTGCCAATTATTTATTTGTCAAATGTAAAATGTTCTGTCACAGTTAAAAGGAAAAGTGAACTAAATGATTGTATCATGATTTTAGTGAAGCCAGTTTTCTCTACATGTATATAGCACAAAATGACAAACCTGCCTTACAGGGCATCATGAGCTGTACAATACGCAACATTCTTTATCAGATGCTTGATTCAGGTAAGACAAAACTACAAGATACCTATGGAAGAACAACACTTTTCCAGGATGGAAAGAAATGCAATAGACAGAACAGACACTCCCAGATTCTCACTCCCAACATGTGAAATACAGCAGCTTTATCAGTGGCCCTATTCTTCAAACTATGATGCTCAAGGTACCCCTCTAGCGTCAATTTTAAACATTCAGCTATGGCGTAATAAATTCCACTTGTTGCATGCATAATGTATTTTCAAAATAAACGTCATTGTTCACAGGAAACCATAGGGTTCATCACCAAAACTACTTCAGGTTGAGGAAACAAAACTACTTGGTTAGGTTTAAAAAAAATAAAAAATAAAAAAAGACCTTTCGGTTAAAATAATTATGTTTGTCAGGTAACTTTAACTAGTATGTGACGTATGTCAAGTGACACATACTGTATGTCACATGAAATTAACTACATTAAATGCTTAAAAAAACAAGTTGACTTTTTGATTCATGTGGGACACAAATGCCAGTCTCCTTGGTAAAAGTCCTGTGTTTGTTTGGCCCATCTACCATCCCTCCCTCCTGCCAGCCGTACTCGAACTTTATTGCTCTTTATACTACTTCATTGCCACGGATACGTTTACATTGGTGCTAACTGAAAGCCTGGTACATCTCATACAGACACTAAGGCAGGAAATTTACTTTAACTATGCGTTCACAAAGGCTGCCTTATGTATTCTGCGTATGTTTGGAGTGTTGGTTGAGCCTGTCCTCAGAATGCATGCATTTGCAACATACAACATGCACATCAACAGTAGGGGCAGTGTGAGAAACAAACTTGCCATTTTCACACTGTGTTTGATTACGGGTCCTACCTTCTGTACAATTTATGATGGCGCCACCGTTGCTTTTTCGGGCATGATCTCAGAATTAACAATTTAGTATCCTAAGTTTATTGTATAGGCATTCTTTAATTTTGAGCCCTCTAGTGGCATTGTCCAGTAACATGCATAGTTTGTAGACAAGTACGTAAACAATTTCATTCACAACGCAGCCGGTTGTCTACAAAAACGTAGGGTTAAAAAGTAGGGATGTCCCCATCACCTTTTTTTTTGCATCCGATCCGATACTGAGTCCGATCAGATACTTTGCAAAGCATTAAGAAAGAAAAAAAAAATGCATCCAAGTTGTCCCATAAGGTAGGGGATCCCTATTAAAAAGTAAGAATGTCTCCGGCCTAAAGAGTGTCTTGTGCATCAGAATCAGACACCAATGGCCATTGACCAAGCTGCTGTATTAGACGCTCTTGGAGTGAGAACGGGATGGTTGTTTGATATCCCCCCAAAATGGGTCGAGCAAGTGGCAACTGTAACATCTGAGTATATCTGAATAGTATGATGAAATAAGCTATTACAACTCCACATTTCTTATGGGAAAAATCAGTCCTATTTCTCAATAGAGAAATTGTGCCACAAATAGGAGGTTAGTGAAAGTGAGTTCATAATTTCCAGAGGCAACCATAAGAGAAACTTTATCTTCTTAATTGGCTTTGTTTAAACCACTCTCATGCTTTAACCAATCACACAGAGCCACCAGTGTTTGACTTGACCTTGTAAGGAAACATCCACAACTCACTGGCAACAATTCACCACATATTGTAAACCAATTGCTGGAGGGTGCATCATTTGTTCAAGCACTCCACATAGAATAATCAGTCGTACATCAATAAGTGACAGTTACAGGAAGACAACCAAACACTTAGCTGGCACTTAGCACTGGAAGTCATGTCAGAGCTTTTTGGCCCGCGATATCTAACAGTACACAGATGATTCAATTACTCCGCTGGGACGATTACATAAGAAGGAACACGAGCGGCAGAGAGGAGACGAGGAGTGAGATGCCAAGCAGTCCCTCCAGAGTGGCTCTCTGCAGCCTTCACTTTGGGCATATTAAACCCAAATTGGCAAAGAAGATTTAATCAAGTAATTCTGCAGCATGTGCGATCTTTGGGTTTCTGCATCTGGAGTGTGTCAAAGTGGCACCAGATGGGCCACCAGCAGCAGAGACAAGTGAGGAGCATGGCATCAATGCATGTATATTTAACTTGTCCTGCTTTTGGATATGGAACAAGATTACACAACCTACATGAATAATAAAAATGCCATCTTAAATGTCTGCAACTGAGCTGAAGTAGAACATCTAACAGAGGATTCTTTTCTCTTTAAAATTAAAATGCAAAGTCGTGTTAAGCGGTAGAATCTAAGTAAGCATATTATCTTAAGTACAACTTTAAGGTACTTGTACTTCAGTATCGTCAATTTCTGCTGCTTTATACTTCTACTCCACAACATTTCAGAGGCAAATTTGTACTTTTGACTCATTTTTGATGCATTTAATTGCATTTATTTAATAACTTTATTTACTTTGCAGATTGAAATTAATAACAAAAAAGTTAACCAATATGATGTGTATATTCTCAAGCTACCCAGCAGTATATAAAATAATAAAGTAGCTCCGCCTTTTCCAACTGCAGCATTAAAGTGAGGAACACAGTACAGAGTCACTGATCAAATTCCAGTAATTATTCTGAAATGGGCCACTCTGCATAATAACTACTTTTAATTTAGATGCCAAACTTTGAATGCATGACTTTTACTTCTACCACATTATTTCTACACAGTGGTATTGCTAATTTTACTTAATAGGACAGTTCACCCCCAAGTCAAAAATACATATTTTTCTGTTTAACATTTAGTGCTGTTTATCAGTCGAGACTGTTTTGGTGTGAGTTGCCAAGTGTTGGAGGTATCGACCGTAGAGATGTTGGCCCTCTCTCCAATATAATGGAACTAGATGACATCTGGCATTTGTTGCTCAAAGGGCCAGAAGATACAGTAAAAAAAACTCAACAGTCATGTCTCTTTCCAGACATCATGACTCAAGATAGTCCACGGACCTTGTTGTGAGAAGAAGCATGCATCAACTGCTAGCTCACCTATCACCACTGAGGATGACCAAAGAGGACACCATTAATGTTACCATCTCACTCTGTCACAAGCACAGCCCTCTCATCCATGAGCAGATGCAAACTTCCTCCTTGAGTTGGGCGATGTCTACTAAATTGGCAGAATTTGATGTCCACAGTGAAACATGGACGCTGGAAGATGACATCTGTGTAGTGGAGCAAATATGTGTTAATCAACGACCCGAAACGGGACCTACCCACAAACTTCCACCTTTATGCATCACAGTAGCACAGTTGTCAGGACTGAGACAAGTGCAGTGATAATTCAGACTGAGCACTGCGGTGCTTAAATCAAGATGTCAGGCTCTATGGTAGATGACTGACAGCCATTGGAAATGGCATGGGACCCACCTTTCTTCCATCTGCACTGTGATGCCATTGGCAGGTGTAGTTCGGTCGACAGAATAAGTTCAGTCTGTGGATTATCTTGAGTAACCATGGTCATGATTTTTGGAAAGACACATTGCTGCTGAGTTTTTAAATGTTTTTTTGTTTTTTTTGGCTCTTTGAGCACCACAAGCCGAGCGCCATCTAGTTCCATTACATTGGAAAGAAGACATCTCTTTGGCTGATATCCCAACACTCACACCAAATTCTCACACCATTTTCATATACCATCTTATACTCTATATTTACTTATACTCTATATGTTTCTGTCACAGTTCACAATGTAGTTTAAAATAGACAATTCGGGCACGCTGTTTGCCAAGGCTGGATCGCAGTAGCAGAACGGGGGTTTGGTTGTGTAACGGGGACGTGAGATTGTATCTGACACAGAATGGCATATCTGCAGTTGCCTTAGGATGATGTACCCTCTTTCATAACACTTTATGTGTTCTTAATCCTCTATCAGACTAAATCCTCCCCAACTGACGCCAAGTTTTACCTCCCTCACACCTGTCATGTCTGAGCCCCTCATTCTGTATCTAGGTCTGACCATGACACTGCCGGCTAAAATACTCCGTACGCGAAGCAATGAAAAAAGTCAAAGTTGTTATATTTCTTTGTTTCTCTCTGTCTCACAGCATTGCCTCTTTGCAGAATAAATCTTGCATGTCACACTCATTCTGAGTTAAAACTTGTGCAGAAATATCTTTTGTTTTAACTTTATTTAACTGAACAATCTGTAAATAAAGCCATGGGCTAAACTGCAGCAACTGAGCACAGCTTTAGACTGACAGTAATTCTTCCTTCTCTATATGTATATACAAATAGCCATCAAAAATATATAAATCTTCAATCCCCATAAAATTCATGAATTTGTGTGTCAGAGTTCTATAAAAGGTTTAAAAGCTGAATAAAATGATTTTAGGCGCATTTATCTTTCACTTCATGGTTGAAATGAAGGCGCCACTGAAAACCAGCTTATATTTATTGTGCATTCACCCTAAACTGACTGGTCACGTCTGTCTTGGTTCGTCACTGTCACAACTCACAAACACCGAATATTTGGGAATGTTAATCTCTCATCTGTCAGCTGTCCGTAGGAAGTGAATCACATCTCTCAGATCTCAAAGTTCAGTCAGGCCGAGGCTGGCAGGCACCGCTGACACCTCCTACAAGTGGCCGACTGTGGCCGGAACCACCACGTCGTCATCACAAACAAACTTTCCTGCTTATTTCCACAGTTGATGCAGTTTGGGTGGAAAAATCAGCACAGGACTCCGTCTGACTGGAGTTTTATTTCAACGGAAACATCAAACACTGTGATTCATATTCACTTACAATAAATACACAGTGTTGTGAATGGCTACCACCCCAAAATCTGCCATGACATACAAGTCAAAGGTTAATTATTTAAACTTCGCCTTCCAAACCGCACACCTGTCTCTCAGTGCGTGTTATCTCTGTATGGTCGATGCAAGAGATTCCCACATCTTTTTGAAGAATTCATAGGAGCTGATAACTCTGCCTGGCTCAACTTGTTGTATGTGGCACTAACGAAAGTGGCTGAATCATGTCAAACAGGTGAGTCCTAGCCCAAAAGAACACTGTATATAATCTTGATGGAAGGAAAATTGAAGCTTTAGGGCCAGTTCATGGACTCTGCGTCAGCATGTCCGCTTTGGTCCATGTGATGTTAAGGTTCTCATCCACCCATGGTCACAAGAGTCCACACAGACACTTGTGTGGACGTCCACTTGCAGCTCTTTTTTTGTGACTATACAGACTGTAGGCATAGCAGGTCCACTGACTGCTATGCCTGCTCCAATCTCTTGCTCCACACTCCAGTCCAACCCAAAACACTGCTGTTAAGCCAGCCACAGCTGCTTCACCCTGGTGAAATTAGTTTTAAGTTGGATATCTGGCAGACATTTACTCCAGACCCAGCAGCATCCTAGTTTCACTTTCACCTGATACTGGCAGTAGGAGGACAGTCAGCTCACTTCCCAGCCCTTCTGTTTATACTGCCGGGGGCTGAAGCAGAGTGTCAATTGTACTATGAATAGAACCATGCGCACGTCCGCTTGACCACATGTTCAATGTGGAAAGTATGTCCAAGCCTTTATTTAGGATATACTATGTGACCTATAGAATAAGATATCCTCTATAGTCCCCCTTGGAAAAGCTTTCTTGGGCTCAGCATCACAGAGCTTTTATCTCCAGACGTACAGTACTTCTAATCACTCATACATCAAATAGGCACTTTACCAATTTTCAACCAGCTTTCTATCATAACAATGTGGGTAATATGTGTGGGTAAGTGGTAAACTTCCCACCATCTTACCAACACCCAGACATCTCTGCTCATCTCTCAGCTCAAATCACATGTCATCCAGCAGATTTGAGCTGACTCTCATGAGAGAGAGAGAGAGAGCCGGCTGTCTCTCTCTCTTAACCTCAGACCAAACTTGGGTAAAACTAGGCAGTGCTGATAAAATATGAACCAAGATTCTGTTACTGTGCTGCCTATTTCTCACCTCAAATGTCTTCAGAAACATATTTTAGTGTACTGTTTCACTGTAATAAGAGCCACTGTGAACAGGAAGTGGGTGCCATACTGTTTCCTGTATTGTAAAAATGGAGGCTGGAAAAAAAAAACAGAAATCAAACTGTAAAACTAAGCAGTGTTGATAAGACCTGAACCAAGATTCTGTTACTGTGTTGCCTATTTCTCACCTCAAATATTTTCAGAGACATATTTTAGCCTACCGTTTAACTGTAATACGAGATTGTTGCTGCTAGTCAGCTTCCACATTGCTGCTTGTCTCAAAACAGACAAGCTGCATTAGATCATCAACCTGCGGAAACATTCATTTAAGGTGTCTAAAAGAGTCAGAGACTTAAATTAAATGCTTTTTAAGACCTTTTCAAGACGCTTTCTAAGCAAATTTAGGTCGATTTTTGGACAAATTATCTTATTCTTATTCAACCATTAAAGGTAAGCAGAAAGGTGGTCCTGTGCAGAGGTTGGTTTTATGTAGAAATAAGGTTACTAGAGTGAGTTAGATTCATCCACATTTTCCAGGTGAGTGCAAATATAAAGTAAAAAGACAGTATTAGGTTCAGTAGTAGATTTAAAGATTTGTAACTTCAGAAATTTGGACGTTCATGCAGAGGAGCTCAACTCCTTAAAAGTAAAAAAATAAATCAAATAGGATAAAAATTTTGAGGCAAGATTCAAATTAAAGACTACATAATGACATTTAAGGCGTACTATTTAGAAAAATTTTTTTTAAGCATTTTATGATTTAAGGACACACTGCGGCACCCTGTTGACTAGTCTGGTGTGGTGCAGTGCATTCTGGTAGTTGTAGGTTTTTACCTAGAGCAAAAGCAAATGCCGCAATGACACAATAAAACCAATATGACCAATAAAACCAGTAAAACCAAAATACTGCACACAACTTTAACATCTCTAGAATACATACAGAGGTGGAAGGAATCAAACATGTTCAGGAGTTATGAAGTAAAACTTGCAGTTTGGGATATGAGCCAGGATTACACATTCAAAATAAATCATTCAGTGCCATCTTGACTTTCTGTAGCTGATCTGTGGCTGATCGTCCAATCAGAGCAGTGTGACAGATCTCAGACACTTTGTGAAGTCTGCGTTGTCAATCCGCGTGAAAATTCATTTATCTACCCTAATCTTTGCTACCTGCCTGAGATGAAATCTGCAGGAAGAGAGTGACATAATCTGTACCTGACCTTGACGGCTTTGGTATTCTTTTTTTAGTATTTCAGATTTGATATGACATCTACAAAAAAAAAAAAAAAAGATTTCAGAAAAATGAAATAAATCACTTCAGAATCCAGCATCACGCAGCAGAGAGTCTTACGCTGTAATCTGCTGTTAAAAAAACCTCCATTAGAGGACTCCTGTGGGATTAAGACTGAAACTGGATTTATAAAGAGCAAATCACAGAATGTAAGAGTTCATCCATAACACTTTTAACAAGATGCCAAATATGGAGTCACTCTGTTTATTCACTGTATTCTAAACTCGGATTGAAGTTCTCTATTATTCCCCATGTTCTGACTGATCTTCACATCACACACACACAGAGAAACCAACATTTTCCTGCCTCAGTCGGACAATTATATGCTGTCTATAATATATGCATCAGCTCACACCAGTGCTTTGAGCTAACGTCCAATTAGAGCGTCAGCAGGTGCTCAGATAAACTGACCTTTGTGAGTGAGGGGTACTATAATCTAAGATTCAATTTTAGTAGTCCATCTTTGGAACATTTGAGTTTCACTACGGCAGATCCATGTCAATTACATCTGCCGCTGCATAATTACGAAGCATTGTGTAAGTGCAGTTGGATCCTCTGCTTGAGATCTTTGATGGAGGTCAGGATAGATGAGTGTGCCGGCTATACTGCAAATGATCTCGCTTTATCTGTCCTGAACAGCTCACCAGTAGGTAGAAATGTGTATAGTTTTGTGCACTATGTCGAGGATTTGGGTTTTGTTCCCGTGCAACTCATCGATAAATTGACTATTCTTTGACAAAATGTGTGTTTAAGGTCAGGTCAAGGTTTTTGAGGACAACTTGCTGTTCTAAGATCAGATTTGTGGGGTGTTCTCACTGTAAGTATATATCAGAACATCTCCTCTCTTCTTTTCAGCTGTATGACTTCGTTCTGTTTCTTCAGTCAAGCTGCAGCAGCATTAACCCAGTTACAGACAAGCATAGTTTGGTTTAGAGGGAAAAAAAAAACCTCGCTTCTTATGCAACCCCATCATCTGAGTGGGGCATCACGATCCTTCTTCTGCATACAGACTCAGAGAGGAATGAAAAGAATGACAGGACACAGAGATGTAAAGAAAACAAAAACACTGGAGGTTATGCAGAAGTAAAAGCCATCGCATTCATTGACTGCGAGTCCTTGGGCCAACTGACGTCCGAGGTCGAGCATAGGCAGCCATGCATCAACTCAACTGAAAGAAGCTAAAGAGCTTTCGTCTTTCACAAGGATTTGTGTTTCTCTGCTGCTGCTGCCACTGGCATGGTGGTTTACATAAGAGAAAGACCGGCAATCAAGCCGAGTGACGTCAGTGGTGTTCGGCAGATGAAGAGTGACTTAAACAGAAGACAGAGGGGCAAATTAAAGAACAAAAAGTAATCAAGAGACTCAGACAAAGTCCGGATTAATGGCTGAACTGCATCATCAATCTGTTCAGTCATATAACTACTTTCAGTTTTAGTATTTGGTTAATATTTCCAGAGTGGATTGTTGCATTATTTTGTCTGTACTTCCCTAAGAAAGATACAAGATGTCACTAGCAATTCTTCTAGTTTCCTTTATTAAGGCGACTTAATGGTTGAGTTACACTTTTACATAATTCAGTGAGTCAAGTCTCCTCTTTTCTTTCAACAACCAGCTGGTCATAGCATCAGTGAATTAAAAAGCCCATTTTTTTTGCACATATGGTAAGTCCTTGAACAAAACAGTCTCTCAGGGTTATGTAAGCTCCTTCATGACTATAGCTGAAACTTCACTGAGCTCAGCAGCAGTGTAACATTTCTTCTACTGAGACAGCGGATTCTCGTTTCCCACTCCAATCAGCACAGTTAATCGTAAACGCAAAGTGGAGTAAACAGGAGGCATTAAACTAAACTGAAGTTATTTATTAATACATGAACCAGAAACATTACTCAAAGGATGCTGGCGAAAGAAAAAAGTGTTGATCACCCGATCCTACAGCCCTTCATGACCGGCCAATGACCTCTCTACACCCCTCTTACCCCTCTACAGCTGTGCTTTGGCAGATGCTCCACATTACAGCATTATTAATCTCTAGTTTACATATCTGTGGGTTATATATCTGCTATAGCCGGCTGAGTGGAGGAAGATATTGCACTCATCTACATGTATTTGGCAGCTGTAGTTACTCGGGAAAGGCATGCGTACTCGATTTGTACGTCAGGATTCGCTAATGTATTGACTATCGCTAATGTATTAATTGTATATAACTTTAACATATTTTTTCCCTACTATTTAAAATGGGTACAATCTTATTTCATGGAAAAGTTTTGACAGGGCTAAAACCTTTTCCTAACATACGTTAGCAAGTGATCTCTGGCGGATGGAGTCCAGATATACTACGACCAACAACATCATTCGGGGAGCCTATTGCACCCTGAGCAAGTGTAAGCAATAGCTTGCTGTTGCTCTGAAAATAAGCTGGAGGAGGCCAACAATATTCACATCACGTCCAGTTAAGAACCAGTGCTACACCTCTTCCTAACTGGATGTGATGACAACAAGCAAGTGAGCAAACATCATATAGTTCCCAATGTTTCCCAATGAAGATGTCCTTACCTGCTCCGTGCATCAGCAAACAGGTTCAGTGATGTGTCACTTGTTTGAATAACAACGCGCCCTGGCTCTATTTTAGCGAAGCTTTGCACACCTCAAACTTGTTTGTCAAAGCTACAGCAAGTCATCACTTACTTTAGTTTGGGGCTCAATAAGCTTGTTTGTTTGTTTTTTGCAAGTACTAGAGTACTCTATAATAATTAAATGCAAGTACTCAAATATGGAAGTTACTTGAAAAGTCCATCCCTAATAGTTACTTTTCAGATTAAGATTTGACATACATTATATAAAGTACAACACAATGCTGAAGATTTTAACACCTTTAACAGTGGTTCCTTTTTTGGCTTGAGACCCATTTAAAAAAACAGAGTCTAGTTGGGGTCTCTTTCAGATGTCTATGAGTTGTTTTCATTTCCACCACAGACAATCTTCCCCTCTAAACTTCTCCGATAGTTTATTTAAACTGGTTTGAGGCTTAATGAGGTACATTTCCAATATTTCACAAAAGAAGCAAAGATTATAGAGAAGTCCAAAACATGAAAACAAATTCTTGTTGCTTAAGTTTATTTTTCTTCTTTCCTCTTGCATTAGCCATCTCAGGGCCCCTCAGATTTATCTTGTGACCCCTTGGAGGAGCCCAGCCCCTTACTGTAGCTCCTCAAACTGATATATAACAGCATTAACAAATCTAATGATGAAATATATAATAATATATCAGTAATAAGTACATTTACTTTTAAAGGGAGATGATACAAGCTCTAAATCTGAAATACACACCACACACAAATGTGTATTTTCATCTAACTGTACTGTGAAAAAGTTAGAATAAAGTTTTTGTATCTGTATGATTGCATTTGTGTTTATTATATACTTGTTTAAGTATAGCAAGTATAATGAATATAATGTAGGGATCTGTAAGAGGAATCAGTAAGGAATCAAACCGTTAAGAAGGAATCGTTAAAATCCTAACCAGTTTTATTAACATCCCTACTTACTGAATGCCAGTTTGAGTCTAAATGCAAAGCAGTACAGCTACATTATGTAATGTGAATGCATTGTGTGATAGGATTATAAACCTCTGACAAACAGGTGGGTCATATCAGGTTGAATGCTGATCAAACAGCCTTTGTCTGCCACAAAAGAGGTCAAGCCAGTTAGGGCTTTGATATTCAGGATTTCAAAGAAACATGAGACAGCTAACAGCGCAATAATGAGCTTGAACCATCTGCACCCAAACCTACGGGTACACTGGTTGAAAAAAGTACAACAAGGAAACATAGACCTGTCTTTTTAGACTATTCATGATCACTCGCCCAGTCACCAGAATAAATTTTGACATTTCATGTTTCTGTGAACTGAGGATAAGTATGTTGCATTCGATATGCAGTGAATATATTGAAACTTCACATTTCAATTTTCAGTTTAATATTGTTATAGCGCTGTGGTTAATGTGTGGTTTGGGCGAGGCTCACAAAACACTTGGTTATGGAAGTCTCAAAGTCCCCTTAAAAGAATACCCAGTCCTCGCCACAACCACTGCTACAAATGTGACTGTAACCCTGAAAGTACCAGTTGATGTTGCCACAACCACTACTGGAAATGTCATGATGTCACCTTAAAAATACCCTGTTGTTGTCGCTAAAAAACACTGCGGGAATTGCGCCAATGCTGCTATGAAAATACTCTATTGTTGTTGCCACAAACACAGCTGGAAATATGCTTACATTGCCTTTATGATAACCTGCTGTTGCCATAAACACAGCTGGATATGTTGTGAAGTGTTGTTAAATCTGATCTCAAATAGTGCTCTGCTGCTTGGCTGCTGTCTTGCCTAGGTCTCACGTCATCCACCCTCGTCCTGATGAGACACTCAACTCATATACGTGTAACCTGAACGACGTCAATTTAGAAATGTTGATATGATACATAGGAAACTCGCAAATGTAACTTTTCCATTGTTGCAGAACTGTACAATGCCAACATTTTCCTCTGGTGACTGGGCTGAAACACTAGGCCAACTTGCACCCATTCAATCCCCAACGAGCAGTAAATCAGATTCTGACAAGCATTTGTTCCACAGTTACAGCCAGTGGCGGTTCTAGCCTAAATGACTCCCTGAGCGACATCCCCCTATGCGCGCACACACACACACACACACACACACACACACACACACAAACACGTGTGCGCACTTATAGGTGAGCACACTAGAGTGAGCATTTTCCTGACTGAACCCGACCCGAGTCCGATGCAGTTTGCTACCTGACATAGTTATTGTTATGGACAGTGTGTAACACGCTGCTCGCACAGCAGCGCAGCACAGCACTGTACACACACTCAATTGGAGCAGAGCCTGTGTTGCATTCAGGCGTTGTCACATAAATAACAAATTCCAGCACTTGAATAGGCCATAGCACAACACAGCAGCATGTCAAGTGGGCTGCCCCTCCACACGTCGTGACAAAGTGCCGCCCTGGGCAAATGCGCATTAGGCCCATATCATTTGAGATATACTATTTGTCAGATAGACGGATGCACCCTGATCAGCAATGTAAAGCATGTCCTGCTCAGCCAGTACCTGAATGACACCATGCAGAAGGCTTTTAATATACGTATATTCAAATTAATCTCGTCAATCAGCCTGTTCACATTCCTGTTGCAGAGAATCCAGAGTGAGTCATGGGCTATTTGTTCCTCTGGAGCTGTTTTGCATACCATGGCTGGTTTACCTGGTTTTGTTTGTTGATACTGACATAAGGCAACTGCAGCCCTGGGTTATTTTAACACTTACATCACTGACTGACTTTTTCTGACCTCATTTCCATGAAAAGCCACAACTGCTTGGAGCTCACTGAATATTTCCTCAAAAGCCTTTTCCCACTGGGTGTCTCCAAAACTTGTGACACATAGTTTAAAACAAGCAGTGTGTATTTTATGTGATGTATTCAGGATGATTTTACCCAGGAGGTCTTAATATCCTGTCATGGGATTCAAATCAGGATAGACGGTGAACAAAAGGTCCATTCTGCAGCAAGAATGTGCAACTCCTCCATCATCTTAACCGTGGATCAGTAATATGATTGCACATGCTCTCTCTGAGCATGAGACGCGTCGTGTGGTTTCACGTGCGCTCAAAAGACAGACTGAGAGAGTTTGTGTTTACCGTAGAAGGAAAAGAGGCCATTGATCTGGTCGGTGTCAGATCCGGGCCGCTGAGTTGTTTTCCCCTTGTGAATAATGAAGGAGTGTTTTCATCTGGTTTATCTAAAGGGATCGTTGTCACGCTGTGTCAGTTTTCATTTACACACAAACACACAGCCTGTAATGCAGGATTTATTGATTAGATGATGTTCAGATAGAAACTGCTTGAGCTACTATTAGAAGAGTTTATACAGCAGTAAAGTATAGGGACAATTACCAGTGGAGAAAAAAAGTATTCAGATCCTATACTACAGTAAAAGTACTAATACCATACGCTTAAAATACTGGTAGAAGTATAAAGCTGCATAAACTACCTCAAACTCGTACTTAAGTACAGTACTTCAGTACATGTACTCAGTTATTTCCCACTACTGATGATTACTATATTGATCTCATGCAGTTTAGTGATTTTTTTTCTTTTGTGTTTTTTCTATTTCCAGTTCATCACCTGACTTCCAGTCGCTATGACCTGCTGTGGTAATCTCAGGTCAAAAGTCTCTGCCCTTATAGGTTTACACACACATGACTGTAAGAGTCTCAAAGCTGAGTACAGACGTCCATTCTTATGAGGAGGTCAAATGATCTGATGACATCATACACAGCAGATATTATTCCATCAGCACGTCAGCTTGATGTTTCAATTCTCTGAAACTCTTGTTTTGTTGCATTCTGGAGATGTAGGCACAAAAAAATAACTTTACCATCATGCTGTGCTGTCTATGATTGTGTATATCGTGATCCGTTGCTATGGAGAAAAGTTGCTTGAGCACGGATCAACTTGTCAGTTCGATGATGCAGGTTATTGTCAATAACTTAAACCAGCAGTCAGCAACCTTTTCCAAGCCAAGGTCACTTCTCTAGAAATAAAAGCCCATGCAGATGTTTAAATGCTGAATAATGTCTGTACCTTTTTTCTTATAACCATTACTTTGTATGGCTGTGAATATGACTCCTGTATGTTTTGTCACGGCACAGTATGAACTGAGAGACCTAAACCTTCAGGCAGAAATTAAAAAACTCATGGAGGGCTGCCAACCTACACCTTTCAGGAACTAAAGTTGTAGGTTGGCAGCCCTTCACATTGTACATTATGTTATATAAGTGGTCAGATATTTGATATCTAATCCTCATGAGGCCAAACATTTCCACTTCAGGGCCATGATGCATAAAACTCTGTAGACTCACGACTAAAACTGTGTGAACAAACAAAAGACAGAAATGTGCAAATGCATTCTCTTTCCACATTTTTGAAGACGCATGTTTCTGTTTTATAAATCTCAATCACTGCGGCCTCATTTACACTCCCACAGTGAGCTATAAATGGATGTAGAAATGCACTTTAACATTTGTTTGTGTATCGATACTTGTTTCCACTGCACCACTCATTTGACCTGTCAGATTTCACTGACTGTGTCACAACACTGAGGTTCTCCAACGATGCCAAAGCAGCTCACATTACACACAGCTGTGGCTATTAGTGTCTATACCGCTAATTCATCGCAGGATTCTGCAAACCGTAAAATCTCAATCATCATCATTAAACGTCAGATGATCAATGATCCATTAACAGAGCTCATGTTGAAACAGACTTTCCAAAGTGCTTTACAATTCAGCATCAGTTAAACGATTATTAATGAGGACATGACGGCTCAAATGTAAATATTCTACAGCTGGAAAATATGTAATATATTTCTTTAAAATACATACTTTCACCACCTTTGATTAAAAATATACAGGGTCAACACACATTTAAAAACAAAAACAAAATGATGAGGTAACTAGCCCAGATTTTTTAATTGCTGTTGCTCTCAAACATCCTTTCAAAGGCAAGCGATGCACTTGTTTAAGCCTTTCATAATGTCAAGTACTCTCAAATCTTTGATCAGTTCATGCAGGCTGGGCTGCTTTTATCAGAGTACAGACAAGGTAAAGGTTTAGTCATGCATCATTTCATAAACACTGGGCTACTGATGGCAGAAATGATTTATCAGTTGAGCTAAACCTTCAGGAATAGTTCAGCATTTTGGCAAATTCTTATTCGCTTTATTGTAAGAGAGTTAAAGGAGAACATTGATGACTCTCTCTGTTTGCTTGCTCTGTTCAAAGGTAACAGCTCACCTCTAAAGCTCTCCAATCATTGACAGTTAATCTGATCAACTTGAAATGATGGGATTTGGAGTTTACTGATTCACAAACTAATCATTTATTTGAATATTATCTATAATAAATATTACTTGAAAGTGAACACATGACAGTGTTTCAAACTGCCCAGTGTTTGTTTTAACAGTGTTTTCTTTGCTTCTGTATTTGCGATGACATCATTGCTGAGTGTCTCCTCTCCAAACAACGAGAGCAACTGTAGTCACAAGAAACTATGTCCTACATTCTGTCACTGCTCTTTGTTATACAGCTTTTACTACTTAGTTATTACTCCACTGTCAATGTGTAGTGTCATGACTTGGGGTTTTTTGTCAGATCAATTGCTAAATTTACATGTTTTGTTTGAAACAGTTTTTTAAAAAAAAAAAAAAAAAGAAAAAAAAAAAGATTTTTTCAGGTGAGCAGGTAGAGCCTCTTTTTGTCCTTGATAATGATCTGGAAATAAGACTTTTTATGTTATTTTCTTTTTTTAATCGCATTCTCATCATATTTTTAAATAGGGATTTTTAAGTCCGAGTCCGACACAGTATGTTACCTGCATGGTTTTCAGCAGTTTTAAACTTTACTGAGAACAAGTTTTGTCTGGCGTCCTCCATTTCTGATTTGTTATCTGAATCCGACCCGACACATCGGGTTCCAATGGGTCCTGTTGGGCTTGGGTTGGGTAACCACACTCCAGTGTAGTTCACTAAAAGGTTTCATACAAGACTAAGTGGTACTACGTCAAACTGTGACTTGTCTTGACTTGGAAAATTAGCTTTTACATTGACAAACATCATATGTGTAATTCCAGGTCAAACAGGATCGAAAATTAATTGACTCTTGACTCTCTTCTCCACTATGTAAAGGAATCAACTGTGATACTGATTTTGGTTACCACCAAGCCCTAAAGTTGTGGCCGCCCAACCTGGGATAAATCTGAGTTAAATACCAGATGCTTTTACCTGTTTGGGTCTCTCAAAATCCTTTAAATTAAACAAAACAAGACGCAAACATCACCACTGCCAGAATGAATTAGACTATTAATGTTAATCACAGAATTTTATGAAAGTAATGGATGTAATCCAGTGCTAAATTCATTCACAGACAACGCAAAGAGAGTTTAGTTAAACAGATCAGTCTTTAAAGCACTACACAGAGTCAGTGGCTCCATCCATTAGGATTTAGCTAAAATCTCGGTGCTGTTGTTTTTTACTAATTCCTCTTTTCTCCTCGTGTCTCTGCATAAAATGTATGGATTTAATGTTTGGGTTTTGTGCAAAACTTGGCTGCAGCCAAAAAACAGGCAGTCCTCCCACAGCGGCTGCACCTGCAGGTCACAGCCCGTCTCCCCCGCGGGCTTCTTTCTTTGGAACCTCTCCTCTCTGGATGTTACATAACAAACTCCTCCACCGGACAAGAGGGAGGAGAGCAGTCAAAATACATGAGCTTCAAATCTTTTTCCAGTGCAGGTAACTTCATAAAAAAAAAGGCATTATCACTAAAGCCTTACAGGAGAAGCTGTCCTGAATTTTGATCAGTTGTTAGAGGGATTGCTGATAAAGGCAATGATTTCTGTTATTCTATGGTGAATTTTAATGCAGAAATGTGAATTATAAATGATGATTTTAAGCCTCTGCTACTAAAATTAGCCAACATTGATCTATGCAAAATATTTGTTTCAGTCAATTGATGAGTCAGTCTACCTGCAGCAATTAATCGTGTAAGCAAAATGCCAAAATGTACTGATCCTGCTTCTCAAACATTAATATTTTTCATTTTTTTTATAAAAAATATTTGTGTTTTGACAGTTGGTTGGACAAAACGTGATATTGGAACATGTCATCTTAAGTTTCAGGCAACTGTGATGGCTGCTGTCTTACATTTTAGGGACCAAATGATTAATCAAATAATCCAAAATAATCATCAGTTGAAGCCTCAGTTAAAAATCACCACCATAAAATGTTCTGGGTACTAAACAAAATGTATCTGTCTTAGTTTTGGAAATTAGCACTGAGTGCTTTGTACGGTCCTGTTCATATATTCTCTGGTCAGATTCTTATGTAAGAACTTTTCCATTTTTATACCATTTTATTTCAGCAAAGTTCTTGTATGGCTGCTTGAGTTAAAACTAGCATTATCCATTGATGTGCAGATTATTTTCCCAATTAACCCGTTAGTTGTTTTGTCTATAAGATGTCATAAAATAGCAAAAAAATGTCCACCACAGCAGAGCCCTGCCCTGGGCTGTGTTTGTCTTTATCTCTGTTCTGCCCACTCCTTCTGAATTTCTGACCATTACCGCTGGCTCCCGCAGAGTGTGTTATCATTTCCGCTCACTAGGGCAGGGTGAGTGTCAGCTCCCACTTGCACCCACAAAGATTCTGACCATATGTCTCAGCACAACAGATTGATTATCAGAAGATTGAGTCCTCTCCCGTCCTGCAGGGAAAACGTTTTTTACTGTGGTACTAAGAAAGATACGCAAACCTGCAGGTGATATGTAGCAAAATTATGTTCTAGTGCATAATTACTTATTCTGGTGTCTCTGGGATTCAGTATTATTATTATTATTATCTGAGAAATTCTGTAAATGTCCAACTTGCCTTGCTTTTCGTTTGCACTGTAATGTCCTGCTTTTCCACTTCTCCATCCTTCATGTTAGTTAATCTCTGGGACCCAGATGTTTTTGTATTTTTTACCACCTACTGCAAAGAAAATACCTCGCTGCTCACTCTCCTGCATCATTTGGGTTGGGTCTCATGGGACTCACAGGATCCCAATCCTAATACAGTCTTCTACATCACAGAGAGTCCAATGTGACATCTTTTAATGCCTTGTTTTGCCTGGACAACAGTCTAAAACACAGATATTCAGTTTACAAAGACATTATGCCAAAAAAACCCAGCCAGTCCTCATATTGGAGAAGCAGGAAAATGCTTGACTCAAATCAGTAACTGACTATCAAAATGGATGCCAATTTATTTTCTGTTGATCGACTGATCATTTCAGCTCTAGTTAAAATATGTAAACACAGCTGAATGTGAATTTATATTCCACCAAGTAAGGCATCGAAGTCAGTATGGTTTTGGTTTCAGTGTTGAAATCCCAGTATCATGACGCCAACTTTCTAATTTAGTCTCATCATACTCTGGAGGATTTCCCCAGAACACCCAGTGAACATAGTGAAAGTGAAAATAAAGTTGGCCTTGCCCTGACTGAGGAGAAGATCACACTTTATTACCTCCTGTAGCTGTGTATCACTGGACATCACTGTGTAATAAGCATGTTTGTACTCACACAGACACAGGGCCGTCGCAACCAGACAGGCAAACTAGGCAATTGCCCAGGGCTCCGAGCTGGAAGGGGGCCCCCAGAGACGGCTGACATTGGTCCATATCAATGACAATATGACGGAACCCCTATAGACACTGCAACAACGACAACACATTGGAATCCCCCCTAATGGGGCCCCCTACTAGCTGCTGCTTGCGAGTGGCTAAGTAGGGTGACCAGACGTCCCGCACTGTGCGGGACTGCACAGCATTTCTGTCTCTTTTCACATGTCACACAAATTGACCATGTCCCGCATGATTGGTTGCCACCCACGCTAGTATTGTTGGAGTACCGCAGTACTACTGTGCCTCAGGTACCACTACTGTGGGATAAGTTCAAAGTCCAATCGCAAGAGGGTGAGTGTCCATGCGCCGTTGCGCACCAAGTAAGTACAGATTTCAACCAGCAGCAGAAACGAAAGGCGAATCCTGTCAGTTGTGGGTTGAACGGGGGTCACAGACGCCGGCAACAGGGAAGTCTGGCTCCAGGTCCAATAATTTCCTCTTTGTTGATTTCATGACTGCCCAGAAATACCTGAACAGCCGAGCCGTGGCGGCACACAGGTGTGATGTGTCAGAGGAGAAACGAGCCATTCACATTTCTCTCTTTGTGGCAGGTAACGCTCCACAAACCTCACTGCACTTTAGGGACTGTTCTTTACTTATGGAGGGACTGTTGGCTGTTGGTTGTGGCTGGTTGATTTTTATTTCATTTATTTATTTTATTTTGATCCCCCCTATGTCAATCACTTATTGATGCTGTTTTTGAAGTATGAATAAGTCAATGTGCCTCTTGCCTAGAGCCCCCAGAGTGTCTTGAAACAGCCCAGCACAGACAAACCGACACGTTATGTAAATGTTCCAGTCATGTTCTTTGGGTTATGTGCAGTGATTCGTCATCACCACTTGCTGCTTCAGGGCTGCACCTGCTCCATGATTCTCATCTCCACAGCTTTTCCCCACTTACTCTGTCATTGCAGACAGGCTCATTAATATTAAACTCACGGCTGCGGGGGCTGATGTAATCGTCCTCCTCTAAACTCTGGCCAGCAGCAGTGATGTCATCTAATGCCCAGTGGATATGTAACTGTACATCTGGATTAAAAGGCTCTGCATGGTGATGCAGCACCTCTTTGTTTGACATTCATCTCAAGCTGTGAGACAAACATATGAAGGGCCAAGAAGACATCTTGGCAGCTTCACCGCATTTCTTCTTCCTGTTGGCGGGGACTGTGTGGCGCATCCATCAAATTAAAGGCTGAAGAAGAAGAAGTGTTCGCATTCAGCACTGTTATGTAAAGGACATGAAAGCCTGAGGCACGGAGTTAAACAAGAAAAATAATAAAATAAGAAAAAAGAGCTTTCTCTGCAGTACTCATTGGCTTCATTGTAGATATTCATATATATATATAGCTATTATATAATATCACTTATAGCTGCAAGGATTAGACAGAAGATTAATCTGCAGCTATTCTCATAATTAATTAATTGTTTTAGTAATTTTTCAAGCAAAATGCCAAACACTCACTGGTTCCAGCTACTCAAATATGAAGATGTGCTGCTTTTCTTTCACCATTTAACATGACCTGTATGTTTTTGGATTGTGGGAAGAAGGTGGAGAACCCAGAAGGGCCCCAGCTGAACCTGGAACCCCCTTCCTGTAAGGCAACAGTGTTGACCACTGCACCACCGTGTCACCCTGAGCACTATGTTTCCAACAATTTTTTATAGCTACAGTATGACATCATAGTGATGTCTTTATATTATCATCTGCTTCAGCCACACTACTGCAAGTGATGACATTATGGAGGTTACACTGTTAAAGGAGGCAACATGCTAAAGTCAAACATGTAAACCTGGAAAAGTTCTCCCTGATTTTGGATCCTATTCTCACGGAAACAGAGGCTATTATTGGTGATTTTCATGGTAATGAGTTCCACTATATACAGTCATTCCCCAGCTACAATAACGGTGCAGAGACACCGAGATGCGCAAGACCCGGAAATGCTGACCAATCAGAGCAGACTGGACTGTTTTTGAGAGGAGGGGTTAAAGAGACAGGCACTAAAATGGATGAACACAAGCTCCAGCACAGACGGTATGAGGAAAATAAAGTCTTTTTACCATTAAATTGTGTAAATATGAACTTGAAAATGCGCATAGTAGGTCCCCTTTAATCGATAATGAAAGGAATTAGGAACAGGAATTTGTGAAAAATCTCAAAAGGACTCAAAGACAGTCGCCTATTTAAAACAGAAATAAACAGTAAACCTTCCTATTAATATTAAATAATTATTGATTGGCAATTATCAGATTATTGCAAATTTGCGTTCCGTCTTATCAAGAGCAAAATGTCACCCTAAAATTCTTGTTTTAAAAAGAAAAGCACCAAAGGCTGCTAAAGTAAAACAAAATGGAGCTCTCACTTATCTCATGCAGGCAGCAGGAGCTCTGCTCAGTGTGAGGCTCCATCTTTTAAACATTTAAATTTGAATTTATGGTGCTTTTTTAAAACACATAAACTGCTGCAACTCTGCTGTTTGGCATCACCGCAGCTTATAGGAGAGGATAACAGACTCGCCTCCAGACGCAGAGTGTATGAAGAGGGCAGAGGCGGATCAGAGGAGTGAGTGGTGGTGATGAAGAACAGTTTCCTGCATACATGCAGCACAAACTGTATAGACTGAAGTGTGGCATTAACAAGAGAAGACTTCAATCTGCAGCTGAACAAAAAGGACGATATGAGTCATCTGTATTAAATAACAAGATTCAATTTCACAGGTAAGTGTCAGAGTCCGCACCCTATTACGCACATGCATACACACTAACTCTCACTCTTACATTCCTGCTACATACCAGAATACTTACCTCAACACATTCACACTAAACAATGGTGTAATTTTCCAATACAGTCTTTCCATTGATTTAAAATAATACTGGAATTGATGTTTATTGACTGAAGCAGTTATATATCTTCATTTGGTGCAGATATTTTCAATCGTAAGGTCTATTAAAAGTTACTGAGTCATGCAAATTGCCTGTTTTGTGCCTTTAACAGTCCAATATCCAAAAACAAAGACATAAATCTTAAAGGGACACATCACCCCCAAATCCAAGATTACTGCTGGTAATGCCATGCCAGTGGCAGGAAGATGTTGGTCTACCTCCAGGTAGACTTGGTGAGTAAGCAACTTCATTTTGAGCCATAAACCCTCTTTAGCATTGTTAATTATGTTAGCACCATTAGCCATACTGACAGTGCTAACGGTGCTAACAGAGCTAACAGTGATGTTATAGGAGGTTTGTCGCTCAAAATTGAGCTGCTTACAGAACAGGGCAACCTTGGTGGTATAATGTTGGGTTGGGGCAACGTTACTAGCAGTGACTGGTGCCCCTAGCCAGCTCCCACCTGACTCAGCTGGTGTGCAGTGCAGAGCGGCCAAGGCTAATGTTAGCTAACCAGTGAAGATCGGAGGATGGGCAGTAGGCACCATGGGTGCATTTGGAAATACTCACTCCAAGTGCCAGAAAGCACTTGGGCACAAACTGGAGCACTCGTAAATTCGAACCGCTGTTGGAATTTACCGTCTGGTTATCCAGAACAGCAAATTTAGAAATGTTCACATCAAAAATACCTCCAGCAGTTAACTGATTAACTGTTAATCATAGATATTCCTAATTAATATGAGAAGTAACTTGTTCTTTGAGTAATTTGTTAAACTGGTACTTCTTTACTTTTGCGTAAGTCATTTCATGGGAGTAACTGTACTTTTACTTTAGAATAGATTTTCAGTAGTCAACCCACCACGTATACAAACATGAACTGCTGCAACTATTTCTCTGCATGAAGCTTAACTGCCGTCCCCTATACATGGAGAAAATCAAGTAATCCTGCAAATTCCGTGAAAGGCCTTGATTTACTGATGAATAGCCTTAAGTATGCGTGGTATGCGACAGATGTACAAGTTTGAACTTCCTCTAAACTCTCCTACACGCACATACATTCACATCATTCCCAATGTCCCACCACATCCCTGTAATCCTCCCCAGTAGCGAAGCAGTTAGGTAAGACCACGAGAGGGGTTGTGTAACTTGCCCAGCACAAAGCATTTATGATGGACATTTAAACTCATCTTGCTCACTGGTCTGCAGCACTGCACACGTGCACATGCACAGAGTTACGCACAATTGCACGCACATACACACACACAGCTCCTCTTTTTCACTTACACAATAAGCTATCATCAAGTAATAGGTAGTTAATGACATTTCTAGCAGGGAGATTATAAATCAGGGTAGCAGGAAGCAGTGGCATTAATGATTTGACCTTTCAGTGTGATGTAATGTGTAATGTGTAATATGATGTGTGTCATTACTGTAATTTCTGACCTGTGAAAAATTATTTTTAAAAAAAAGAGAGACTTCTGAGAATTACATGTAACTGAGTGGGAATGAGCGGGCTATTTTTATATATAATATTTTCCATCCTGCTCTGTCCTTGGGGGTAGACTGGCCAGATGCCCTACAATAATCCAAGCAGAGCGTGTCCTCATTACTGACAGACAGGAAGCCATTACATTTTTATCAGTTCCTCAGTCTCATACAGTGTCATTTATCTGTAGGTGGGTCAGTGTCTTTGCTATAACTCACTTATTTAAATTTATCGCACACGTGATATTCGGTTGTGTTGTAAACTCTTTATACCCTAAAGATAAAAAGTTGACACAGAGCTCTGTCAGTGGACTTATCTTGTCTGACTCCTGTTAGCAAGCTAATCTCAAGTGGTTGTGAGGGTGTGTTTGCTGAAAGTGACGGGAGAAGAACACATAAAGCATCTTATGTCTGCTGGTAAATAAACCCTCTCAGAAAATTACCAGAATGCATATCTTATATGCGTACCAAGTATGCAAGTATGGGTCACCAAGAACAAAATAAGTCTGACATACCCTCTGTTTATTATTTCAAGTTTCTAGTTTAAAAAAATCCTGTTTGCTTTGAATTATTTGGCCCATTTTTTGTTTCCCTACCTTATGTAAACGGTCTCTGGCTGTGTTAGAAGACGTTCTCAATCTTTTGCTTAATTAAAAGTAGCAATACCACTATAGAAATAAGGGATGTTAGTTCCAGTAACATTGCTTTCAGTAGCCCAGCACCCATAAACCAGCAAATGACTGGTTCATTTTTAATTTTGTCACTAACATGGCTTCTTCTCTGAAGCCTTTGTGCTCCACTGTCTTGCAGGTTCCCTCGAATCGCAGCTGTACCTGGATGATGTGACGTGGTTGTGCTGCTGCCATGGCCCTGCCTGATGCCTCCTACTGCTGCTGTTATTATTAGTCATACATCTACTGTTATTATACACACATGATCATTATTGTCATGTACATATATTATCATATATTAATTTATATTCACAACAAATATGCTACAAAAGTACTATTATTATCATTAATATTATTATAATATTATTACCAAGATTAATGTTATTGTAGCGACTGTCTTTATCGCCTTCCCTGCATCTCTCTCTGTCTCTGTTTATGTATCATTTTTGTCATATGGATTACTGTTAATTTATTATGTTCATCTGTTCTGTACGACATCTATTGCACGTCTGTCCATCCTGGAAGAGGGATCCCTCCTCAGTTGCTCTTCCTGAGGTTTCTACAATTTTTTTCCCAATTAAAGGGTTTCTGGGGAGTTTTTCCTTATCCGCTGTGAGGTTCCAAGGAAAGAACGATGTTGTGTGCTGTTAAGCCCTCTGAGGCAAATTGTGATTTGTGATATTTGGCTTTATAAATAAAACTGAATTGAATCAAGACAAAAAAGATGCCTTTCCTTTCAGTCAGGCGTCCACTGACTCAGTGAGCTTTAGCACCACATTTCAAAGCACTAGGTGGTGAAATCTGAATGTTTTGTGATGTAAATGTCACAGATTTTTATCTTATTTTCTGTTGGCTTTGCTGACCAACAGCAGGCTAGCTGCATTAACATGCAGAAACATAGTGCCCACTGCCCACCCTTCAGTCTTCACTGGTTAACTAAAGTTACTACTTCCTAACTAACAGTAGGCCACTCTGCTAGCTAGCAACGATTACCAGAACTGCGGTGCTGCCAAATCATGGTAGCCACCCTAAGGTCCCCTCCCCATTAAGTGGCCTCATTTTGATCTACAAAATCCCTTTAGCATTGTTAAGTATGATATATTAATCCCACTGGCCGTGCCGACACTGCTGACAGTGCTAACAGAGCTACAATGCTAATGGCGGTTTGGGGCTAAAAGCTGAGCTGCTTAGTCACCAGGACAACTTAACATTAGCTCCCACCAGACCTAGTTTATGTACAGTGCAGTAAACTGTAGAGTAAAACTGACCTCTAGACCAACATGCAAAAACCAGCCAAAAATATCTAATCTCTAACAGACATACTCTGTTATAAGTCCTGCACTCAAAATGTTACTTCTTGTGTTTCTAAAAGTACTCACATCAAAATATACTGAAAAAGCTGTGTGATTTTCCCTCTATGGATCAATAAAGCCTTATTGCTATCATAACCAGTATTGATATATTTTGTATTGTTAATCTGAATGTGCTAAAGTACAACATTTCCCTCTGACATGCAGTGGAGTATAAGTAGTGAAGTATAAGGCAGCAAGAAATGGAAATACTCAAGCAAAGTACCTGTGCATGTACCTAAGTACACACTTTCCACCACTGGTCTCTGGTTTATAAACATAAACAGCATCTTAGTTGCATCATGTCCTCACCTGTTCAATACACGTAATATATCTTTCTTTGAGACATGCACCACCCTGTCCATGCCAACTGTGACTCAACACTTCACATTTAGGATCACACGGTTCTTAAGACGACGAAAAAGCCCCAGCTTGTTTCTATTTATGGGGCAGCAGCTGATAAGCTCTTGCATGTCTAGAGAGCATCCCTTTAAATCCACCCTCACCTAGTGGGTGACCCTCAGACACGAACTTGGGTTTCTCTTTGACGTCCCTGAAACTGTACAAATTTTGTCTTCTACGGCTCTACAGAGGATAGCTTTTGTGTTTGATTAGGTTTAAATTGGAACCAGTGGTCTTGAGTTTTACACTGAAAGAGCTGAGCCGACACAAAGACACACACACACACACACACACACACACACACACACACACACACACACACACACACACACACACACACACACACACACACACACTTAACAGATCCTTCCCCAGCATGACCTGTTGCTAATCAGGTTAAAGATAGCAACAGGTGAGCCGAGGCTGTTCAGAGGCTGACCTACTGTACAGACAGAGTGATCTCAATCCCTTGTCTCCTCGCACACCCGTTCTTTGTCCTTCCCGTCCACAGAGTTGACTTAGCGGTCGTGAATCAGCTGAATCGTGCTGTTGCAGTAAATTGGTGGACAAAGGCAGCACAGGTGCAGATCTGTAGGAGACAGCAGGATGGGATGAGCACATGCAACACATTTTTAGCAAGCATCTGTTTTTAGAGGAGAGTTGTGTTTTATGAAAACACACTGTGGGATTGGCTTTGGTTGCAAACACAAACACCGACTGGAAACCTCTCACTTTGTTGTTTGAAATTTAACTGTCTTCTCTCTTCTGCTTGGAAGTGGTGAATGTACAGCTCACAGGAACTTAATATGGCACAGTCTTAACATGCATATTTCCGTCATTTCGTCTTTAGCGCCATTATCTTGTTTACTATATTACATGAATGCCGCTGTCACATGGAAAATCCTGAATGAGCGCATTCAAATTTTAAAACTTCACGTAGAAAAAACAACAATGAATCCTTGAATATTCGTATTAAATGGCCGAATATGGTATTTTGGACCATGAACCCCATGAATATTTGGTATTTTTGTTTGATAAATACCCTACACCATATTTTTGTCAATTCTTTGATCGTCTAATCAATAAAAGTATTAGTTCAAAATTTTGTAAGCTGGCAGACAGATTTTGTTGCTTTGTTGGACTGAGCCAGGCTAACAGTTTCCCTTTATTTCCAGTCTTTATGCTAAGCTAAGCTAATCATCTCCTGGCTTCACCTTCATATCCAACAAAAAATAAC
The DNA here is from genome assembly GCA_035609425.1 of Epinephelus awoara. Taxonomy (NCBI): domain Eukaryota; kingdom Metazoa; phylum Chordata; class Actinopteri; order Perciformes; family Serranidae; genus Epinephelus; species Epinephelus awoara. The sequence goes on along the minus strand of CM069310.1, from coordinate 26,245,993 downwards.
AGATAAAAATGGCATTGATCTTTCTAACAAACAGCAAGAAAGTAAAAAACGTCATGATGGCATTACTCAACGTTAACTAGTTATTTTCTCTCTCTCTTTATGCAGAGTTAGCTTAAATCCTAACAGTAGCAGCCAAGAAAATTAGATTTTAGTGTTTGTGTCTGACAGAAAAGGCTAGAAAACAATGAAACTCCTCAACAACACCACTGATCATCAGTAACATGTCTGAATCAACATATCAGCCTGTCTCTGCGTCACCCTCTCACACCAACTTATATCCGTCCCACACCTTCCTGCTCGCACTCTGCCCTAATCTAAATTACATGCAAATCTGTCCAGTCATAGAGGTTTGACACATATTATTCCTGTGCTTCGGCCTCATTGTGAAACACTCTGGATGTATTTCTAGTCCCTGCAGCCTTGTCTCAAGTTACATGATATCAATCTGTATTTATTTTCACTTTCCCAATGAACTATGTCATGCAGTGTTGTTCAAGGTGATGGGCAGGCTGAAAAAATATGTTTGTTGGCGAAGTTGCTTCGTTTCAACCCAGGGCTGCAGATATAAGATGATGCAGAGGAAGCTTTGAAGAGGAAAACACTTTCTCTTTTTACCAGTTCATTTGAATTAGTGCATTATAAACTCTCTTTGAACTCTCGTGGTTTTCACATTTAAATAATGTTCGTTAGGCAGTGGTGGGAGGGAACAGTTTCTGTTTGCTGTGAGGATGGAGTTCAGCAGCAGGGCAGGAATCTCTGCATCAGAAGCTTTTGATTCAGTTTCAATAAAGGCAGAATGAAAGGGCTGTGAAATATCACACATTTTAAATATGCATGTCACCTCAGACAAAATGTTATAATGTAGAGACCCTTCTGTTATCAGCATTGCAGATATGTCTTTGCACAGACAAACATCATCATCAGTGAGAGCTTTGTGTCAGAGTAGAAAATTTAGGCTGATCAGTGCAGCTTATTACTGCATATAGTCTTCTCTGCAAGTCTTTGTGGGCAAGTCTAAGTCGAGACGTTTGTCGTTGAGGGCATGGCCAGGTCAATTAGCATGTTCTGTAGCATAAAAAGGCATTTGTTCGCATGTTCTTACAATTTCATCCAGCTCTTTTTTCTATGGCAGTTGAGTACAGTTTGGGGAAACAAAACAATCTGCCAAATAAACTTCATTTAAAAATCATAGACTGTAAAAAATAATAGACATGGAGCTACTATGAGGTCACCAATTGGTTTGCAAACTTGTCTTTCAAAGCCTAGAGTTTGGCAATTTGGCCATCACCATTGGTCAACATCTGGAGCCAGCCTCAAGTAGCCATTATAGGAACTGCAGTTTTTGGCACTTTCCCGTTGGCTTAATGTTTTAGCCCCTGAGGTTGTCAGCATAGGCAAACTGCTATTGATGTTGGAGGTCTTTAAGGTCTGCTGTCCATCAAAATAAAAAGGCAGTCCCTCAGGCCTTAAAGCAGCTGTGCGGAACTTTTTACCATTAATAAAACTGTCCCTAGTTCGTATCACCCCCCCTTGGAGATACGCATATTTATTTGAACCCAACAGCGACAAAAAAGCCTTTCTCTATATAGCTATTTAGCGTAGCCTAGCTCGGGTCGGACACAGCGGAAGTCAGCAAACCAGAATATGGCACCCGAGGCGGAAGTGATTCTGCTCGCTCTTCACTGTGTATCTTTACATAAAAGAATACTCTGACGATTTGGGAGTTATGCCCTTTCTCTATTGTGGTGTACTGAGGTCCACTTTGACATTGTGGAACAGGTGACCAGCTAGGGGCCCAAGCCGAAACATACACGGTCAAGGTCAAGAAGATATTTATGGCTATGGTCAAGAATTAGTGAAGTCAGCTAGACTGTCTGTCTGTCCGTGCTCTGTTCATCCTTGTCACACATTCCACAAAAAGCAAAACCCTATATAAGCAGGAGTTGTGTAGCTGTTATTCAGAGTGGTTTATATTGGCTTCAAAACCCTCTCACAGGAAAACCCGGGTCCTGATAAGATGCTGTACGACTTGTAATAAACTTTTCTTCATGCAAGCACGTCGGTGTCAGCGGAGTCTCCTTCATCACCTTCACATCATCGCTACCCCATAAACAACACTATCATTTTCATATTGAGACAACATGATCAATATCTTTTTTGTGTCTGTACGTCCAGTGGCTGGGTCTCAGCGGTTAGCATTGCACTGATAGAGGGTCAGTACGTCCTGCGCTGTGATCCACGGAGGGATACACCGGTGAACAGGCACAGACGTAGCTTGTAAACAAAACTCAGCTGTTTATTTAGCCTAGTCATATCTCCGGATTTTAGCAGCTGCAATGGTCGACTTTGAACGCGATTTTGAAGAGTTTCTTGTAGCGGACACAGATCCAGAGCCATACCTGTTTGAGCCACAGCATACAGATGAGGAACTCCATGTGTTGGATGCTGAGAAGAGATGAGAGAGGCTGAATCCTCCGCTACTATTTTCCTGCACATAGTGGGATTCGGTGCTGCCATCTTGGGGAGATATATCATCAGGAGGAAAACCGCCGCAGAGAGTGCATCACAAGGAGTGAAAACTTTGCAGGAATCACTAATCCTGGCGTGATTGAAACTTTTTTTCATGTTCCTACGATGAACTGGAAAAAACGCTCCAGGCCTGCAGGAGCTGATGGACAGCTTTCAGTCGGGTGAGTAATATCGTCCGTGTCATCTCTTTGTTTGCCTTTACCCGAGTGACCAAGCATACCTGTCCCAGAGCCAGCTGCAGCTGTTGCTCACCGGTGTCTCAATATGAAAATGATAGAGAAAGGACATAACTCCCAAATCATCGGAGTATTCTTTTCACATAATAATGCGGACTCAGCAGATGACTTGTTAATTGTTTATTCCTCCTTACACCGAACATACACGGCTGCTTCTCACTGTTTCTCAGTAGCTCAACAACGGTTACTACATTACCCAGAATAACTTCAGGCTCACACTACTACGGTAGCCTTAGTAGCTCAAAATACACAACAGCTTAGATTAGATCAGAACAGAAACACGACAGGAGAATTTACTGAGTAATTTTGCTGTTTCCACTATTTACTTGGACTAACCTGACGTTAGTTAATCCTCTCGCTCTCCAAAACAAATGCGTGCAGTATTTGCCGGCTTTACGACACCAGGCTGTGGGTGTCATACCGCTTCGACCAAAGGGGCGCTATAATCAACGAAAACGAAAAGTTCCGCACAGCTGCTTTAACTTACTGTATCCAGACACAGATCACGTTAAAAGATCATGTTCAATTTGTCTGTACCCTTTTGTGCTGTTGCAGATCTGACTTGAAGCAGAGCTTGATTAGGGATTAATTTGCTAAATCCCAGGTAAATCAAAAAACAATCTCTAACAGCAAGCAGCTGTAAACAACAGTGGAAACAAAGACATCTTGACTGCAGTATTTATCAGTTAGTATGTAGCATTTGTTTGCTCATCAGCACACAAAGGGCAGAAAAAGAAACATAAATACTTTATGAAATAATGCAACAGCAATGCAGCAAATACTGTTAGGAATTATAATGTCTGATTTTGTTGTTAGTGTTCCTTTTTGAAGCTGTACTTTTTTTTACACCTATAATAACAATCTGAGTCTGTGAGTGTCATAAAACAAACACTTATAGTGGACATAAACTGACGGTATGAACATGTCCTGAGTGGTTACCATGTAGATTGTTATGCCACTGCTGGCTGCAGCCTTGTTGCTTAATACTGGACCAATTATTAAAAAAAAGCTGTTCCCATCAGTCACTTAAAACACAAAATCATGGTAAAATGGAGTCCTCCATCCTGTCATCATTGTAGATTAAATACAGTATGATTGTAGTTCTGACATAGTAAAATCATAATTTAACACAGCACCTCTCTGTGTGACTAACTGCCCAGCTCATCAGTGATGCTGCTGTTGCTCCTGCTCGTCAAACCCTCACAGACCTCACTCTTTATCACCTAGCATTATCTGATGGCCTGCAGCCTGAGGCAAACAGCTAAAACACGATCAAGGCTGTCGATGTGCCTCACTGAATGATTTTACCCCTAAACTCCTCAGAGACAGTAAATGAAGGAACTAGGGGAGGCTGATAAGCAGCAGACTCATCACATTGTGCAGCAGTGACCAATTAAAAGCAGATCTAAACACCTCACTGTCTGTTCCCTGTATTCCTCAGGTGGTTCCCCTGTCATGGAGACCAGTTTTCTCTCCGGCGGGACTCCCACACTCACGGGAGCCGTAACCAGACACCTGCTTTTGTTTTGTTAGAGGCTCTCCAGGTAGATAAAAGAACAGATGAGGACGGGGGTGATGGGAAGAGGTGGGGGGGATGGGGGAGGGGGGTTAGAGGAGGAGAAGCAGGTGCGTCACAGATCTTTGGTTTCAGCTATTTGGTCTAAGTACAGGCAGGGTGATCAGAGAAAGAAACGGCTGTGAGAAAAGGGAAGTGCAGCAGGGAAAGTTATTTGCCTAGCAATCGAGACTTTTTCTGTCCAGAGCTGCAGTGAGAGCCATTGACAAAAGAAGACGGAGAAGGAGAGGGAGGAATATTTTACAGGAGGACCACATCTCTCTCATGCACTCAATCACCTGGACGCTGTACAGCAGCAGCCAGACATTCATTCATCAGAGACTCTCTGCCCGATAGCGAATATAATCAAACACTTAGGAGGACATGAAGACTGGCAAGAAATCCTTCATAGGTAGGCGCTCCTTTAATTCACTGTCTGTGTTATGTGACTGTCTGGGGAATGAATCTGCAGCCTCTCAGCAGCACAGCAGAGGAGGATGCACCTTGAGACGTGCAACTTTTCCTCTTCTGTGGGTTAGCATTATTGTTACAGCTTGATAATATAAATATTTTCCTGTTTTTTGCCTATTCAGTCATGTGATTCTTGTATTATTATGACTGTTTATTAACTATTTAGCCCAATCCTCCTTCTTGCATTGCTCCCCTGCTTGCTCCGACGTCACTGCCACTGCTTGGATTGCTTTTTGGCTCCATAAAACTAGATGCATCATCCTGCACTCCTCAGTCTGTCATTATATGGTTAATTTTGTAATGTCCAACGCAGAGAGTCTTCCCTCCTCCCTGCAGCACCCCTGCTCCTCATCTCATTTGTCACCTGAGAGGATAACAGCTACCGCAAGGCCTCGACGTTGTAACTAGAATTGAAAGGATGATTTTGGTGTTCAGTGATAGCATAATAGACAGTTTTGTTCCCACAGTTACAGATGGAAAGGCAGGGCTACGAATTTCAAATCTTAAAGTCACATTTGCCCCTTTTCTAATAGCTCCTAAACCTTTAAGCAGTAAGGTTGGAAAATGTACTTATTTGCTCTCTTGCAGAGATAGATGAGACCACTGATACCACTCATGTCTAAATGTGAAGCTACAGCTAGCAGTTAGCTTAGCATAGCATAAAGACCTTGCTCTGTCCAAAAGGTGATATAATGAGCCTACCAGCGCCTCTACAGCTCACTAATTAACAGTTCATATTTCCTTTGTTTCATCTGTTTTGCTGGTTGCATGGTAACCTCACTGAGAAAACGAGACTGCAGGAAGTCGCTGTGCCTGACCAAGAAATCATCCTGTACATCACCCCCCTATAAAACCACAACTTCTTGTTTTTATACTGTGGTTTCTGTAGATATTTCACAGCACTGTATGTTTCCATTTTCCTGTGCTAAGATAAGCGAACAGGCTGCTGGCTGACGCTTCAAATTTACTGTAAAAACATGAGAGTGATATTGATCTTGAAAGCAAATACGCTTATTGCTTTAAGGGCCCTAACACACCAAGCTGACAGTCGGTCGATGGTCAATGTCGGGCCGTGAGTGAGTGTCTGTTGCCCTATTTTTTTGCAGTGACAGGCATTATTGGCACTAGTTGGGCCTTCTCAGCCCTAGTCGGCTTTTTTGAGGCTGACGCAGCATATTGAATCCGCGTCAGAGCTGGCTGAGCCCGTTAGTGAGTGAAATCAATTTGATTGGCAGTTCGGCTCGGGTGATGAGAAGAGAAATAGAAATGAGGAAAGCAAACAAACCAATAAGGTCAAGAGGAGGGGAGAGCTCTTTAGCAGAAACAGATCTATTTGATGTTCATGTGCTAACTGGCTAACTAGCATCTTGAATCTGTCCTGTCAGTCTTTCATTTCCCTTCTTGAGTGACTAATACAGTCTACCACAGAGTTATTTTCTCACACGCAGGCATAGAACATATGTGCTAGTTGGCTGTTGACTACAGTCTTTGTGGCACGGGAGTCTGCCTTCATCGTCACTACTTCTTTGATGTCAGTTTGGTGTGTCTAGGCCTTATGGCTGCCACCATCTTGGATGTCTCCTTCATATTCTTGTTGGTGTTTCAGGCCATTAGCCATGGTAAGATGTACATATTTAGCCTCCACTCTGCAGCCTCACACAGTCAGCCCATAACATTTGCTTCACTCATTGTGGTCTGGAAAAGCTCATAAGGTATTTGTTTGGATTAGGGGCATCCTGAGTGGGTGTAGACCTAAATTACTTTGCAGCTGATTGGATCAGACTTTAACCAACAGATTCAGATTACTCAACACTGCTCTTACATTTTCCTGCACCTGACAAAATAAATGCCTCACTTGCTGGGCTTTCATTGCCTGTTTTCAACTTTGAAAACCACGCCTGAAATATCTCTGAATATATCAACAATTAAATTAGCTTTAGTGAGACAAAAACGCCCTCTTGATCATCCACATTTTGTTTTAGCTGTTGTTGACAAGGTTCCAGAGATGCGAGGCCACAAATTGCCCCCCAGTTCAAATTTGTAAAACAATGCAGCTCGTTGTCATCATCTAAATCCCTTCACACGCTTCATTAATTGGTTTTGGTTTCCAGCTGCCACACTCAATTGATTTTGTGTGGAGATAAATATCTCAGAGCGGTAACTGGCCTCATGAAGTTTACGCTGGATTGTGGGGTTATCAACACTCAGGCAACACACTGGATCAAATTATGAACTTGTGGAGTTGTGTTTGCTTTAAAATATATTCATGTTGATGTTCAACAAGCAGCTTCACTGGAGTTTCTGTGGTTTTGTTTGCATATTTAAAGCCACTTGTTGCTCATATATTATCACACTGTAGCTGGCCTATAAACAGAGAAACAGGGAACAGCATTCAATAACAGAAGTCACCACTTTCAACTGATTCATATGTTTGGCCTGTATGAGAGGTGCCTTTCTGTGAATGACAGTCTGGTGCTCTAAATGCCAATGGCTTCTCTGTCTTTTTATTGTATCTGCTTCCTTTTTTTAATGAACTGTTTTAGTCTGAGTAATGCACAGGAAACCTGCTGTGTAGAGTCACATACAGCACCAGAGTAACGTCTAGCAGAGCAGAAATATGATGTTAGACTGGAGGCAGCACCAGACTGCATGAGGACAAAGCTCATCTTACCATGGTGATAGTAATTAGCAGTAATAGCAGTCACATTCATATAATTAATAGAGGCTTTGCGGTTGGAAATAGGCATGATCACCCCACTTTCTTGGCAGCAAATTAAAGTAATGCTTCATTTGTAATAATTTGGCAGCAGTGTGTGCGTGTGTGTGTGTGTGTGTGTGTGTGAGTCATCACATAGGAGAGCAAACATTGCTTTGCTCTTCTTTATCTGATGAAGCAGGCGTATGAGCAGTCATTTAATCCCCTGTGGAGAATGAAGAAAATAAAAATCACATCTCATCTCCTGCCAGGGAATTCAGGAGGGACACAAAGATGAAAACACAATTCTAACTCTGGTTCCGTGAGCCAAAATCAGCTCCCACTCATGGGGTCCTGAGGCACAAACAGACCGGACCGCCACCTCCGGTCTGCATCTCTGTGGTTCTCTGTATGAGTAATGCCAAGTGCCAAGAGTAAGCGAGAGAACGATGCAGATGACAACGAAAAAAAAGCAACTAATAAGAGATGTGGTTTAAGCAGAGATGTGTTCTCCGGTGAGAGCAGAGGCTGATGAGGTTGGTATGACTATGTGGGTGTGAAACACACAAGGCTTCCATCGCTCCTCACAGCCAGTCAACAAGACCCTCATGGTAATTAGAGATCCTCCATCCTCATTAGCCAACAGCCTTCCTGCCAGCCCTACAGTTGGTCAGTGAGGACTGTTTGCCTGTATGACTCATTCCTCCACCTTCTGCTGCCTCCTACACAATACACTGGAGGCAAGGCAGGTAGAAGTCAAGCTTTCCATGTATTATAATCGAGTAACAGAGTTAAGTCGTCCAATTTTCTAAAAAAAAAAAAAAAAGACCTGGCAATCTTTTAAAAACCCAGAGGGTTGTTTAACACTTACAACTGCTCTCAAGGTATTTCCAGAATCCTTGAAGACTCTCATCTGGGCCCACTGTGCAATCATGAAGGCTTTTACGCTGTTTCCTAAATTGCATCTTCTTTTCCAAATCCAAACATGGTAGCTGGAAATGGCATCTCCCCTTACGCAGTTTGCACATGAACCAAAATATAAAAAATGTGTCAGATATATTGGTATATACTGATGATATGTTCCAAAAATCCTAAACAACACAGCCATAATCTGTGAGTGTTTTGAAAAAAGAGTAAGGAGCAGAGGGGGGAACAAGTCAATGTCACAAGTCTCAAGTCCCAATTAAGTAAGTCAAGACTGACAAGTCCCAAGTGAAGTGCCAAGGCCTAAACTTTGAGTTTCGAGTCCCAAACAAGTCATAATGCACTCTTTGACAAAATAATAATAATGTATTAAATTTACAAAAATCATGAATACTTTTTAAAAACTTTATTCATTTATGTCTTTATTAATTGTATTTATTTCTCCTAAACAAGTTTGCTAAAACAAGTGGGACTTGTGCTAACACTGTTAACCAGTGGCATACTAGGGTTGGGTATCGTTCATAATTAAACCGATACGGTACCGTTATCTGAAATTCGGTACAGGTACCAAACAGTACTTTATTTCAGTACTTTTTAAAGTCTAAACTTCTCAGTTTCAACATTTTATTGAGAACATTTAGGAACAGTGCTGCACGTTAACTTTTGTCTGCACATTTTTTTTGTCACCATTGTTGCTGAGTCTGAGGTTCGAGTCATGCGCTCTCACTCCGCCTCCACCGCAGATACTGAAATTTGGCACCAATTTATTTTAAGTGAATCGGTACTCGGTAGTACCGACATGAATCGATACCAAGTACAAAAAGTACCGAGTTTCGGTACCCAACCCTATGACGTACCACAACTGAATGAATTTTGTGTGTCTCTGTCCTTTCTTGTTGTTCTAATCTCATCTCATAGTGAAAAAAAAAATCTACAACTTTGTCTTCACAAATTGGCTTGGTGAAAGGCATCTAGTACTTTCAAGTCAAAAGCTCAAGTCCAAACAAAGTCATGAGTCTCTGGTGTTTAAGTCCAAGTCGAGTGGCAAGGTTGTTGTTTTTTAAATTTTGTCAAGTCAAGTCTAAAGTCAGGTAAGGGCACAGAGAAGGAAACGGTCTCATCAGGTTGGAAGTTGAGTTGGTGGATAGGTCACAAAACACAGGATTTTCCCCAGGAGACGGCTGTTTGGTACTATGTGAACTTTGAGTGAACTTAAAGTTTAAGGTTTATTTCGAGCTCTTAACAACTAAAGAGACAGATATTTTCCTCAGGAGTCTATGGAGACCAAAAACAGAGTCAAAAGAGAGTGAATATTGGACTTACTACTTACGATAATGTTGCTCCATAACTGCTGGATGTGTAAATAAGCAACTGGTTGCCAACATATCATCTTAAAATGTGATGATAGGTCAATAATGTGTTGTTTCAGCTGAAGAGGTCAATAAAACCAATTGTTGCAGCTTTAAGGATTCTAGAAATACTTTAAGAAGCAATTTTAAATCATCTGGAATTTTCAAAGATTGTCAGTTATTTGTTTTTCAGAAAATCGTACACATCTCTGTGTCTCCCATGTAACTTGAGAGGCACAAGCTGGAGGTTAATTTTCAGATGCAAGGCACACACCAACCTGCGGCCCCAGAAAGAGCCTATAATCATGTGGCACACGAGGAACCACGCTGAGGCAGGGGAGTTATGATGGATGGCATCCTGTGAGGGTTGGAAAGGCTTTTTACCGGATCTGCTGGCAGGTGACTCACACGACTGCTTGTCAGCGAGCAGAAGTGCTGCTTGTCTGCTCAGCATCAATCACACGGTTGGACAGAGCGACAGAAAGCAGGGGGGGTGGGGGCTTTTGTGAAGATGCTAAATAAAAGGCTGATTAATCTGGCACTGCAGAGACATTCATAGAGAAACTGACCGAGTTACCATCTCTAATGCGTGTTTATTTGTCGCAGTCTGTAGAAGAAGGCCTTCTACAGAAGAGATAATCTTTTTTTGTCACAACAGGAAAGACTCTACTCAGACGTGACGTGAATGTGAGATTTCTTCGCACTTCTTACTCATTTATAAAAAGGGGAAATACCTCTTCAGCCATCTGTGTTTTGCTCTGCAGCACCTGACTTTCTGTTCCATCAAAACAGAAAACAAACATAGACGTGGCAGAGGAATGACGCTGTTTGAGGGAACTACCCAAGTCATGTTTGTCCTACATGTTACCAGAGACGATAACATGATACACTTGAATAATTCAGAGTAAGACTACATCAGGTGAAGAAAAGGCTTCACACAAAGCCTGGAGAGAGGTGTCGCTGTCATGTAATCCGATCCAGTGTGTTTCTGTGTGTAAACAGAGCTGAAGATGAGCTGTTTGCTCAGGTAGCCTTCCAGGGTAGGACATGATACGCTGCTAGCTCTACACCAGCTAGTTTCTGTTTGAGCCCAGGCCACAGATAAGGCACTTCCTCCTTCCCCAGTACAAGAAGAACCTGTCCTGTGATGTCTCACTTCCTTTAAATTATGCAGGACTGTCACATGTCAAACTGGAGACAGAACCCAGGAGTTCCCCTCTGACAGATGAATGAATCTCTGAGGACTGAAGCAGATGTTTATAAGAACAGTGGTGGAACAAGTACTCACATTTAGTTTAGTCCACCAAAACGATTTTTCCTGAGGCCAACGTATAGTTTTAATTATTTGCAGTGGGCGCATGGCATATTTATGCTATGCTAGAACGGGCGGTAACAAAAGCTGACTGTTGCGTCACCTCACTTCAATGTGTCTTGGCCAGAAAGTTGCTCATACACACAACGCAAAGACTATAGCAAATGGCCAACCAGCACGTACCTTCTGTAGCTGCATTCAAAAAGGGAAACTAGAATTCCTTTTTGACGCTAATTAGCCAGTTAGCACATGAACAAACCAATCCAGTGTTGATAGAAAAGAGCATACTTACTACTTGCTAAAGAGCACAATGGCTAAAGACAAATAATCTCACTTGATGTAACAAGTTTGTTTTGATCTCACTCCCTTTTGACATTAGCCGATTGTTTACTTTCCCCTCTTCCATTTCTCTTCTTGTGCGCTGAGCTGAACTGTCAATCAGAGTGATTTCATTCACCAACAGGCTTCACCATCACCAATTCATCATGCAAAACCAGCAGAAAAAAAGAAGCAGATGGAGAGGACAAACGGCAACGATGCAGGACACACTACATTGACTATAGGGCAACAGACGCTCACCGACAGCCCGATACTAACCGGTGGCTGACCACGGGCTTTGTGTGTCTGAGCAAGCACAGAGCAACAACAACAATGGAGGAGAAATAATTTAATATACTGTATATATATATATATATATATATATATATATATATATATAGTATATATATTATTATACATTTCCTCTCATAGATCAATACAGAACGGCGGGTCCGTCCTCTCTCTCATTATGTGCTTCAGCCTTCCCTTCATCCAGAGCAAGTACTCTGCTTTGCGCAGACAATATTACTTCCGCAGATGCTCCCTTTCATGGCAACCAAAGTGTCTCAGCTGAAAAAATGCTGCCCCTTTCAAAGTGCTCTCAAGCACTCCCAACCGTGCGTCTCATAAGGAGCGCCTGCCATTTTTAGCATGGAGAAAATGTTTTGATTGACACAAGGCCTAAAAAGAGAAAAGCAAAATGACCCCATTGAGTGTTTTACATATAATATTGTGACATTAATACTACTGATACATTGTGTAATCAACGTTTTACTGCTCTTCTTCGTCAAGATGAGGCTTGTTTAAAGGGATATTTTGCTGATTTTTAACCAGCTTTGTACCATAACAATGTAGGTAGTATGTGTAAATGAACTGTGGTAAACTTTTCTCAGATCTTCTTGCTCATCTCTCGGCTCAAATCCACCAGATGACGCAATTTTCGCCGGCTCTAGGGCTGTTGTTCGGACTACAGATTGCACTCACATTTTTGTATGCCCACCACCACACAAAGAGTATAGGAGCGGATTGAGAGAGAGAGACTCTCTCAAAACAGCCAAGCTCACATTAATCACCAGCAGAAGTGTTTATTGGTGTGGTGCAGCGCAGTGCATTCTGGTACTTGTAATGGTTTTTATCTATTTTTACCTTACAGTCCTTTTCTCAGTTGTCTCTGGTCATATTGAACGAATTTCAAAAGTATTTCCGTCTTTCTACTGCATAGACAGCCCAGTTTTATGAAAAAACATCTTTCCAGCAGTAAATATACGAAAGATTATTTCATTATTGATTAACCTAGGTAAAGTAGTGAAAAATATCCAATGGTGATCAAAATATTTTGTTGTAGTTTGACCAAAAAGTTAGACCAAAACTCCCCTACCCAAAGAAGTTACATTAAAGCAGGAGGAGCTGGAAACAGAATATTATTTGCATTTTTTTCATGTTTTTTGCATGAAAAATGACTGAAATGATCAATTTATTGCCAAAATAGTTTGAATCTAACTGAAGAATCAACTTATGATTACAGCTTCGACAACAATGCATCATATTTTGTAGGGCTGCAGGATATGCAATTATATTGCAATTATTTTGACTGATATATGATCACAATATGCCTTGCAATTTTTTTTTATTTTAAATAATATTTCAATTGATTGTGCAGCCCTAATGTTTTGCATGTAAAACATTAATCTCTTAATCTGTAACTATGTAGTTACAAATAATTGCAGTAGGGTAAAAAGTACACCATCAATACAAAAGAGAAATACTGGAAAATACCTCATGACTGTACTTAAGTAGAGTAATTAGTTACTTTTCACTACTGTCATTCGACTCAGTTGTGAGATCTGAACACTCATCCAAAATCCATAATTGTTCTGCCAGTGATCAAACACATTAATCAGCACACAGCAAATAACCTCATCTCAGAAATCATTAATGCTCACTGGAAACTTTGCTGTGCGGCTCCCTGTCCTCCCCAGGCAGTATAGCTATCTGCATTATGGCACAGTTATGTAACTTACAGGGTTAGTGGACCACATCTATGACAGCTGGAATGATCGCTGCTTCAGCTTAGTCTAGCATGATGTCATATGTGGTTTCTCTGAATTTATATAAGTCTGCCAGGCCAAGTCACCTTTATAACCTTGACCTCATCAGCCACAGAAATCCACTAATTATTTAGAATGACAGCACATGGAGCTTTGTGGAAATTGCATGGATTTAAACAGAGGATTGGATCTGAGCAGAATTGTTATTTTTATTTTTTCATTATGCGTGTTTAGCCTGTATATGGATTTCCAGGGCAGGGTTAGAAACTGCAGCTGAGCTGCAGCAGTCATGACATACATTTTCTCCACGTCCTTTCGGAATAAAGCAACTGCAGGGAATAGCAGCACATTTTTGGTCTGCAGGACACCAAAAAAAAAAAATGGTTACAGTCGTTTCCTCCTTCTCCTAATCACTTCACTTTAATCTCTTTTGTATGGGTGCTGACAGCCAGTTGGAGGTTTCCATTCAGAGAGAATGATGAAGAGGAGGAGAGGGCGACGGTGGGAGGAGGTGGTGGTGATGATGATGGTGGTGATGGTGGGAGTTCTTCTTCTCACCGCCTCCACCTCCGCCTCTGCGGTGAGCTCTCCTCGTCATCCCCCTCCTCCTGCAGGCAGAATATGGCTGCAGCGGAATCCCGTGATGTCACGCAGTTGCCGTGGTAACATGGTTGACGTAAAAATGGGCGTCACTTAAAAAAAATAAGGTACCACGTGCTCTGTATATATAAAGTGGCTCGCACAGAGTGGGCAGGAGCAGACTACAGCGGAGCGCGGACTGTGAAGCTCTGCCGGGACTCATTTTTTTACTGTCGTGACACGGCGATAACTCACGGTTAAAGGATCGTACGGGACATATTATTGTTGTTTTTTATTCCTGTGTTTTTTATTGGATATTTATTTATCTGTAAACATGGCGGTGACTGAAGCTGGATGTGATCTAACTTACTGCAAAATGAGGGGGATTGTCGCTGTTCTTACCGGTGAGCAACCATAAAACAATTATTACAGTTCATATTCATCACTGAAGCTGCTCATGTATTCATTAGATAAGCATTTATTGATATGTGTTGATTCATAAGACAAACGGCTGTCAAAAGATGAATTAGACCTACATGCAAAGCGCTTTTTTGTTCAACTTTCGGAGACATTTTGCAAAAATATTACAAGAAATGGCAGCAAATCTGCCTTTAAAATCTCAAACTGGCTATTTGCAGTGTAATGGGAATCTAGGATGGGAAATGCTTTGTTGGCAACCACTATTGGTGCCTGAATGAGTGACCCAAGTGGTTGCATAACCTATAAGCCCGCAGCATTAGAGGTCTATGCACAACACGCAAATCTGCCCTATAACGGGATATTTGGAAGTGAGAAACAGCGGATTACAGCTGCAACACTGATATTTTCTCCTCTAGTGGAAGATCTTTGCATCATGCGTGGTGAATGATACTCAAACACTGACAAATTATTTCCCCTCTCTGTCTTCCTCTGCAGCTTTCATCAAGGAGAGAAAAATGGGGCTGAATGACTTCATCCAGAAGCTGGTGTCTACCCCACATATCTGCCAACAGTGAGTGTTTCTTTAAAAATTATATTCCACAAATGGGAAAACTGTGTTTGATTTGGATGGACAATTGAGCACAAGGAGCATCTCTGGGTCGTTAGTCACTTCCTGGCTGTAGTGTTTATTTCGGATCATTAGCCCATTCATGATCAGTGGCCAATCCAATCAGCCACCTGCATTTGGCAGGACATTCTGTGAAAAGTATAATCTGGGTCTGAGAAGCCAGGTGCAAGAATAGTCTTGTCATGACAAGCCCGTTAACAACTTCCCCGCTGCCTAATCACCTTTCAAGCAAATCCTCTCTGTCCCCTAGACGAGGATAACCCGGTAATTCAGTTATTACATGATACAAGGCTCGTCCCATCACAGCATCGGGGTCTGGTGCCGTGAAAGTCAAAAAAACACTTGTGTGCAGCATCTGTCTCCTTCAGGTGCTCCAGAAGGAGAGAGCGTCTGATCTGGACCACTGAGTTCTGCAGAGCTGTCTGAACCCTCTTGTCATGGGTCAGCGGCTTAAACCATTTGTCAGACAGGTTAGGCTGTTCACATGCAGATGACCGTGTCCTAAACTTGACCTGTCTGGATGTTTCAGACGGTCAGTCACACCCTAGCAGGGGGCAGCCATTCAGCTTTTTAGTCTCACAATCCTGAGATTTCACCCTCAATCATCAAATCTTCAAATTATCAAAAGAATAAATAAATAGAAAAATATGACAAGTGCGAGTCATATTGTTAAAGTTTAATAGCTGATACAAAAATTCATTTCATAACCAGCTATGTTTTTTTTTCAGTGTCGAAGTCAACAACTTCCTGAAGATTGATGAGAATCAAAACGAGGAGGATGGAAATGATCAACTTCCTGAAAGTCTGGTGAGCAGAAACTGTTTACTGACTATCATACTTTTCTTTCCAAAATGTGACAATGTACTCATGAATTTCCTCATTTCATGTCTTTCAGATGTACCTAAATTCGCGAAGTTCACTGGCTGAGGACACTCAGTAAGTAGCCTTATCAGTGTGAACAGTTTAGTACAATAGATAAGCCTCACTGTGAGTCATTAGAAATTATAATCATCTGTTTGCTTCTCTATGTTAGGATCAAACCCTGTGATTTTGACTACCTCAAAATCATCGGCAAAGGCAGCTTTGGAAAGGTGAGTCTCTTTTTATGCCAATAAATTCCCTTAACTGCTCATATTTGTCAATGCTGCAGCACCATCACTGACGCAAATGTTTGCTCTGTAACAGGTTCTGCTGGCTCGACACAAGGAGTCTGCCAAATACTACGCTGTCAAAGTGCTACAGAAAAAAATCATCATGAAGAAGAAAGAGGTGAGTTGTCATTTTATGTAGTGAACTACAAGTAAAACTCCAGAGGTTATGATTAAACACCATACACAAACCTCCATATTTCTTCTGTTTCGTAAATGTCATTGTGATGAATACACTATATTGACTTCTATTTGTCCCCTCCAGCAAAAGCATATCATGGCTGAGCGCAGTGTGCTGATGAAGAACATCAAGCATCCCTTCCTGGTGGGGCTGCACTACTCCTTCCAGACCACTGACAAGCTGTACTTTGTGCTCGACTATGTCAACGGTGGAGAGGTAAGTTAAAAGCTCTCAACACCCACAAATCAGGTCAGAATATCAAAGTGTTTATCAGGCTTATGCTGACAGATGTTTTTCTCTGCAGCTGTTCTACCATCTCCAGAGAGAGCGGATCTTCCTGGAGCCCAGAGCCAGGTTCTACGCTGCTGAAATTGCAAGTGCACTTGGCTACCTCCACTCCCTGCACATTGTGTACAGGTAATAAGCGATCACACAGCACCCCCTAGTGGACATTTCATAGACATGACATATACTGAGCTGTATTGAAGGAGGAAGTGTATAACAGCTTTCCTCTTTTTCTTCTTGTTCTTCACAGGGACCTGAAGCCTGAGAACATCCTGTTAGACTCACAGGGTCATATCGTCCTCACAGACTTTGGCCTCTGCAAAGAAGGCCTTGAGGCCAACGGTACAACAACAACCTTCTGCGGGACACCAGAGGTACAAAACAAACCTCTTGTTATCAATGCAGAAAAACTCTAAATAAACAACTACACTGTAATTTTCAGACATGAGATAACTCTTCTTTTCCCTTTCCTCTCAGTACTTAGCCCCCGAGGTTCTCCAGAAGCAGGCGTACGACCGCACAGTTGACTGGTGGTGCCTGGGATCAGTGCTCTACGAGATGCTGTATGGACTTGTAAGTAGAATCAGTGAGTTCATGCCTCCTAGTACAACTCTACCACCTGACTATATATTAAATTAATTTATGGCTCTTTTTGCTTTACAGCCCCCGTTCTACAGTCGCAACACAGCTGAGATGTATAACAACATCCTGCACAAGGCTCCTGTGCTCAAGCCCAATGTGTCAAATGCAGGCAGGGAGCTGCTTGAGGGGCTCCTGCAGAAAGACCGCACCAAGAGGCTGGGAGTGAAGGATGATTTTGTAAGTGCACACAGCTGACCCCAAAGCACACATAACTTTAACACAAGTCAGAGACCAGTGAAGCTTGTTTGCTATTAATCGGCTAATTCAGAATTTCTTTTTTCCTTCCAGCTTGAACTCAAGTACCATTCCTTCTTCTCTCCAATCAACTGGGAGGACCTGATGGCGAAGAAGATCACGCCTCCATTCGTCCCTGCAGTGGTAAGTTCAAACTATAGGCTCTTTTTTTCCCCTTTACGTACGAAAATAGCACATTTGAAACTTACAAGCATCCTTTATGTTGGCATAGATAGATCCACTAGACTGCACTAGAGGGCAGAGTCAAAAGTCTCTGGCAATTCTTTTCACTTTATTGCCGATTCACTCTTTTGCGCCATTTACAAAATGTCTCCGTCATGTCCTCTAGTCGTGTTTCATTTGAACTATGCTACACTGCCCCCACAAATTCCGGTGGTACTGATAGTTTTTCATTATCATCTCGTCTATATAATGTCATAAAGCAGTGAAAAATACCAACAATTTCCAAGACCTCTATATGATGTCTCCAACTCATCAGTCAAACCAACTCTACAAAAACAAAAATATTCAATTTACAATTATACACAGCTACAAGTAATGTAACCTCATGATTAACTGCTTGTCTCATTAAATGTCCGCCAGTAGTGAAAAATGCCCGTTACAGCCAATTGTGGTGTCTTCAAAAGTCTTGTTTTGTCTGACCAGCAGTCCAAAACCCAATGATATTCAGACTTGTATCATTTCAGCCAAAGAAAACCAGAAAATATAAACATTTGAAAAGCTAGAACCAGTTTATATGCAAATGCCTTAAACTTAAGAACTAATTGTCGAATTGGTTTCTGAGTGAAGAAAATAAAATATAAAAGATCATTATATCGATATATATCAATTTATTGTCCAGCCCTAAAAATAGACTGTAACAGGGAACAGCAGAATGACTGTAATAAACATTAACAAAGTGAGAAAACACAGCTGCTACCGGTCTATCGATACTGCCAAAAATGTGTTTGAACAGTTTTAAATATTCTGAATTTATGTGTATTGCTAAAACAGTATTTTTGACAACACTACATTCCACATCTAATTCCTGTTCTACCTGGTTTTCACAGACTGGCCCCACAGACCTCCGACACTTTGACCCCGAGTTCACCCACCTGCCCGTGTCCTCCTCTCTGTGCAACGACACCCTGACTGTGACCAGCAGCGTCAAGGAAGCTGCCGGAGCTTTTCCAGGCTTCTCTTACGGGCCTCCAGCAGAACACTCCTTCATGTGAACGCCAGCATCTCGGGAGCTCACAACAAACAGGACACAAGCCCTGGATTGAGAGTCTTATTTTGATAGAGGGACCACACTGGAGCAGCCTGCTTGGGGAGACATTACCGAGCCTGATTAGAGGATCTAACTGACAGAAAGGACGAATTCCAGGGGGGGGGGGGGGGGGGGGTAGATCTTGAAGGATCTTGTGCATGAAAAGTGTACAGATGGGGACTCTCATGTTACCACACCACTGGCCCTACTCTTCTGCCTCAACCATCTGATACTACATTACATGTGCCAACGGTGGATGCACTCTGGGGTCATAAAACATCACTGTCACAGCTACTGGTGAAGTGACATGAAGAGAAGTGCCTGAGGTTCGAAAGGCAGTTTGGACGGGAAGAGCTGGCTTTATCAAAAAAACAACAACACAAAACCGTTTCACCTGTTTGGATTTGACCAGGGCGCTAGCCATTAAGGTGGATGCCTTCTTCAGATGTATGTTAAAACTGCTCTTGTTTCAAAGTTCACAACGCATTGTTGTTTTCATGTGAATGCTCAATTGCACTTGAGGAAACAAGGGTCAAGAAAAGTTCTGCTTTAAGCATCAGCAACTTTGGATTAGACAGCTGGGTATCTTTCATCTTTTTATTTCATATCTCTGCTTGGGACGAAGAAATAACAGCATTTCAATATTTTACACTAATAGTGATATTTGGACCAAACAGTTAACTGTGGTATGCTTTAACACAAACACTTTTTTTGACCAGCTTGTCCTCATCAACTGAAGATCAAAGTTTGTACTGTGTAAAAGAAAAGAGTTACATATATTTTACTTCAAAACCAAAAGGTTTTCTGTGTTTTAATAACTACAAACATTCACTCTTTACTTTTAAGGCAGTTCTGCATATATTATAAATAAGTTATAAATGTCTAGATTAATATTATATTTCCTGTATAGCAATACATTTTATTTTTTCCAACTTATTTTTCATTTACAACCAGTTACTGTGTTTATCTATATCTGCTGTTTATGAAGGACGTTTCTCTTTGATCAGGAGAGTGCGATACAGAGTTCAACCAGCAATAACAGGCCCACATCAATGATAGCACATACTGTATATCAAACTCCTTTTAAAATTTAAGTGATTGCTGTTTTATTGCAAACACTCCAGACGAGAAATATAATGATATTAATGTTTTTGTATTTATGCATCATGTAGAGAAGAACTGTGAATGTCTTGTGCCTGTCCAGGGCGGCCTGATCCATATTTACTGTATGTACATATCTCTTTTCCCTGAACCTCTTGGTCCCTTTCTGGAAAGTTATCTGTATAAAAGAAAGTGCTTCATTAACTTGAAGAAAGAACCACCAGGCGGAGCAGGCGCTGGCTTTTCACTTACAGTGTTAAGCCACTGGCCTACTGCGTAACATGGTTCTGGAAAGTGCAATAAAATTGTGTTAACTCCGAAAGAATGGATATCATTGTATCTCATTTAGCAGTAAGTTGTAATTTATGATCTGATGTTCATTAAGTTATTAAGAGAGGATCTTCACTGAACAGAGATTGTTCATGACTTTGTTTTGCCCCACTGAGTTTCCATATTTTAGCCATTTGCATACAGAGAGTGGATTTTCAAGCCTGCTGAAAATATAAATAAAAAATGAAGGCAACACACAGTTCTAGATCATTTTCTTCCATATTTGGAAGCATTACTTTTCTGTTTTGTATTTTTTATGTATATTTATTTTCATGCCACTGCTACTGTATAAAGAAGATAATTTACATGATCAACTGAAATACTGAAGTGTAATCTGTGTCAGAAATGGCAAATAAATTCTCTAAATCCAAGGCAAGTGTGCTGTTTTTTCTTTGCAATGCTACTAATGTTAATGATAACTCACTACTTAACCTAACTAGAAAAGCACTCAAAGAGCGCAGACCTCCGCCAAGCAGCTTGGATTTCCCACCATTTTATTATTTTATCCATTTTGCTTCAACCGATCACCACCAAAATTTTATCATCTGTTCCTTGTCCCATTATCAACCTTTCCTTTAATCAAAATCCATTCAGAACTTTTTGAGTTATTTTGCAGACAAACAGACCAACGCCGTTGAAAACATAACCTCCTTGGCGGAGGTAATAATCTTACACATTATAGCAGGGTAAGTGATGATTATTTTCATTAACAATTGGTCTATAAAAATGCCCCAGATGAATGAATCATTATAATAATAATAATAATAAAGCTCAAGGTGGCATCGAAACATTTTTGTCTAACCAAGTGTCCCAAAAAAAAAAGACATTCAGTTTATTTTCACAGAGGACAAAGAAAAGCAGAAAATCCTCAAAGCTAATTGGCTGGAACCAGAAAACAGCAAATTGGTCATTTTTCTTCAAAAAGGACAAACATTACTCAGCCATTAAAATGGTTGCAGGTTAATTTTGTGTTGACCAACTCAGCAAGTAACTGACTCGTCGTTTTGGCTTTACTTGCACTTTTTAACTTTTGTTGTACTATTTAGGATTAACCATCCAAACAATTAAATATTCTATCATTTAACTCTTTGGATGTGCCTGTACATTTTAAAGGGTTTATGTTCTTGTCTGTGAGTTTTATGTGACATTTTGTCAGTTTTATATCTTTCATTTTGGTCCTAAATAAAAAAAAATGTATTCAAAAGTATTTTTAACAATTTGAATATGACAAGTTATCTTAACTTTTCACCTCAACCAAGCAGTGGTAAAAATACTCCAATCTTTAACTGAAAGGAGCAGTGTGTAGGATTTAGTGGCATCTAGTGGTGAAGACGGCAGATTCCAACGTGCTGAAACTTCTTCCACGTGCAAAGCGAGAACTCCTGGTTAGGATTTCTTCAGTGTTCATCACTCAGGAGGTTTATACCGGGAGCCGAATTATCCTCAGAGATCTCTTTTCCTCAGACCAGATGATTTAATCAAGTCTTAAATCTGAATAAAGCAGTTTTATGTTACAAATCAGCGATTCTCCAGCACTGTCTGGCTCATCGCAGACGAGCTGCCAGCCCAGCGCGAGCTAATGTGTGCGCACCTTTTTTCTCTGATAACTGAAGATCAAGATGTTTGGGAGTTTTTTAACTGAAGTCGAATTATCCACAGTGGTCTCTTCCTCTCCACAACAATTAGGACCAATGAATTACACCAGTAAAAACACTGAATAGAGCAGTTTCATGTTAAAAAAAAAAAGTGTTTTTCTGATACTGCTTGTCACTTAAACACTTAAATGCCAAAATGCCAAAAACAAATGGCCCTAGCTGGAGGTATTAGCATCAATGAATGGCAGAATGGCAAATTCTGTATTCAAAAATACTACTACAAAATAGTAGTAATAATATGACATCATAATTTCTGAGTTGTGTTGGGGCAGAAGTATAATTGAAGTTCAATTAAACATACAATTTGCACATAGATACACAATGTGAGTAAATGCACTTTCCACCATTGACACTCAGCTAGCTTAAAATTAGCCAAATTAACTAGCTATTTTGTGCAAATTCTCCGAGTTGTTTGACATGAACATGTCTTTATGAGAAGCACCGCCCCCTGTCAACATTTAACGAGACGGTTCATCTGTCCAAATAACACATGTTTGCAGTCTGTCTCTCTCACCTGTGTTGACATACCGCCACACCTGTCGTCTCCCGTCACTCTCCATCGTGTCTCTCGCGCCAACTACAGGACTCCTGTGAATGAACACTCTGCACATGCGCAGTAGGCCCAGCAACGAAAACTTCCTGCAAAATAGTGCTCCCTAACAACAGACAAAGCTTGACACTGTGGATTTAGTTGAAGACGCACAAATAAAAGCGTTTCTTGTTCACTCCTTCAATGGTAAGACTGGGTTTAATCATTTTGCTGTGTCCGTAGTGTTTGTTTCGCGATTGGCTCCGCAGTTGGGTGCATTTGGGAGTGAGATGCTTTCACACGATGCCATTTCAATACCCGCTCCAATGGCTGCTGGTGCCGACTAATTTCTGGAGCGCAAAACTTTAATGCCTGAGCCAAACTAAGCAATTTATAGCCAGATTTGTTATCTCATCAACATTACCCTGTGGCTAATTAGCTAGCATGCATGCAAAATCGACAAAAGATGGCACCATTTATTCTGTAAGAATTAAAGGAAACAGTGTAAATGTGTTGACTCTGCCTGCCAACGTCGGGAAGCTAATGTTACTGCTGAAGAGCTTGCACGGTGCCGTCTAAAAGCTGGGGTGCTACGCTCAATTATACCCTGTTATAGTTTAAGTTAGCGTTAGTTGTCTGAATCTAGCTTCACGTGTTGACTTAGCAGATTGTGCTTAAACCTTTCTGAGTTTGAATTCAAGTTAAATAAGCTGATATGTTACAGGAGATAGTCTGATGTCAGACTTCACCTTCACAGCAAACCGTCCTCGGCTGGGTTATTTGCTGGATTCAGCTAACGGTTGTCGGCTAACAGATGACAGGGAGAGGAACTTTACCTTGAGCTAATGCTGTGCTGTGTCTTGATTTCTACCAAACTCAATGTTAATTTGCAGTGTGCCGGATAAACGACATTAGAGACATGGGCATCAGATCAAACAGTGTTTGTAATCTGCAAACGATGAGAATCAATTAAAACCAAATCAGCAAGCCTCAAGACTGACAAAAGCCATATGAAGATCTTCCGATGATGCCTCATTTTATAGGTCCAATATATTCTTATATGACTAATAATGACTGCATTTTTATAGGGAAAATCGATACCCACAGATCGGTTTGTAGATCATACTCTCAATTACCATTACTCGTTGGTTTACAAAACATTAGAAAACAGTGAGATCAGCCTGTTACTATATTCCCATAGCCTAAAATGACTTCATCAGATGCCTTGTTTTGTCCAACCACCATTCACAAACCCCACATATTACATTTATTATAATGTAAGACCAAAGAAAGCTGCAAATCCTCACATTTGAGAATCTGGAAATATCACATTTTGGGCATTTTTGTTTGAAAAATGACTAACGATTAACTCATTTTGAAAATACTTTCCGATTTATATTCTATTGGTTAAATAATCAATCAATTAATTTAATAACCGTTAGTCACCATTGTCACGATTATCTCTATATTGCCCATATGTCATACAATAATGCCCCTATGTTTACGTGCATGTTTGTGTACACAAGAATGTCACCAAAAGTGTGGCCAGCATGATGACAGAATATACAGCCTTTTTTCACAACGAATTAAAAGTTAATTGCTCTTTGAAAGGGTGGACTTGCATTATTATGCTATTGTATTTTATTATATTAGTGACATGAAATGGTCTTAAAATGAGGATCTCATATATCACAGTTATTTCTGGGACAATATATCGTCCAAGAAAAGTAGTTGTGACAGGCCTTCTAATCGCAGCAGCTCAGTTGGTACTTTAAACTAATTGCAAGCATAACTGAGTATTCAGTTTAGCTATAAATGCTAACATTTAAGATCGTTTCTCTGCAGGCAAGCAAACAGTTTACACACTTGAATCGTAAAGTTACAATTAATAGTCACAGCGGCTGAGATGGAGGGCAGTATTTGAAGTCATTTCCTTTTTAACAATTATATAATACTTTCTTGAAGACCTTTTAAGGAAACTATCAGGAAATTACACAACCTGCAAAATAACCTGTTTCTGACTTTTGTTTGTCAAATAAATGTGAATCTATTCTAAGTCCAACACAACATTTGATGTTTAGTTAAGCACCCAAAGCCACTACTTATCTGATTTTCCCTGGTCTGTGATGTCCCCTAGACTTTATACTAAACCCTTTAGGAAAAGGCAGCAGTCACTTGAGGCACAGACCTCTGAGGGATCCTGTGTCAGGATTATGTTGTACCTCATATAGCACTATTCAGCCACAGTGTTGTTGTGATGCTGGCAGAGGAGAGGAGATTGTGAGCGGCTGTTACCGGTGGCAACAGCCAGAGGGATGATGATTTTATTTTATTTTTTTGTATACTTATCTTTATTATTTCATGCTGTACTCCATGAGGTTTTACCTGTATTCTTTCACCAACAAAACTAATAATACCTCTAAACACATAGTGTGTATTCCATAACATGTCTTATCCCAGAATGAAATAAAATTGTCAAGCAACATAAAATATCACACCGTCCATACATTTATATACACAAGACATAAAATACAAGACACAAGACATTCATGTGTACATCCTAAACGCTATTCACATACTTCTCATTCCAATTCACCACTGCCCCACAACTTCCAAACACACACACACACACACACACACCTCACAATACTTAAATGCCCTTGATCAGATGTAGGGTTCAATATAACTCATGGCCCGATGGCCCGGGGCCAATCAAAAAGTATGTCGGGCAAGTTGACTGACAGGTCACAGGCCCGCTCGGGCCAGTGACGCTGTAAGGCTTTTTTGTCAGGGGAACAACTCCAGCGGATTTTTATCCCACTTGTCTCAGCCTTTAGTGGATTTATTGGGCTTTTTGGCCAAAGGTGCCCTCACCTTTGCTCGTGCAGTAAAACACCGGAGGAGGGGGAAACGTGCACGTGCGCTTGTGTTGTCACCGCACACCGGTGCCATGCAGGTGTATTTCTCTCCAACGTGCGTTCGCTTGTCAGTAAACTGGATGAACTTCAGCTACTGATGGTGAAAAACTGAGACTTTTCTACATCTGCAGTTTTGTGCTTCACGGAGACGTGGCTGTGTGGATCGATACCGGACTGCGCTGCAGCTGGCAGGCTTCCAACTCTTTAGAGCAAATCGTAACACGGAATTCTCCGGCAAAACTAAAGTTGGTGTAATGATGTGACAGTGATCCAGCAGCACTGCTCTCCTGATGTGGAATCTCTTTTCATCAACTGCAAACCTTTTTACTCCCCCCGTGAGTTTGCGTCATTCATTCTGGTCGGTGTTTACATCCCACCGCGGAAGCGTGCCTGTGTTCCCCGCTTTGTATGGGACCCCAAAAGGGTCCTATGTTCCCCGCTTTGTATGGGACCCCAAAAGGGTCCTATGTTCCCCGATTTGTATGGGACCCCAAAAGGGTCCTATGTTCCCCGCTTTGTATGGGACCCCAAAAGGGTCCTATGTTCCCCGATTTGTATGGGACCCCAAAAGGGTCCTATGTTCCCCGATTTGTATGGGACCCCAAAAGGGTCCTATGTTCCCCGCTTTGTATGGGACCCCAAAAGAACCCGGGGAAGATAGGCCCTTTTTTTAAAAAAGGGTCCTAACCCCTACCCCTAACCCCTTTTTCTCAAAAGGGTTCTATGTTCCCCGGTCCCATACAAAGCGGGGAACATTTCCTTTTGGGGAAAGCGGGGAACATAGACCCTTTTTTTTAAAGGGTTCCCCGATTGGGGAACATAGAACCCAGGGAATATAGGGATGGACCCCCCCCCCTATCTTGTATTAATCATAGATTTTCATTTGTGGTGATACTGTTAGTGAGGTATAAACATTCCTTCCATCTAATTATTCCATTGATGATATATATTCTTTGTATTGAATAATGTTTAGATAGTTCTGTCAGTAGCATATTAAATACTTTGCAAAGTATATTTTCCTTTTTTTCTTTTCCAGTTTTTTAGCTGTAAATATCTAAAACACTCTTGGTTTGTCAATGTTAATTTATTTTGAAGCCCTGTCAATGATTGTACCTTGTTATGCATGATTATATCATAATAAATAAATATTTGATTCCCTCGCTAAAAATATTCAAGTCTCCACCTAATTATTCCCGCTGGTGTTCTATCAAGTATTTTCTGGATTTTATTAAGAATACCACCACATCAGATGAAGGAGGGACATATATATTGATATTTCCATAAAGATCACACTTTATAATCAAGAATCTACCCTCTGGATCAGCATGTTGTGAATGTGAAATTAGGTTAAAGAAATGTTCTTATTGATAAGTACTCCAACTCCTCTGCTGCTGGATGTGAAGGTAGACTCAAATGTCTCCGCCACCCACTGTGTCTGAAGATACTGCATTTCACCAGGACTGATTTGAGGAATTTTCTGCGGACAATTTTTTTAAGTGACCTTTTTGATACCTTCTTTTAGCCCATTGATTTTCTAGGTACAAATGGTAAATGTATGTGAAAAATTTTCCCTGACTACTACTTTGATACCATTACTCTGTCTGCTATTAAGTGTTATAGGACACATGGTTGCTTTATATTCAGGGAAAACCCCAGTAGAGATCCATGACACAGAACATAACCCAGTATACTGACACACAGACAGACTGTAAAACACACATAAACAGCAAAGACTTACATGTACCCCTGACATATTTCCCTTCTTCGAAAAACTTACCTATATATCTTGCATAAACTGACATATGCTTTAACGGTCGGGCCAATTCAGGCAGTGCAGTTTTGATTCAGAAAGTGCGCCATTAACAACAGCCTGACACATTCATGCCTTTTTTTAATTTGCCGTCTGACCTATTTTCTCTTTCTTCTCTTTCTCTTTATATGTCAGTTTAATAAATCTTCCATCCCTGCAGCCGCAGGGGGGAAAGGCCAGTTGGGCAAGCAGTGGATAAAACGAGGTTAGATCTTATCACCTCAGTTTATCTACTGTTACGGCCGCCTGCTTCTGAGCAGCTAATGCTTGAGGACAATATGTTTTCGTTGAATGGAGGTTAGTGCACATGTAAAGTGGTACCCTCTGTAATCCCACAGTGAACACAAGCGTGCTGGGGACTCTGGGCAATTTTGGTGCCATATGTGCTTCACCTGCAGGTCTCAGGCGGGAGATAAGACCAACGTGCTCTAATTTCCCCATGCTGCCACCTCCTTGCTGATCACCCCGCGATAGTCACGGGGGAGGGATGCATTGATTAAGGTTTATGGGACAAGGGGAGGGGAGAGTCACACAGCAGGAAACTACATAAGGCAAAACCCCAATTTATTCCGTGCCTTTGTGTTTTTCGCTCCTGTGGTTGTGTAAAGCAGGGTCCGGACAGGCTTTCCAGGTGCAGAGAGTAGGCTGTGCGTGCGGACATGTCGGGTCACTCTGCTGCAGAGATGGATGACTCGCAGGAGCTGCCTGAGCTGCCGGTGAGTCTTGCACACCATGACGCCAACACAGAGCAGGAGGGGGAAATGCTTGTATTAATAACTGTCTTCACAAATTGGGTTTAAGCTTAAACTATACATAGTTTAAGGAGAGAAACATTCATTCATGTCAAGTGATAAATTTCAGATAAATTAAACATGGGTCCTTTTTATTTGTTTATATGTCATCAGTTCCCTACAAATATCTGACCCACATTTAATCTTTCAGAGCTCATATTCAGGTTGTTTCTGCAGGTTTTTTAATGTAGTAAATGTTCTTTTTTAGCCAACCAAAGTTTTTCAGAGAACATGAGCATAGATGATGGCATGAGGTTCACTGTAATGCTGAAATTAGTTGCTCTTTCATTATTAATTGTTTAACAGAAACAGTCAGTGACTGTAACCCTTGATTTAACAAGTGAGAATATCAAATAGTTGCAAATTACTACTTCTCAAAATGTTGTTTTTTGACTGTTGGTCGCCTTAAATAAGCACTTCTGAGACATTCTTATCGGTTCTCATAATTTGTGAAAGGCATTCATCACGTTTTATAGACTGAGCAAGTTGTAATGAAACAATATATTATAGATTAAAAAGCTTTAAATTAGTATTATCCTGTAAGTTGAACAATTAAGCAGTTCAAGCTGCAAATATCAACAGTATTTGTGCAAACCTTTATGTACATCCCTTTAACAGCATAGTATATTGCATTGTGATAATGTGTGTAATACTTTATTGATGTAATAATGTCAAATATGATTTTTAATACTATAAAAAAAATAAGCTCTGTGTCTTCTAATACTCCATGAAAAAATACTTGCAATTCTGAAGGACAACTGTTGTTGACGAGGCATATTTTAGTATATTTTTTTATGATACTGGCTTGATTTCATTTTCATCTGACTTTTATTGGCCACGATATTTAGGAAAAAGAGATGCACATCACAGTCCTGACGCAGCAGATAAAATAGAATTATTGTGAAATCCTTTTCTATAAACTTCTGTGTGTGTGTGCGTGTGTGCAGACAAAGAAAGCCAAACTTGAGATAGACGGTGGACTGGAGAAAGAGCCGAGGTCAGTGAGTTTCATTCTTTTTCTGATCCTTAAAACTGCTGCTTACATACTTTGATGGAAAACCACCACAAACAAATATTACATTTTAAAATACTTTTCTACCTTATCTTGTTTTTGTGATTATCTTAATGTTTTTTACCAGATTTTGTTTTTTTTATATATATGCATGCTATATAGTTTATTTATTTATATATATATATATATATATATATATATATATATATCGCAACTGGCAGCAGGCATTCTGTAATTATAATGGATTCTTTATGCTCCTTTAGTAATTTAGGTGATGATGGGAGTCCAGTTGCTGTGTTGGTTTCATCAGAGCAGGAAGGCTCTTACTCTGCCCTGTCCTCAGCCCAGCTCGATCCAAGTACGTAGAAAATGTGACATCACTCACAGTTATGTTCCTGGATGATACTAATGATAGTTTGTTTGATCGCAGGTGATCAGGAGCGGTCAGACGCAGACAGAGGAGCAGCACCTCAAGCATGCGGCGACACCATGAACTCGTATGCACATTCTGGTATGAACAGACACCCTGTCTCAGTTCTAAACAATGCACCGTAAACGTCTGGTATGTCAAACTGAAGCTGTTTTATCTTTTTGACAGCCACAGACTCAACAGCCACGTCTGAATACACCCAACAGGTTTATCAAGGAAGCAAGTAAGTACACTGCAGGGAACATCTGGTTCATTATCATGTTCTAATGTTATGCAGATTTAGGAACGTGAAAGGTGATGTGTGGCGCAGGGCTCCAGTGTGCAACCATTTGACTCTAGAGCTCTGATAGGGCCCCTCATGAACCTGCATGGTTTCTGTCCAAGCCCAACCCAAGCCCTACTACAAACTCAAATTTCTTGTGTAAAAATATACACATATTTAAGGTATTATAATATATACAGTGGTGTGAAAAAGTGTCTGCCCCCTTCCTGATTTCTTATTTTTTTGCATGTTTGTCACACCTAAATGTTTCAGATCATCAAACAAATCTAAATATAAGACAAAGATAACACAAGTAAACACAAAATGCAGTTTTTATATGAAGGTTTTTATTATTAAGGGGGAAAAATCCAAACCTACATAGCCCTGTGTGAAAAAGTAATTGCCCCCTAAACCTAATAACTGGTTGGGCCACCTTTAGCAGCAACAACTGCAATCAAGCGTTTGAGATAACTTGCAATGAGTCTTTTACAACGCTGTGGAGGAATTTTGGCCCACTCACCTTTGCAGAATTGTTGTAATTCAGCCAGATTGGGGGGTTTTCGAGCATGAACCGCCTTTATAAGGTCATGCCACAGCATCTCAATAGGACTCAGGTCAGGACTTTGACTAGGCCACTCCAAAGTCTTCATTTTGTTTTTCTTCAGCCATTCAGAGGTGGATTTGCTGGTGTGTTTTGGATCATTGTCCTGCTGCAGAACCCAAGTTTGCTTCAGCTTGAGGTCACGAACAGATGGCCAGACATTCTCCTTCAGGATTTTTTGGTAGACAGCAGAATTCATGGTTCCATTTATCACAGCAAGTCTTCCAGGTCCTGAAGCAGCAAAACAGCCCCAGACCATCACACTACCACCACTATGTTTTACTGTTGGTATGATGTTCTTTTTCTGAAATGCGGTGTTACTTTTATGCCAGATGTAATGGGACACACACCTTCCAAAAAGTTCAACTTTTGTCTCGTCAGTCCACAGAGTATTTTCCCAAAAGTCTTGGGGATCATCAAGATGTTTTCTGGCAAAAATGAGACGAGTCTTAATGTTCTTTTTCCTCAGCAGTGGTTTTAGTCTTGGAACTCTGCCATGCAGGTCATTTTTGCTCAGTCTCTTTCTTATGGTGGAATCATGAACACTGACCTTAACTGAGGCAAGTGAGGCCTGCAGGTCTTTGGATGTTGTGGGGTCTTTTGTGACCTCTTGGTTGAGTCGTCGCTGCGCTCTTGGGGTAATTTTGGTCGTCCGGCCACTCCTGGGAAGGTTCACCACTGTTCCATGTTTTCGCCTTTTGTGGATAATGGCTCTCACTGTGGTTCGCTGGAGTCCCAAAGCTTTAGAAATGGCTTTATATCCTTTTCCAGACTGATAGATCTCAGTTACTTTCTTTCTCATTTGTTCCTGAATTTCTTTGGATCTCAGCATGATGTCGAGCTTTTGAGGATCTTTTGGTTTACTTCACTTTGTCAGGTAGGTCCTATTTAAGTGATTTCTTGATTGAGAACAGGTGTGGCAGTAATCAGGCCTGGGTGTGGCTAGAGAAATTGAACTCAGGTGTGATAAACCACAGTTAAGTTATGTTTTAACAGGGGGGGCAATCACTTTTTCACACAGGGCCATGTAGGTTTGGATTTTGTTTTCCCTTAATAATAAAAACCTTCATTTAAAAACTGCATTTTGTGTTTACTTGTGTTATCTTTGACTAATATTTAAATTTGTTTGATGATCTGAAACATTTAAGTGTGACAAACATGCAAAAAATAAGAAATCAGGAAGGGGGCAAACATTTTTTCACACCACTGTATATATTTAAATATTAGAACATTCATTACAAGATAAGGACTGATGTGTTTCTTTGCACCACTTTCCTTCCTCCTCCTCCTCCTCCTCCTCATTTCAATCATCTGCTGTCTTATGCAGGACAGGTTTGGCAGACTGGACTGCGCCCCTCGGTGCATTTAGTGGGCATAGGGTCCATGTTGACGCAGCACGCAGATGATGATCTCTGCTCTTTGCTGCATGTCTCCCTGCATTTCTCCCAGTGCTAGGGAGGCAGAAACAAACACTGCTACCCAAGTCACCTTGCTCTACCCGAACTCTCTCGTTTTTTGTCCCTCTCACACGTGCACCCTATCTCTCACCCATATTTTCTCACTACATTTTGAATTTGGTGTCACAAAATATTCCTTGAATTGATCTTTGCAGAGGGTTTTAAGCAGGCTGTGGTCCCAGTGTGTTTCATTTACGTCAAACGTGCTGTTGCCTCACCCCAAGCTACTGCTTTAGTTTGGAACATCCCTGAATATTGATTGCTACATAGACTTCATTTAATTTTTTTCAACTTATTCCTACTTTAGCATGTGTAAATGTTTGTCTAAATAGCAGATGTTCTGGTGAAGAAAACTGGGTTTAAAACGTGACTTCAATGTTTTTCCACCTGGACCCTATTTTCCCATTTTTGGTTACTAAGTGAAGAATGATATCAATATTTGAAATAAGTTCAGACAGCGCACTGCAGACAGCAGAGACAGGCTGCAGTGTAGCTATTTGGGGCAAGTACGCACGATCAATTTATGTCCACCAAAAGTGCTTGTTTCTGCTACTGACCTGCCTGCAGACATGCCCTCATTTGATGCAAATACTGATTCTCTTTTCTTTCAGCCCAGCAGTGACGTCATACACCAGTCAGGTGGCCTTTCCTCCTCTGGCCCAGTCCACAGTGTACTCAGCCTTCCCCCAGACAGGCCAGACCTACGGCCTCCCCCCCTTTGGTTAGTCGCTGCTCCTTATCTAACAGCCTATTTTAACTGTCTGCTCACTAAACACCTAGCATCACACCTTTTGTTACTCTGCTTTAGAGGCCTTACTGTGCTTTGGCGCTGTGGAATCAATTCGCTTTTGATCTCTGCTTAAACATCTACATCTTGACTGAAGGACCTGGTTTCTTATCTTTGCCCCATCTTTAATTATCCGCTCCTCTCGCTGCCTCTTTCATTTTCTGCATCTATTGCTCTCTCTGATCTTCAGGTGCTATGTGGCCAGGCATTAAAACAGAGGCAGGGCTGCCTGAGGCACCCTCTGGTGGCCAGCCTGGGTTTCTCAGCTTCAACGCCGCATATACCTCAACCCAGCCAGGCCAGCTGCACTACTCATACCCCAGCCAAGGCAAGCTGCAACCTCACTCTGTCTCACAAGATAACGCCGTCACTCTCTCTTCTCGCAAAAATGAGAAGCACTGAAAAATAAAGGAGATCTTGCAGTGGCACAGCTCTGTTTCCTTCTCTTGTCCTCAAATACTGTGTAGAAATTCTTCTATTTTCCTCCGCTGCTGTTTTCAGTTCAAGTCTTTCTGTCTCCAGGCTCCAGCTTCACAACATCCAGTGTCTACTCTAGCATCCCTTCAGCTACGGCGGCTGCCACCACAACCTCCACCACAGCAGCCCACCAGGTACGTGAGTGGAGAACAGAACTCTGTCTTTGTGTCTTAACTGTCAGAATATACATTTAGTTCAAAAAAGTGCTAAGAGATTTAAAAGTGTATTTAGTGTATTTTCAAATAATCAAAATACCAGAAGAAAATCAACACTCTGAATTCAGGTTTTGAATTTCAAACATGCAGACAATTTGCCACATGCATTGGGTAGTAATATGCCTAATAAAGTAAACAATCCATGTAAACCCTCCAAGCTAAAGCATGCTAACTATGCTAACAAAGGATAGGAAATGTGCATAACATTTTGTGCCGACTCAAGATGTCAAACAAAAGCTAGGGACTGATTATATTAAGTTCCTGTGAGCTGTAAATTCACCACTTCTAAGCAGAAGATAATGTTATATCAGAGCCAGACCAGGCAAAGCCTCTCCTCTGAGTAATTGCCTTCTTCTCACTCAAGCCCTTTATCCACAGAGATCGCCCTGTAGAGCTAATACGAGGTCCCTTTTTTATGTTGCCTATGCATTTTGTAAAGCACCAAACGACTGTGGCATCATGCTGCTCCAGTGTGTTATTTTAGTTTAGACTGCATGCTAGCATTGCAGAATCAGAACGGGCATGAAGGGGTGACATGTAACACAACAGTGTCAGCCTCTAGTGTGTATAACATATGTGCTGGCAGTGCTTTATAAACAATAACAAGGCAATAACAATATGTGTTATTCATCTGTTATATGGCAGCTCATCTCATCCTCTGCTCAGAGGGTGAGGAGCTCCCAGAACCTCATTGTTTTCCCAATATGTGGACATTTTTTGGCTGCTCTTCTTCTTTCAGTTAGCCACTAACTGCTGTCAGCTACTTTTTAAATGCAGTGGTGTGCACCCATAACACGTCATCGAAAACATCACACCCATGACACCCATGATCCCGTCCTGCCAGCTGTCCTTTTTATATGGCTGTTACTTCCTCTGATGCCGCCTTGAAGCCGATACGACTCCGTCTCCCATTCCATGACCCTACCTTGTATACATAACAGTGAGGCAGAACAACAGCATCAAATTCTTCAGACACATCCCCAGGAGAACACTGCACACTGACTGATATTTTATTGTTTGTTTGTTTTCTTTCTTCGATCTATATGCGTGAGAAAACATAAAAATTATCATTAAGTTCATTTTGATGTCACCAATGCTGACATTTTTCCACCACCCTTCTCCCGTCAAAAACAATTGTTTGTTTTTTCCCCCTTAAGGAATTTAGCAGCTACAACTCTTTGGGACAGAGTCAGTTCTCTCAGTACTACGCTCTGCCTCCGAGCTACGTGCCTGCCGGGCTGCCCAGTAGCGATGATCACGGTGCTGCTGTGGGAGTGGCCGGTTATTCAGCTGTGAAGTCGGAGCAGGCCGCCTCAGCTGGACTCCCTCCCAGAGGTAACTTCAGTTCTTTGATTCACATTATTGTATTTTCTACAGCACTAATATGTGGCACGTATAATCTTTGTACAAGTTTCAATCATAACGAGGGCTGGGTATCAGTACTCATTACCTTGTGATGTAGGCTATTGGTTTCAGCATCACTTTAATGGTACTGGTAACATTTGTTGTTGTTTTTTTCAATGATACCCAGAATAAATGTATTATTCAAGTACTAATTTCTGACTTCCTTGTATTAAGATGCGTCCCCACCAGAGAACCTCCCAGCAGGTGCAGCCCTTCCTACGAGCGTGCCCCTCCCCGCCGGAGCCAGAGATCAGGACGAGGTTGGTCGCAGGAACTCTGTTGGCAAAGCGAAAGGAAAGGGCAAGAGGTCTGATAGTTCCCCACCTACTGACAGTGACCTGGAGGTAACCAAGTCTGCGCTTTACCAATCTTTGCACACGTAAACCAAACATTAAGGGGCTGTTGCTCTGTCATTAGCTTAGCAGCATTTAAGAGTTTAAGCCAAACCCAACAAACGACATGTCACTTTAAACTGGACTCACCTGATCTAAGTTCTAAATATATGAAAAAGGTTTATAGGATTTAGTTCTTATCTTATTTATTTTTGCAGAGTGTATTATTCTTACATGCTGTTTTTTTTAGCGTATTTTTCTGTGGGATCTGGACGAGACCATCATTATATTCCACTCACTGCTCACAGGCTCCTACGCACAGAAGTTTGGCAAGGTTTGTTTCTGTTAATACGCTAAAACTTTGAGTATACAGCAGAAAATGAAAAGTATGTTTGTTGTATGAAAGATTTATTGTTGGTCTGTGTTGGGTTGTTGTTCAGGACCCAGCGTCAGTGCTGAACTTGGGTTTGCAGATGGAGGAGCTGATCTTTGAGCTGGCGGACACTCACCTTTTCTTCAATGACCTGGAGGTACAGTAAGATACATTCAGACTGGTGTAGCCATGAGAGGAATGAAGTGCAGGTCCTTTAAAAGTCTTAATTATATTTGAAAAATATTCGGTTTAAGTAGTCTTAAACTTGAATTTGTGAGGTTATAATTGCCACGAACATTTAATTTAATTTAATTTAGTCATCTTTTAGTTTCTGTTTGTCAA
Source organism: Epinephelus awoara (assembly GCA_035609425.1). NCBI lineage: Eukaryota > Metazoa > Chordata > Actinopteri > Perciformes > Serranidae > Epinephelus > Epinephelus awoara. Next base: position 26,210,343 of record CM069310.1, on the reverse strand, counting down.
AATGAGTTCAGCCCTTACAGACCTTTAAACCTAATACTATGCAATGCTTGAATAAGAAAAAGATGATTTGTCCAAAATCAGTTAAGTACATGATTATATGATTTGTAAGAACCCTTTTTGTTTTCTTTAAGGAATGTGATCAAGTCCATGTTGAGGATGTCGCCTCTGATGACAATGGACAAGACCTGAGGTGTGTTACATGCTGTCCTATACCTAACACACGATACAACCTCATCACACACATCAACACCATGACAGGAAGCAGATTTCTTGGCATCGTCCAAACAAATCACAAGTGCTTCTTCCTATTTTAGTAACTACAACTTCTTGGCGGATGGCTTTAATGGTTCCGGTGCTGGAGCGACATCAGGAACCACCACGGGGGTCCAGGGAGGGGTGGAGTGGATGCGTAAACTGGCCTTTCGCTACCGCCGGCTAAAAGAGATCTATAATAACTATAAAGGGAATGTTGGAGGTGAGTTTGCATCAATAACAACTCTGTCTTGTACAGCTGGAGTTTAAAATGACAAGTGCATAAGAAAAATGATGTGGTGATGGCAACTGTAAAACACTGAAAACTAGTTCTAGTCAGTAGACAGTGTTCAGAAGCTTGTGTTAATTGATTATTTATATTCATATGCCAAATATATGTCCAAAATACTACATCAAAATCCCCATCTTCTCTTTTACTCATGTTTGATGACTCATCCAGCACAGTCGATATTTGTCTTGTTGGCTGCCATCGGCCTCTTGTCAAATAAGATATTCATGGATGTCTGTTGTTATGTCAATTTTACACTGGCTAAAAAGCAGGGCTCATTACTAACAGCCACAAACTTAAATTGATGAACATGTATAAGAAGAATGCAGTGACAGTTTGGAAGAGGGGCTATGTGATCTTACTGTTGTGTGATGAGACGGTAGCAGCCGGCGGCCGGCGTCCGATCGTCCCAGGGGCAAAATAAAATGTGTTTGGAACGAACAGAGAACCTCCCCGGGACGAAAGGATGTAGTAAACTCACTGTTGCTGCATTAGAGGATGCACTAAATGCATAAACAACGAATCAGTGTTAAAATAAGCCGGAGGACAGGTAAGTAACGTCAGCTGTTAGCAGCTGGTGGTCAAAACAAACAGCTCATGGAGTTTGCGCTGACTTACATAATGATGTGTTCAAGTCCTATACAGTAAAAATGAGTACAAGGTGTAGGTAAATCATAACATTCTCATGATGTGTTCAGTGTAATCTTGTTAACTGAAGGTTTTGGTGAGAAATTTGAATAAATACAGCTGGTTGAAGGAGAAATAAGTAGTTTTTTAAAGCTGTCTTCCATGTTCAAGATTATATTAAAGGTTGTTTCATGAGTTTGTATAATTGAATCTGTGCTCATTTAGACGTAGTGTAATGAAGGGCTTAATTACAGTTATTTTTTATAGTGTAGATTTCTTTGTTTCTCCGGCACAGGAGTGGGAACAAATAACAAAAAACAAAATGAACAACAATATAAAAACATCAGTATCATTATCAGCCAGATTGTTATCATATACAGAGGTATCAGTATCGGCCTAGAATTTCAAAGTCGGTGTATCCCTACTGTACTCAGGGGCGTGTACAAAAGTTCATACAATCAAATGAGAGTTTGGTCATATAAAACTGCACTTAACTGTTTGAGGATTGTACTGGCTAACAAAGCAATATGGAGAAGGATTGAAATAGATGTGTGTTTGGTTATCGGGGGGCAAAACGTTTTTCTTTTTTTTTTTCATTTTCAAAACAGTGTGATGCGTTTGTTTTGATTAAGAAACCTAGGAGCACTCACAGCCATGTGAATTACAACATGTTTGACAACAGTGGATTTAGTTCCAAAGTCTAAAATGCAAACGAAAGCAAACACACACATCTGACGTTCCACAATTTCCTCTCCCTGCGTAAAACAAACAAGGTAATGTTTCAGCCCAGTGGCCCACACAAACGGGGAGATGTCTGCTTGTGTTAGGGATCTCTGTGTGTGTGTGTGTGTGTGTGTGTGTGTGTGTGTGTGTGTGTGTGTGTGTGTGTGTGTGTGTGTGTGTGCCTTTTGCCTTTTTTAATATCAAGACTGTGGAAGTATGTTTTTGAAAGGCATCGTCAACCACAAAACATTTAAAAGGCGCGTCACTTCAAACATTCGTAAAATGGGGATGATGTTAGACTGACAGGTTATTCCTTATATGCTGATGGCAGTATTTAAATCCTGCAGTATTGAGGTTGTATGTGCACGTTGTCTCTTTCAGGCCTGTTGAGTCCTATGAAAAGGGAGCTGCTTCTCCGGCTTCAGTCTGAGATTGAGAACGTTACAGACGCGTGGCTCACCACAGCCCTCAAGTCTCTGCTGCTCATCCAGTCCAGGTCTGAGCAGAGGTTATTATGTTTAAACATATTTCAGGTCATACTCTGATGCAAGATGAGTAGAGTGCGCTCTAGTCATGTGAATTATTAGATTAAGGTGACTGCTATATTTAAGATTATTATCAAAGTTAGTAACAGTTTTCTCTTAGTGACCCAAATGAGTGTGTTGAGTTTTAAAAGGCAATATTTATTCAGAAAATGATGCAACACTAGATACATGCTCTGATAAAGCTTCTTGTTTTTCTCTGTGAGCCCATGTTTATTCAAGTATATGGGGGTGTGTGTGTGTGTGTGTGTGTGATATTCCACCAACAGGGGGAAGTGTATGAATGTGTTGGTCACCACCACTCAGCTGGTCCCTGCACTGGCCAAGGTGCTGCTCTACGGCCTGGGAGACGTGTTCCCCATCGAGAACATCTACAGTGCCACTAAAATAGGTACGTATGAAATTGATGTCAGTACAATTAACTGATCTAAATTATTCTCTACAGTGACTTTGTAATATCTAATTTTCCCTGTGGTTTCCTCTCATGCAGGGAAAGAGAGTTGCTTTGAGAGGATTGTCTCTCGCTTCGGGAAGAAAGTGACTTACGTGGTGATAGGTGATGGTCGAGATGAGGAGTTTGCAGCAAAACAGGTAAACATTTTAAGTCTTAATATTTCCTTACTTCTGCCTTCCTTTGTGTGTCTCAGACAAAGTTGCATGTTCTCAGAAATGTTGTTAAATACTACACTGCAGGCAAATACAAGTGTGAGTCTCCCTTTGTTTGTTTAAAAAGTGTCCACATCAGACGGAGCTTACTCATCAGGATGTGAGCATACATGACTCAAAAGCTTATTAAATTGTAAAGTAAACACTAAAGCAGGTGTAAGGTGTACTATGCAGGATTGTCAGTTACTGTTTGTAAACATGCTCACCAGCAAAAGTAAAAGTAAAAGCCAACCACAGATTCTCTCCCGTCTGGTGTTTCACCTAGCTATATTTGCATATGGTGTCTCTTGGATGCCTACTGATCATGGGTTGGCACCTGGTGGTACCTTTTTATGAAGTCCTGGTACATGCCTACAAATGTCCCGGGCATTGAAGTAATTATAAAATACAGGCAGAGGGCAGAGTCTCTGCAACCGACACACACTTCCAGTAGGTTGCAGAGTCTCTGCAACCGACACACACTTCCAGTAGGTCATAAATGATCCTGTGTAGTATATCTTTGGGTTAAAAAATGTCAAAATAGACAGACTGGAGCTGGAACCTGACTTTGTTGATCAGTTACTAAAGCCACAACAAGCAATCCAAGTCTGGTGTGCTGCTTCTCTTTGGCTGTAAAACGACCACGTTGCCTGTTTTACTGGCCTGGTTCCAGACTTGTAAATTGCCACTTTCATCTCAGATTCATTTATTCAAATATTTCAAATGAAATGGAAATCCAGTGTGATTATCCAGGAAGCATAATGTATTACTTGAGAAAACGAATCTGCTCTGTTTTTCTGAATTAATGAGATAATAATATCCATTATTCCTTATTTTCTTTATAATGAAGATTATTACCTCAATAATTCAGAAAAAAAAAAACTATTCTTTTTAAGTAAATGCACTACACTTCTGTCTCCCCCCTATTCAAGCAGATTTGTGAATTGATCTGGAGATGTCAAGTTACAATTTGACGACATGTAAAGCCTTTGTAAGTTTTTGTGTCTGACACTGTCATGTTTCTGTGGTTGTGTCTCTCTCTGTAGCACAATATGCCTTTCTGGCGGATCTCCACTCATGGCGACCTCGTGTCCCTGCACCAAGCGCTGGAACTGGACTTCTTGTAAAGGAGGCAGCGTTAAATATCGCACACTAAAGGGAAAATGTCGTCCTGTCAGTTTGTGGAGTGACATTGTGTGAGAAAACCCTCCACGAGCCTCGAACGATACACACTCACATATAAGCAAATCTGCCCTCACTTGACGACTAAGTAATGACTCACTGCGTGATGTGTGATGGTAACGGGGTGGGAGCTGACTGTGAGAAACGGACTGGATGCATCGTTTGGCTGAGTTAAAGGTTCCTCACGCCCAGCGCTCCCTCCTCTACGGCAGCTAAACTCACCACGGCTGAAACTGGCACTGATTTGGACACAGAAGGGAAGACACCCATTTTATTCCTCCTCCTTGTTCTCATCGTCTTTCAAGTATCATAATCTCCTGCAGTGAAAACAATCCCTCCCTTTTTTCTCGTCCTGGAATTAATCAAGCAAAGGGTCACCTTTGTTTGTTGGCATTCTCGTTTTTTTTGTTGCTGTGTTTTTAATTTAGGCTCCATGTAGCTGAAAGAATATCAAAGTTGATTTGTTTAAACAAACCTCTCTCGTTTGCACTCATTCAAAGACTTGAAAGCATCATTTTGCAGAGGTGACTGAGTAATAACCATTCAACTGTTTAACAAGAGGAACTAGATGAGGTTATAGACACGTAACTTGGTCACAACCTTCCCTCCTGACCCGACAGCCGCACCATCAGTCAGCTGTCCTGACCTTTCCACTGTGTTGCAACAGCAGATGTGTGGTCCTTATTTTTACATACAGTATGTGTCATCTGTGGTCAGTAAGGATATGTGCAGAGAATCAGATGCTCCGTTCAACTTCTGACAAACTGAACCGACCTTTCTGTAACGCTCAGTGATATGACATGTAGAAAGCAGAGGAGGATGCTCCGAACAGACGCCAAACAAGCAAGTAAATTTCCTCCCCCACTAGTAGTAATAGCATTAGTAAGACTAAGAGATCTTGAAAATAACGTCTGAATGAAAACCTTAGCAGTGTCCCAAAACCACACTAACTCTAATACTGAATGTACAACATACTAATCATCATAGTATCCTGTTTTAGCAGTGGGGCTGCACAGTATGTAGGAAATACGTGATAACGTTGTTAAATATTGCGATAATGATATTACTTGCCAATGATATACAGATATTAAAGGTCCAGTGTGTAGAATGTAGGGGGATATATTGGCAGAAATGGAATATAAAATAATTAGTATGTTTTCTTTAGTGTATAATCACCTGAAAATAATAATTATTGTGCTCTCGTTACTTTAGAATGAGCTGTTTATTTATACATGGGGAGCTGGTCCTCGTTTATGGAGATCGCCATGTTGTACCGCCATATTTCTACGGTGGCCAGAACAGACAAACCAAACACTGACTCCAGATAGGGCCATTTGAGTTATCATATTTTCCCATCAACCACCATAGTGAGAAGCTCATGCAGTGAGCAGCATCGTAGCGTCACTGGTTTGTAATGTGAAGCTGCTTTATTCGATTTTAAATTACCGGTTCCGTTTGTTTTGGAGAGGAGGAGACCTCTGTGGATAATTTGGCTCCTTGTAGAAACTTGCTGAACAATAAACACTGAAGGAATTCTAACCAGGAGAAGTTTTCGTTGGTTGCACACTGCAATGCACCACTACATGCCACCGAATCCCCCTAAATCTTACACACTTCACCTTTTAAAGGATACTCAGTTCTGCCTTTCAGAATTTAAAGAATGAAAGGAAATTATTTCCAACTGTCTTGTTTGAACAAATTGAACATTGAATTAAACACAAAAGACACCAAGAAATTTAAAAAAAAAAAAAGCACAATTTTCTATTGATAATCTGATCCCTGAGTGGAATATCTCTGTCTTCTGTGATGTGTTTATTGTATAACCTGATATTATGGTGTCTTGACAAAAAAAATAAAAATGTGCAGCCCTATTTAGTATCCAAAAACATTAACATACATAACCTTTTTATGTTTGAGGGAATTACATAATACACCCAAAAGTCTCTTCAAATTAAACTTATAGAAAGCTAAATGTTTTTCTATAAATATCACTTATTTTAGTTTTCCAAGATTTCTCTTGAGCTTTTTCCCTTGCACCCACAACTTATTTTAAATTTTCTCCAGTTGTGGGTACCTGCCTAATTTTCTCTGGGAACTGCATTGTGTGAAAAGTGTCTAGAATCGACCATATTTAGCTGCCTACTGTGTGATGAGTGAGCCACAAAGTTGTCACTTTTCTAGTGTGAAGACACTATACTAAAAACCTGTGCAGAATCAGTATGTGGTATGGATTTGGGACACAACAATCTGATTTAAAGGATTCAGTGTTTTTATTCTGGTTTGAGAAAATGCTCCACAAACCGTTTAAAAACCTGTTGATTATCTGAAAATTGGTTTGACCCAAAGCTACAAACAGGGCTGTTCTTCTTCGCTGATGATGTTATGTTATACTAGTAATATACTGATGCAGCTGTTTTGGGGGTTCCTAAGTATCCTTTAACTCCTATGAGGAGATGGACTGCCATTAGAAATTAGAAAGTGCTTAGTTGAAAGTGGTACAATACAAGCATTTAAAATAATGGGATTTACAGTAGATTGGTTAACAGTTTGTTTTTCAGAATGATGTAAATCAGGATAACGTGTCTTTAGGTTGAGGGAGGAAACTATAAGGGATCATACCCATGGATGGATTCCAGAACTGGTCACAGAGCCTCTGTTTAAAATGGCCGGTAACTTTTATTGTTGTAAAGTGACAGAGCTCAGTTTGTGTTTTGTTTTGCTCCCAATCGTTTGCCAGTCTTTTTCCTTTTAGAGCCAGGCCGAAGTGTCGGTCAGTATTGGTGTATATCTCAGCCCATAAGGAACAAGACATTGTAGTACAGAGACAGTGTTTCCATTCCCTAATTCTCCACCTAAGAGCACTGACTAGTTCATTTTTTTGTGCTGTAAAGCGTCTCTCTCAGGATGGTCATGAATCTAAAGGATCTACAGGGTTAGGGGCTGTATGTCAAGATCATAGTGAATGGAAATGCAAAAATAATTTTCTGTAAATTTGGTTATGGATGGAAACCCAACTACAGATAACGGCTCCATTGGCCAAAACTTTCCAGGATGCAGGATCTAAATTGGTTTGAATGGAAACCTGTCTGTTTTGGATCTGTTGAGGCAGGAAGCTTTAGACAGCCTCTCTCTTTCTCTTTGTGTCCAGCATGAACTAAACACTGAAGTTTAGTTTTAAAACCAGTAACAGCACCCAATAGCTTTGGTTCAGGATGAAGGTCCTGGTTGCGTTGGTGCTCCTATGTTTTGAGACATCTGTCCTCAGGGGCCCCATTGTCTCATAATCCGTCCGTGCTCTCACCTTTCAGCCTCTGGCTCAGCTAATACATTGTTTGGAGGATTATAATCACTTAAGAGGTTTAATTATGAATTATCCTCTTCTCATAGTGAAGACAGTTGTTGCATCTCATCACAGGAGGAGAGCGGTGTTTGTAAAGCATTTGTACAATTTGACAAAACCAGGGCAAAAACATAGTCTTAGTCAGTAGGATTAAGTTTGATTTCTTTTACATGTTGTCATGTTGTTGCAACAAAACCAGAGCTGCTCTGTTAACGCAACCGAATGTCAAAATGGCCATTTACCAAAAAGGAACTTGCATATTTTCATTTCCAAAGACTTTACTCAACATGTTTCTCAGTTGTTTTTCAGGCAGTTGTCAACATTCGTTGTATTAGTTAAAACTAGAGCTGCAACTAAAAATTGTCTTTATCGGATTATCTGCAAATTATTTTCTCAATATCTTTGGTCAACTGTTTCATCTAGAGTTGCAACGATTAGTTAATTAACTAAGTGGTCAATCTGAAGAAAAAAAAATTCAGTTGTAGTAAAAAAAAATTAGCAAAAATGTAACTAATTAACAGGTTCTAGACTCTCAAATGTGAGCATTTGCTGTTTTTCTTGGACTTATATGATGGCAAACTGAGTATCTTTTGTTTTTTTTGAGTGATTGTTGGTCAAAACAAGCATCTGAAGATGTCACTTTGGGGTCTGGGAAATTGTGTGTAGCTCCTTCTACTATTCTTTGACATTTTTATAGATCAACGATCAATCAAGAAAATAACCATGAGTTGCAGCCCTAATTTTGTCCATGAAATGTCAAAAAATGGTTAAAAATGTCCATAGCAGTTTCCCACAGATCAATGTGACGTCTTAAAATTGCTTATGTTGGACCAAATTTATTGTCTTAGGAATACGTAAAACTGCAAATATTCACATATTAGTTTATTGTTAAAAAAAGTTGCAGACTCCTCAGTTAATTGTTTCAGCTCTAGTTAAAATTTAGGAATTTAAGTGTATCCAATAAGTGCAACCATAGCTTTGAATTTTCAGCCACATGACAACCCACAACCTCTCGGAGGCGTATCAGAGGGGACAAATTTACACAAAGGATGATGACTGTGCAATACATTTCTACTTTGCTCACTGACTGTATTTCAAGGGACTTTTCATTTTGTAGATGGTGAGAGAAGCCGGAGGAGTCGATCGACTGTCCCCCGGTCCGTGTGAGATTATGACTGAACAATACTGAGCCTGAAGAAGACTTCGTATTTACACACATGCAGCTTGACCGTTAAGAATGTGTATTTCTGTGTAATTTTTGTTTGTCTTGCGTGACTGTGCATATTTATATTGTGCCTTTAACCATCAACTGTATGCATAAACTCAAAGGGAAAGATTTTGTTTGATACATTTATCACTGCATTGTTATATTATCCAAAGTGTTATCTTACTTTTTTAAATTCAATACTTTTTTTAAGTGTTTTTTTTTTGTTTTTTTTTGTTACTAGACTTTGTTTGATTTGATTGTGTTGTCTGCACTGTATTTGAAAGGCCTCCTTCTAGAAAACTATACATCCATTTTGGGGGAAAGTTCATATGGGTTGCTCAGTGTTTAAAGAAAATTTTAGTGAAGGGCGGAAGAACAGTTACTTTGCTATCTGTTATGTTTTCAAAGAATAGATGTCTCAATTTGGATTGACAACACATTTGTGTTTCATGTAAATTTACTTGTGGAAATCCCACCATCAGCATTCAGTTTCTGCTTTGTATTAGATTTCTGCTTCCTTTTGAAAAGGAGATTGCATTTGTTTTGTTGCTGTGAAACGCTTAGCATCGCTTAGAGACAATCACGATCTAAATACATGGTATTTTTAATGCAGATTACTAAAGTGAAAGGCATGTTTGATTGTTCAATGTGGATTAAAGGTAAATCTATCAGTCCTGGCGTTTGAGAAAACTGAGACCATATGCAATCTTTGCATTTTTGTCTGCATATTGAATGTGTTTTCTGTTTATTTCTTTACTTTGTCTGCATGTCATGTCTGTTTTGAAGTATACCATGGCTGTTAAATAGTGACCATGCAATGTTTAAGGGGCTATATTCTTTTATGTGTGCTCTTTTTCTTTCCAATGCCAAATACTGTTATTTTTAAAATACTGTATGTTAATGTTTTGTTTTTGTTTTTTTATGTATTTCATCTCATTTTCAAGGACCTGTGAGGCCACATGTAGAGAGCCTGAATGTGATCCTGTAAACGGAGCGCTATCATAATAATCGATGCTAATTTAATTACAATAATCACTATGTTCCCCACAGTAGCTGTTTGGGACCTCGACACAGCCCTGTAATGTTTCCCTGTGTACCTTAGACACTCAGTACAGTGTAAATAAATTTCAAAAAGTTTCAGACTCAAGTTTTGGTGTATTATAAATTACTATTAAAAAAAATACAATTGTATACAAAAATACAATTACAAATTATTGACAAACAACATCTGTTATAAATATAATCCATAAAAATTTTCAGTAAAAATCTGTTTCTTAATGATAAATGATACTGGAAGATGTTTCTGGGCAGCTGTTAATAGGCTGGTCCTTATTGGTCGTTAACAATCATTCCTCCCTTCCATACATGCCAGAGACATCCCTCCTAATGTTATTCAACTATAAGCTTTCACAACAATATAGTTCATTCACCCTCCTCACATTAATACCTTTCACGATAGTCAATTTTAACATTTTGGTCGCCTAAAAAATGTCTGTACAGCATTTGGTCATACTCAAAGATCCTCCAAGGAGTTGGGTGTTAGGGTTTTCTAGTAAGAGCATTTTGTAATCATGGGTTTAAGCTTGTTCTTGGGGCGGCAGTAGCTCAGTCCATGGGGACTTGGGTTGGGAACTGGACAGTAGGCTGTTCAAGTCCCCGTCTGGACCAAAATATGGAGCGTGGACTGGTAGCTGGAGAGGTGCCAGTTCACCTCCTGAGCACTGCCAAGGTGCCCCTGAGCAACGCACCCAACCCCCCAACCGCTCGGAGCACCCGTCATCTCCACTTAGTGCATGTATAGGTCCTGTTTGTGCATGTGTGTGTTCAAACCTGTGTGTAATTGACAACAGAGGGAAAAAAATGAATTTCCCCTCAGGGATTAATAAAGTATATAAAATTAAAAAAATAAATTAAAATTCTTCACTTGCAAAAATTAGCATTAGCATAAGCAAGATCACAGTTAACAGCTGTAAATGCATGGTGTAACCAGTCTGGCAGCTAGTGTTAAGGCAAAATATGGTCACCGAAGGCCAAAACTGGAGTCTATAAAACAATGCGTGATGTCACAGAAGGCTTGGGTAGTATCTCATTTTTCCTACCCTCATACTTTCCTAAAATTTCACACAGGGGTATACAGTATACCATGATACGGGTGTGCGCCATTGCTATGCCCCCATCCCACTACTTTCCGCATACTCTAGCTTTTTCAGACAAATACATATATAATATAAACTCACAAAATGTTCATTTAAGTCATATTCTCACACCTATTTTTCTTATTAAAAATACAACTGCGCCTTTTGAATTCAAATTTCTCTCAGTCATGGAACTAAGGCTGGCTTAACTGACTGAGCAAACTCATTGTAAAACCCTCTTTTAAACTCATCAGAAACCAAATAATCCATCTAATAAGTTAGTCATGCGGGCCAGTGGTGCACTGGATAACACGTCTGACTACGGATTTCATTAGTTAGTCCACTGTTCCAACAGTCACCAACTTGACACTTTTTCCCGTTGAAAATACGTCTTTTCTGTCGAGCGACACTCATCAAAAGTGCCGTGCACCAAACCATAGATTCGGCTTAACACAAGCCATCTGGTTGCGCACTGCTCTTTCACCAATCAGTCTAAGACAAGCAACAGTGGTGGGCAGGGCAGAGGCCAGATCCAGAATTTCTCAATGAAGGAGAAAGAAATATTTGAAATACTTAAAAATCATGTCTATAGGAGGACTTTAAAAATCTCTCCACAGGCAGTACGAACAAGAAGGACAATTACAACAATGCAAAACTATTTCAGCGTACATATGGGAACCTATCCTTGAAAAGGAAAATAAATTAAATGATGATCGGCACATAGCAGCACCAGTTAGTGCAGTGAAGACAGTGCTCATGAGAATACAGCAGTCGTGACTTGTAGGCGTTTCCCATGAGGTTGAATCAGGGAGCAGGTCACAGTCACTCTATCCCACACAACCTCATGATCTTGATTAATGAGCTCGTCAAGTCTGCATGAGTCAGTCTAAGCTCCTGGATGTCAGGTGACGCTGCTCAGGCATAGAAGTTCTCAGCCAACTTCTTCATTCTTTTATTGCAGCGTTTAGTGACCGGTGCAGGTGGGCTTGGCCAGCTGCGATATGTAATCTCCTCCTCCTCCATGTCTAAACCCTCCAATGAGGGTATAGGAAAGTCTGGCTCATCTCCAGGGAATAGAGTCCTAGTAGGTCCCTGTCCAACTCTGGACTTTTCTGCAGTGTCCCCTTTTAACTCCTCCTTGGCCAGGCTTGGATGGCTGTACTTGTAGTATATCATCTTAAAAAAGAGGCCAAGGATGTAAACCCCAACAACACTGACTGCTGTGATGACAGCATACAGGGGTGGGATTTCAAAGTAAGGCGGGTCTGTGCTCATCTTCCAGCACCACAGACCACAGAGGAGGGAAATGTCAACCAGTATGTAGCCATGATAGAGCAGAGTCCTGTACCTCGTCCTCCCTTCGACCACATTAAGCCAGTCGAAATACCAGATGAGGCCCACAGTGGCTCGGTAAAGCCATTCTCCACAAGCACTGTCCATGAATTCCGTCTTGGCTCGCCAGACGAAAAAGAATAACACCATCCAAGAGCACAAGAAGTGGGTGAAGATGAAGCAGGGCAGCACGGAGGCGAAGAGGGCGAGGGCGGTTAGACGAGACATAATGAGGAACAGGTTCCAGAGGAAGTAGACTAACGAGGAGATCATCTGCTGTTTCTGTTTGTCTGGCAGAAAGGAGCGCAGGGAGCGGTGGTACATGGTCACACTGAAGGCGATGGCTGAGGCTGACCCAAGGGCCTTTAACACTGAGGAGGAGAAGACATCATCATTAGGGAAGCTAGAAGTGACTGTAATTAATGCGTTTCCTCTTAGTAAAGGGTAGAGAGTACTTGTACTGCATATACAGCACTGTTTTGGGTGCAGTAAAGACCCCTTCAAATGAAAATCAAGTTTTTAACCTTAGTAACATGTCCATCTGGTGTTTTGGTGAGCATGTCTGCCATGGAACTGTATAGTGTACCAATGACCAATGTCTCAAAAACGTCACATATTGGTACCTTCATTATGGCAAAAACAAGGGGTATCAGAGGAGAAGAGGTCCTCCCCCAAGAAATTTTGAGTGCCAGACATTTACAGTAATATCCTGCATTTTGATCCATGTTTAAGCACTGATTTCTGCCTTTTTGCATCATCTGAGAACACACTGTACCTGTCACAGGGTCGAGCTCGCCCCGCTGCATAATGATAGTGAGCATGAGGACAAGCTGAGGGGCGCTCTCCGAAAACGTCTCTATGAGCCGCAGCATGCTCAGGTCGTGGCTCAGGAACACTGCTGTACCCTCGTGGTCATCGACCTCTGAGTAGGAGTGGCATAAGGAGATCTCCACGACACCTGCGTGCCTGAGAGGACAAAGTTATGGGATAGAGAAAGCAGAGTTAAAACCTTCATAATGACCACATATTAAACACAAGGAGTTACACCAACTGAGTACTGTCAGTGGTGGAAGAAGTGCTCAGATCTTAACAGTACAAGGAACAACACAACAATGTGAAGGACAAGTTCATCAAAACTGTACTTTGAGTACAGTATTTGAGTAGATTTATTTACTTTCCACCACTGAGACACTCAATGTGATTTCTTTGGCAGTGCTGTCATCAGTGCAGTGCTTCAACAGAACCAGTTCAACAACAAGGCTCTAGTATCAAATCAGATTATTCTACTGCAAATAAAGAACCTTTCGTATAACTCACATTTCATTCTTGAATCTTTGTCGTCACAAAAGTGGATCTACAGAGACTCTTTCGCATAAGAAATGCCGCAACACACTAGGCGGCATCATGTACCAAATTTAGAGGAAATGAAACAGGTGATGTAATTCACAACAGAAATGACATAATGTTTTGTTTTTGTCTACAAAGTGTTTTGCGTATACTACAATTCAATTAAACCACCCTAGTTTGGACTAGAGTGAAGCACAACAGTTCCATTCAGGCTGCATTTCCCGTAAATGGGAATATGAGCCTGAACAGACAAGGGTGGAGCCCTCTGATAAAGCGCACCTTACTATTCTGCATTCACACTCACTTCCCCACACATACAGTAGAAGGAAATATTGTAATACACTAAGGTTTGCACAACCTGAAGTAGATTCCCAGCTGGAAAACATGAAGCAGCCTGAGCTGGCTCAGACTCAGGCAATTTTCAACCTTTGTCTGCCTCTCAAATTCCTCGTAGCTGTACCACAGCCAGCTGTAGGCCTGAACAAGAATGGACGAGCCGATGAGAAGCAGCAACAGGATGCCAAGGCTCCAGTAGGCTTTTTCTTGGTAGAAAGTCACAGCTGCCCATATATCCAGCCCTATGTCAAGCAGCAAGAACACTAGTCCACAAAGAATAAAGACGAAGTCCACGGGGGAGTACTTGAACACACCCATAGTGTCTGTCAAATTAAAGTTTACACATATCCCCGTTAACTACTTGCTTCTATTGTGGCTACATACTTTCGGAGCTGTCAACACTTCCCTTGTTAACTGAAAGTATGCAAAGCGCTAAAGTTCAGTGTCAAACCCTTTGTAACTCCTCCTCCTACCAACTGACTCTCCTTCACAGTTATGTAACTTCTTAAAGGGATACTGCGGTAATATATTCATACCAGTTTACATGCAAAGAACTCATACTGACAGCTGTCACTTTAATCGTTAACTAATAGTACTACCATATTTAAAGAAAGCTATTTTACTGTGAAATAAAAGAGAGACTGAGCTGTAAATTATCATGCAAATCACATACTGTCTGCACGAAGCCTACAACTTGTTTTCTTGCAGATGCATGCCTCAAAAGCATGTTTCTGCAGAACATTATGATGTCACAGTGAAGTTGACCTTTGACCTTTTGAATATAAAATTGCCATCATTTGTCCTTTTATCCTGTTAGACACTTGTGTGAAATTTTGTCATAATAAGTGTAGGAATTTTGAAGTTATGGCCATAGATTTTTTGGGGGGCATTTTAGCCTTTAATTGACAGGACAGGCAAGGCAATGGCCACAGGCTGGAGTCGAACCAGGGCCCCTACGGCAACAGCCTTGTACATGGGGCGCCTGCTCTATCCACTCTCTAAGCCACTCTCTAAGCCACCGACACCCCTGACCACCAAATTCGAAGCAATGGATTGCTGATCCATCATTGAATTTTAAAAATTCCCTGAAGGCCTTCTTGCAATACCGTGTTCTTGGAATTGAGATGTACACAAGGTCACCGTGACCTTGACCGCCAAAATCTAAGTTCATTGTTGAGTCCAAGGACACGTTTGTGCCAAATGTGAAGCAATTCCCTGAAATTGCTCTTGAGATATCAGGTTCACCAGGATGGACAGGCAACTGGAAAACATAGTGCCTTGTTCTGATGGCATGCACATGTTACATAAATATTAATTTTGGAGAAATAAACTAAGGATTTTAGCAAGTTATGACCTTTGTCATGTCAGTGTATGAATTGTTTCGAGATGCACTTACTGTTTTGTAAATGTTAAGGCTGATTCAACAAATGTTGCAAAGCAACGGGAAAAAACTTTATGTTTACTAAGACAGAGCAACTGCCCTGACTGGAAAACACTTTGGATCAACTCTTTTTTTAAATGTGTAAAATACATAAAACTGACATGACATAAAAGTCATACTGAAAGCTGTCACTGTAACAATGAAGTGTAAAAAAAAAAACCAACAACCACATATTAAAACACAATAGACTGCAACAACTTTGTAACCACTTTAATAATTATACATGGCAAATGAGATAAAACATTTAACAACCAGTGGTGACCTTGACTTGGTTTCAGTGGAGTTTGTTGGCAAAAAAGTGAATCTAAGACACTTTGTGAATATTAACAATGAATTAAAAAGCGTTTAACAAATGAAAATAGCATGTAAAACAAAAACTTTATTTAACTTTAGGGACACTGCAAAAAGCTTTAAATAGAACATGCTCTGTGTAGAGTAGTAAGGATTGTCTGTGTGTAGCACAGTTTACACTGATACTCAAGTAAACAGACATTTGGCACATGTGATATTTAAACAAACTAAACAAACACAGGATGAGCGAGTAAAAGTAACATCAGTGGTTTCAAACCTAAAGCTGACGTCAGGAGTAGTTAAATATGTACTAACAATTCTAAGTTGACATGGCAAGAGTTAACACTTGACTTTAACTTATTTTACACCTTGATGAAAATAAAAACTAGTACCCTAACAAGCGGAGGGTTTATGGTCAAATCTACATTCAGGGTCCTTCAAGTAAGTACCAGTGGTAGCTGTAGCAACGCACACATTTAGATGCCCCTTGTTGTCATGTTAAGACCAGAAATGCATTTATATTTAGAGATAAACTAGGCTACATACAGTATATTGAGGAAAATCATCAGGTCTCTTGCAAAACCCTTATGATGTCCAAAATATTATGATCGTTTTTTTTAATTCAATACACATAAAGTATTGTTAATATTATTATTTATGTTTTACCTTGTTGTCAAAAACAAGTTGGTGTTAGAACAAACCCATTTGGTGTCATATGGTAGAGAACAAAAGTTGCCCCCATAATACGTACAAATGTACTTTGTGTAAAAACAACAAATCATGATTTGCTTTGGAGAAATGTATCAAATAAATGTGTTCGGTGAGGTAAAATGACTGGTTTTGTCAACGTAGTCTGGTGGCTTTAAAAAGAGCATAGATTAGTATGTTTCAGTTTACCATTGGAAAGAGCTGTCTGACAGTAAAGCAGTGAAAGTATTTTAAATATAGCAAAGTACAAAATTTAAACTAGAAAGAAACCAAGATGACACAAGGAACACAAGGGAGACTAGCAACAAACGCAGACCATCTCACAACTGACAGAAGGAAGGCACACAGACAAAATACACAAGGGAAGGACGTGAACAACGAGGGACAGGTGAAACAAGTCAGGGTGGGGAAGGTACTAACTAAGGTGGTAAAACGCTCTAAGGCAGGTAATGAAGTTGACAATGAAAGGAGAGGTACGTATTTTAAAATAAACCAGGAAACACTACGTACAAACTGTAGAACCGTGACAATAGGAGCATTAGCTTGTTTTGTGATTGAGAATGCGCAAAAATCAGTACACAAGCTAGTAGAGCGGGCTAAACTGTTGAAAGTAATGAAAAATCTTTTAAAATACTTACCTAAATGTACTGGATGAATGGTGAAATAGCTAAAAGCTAAACAAGTTACTTTGCTGGATAAACAGTTGAAACAGGTAACTAAAAGCAATAGGTGAAATAGTTAACTAAAAGTTAAAGGTTGAAAACATTAGAGTACTGGATGAATGATGAAATAGCTAAATACAATCAATAAACAGTTGACAATGTTAGCTAACTTACAAGATAAGTGATTAAATGGCTAAAAATAATCAATAAACAAATATAAATAGCTTAAATAGTTCAATAAAAGTAGCTAATAGAAAAAAGTTTGAATAGCTAGCTAAAGGTTATGGATAAAGAGTGAAATATCTTAAGGTAATGGATAAATAGTTGTGATAGATGCATGGTTCAGATAAATAGTTGAAATAGTTTGCTTAAAGTACATAGCTGGCATATTGAGCAATTAAATATAAATGAAATATAGCTAAAGGTTATGGACAAACCATTGATATATTCATCCTCTGCTAGTCCAAGTAGTAGTAGTAGTACAAAATACCAAACTAAACACTGACAATTCAATTGTATCAAAACATTGTTTTAGTGTTAAATCACACATTCCATGGTGTCGATGGGGTACTTGAGGACAGGGCTAAGAGGTTGTGTCAGACAAAAATTGGCAGCTTGTCAGGCAGGAGGAAGCTTGGGGTGTGGTAGTGCATGGTGAACCTCAAGGCCATGGCTAAGACTGACCCTATGTTCTTCCCCACTGAGGAGGAGAAGACGAAGAGTGAATGAATAAGGTCCAGACATAACTGCAATGGCAGCTAACTGTAAAACCTGTTTGGAGAAAAGCAGAAAGGAACTATATGTCCTCTCACTGTGTTCAGCAGCCTCTAGGAAAGGCAAAGAGTAACCTAGATTTGCATTTTTACTTCAGCACTTTAATCTTAATTCTAATTCAATACTCATGACTGAATTTGTTCCACATTGGTGACTCACAATTTGATGCCAAATCTAAATAACAATCAGAGACATGAGTCACACACTGTGCCTGTCACAGGGTAGAGCTAAAACCCTTTTGACAACCAAATATTAAGGATAATAACTAGTTATACCAAGTGAGTCATCTTCAGATCTTTTACCTAAAGATCTACTATGCAGGATGTTCTGGGGAAAAAACTCAACGTATTGACACATTCAGAAGCAATCCCTCTCAATCATCATTTATGACTCACTAGTGGTGTGTTGTGGTGTATTTACTGCAGAGACTCCGCCCCTGCCTGTATTTCTTATTTCGTCTTTTTCCTGTGCTTGGAACATTTGTGGGCATGTACACCCACAGTGCACAGGTGAGTTCAGGCCTATGTAAAAAGGTAGTGACCAGGTGCCAGACCATAAGCAGAAGCCATTCAAGAGAGGCAGCACAAAAAAACCCGCAAATATACCAAGGCCACACACCATACCAAAGCGAATCTGGGGTTGGCGGCTGTGTTTACAGACAGTAATCGTGCATCCTGCATAATATACCTTTCAGTAAAGTGGCAATACCACAGTGAAAGCACGAGTAAAAGTCTTGCATTCAAAATTGTACTAAAAGATGGAGTCTGATTGTGGTAGAGATTGTTAATATGTGAACTTGACACCCAAAGAAATACACCTCTCCCATCAGTGCTCCTTTAGAAGCAGAACAATTCAGAATTTGTTTACATTTTGTGCTACTGAATCACTGATAAGCTTTTTGGATACTATTTAAATAAAAAACAAACCTTATGAGACAACTTGGATGCTTTATTTTTTTTCTTTCTTAATGCTTTGCAAGGTATCGGATCGGACTCGGTATCGGACTTGGTTTCAAAATAAAGCACTCTGTATCGGATCGGATGCAAAAAAAAAATGTGATCGGGACATCCCTATGTTGTGGTTTTAGTTCTCATATCAATGGTACCTTTGGCAACAGGAATGGTTCCTTTTCGTTCTGGTTACATGTGTAGCACACATTTGCTGAAGACAAAAATTTAGCTTAGACTAGTTGTTAGTCATTACAGACACAGACAGTGCAACAGGTACCAGAGCTCCACAAAGACATTTTAGGAAATGCTAAGTTGACACAATTAAATGTTTGTTTAAAAAAAAAAAGAAGTATTTGCTAAACTGAAGGCATATTACTTTAGAAAAGAACCAGGAAGTTGCGCACATTATCATGTCTACAGTAGTGTCCTCAGGAATAAGGTGGATATGGACAACATGGCCAAGCATTTTGACCATCTTGTTTGTAAGCAATGACACAAGGATTTGTCATTCTGTTGGCATGGACATGAAATGTACCAAATCGACTGATAAAAACTGTGTAGATGTGTCATATAAATAAAACTGACTTGAATTGACATACAACTTACATTTAAAGCCGTCACTGAAGCTCCACAGTATTCTCATATTTAAATAGTTATTTTACTGCACAATATAAGAGACTGAGCAGTAATTCATCATGCAAATCACATTGTGTCTGCAGTCTGCATCATGTGTAAAGAAAGCACAGATTAAAAACAGATAATAGCCTATAAGGTTGTAAACACTTTAATAATTGCACATGGCAAATGAGGTCACATATGAACAACCAACAGTGACTTTTGGTTTCAGAAGAGTCTGTTGGCAAAGAAGTGGATCTATAACACTTTATAAACATTAACACTGAACTGAAAGCAGTTTAACGTGAAAATAAATCATAACACAAAAACATGAATCAACTTTTAGGGCACTACAAAAAGATTTGAACAGCACATGCTCCGTGTAGAGTCGTAAGGATTGTCTGTGTGTAGCACAGTTTACACTGATATTGAGGTAAACCGAGACGTTTGGAACATGTGACATTTAAACGAGCTAAACAAACACTGGATGAGCTAACAAAACTAACACCAGTGGCTTTGTACCTTAAGTCTGAGTGACGTCATGTGTGGCAAATATGTACTTAAAATATGTCGTTGACATGTAAAGAATCAACACTTGACTCAAACATTTTACAGTATCATCTTGATGAAAACTTCTCTGTCAGCTGGTCTAAAACAGCTGTTTCACACAGTAACAGGACATAGATATTATAACAGGAGAGCTTATGGTTAAATCTACATTCAAAGTCCTTCAAATGGGTTCCAGTAATAGCAGCTGTAACATCCAAACACTCAAAAACACACAACACATGACTTCAGATACCCATTGCTGACATGTAAAACCTCAGACATCCACTTAAATTAAGAGATTAACTACATAAACCAAAAACCCTTATAATATCCCAAATATTATGTATATAAAGTATTTTTTTTGCCTTGTCCGTGTTCTTTTCTTTGTATATTAAAAAACAGCAACATCAGCTAACCCATATGATCTACGGTATGTATGACAAGCGTACAAATTGACTCCACGTATAAATGTACTTCAAGCATCAACATGAAACACAATTTGTTTTGTAGATAATGTATCAAATAAAGCTAACACTTCACTTTGTTGGTTTAGAAATGAGCGTATCAAATTAGCCCCAGTTTCAAGTTGAGACATCTGACAATGTATGATTATATACAGTGGCAGCTGTCCCTTTAGTATCTATGCTGGTATTGGCAAGGTTGCAGGTCAGTTTTTCCAGGAACTTCTTATATGACAATATATGTTCTGATGTTTGATGTATGTGAAAAGGATTTTATCCATATTGTCTTAGTTTCATGTATGGTTTTTGAGCCTGCATTTTGGTTCAAATTACACTGAGCACTAGGGATGGGAATTGAGAACTGTCCAAACTGTCCTATCCGTTGGAATGGTATGCCTCTGAGCTTATTGGTTCTGGCATTTTTCTCTGACATTTGCACTTTGCAAAACAATGACATAAACTCCTGCTTCTACACCGATGGAAACTTGCAACAAGGAACATAGCCGTAGAGGAAAATATGGTCCAAAGTGTGGCCTCACTTCACGAAGAAAGATGACAACAGCGCTGCTTGTATGTCTGTACAATGATCATTTTGAGTAAGGATGGAAACACCAGCAATATGCTGAAACATCTCACTACGCAACATGCACTTCATTTCCAGGAATGCCATGTATTTGGCACTCCACACAGGTGCTACTGCTTCCCAACTGAGCAGCACATCAGTTACTGAGGGTAAATATCTAAGTACATTATAATGACAATGGTGTCACACAGGCCAGTTTAGCGGATTCTTTCTTTGACTAAAACAGACTGGATGAAAACAAATGCTGTGCAGATATTCTCTCATTTAATCTATGTTGTGTTCAGACTCAGAGATAATAAAACTGTTGCACTGTGATGCTGAAAACCTATGAAACACACATAGGAAAGACCCAAAATCAAAAAACAGAATCGACAAAGATTTGAACTGATAAGCAAAATCGATAATGGCAGTGGTATCAATAAAATCTTATCAATTCCCATCCCAACTGAGCACTAGGTGACTCTGCAGCACAAATAAGAGACAGTCTAGAGAGACTGTTGATTTTAGTCACTACCAAACAAGGTAACATTTATCAGTAGTCCACAGCTGGCCGTGACACAAAAAGTAAGACATCACAGATGTGACGACTCTGCTCCATTCGCGCTATCAGTGTTTCTAATAAATGCTTGCTCTAAATAAAAGTGAGCAGCATGGCAGGCCATCCGTTTGTTGAGGAGGTGGGAGGACAGGGTGCCGTCCTGGATGGTAGAGTCTTTAAAGGACACTTCTGCATCGGGCAGATCATCAGGCAGTCCTGGGTCCCTCACCGGGGGCCTCCAAAGCTTGGGGTGGAAGCAGCAGTAGTAGAGGGATTTGAAAAACAGTCCCAGGAGGTAGATGAAAGGTAGAGCAACGAGCAGAGCGAGGGCGTACGACTCAGTCTGGACAGGGTCCCTGTAAAACCACCAAGTCGCCAGCAGGATTCCTCCATCAGTGGTGATGAAAGAATGGTAGATGATGCTCCTGCCTCTGGTCTGACCCTCTGCTACGTTAAACCAGCTGAAGTACCAAATAAGCCCTACGGTGGCCCGGTAGAGCCACTCACCGCCGGTGCTGTCCATGAAGTCTGTCCCCTGTCGCCAGGCCCACGACACAAAGACAGGCCACAAAATCAGAAAGTGGATAGCAATATACCAGGACAGGACTGAGGCAAAGAGGGCAAGGGCCGCAACACGTGGGGCAATGAGCAGCAGGTTCCACAGGAAGTAGATTAAAGAGGAACACCAGCCCTGCTTGGCCTTGTCTGGGAGGAAGGAGCGCAGAGAGCGGTGGTAATCCACCACCATCCAGGCTATGGAAGTAGTTGATGCAGCAATGCTAACAACTGCAAAAAAAAACAGAAGATAAACCTTCAGTTAGCAACCAAAAGGAAGTCAACACACATTTGTTGTGTATGTTGACTTACCACAACCCAGAAAGAGTATTTTTACAACCTAAGCTAGATCACTAACTTTGATTCACACATCATAACACGAACACCTGAACTTCACCTCTGGGGATCAATAGTCTTATCCTTTTATAATAACACGTATATAATATACACAAAATAATATCCTCAGCTGTAGGAGTTTGCTTTTTTGTGGGATGGAAGTAAATCAAACTGAAGAGAACTCACACTGAACCGTTCTGGCTTTGTTTGTGTGCAGCATGACGTAGATCATCAGGGTGAGCTGAGGAGCACTCTCACAGAACGTCTCGATAAGCCGGAGCATGCTGAGGTCATGTGTCAGGTAAACGGCGTACTCTGACCCTTCCTCTTTACGCCACCACACCCTGAAGCCTTGTCGTATGGCAAAGATGTGCCTATGTGGATGAATATGTATCAGAGAGGCGCTGTTAGAGTGCGTGACACATAGATGGTGAGAAAAGGGAATCACATACCAAACCCATGCAACTACATGTACTCATTTAAGGGTGAATAGAAGCAGTCTGGCATGATGCATCAAGTGTTTTCAACAGCACTGACTCATATTTTAAGCTCCTCATACCTCATTAACTCACTATTGGTGCATTTTAAGCATTCAGCTCTCTTCTGAGACACTGGTTTTACTAGCTGACACACCTGACATTTTCATTTATGGTCACAGCACCTGTCAAATGTTATTACCTACCTGCTTGCCTGAACTTCAAAGAAACACTCCTGCATCAAATGTGTTTGTGTCTGGGGAGCATGATTCCAGTTTGGTCAAGATTTAAGTGTGTTTGCATCACATGTGCAGGGCGTCTGATTTCATGTAACCTCCTGCTGAAACACTTCTTACATATTGCGAAACTACCATCAGTCAGACTACAGTCACTACTAAATAGGCGTAAGCTGTTCAATTCCATATACAGTGTATATGCAAACAAACAGTTGAGGTTTTAACCAGCCAACCCAGTGATTAGCAGGAATAACTCTGAGTTATTTTAATACTAAATGGATTTAATACCAGCCAAATGCTGGTTAAATATGTAAGTAGCTGCTAGATTTGCTTTACTCACCAGCAAAGCAAAAAAAATGTAATTTTTGGAGTTCACCAGACACAGTGGCAGGTAGAGTTAGTTAATTTCCAGTCACTTGTACCTCGGTATTTCCATTTTATGCTACTTTTACCCTTACTTTTACTCACATATTTGTCTTTCTTCACTACATTTATTTGACAGCTTTACTGGTTACACTGCAGATTCAGATTATCAGCACAAACCATATATTAAGTGATAACTTATGATCTAACACTATAGATTAGGATGCCTGCCATTCTATGAATGAATGAAAAGTAGCCCAAACTTTACCAGCTGCAACATAAATGCATCAATGACTATAATCCAGTGATACAAAGAACATATATTATTATTAAATGGGCTAACACTGCTTATAATACTTCTGTACATTTGCCTAAGTAACTATGGAGTATTCATACTACAGTATTTCTACTTTTATTAAGTAAAGGATATGAGTTGTTCCTCCACCACTGACCCTACCTGCAGAGGAAGCCCAGCTGCAGCACATGCAACACGCAGGACAGCTTGACTCGGTCCCCGAACAGGACGGTTCCTCCCTCGGTCTGCGCGCTGAACCCCGGCAGCTCTCGGTCATACTTGAACCAGAACCAACTGAACATCTGGACCACGATAGACGACAGCACCATGAGGCCGACCAGCACCCCGAACCAGAACAGGTCCCCGCGGCAGTAAAACTCGGTGGCCACCCACACGTCCGAGCCCCAGTCCACCAGGAAGGTACATACTCCGACCACAGAGAAGACGAAATCGATCCACGAGTACTTTGAAAAAGTCGCGCGCTCCATCACCATGTTTTGTCACCGACCTGTTGCTGCTGGTAAGCTAACAGTCGGCTAACGTCCTGTACCGTTATTTCCCTCCCAAAGTGACTTCACATTCTTCAACCCATTGAAGACAAAAGTTGCAAACTCTTAAATATCTGAGCGACAAGTTGAACTCAGTCAAAGAGCGGACATTAAAACGTTGAAGGCATTATTTCAGAAAGACAACTGTGTACAGAAAGTAACCGGTGTGTCGGATCTACTCGCGACCCTGTTAACTGGCGACCTTCAGCCGAATGCGTCTGTGGTTGTCGTAGTGACAACAGCTGTTTTCAACCAGGAAGAGAACACGTAGCTGTCCTCGCGAGTGCCTCTGTCTTCAGTGTTTCATTACAGTGTCAAAACAGAACATACTTGATCCGTCTTTGGACTCTTGTTGGAGGAACCCAGTCACGGACCGACACTCAGTCGCGGTTTGAATCACACTTGTTATGACGGAATGTTGAAAACAGGAAGAGGCCAAGTTGCATTTCCTGTAGGAATCTAACTCCTATAAATTTTCATAATAGGCCTACACAGTTTCGTCTCTGGTGTCTGCCTAAAGAGACATGTGCCATATTAAAGAGTCGTTCAGCCCTGTGAAACGTAAAAAAATAATATTTTCACGGGATTCGAACCCGCTTCATTATGAGAAAACAAATCACAGGCGCGCAACAAACGAGGTGCGCTACTATTACAACATCATCACATTGACAGATACAATTAAAATCCGACAACATACAGCCAGCTGTGTCTTCGAATTGGGAGGCAGCCAGATCAACTTGTGACCACGCTGTCCATGCACTGAGGAACATTTTACAAACTCACTGCTTTCCAATACAAAAACCAGCGGTTTAAACCCACTTAATTCATAAACCTAAAGTTTATTGTTGTGCTACAGGTCGATAAAGCCAATATTCATATACTCACGTGGAAATACTGTATTTTAAATTAAGCAATAAAGCAGCAGCTGTATAATAGATATGTCTCTGAGATAAATTATTTATTTATGTTGTAGCATTAAGGCGGTCAAAAGCTACAAATAGCCTATGGCAAACACTAGGCTGTAGGCTATGTGGTACCAAAGTCCATTATCTCCTGCAAAGCGTTATAGTGACGTACGATTAACGTTACCCACTCGCGTGTTGTAAGGATGTGATTTGGAGTGTGACTGAATCTACATGCGTTACATTCTGCCTTTTTTGAAAGCTCAAAATATTAAAACACATCTTGGCGGAGATTCGAACTCATTCCGCGAAAGGAAAAAGAATAAAATAAAAATTGACTTGACTAACTTGAACTGTGTTCTTGACTAACTTGAGAGCAGTGGAGGGACCTTAATGTTATGCAGTTTTAGTGTGCAATACTTAAACAACTTTTGAGGTATTTGCAAACAATGTATTTATAGGGGGTGCACTTTTGGTTACATTACATTGAAACATTGAAGCAACACAGTACCAATGGTGGAAAAATGAGGTGGAATAAAAGCTACTTGGCTACATTATTTATACTTATTGAATATATTCCAAAACATGCAAGTTTAAAATCTTGTCCTGTAAACAGGGCAAAAAATGTTATGTTACTTATAGGCAACACAAAACCGCAGAGGGTTAAGTGCACAGACATTGTGGTCACAAGTTGATCTGACACCTTTGAATGTGACTCAGCTGACTGTGTATCCCATTACATTAGCCTACGATGCGTCAGTGCTAATCTTTATAAAGTGATGGTCTTAGTATAGTGGTAAACGTGTTGGTCTCTTGTGTCTTTTTCCTTTCGCGGAATGAGTTCGAATCTCCGCCAAGATGTGTTTTAATATTTTGAGCTTAAAAAAAAGGCAGAATGTAACGCATGTAGATTCAGTCACACTCCAAATCACATCCTTACAACACGCGAGTGGGTAACGTTAATCGTACGTCACTATAACGCTTTGCAGGAGATAATGGACTTTGGTACCACATAGCCTACAGCCTAGTGTTTGCCATAGGCTATTTGTACGCTTTTGACCGCCTTAATGCTACAACATAAATAAATAATTTATCTCAGAGACATATCTATTATACAGCTGCTGCTTTATTGCTTAATTTAAAATACAGTATTTCCACGTGAGTATATGAATATTGGCTTTATCGACCTGTAGCACAACAATAAACTTTAGGTTTATGAATTAAGTGGGTTTAAACCGCTGGTTTTTGTATTGGAAAGCAGTGAGTTTGTAAAATGTTCCTCAGTGCATGGACAGCGTGGTCACAAGTTGATCTGGCTGCCTCCCAATTCGAAGACACAGCTGGCTGTATGTTGTCGGATTTTAATTGTATCTGTCTATGTGATGATGTTGTAATAGTGGCGCACCTCGTTTGTTGCGCGCCTGTGATTTGTTTTCTCATAATGAAGCGGGTTCGAATCCCGCGAAAATATTATTTTTTTACGTTTCACAGGGCTGAACGACTCTTTAATATGGCACATGTCTCTTTAGGCAGACACCAGAGACGAAACTGTGTAGGCCTATTATGAAAATTTATAGGAGTTAGATTCCTACAGGAAATGCAACTTGGCCTCTTCCTGTTTTCAACATTCCGTCATAACAAGTGTGATTCAAACCGCGACTGGGTGTCGGTCCGTGACTGGGTTCCTCCAACAAGAGCCAAAGACGGATCAAGTATGTTCTGTTTTGACACTGTAATGAAACACTGAAGACAGAGGCATTCGCGAGGACAGCTACGTGTTCTCTTCCTGGTTGAAAACAGCTGTTGTCACTACGACAACCACAGACGCATTCGGCTGAAGGTCGCCAGTTAACAGGGTCGCGAGTAGATCCGACACACCGGTACAAGGAGAGCAGCTGGTGTGTTTGTAATGATGCCTGTCTGGGTAGTTATTAGCCCCGCCCACCGCGGCTCATACGCGTAGAGGCAGGTCATACAGTCCGGGATGTAAACGTTTTAACCTTTAAAGGCCAAATACGGTTAGTCGATTAATTGTATCGTCTTTTTTTTTTATCTTTATATTTATTAGAGCTTTCAGATTGAAGGAAAAAAACTGGGTACAGACAGTCAGTAGGTTATATCCCTTAGTGTATATGGTCCATAATTCCAATATCTTATGTATTGGTCAAATCATAGTCTTAAAGAAAAAGTAAGTTTCTCCATCCAGTGGATTTCTTTATTGCAATCCAGTTGTCCTTTGAAGGGGCGCTTGCCTGTAGCCATCTCCGTGTGATGGCTTTCTTGCTCGGCCACAAGTACTTTGTAAAGGTATTTGTCCTGGGTCATGCAATTGTGCGTGGTTTTGCGTGGAAGTGCAATATGACAAAAGAACAGTCAACTTCTGTTCCAAAGATGTTCCTCACATCTTTGGCAATCTCTTGCCAATATGGATAAATAATTGGACATCTCCAAAAAAATATGAAAGTGGTCCGCCACTGATTTCCCACACAGCCTCCATCATTCAACTCGCCCCTGGTACCCCTGTTGTAGAAATTTCAGTTTTGGAGTCATAAAATATCGTGTTATGTTTTTCCAGCAGAACTACCGCCAGGATCTTGACTTGGTGGTCCTAGTTTGTCCCTCCCAGATATCATCCCAATCATTCTCTGATAACTCCAGGCCTGATTCCCACTTCTGTTTGACCTGGGTGGTGGAGTCATTTTTGGAATTTTGTCATCTATTATATATTTGTAAGATAAGATGCCTGTTGTCTTTTGTCTTATATACATCAGTGAATATATTAATCAAATTGGGTTCACTGTCCTCTGTTTGTCTAAATTCTTTATTGAAGTAATTCCAATGCCTAAACCACATATCTAGACCACAGGGTATAAACTCTGGATCAAATGACCACCTTAATTGTATTGTCTTTTGGTTAAGAAATCTGTTGTGATAATACATTTTCAATGTAAAAAATGCAAAATAGATAAATGACTAAATTAATCGTTAAAAAAGTGAGACCCAGCCACTTTAAGGTGGTGGCAGAAAGTACCAAGTACATTAACTCAAGAAGGCCACTATAGTTTTGAGGTAGGCTACTTGTACTGCTATTGTACTACTATTGTATGGTGACTTGATTGATTTATTCATGTATTAAAGTTTACAGAAGCATGCACACCCAGACAATATAAAACAAGGTGCTGGACAAGAGATCGTTTAAGAGACGATAAAACAGAGTCTACAAAGTAGACTATATGCTTCCATAAATAATAATGTAATTAGCACTTGATGTGATGATGGTGATGTTTAAAGCCTCATCCACCTATACTAAAATTAGATAAAGTTTATTAAGAAGGCGAGTTACAATTAAAACTGCTTTTACAAGCTTTAACATTAAAGTGATCAATTATCTTGAAAGTACCAAAAGTAAAAGTAGTCACCATTCTGAATGGCCAGATAAAGACATATGATAATATATATGATTAGTGATGCAATAATTTGTACATCTCTTTTTAATAGTCCGGCTAGCAAAGGTAGGGCTAGTTTAACCTAATTTACATTATGCTGGGTATATTAAATAAAATAATATTTAAAAATCATTTGCTTATTTATATTTTGTATTTATTATCTAAATATGCAAGGTAAGTAGTAAGTAAAGAAATGGAACTAATAATTACAAGTACACAACAAGTGCCTCAAAAGTGTACTTATGCACAGTGCTTGGGTAAATGTGCTTGGTTACATTCCAGGACTGGAAACCAGCCATATTATCTCTGTACATTGCACGTTTCTATGCAGCAAAGGGCCACAGGCTGGAGTCGAACCCGGGCTGCTGCAGCAACAGCCTTGTGGTGGGGCGCCTGCTCTATCCAATAAGTCACCGATGCCCCCACACTTTTGATTTTATTCAGATATATTGTACATATATATTTTTTAATACTTTTATTGTATTTTACTTGCAACTCTGTATTTTTGTCTTTTGGTTTTTGCAGTAGCCTACTTGTCTTTATCATTAATGTCATTTTATCTCAATATGTTTGGTATGCAATAATACACCAAAGCAAATCTGCGTGTGTGAAACGGACAAATTGTGTTATTGTCATCATTTATTTTATTATTTTTACTATTAATTTTCAGTTGATCGATTAATCTTTTCATCACCTCAGCACTGATCCGTAATTCTGCCTCTAAATAACGGAGCCACCTGAGAGACTAAACCCAGGGCAGCACAACACACCAACATGGAGGACACGCCCACTGTAGCCTCGACCTATTGTATCAAAGGAGCGCGTGTATGTATCTTTGCAGCCTCGCGCCTTGTCTGAGTGCCGCTGTGTGTCCTCGGTCGGTTTTAGCTGGAGCCCACATTTTGCTAGCTTAGCGCACACAAGCTACCAAGATGTCGAGAGTGTACATCGGGAGACTGAGCTACAGGGCCAGAGAAAAGGACGTGGAGAGGTTCTTCAAAGGCTACGGGAAGATACTCGAAGTCGACCTGAAAAATGGGTAACGTCGAAGCTACTTGTCGATGTCCGCTGTTGTTTGAAGCCGGATGCACAGGCCGCACTGTGAAGATAACGCGCAGCGTGGGCCTCGTTGCTCGGCCTGCTAATTCTCGCTAGCTAGATTAGCGTGTTTAACATTTTCCAAAGAAACCAGTTGATAATGTGATCTTCAGTGCTGGCATAATTTTGCAAAAGTAGTTTTGTTTATCGATGCAGTATTTATAACAATTGGTGTTTGCAGGCTTTGTCTAACGGTTGCGCTGCCTCGACTAGCGAGCTAGCTCAGGTTAGACGTGGCAATGTCACAGGCGGCTGTATAAAAGCAAACCACGGGCCAAACAAGCTCAAGTTCTATTGCTACAAGATTTATTACTACACATGTGCAGCAGGTTGAGTTACACACATTGCCTTCTGGTTATCTTATACGTGTAATTAGACATGAAGCGGTTATTTAGCTATAAACCAATGCTGGAGCTCGTCTCGTCTAGGTTACGTGCTGTTAGTTCCTCTGTTGGTGTCCGCGGCACCAAACGGTCACTACTTCCGTCATGAGTCTATCGTTTGGTCTGCAATATGTGCGAAAATGATGTCCTTTACATTTTCACAAAACCCAGAAGTGGACGCATTGAAGCAGCTTGTAATTTTCTCTCTTCCGCGTTTTTTTTTATAGTGATCACTGTCAGTGTTCAGTGCATCATACAGAACCATCATATAAATATCTGCATATCCACGTTACGCAACTTTTGAATATCATTTTCGGCTGAAAAGTAGGGAACTGATTGTTCCGCAAAGTGTGTGAAAATCTACCGCTACCACTCCACAAAGCCCAGGGTGAACAAGTTCAAGCTGCGTGCTCTGTCTGTCCACTAGTCCAAAATAAAGATTCAGTTTACAATTGTATAAGACGTGGAAAACCATATTCATATGATGAAGTTGCTGGATGTTCGAACATCATATTGCTAATTGAATCATCAACTAATCTTTTCATGTCTTCATCATTATTCATCGAGCAATATTAGTCTTACACACATGCAAGACAGTTGTGTCCTTGTAGCATTTATTTGTCTCACAATAGTAATCACATTGTATTATGTAATGTTAGAAACTTCCCAATAGCTTATCATGTGAGCGAGATCTGTACATTAGCACCTGATACTGTAGTACTGAAACCTGGATTCACTGCTGATAAACACTGCTTTTTGGAACTGTTGCATAGCTGTGGTCAGCATTTTGTTTCTCTGGCTTTGGTGTTAACAATGCTATGGTGGGGGCCAGCTTGTGCCTACCCGACCTCCACTGTGTGTTCACATATGAACATCATAGCCATTCTTTGTAGGAAACCAGTGTTAAAACATGTCCTCTTCTTTTACAAAGGTATGGGTTTGTTGAATTTGATGACCCCCGTGATGCAGATGATGCTGTGTATGACTTGAACGGCAAGGAGTTGTGTGGGGAAAGGGTCATTGTGGAGCACACCAAGGGACCCCGCCGTGATGGAGGCTACGGTGGTGGTGGCGGCGGCGGCGGTGGTGGTGGAAGAAGTAAGTGCTCAATAAGGAATTGTTTTTATTATTTATTTTCACATGAATGATGTCATTGATGAGGGGTTTCATTCATTACAGGGAACCATTAATCTAAATGATAAAAGGGCAAAAATTTAAGCGTGTCCTTGGTGGCTGATGTGCATACAATTTACATCCTAATGTTTGCTTTAGAAATTTTAGGTTTGACACTCTGACAGAGGTGGATTGACTACGGCTTATACTTGTCAAACAATTGTTGCTGTAGGTGGTGCCCTGAGCTGGGCGATGGGTTGAAAATGAGAATACTGAGATATTGAAAGAACATTGTCTTTACCGAGCCATAAAAGTAATGGAATATTGACCTTTCTGGTATTCTAATAAAACCCGACAAAAAGTACCGCCGGTCCAATGTAGATAAATATGAAATTGTCATAGAAATTTCAGCAATTCTATGGCTGCTTTTGAATATCAGTATCATCTGAGTTGCTGAAAAATTTAGAGGTCTGGAACCAGACCAACTGGTAGGAAATGTTTTAAGTTTCATTTTTTTTCTGTATCACCCAGCTCTACTGGTACCTTATGTCTGACCCATAAAACAAAACCGAGTCTGTCCCCCTCTTAACTTGCACACTTTCAATGAAACTGTTTTCATTTCAGTTTTTGTCCTTGAGCTGCACACACCCCCTCATCTTAATTTCATCAGTATCTTGCTATTGTTCTGGTTTCAGTGAGGCCTCCATGTTTTGGATAGCCTGTTTAACATAAAGGCATGTCTTAGTTTCGGACCAGGGCACTTTTGTTTTTAACTGTCATGCAAATAGATTAGCACGGGTGTACGAGCACCACTCACAGCACTTAACAGTTTTGTTTTTTTTCACCAACTGAACAGTAGGTGTGGGAGGAGATTTCCATATCACTACATGGCACGATCAAATCTATGTGCACAAGAGCCACCAATGACTTAAAAATATTTTGAATGCAGTTACATGTGAATGTATGATGGGGAAATGGCTTACTGGTGGAAAGGATATAAATGTCTTAATTTAAATACTGTAAAATAACCATTTTATTGTTAAATATCTTGTAATCTATTGATGTCTTATACCGTTTTTTTATTTTATTTAAAATGATTGTCAATTTAAAGGTAAAGATTTAACAAAGAACCTCAATGTTTTAATTGAAAGAGTCCTTTGCTGACTGCCTGCCCCTATTGCTGGCCATGGTGTCCCCCCTTTCCAAGAGTGTGGTTTGACCATTCTGGGCCCCTGGGCAGACCAAAAAAGGGAGCCATTGTGAATGAAGACCGCTTTTCCCATTAGGCCCAGGCCGGGTGGTGAGGATGCCATGGGGTTAGGAAGAGATGTGGGTTCAGCTCTTATAGGTGCCTGAAAAAAAAAACATGTTTTGTAACAGTGAAATGTTTTTAGATAGGATAGCTTAGAAACTTGCTTTAGTTCACCGTAAGTACTTCCTCGATCAGTTATGTTTTTGAATTTGATTTTTTTTCCCTTCTAATCTAGAAGATAGGTTTATTGAATTTTGACCCAAATTTATTAAGCTACAGATGTGTTATATAGGTTCAGGCTTTTAAATCAAGTTTTTAATTTGTAGAAAGATTTTTTTTTTTAAGGATTTAAGGCTCTCTTTTTTTGTAAGTCTTATTTTTTCACCTTTTGCTTTATCCCTTTTTTCATTTCCTTTTTCCCAAGTGAATATTTATATATTTTCTAGCATGTAGCTTGGAGTTTAGAATAAATGCACCATCCCCGTTTCTTTTCTGGTCCTCATTGCTCCTGTCCTTTCCTTGTTACCTTTAAAAGGTGGATATGGGCGCTGGGGAAGAGACAGATATGGTCCACCTATAAGGACAGATTATCGGCTCATTGTTGAGAATCTTTCCAGCCGCTGCAGTTGGCAGGACTTGAAGGTATGTAATGTGAATGTGTTTTTTGGTTGGAGTGTGTGTGTGTGTGTTTCTTGCACAACTTGTATTTTTAGGTCATCAGGAACTGATGTCCAGAGCCAATAAGCAGTACACCAAATGTGTTATCTCATTGATCTGCTCTCGAGTCCTTATTTACTTAGAATTTAGAAGTACAAATACACTAGTTTCAGACCTGTATTACAGGACAGATGGACAATTAGTCAGAACAGTTGCATTTCCAAAACAGAAGTAAAAATAAATCATTACTGTGCATACTTCGAAGATTTCACCATTGGAAAAATTAAAAGCAGAAGAAACGATGGCACACTTTTAGATTAGTATGCAAACACAAAACAGTGCAGTGATAGCTGAATCGCACCAGTGTCTGTCACCACTTTAGAGTTTTCTTTCAGCTGAGCAAAACAGTTGCATTGTCACTTTATTTCTGATTACTTTGTATTTCTCTAAAGGACTACATGAGGCAGGCGGGGGAGGTGACTTACGCTGACACCCACAAGGGACGGAGGAATGAAGGGGTGATCGAGTTCAGGCTCTACTCGGACATGAAGAGGGCTCTGGAGAAGCTCGACGGCACAGAAGTGAATGGTAGAAAGATCCGGCTCATTGAGGACCGCCCCGGAGCCAGGCGCAGACGCTCTTATTCCCGCAGTCGCAGCCGTTCCAGGTTAGACATGTTGCTGTAACTGCACATGGCTCTCTGGTGCACATTGATGTTTCTAAGCACAGCAGCAGAACACGAAGTCTAGATGCACATCAAAAAAAGGCTTGCAGTTGCAGATATAGATAAAGCAACACAAAAAGCATCGTAACGATCACCATTGCAGTTTGCTAATTGTTACTATGTGTTTTCTCAGGTCCCGCTCCAGGAGCCGCAGGTCTCGCAAGAGTCGTAGCCGCAGTGAGAGCAGCAGTCGCAGCCGCTCCCACTCCAGGTGAGAAATAAAAAATATCAGAGGGGACAATTTGTAAATACATGACATTTCTGCAGGGGAGAGCCGCTAGTAAAAGTTGACAGTAAAGTAACTTGTATACGCTGTTCTTATTAGCATGATCTTGGTCATCCGTGTGAAAACACTCATCCTTGAGTCCAAACTGTGCATTTGATCTCCAAAAATCCACTGCATGCTATATCTCAAGCATTACAGCAGCTGCCGATAAAATCCACATTAAGATATTGGCACCTCATAACCGGTTAGTAGCAGTAATATGAGAGTGTATGTTTCTATAAAAAGATTTTTACAAGTCCATGAAAGTGCACAGGTGCATGCAATAGTGTGCGTGTAGCCTGTAGCTGATGACAGCAAGCAGTAGTTTGATATCTACAGCTGTTTAATATGAGTAGGCCAAGGCTGCACAGCGTGGTCACTTCTCTGTCCGCTGAAGGTCCATACGTGTCTCACAGGGCCTTCTCACTCCTCAGTGCAAGCCAAGGTTTGCATTAGCAGTAGATTGTATGCATTTGATCTGGCAAGCATACTAAAGAACGTTGTCATTGCCTACATGATCTGCGTCTCGGGACACCTGTACATTGCTGTGTAGACGGACTACTCTGTCCCTCCAACCTCTCTCTCTTTTCCTCTTGTTAAACAATTTTAGTTAATTTTGAGTTCTGCTTTTTAATTTTGTCCACAGAGCTGCGTCCCGCTCCCGCAGCAGATCTCGTAGCAAGAAGAATAAGGTCAAGGGCAAGAAGGAGGAAGAAGAGCGCAGCAACGGTGCTCAGAAGAACAAGGACCGCAGCAGGAGTCGCAGCCCCAAGAGCAAAAAGAGCAAGAAAGAGGGGAAGAAGAACAAGAAGGAAGACTCCAGGTCCAGATCTCGCTCTCGCTCCAGGTCTCGCTCAAGGTCAGGAATGAAGGATCGCTCCAGGAAATCTGGCTCAAAGGGCCGCGAGCCACCTAAGAGTGATGACGAGGGAGGTGAGCCTGAGAGGGGCTCCCGATCTCGTTCATGCTCCCCCGCTGAATCCAAATCCAGAGCCAGGTCTAAATCAAAGTCCAAATCACGCTCTCCCACACCCGCCAAAGCCCACTCCCGTTCCCGATCCGCCTCCCGCTCAGAGTCCCGCTCTAAATCCCGCTCCCAGTCTCGCTCTCGCTCCCGTTCCCGCTCTTAGTTCAGATTTTGGACTGTTTGTCTTGAGCCCTTATCCCAGTGTCTCCCCCTGCCCTCCATTTACATTCCCCAGACCCCACAACACTACCCCTGCCTCCTGTTTTTTGATAAATAGTTGTAGAATACCAGGCACTCGTGCTCGATGTCTTTTATGCACACATTGTTCCATTTCATTTGACTTTTACTCGACATATTTTTTCATTAGAGCCGTCTCGTGTGGGGGTGTTTGTAAAATATCAGGGTGCAATCTCAGTTTTATAAGTTTAATTGATGGTAAGGTATGTGTCTTAGCCTTTTTTTAATCAAATGTAAAAGCATACTGTGGTGGGAATATGTTCTAACGTCTCCTCACCTTTTGTGAAATCCTTGTTATCGTTTTATTTCGGATTAAAAGAAAATGCCTGTAATACATTTTGTCATTGGATTTATTTTATATTGTTAGTGAGAGGAGGTAGATATTAATTACAAGTTGTTGATAAATGATCGCTGATGACTTTCAGTATCGGCTTTTATCTGTATGGATTTATATCACGAAGTCTCCTAACAGAAGCTGTAGTTCAGGGCTGGATTGTAAAGCTTCTGAAAGGAGTACAGTCACACCAGAGCCCTTGTTGGAGCGGCACAATGGCTAATGTTAGCTTCTGGGCCAAAAAAATAATGTCTCTCTTGCATGCAGCGTTAGATATTTATCGTTACCTCCTATAGTGCCCAGGATGTCAGAGTTTCCTCATCAGTCTCGTTAAGTGGTGAGATGAAGTTGTACATACTGCTCAGCTGGAAAGTGTACAGCGTGCAGAGTTTTTTTAAGTAGTAAAGTAAATATTACAGTGGGCATCACATTTGTTTTCACTCAAGGCATTCCACTGAATACAGTTAACTTACCCTGGGTGAGTGTTAATGTCGAGCCCTGTGACAGAAATAAAATGCTTTGGTGGACACAACACAACCATGCATCCACCAATCAATTGGTCCAAGAGAAGGTAGAATTTCAGTCAACCAAGATTTTCTTTAGTTATCCACAGCACTACAAAAACATTTTACCACAATTAAACCATGGTTAAAATTTTAAATAAAATGTAACAAACTATCAAATAAAAGACAAGGCACTGGTGGTTGCTAGACTTAAATTGTTTATTATAAAAGTGGCATTTTGCTTCTTCTGCCTGCTGGTCACTTTGAGCGCTGGCAATGACATAAGGTAAGTGGTTTCCACAATGACACTGAACATATGTGCTGTTAATTCCTTCCAGTGAGCAACCTGTGCCCAAAACAGAAGTGTGACAAGTACATCTCAATGTAAACAATATGTTTATAGTGTATACTGAGTATATAAGAGTTAATTACAGATAAACAGTCACTTGAGGAAATGTAACCGCAGTCCATACATGACGCTACATCCAGAGGTTTAACTTCTTAAATGGGACAGTCTGGATTTTTTTGAAGTAGGGTTGTATGAGGTACTTAACCATGGTCAGTGTATTACATGCAGTTGATAAGCAGACTGAAGTAGTGACTCGAAAGCGGTTTAAGTGTACGCCACATTTGGAATATTTTCACCACTTAATCTTGTTGTCAGTCAGCTCTTTCCAACAGGGAGCTGAAGCCGTTATCTATGCTCTCTTCAAAGCCACCACTCTATTGACAAAAACACCTACCAGTGCTTCAATCAGTTTGTGTTACTGTGTGACTTTAGTATTTTGAAGGGTTAGTTCAGATTTACCAAAGTCACACAACACAAACAAACAAACCCATCAAGGCAGCGGTAGACCAGGAGCTCCCAGGTTCTGAGTTAAAATGCCTGGACAACTGCTGCAGTTCGCCATTGGAGAGGACTGTCTGATGATAAAGCGGTGAAATATTCTAAATGTAGCATACGCTTGAACTGATATCTTTTTTCAGGTGGCTAAAAGATGTGTAGCTGCTGCCCCCATCCACAGCAGTTTGTCGCTAAGCTTCCATGTCGCTACTTATGCCCGTTTCTCCAAATGGGGAATGCAGACCGACACCTACTGTAGATAACACCCTGACTACAGATAAGCACCTCAAACAGCCCCACTTTAAACCGTTTAATATTCCCTCACCTGTGTCTGTTTCAACTCATCACACACTTTTGACCTCTTTCTGTTTCCATGTAATTCAGTCCTGGTCCTTCACACATTAGAGCACAGCTCCTCTTCATCACTGTGTGTCTGTGAGCACATGCAGGCTGGCGAACAAAAGCAGACTGGCTTGTGCTAGTCAGGTTAGCAGCTTTCAGTCGATCCAGATCATTGCCCAAAAGACTGCCAGTGTCAGTCATCATCATCCTCTTCTGAGGAGGAGCGCATCACCCCACCGCTGTCGTCACGGTAACACCGGGCCAGTAGGCGCAGCTGCTCCAATGCCTCCTGGTAGTCGGCCATTTCAGGCCCCTGGGAAAGGAAGCTGGGGGCCACGCGGCGAATGTCTAAAGCGCTGACACCACGGTGTAGCTCAGACAGCCATGAGCCGAGTGCAGGCCCAGACTGGAGGGAGGTCATGACGGGTGCAGAGGAGACCACAGGGGGCAGAGCTGCAGAGACAGGGAAGAAGTATTCTATAAAAGCATCTAATTTAATTTGTGGAAAAGTTTTCCTCCTACCTATAGGAACTTTTTTCTGTCTACTGAACTACACCTGCAAAGCGTATCACTGCGCAGAGTTTTTTTAAGCTCCAAAAACAGTAAAGTGAAATAAAAGTAAGCTTACAGCCAGGCGGGGGAGGCTGGCTCTGCAGGAAACCCTGAGCATCGAGGGACTGACTGAATATCTGAGGGAAAGGTGGTGTCAGCTTACTGGGTGAAGACACCAACTGCAGAGCCCTGAGAGAGTGAACATGGGGAGAGAAGAGCAGTGTTGGATTGAAATATATTGTTTCCCTAATGATGATGATGATGATGATGATGTTAGTTCACAGCACGTGACAGTGTGGGGACTCACAGGGGAGCTGTAGGATAGAAAGATCTGATGTAGGAAGTCAGGACGTCTTCCCCACTGTGGAGGCTGTGCAGAGGAGTGGGTGGTTGAGTCCCTGGAGCTAGAGAGCTGGTGAAAGGAAAAAGATTTCAGTTTTAATGTGATGATTGGGATGGTGTGTAATGCCTGTGTGTTTCTGCAAGCCACTTTCTTAACATTTGACCAATTGGAGACAAAAGACTGCAACTTGAACTGACAAAAGCAGCCATAAAAATGTACAAATCTCTTTTTCTAGCCACTAAAATATTACTACAGAAGATTTTAAGGTCGTAAAAAATATTGCTTCACTATAAATACGTACCAATGCAACAGAAAAAAAAAAGTAAGAAATACAACTAATACAGTCTGTTGTGTAAAAGCCTGACGTCAGTGCTTACAACTGCTTTTCTCAACTTGTCTTGATATATAAATAAAGTTATGCTACTTTAAATAAAACATGCTCAGTGTACTCACAGTTTTAGACACATTTCCTGTTTAAAATACATGAAAGCACTGTACATTACAAATGTATACATATTATTCTGACCTGATTAGCCTCTGGCCCTCGTAGCCTTTGAGTGTTGCCCACTGGCCATAACATCGACCGTCGCCGGGTTCAGTGCAAGCTGATAGAGGTTTCCAGGGCAACGCATCTGTGTAGGCACTCAGGGCGTCGGGGAGAGAGCTGCTGTGCATCATGGGAAAGGGGACAGCACCATAAGCAGCCACCACCTAAAAAAATGACACCAGTCAGCATAAACTCAGAGTCTCTACAGAGATGAGAACACAGCAAAATGAATAGTTGGGCTGTTCAAGCAGCAGTAAGTCACCTTTCTCCCAGATACAGCGAGTGTGTCGGCCACCTGCCACATGGGGACACTGTTGTTCTTCAGCCGGTAAGGCAGAGTGAGGGCATCCAGAGCCAAAGCTAGCACAGAGCTGGAGTGATACCACAGTGAGGGCTGAGACACAGGACAGACAAGAGACAAACATTTCATTCAACAATGACAAGATCAGATATAATAATTTAATTCTTATCCACTTTTATAAATCCAAATATGTGGTTTAGTGTTGTACTAGTTCATTGGTCAGAATTGACCTCCCTTTGTCATTTTTCTTTCAATTTATCTAAAGTATTTAATTTAAATATAACTAAAACAAAGTCAATTAAAAGTGTCAAAATAAGGTATAAGAGGTCTTAGAATTTGAGTCAGTTTCATCACCAATAAACATGTCTTAAAAAAGGCTAAAAAATGAGAAGTTATTTTAAAAAAGGAAATTAAGGCTCACATCATAGGTTAGGTAGGGGAACGCTACGGGAGCGGAGGGTCGTCTGCCCAGTCCACCACGCAGGGTCAACGGGCAGAAGAAAGAGCTGTGACTGGCCATGTGGACTGTCCCTAATGTGCAGTTCAACATGTGGTAGAGGTCTTTCATTGGAGTCTGGTTAAAAAAGAAGAATACAGTAAGCACAGACGCCCATTTTCCAAAAAATACATTCTTACAAAACACTGAGATAGAAGAGAGATACTGAGTTTGTGACTCACTGAATTTGGGTGACTGACAGGCGCTAACCCCCAGGTTAGGATGCCTCTCCCGCCATAGGAGTCCTGCAGCAGCTCTGTGACCTTTGACCCCAGGCCTGCAAAGCCATCAGCCAGGTCACACAACACCTGGAAACCCTGAGAGGGAGAAACAGGATGAAAAACATCAGCAACTGGATTAACTGAAAATTGGAAAATGCAAACTATAACCTCAGCACTCAGCATGAAACAATGACTTACCTGAAGGTAATCACACTCCTCTACAAAGAAGTGTAGTTTGTCCTCCAGCTCCTCGAGCACCGCCCCCTGCAGGAGAGCTTCTCCCTGGCCGTAAGCCTCCAGACGGTGAGCCTCCCTGGACAACCATGAATACAAATAAAAAACTGTGCTACACAAGCAACATGTTTAAAAAGGAAGGAAACGGGTATGTCGCACTTATGGAAACACCCCAAATATTTAATGTTTTTATCAGCTGTGAAAGGGTAAGAAGACACTGTCAGGAGGTGCAACAAACTTTAAAGATCCAGCCAACAAAGAGCAGACTGCGATTCAGCGTTTAAGCCCAAATGTGTGTAAAGCCTGACATCTACTGGAGAAAATATGGTACTACATGAGCCAGATGTACCAGATGATCCACCACTGTGGACAAAAATGTGATTCAGTCATTCATTCATTCATTTTGTTCAACAACGTGTCGGAATTCTGACGCTGCCCTTTACCCGTCGTGGTTGTACTGGTGGATGACAGAGATGGTGCGAGGATGCAGGTGAATCCTGAGGAAGTCAGACCACACCTTCACGCTGCCCTCCAGCCTGTAGCCCCTTTGGACCCGAGCCAGCTGACTGTTCACAGTGTCCACGCTCACTGCACCTGCTGGTGGGAGAGTTCTCAGAGTGGTCACTGTTGCGTTCAACACTAAATGTTATTTCTCATGCAGAGTGTAAAAGGTTTTATTTACCTGAGCATTGAGGCTGGGCACTGGAATAAAAATCAGCTTCGGCCAGGATCTCCCCTCTCTGGGAAAAATTACAACAACAAAAAAGAAAGAAACAAATGCAGCTGAGACCTTTGTACCCAAGAAACATTTATAAATGAGGCTTCCAAGCAGTGTGTGGAAGCCTACAGTAATCCTACAGGAAGTAGTGGTGGTGATGTTTTGATTCCTATGAAAATATATAATATGTTATCACTGAGCTGCTTGCCAGTTTTATTTCCACCATAAATACTCACATCCAACTTGTCCAGATCTTCAAGAAAGGAGTTCTTCTCAGGAGGACTTTCTTTGTGCATCATGAGATTTCCCTCCCTGCCACATGGAGCACATTTTTTTTACATCAAAAAGAGAAACCAAGAGTCTTTATTTGGACTATACTGGTTATAAAATCTTCAAGAGGAAAAGGAGCTTTGTTGGATCTGATACATGCATCAACATAGGTTTCGGTCATTGTGTAAAAAACTCTCAGTAAGTGAGTACTGTTAAAGATTGTTGTTGCTGAGCTTAAAGTATTTAACGACACCAAAACAAGTGTGTAACAGAAGGTGTCAAGCAAACAACAGAATGTTCAAAGGTGCAAAAATCCACCAGTGATGCACTGGACTTATAAAGACAACAAAATCTGTTGGGCCCAAAAATCTGTCAACAGATGGAGAGACTTTTATTTACCATGTGACAGCAGTTGTGTCTTTGCCAGACTCGTACAGACTTCCCTCCTGCCGTAGAGTCCGAAGACTTCCTGTTATAGACAGATAGTGACAGGCAGGTGATTCAGCTTCATACACAAGTTACCACATGAATCTGTTTCCACTCAAGATGAAACCTTTTATAGAATCATTACACCAGGACACACTAACAGAAACATTTAAAACAAATCACCAAGAAAATAAAGTTGCCCAGCACACACAGATACAGCGGGTTTATGCTACTGTGAATGGTGCTTCTTGAATCTCAAGGATGTTTTCAGCATTAATAAAAACCTAAGACAGGGAGAGGTTACCTTTGAGATCCATGGCAATGAGGCGAGGTGTGTGGGTGACATGTCCGCCCAGAGTCTGTCCCTCACGAAAAACGACATCGCTCTGGATCTCACCCGGTGGCGTCTCTGGATCGTATGATAGAGATGCATCCTGCAAACAAACACAAGCCCATCATCATTTATCTGCTGCAGACTATGACACTAAAATGACCATAAACACCACAATATATTCAGCTCCATCTGGGAAGAAATGAGAGTGAGATATCACCATCAGGGAGTTGGTTGGAAACATGTCTGTGAAGATTCTCAGTCATGGTAATCATAAGTGCTATATTCACTGCTGTAGATGTTTAAGGTTGTGCTGGTTTTGACTCCTTTATGTACAACTGGGGAGTTTAAGCTACAGCAATTCATCATATTCTGTAAGTTCATTATATGTTTGTAGCTTGGCTGTCCTGTGAGAACCATGTATCTTTAAACAGACAACCTTTCTTGTTCTCAGCTTTGTGACGATGCAGCTGTTTTCAGCTGACAGAGTTTATTTAGCTTAAGATGTAGGAGATTTTTGTCATCACCTGACGGAACATTTTATCCTTCAGTTTATCACAAACAGTCAGAATCAACACATCTGGATTTACATGGTTTTCACTAGACAGGACAGGTATTAAGAACTGTAACATGTTAAGTAACTGAAGCCGTCAGACAAATGCAGTGTGTACAGTATTTTCCTCTGATATGCAGAGGTATAGAAGTATGAAGCTGCATAAAATGGAAATACTCAAAATTGTACAGTAGCCTACTCGAATAAATGTTCTTCCACCGCTGATTAACAACAGCTACCTTCACATCTGCTGGATGCAGGAGGGTCAACGATGGCGTATCTCAACATCCCCATCATTTAAACTGTGGGTAATTCATATAGTTTTTATGTAATCATTTTAAGTTGTTTAGTAAAGTCGTTAATCTGTGTCTTCTACGCGAGCATCACTTATTTCCGTCTAAAACATACGATTATCTGACCACAAATAAACTGCTGATTGAGGCTTGATAATTAGCAGCTTTAGCTTCATAAAGCCTGATGGATAACCTTATCTTTGTGTACCAGCTCAGTTATATCACATGTTCTGCAAGGTCTGATAATAAGACCACAAAATGCACATTCACGGTGGTGCTAACATTAGCTGCCTCTGCGGCTCACAGACAGAGACAGGCTGTACTCTACAAAGTTTGACAACACATGCAAAGC
Organism: Epinephelus awoara; assembly: GCA_035609425.1. Lineage (NCBI taxonomy): Eukaryota > Metazoa > Chordata > Actinopteri > Perciformes > Serranidae > Epinephelus > Epinephelus awoara. The sequence continues at coordinate 26,167,301 of CM069310.1, read as the reverse complement.
TAACGCTAAAGCTAGCTTAGCTTAGCGTGTGTCGCTTACCTGTAAATTCCACCAGTGAGTCCCAACAAAGTTTGAATAATGCCCCAGCTGGAGAGTGATGACTTCTCTACAAAAGTTACTCATCGTGACGGAAATTAACAATCAAGATAAAAAATAAAATCATCTGCAGTGGACATGATGAACATGTTTGGGATTGACAACACCGAACAGCGACAACCTAACCTCACACAAAAGAGCTTCTTTGATTGGCTAAGAGGAGTGTATAACGAAATGTGATTGGATGTACCAATGACGTTTGTGCAAGTCTGGTTTCACCGTGCCGTAGCTTCACGTGCGGTCTCCACAAGCTAGTTCTCTCAACTATGATTATAAAGTTTTACTGAAAAATCAATAAATAAACGAAATAAAAATTATTGAATAATTATTTGATATAAAGTGAATTTAATGAATTGCATTTATTTTACTATGATATATTTATTTTATATATAACAATATATACAAATGATTATTAAATAATAGTAGTAGTTTTGTTTGATGTAACGGTTACGGTTTTATGTGCATTCTCAAATTAAAATATTAAGGTCCAAATAATCAGCAAATACAGTAATTTTCTTGAAGATAAATTGTTATGTAATTCATAAGAAAAACAATGAAGTTTTATCCAAAAACAAAGATTTATTTTGTGCGGATTTACTGACATAAGCCACATTACATTTACTTTGAAAAGACAAACAGAAACATCTGAATCAGAATCAGCTTTATTGCCAAGTAGATTTGCACACACAAGGAATTTGCTCTGGTGTTTTGGTGCAGTAGAAAATAAAAATAAAGCACTGTAAAGTCAAGAAGCATAACAAATAGGACAGAAAATCTACAATGAAAATATAGGTGAAAAACTAATGCACATGTACAAATGTAGATTTGTGTAATGACCCAGGTGTTTGTGTAAATAAAATCTCAATTTTAATGATATCCCAGTAAATACTGACATTTTTTAATAGCTGTGCCCTTGATTTGTTACAGTATGTGCACTGCTGTCCCCAACTCGGATCATAATCAGAAAATCTACTGATTAAAGTAGCATGTGCACAGAGCATAATAAGTGAGCAGGAAGTCAGCTCAAATCCTTGGGCAATATGTATAGATGTATGTATAACAACGTGCTTCACACTGAGCTCAAAATGCAGCCAAGTGGAACACAAATTAACTTAAGTTGTTTCAATCTTACCATAGCAGACTGTATGACAGGAAGGAGGCAGCAGATTTCACAGCAAACTAGCCACGCCAAAGTTTAAAAAAACCTCCACAACCCTCATATAGTGGCTTAACATGAGTTATTGTATGCAAAAAACAAACAAACAAAAACACGAAATTAGGGTTAGATTACCTCCAAAATGAGGGTGTGAATGTGCAATGTGTGAGCACATGGACATGTTGGTGCCTAAATAACAACATGATGATGTTGTTATAGCATCTTCATAATTATTGTAATGGCGTACATTTTCAGTCTGCAGGACAAAAAAAACAATGCCAGTGGAGTGTGTGTGTGTGTGTTCATTTAGCCTATTTGTACAAAAGGACTTCAGACAAATGTGTAAATGAGGAAATTATTGATGACCACTGATTTTCAACACACATGTAAGCAGCTTTTTTTATTGAAGGGCCTTTAGTGACACTGAGACATTTAAACTGAGGTGGGCATGGTTAAAAAAAACCCTCAGTATCTTTGTTTATGGATCTTTTAAAATAGTTTCTGGAGGTGGTTTTGGGACTGGGGGTGATAAACAGATGGTACACACTGTTTGATGACAGGGTTTACATGCTATCACTGAAAAGCAGAGACTAAAGGCTTAAACCAGTTCTTCAGCTCCTCCATCTTCTCCTCCAAGGTGGTGCGCAGGTCTTCAGCGGTTGTCTCGAAGCGCACCTTGATGTCATCGGCTGTGGCCTGAACCTTCTCCTTCATCTTCTCCGTCTGCGACCTCAGCAGATCATTCAGGGTGGTGATCTTTGCCTGAGCGTTGTCACGCACCTGAGCAAAGTATGGGTTCAAACGTGTCTTCATGTCCTCCATGTTGCTTGAGCTGCGGGTCTGAAGCTCATCAAAGAAGTCAGAAACTTTTCTGAGAAAAGAAAAGAATAAAAAAGTTGATTTATCATATTGCTACAGCATTTATTATGTTGCAAAGAAATTGCTATTGTACATTGTATAAATGCAGCGTTGGAGGCAGAATTCAGATCCTTTACTTAAGTAAATGCAGTGGTAGAATGTAAACATGTACATTTACTCTTGACTGTACTGAAGCAGAGTTTAGAGGAACTTGTTCTTTACTGGAATATTTTCCATTTTATGCTGCTTTATACATCTACTCCTCTTAAATTCAGAGGTAAATATTGAAGCTTTTACTCCACTACATTTATTTGACAGCTTTAGTTTGCAGATGCAGATTATTATTACAAAATAAAAACACTTAATAAATTATGATGCATCTATGAGTAAATGTAATACTACCACAGTGTAGAAATACAAGGAAAAGAGTCAGACTCTAGTCACACATTTAATGACTTCAATCAAAAAGACTTGTAACTCAACTTGGACTCTAACACCGATGGCTTTTGACTTAACTTGGACTTGAGCCTTCTGACTTGAAAAAACTTGATACCTTCACCCAAGTCCAAAGATTTATATAAGTATATAACTTAAAAATGTGCCGTGAGTCAATTTATTTCCCTTCATTTTCTGAATCAACAAACATTAACACTATTCATTCCCAGCAAGTCAACACAAAATTCATCAGATCCACTTTGCTTGAACCGATCAGCAGCGTCCACTCAAGTTGCAAGTGAGAACCCTGAAGAGCAAATGTTATGTCGCTGAGCGCCAGTTGGTAAAAATGATACTGAAGACAATTTTGTCTGCATACAAAAACTATGTCGTGGCCAACGAAAAAATACATTGCAGTAGGCAAATGCAGGTTGAAAATTACAGACAGATGCAGCAGCTTCCAGTTTCATATGACATATGAAGTTGAACTAACAGTCAGTTGAGGCTAATGGTAATACTGTAGGTGAAGTAATGCTAAGCTAACAGTAGCTAACAGCTAACTAACTTTTTTTTTTATTTTATTTTTTTTAACATATTTTAAAAAGTATTCATGATTTTTGTAAACATAAAATATTATTATTCTGTTTTGAAAATGGCATTACATTTGGTGAAGAGAGCATGATAACTTGTTTTGAACTGGTTTAGGACTTGGGACTTGTCAGTCTTGACTTGGGACTTGAATGCAAACACTAGAGAGTCACTTGTGACCTGCAAAATAATGACGTGGTCCCACCTCTGGTAACCAGAGCTGTCAATAAATGTAGTGGAGTAAAAAGTACAATATTTACCTCAGTAGCATAAGATTGAAATACTAGAGTAAAGTACAAGTGCCTTAAAATTGTACTCAAGTACAATGTGCTTAGTTCCATTACCCTACTGGAAGTACAGTATATGTATGTACTATATAAAATAGATGATAGTTAATTTTCTGTTGATCAGCTTATCTTAATTGACCAATCTTTGCAGCTCTACATTGCTCAGTCCAGTTTATAACACCAGATGAATCCACTCATGATCAATACTGCTCTCCGAAAACATAGTATATTAAAAACAAACTGTAGGATGATTAAAACATGACTTGGTATTAAAATAAAGATTAGTACAAAGTATCTTAGGAGACATCTGCAAAATGAAACTGTTCTAGAAATAAAACAGTTTAAGTTTTTATAAGTTTAGTTGGTAAAACGCAGAGAATCTATCAGAGCCTCTTACTGGACAGAGTTCCCCATCAGCCTCCAGTGAACGCCTCCCCGCTCTCACTCACCTCTTGATCTCCTGTGTGTCCTTGTTCATGCGTTTCTTCAGCTTGCGTGTGTAGGCAGAGACCCTGACCCTGACGTCATCGCTGTGCTGCTCTATCATGGTCTGCAGCTCCTCGGTGTACTTCTCCGCCTGCTCCCTGGCCTCGCTCATGTGATCGCCCAGTTTGTCGAACAGCTTCTGCAGGTCTCTGCCCAGATTCTCTGCAGCCTCCTGAGTGTAGGGGGTCACCTTGGTCTGCAGGTTATCCCTGTACACGGCCAGCTCGGCCATGGTGTCCTGGATCAAGGTGCTGTTTGGGGGGACGAGACAGATGAGTTAAGAGATTTTGTGGGTGTTTTTGTGGAGTAGTTTAGATCCAGTGGGGTCAAGACTGAGGTCAGAGGAAACCGAGGCCTTATTCATGATAAAACAACATAAAAAGCTTATTTTTCTTTGGAAAAGTCAGCAGAGCTGTAGATCTATCTGTATAAGCTTTGTTTATACTGAATACCTCCATGTGCAAGGAATCAATGCAAAAATCAAAAGACTTGAAGTGAGAATTTGAGTGGAGATTCAATAGTGGCTGAAAACAGTCCACATAAGTTATCAGAAATGTGGACTTGAGGCCAGAGTGCACTGCAGGTCTTCGTCAGCAGCTCTTTCAGTGTCTCACCTCACTGACACATGCTGAGTAAACCTCCTCACACTCAGTTGAGGGCAGAATGTGTGTTGTGTAACCAAAACAACATTGCGTCGATGCTTTTTTACCTCAGTGCAACATACTTGAATCAGTCTGACAAGAACACTTAGACCCAGATAACAACTGGATTGTTCCAGTTACAGTGTAACCAGCGCTGGAGGAAGTGTTGTTGATCATTTACTCAAATAAAAGCAGCAATATCACAATGTAAAAGTTCTGCATTAAAAAAATATATCACAAGTAAACAAACAGAAGCACTTCGTGACACTGATATATTGATTATTATTGCTGATGTATTACTATGTAAGCAGCATTTTAATGTTGCAGTGGGTCATTTTATCTGCTTGAGACTATACAGTGATGGGTTGTTCAGTTATAAAGTCATCACCAGTTTCATATGTGAAATATCAATATGCAAAGTACCTGGTAACAACGGCTGTCAGACAGTAGCAGTAAATTGAAATGTGATTGTTTTTTACTCTGGGTGGGGACCAGTTTACCTCTAGTCACACACCAGGTAGCGAGAGTGAGTGCAGTGATTCTTCTTCTACTGTGTTAGACTAACTTTAAAACGTATCACTGGGCAGGTGGTGCGGATTAAATCATTAATAACATTATGTAAATGTATTGCACAAAGTATTTATCGTATCCACATTGAAAGTAAGATAAATTAACTCACTCCAGTTCTCGGCCGATCTGGGAGCCCTTGATGTCTGTCACCATTGCGTCGGCCTTTGTGTTCAGCGCCTCGAAATAATCATTGAATTTGTCGACCGTGACTTCCCAGGGGTTCTGAGGAATACTTCTGGCGTGGCAGCCTGTGTGTTGTGACAGAGACAAAGTCATATATTGACTTTTTAAATCATTCAGATGGGAAATAAAACAAGATGGAAGAAATGTTGCATTGGACTTGATTAAACATCTTTGAATCAGTGGCTGGCAAGTGTAACAAATGTAATTTCATGTAAGGATTTATTTTGATCGTTGGACGATTATCAACCACTTTATAAAATCTGGGACCCTTTTTTTGTCTTGTCTCCTTTCCTTCATTCTTTTAATTGAGTAGCTTTTTATGCACAAACTTATCAGCGTTCGGCACTTTGCCATCAGGAAATGCATCTTCTATGCAGTTTCTAGTTTCCCCTTATACGTGTAATTCTTCTTTAAAATGTATATGTTCATATATTTCTGCTATGCAAATTAAAATTTAACAAAAATATTTTTTTGAGTCCCCCAAAATTATTTTTTTGAACTCACCTGAGAGGACAGCCAGCACAAAGATTGCTGAAAAGACCCTCATGATGACCTGAAACATCATATAATAAACAGAATAAGCAGGTTAAAATGGTCCCAACACTGACTCACAGGTTTTAGTAAATTCAGCTGTTAAAAAGCTAAAGTTCAAAAAGGCATTTTTATTATAATGAATCAGCAACATGACTGTTATCCTCAGATTTCTAATCAAACTCTTTACACATTTAGTTTAAATCAACACAAACTTTTAAACAAATTATTAGAGACAGTTAAAACACTTTGATTCAAACACAATGAGACCAGCTGTTGGTAAAGATGCGTAGGAGTGATCTGAGACTTACCTCAGTGATCTGATCTGTGATGTCTCTGAGACTGACTGAGCTTGTCACTCAGTATTTATGCACTTTGGGTGGCTTGGATGCAATCCAATAAATGTCAGGAGGATTGCCGACCTGTGTCCGAAGTTCCCAGTGTGAACTGCGTCGTTGTCATCTTTTATTGCCGTGTTTGTGTTATTTTGGCTCCACGTCGCACACTGAAAGTACACACGCAGGCACAGGTCAAAAATTAGGAACAACCAAAATATCTGTTATCAGTTTGCAAGAGGTCAAGGCCTCTGTATCAGCAGTGGGATAGTGTGAGTTCAGTACTAACTGTTTGTGCCTTATATAAAACATAGCGTGCAAAAAAAAAAAAAAAGTCATTGTGCCAACAGATAATCAGAAAGAATGTCCTTGTCTATCAAATCCACAATCCTGGTGATAGTGGCGACAAGGCCAAAGGTCATTCTTGTATCATATCATTGTCCAGCTGATCTGGTTCATAGTCCGCTTTAACAATCACTGCCTGCATTTATACAACTTTTATAAGATGGGAAAACTTCCAATAAACTACCCTTCACACAGCTGAAGTTAATCAATCAATAACTTTATTGTCTGTGGGTGTGGAAGTGTGCTTCTGGCCTGAATGTTGCTAGAAGTATAAACAGATTTGAGGCGTTAAATGCATTAACAACCATCAGAAGATTTGTGGGCAACATATGAGTGCTATCAGTGGGTGGACAAACTACGGCCCGAGGCCTAACTGCGGCCCGCTGCCTGTTTTGTGATGGCCAGCTGCAAATTTTTAAAAACAGACTTGAACGTGGTTGAGCATTTTTCTAGTAAAGTGCACTGTGTGTACATCACAAAGCCTAGTTTAAACACAATGTCCTTGTCATCTTGAATAACTAGGATGCAACTAGGAAGCTCTGCCATTGCACCTTTTAATTTGAACACTAGATGCCGCTACTTCACCTGCAACAATTGATTACAAGTCGATTTACATTTACCTCAGTAAACCTCAGTAAGACCTGTAAAGATAGAGGATAGAGAAATATTTTTTGTTGTATATTGGCACATGACTGAACTACTGTAATGTCCAGCATTAAACTGGTATTTTGAGACAGAAGGGATTTACTGGTCTAGAAGCACAGACTTTCTTGCCATGTAACTGGTTAAAAACTATGCATTTACCAATGTTTGGCATGTCACTTTTATATATATTCTTTTATACAGCCTACAGTCCAAAAAGTTTGGCCATCTCTGCTATAAAGGGTGGCGGGTAAGCTGGAGCAAATACCAGCTGACACTAGGCAGACAACACCTACGGGCAATTTAGAGTCAACAATTAATCTAACTAGGCATGTCTTTGGACTGCTGAAGGAACAAGGATGCTAACATGGTGAGAAGCTAGCGTTTGAACCCGGAAACCTTCTGCTGTGAGGTGATGGTGCTTGCTAACCACTGCACAGCAATGCCACCCTATTATCTTCACAAAATCCTGGTTTCAGACTCTCCTCCAATCATTTTCTTCCAGGGACTCACTGTCTTATTTGACCTTGTCAGGCCTTTGAAAAAACAAGAAACAAGAAAATGCAATCAGTGATCAGGTAAAATAATTATTGCTTTGTTCTGGCAGGTTACAAGACAAAAAGGTTGGATTAAGGCAACAAGCTGGAGTCCTGTAGTTTTAGTATCAGCTTGACCCTTTGGCTATATGAGATATTTGAAAATGTGTTTATTTGCTTCTAAATTTTAGGTTTTATACTTCATATAACTAGTTGTTTCAAGCCGTTTTGGTAACTTTGGCACTTTTTCTTTTGCAACTCTTCCTGTGTTTGATGATTTGATGAACAGCAGCCACTATGGCCAAAAGGTGCGATGATAAGACAGTTGTAAATAATGAGCAGTACCTTAACAACAGCACAAGTACAGCTAGATTGTTAAATCAATAATCTGACAAACAAGGTCTGTGGATTATCTTGAGTAACTGGGTCATGATTTCTGGAAAGAGACATTACTGTTGAGTTTTTCCTCCTTTTTTTTTTTGGTGGCCATGTAGTTCCATTATATGCAAATGAAGGCAGACATCTCTACAGTCGATATCTTCAACACTCGACAACTCACATCAAAACAATCTGAACTGATATATAGCACCACAAGAGAAAAAAATATATATGTTTGATTTTAGGGTGAACTGTCCCTTCAAAAGTTACATTAACTTACTTTAATATACCTCTGTGATGTTATCTTTGATGTGTAAAAGTGCTTAAAAATGTTTGACAGTGAAAGTTGCTGTTTACTTTCAAGCTCTTTCTTGAATTGATGAATACAAAGACACACAAAACACATTTAACCAGTTTATTGTTGGTTTACAGATGAAAGCTTATAGTTGTAAACTGTAACAAAATGTAACGAAATACTGACATCATTCCTTTCAGGGCTTTTTTATCAACATAAATAGAAAATAAGGTATTGCACTTTTCATCTGTCCCATAAACATCACCCTGATTCAACGCAGGTAAAACTGAGGTAGGTATGAATCCGTTTACTGGGTCATCTTAGCGAAGGACTTCCACAGAGCATTCAGCTGCTTCTTCAGGATCCGGGCATCAGCGTCCAGCTTGGACCTCAGCTCCTCTCCATACGGAGCCAGGTTCTGCTGGAGCTCCTGGGTTTTCTGGGTCAGCTGGGTCTGGAAGCTCTCAACCAGGGGGATCATGCTCCTCTGAAACTCATCCATGCTCTGCTCCATCTTCTCCTTCATCTCCTCCGTGTAGGGGACCATCTGGGCCTGCAGCTCGGTCATGCTCTTGTCCAGCTTGACCCTCAGCTCCTCGCTCTTCTGCAGCAGGACACCCCTCAGGGCCTCGGGGTCCATGGTTTCAGCGTAAGGGGTGGCGTCCTTCTTCAGAACATCCACCTGCCTCTGGAGGTCAGCGACCAGCTTCTCAGCGTACGGCTGCAGGCTGGTTCCCACAGCTTTCAGATCCTTCTCCAGACGGGTCTTCAGCTGCTCAACCTCCTGGGTAAACTTAGACATGAGGTCCTGGGTCAGAGGAGCCACCTGAGTACGGAGAGCTTCGGTGAGCTTGCTGACAGCGTCGGTGCTCTCAGAGATGAGGGTGCTGCAGAGACACAATAAGAAATAAGTTATGAAAAAACCCCAGTTTCATCTTTACTTAATCATCATTCTCTCCAAGCTTAACTTTTTCCAACTTGGTTATTGTAAATTTGGTCAGGAATATCTAATGCTGTTGAGAAATATTTAAGAATTTAGAGTTTTCAGGGACTTTATTTTTTCTTCAAGGCTTTAGTGAATACAACTTTATTATTTTGAGACTACTTACTTCACTTCCTTTCCCAGCTCGGACTGTCTGATCTGCTTCAGGGAGTCCTCAGCGGTTGCGGTTGCCTTGGCAACGTAGTCCCAGAAAGCATCTTTCACCATGTCGACCTGCTGCTTGGGCTGGGTTTGCCACACGATGTTGGCATTGCAACTAGCTGAGAGAACAAAAGCATTTATTTTTTACATGTTACCACTGTAAAGCTCTTGTTCCAATTTAAATGTTGATTTTCAGCAAAATCACAAAAAAATTCTTACCAGTAAAAACAGCGAGGACGAGCACCACGAGGACCTTCATGACTGCAGCTGAAAAGAAACATGCAAAATTAGCTTTTTGTGGTTATTCTACATATGAGAACCTGAAAAATGACGTGCTGGTACCGATGTCTCACCTGTGTGGATGAGCCTTCAGCTGTTGACTAGAGTGTTCAGCTCATGGCTCTGTATATATAGGCAGCTGAGCTGTATAGAGGAAGCACTGGAGTAAAGTCCAACACTGAGTGCCATGTTGTCAATGCTGCTTCCACATCACAGAAACAGTGGTTAACAGTTGGTCAGCTACGACATCACCACTGTCTGATAAGATCTTGTGTAGGTTAAATGTCATCGTATACCTGTCAGGCAAATTTCAAGGCAAGACACATTTGTTTTGTATTTAGTAATTGACTTAAGTCTTTATGTGTATTTCTGGGTCTGTTATCAGAAAAAATAATTGCCAGCTTTAAGCAAAAGTTTAGTTAAGTATACAGTTATATAAAGTCCCTAGCTTTGAGAGAAAGTATTATTTCATTTGTTTTACACACACACACACACACACACACACACACACACACGTATATATGCTGTTGTTGGAGACAGCACCCAAACACAGTCACACTCAGACACTCAAATTTAGAATCAGTAATTTTATCAATTAAAACTAATAACTGACAATCACCATAATACTATTAGCCAATTATATTAGTTTTGTGAGCAAAAATGCTATTGAATAGTGAATAATGTTTACAAAGTTCACCAGTTTTAGTTAAGCTTGTTAGCATCAGGTTGTGTTCACAACATCAATGCTAGCATGCTGACGTTTTGCAGGTATATAATGTGCACCAAGTTCACCGGTTTTGGTTTTGCATGTTAGCATTAGGTTAGCATGTTATCATGTTCACAACAAACAATGCTGTTAGGTTAGCATGCTATCATGTTTGCAGCAACAATGCTAGCATGCTGACGTTTAGCAGGTATATAGTGTTTACCAAGTTCACTAGTTTTGGTTTTGCGTGCTAGCATTAGGTTAGCATTTTATCATTCACAGCAAACAATGCTGTTAAGTTAGCATGCTATCATGTTTGCAACAACAATGCTAGCATGCTGATGTTGAGCAGGTAACAAGTTCGCCAGTTTTAGTTTAGCATGTTAGCATCAGGTTAGCATGCTATTATGTTTACAACAACAATGCTAACATGCTGATGTTTAGCAGGTATAATGTTGACCAAGTTCACCAGTTTTAGTTAAGTTTGTTAGCATCAGGTTAGCATGCTACCATTTTAATAAAAACCATGCTAACATACTGATGTTTAGCAGGTATAACGTTATAATGTTTACCAAGTTCATCAATTTTTAAGGTTGTTAGCATCAGGTCAACATGCTATCATGTTCACAACAACAATGCTAACATGCTGATGTTTAGCAGGTATACAATGTTTGCCAAGATCATCAGTTTTAGTTTGGTATATTAGCATTAGGTTATCATACTTACATGTTCACAACAATGCTAACATACTGATGTTTAGCAGGTAATGTGTACCAAGTTCACCAGTTTTAGTTAGGCTTGTTAGCATCAGGTTAGCATGCTATCATGTTCAAAGTAACAATGCTAACATGCTGATTTTAGCAGGTAATGTTTACGAAGTACAGGAGTTTTAGTTAATTAAGTTAGAATGCTAATATTTGCTAATTAGTGTTCAACACAAAGTACAGCTGAGGCTGACGGGAATGACATTAGCTTAGCAGGTATTTGATTATAAATCAAAGTCTGGGGAAAAATGAAAATACGACCTGATTATAGTACTGAAGAAAAAGCCAGAGGATCACTAAGAACAGTAGGATTCCTCCCCTGGGAAACATAAACGTCTGGACAAAATTTCAAGGCAACACTTCACATAGCAGAGATATTTAAGTCTGAACCAAAGAGGTGAACCAACTGACAGACACTGTTATCCAGAACCACGCTGCTATGGCTGAAAAGTACAAAAATAATATACAGCATATAGTTTATAGGAATATAATATTACAATTCCATTATATTTAGTTGTATTTAACACTCATCAGACTTGAATTTGGGTCACTCATATGTAACATGTATAAACACAGTGACACTCAGGAGTAAGAAATGTCGACAGATAAGATAATGAGGTTATTACTGTTTCACTCTGTTGTGTCATGCGGTACAAATACTGCACTGTTTCTGTTGATTACTTCAGTGTAACTTAAAAAGCAGAGTCAACGTACATATTGATCCAATTGAATGTCCTCCACTTCTAGACAATCTTCTCAGGTTTTATAGGTCAGTGAAATGTAAGCAGGACTTTGATCAATTGGTGTCATCTGACCTGCAGATTATCTGTACTGAGGAATGTTACGTTTCCTAATACAGCCATTCCCTCCTGACAAACTGATAAGATAGAGGAGCTAGATTCTTCCTCATGTAGCTGTTTTCGTTTAACACATAAAGCACATTATAATTGGATAAACTTAAAAATGTCCCACTCTGGAGAAAAAGTGGCAAATAACTACTACATACATAATTTTCATGGAAGAAATTCATGACATTTATTTAAATTTTCTCATGAGACTGTAGCTTTGGAACTATAATGTTGTGAAATTCCCCTCAGGGGTTGGGGCAGAAAATTAATTTTACACCACAAATCAAATGCACACTGACATCGACCAAACAATCTTTTAAAAAATGAATTGGATAGAAATAAACTGGTGTGTCTGTGTTTCCTCTCTAACTGATCATACTAAAATAATTTTCCTTAATATTTTTATATTAACAGAGGGTCAAATGACTATGTGTAATGGTATGGGTCACTTGTAGCGATAAACCCAAAGAGAATTAATTGCTGACTCTACGTTCTATTTAGTACCTTTCAGCTCTTTGTTTGGTTTTATCATTTCATCGTCACCTCTTACAATGGCGCTCTCCATTTGAACTAAGAAGTCAGAATTTCCAGGTTCCTTGTCAGAAATTTAAACTGAAACATCCCCTGGAGTTGGATTTCCAACTTGGAAGTGGTAAGAACCTCACCAACCTCCGCCTTAAAATCCAAGATGGCGGCTTCGTGCGTCAAGAGCCCAGACTGTATAAAATAATGGACATAGTAACTGTGACGTCACCCATTAATTTGTGAACTATTGTCTTTAAGTGTACTTACCGGAAAAATTGATCACAATGAAAATAAGTTGAATGATTGATTGATTGATTGATTTTTTTTGTTATTTTATTATAAATACAGTGCCAGAGTGCATAAAAAAGCAAAATAGTGGCTGTTTATTAAAAGTGCCGGGAGATGATCCCCTGTCATCAATTCTTAGAAATGCCCCTGCGGAAACCTGACCTGTGCGGGACTGCTGTGTCTGGCTCCTGAGCAAAGCAAGTTGAGTATCCCTGCCTTAGAGGGTCTTTAAGTACAACTAAAATGCTAAACAAGAATTTTTTAGGTTACTTTAATTTTACTTACAACTTTCGTGAACTGAAAACTCACTGACATAGCAACAGCTACACCTGAGAATCTAGGGTTACCTGAGAATCTAGGGTTACGTCATGGTTACGTTACCGAACCGATGTTGTTGCCGTGGTAGCGACCTGTCACCAGATGGCACCCACCTTTCACAAGGTGGCCACACACACTTTTAACGTAGTAACATTTACAGTAAATGGGTGTGTAACCTAAAAAATCTATATCACTATAGTTGTCATGAACGGGGGAATATAGTTGTAGAGACCAAATCTGTTTTTGTACCAGGCTGTAAACATGTTTAATTCTGCTGTAAAGTTGCGCATTTTAACATGGGAGTCTATGAGGGCTGACTCAATTGGAGCCAGCCTCAAGTGGTCATTAGAGGAACAGCAATTTTCTTGAATTTCCATGCAGTGTTGTGAACTTGGTGACATTCCTCTAGATTTACTGACTTTTCAGATTCTCGTTAATGACTTTTTTCTAAAAAGCAACTTGCAATAAATTGGGGACATTCAGACCATCAGTATTCGCAGTCCACGGCATTTGTGCCATCAGCCTAGGTTCTGTCCCTCTCTCTCCTCTTGCAGGAGGAGAGGAGAAGCCACTCGCCATGGGAGTTCAGTTTTAGTGAGTTTCTATCGTAACACTGTTCCCCTCTCTCTCTGGATTGGAAGAGCAAGGTGTGAGTGCATATGTATGTTGTCAAATATTATGTTGAGGAGTTCTCTATTGAATCTAATTCAGTCATGTATTTACACACGATGACTTAACCAATGTCCAAATGAGCATCTGACGTCATCTGGTGACCTTTGGAGCTTGTGCTGGCTACTTTCATTGATACAGAGATGGCAACACTGCTTCAATGTTGGCTTCAGTTTTCAGTCTGGGGGGTTGCCATTCATGAATGCTGTAGTAATCCACTTTTTTGTTAGGGTTAGGGTTCTGACTTATCTGTGTCTCATTAAATCAGCTGTATAAAGAGGAGTGTTAAACTTCTATCTTGATAGGTGTTTGGATGAATAAAATAGTGTGCAATGTCAAATGGTATTGTGAGCAATGGTATTGTTATTTGGACTTGTTCAGCTGGGGGGTGACGTCATTCCCAGCTCCATCTTCTAATTTCTGAGGTTAATGGAACGCAGCATAAGCTCTGAAAGCCCTCTGTACACTACCTGCGCAGCGCCAAGGCAGACAGATTAATTCAGTGAGAAGTTGGTGCACATAGTGAAGTATTAAGAGTCAGATATTTCCCTCAGGAGTTGGTGAAAACAAAAACAGAGCTGAAAAAGAGTGATTGGACTCAAATTCGTCACGTGGACATAACATGACTGAATGAATCATAATGTTGCCCATAACGGATGGATGTGTAAATAAGCAACTTTATAAGGTCATAAAGTGTCATTATATCCACTCCTTGCACTGTTCCCAAGATGGCAACACCAGTCAGTGCAGCTTTAAGTTAAATTTTCCATACATTATTTGTATCTTTACATTAAAGCTATTGCACTGATTAGCCTTTTGCCCACTCCCTTCTGTTTAACTGCTGCACATGTTGCTGATTTAGTGGTACCAAACCATAACTCAACCCATTCAGATGCCAGAGACTATGTATCAAAGGACAATTGAGGCAGTGGCACTTGAATTATGACGTGGAGTGACAGTAGTGACAAGAATTTGTCCAGCAGGGCAACCAGAGAAGGACTTTACCCTACTATAATACTATAAAAGTGTTGATCGGGCGTTTGCAAAAACACCAGTCATCAGACTCAGAGCGGAGAAGAGACAAGCTGCCTGTGTAAGGTAACATATATTATTATTATCTTAACACTTCTTGACTAATTTCACTGTTAGATTATATTTTTACACGTTATTTTCTTGATCCAACAGAGTCAAATTCAATCATGAAGGTACTTGTGGTTCTCGCACTTTTCTCCGGTGAGTTATATTTTTCTTTTTGAAACAAATGTCAGCCACAGTTGGGTGAATACATGTCTGGGTTTTACTTAATCTGTTGTTTTGTCCACAGTTTGCAATGCCAACATCCTGTGGCAGGAGCCAGCCAAGACCAATCTGGAAATGGTGAAAGATGCTTTCTGGGACTATGTTGCTAAAGCGACACTCACCGCTGAGGACTCCCTGAATCAGATCAGACAGTCTGAGCTGGGACAGCAAGTGAAGTAAGAGCGATAAAGACGCTTGATGACATTAGAAATATTCTACAAGTTTCAGTTAATTAACTGGTTTTCTTTTCTGTGTCCGTCAGTGCCAAGATCACTGAGAGTGCTGACCAAGTCAACCAGTACGTCGCTACTCTGCAGGCTCAGATGGCTCCTCTGACCCAGGACTTCATCACTAAGGTTACCCAGGAGGCTGAGCAGCTGAAGACTCGTCTGGAGCAGGATCTGACCACTGTGAGCACTAATGCCGAGGAAATAGTGGCGCAGATCCAGAAGCAGGTGGAGGAGCTGAAGAAGGAGGCCACCCCTTATGCTGAGACCATGGACCCCGAGGCTGTGAAGGCCATCCTGTTGCAGAAGAGCCAGGAGCTGAAGGAACAGCTGGATCAGAAAGCCACCGAGCTGCAGGCCCAGATGGTCCCCTACACCGACGACATGAGGCAGAAGGTGGAGAAGACCATGGAGGAGTTTCAGAGGACCATCGTCCCCCTGACCCAGAGCTTTGAGGCCCAGCTGGCCCAGAAAACCCAGGAGGTCCAGCAGAACCTGGCTCAAACAGGAGAGGAGCTGAAGGCCAAACTGGACGCCAGCACTCAGGACCTGCAGGCTCAGCTGGCCATTCTGTGGGAGTCTTTCACCTCCAAGACCCAGTAAACACGCCTCCTCCATCAGCCTCTGCACACCACATATTTATTTCAACTTCACACAGTGTATGCTTCACTAAATAAATGATTTAACAATCAAGTTCAGTCTTTTGTGTTTTAATTAGCATGCAAGACGTGTACGACAAGATTCATACCGAGAACATTTTTATACGATGGCTGTTCAATAAAAGGTTAGTTTTTAGAGCTACACTAAAATAAATTACAGTCACAATATCGTGACTCATCTCATGACCCAGCCCATAAAATCACTTTGTGCAAGAGAGGACTCTAGAGGACTCACATACACATTGTTTTGACATAGTGCTGTCACAATGTGTTACATAAACATGCATTTTGCAGAGGCCTGACATAGTGTTGTGGTCATTGAGTCAACGGATAGTTTATTTCATTGAGCTGACAGTTCCTTGGGAAGACTCAGTGGAAGAAGCCTATGAAAGAAAAAAGCTTAGATATGCAGATTTAGGAGCAGAAGCTGAGCAGAGAGGATGGAAAACTAGGATTTATGTCTCTGGGACGCCAGAGATCACTGTCTAGCCTCCTGGAGGTTTTCGTGGGATCAACTAGACGAAACACTGGTGAAAGGAGGTTCCCACCAGATGACCCCAAAGACATGTTTGTTATCACTGCTCACTGGTCTGTATAGTTAAGCCTTGCCATAATAGCTTATCACAGGGCTTAGGAGGTGATTCACTGATTGCTGATCCTTTCTCTAGAGCACAAACTTCTTGTGTTTATTTGAACTCTTAATCAATCCTCTATTTCTGTGATCTACTGAGAGCATGTAGGGACTCATAATTCTTCTTCAAAAAAGTTCTTCTTTAGTTTACTCAGTTTAAGTTCATAGGAATGTTCTCAAACAGTGCAACACTGACCAAATATTAAACAGTCTTCAGTATTTTTTAAAAAGCATTATGTTTTTGGGTAGTCCATCTGTCTGTTGTATTCTCATGAACACAATATTTCAGGAACGCCTTGAGGTAATTTGTTGAGATTTAAACGTTCACTTGGACTCAATGCTGAACTGATTAGATTTTGGTAGTCAAAGATCAAGGTCACTGTGACCACAACCAAACATATTTTTGGCCTTAACTCAAGAATTCACATGCTAATTGTGACAAAACTTCACACGAATGTCTAATAGGATAAAATGATAAATTGTTGATGTTGTATATCCAAAAGGTCAAAGGTCAACTTGACTGTGACATCATAACGTTCTGCAAAAACACTTTTCTGGTCATTATTCAATATCATAACTCAGGAACAGAAGGGAGACATTTGGTCAGATGCTAAATTGGTAACACTAACCTTGGGTGTCCACCTTGAAACTGTAAGTAAGTAAGTAAAACTTTATTTATATAACGCCCTTTACAGCACGAATGCACAGAGTGCTTTACCTCAATAAACAATAAAAAAAAATACAAGATAATAAAGTGAAATAAGGACTTAGAAATTAACAAGGTAGAAGCATAGAATAAAACAACCAATACAGAAAGCCTGCTGTACAGGTGAGTCTTCAGCTGCTGTTTTAAAGTGCTCTCAGATGGGACTGAACGCAGGGCCAGGGGGAGATCATTCCAGGGCCTTGGGGCCACTACCCCAAAGGCTCAGACCCCTTTGGTCTTTAGCCTGGTCCTGGGGACTACCAGAAGCTCCTGGTCGGCTGATTGTTGTGATCGGCTGGAGGAATATGGGAGGATGAGATCAGATATGTACAGTAGGAGGGGGCATGACCATGGAGGGCTCTGTGGGTAAATAACATGACCTTGAAATGAATTCTGAATTGGACTGGAGGCCAGTGCAGAGCAGCAAGGATGGGGGTAATTTGGCATGATTTCTTGGACCTGGTGAGCAGTCTAGCGGTTGTGTTTTGAACTAGTTGGCGTTGGCTGGCAGATGATTTGTTGAGGTGGGTGAACAGAGAATTACAGAAATCAAGCCTTGATGAGATAAAGGCATGTACAGACATTTTTAATTTGAAGTGGGATATGATGGACCAGAGTTTTGCAATATTTTTGAGGTGAAAGAAACAAATGCAAGTAAGCGATGTGACATGCTTGTTGAGAGATGCATAGACTGGTCAAATAAGACGACCAGATTTGTCAGGTGGGTGCAAACATTTTTTTTAAAGGACCCAAGTGTGTGGACACACAAGAGGCAATATTGTTGGTGGCTATGATTAGGACCACTGACTTAGCAGCATTTCGTGCTGATTGTATAGATCTTCTGTGCTGCTGGTGGTAAGATGTGTGTGAAACATCCATGTTTTAGTATATGTAGTCCTGAGTCCTGAGAGGCAAGGTAAAAGACAAGGTGATAAAACAAGTTGACCTGCTATGTAGGAGTATGTAGGAAATCATATCTCCTAAATAGGAGATAAATTTAGATCTTGGCCAACATTGCCCACCTTGCCTCTGTGTTTCTATACTGTCACCTTCCATTTGTGTAAATTGAATTGTACTCATTTGGCAGGTTTGGGGTGTATAACCTTCACATGATGAGGCCTTTTGTACCTGGGCTCCATTGTTATGTTTGTTGTTATGTTAACAGACTTGAGCACTCCTTATGAAACTCATCCAAACTCACACAGAAAAATACAATCAAAGACATGCAGGGTTTTTTTTTTGTAAGAAATGGTATTTATCAGTCTCCAAGAGGTATATACAGGTCATATATATACTGTTCCAAATGTATGTAACATAAAAAAAGGCAACAAAACAGGTGATGACAGTAAACATGACATGCAGTACAGTACACTCCCTCCTGACAGCTGGTTAACGTGTCTGTAACCAGTAAATCACTTCTAACAAGCAAACAATGATTTCATTCAACGTACGCCAAAGACGGACTTTACAGTAAAAAAAAAGAAAAAAAAAAAAGAATAAAATTCAAGATTTGAGCAACAGGCACTGAACTCAGTGACAAAAACAAAGAGCTCTGTAATTCAGTAATGTCTCCTCATGTGTTATGTATGTCTACTGGTTTGTGTCGGGAGTCCATAGTCAACACAGTCCTGACCAGTCACATTATTTGTTTCACTTCTGATCATTCAGGCGATTAATCTGACAGGATTAAATGCATTAGATTTATGTTATTACATTCTATTCACCACATCTGATGAAACCAATAACATGATGATGGCTGAACGGAGCGACAGGTCGAAGTGATGAGACACACAGTGTTGTACATGGCATAGTCTGCTTGTTCCATAGTGAGTCTGTCCGTTCTGTGAAGTCGGTGTGCGGGTCGATTGCCCGCCGCTTAGTCAAGTCTAACCGATGGTGACGCCAAACCCGCACTGGAACTTGTTCTTGCGATGGTTGAGGAAGGTGCAGAGGACCAGAGAGAGCGGCAGCGGGAGCAGCTTCTTTTCTAACGTTGCACCAACTATCCAGTTACTGTCAATTGAACCTGGAGGACGAGCAGCAGACAGAATATTAGATTTAATAAAAGACTGACAAAACTATGTGCAGATACGTGTGCCTTTGTAATGTCCTGTTTCATTTGTTAAAACAATGCATCCTCAAACAGTGAAAAACTTTTATAAAGATAGGCCATATTTCTGTGGCAATCTATCAATTTAAAAATAGTTTGCATGACTAAACAGACAATACCACAGCACTCTTGAGAGAAAAGTTCAAAAATCTAACATCCATCAACTCTACAATTTAAAAGATATCTGATTTTTCTCTGGTTAAAAAAGTCAAGACTGAATATCTCCCTGTGCAGTAACATTACTACGGTGATTAATGTTAAGTGTTTCTCTCCTTAAAGAGTGTACACTTCGTACCTTTAAACAGTAAATTGGCTTTAGGCACATCTAGCTGGTAGCCGAACGACACACTGGTGTCCTGCATGCGGGTGCTCGCCTCAAACTCCACGCCGAGCTGCAACTGTTGAAGAGCAGCAGAGAGTTAGATCCCGATGAATGCAGATTTATGAAACATGCAAAACCACACCTGGAACAGAGCGCGTTCACTCGCTTCTTAAATATAATTATCAAAGATGGAGGCTTTACTGACCACCTGACCTGCTCTTCCAATCAAAAGACAACAAAAGCTACAAACTGTTTGCACTGTATTTTGTCCAAGGCTGACAAACAATTAAAAAGGTTACCTGGTCGTTGGCTTTGTGATAGTATGAAGCATGAGCCCCCGCCGAGCCGAGTGTCAGTGTGGCAATGTAGTTACTGCCTGTAGTTTGACCAAATATAAAAAAATGGACTCATTAAAGGGGAACACCATCTAAATAAAGAATTCTAATATGTTATTTCCATGGCCAAAGAAAGTTCAATCAATATAAGTGAACATGAGCTATTCTCTCTCTCTCAAAGCCAGAAACCAGAGAAGTAATGCGGAATTTATACTTCTGCATTGAATCGACATCGTAGCTACGGCCTAGGCTCCATGTCGATGCAGAGCCTACGCTGTAGCCTGACATGTACCTCCCTAGAAATGTGACTACATGTCACGGTGACGCAGACCTCCTGTCTATTTTTGTGAGCTGAAACCATTTCCCTCAATGCAAAATGCCATAGGCTTGTGCTAATAATGTTAGCATGTTATATTTGTTTGGAAACGTGTTAAGCATGACAGTTGTTTTGTCAGTGAACTTCATGGAGCCAAACTGTGTGCCGTTACCTTTGTTAAATGCTGCTGTTGCCCCTGGTTTTATATGAAAGGAGGAAAAGATTGTGAGCTGCTAGGCTGATTTATACAATGTAAAATGTCGTAGGCTTGTGCTAATAACATTAGCATGTTGTATTTGTGGGGAAAATGTGTCCAGATAAAGACAAATGTTTGTCTGTGAATGTTACGAGTTATAGTGAAGCTGATTTGTGTACTTGTGTTTGAAGTAGTCTCTATTAAGCCATGTTTAATGTATGTTTAATGTGTGTTTTGGGCATATTTTGAATCAACTAAACTTTATATCACTTCACAGAAATCACTCAGAGGATTCCCCTGGCTGCTCTCAGTGTCATCTATAACATCGTTCCGATTCACTGTCAATAAAGCAGCTTCTGACTCTCTGAGCAATCTGAGCTGTAGCACTTAAGTTTGTGGAGTTAGGAGAAAGTTCTTCGCTTGTATTAATATTTTTGTCTTAAACCATAAGGATAACATGTTTGAATTTTGAAAATGGACATAGTTTCCCTTAAAGTCCAAGTACATTGGATCCAACCTGCTCATAATAACCTGAGTCTCACCTGTGTATCTTCCGACTAAAGACATCACTGTGCCTTCCTCTCCCGGCCTGCGGTGGTAAACCAGCTCTCCTCCCAGAGCCAGAGCCGGCGTTATGGACTGGAGGTAGTGTGTTACAACAATACCTAACAGGTGGACAACAAGAGGTGTTCAGGTTCAGAACAAATTCATATGTCGGTTAAATTACATTCAGAAAATTAAAAACAATCCTACAACATTTAAGGACATGAAGTAACTTCAGATGACAAAATGTTGACTGAAGACCTACCAGAGCCGACAATGACATCTGGGTTTCCAAGGGTGACCGTTGCAGTGAAATCTTCTCCCTTGAACTCAGCATCGCCTTGCCAGTTCATGAACTTGTGTTGTTGTGTCTGAGGACATCACAGATTTCGACAAAGTTAACATAATGATCTGGATAGTGGATTTTTAAGGGTGACACTAATATCTTTACCTGAGACTTCAACAAATCTGACACTGACACATCAGCTGGTTCCCATTTTTTTATACACAATCATTTCTGCTTATAATCCTTTTAATTGGGTTACTTCCAAATGTAACCAAGACAGATAATGAGAGAGACATTTTACACTGTAAAAGTAAACTTCACAGTGGCCTCTGGTGGACAAAATTTGTAATGAGGCAACTGCTTCTAAATTTGGTTAAATATCTTTGGCATTTTTGTAATGTGATTTCTTGTCACTTACTTGCCAAGACATGCACTGATATCAGCAATAAACTAAAACCAGGCCAGACCAACCAGATTTTTTGGTCAAGTTCCAATTAATATTATACACAGTAAGAGAAATCAAAAGAAATTAAATAAGCACGTTATAGTTCTAACGGTATTAAAAGGTCCAACGGAAGGAAAATAATGTTTGAGATTTACCTGGAAGGCCAGTTTGGATCGTATTCTGTTGGAGATCTGATGGATGACCTGGGCGTTAAGGCTGCCACTGTTGTCCATGTCTCCCACCATGACTGGAAAAAACTGAACACAAAGAACGTTTGTTTAACAGTTTGTATGTAAAGAACACAGAAATGTCTCACAGATGGGATTCAAAGTGACTTTACTGCAGTTTACCTCTGCTGGCCCTGTCTGCTTTGTTCCAACATATGTAGCACCAAACCTGTAGGTGGAATCTCCCATGGTGCTCAGCAGCACTGTGTGATTCACCTTAAAGAGAGTTTAAAAATACACCATTAAAAATAACACAATTAAAACATTTATGGTTCACTTTCCTTGGTCTGGTTCAATTATCAGGGTTTTGAGAGTTGAGCTTTTGAGATGTACAAAAAAAGTTCTGATGTAAGAAGGAACTTAACTGACCTGGAAGTGGTTGCTAAGGCCCTTGTTGACAACTAGCCTGACTCCCTCCATCTGCATAGGGAAAACCTCTGAGAGGAAAAACATGGTTGCAGATCAGACACACTGGAAAGCAAAACCAGGTAAAACAGGTCTCTAATTATAAATTATTTAGTGTATCAGAGGCTGTAACTTCTTTAACCTTGACTCAAGAGGCCTTAATCAATTATTTCCATTTACCTTTGCACTTGCGATGACACTCATCAAATGCACCCGGGTTTGGCAAAGGGTTTTCTGCCTCCTGCTGCTGTCCTGAGGCTGCTCCAGTAGAGGGTATAACTGGGGAGACTGGAGGCATCCCAAAGCCTGGTGGGACGGTCAGCCCAGGAGCAGCAGCAGCACCGCCAGTGGCAGGTGGTGGAGGGTTGGGGGAGCTGGCAGCCAAAACACTGCCCATTCTGGCAGAGAGAAATTAGGGACAGAGCAAGAGACAGAATGAGTGAGTAGGTTAAAACCAAAAGAGAATATTTGAGTACTTGCAGGTACATCAACAAATAATATAAACATAATATTAAAGCAACTTACTTAGAGCTGAGAGCTTAAGATTTAAGGGTACTGGTGGCTGCCACACTTAACCTCATCAGTAACAGTGTAATTGATGCAGGTAGGCCAGATAACCCAAAAGTGCAAAGCGATTTGAAGACACTATTAGGATGCATTATGTCAAATGTAGACTACAGATTTTTTTTTTTGGCTGGACCCACACTGAGGAATAAAAGATATAGCAGTTTATTTTCTGTAAACCTGTCTCTTGCGAGTCCCCCAACTTCACAATTTCACATGTCAATTAGACCTTCATACCTGGTTAACAGCCATGTCATTCAAAGTCTGCACGTACAAATTGTTAGGCATACCTTCAGTTATATATATTTTTTTTATCTACGGAGCAGTGTTCACGTCCTGATAAGATCATATGAGATAGCACTTAATTTGTCCTGAGGGGAATTGTTGTGCAAGAGTTGCAGTATAAAGTAGAAAAGAGTACAAATAAAGTAAAATGAATAAAAAGGTGCAAGTATAACAAATCAATTAACAGATATATGAAATATCAGCACACACAATTCTAAGAATATAAATAAGAATGACAATATAGATCATAGGTTAGTCATTTCTCAAGGTGCATATGAAGGATGGATAGTTGGGATGGAAGAAGACATTTAACACCTCAAAACCGTTTCACGGCTGCAGAATTGATTTTTTTCAGGGTTTCAAAGCTAAAGCTTCATATCCAACAGGTTTTTGGTCTAAATTAAGTTATCAGAATCATCGGATGTTGATGCGAATGCTGTTTAACAAGTCTGAAACTGGTAGTTATGTCAAAGGTCTTGTGTGCAGGATTTTTCAGCATCTACTGGTGAGGCTGCAGATGGCAGTCAACTGAAACTTCTCCGGTGTGCCAAGTGTGTAGCAGAACTATGGTAGTGGATGTAAAAATGCAAAAGGCTCTATTTAAACCCAATGTTTGAGTTGTAAGATCTGGGCTACCAGAGAAACAACATCACCGAGAAAGGACCAGCTCCAAATCTGTATACAACTACTCACTGTAAGGTAACACAATGATTCTTAGTTTCAGGTAATTTTACACTGGTGAAAACACAGTTATGAATATTATATTAAATCTTTACTAACATATGCTCCGAAATCCATCACTGGACCTTTTATCACGTGTAACACTGTCAGGACTGGGAACACCCTGATGTCATCATTTGTCATCGTCTCAGAAGTTAGACAGTGTTCCACAAAGCAAAATACACTAAACTGTGTCACAGGCTTCAGGCTGAGTAAAACCTGCCATAATAATTAAACTGATCTCCATGTGTATAATCGGTGGAATGCCCCTTTAACCTTTCACACAGCTCATGCTCATTCATATGAAGTCAGAGCAACAGCAGACACGACATACCAGCTGATAATAAGTAACACTTGTGTTATGTGACAGAGATAAGTTAGAAAATAGTGGTCGCTAACTGCTGTCTTTAATAGATGTGGCTAATGTTTTGAATGAAGCCAGCCTCATCTACAAGCCAGCATGAAGTTAGCTAAGCTAGCTAGCTAGCTTCCAACCAGCAGCTGACAGCATTAAAACAAACGGCTTCTGCTGCTGCTGCTGAAGGAAAACACAGACCACTCAGTGAGACTTCGACTGCTGGAAAACAGCCAATATGTTCATACATTTCTAGTTAAACCTCTCGTTTTATAAAACAGCTGGCGAATGAAAGCTACTCACGTTGTGATTTCCAGAGGACGATGCAGCCGGAAGTTGAATTCTGCTAGCACCAAAGAAGAAGACATGGGCGACGCTAGGGTCCCGCCTATTTCCTCAAGACGCTTTATGATTGGATGCCGCGCCATGACCCTGAGAAAGGATTGGCTAAAACACCTGTCAGTTCACTCTATGTGTCCGATGAATTGGCGGAGAGCTTCGACGTCGTACAAGTAAAACGTTACTAAAGAATAACGTCAAGGTCAACAACAGCCTGAGGGTCAGTAGATAAAGTCCTGACGTTCCTAAAATACAGTTTGTTTATTTTTAGCTTACACACAACAGCGCCTCCATCTTCATTCAGCCACAGTTAAACACAGCAGCTGCGTTCAGGGTCCACAGAGCCCTCATGTTTTCACTGTACAGTCTAATGAGGGACTAGTGTGCACACCTGTGGTACAAGGTGAAAATAGCATGGGAAGAAAGCCAGTGACAGTCAACTGCCAATAACATTATGTTTATTAACAGTAAATTATGCTAAGTTTTCATATTAGTAAACAACTGGCAGCAAAACCTTTTTGCTCTGGTGCAGGCCTAGTATCCCAGCCTTGAGCATTTGCCAGACACTTAAATTTAATGCTTCTAAATACCTTTTCAAAACCTATTTCAGGACCAGTTTATGGTCAGATCATCCTTGTTTTATTCAAGCATTGCAGGTATGCAGTGTGCATGTGGTCCCATGCAGAGTGTGGTTATTAGAGTGAGTTAGCTTCATCTACATTTTGCCAACAGTGAAGTGTAAGTGTACAGTCAAAAGACAATATTAGGTTCAGTGATAGATTTTAAGATTTCTTACGACTTACAGACCACATCATGTATTTGAATCAAGTGTCAAAGTAATGAAACAGAGGACAACACCAGGCAGCTTAAATTTCAGTTCAATTTATTGAATTTTAACCCCTGCATGTATTTCCACGTTACAACAGTAGAGGACAGAGTGATCGGCACAAGCTGGTGACAAACCTTGTGCCTCTTCAATGCATTTTTTAAGTAAAGAAAACAAAACAATGCAAGAATGATATTTTTCTGGTACCACCTGATCGTTACTGTGTTTTACTCTAATGGTTGGACAAAGGAAATCATGGGACAGCGAGGGAAGGAAAATAAACAGACATCCAAAAACATGGAGTCTGGTTTTAGGTTATTACAATTAAAGTCCAAAATGATGCAACTCACTTGAACATGGGGCTGACAATTGTTTTGGGAGAAGCAGGGCCACCACGGTACCAATCAGTACAGAGAGGACTCAACTCAAAAGGAAAGAAAAAAGTGACGACCAGGGTATTTTTTTGAAAAGAAAACAGAGTTTAAGTATGAGGAATTGACTGAAACAACATTTTTGTGAGCAGAGTAGAATCACTAATTCGACTCTCCTTCCTGTCCATGTTGTTGTAGATAAAATACTGCAATTGCAACTTTATCCTCAGCTACATTAAAACAAAAAATTTGAGAGCCAATTCCACTGATTTCTATCCACGCTGCAGGGGAAATACTGCTGTGACTTCAGCTTACTGCAACAATTCTGCTGAGTTCGTCATTACGTTTGGCTGAAACGGCCTGAAGCGTGGGTGAGTCTACATTAGTGCAGCAAATTAAGAGCTCCAATTCAATTCAGCTATGCACAGTAGAGATATTAGGGGTAGATCAGCCATTAATACTAGTTTTAAGTCAAGGTATTGCTTTTCTTTTCTTTTTTTTTTTTTTTAAATTTCCACCAATTTAGAATTTGCAGAATCCCCAAATTTTGCATCCAACTCCTCACCTGTTTCAAATCTTTTTGTTTTGTTTAACGGTTACCCTTTTCAAAGTTTGACAAATATCCCACCCACCCCCGTCAACACTCCTGACTCAACAGGCCAGAGTGCACACACACACATACACACACACACACACACAGAGACAAAGACGTCTCAACAACACTAGATGACAGAATTGACATTCATACACTGCATTCAGCATGACCTCCTTTGTGACCACTGATGCACACATTTACTATGGTTTATTACAACTCAGTGCTCAGTTTTGTAGCTCCAGTCAACAGTTGTATTGTGTGTAATAACACTGTTATCATAACTAAAAAGCTATGGCTGGAGCTACAAATAACTGAAGGTGTAACAGAGTCAATTCCAGGCAAAAATTTTAGATAATGTCAAATAATCAATAGCCAGGTGGTGATTTTTTTAATGTCACCTCTTTAAAAATAACATGAATGTGACAAATCCCACATCTCTCCCCACTTGACTGTGATAGACTCAGCTATAAATATATAATCTTTGTTGCTATTTGGGTCACAAAGGAGATCATGGTATAACTGTCAGGGACGTGATCAGGGACATAAAACATCACAAAAAGGACAAAAAAAAGTGTAAATCTGTCATTAGAAATGAGATTTATGCCACAAACTTGTGCTCCTGAAGGAAGAGGGAGATGGAAAATGAAACAAAAACAAACAAACGTCACATCCCTGACATCATCCATACTGCTATTTAAGACATTGTACACCCCCAACAAAACACGTGACGAGTCTGCACATGAAAACACAGAGTAAAACAAACAAAACATAAATTACGCTTACATGCAGCCTCAAACTCTCGACACAAGTTTTATTCTTATTCCAAATAACCAGTTTTATACACCAGTAAACAAACTGGCTCCAGTTTCTCCAAAACTATCTGATTTTTGTGGTCAACTTGAAGCTGCATGTAAACACAATGATTGTTAACAAACTCAGTCTGTCACACACACACACTCTCTCTGTCTCTCTCTCACACACACACTCTTCTCTCTCTCTCACACACACACACACACACACACACTCTTCTCTCTCTCTCTCACACACACTCTTCTCTCTCTCTCTCTCTCTCTCTCTCACCCAAAACACACACACTCTTCTCTCTCACCCAAAACACACACACTCCATTCAAACAGTCGCCTGCACATCACTCTTTATCGCTCACACACCTACATGACACACACACACACACACACACACACACACACACACACACACTCTCCTTTTTTGGTTTTGCTTCAATGTAAATCCTGAAAATCTATTTCAAGGAAAAAAAAGGAACAAAAATATTCAACCTCCTCCGACCTCCTCATGAAGCAAAGTATTTTCTTGTTTTTTTTTCTTCGTATATTTGTAAACGACTAGTGTAAACAATGAATCACTTACAATTTTGTTTCCTCAAAATGATTCATAACACCTCGTATAAAGATTGCCCTAGTGGAAAAAGGATCGAGTTGCTGAGAACAAATCATAGCACTCTGATCATCCGTCAAGCACACACATGGAGCAGGTTCGAGAAGATCACGGTGCTTTGACACTTTCCAGAAACTCTCTCTTGTATAACTTAATGCTCTCTCTGGCACTTAAAGAAAACAAGGTCTTTTGTGTACTTTTGAGGGGAAAAACAACTTTAAATCAAAGCTTTTGTATTTGCTTTAAGTACCAGAGAGAAGGAAAGATTCCAGATGCCCAGAGAGCATCTGATAAACACTTGGCTTCTGCAAACCCACCCAAAAAAACCTCAAGTTCCCCAGTGCTAAAGCCTCACAGTCCCCTCCCTCCCCTCTTTGCTTTAAGCAACATCAAAAATAAATCTTAAAAGCAAAAATACTTTCTTTTTTATGTCTTTTTTTTATCGTTAGTGATGCTCTGTTAAGGGGAGGACAAAAACAAAGAAGTCACAGCTGCCTGTTCAGAAATGCTACAATTTTGCTTTCAAACACAGAGCCCACCCCTCACATTGTAATCATTAGGAAACAAAGCTGTGCTGGGGAAAACAAAAAACGATATCGCTGCTGCTGCGGAAAGACTTTTCTGATTTTAGTCATCGTTCAATTGAAGATCAATGTAGTCCTTTACAGAATGAGCAGGTTTCATCACGTGGTGGTCCATGAAACCATTTCATATCCAGTATATAGTTTCATAAAAGTAAAGCCCTAAGGAGTTTGTCATGCAACAGCAGCAATATAAATGTCAAATATGAGAGCTTGGCGTTCAACCACTGGGCTTGAGAGTATTCACACTGGCAACTAATACATTCACCAACTTCAATTTTGTCATGACAGGGCTTAAAAAGAAAGTGTTACATAAGGATTTGCAAAAACGCTCCTGTTATTGAATCCACCTTGCATTTCCACACCGTTAAACTGAATGTGAAACACTCGGGGAGGGGGAAGAAAATGATAGAAACTATTGTTTTGCACCAATGCCCACAAATTCAGTGTTATCCTTGGACCTGCTGATTGTGTATCAGCTAGGTAACAGCAAATGTTGCTATCAAAACTGTTGTGACCCAGCCTCTGATGCATTAGTCCTGTGCTGCAGCAGCATGCAGGGGAGGAAACCAGTTTGTCATCTACCAGCCTCAGCGGCCGATGGGTTTACAGTATTCACCAGCCCAATATGATTATTTATGTAAAAGAACCTCCAGACATAAGCTGTCTGTGAGCAAACGCCCCAGCAACAGCCATAATGTAACAGCATGAGGCTGCTGTTCATCTATCATGCTGTTTGTGTGGTTGCAGGCTAACATCCATGAATCAGTACGGGGGCTTGTGTCTTTAGCCGTCTCCTCGTATTAATTCTGCTCATGTATTATTCACGGTGAACAGGGAAAAACAGTCACGCAATATTTAAATAAAGCTGCCCTTTTTATTGCAACGTTCACATTAAAAATAAACGTTCACATTCAGGATGGTTTTTAAGGAGCCATGTTTCAACACACCTCTCAGCAGGACAGAGAGTGCGTGTGTTGTCTTTTTCCCTTGCATAACGGATGTTTAAATAAAGTCGGGTAACTACTAAATTCATTGATTTGTGCTCGTACTCTGCTGCATGACAGAAGACAGCAGGCTATGAATGGATGAGTGCACATGGGAGTAAGTAAGGCACTTAAGTGACGACAACAGTGTAAGTGGACAGAACGATGGCTGGTGTAAGTGCACCATTGTAACATTAAAAAGAGACCAACCTCACTGCCGAAGATGAAAATGGTCTCCAAGAACACTGGTTCACAACAGCTTTGATACTTGTTTGCACTGCAGCCTCAGTTTCGACAGGAAGTGCTGTCTTTGTGAGATACATTTTAGGAAAAGCAGGCTGAGCTCATACGCAGGATGCACGGTCCATTCTGAGTTTGGTGGAAAACAATATTGTTTCTCAATTAATTAAAAAAAAAAAAGAATGAGGCAGCTCTCTTTGTGAAAAGGTGGGGAAATGCTTAAAAAAGGCTTTTACATCCATTTGACAGGCTCTGAAAATAAGTGAGAAATGTGAAACTAAAGAGTTGCCTGAAGCCTGTGTGCAAGCGCTGATGTCTGTGCAAAAGCCTGGTGTGTCCTGCTGTCCTGGCGGAGACATAAAACTCAGATTAGAAGATGGATCTTACTTTTTTGATGCAGTAAAACCAAAATTTTTTATTTCAAAGCATCTCACCTGTTTTAGGTGCTGTCCTGTTGGCGTCCTGGTTTCTCCTCAATCTCCTCCACGTCACAGTCAGCACTGGACGAGTGGAACTCGGCCACGTAGAGGCTCTTGTCGATGCTGCTGGGAATGGGCTTGATGTCGGTCACCAGCTGGTCTTCGATGGCCTTCAGGTTGAAGCGGTCATCTGATGTGATCAGGTTGATGGCCAAACCCAAGTGACCAAACCTCCCTGAGAGTGAGAGAACACGTTACGAGTCCAGGTAAAGCTAAATAAATGGGCTCTGAGTTTGTCACACCTGGACAAAGGAAAATGTAAAATAACCACCCTGCTACGAGAGCTCATGGAACATAGCGAACTTGCCACTTCCCTGGTCAGGGTGAATAAAATGACACTGATGCTATGCACTCCAATGTTAGTAATATTGTAGATTTTACATAGTGGGGGAGGGGTTATGTTACAGATGGCTCCAGTGCGCAATTGAGCCATGATTTTCGGCCCACTCAAAAAATGTTTAACGGTCTAGCTCCACAACTCAGGACTATATAGTTAACACTCTTCTCACATTATTTCAGCAGGTATTTTCTAACATGTGTAACGTGTTTCGAAAGACTTTACCCAGACTTAAATTTCTTTTAGCTATTCTTAAACAAGACTGGCTTTGCTGACAGTGCTAGTCCAAAGTAGAATGAAAGCCATTTCGGATCCTGTGTCCTGTTATGTTGCCAAAAGATTACCACAGTGAAGAACATACAGGGCAGATGGAACGGAACTTATGTCATCGCACAGAGAAGAACAGGTAAACATAAACACATTACTTAATGCATCTCTTTGAACAACAAACATTGAATTACTAGAAGCTACAGATTCTTAGTGCGTTTGTACTTTAATGTTCATCATGACTTTGCTTTTCTCTTCTAAATGCTGTTTTCAACCCACTTCCCATAAATGTGACAGTGAAGCTTTAAGATAATGCAGCAATGCACATTAAGGAGAACACAGTGTACCTGATCTTCCAATACGATGGAGGTAAGTCTCAGCATTCTTGGGGAAGTCGAAGTTGATGACTACATTGACAGCCTGGATGTCAATACCTCTGGTGAAGAGATCTATATTGGAAGACAACAGAAAATTTGAGTTTCACCTAGGATAACTAACTAACTAACTAAAGATGTGCGAGTATTTAACAGACACTCACCAGTGCAGACCAGATTCCTGCACAGTCCATTTCTGAAGTCGTGGAACACACGGTTTCTGTATTCCTGAAAACAAACAAGGCGAAAAGCTATTTGCAAAGACACAACCAACACATTCAAAGGTACAGTAAAGATTTTTGGACACTTTGCCTTCAGTACTCAGCTTATAGAATGACAGGAACAGAGAGGGTGGACTAAATACAACCAAGACCCCTAAACCGTTCAGCTATCAGGACGCCCTGGTATGAATATAATTCATATCGGCTCAAATCATATTTAAAACACAGAATTCTTACAGTTTAAGAAAGGTTAGATGTAAGACTGTTTTAGACTTTTTAAAGCCAGGATGAACTTGTAGAAAAAAATTGCCCAAATGTTGCCTGGTGGAGGATGAGGGAGGAGGAGACCAAGGAAATACCAGGCCTTTGTTGGCAATTTTGTGTTTCTCATTCAGCATGTGGGGTCCCACTGCCTTTATTTCCATCATGCTGAGTTTAAAAAACATTTTGCATGAAATACCCTGAGCCTTGCATATATTGCCTCGTACCGGTTACAGCCATTCCATGAAATCTTGGTAAAATGTCAGTTTTCATTGAATTTTCATTTGCACTAGTCCATGTCATACAATTATGCAAGAGGTATTAAAAAATACATGCTTTTACAATACAAAACCAGAAAAACATGATTCATTAAATCCTACTTCTGAAGCCAAAGATTTTGACATTTTAATACACGCCTAATTTTTGGATTATTGAATTCAATGTCTTTTAAGACCATTTAAGGAGCTGTGAAAATAATCATGCAGCATTTGAAAATATTAAAAAACACACATCCAAAGGCAACAATTCTCTCAGCGGTCACTTGTCCTCACCTGCATCATCTTGGCATGGATGTAGAAGCAGGAGTAGCCCAGCTGAGTGATCTTCTTGGCCAAGAGCTCCACCCTCTGAGTGGAGTTACAGAAGATAATCGACTGGTTGATCTGAAGCTGTGACGGAGAGAGAGGGGTAAAAAAGAATATGTTTCGGATCACTACATCAACCTTGTGGCCAGTGGTTATTAAAGATGTTCTAAGATTAACAAATTCCCACACTTGGATGCTACCATAGTTACTTTAAAAAAACAATATAGTCTCAACACAGAGATGAGAAGAAGTGCTTTTCTGCAAGGCTGGCAGTTTAAAATGCATGGACGGTGAATATGGAGGGAGTCAGTTACCCTGGAGAACAGTGTGTTTAGGCAGTGGACTTTCTGCCTTTCCGTGACGTAGGCGTAGTATTGAGTAATGCCCTTCAGAGTGAGCTCCTCCATCAGGTTTATCTCATAGGGTTTCTGAAGGTGCTTGGCCTACAGCAAGGACACATGGAGAATAAATAGATTAGCGTCTACAATTAAAAGCTCAGACAGCAAGTAGACGGCAAAGTTTTGATAAATGTTCAAGCATGAAAGACTTCACTCAATTCAGTAAAGAAATGTGTTGTTATTTGGTCAGTTTATTTTTTTCAATGTACTGCAAGAGTTTAATATCGGCTCTGCTTAAATGAAATCAGAAGTATTTATGTAGTTCTTACAAAATATCCATCAGCATAACTCCAAAGAACACTGTAAAAGACTTCTACAGAATCTAAACAATCAAACCCTGCGACTGTCGGCTAAAATGCCTCAGACGAGGACAGCTCTGGAAAACTAAACAGACAACACAAACACAGATCTGGGCACCGTGTGAGAACAGCTTGGTCTGCAGTGTGAACCAAGCGGTGCCAAATGGCCTCGAGCCATCGGGCTGGCTGAGTGGTGCAGCAATTAGCCGACTACTCACCATGAACTTCTGCACGCTGATGGGGAAGGTTGCAGAGTAGAGCAGGATCTGCCTGTTCTTGGCCAGGAAGCTGATGATATCTTCGATGAGCACCACAAAATCCTGAGACAGCAGCTTATCCGCCTGAGAGGGAGCAGACACAATTTAACACGGAGAAAGCAAAGCTGCGGAATGAAACAGACTTGTTATAAACTCTGATGGAAATAAGATGCATTTGAAAACACATCCTACTGATTATGAACAGATTATTATCATTGTTATAGTTTTATTCAAGTTTACCTCATCCATCACCATCATCTGGACCCTATCCACTTTTGCCACTCCTTTCTTTATCAAGTCCAGGATTCTACCAGGCGTGGCGATGACCACATGCACTGATGTGGAAAAAAGGAGAGAAAAGGTGAAACATTAAAGTGTACTTTTAACCTCATTGAAGTGCACTGTTAACAAGTATCAGAAAGGTGCATTTATTAAACACAAGCTGACTTCCACAACATGCAGACTCACAATTATGTCAGTCAACTCAGATGAAGCCATTTAATACACATTTTCAATGACACCCCCCAAATATAAAGTTTAAAAGTTTGACCAGGGCTCAGCAGGTTCAGCGTAACAGCGGCATTCATGCAATATAGTAAACAAGCTGACTGCACTAACAGATCGGGAATGTACAACATTATTTTTCCAACACTAGACATCAAACAAAAGCCAGAGACTGTGTCGTATTAAGTATCTGTGGGCTGTAAATTCCCTGCCTTCAAGCAGCAGAGAGAGAGAATAACGTTATCTTAGAGCCTTACGGTGGACACTTTCTCACACACAGCACACTGACTAGCAAAAAAAGGGGGTATCTGAGGGGTCTCTGACAATTCTAATCTCTGATTTCCAAGGTGCAGCCCTGACTTGTTTCTGATATTTGTCAGCATGACACTGTGTGTGCAGTAGGTAGTCGCACTTTTTGGACAAAATGCCATGAAGTAGGTCAGTGAGACACTGAGGCTTCTTACCGGTCTCATCGAGACGCATGATGTCATCTCGCAGGTTGGTGCCCCCGGTGGTGGCCATGACTTTGACTCCCCCCAGGTGTTTGCTGATCTGGATGGAGATCTGGCTCACCTGCAGGGCCAGCTCACGGGTGGGCACCATGACAAGTGCTAGGGCATGAAAATGTACAGAATGCAATGTTGATGGATGGTTAAAGACTCCACAGAGACAACTATTAGGCTAAACAGCTTTACGGTAAGACAATATTAGGAGGGACACTGTTAGGGTACAGATTAGTTTAGATTCGGAGACAAGAAAAGAAGCACGAAAGAAGAAAAATGAGTGTGATGACCAAGAGGCAGAAGAGCTTGATGGTAAAGGATAGAGGACGAGAGAGTAAAGCTTCCATTGGAAAGGTAGCTGTATGAAGCTGCAGGCAGTGTCTCACCCTGTATGTGGTCCTTTTTCAGGTCTATTCTCTCCAGCAGTGGGATGAGATAGGCTCCACTCTTTCCTGTTCCATTCTTGGCCCGAGCCAGAATATCCCGTCCAGACAGGGCGATGGGAATGCTCTCCTCCTGCAAGGAAACAAAAATAATATATTAAGTCTCATTGTGTGACTGCACCTTGGTATCATACTTAATCGTAATGTTGCGACAAATCTCTCATTCGCAAAATGATTTTTGCACTCGACCACTGACCAGGGTTATCCCTGCTTATCTAACTCCAAGTGGGCCATGTTTGTTTTATTGAATTGTCAACAATTCCAACAAGATGCAAAGGCTTAAAAACAAAACAAAACAAAACAAAAAAAACCCCCACTT
This sequence comes from Epinephelus awoara, assembly GCA_035609425.1. Lineage (NCBI taxonomy): Eukaryota > Metazoa > Chordata > Actinopteri > Perciformes > Serranidae > Epinephelus > Epinephelus awoara. Next base: position 26,132,170 of record CM069310.1, on the reverse strand, counting down.
TTAGTAGCAACTGCTTTCAAAAGCAGAAATTCCTGTTTCATCTATTTAACCAATCCAAACTGCACATTATTATAATATACATACTTTATTTGTTTATATTTTTGAATAAATAAATACACATATTATTGCACTGTTCTACAGCCTGTCTGATCACAGCATGTGTCTCCCAAATATGTTGCACATCAGCATTGATGTGGTTACTGTAGTTACTGCAGCAGCAAAAGGCACATTTGCCTCTATGAGTAGTATCAAAACATTTTTAATTATGTCCCTGTGGCCTGAGAAATAAACAGTTATCTGTCCCATAAGAAAGTTGATGGCATTCTTTTAAAAGGTTTACTATGCAGGATTGTCATTACTGTTTGTCAACACACTCACTCATGAAAGTGAAAGTAAAAGCCAACTCCACATTCACTCTTGATCTATTTGTGTGTCTCTTGGTCTTTGGTCACTACCTTTTATCTAGCCTCAGCCTCACCTGAGTGCTTTGGAGCTACATGCCCAGTCATGTCCCGAACACAGAGAACAGAGTCTGCACATTAAAACACCACCACACACTTCTGGTGGGTCATAAGTGGTGAGTAAGAGGAATTTCTTCTGTATGGGTCTACACACTGTTTTTAAAAGGAAAATCCTGCACAGTATATCTCTGATAACACTAGGCCTCAGACAGAAGAGGAAAGAGACATTATAGAGGCATAATAGGCTATTTTTTTTAATATCTTTAGACTAGGACAGTAACTCAGTGTGGGGAAGTTTAAAACACGGTCATAATTTCAACGGTCTAGCACCTTCTTAACAAACCAGCTAGCCAGATGAGACAGTTGAGGAGAAGGTGAGGGTTAGTCCAAGACTCCCATTACAAAATTAACTGAAATACAGAGAAATAACCTAATGAGTTAAAATAAACTTAATTCTGTTGGTGCTCTTTTTCACATTTGACAGTCAGCACAGGACACACGGTGCAAATGACATTGAACCAGCATGGCCAAAAATACAGAGCTGGTTCATCAACACAGCTGATGGGATGTCGTGTATACTCTCCAGAAAACACAAACCCGTGCATAACATTTAAGTAGTCACTCTAAAAGGTGCACGCACAAATTGTGTACGCAGCGCATGCCACGCATGTTTTGCAGCCTCAAATAGTCCTGGGAACACCCTGTTGACACTGCGTTGTAGCTGCACCTTTTCATTAAAAAGGCTGTGAGGGTGCTTCACATGTTTGACTCTGAAAACGTTAATGTATTTAATGCTATTAAGCACTACACTAAAATACACTTGAATGGAGTTAAGGTAAGCCAAAAAGCTCAAACATATATCTATCTGCAAGTCAAACTCAACAAGACTATAGCCATGGAATATCCTGGTTGCCTTACGGTTAAGTAGTAAACCAAGAACTGCAGCATACCTGGCTTGATTAAAAAAGGCTGCCACCTCCCATTTAAATATTCACAGAAAAAGACTTAGTTAATGAAGGAAATATACTATATATGCACTATAAATATATACACACACAAACAAAAAAGAAAAGGCCTACCTGGATAGGGGAAGGTTTCTCCCAACCCATCTCAAAGATGCCCATCAGGAGTTCTCTTTTGAGACAGTAATCTTCAAATTCATTCCCCTTTGTGGATGTCACATCCTACAGTGGACACAGAATGGTTAGGATGACATTAGAGAACTGATTTAAGATACAGTAAGATGAGAGAAACCGTCAATAAGTTGGACTCACTGAGGTTTTGACCCTGTTGTCTTTGGGAGGGAGCTTTAGGCTCTTTTTCCAGTCATCTCCAAACTTGATGCCTCCTCCGTCCTGAGCAGCACCGCCTGCTATCTGGGGTGCACCCAAAGCCTTTCCTTGAGTTGTGGGTGCTGGCTGGACTGAAGCTGGTTTGGTCTGTCCTCTGAGCTGCCCATTCTGCTTGTTCAGTCCCATGACGACAGGGCCAACGTTTTCTGTTCTGGCGGTTGCCATTTTTCCTGTTTTCCTTGCTTAATTTTTTTTTCTGCAAAGTATTAGATTTTTGCCTCTTAGGTTTTCTTTTTAAAAATTCTCTTCAAAAGTAAAAAAGTTTAATAAAGCATTAACAAACAATATTCTCTATTCTTTAAGTCCAAAGCTTTTACAACAGAAGTCAATTCGTAGTATTTACATATACACATGTACGTGCAGTTCGGTCCCCTTCAACAACAGAGTGACTGACGTACAAAAACAACAACAACAAAAAAACAAGTCTTTACACAAAAGCTCTTCAAAATGAAGAGAAATTTGCATTCATATGCATGAATATACTTGCCCACAATATAGAAAAATTATATGTGAACAAGTATCAAAGCGGTTCAAGTCCTGAAATAGAACAACTAAGGCAATCTGAACTTGGGGAACAGCCTCTTCAATATAATCTTAGTTCAACGCTTAAACTTCTGTTTCTAAATTGAACAATATTTCCTCTTTCCACTTTGAGTCCACAGAGTTGCTCAATATCCCTGTCCTTGAAAAAAAAAGGATGTCCAACTTTGTACAAGTTTTTCCCCAAAATCATATAGTCTGTAATGCTCTTCGTTTATTTCCACTGTGTGGATAAATGTCGCTCCACTGTGTGAAAAACAAAACAAAAACAAAAAAACTGGATCCTGAATTCACAAGTACAAGGGGTTATCTAGTCCAAAGCCAAAAAGCTTTAAACCCCTTTTGAGTCCTCAGTGTGCGTTTCCTCTCTCCTCCAGGTGTTTAACCTTCTCCTTCCTGAAACAACAGGTCTTCAGGTCAGTGTGTGAAGTGTACGAGTGTGGCCGTGATCAACCCGCTGCCTCCTCAAAGTCAGCCAACAACTCAGACTTGTAACCTAAAAAACAACAAATCCAACCAAAAGGTTTTAAAACAAACCGTGAACTGTTGATTAATCACACAGGCAATCAACACAAAACTGACTTCAATCTGAAACCCTGTTAAAGTAATTCATTAAATAAAAAGTTCCAAAGATCTTTTTATTCTGTCTTGTAAAATGCAAATTTATAGTGCTTTCTCAGTTTTATATTACGAATCAAATACTAAGATCCTGGAATTGTTAATCAGACTAAAAGTGGGGCTCAAACTAACAATTTTCATTGTCAGTTGATCTACATTTAATGTCTCTTATTAATTTGGTTGATAAAAAAGTCAGGAAATCGAGGGGTAAATTTCCTACACCTAGATGCCCGATTTGTCTGGCCGACAGTCAATTCTACTATAGCTAAGACACACCTTAAATGGTTACTTAACTACTACAATAGGTGCAATTAATTATGAGTCCATGACTGTCTAAAAATATGTAATATGACACCTCGACACATGTTGAATATTTCGGAGTTGTGAACTGTACTGCACAAAAGGGAGATGTTCCTTTCTCAGATTGATTAATATGAATCATTTTCAACACCTGTAAAGATAAAAACCATGCACACAGTAAAGGGGAGTTTTACATTTTTTTGTATATATACACTTTGTGTATTACTCTGCACTTCTGATTTGTTGCTAAACTGCATTTTACTGTCTCAGCACCTGTACTCCAGCAACAGAAAAGTGGTATATTATCGAGGTGGTCTGAAAAATTAAACAATTTTGTGTGGCAGAAATGTTTCTCTCCTTAGCTATGATGTTACTAACCTTGCACACCCCTGTATATTAGTTTTTTAGTTGCAAAACCAATTTCAATATGTCTATTTTTGTCTCTGGTTGCTTGTCATTGCTGACATGTTACAGACTAAACAAGTATTGATGATGAGATATCAAGCAATAATGAAAACAAAAGTTGAAACTTTGACAACAAACAAAACCTCGCTAGCCCTCGAGCCGATCATTATCTGATTTCTGGAGTTACCTGATCATTCAAGTGGTCATGTGAACAGCATAATCCGATAGGCTTTATCAGATAAAAGCCATTATCTGATTATGAGAAATCAGATAAACACATCTAGCTTTTCCCCCCATTAGTCAGATTATTCGGTGCATGTATCCCCTTTAATCTGGTTTCTTTTGGGTTTTACTATTTTATACTCCCACTCCACTCCATTTTAGAGATAAATATTGTACTTTCTACTCCACTGTTAATCTGACAGCTTTTCTTTCCTTACAGATAAAGATTTTACATAACATAATATATTTTTATATTCTAGGTGTTTAAATTGTCACTTTCATTTTATCTTACTTATATGTTATGCACTTTGTGTGACAAGTTTATATACAATACACTTGTATATTGCACTTTGCAGTACTTTTACTCCGAATCTACCCAAAGTATGTAAAATTGGCTCCACACTGATAACCTACACATTAGAATGCTCTCACATGCATTTGTTAATGATAAAAACAAACAGTACTGTAAGAATATAAGCTGTCAGCATGATGAGTGTGTTTTTCAAGGATATGAGTACCTACTATGACAGGAAGTTTGAGTTTTATGTCATATACTTGAGGAGAACTGAATCATGTAAACCAGGTTTTTCTGATTATCAGATTATTGAAGTGCATGTAAACGCGTCAAATCGGATTATTACCAGCTATCTGATTATTGTGCGCATGTAAACGTGCTCAGTGACAGGCTTTAACAGCTAGCCTAATTAGCTAAATGGTTTGGTTTGAGTTTGCACAGGTGAACCTGCCAGGTGGAAATCTTCTGAGGCCGATTAGCGAAGCCCAAACTGCCTGGACTTAAAATAAGACTGACCTACAGTTAAGACTCTAAATCTGCCCGAAACAAATTCAATAACTGCAGAACATACATTGTGATAAACTCTAAGTCGGTTAAAGTCGCTGATGACTATGCTAACTCTGAGTTTATTTACTTCGGCTACAATCTGACGGCTCGTATTTAAACCGCTCGGGTTTCCATTCACTTCAACTTCAAATTAATGACGTTATTTTATTTCCAAACCTTTTCTACACATCGGTTAACATTTATAAACTTTAACATATTCAAACCATCTGTGTGCCCATGTTAGGTCGAACTCATCTTCCTTCATAAGCCAATAAGCTAACAACGCTACCTTACTGCGTCTCGGGGGAAACAACATTTGAGCTACTGAGTTAAAGCTAAGCCACTGTTAGCTCTAAGCTAACTAACCGCTGAGCCGCTTCGACACACGCAGACTTTTAACGAGATTTTAAATACGAAATATGGCAATGTATGTGTACAGTTTATCTACTACAATAATACGCGTCGTTAACGTTGCGTTCTTTGTATTTCCATCGTTAACGCGATGTGACACAATTAGCAAGCTCGTTAGCCTCCAGGCTAATTTAGCACAAATAACTCCACTCGCTAACGTTAGCTATATGCTAGCCAGCTCACAACTCGGATTTTTTAAAGGAAAATGGACGCTTCCGTGCCACCGCAAACCTACCTTAGTTTCTCTGGTAAGTTGCAAGGTGTACACGATGTGCGGTTGATCAACTACTTCCTTTGTAATTCGCTTTAGTAACAGATTTTTTCTTGAAATAAATCGCCTCTATTGTGTTTCTTCTTCCTTTAAATCAACATGGTCGCCTTCTTCTTCGTCTTCTCTTCCTCGGCGTCTCCCTCCTGTTTATTACATGTGACACTCCACGACGCTACTGCCACCTGCTGTCACACATGGATACTGCGTGGATTATTTTGGTACATTTAAAGATAAATTTATATTTTCATGACAGTTGTTTCCGAAAGTGGTTGAAACTGTAGGACAGTGGCTTACAAAACAACACTTGAGGATATTAAATGTACCAAAGTGTAAAGATGTCATTTTAGGGACGGGAACCAAAACCTTGTGAATATGAAAAAAATAAATCCTTAAATCATTGTGATCTTTACAAAATTATACAAGTGTATTTAGAGGGCCTGGATCCTTATAACCAGAAACCACGTATGATTTATTTATTTGCTGCCTGTTTGTCAAATTCATGCGAAACGGCTTTAGGTTTATGAATGTAATCTGTTTTATGAATCCACACAATTGTTCCATTCGTTTCTGTCCATCCATCCGTCTCGTAACACTTTTTATCATTGCGTAATCCATCATGGTAAGCATTAAGTCTGCATTCACTTTGTTGTTGTGAGGTGATACTGTTAAAGTGAATGAACTACATAACTTATGTTATACCAGTTTCAAGAGTGTGCTAATAGATTCCCATACCATACAGAAAGAATTAGAACAATAGGTGTCTGAAACAGTAGGGAACAAATGAGATTTCTAAAATATAAAATAATGATGTAAAGTATATATGATTTGTTGTAAGATGGCTAAACATGCAAAACTTTAACCTGGGTAGTTCAATGCTTTCGTCTGCAGGAACTCCCACTACACACACTGTTATAGTAAAAGACTGATATAAAAAAATCCAAAGACAGATTATAGTTATTACTCATGATAATATTTTACTGTCATTGTTAAAACACAATCCACAGACAGTAAAAGAAGTCGTGAACTGGTTAATAAAGCTGTATAAAGATTGTCCGCGTGCAATAAAGAGTCAGTGAGTTAACATGAAATGAACAGCAGCGGCAGACAGATTTGATCTCTCCTCTACAGACGGACTTCAGTGAGAGGCCATAGTGGAGTGGATCCAGTCAGTGAACTGGCAGACCTGTGGAGAATGATTTAATATCACAAATGAGATAAGATTCAGCTGGTGTGGTTTAGAAATTATTGTGACACACATGCAAGAAGAGTGTTGGAAGTCAGAGAGGACACATTGGCTACTTTAGGATGTTGCACTCGGATAAATGTTTATATATAAATCAGGTATAATTAAGGTCAAAGATTTGAAGATACTTTCCTCAGATATTACATTTTGAGTCAAAATTACCTTCAGGTATGACTCATTATGACACAACACAGCTGAGCTTTGCAAAGGTTAGTTATCCATTAAGGCTCTCACTGCAGTACAGGAGTTTAAAGTTTAATTTAAATAATGGCATATAACCATCTGAACAACAATTCAATACATGATTCATGTCACAAAGCATGACACAAACTCACAAAATCCTCAAGAGATGGCAGTAAATAATGTCACCTTCTGAAGTGCTGTAGTTAGTTCTACTTCTCAACTAACAAAATGCCTGTGCAGGTTGGATTGTTTTAGATTTGTTAAAAGCTTAAGTAGTTACTTTTTACACAGACAACTTGAGTGCACCCACCTTGGCATAGACACCAGGACGATTCTCTTCAGCACAGCCCCATCCCCAGGACACTACACCCTGGAGCTCTCCATTACACACCAGAGGGCCACCAGAATCCCCCTGATGGAGAGAATGAAAAGAAATAGCAATCACAATTTACAACACTATTACAAAAATGTAATGAGAGTAATAGTTACGGTAAAAAGATGTAAGAAAAAAGGAAGCAAAAAGATAAATATTGAGAGTGATGTTACGTCTTGTTATAATCACACAATCTATCTGGTTATAGTTTATTTTTGACTGTGCTGACCTCCAAGCTGAAGAATGTAATGTGTTGAAGTTCAGAGCACCTCCTCTTTCATTTCTTCTTCTGCTGCTGTCCCTACGATAAACCCCTTTCACCCCTTCGTCTTTCCCATATTGTCTGAGGGAGGTGGGTGCTATTTCCTCTGGCACATTTGTGATCCTAATCCGTCCCATTATCTCTTGTATTTTCTGTCTGTCACAGCCTTTAGACACAGTGATTTCCACACACTGGCACTTGGACATAGTTGCTTTGACAGTGAGTGCTGCTAGCTTAAAGCTCACTTCGGTTTTGTGTATTTTATGTGTAAGAGCTGGAGCAGGCAGTGCAATTAATATGAAGGTTCTGTTTTCATTTTTGTTTGTCAGGTATGTCTTACTGTATATTTATGTTAGATTCCATGGTTAACATTTTGCTGTGGCTGTGTCTCTGGGAGAGAAACCCAATCGCCAAACAAATGTTGGCACTGTACGTTTCTGCAAACCACAGATACATTACATTTCTACATTATTATGTAGTGGATACACTGAAACTTTACATTTGTGACATTTCAACACCACTGTGGTTAACATGGGGTTATGTTTAGGTACAAAAACTTGTGTATAGTTTTGTGCTTTTAAATTTGGCTTAAAAAAACAACCATTTTCCGTGGCACTGTCCCCAGTGTAGATAAAAAACACCCAAGTCTGGGGGCTAAAAACAGCTGGAAAAACAGCATTGGTTTGCTACAACACAACTGGTTTTGTTGTTTGTTGGTCTACAACAGTGGTGCAGCTTAGAAGGGGTCTTGCCTAGATGTCGTGCAGATGGCTATCTGCACCTCCTGACAGAGCTGGAGTGGGCAGTGTAACTGAGATGGAGGTTCTGTTTCCCTTTTTGTTTGTCAGAATGGATGGAGGTGAACCATCAACAGATCTCAGTGTCATGGCGTCTTTCTTATTTAACCAACACAATGCAGAAGTCCACCGGTTACATACAGACACATAGGCCTCTGTAAGAAGATGACAGTTGCAAAACAGACTTGAAACAAAAGCAGATAAAGGAATGGCCAATAAGTGGGCAATATTAAAAACATGAGTCCACACTATGTCTATGAACTCGAATGACATGAAATGGAATTAAATCTAATGGCCATCAAAAATCTAATCGAGCAGTTGTCTTATATATATTTGTCTTGTCTATATATTTCTGCTGTCATGTACCTGGCAGGAGTCCTTTCCTCCCTCGAGGAAGCCGGCGCAGAACATAGAGGAGGTGATCCTGTTGGGGTAGGAGCGCTCACAGTCCTCCTGAGGCAGGATGGGCAGATCCAGACAGTGCAGGCATTTCAAACAACCGACTGGATCACACGAACAGAATCAAGAGAGACATTTTAATCGGGCTTATCATCTTGACACCTGTAGTCTGACCTTTGACCTGCGACACTGATAAAACCCTTCTCAGGTAATACACTCTTCTGTGATCCCAGACTTACAGGGGCTCTGGGTGGCTCCCCATCCAGAGACCAGACACTGGGTGCCTGCGGGGGCACAGCTGCGGGGCAGAGCGATGGGTTTGACGTACTGATTGATCTCCGCTGGCTCAGCAAGTTTGATCAGCATGATGTCATTGTTGATGGTGTAACGGTCATACTCTGGGTGGGGGATGATGACGGCAGGAGCGATGAACTGCTCGGGGCCATCCTTATAGCTGATGTGGTGCTCACCCAGACGCAGCTCAATATCCTCACCCCTGAGAGGCGGAGTGGAAACATGGAGAGAGATGATTAGAACAAAAGTCATCTGAAAGTACAATAAGTTAGGAATAAATCAGTCCTGAACTTACTTATAGCAGTGTGCAGCAGTGACGACCCAGCGGTCATTGATCAGGGTTCCTCCGCAGTAGTGCCAGCCGTTGTTGAGTGACACCTGCCAGGGGACGGAGTGGTCCCTGCACTCGTAGCCGCCTACGATCTTATCGTCAAAGCCCAGGGCAGCTGTGTAGGTGGCAGCAAGAGAGGAGAGGGCACAGACACAGGAAAAGTGTGTGAAATAATTAGAACACTCCTGTCAAATGTTTTTTTGCTTGTTATTTGAATCAAATATAAAAATTGTCATGGTCTGGCAAAGGTCATGACCCTGAAATGTACCGTACACTTTGGAAGATGTGTAAAAATGAGCATACAAAAGAAAACTTCTATTCCAAACTCTTGAGAAAGTCCCTTTTAAGCTATCTGGCAAAACTTTAGTGCAAACGCTTTATTTCCACTCAGACTTACCACTGGTGCCCACCAACACGAGAAACGCAAAGAGCAACATTATGGCTGTGGTTTGGTTTGTCTGCAGACAGGAAGGTATCTCACTTTGCACCTCAAATTTAAAGTGTGCTTGCTCCCCCCACGTTAACATCACTGACAGCTGATAGTGAGGAGGGACCAATAGAAGATGCTGAAGAAGAAACACGTCAAAAACATTATATGGGAACTCTGACAACTGTGACAACAGTGCAAACATTTGAGCCTACATGAGGGATGGGAAATGTCAAGCTGTGTAAAATAACATCTATTCAGATGTTACTCTGCCAGTGGGGTTAAGTGTTATAATGTTTGGGTTTGGACCGTGTTGCAATGTTATTCCACCAGTTATATAACCTGCAATACATGTGTACAGTAATAATAGCAGTCGTCTATCCATGAAAACCCAAATAAACCTGTGTTTCTACACAACACATGCTAACACAACCACAATATATGAAATGGCCGATTAAATTACATTTCTGATTGTTACACATAATCTTAAGAGGGTCATGAGGTTTATCAGGTGGCTGCACGGTACAGGTTGTGCTAACATACGAGGTAACACGCTGCTCAGACCAGTCCTGGTTAATAATCATATGTCCAGAAGCTTCAAATAAGCACAGGCAATCTTTGCAGCTTTGATTTAATTCAAACTTTAAATATAACAACACAGTGTTAAATATTTATATGAACAAATATTAAGAATTAATTTACAGTATAACAAGTTGCTTTCATAACTCACATCCACATACTGCTGGTAAACACAAGGTAAAGGCCTCTTTATGGATCGGTTGTAAACACTTTACATACTGGCTAAACCAGATCATATATTTAATCCAATAATAATAATAACAATAATATACAGTGCATCTCAAATCTTTTCTGTGTGCAAGTACACCTTTAATCCTGATCAGTTTGTGCAGTAATGTAGGGAAAGCTTTTCTTCATAGTCTTCAGCAGCACTTTAAAGTCATAATCTTGAAGATCTGTATTTAAATAAATGTCTGTTAAGTCAGTTCTCAACCTGGGGTCCTTGAGGGAGTTTCAGAGGGTCCCCAGAAAAATGGGGAATAGCTTATTTTCACTATTTAATTCACTACAGAAGTGAGCCCAATGAAAGTAAGAGTCATAACAATGACTATTCTGATTGTAGGTTTCACCTCCTCCACAGTTACCTCCTCAAATCTAGATGACAACTATAGAATTCTGGGCTTAATCATATCCAACGAAACAAAATCTTATCAAAAAAGGGTCCATGACCTGATGTGTGTCAATTTAAGGGTCCTTGACATGTAAAACAGTGTTAGGTCTCTATCTATTGTTGAATGAGGTAACACAATGGCCCACTGATGGGCGGACTCACATTTGCAATAATATGAACTGGGTATTTGTGGTGTCACTCCCAGAAAAAAATCACAAGGGCCGCACAGTCACTAATAATTCGCTCTAGCACACACCAAAACATACACACACTATGCTGTGGTGACCCTTAGATCTAACCAGCAGGGCTTGTAAAACAAGCTGATACAAAAGAATTCACCTGCCTGGTTACAAGCTTTCAGGCCGTTACACACCAGGGACATTTCTTTCGTGCAATTATAAGGAATGAAGTCAATTTTTCTGAGCTTCTAAACTGCAACTTAAGGCATCTGTACTTATGAGAATTAGTAAACAACAACAAGGACGCTCTGTAGTCCAAACCGAGACGGCAAACTTCACTGCTCCCTTCAACCTTGACAAAGGTAGCCCATAGAGTGCTGCAGGGTTGACGCGTTTTTGTAAGCTGACGAGGAAGTTAGTGTTGCCCTGTTTCCCTCATCAAAAAGCCACTGGCATTTTTCATTGGATTTTGGATTACTGTAGAAAATGAGCTCTGTGGCAAACAAAATTTTATGATACTTTTACGTTTTTCAGCAAGATAATCTTCACAAATGAACTTTTATGATTTTTGAAGTGAAAATGCAATCACCGTTAGTTTAATAGAACTACAATAGAGTTGCAAGATTTTTTTTTAAGATATGTTTTGGGGCATTCAGGCTAGACTGTAAAGCTGCATTCAGTGTGATGTCGCTCTGTAGTCTCATTTAGACACGGTCAATTTTTATCACACCTGAAGACCTAAAATTCACATCAGGCATCTAACCAGAAACCCATTCAAAAAACCACCTGACTTTGAGACGAGGGAACCATGAGTCGGGTAAAATGCTAATTCATTTTCGGGTTTTAGGACTCATTCCTGCAGCACTCAATACCAGATACACCTTCTCCGCTCTCACCTTTCACAATAAAAGCTCCAGATATATACACTGTGTAACTGTTTACCAGGAGGAATTCAATTTCACTCCGAGCAACTCGCTTAGAGGAAACTCAATAAATAGCATACAGTAACTTATAGACTATTCAGCAACTTACAGTACAGACCGCCAGACGCTGCTCTGGGTCAACTGGTCCTGGCAGTTGTCACATTCCCATCGCTACCAGCGAATATATTCACATCAAAAGCATTAATTAAACAAGTGTCGCAAATTTGCATCGTTGCAGGTATGAATAGTTTTTTTTTTCATCACGCCTCTGGTGTGTAAAGGCCCTTAGTGTGCAAACAAACACACTGTACTTAGCACTTATGTCCACAACTGACCGAAGCAGAGATCTTCAAAATTGCAACTTTAAATACAAGGCACGACAGCTCCCATTACTGATATCTCTTAGTTAAGAAATTACTGCAAGGGCTGGTTATGGTGAAGTTTCTGTCAGTCTGTAATATTCTCAATGTGCGTTTGATCTGAATCTTGGACATGTAAATCTTGTTAGAAAAATACTCGGGTTATATCCTCTTTTGTCATAGTGTAAGATGATATTAAAGCTGGTTATAGAAGGTTTTAGAGGCTCTCTTGATCACTGTCGCCTACAGAAAATGTGCAGTATAGATTTCAAGTGCAGCGTCCCTAAGCCTCTTCTAGTTTTACAGTTTTTGTTGCATTCTCATAATTCTCCCTGACTTGTTTCCTTTTCTATTTATTGCATCTCCCACATCAGATCTCATTTTCTTTCATGAGCAACAAAGTCCCATGAATGACACGATTAATCAGCCGGATGGGTTGCTACTCTGACAAGTCTCTTCACTTCTTTTCTTTGGACGTTTGCAAAGAGCAGGTGTCCCATTTTCTTGCTGAAAAATCTTCCTCATTTGCTCCACACAGATCGATGCAGCGACCTCCGTCTCCTTGGCGAGCTGTGATAGGCTGAGGAAGCCATGAGGCAGGTCCTCCACCACCGTCAGGCTCACAGGCTGGCCCATGTCTCGCAGCTTTTTGGCAAACATCACAGAGTCATCCAGCAAGGCATCCAGAGCAGAGGCCTGTGAGACACATGGACAAATCAGGAGCAAGGACTGAAAAAACTTCTATTGATATATCTGCAATAAGCTTATATCAATTAGGTCATTATTGTTGGTTACGTTGATCAGCCTATGATGCCAGCACAGATATGTTGTTGTCATTTTATACAAATCTAAAAGCCTGGATCCAGATCTCAGAATTGATGCCCACATCTCAGATTGATTTAGCGATTCAAAATCAATCAATTAAAAGAAAATGGCATCTGATCCTAATTATCAGGCTAATAATCTTACTTATTGCCCCTATAATTTCATCATGAACTTTAGAAATTTATAAGAAATCTAAACTGTTGCCTGTTCAACCTCCCCCAGTTCCTCTTCCCTCTCTTACCACTATGTGTACAGGCGGCAGGCCTCTCAGCAGGTTGTTAGGAGCCAGCAGGGGCGACACAAACGGGTTCTTTATAATGGGGCATGAAGTTGGGCTAATGACAGCCAGGCACTCAGAGCGCAGAGGCTCAAATCCGTCCGGGTAATCCACCTGACTTCCACAGTTTGGTGTGGAGGTGTGAGTGGATGTCCTCTGAGTTTCGTTGCTCTGAGACTTCCTCTGCATCAATGACAGAGAGCGTGCTCCACCTGGAGCCCGCATGGGCTCCAGAAAGGACTGGATCCAGTTGGAGGCTCCCTGGGTGAGATCATTGAGCAGCACAGCGGTGTCTCTGCCCAGAGCGCTTAAACTGCCGCTTCCGAACGCGGGCCGCACCGTCTGACAGTCTACACCTGGAGAGAGGGATGTTGAGTGAGAGATGAAATGCATCAGAAAAAAAGACACCTGAAAGGAAAAAGGCAAGATAAATGTGTCTCTTGAGGATGTAATTGTGGCTTCTGTATGTTGTAAGTTTTTCTGTTCTTACTGTAGATGTCTCAAGCACAGATGGTTTTAGATGTGCTGTATCAGTTTAATTTTGTCGTTAGTCACAGAGGCAAAAGATAATTTACAGCCTGAATGGGTGAAGATGGTGAAATATCAGTGGCTATGAAAGAGTTTAAAGAAATAACCTGAAAAGAAGAAACCAGAGTGAAAAATTGAAAACAGTTTCTACTTTAATGTCCTTCAAGGGAGCTCGGCAATAAATCCTGATGATTACTTTCTCCTCCTATACAGTATATACACAGTTCACAAGGCAACGAGATGCTGTCATTACTTGAGCTGTCATCACTCAAGCTGTATTCATACAGAGGCTTTTGACCCTGTGGTCATGGAGCTTCTATTTTGTTCCTAAACATAATATCTTATAAAGGATTCATCATTTGAAGAGTGTACAGTATAACAAGTTACTTTCATAACCACATGGAGCTAGTCAATATGTGAGGGTCACATTATCAGGCAATACAGAATAGGGATTGGCTATATAACAGCATATACTGTGAGATGGTAGAAATGTGTCCATCGGTAAAGATTATTCAATACCATTTCTAGTCCAGGAGCTATTCAGGGCAGGCTATGTAGCAAATCGGGGACACATTTAATATGAAAACGGTGTGCACTGTTTCGCTACGGTCTCCAAGTTGAAAGACATGTTTCATTGAAACAGTGTGAATAATGTCCAGCAGGTTTTAAGGTACGTTTTCTTTGGTTTGGTGGCTGTGTGAGAGGTGTCAGCCAATCAGCAGCGACATGTATATAACTCAAATTCAGGTGGATCTTGTGTACATACAGTTTTTGTTGTTATTTCACACTTGCTTTGGCAATGTAAACACATACTTCCCATGCCAATAAAGTCCCTTTGAAGAGAACTGAATAAAGCCCCACCATATTAAAAGGCAGTGCGGTTGCATAACACAACAGGGTGCTCAACACATCACTGTTCCTGTTTAAATAAACATTTTGCTATACTTTGTCATGATCTTAAGTTTCTCGTGTGATCTCGTAAATCAAGCTACCTCACAAAGTAACAGGATTTGAGCAGATACAGAGGAAGAGATTCAAGTTGTAAATACAGAAACCTGTAACAGATGAAATAATTGCTGTCAGGAACCTTAAAGCTCCCACTTGGAGAGACTTTTAGTGTTCCTATCATTGAGTCTTTTGTTTTTCACTGAAGTGTTTTCTTGTTTGTATAGAAGGTCCAAATTAAATTAGAAAATAAATGTGATGAAGCAGTTCTTTAAAACCGCTGAATTCACGATTACTGTATCACGATATATGCTGTTACCATAATATAAGATTACACATACAGTGATGGAAGATTTTGGCCATAACGGCCACCCCTATTGCAGGACATTTAGACCAAATACAGAAATCTATCCACATTGATTTTTCTGCAAATGTTAAACCACAATCCTATTAACTTGCAGTAGGAAACAAAGCACTCTCTAATACACTATGACAGTAAGTTCACTGAGTGCAAATCTCTTGCATTTGATCTCCAGCACCTGAGATATGAGTTAAGGAGTCACTGGCTCCAGGCTATCAAGGCATCATAACTATATATGCTAAATAATGTCTCACCACTCAAACTACTGGTTTGTGTCTCTCTATTCCAGAGAGATGTTTCCCTAAATAAAATTTTGTTGTTCTGTTCATGTATTCAGAGAGCTGAGAGACAGACATATCAGACATATCAGAGCTGTCCAGTGTTTACAGTGGTTTATGGTCAGACCTGCCAAACCTGTAAACCAACATGGAGTTGCAAAGTAAGATGATGGGCTAACAGAGACGTCATATTTAGCGCAGGAGTGATTATTGGTTTGATAGTCTACATGACAACAGGTTGTTATTTGTTTTCATCTTCCTTTCCTCCGACATCATGTGGTCTATACACAATCCATCTGAGATTTGTTTTCCGTTCCAGTGACGCCACAAAGTGCTCTTGTGTTAAATGATGCGTGAAACAGCACACGCCTACAGTAATACTGTATGCTCACATACCTGCATAGGCATTGAGGCACTTTGCGAGAACACCTAGAGGCAACAGCGGGTCAATGAGTGTGAGCAGGCGGGAGGGCGAGGCGTCCGTGGTAAGCAAGGTGGCGGGATAGGCGGCCATGATGCCGTCAGGGACTCGAATGCCGCTGGTTATAGCCTTCATGGACACAGTGATGCAGAGATTTCCTCCTGCACTGTCACCGGCCAGACAGACCCGCTCTGCTGTGGAGCCTGAGACACACAGACAGAACTTTAAATAATTATGACAATTTCAACTAATTTAATAAATAACAGAGATTTTATAGCAAGATGTCTGACAATGTTTTACCAAAATGAATTTAAATGTGTGCTGAAATTTTTGGATTTCCTGCTTTTCCATGTGGTTAATCAGTGTAAAATGAATGTCCTTAAATTAGGGACAATTGGTTGGACAAAACAAGCAATCTGAAGATGTTTGGGCATTTGTGACATTTTACAAAGAAAACAATGGCTTAAAACATAATCAATAGATAGATATAAAATAAAAATAATCATTAGTTGCAGCTCTAATATGATTAAATCTATGATTAATCCTATCACTTTTTCTACCATGTCTGCATGTGACTGCATGTGGTAGACTCAAAAGGCAAGTGCAAATCTCTCCATTTACCATATGACGCATTCCCTGTTCTGATAACACACAGATAACAATTCACATGCCATATTTCAGTACATAATGTGCTCCTCCTCCTGGGGGAAAACCAGTCATGCCACATATGAAACTGGCACACTTTGTACACATTATCTACATCTGCAAAGAGAATACGAGGACAGTGTATAAATGCTCTATTGCTCTCTGTACAAAAAGCCATTTGCAGAGCTGCTTGTGTGAATATAATAGCACTTACATTTGCATTTGCAATCCACACTTTCAGTTATATTTACACACACATTCATTTGCGTATATTTAAAGAAAATCCTCTCATATCAGGGCGGTTGTTTATGCATCTTTACAATTTTATATCTTAGGTTTCTTATCTTTTATTTTAGGAAAAAAAGTCTCTTCCTTTAACAAATCCAAGGCAGGTGCTAAAAAACAAAAACTGAAATCTTGCCAAAAATCAATTCCCATTCTGATAAATATACAGTTACTGACAATGACTTTATGTTCAACAGATATCGACAGATTTACATATTGATCTGTTAAAATGAAAGTCATGAATTCTCCCTGTTGGTTCACGTTAGTCGTGTGGTGTCCGAGTGTGATGCTGTACACATACCCAGCAGGTGACAGTTGTTCAGAGCCCAGCAGTAGGCGTAGAAACACTCTTCCAGAGCTCTGGGAAAGGGTGCTTCAGGCGACAGAGAGTAGTCCACGGAGAGAACAGGTACGTTCAGCTCCTTTGACCAATTACGCAGATAATTCTGATCGATAAGAGGGCAGATAGAAAGCAGGATAAATAAATAAATAAATAAATAAATAATGCTTATTGTCATTTCATATATACATTATGAAACACTTTGTGGGATTGAAAGATCTGGTGCTAAATATACTATTACTATAAGGGAATTAAGAGTGAAAGCACTCATATTAACTACATGATAACTTTAAGTCATCTAAAACAGATTAAGCTACAGCTAACACCAGCAGTGTGGGTGCAGTACCTCATGGGATTTGGAGGTCTGGGCCACAAAGCCACCTCCATGGAAGTGGATGAGCAGCCAGGGGGAGCGAGGATGCTTCTGTACCCAGGGCAGATGGGCTGCGGAGATCGGGGGAGGATCGGTTCGAGATAAAGCTAGCAGCTCCTCACTCTCCTGAAAAGTTGGACGATAAGTCAAAATGTAATTAATAAGAAAGGACAAAGAAAATAATGATGAAGAAAATAAGAAAATACAGGCAGAGTCTCTGCAGAAAAATACACCACCACACACTTCTAGTGGTTCATAACTGATTATTGAGAGGGATTGCTTAATTTTATATGAGTATACTGTATATATAGTTGTTAATGCATACAATGCTAATACATCAGTTGGGGCCTACTTGTACATTAATTTGTACACTCTTATGTGTTAAATCTCTCACGCAACTGATCGACTGATTGATCAAGCCTTCACATTTCAGCCTTTGAGCAAATATGGAAATTTTTGAGACTTTTTATAACAAGATATAAAGGGAGATCCCTTTGTCAAAATCAGATTACATATAAACAGATTTCATCACAGGGTGGACAAAAAGATACAGGAAGTTCATGTACAAACATCTGACACTCATCACAATGGATTAAAGGTCAAATATCATTGCTCCATCTAGAACTACTGTATGTCTGGTCCTCATCCCTGTATTAGACCTGCGGAGCCTCACCTGTCCTTCTCGAAGCTCATGTGAGATCAGACGCATATGGACTGGCCCGGGGCCCCAGTGGGCTATTGGAGGTGACACGGTGGCTGTCAGATTGGGGTCTGAGGCCAGTGGGAGGCGCAGAGTGACAGGAGGCACAGTCAGGGTGAAGTTCACCTGCACTGGGCAAGAGGCTATTCTGCTGAAGCCCTGTGCAGAGAAAGACATGCAAGGGATTGAGCAGTTAAAAGATTAAATAGGACTTAAGCTAATTTGAGAGCTTGTGAAAGGGTATTTGACCCTGCCTACTGTTATAAGGCCAGACTCTGTGAGGTTCCAGAAGGACTTCCAGAACTGCATGTCCAGGTTCTGGGTGATGCGTTCAAATTCGGCACCTCGAAGCTCTGGATCAATGACGTATTTCCCTGATGTGAGGAGGGAAAGGGCAGCTAAACCTGGAAGAGGAGGGATGATTTTAAAATGAACACATCTGAAAGACCACAACAGTACTATAACATCACAGACAAAACCAGACAAAGACAAAAGAAGAAGACTAACCAAAGCCAGACTGGTGTTTTCCATATGTCTCCCCATATGAAACCATGCTTATGACAACGGTCTGAAGAAATGGACGTAGAGTTGGCGAGTACTGTGAAAGGAAACAATTGACAGAATACTTAGCAGGTTATTTGGGATATGATGTTTGACTTCATATAGTGACTGGACAAGAAGTGTTCAGAATAATCAACAGGCTTGTATCCAAGTTACATGAATCACATTTTGGTGATAAAGCAATTTTAGAGTGCTAAAAATTGGTAAAGTTGTATGAAATAAGTAAATTCTACTGGCTGACCTGAAAGCCCAGACAGCGGCCATAGAAACAAGCTTTGTGCATGGAGCTGTACTCCTGCACAAACCTGTTGCTCAGGTCCCCGTCCTGCAGGGAGTACAGCTGGCCGTAGTCATTGTCATTGATCAGCTGCTGGGCGAGGTGGAGCAGGGCTCGCAGTTGGCACAGAGCGCTGCAGTACGCCTCCATCTCTGAGGCATTGTGCTCTGCCCTGAAGAAGGCACCGTTGTAATTAGAGGCAATGTAACGACCCTTGTGAATGATGTGCAAAAGGCAAGACAGCAAAACCTGAAAGAAAGAAACAAAAAAATAACGTAACTTCTGCTGGGAAGATAAAGATTCTGCATTTAAAAGACAAATCCAATGAAAAGACCAAAACCAGCAATGAATACTGAGTATAGTCTGGGCAGTCAGAGCTTGATATTGTGTAGCTTTGTCTGGCACAGAGCTCCATTGTTGTCCAAAAATTATTAAAAACAAAGAGCCACGCTGAGTGCCACAGACAGGGAGGAGACAAACTGACACATTGTTAGTTTTGGTCTTTTAATGAGATTTTCATCCAAAAGAGAAACACAGAATAACACCAGTCTAAAGCTATGCTCAGACTGTAGGAGTTTTAAAATCCGAACCAGTTTTGAAGACAGGTTGTATTACGCACATAAGGAGAAACTTCACGGATGTTCTGCTCTCTAATCTCAAACATCCACACACTACAGGATTTAAAACAAAGGCGCATCACACAAGATATTATCAAGATTATCATACAAGAGGGAGACTGACTGCAACACTCTCTTGGTGTAATGTTAACAATGTTAACAAACCAGTCTGGATGAGAAAATGGTCCACATGGGTTGTGTATTTTTCAGCGAGAGCTGGAGGTGAGATTTCAACTGTCATATTCAACGTCTGTCAACAGAAGTGTGCTAGCAAATGTTAGCCTCACAGGCTAAAATAATTACCACTGCTTGGCAACACTGTCAGCTGCTCCACACTGATGTAATAATAACTGTAATCATCCAGATTTTAAATCCTAAATATCAAACATGTTTGAAATTACCGGGGAGCCTGTGAGCAGTTGGAGAGGTTTAAGACCATATCTGCAAAAACTCTCACACCACCAGATAATCTAGGCCAAACATTGGTGCTGACCAAGGTCCCAGACTGGATTAAATCTTGGATAAATCAGACCAAATCCCCTCTAGTCTGAGTCTGCCAACAAAGTCAGTGAGATGGTTGCATTCATGTCACACTTCATTTGACATTATGTGCTGACTACAGGACTTGAAGGTGCTG
Organism: Epinephelus awoara; assembly: GCA_035609425.1. Lineage (NCBI taxonomy): Eukaryota > Metazoa > Chordata > Actinopteri > Perciformes > Serranidae > Epinephelus > Epinephelus awoara. The sequence continues at coordinate 26,111,720 of CM069310.1, read as the reverse complement.
TAAAGAATCTAATTTGACATGTTCCAAAAGATGCTTAGATTTGAAGGAGTAATTTTAATAATATATCAAAAAATGAGATTTTATCTTTAAAATAACTGAATTTAATATCTGACCATTTGATTGTCTACATAGGAAAGGTTCAGTAAAAGATGACCTTTAAATGAGTTGTTTCCTTCAACGTGCAATGTCTGTATCACTTTTACCACAGCTGCAGCTAACAGTTATTGTCATTATTGACTAATCTGCTGATAATTTTCTGAATTAATCAGTAAACATTTGTCGATACAAAGTCACAAAACAGTGAAAAATGCCCTGTGTAAAAAGAGCATTAAATTACCCACCACAAGAAGCATGGAGATGCAGTAAAGTGTTTAAGTATTTTTTTAAGCAAACACATCAAACATTTGGTAGTTACCATTTCCCCTGTGTGAATTTGCTGACTTTTTTATTCTTCTACTATAATAAGCTGAACTGTTTTGAGCTTCAAACTGTTGATCAAAATAATTTGGTGTGTCAGCTTTGGTTTTAACATTAAATTATTCAATATATTCTGACATATAAACCAAATGAATGATAGATTAACAAAGAAAACATTTGAAAACAAAAATAATCTGAAAATTTTATAATGATTTAAATATTAGATAACACCTTTAAAACTCGGGACGGCCTCTAGCTCAGCAAGTATTCGCCCCATGTAGGCTGAATCCCTTGCAGTAGCGTGGGTTCAATACTGACCTGTGGCCTTTTCCTGTCACTACCTGGCAATAAGGCAACAAAAGCCCCCCCAAAAATCTTTAAAACACTGCTGTCAACAAACTACAAGCTAAAATCAATCGGTAAATACACTTGTTTTTTTGTGTAACTCAATGTATAAAACAAAACAATCACAGCTTAAATATCAGTATTGAGTGGAAACTCTTCCACTCAATGGGACGAGTCATACCTTGACCAGGGTGCGGTAGCCATTCCCAGGCGTTTGTGCGTCAAAGTCATAATGATGGAAGACGGTGGTGAAGCTGGCGATCACAGGCTCCAAGGCTCGGCTGTGTTCCTGAATCTGTCTCAAACATGTGACCAGGCGCTTGGCAACAGCACCGTATGCCGAATCAGAAGGCCCGCACATAATGGCAATGTTTTCTTCACATACTGTCTCCAAGGTTGCGAACACAACCTTGTAATCCATATCTGAGGCTGGGAGAGAGAGATACAAGAGAATCATTCTTCAACCCCCTTTATATCTGCCTTCGTAGCTAACAACACAGCAAACATGTGATGTGCACTGTAAAGCTTAAAGAGCGTCACCCAAAGAGTCAACACACAGATCTTAATGATCTCATCGCAACACTTATTGCTTTCAATGATTGTAGTGTTGTTATCTGCGTGGTCAAGGGTTGAAGTTCCACTAAAGCTTGAGGACACTTCTTTAAAATAAGGTCAGCTAAGAGTAGCTGAGGGTGACAGCATCAAGCACTGGAGACGATTTTAATCACAACAAAAACCAAGAGATCCAGAAGGGGTATAAACTCTAGGCTTCTGTACATGTGAGTCCTCCTTTATGTCGATAAAAACACAAAAAAAAAGATGTAATGACTGGATGTCTTACTCAAAAAATATTGAAAACTTGTACATCAAGAGTTTGCTCCCTTTCTCAGTAACTGACAAAGACTGAACATGAATAAACACATCATGTGCACTTTTTTAATTTGCATGTACTGCACATACCACCATGCAAATCAGCAAGCTAACAGGGATGAGCTCTACCTCATCTACCTGAACTTGATCAAACCTGGCAGAGAGACTACATGTAAAATATAGAGGCAAAAATGTTTTATTTCCCCATCATTAGGGCTTAAATGGACTCTTTTATATTGAATTTTACTAGATCCTTGGAATAACATTAGTCATACATGTTACCAAGCTACATTGAAGCCATTATATTTATGTTTGTGTGAACTCTAAACATGTTTTGCAGTGTGGCTACAAATGCTATAAAATGTGGAAGATGTCAACTCTGTCAGCAGACGTCAGCGTACATAGCCTGGAGCAAGAACTGAAATCAGGACATTATTCATGAACACTGGATGCTTTATTCCATTTTTGTAAATGCTTGATTGTATTTTTCTATGCCTGCTTAACAGTCAGTGTCTCAGTTAGCAGCATTTTTAGACTTATGACAACAACAATATGTCAGCCATGTCACTACATGTTCTTTGAGCCATCTATATTAACCATCAGATACTGACCAGGGCTGGGAAATATGGAGAAAATCATATCATAATATTTTTGACACAACACCTCAACCATATTGAAGGGCTGTCTATCGGTAATGAGGTTTTTCCTCCTCCTCCTCTTCCTTTATGATCTGCAGATATCTAGACTCATATCACAGTATTAATATAATATCAATATAGAGCCCACTTTTTCATGCCACAAGTATCCACTAGTATGCATTTTAACGCAAGCTGGGCTGTAGCCAGGAACAGACACCAACAAAATATCATATAAATATCTTTAAACGCTCAGTTGTTTTATCTGATAATCGTATCTTCCATGTGATACATATAAATACTGTGTATGCTGTAGCATATCTATCCATCCCTCTTTATTTACATTTATTAACATTTTTTTTTATATTGATTACATTGCTGCTGACTGCATTTTCTTGTTTCAATACATGTACTGCCCAATCACAATAAAAGTGAGTCATCAATTATCAGTCTAGGTGTCACAGAAGTCCACTATCAAATTTCAATTTACAACATTTAAAGGGATAGTTTGGATTGGTACTTATCCATAGATAGTGTATTACATTCAGTAGAAGTCAGTCGGCACGCCCCCAGTTTGGAGAAGCAGGATGGAGTCAGACATGAAAGCTAGGCAATGTACAGCCACCTAAAAAAAAAAAAATCAGTGTCAGATGAGGTGTATACTATATTGTGAGATTTTTACTGCTTTACCTTAATGTCAGACAGTGATTTCCAACCTGAAAATTAGGCCCTTAGGCTCTCTTCAAAGCAAGACTCCATTGAGAAAAACAGTGATTTAACATCACTGAACACAGGAGCTGCTGGTCTCCTACTGTCTCAATCACTAAGTTAGTTTGTGTTGTTGTATGACTTTGGTGTTTCAAAGCATGGTTAGTTCGGATTCACTAAAGTCACACAATTACACTAACTAACTAACTAACTGACTGACTGACTGAAGCAGTGGTAGACCAGCAGCTAAAATTACTGTTTGTTTCAATGGTGGCTTTAACAAGAGCATTAATGGGGAACAGGCTGTCTGACAGAAAGGTAAAGTGGTAAATACTCTTAATATAGCATACATTTTTAACTGAAATTGATTTTTTTAGGTGGCTGGTATATGTGTTGTTGCTGACCCTATCCACAGCAGTACATTGCTTAGCTTTCATGTCTGACTCCAGCCTGCTTTTCCAGACTGGGGGCGTGCCGACTGACATCTGTAGGCTATAATACACTGACTGTGGTTAAGTACCACATACAAGCACACAAAAAATCCAAACTATCTCTTTAACTACAACTACATTGCTAATTACATTAACGGTTTAGCCCGGTGTCATTTTTACTTATTCAGTCCGTGAGCTTTCAGTTTCTGTTTTACATAACTCAGGACTTAATAAATCATTGTGTTCCGCTGCTGAATCTCACCATTTACCCCAAGTAAAAAGGCTGTGTTGTCCTCAAGCAGCTCCTTTGAACCACTGACAGCTGACAACTGACGTAGACCTGTCAACGGGCTCTCCTTTGTCACTGTCCAACACTGCTATCAGTTTGCACCACAGATATCCGCTTCTCATGTTGTTAAAACGCCTCTCTCTCCAAGGATTAAGAGCGTGTTCAGCCTTGTTTCGCTAGCTGGTCTCCATTCCTTCACACAACCATTCCCAGTGTAACAGCCACCGAGCACCGGTTAGCTACCGGTGACAACTTCACTCACAACACCACAAGTTGGAGGACTTTAAACTGTCGACCACCCTGTTGCTTCCCGTTTTAACAGCGACGTAACAACGTTTAAAACACAACGACATTGTTTAATATTAGTCGCTGACATCCAGCGCCGCCATAAAACGCTTCAAATGTACCAAACAAGACAAATATGTGTACATGTGTGTGTTTCATGACTCCACTCACCGAGCCGCATCCTCTTCCTTGATGTTGCTGTCAGACCGCCCGCAGAATGCTGGGTAACGTCATGTGGGCAAGGCGCGAGGCGCTGCGCGTGCACCGGCGAGGCTGTTAGCATGATGAAGCAACAGGTATGCTAGCTAGCACAGTGACAAGGAGGAAACAATGGAGGGAGCTAAGTATATCTACTCGACTCAAGTACAATTTGAAGTAATTAAACTTTACTTGAGTATTTTCTTTTCATTATACCTCATCCTCACCACTTTTTTGTTTTTACTTCACAACATTAATCTGACAGTTTAAGTTACTTTACAAATTAAGATATTTTTGCACACAAAACAAATGAAGAGTATAAAAAAGGTTAAATTATAGATTTTCTTTACATTATATACCAACTCATTTCAGAGGGAAATACTGTAATTTTTATTTCAGTAAAGACATCTTTAGTCACTTTACAAATTTACAAAGAGTGTTTTAGGTAAACAAAGTACCCTATATGTTGTTTTAATTATAAACAAAGAAAACCAAGTGGTATGGAGATTTGTAGAATCTGTTTGTAAATGTGTAATCTGTATAAGCAAATTCCACAAGTACAAAAACCATTTGAGAACTCACATAAATATTTTGCAAATGTAAAATAGATCTGAAAATACACCAACAAATTTAAAAATATTAAAGAAAAAAAAAATCTGTGTGTAAAATGCAAATCTGCAAGCTTAAAATTCAGATTCACACACAAAAGATGGATTAGCAAATATCTGTTTGAAAGTTGTAAATGTTAAGAAGATATTCACAAATGCTTGTCATTTATTTATAAATGAATTCAATGCAGTCACAGATTATTTTTGGAATTTGTTTGTGTATTTGCAGATCCATTTCATATTTACAAAATAATAAAATTGAACATTGTTCAAAAATAGTTTGACTTCACAATTATTTTTTTTGTATTTGATGAACAAGCTCTAATTTTGGTAGAGCTGAAAGGGTCATTGGAGGAAACTAAAGCTCTGGTCATAAGGGATATTCAACTGAACAAGTAGCAGTGATCACTGATGACACAAAGAAAGGACCCTAACAACAGTGGCTTTTTCTGCAAAGATGGACATGGAATGTCAATCATTCACATCAACATCAAACAACAAGGAATATTTAAGACAGTTCAAGAAACCAGTGTTTTTGCGATATCTGAAACCTCGATCAACTCTGAGAGATGTGTGGATTTGGAATTAAATGGATATGAATTGATTTACATGAATAGGAAGACTGAAAGGGAGGGATTTGGCTCTGTATGTAGATACAGAGTACTGGATAGCATGACAGCTACTACTGATGATGTGGTGGAATGCATTACTGTAGAAATCTGTTCCCTGTGGAAAATAAGAAAAATATAATTGTTAGTTGTGCGGATAAGGGATGTTCCTAACTCCTAATTTCCCTGATGTTTAAACAGGAGCTCAAACTGAGACTAGTTGACATGTCTCAAAGTAAGAAAGCACTCAATCAACAGTCAAAATTGAGCACAGTTTAATCTATAAGGTTAAGCATTGTCTGAAAAAATATTGCATATGAGTCATTTGAAATCATCACATTTTTCAATAAACAAATCGTATTTAAATGCTGCTGAAATGTGTGCAGTTTGCACTGTGCATTATGAACTTCGCACATTATTCTACAAAACGTGACACCAACTCATTTAATAAAAGCAAACAAATAACATTTCTTGAAAACAATATTCTTTCGGAAAATGAATCTTTACCAAACATGCCTAATAATTGCAATGGAATTTTCACAGGTGATTCACTGATAATAATTTTAAGAATTAAAGTTAAACCGACTTGTTATTTTGGTACCAACTAGCAAGGGTAACCACGTTTAACCCTACTAGTCAACTAATCACGCACATGTAGTGATAGTACGGAAGACATATTAGTTAAATCAGAAAGATATGTTCAATTGTAAGAATTTCAGTATCAAACCTTTCAATCCAAACAAACACAAAATGACTGACGAATTTACTAATGCAATATGGCAAAAGTTTATATCCGTTGATCACTACACCATTTAGAATAACTTAACACTTTTCCACTTAAACTGACAATATATTTACCAATAATGTAGTAAACAGTTTAGTGAGCAATCAACTAATGATTGACATCAGTGACTATTTGCCAGTTTTTGTAAATTATGACTGTGATTTTAAAAAAGGATGAAGATAAAAATAAAGTAAAATATAGGAGAGTGAGAACGGAAGAATCCATAAATGCATTTAGAAGTGAATTATACACACAAACCTGGAAAGGAGTGTATGATGAAGATGATATTGACAAATGAAACATGTCTAAAACTGTTAAAATCTCTATTTGACCAAAACTACCGAATCAAACACCTCAGCAAGAAGTGATTTTATATGGAGAGGCTGTGGATCACAAAGGTACCTACAAATCCCACAGGGGTCAGTATTAGGCCCTAAATGATTCTTTTGTATATTAATAATATATTTAAGATATCAAGAATATTGAGCTTTGTTTCATTTGCGGACAACACCCATATTTTCTGTTTGGGGAAAAGTTTGCAGCAGCTTTTGGAGATTGTCATGGGTTACGGATGGGTTGTAGGTTGTAATGTGGGTTTACAAGTAATGTCTGTGTGTAAAAAGGCCTGTATACCAGTGTCCTGTCAGCTTACAGACTTGTAGAAATTCTGCCTGGATCTTTCATATTCTGTGTTGTGATTGTACACATACTCCTTGTCACTGTTGTACAGACACAGACTACAACAAACAGTAATGAGTAGAAGAAATACTGTGCATGCACACCCGGCAAGATGTGATGACATTATGGGAGTCTCTAGTGGCCATCAGATCACACAGCACTCTGAGTATGGGTGAAGTTTTGTTCTGCAGGGTGCCTGGACTGCTCCTACAACCACTTGGACTGTTTTTTTTCACCTAATAACACAGACCTGTTGGTCTTCTTGAAATAAGCTGAGGAACACACTCACACATGAGTCCGGGAGGGTTAATTCAGTTAAATACGGCAAAAATAGAATATCTTTGGGTAAAAGACTGTCACCTTGAGCTCTGGTGTAGTGACTTTCTGACACCTATTAAATGATTAATAGAGAAATTGCAGTAATTTTACAGATTGTCCTCAATTCAGTTCATTTTGTCATAGAAAAATCATTAATTGCTGCCCTAGAATGTGGATTTGTCTTACAACAAGTTATAATGCATTGTCAAATGTAAAGAAAGTGTTCTGTATTGAAGATTTTGAATGTTTTGAGTTTAGGTGGCAGCTACATTTTTAAATAGAATAAATTCATGTAAATACGTGAAAAGATGTTACACATCTTAGCATGTTAACTATAAAATAATGTTCAAAGGCATTTCGGGGGTATCAGTTTGACCATCAGCCTAATGTGGGGAAAAGACTTTTTATAATCTCCTCTGTTTGCTCTCTGCATCACAAGTGCAGAACCAGGTTTTCCTCATGAGACATTATGAATAAATTGATGCTCAGTTGAAATCCCGTAGGTGAGTGACTTATCTTCTGAAGATAAAAATGTCTCTTTGAATCTGCAGACTCTATCTGGTATGAAATGATTTATTGGGTGTGGTGGTCATTTTGATCTGGTCATATCAGATCAAGTGTTTCCTAAACTAAAAGCCTGACTCCACTTTCAAAGAACAGTCATGCAGCTGCCCACGCACTCTGCAGCGGCAGCCTGTGAAAAACTTTCTTGAATGTTGTGAAGTGAATTCAGGTAGAGAGGAACCTCATTATAAGTCTTATTGTCATGTATTGATTATCATTCTGGCCATTATCGTGCAGCCCTACTTTACACTTGGCTTCAGAATTGAGTCAGTCCCCACAGACTTTTGGTCTCTTATTGCGAATTTCACTGTTCATGACAACTGTACAGGGGATGAATTTGTTGATTATATTATGGCTTTAAGTTATGCATATTTAAGGGCGTGGCTGCTTTGAGTGACAGGTAGGTGCCATCTGTTCACAAGTTGCTACTACAGCGACAACATTGGTAAGGTAGCTTAGCCATGGCATACTCCTAGATTCACAGAGTAAAGGCATAGCAATAGCTGTGATTATTTTAGTGTGTTTTCAGTTAATGAAAGTTAATTGTAATGTTTTAGCTGTGTAAAACAGTCATGTTTGGCCTTTGGTTATAAAAGACCCTTTTAGGAGTCAGAATTTCAGTTTCACGGATAAGTACATTTTGTTTTAATGTGTTTATGCCAGTTTATAGTATTGAAAATTAGCATTGAACACTATCACATTAACCATAGGCTGTAAGTGCACCGTCCAAACCAAGCTAGCAGCTAGCTTTAGGGTTAGCTCCACCCTCTTGTCCAAATGTGGTCACTTCTGGCTCCAAAAATCCAAGACAGCGAAGGCCAAAAAGCCAAACTTAAGGCTACAAAAACAGGAGCCCACAACCCAATGGGTGACTTCAAAGTAGCTATGTCCATTTATTTATTTTTTTACAGCCTAAGGTATAATGCAGCATTAAAGTGTTGACACAACACTGAGTACAAGGAACACTAGTTTTGTTGACATTTATATTATATATAATGACTTGATTTTTAGTTAGAATGAACTATAGAAGTTATATATATTCAGTATTATTAGATTGGTGCACATATCAAAGTCACCTTAGGGATCTTATGTTGGATCAACATTTCTGTGTTACTCACTTGAACTGTAAACTCAGACACGTCCTTCATCTGACTGATGTCCATGCAGGTTTTACTGCACTTTTTTTTAACATCCTCTCTTATGCAATATGACACCATAAACAGACTGTGAGGCAGGTGAACATGCGGAGACTTTTCCTAAACAGCTACATTCAGTAGTGGGAAAAATACAGTTGTGTTTGTTGTGCCAAGTTTTAGACAACTGTGCCATCTCTCTGGATAATATCAAGAACAATCGGCAAGATATTAAGACTAATCCCTTTATTTTAGAAAGACTGTCTTGTTTGATTATGCCATGACAGAAACTACCTTGCAGTCCTAAAGGTGTGGCAGAAAAATCCCCAGAAATAAGCATTAATGTACTTACATGGACTGGAGTCTTGGGCATGATATTGTATGATTAAAGGAAAAAAGCAGAGTCACTGGGAATTTCTTGACAGACGCAAGCCTATCAAATAAATCAATAAGGCATTGTCTGACATCCACTATCCAAATTTTAACACTGAAAACTTGTAAATGATTACAAGAACGAGGAAACTTAGCTTTCCATGTGACTTTTGCTGATGTTTCTTCCTCCTTGTGACTCAGCATTCTCTACTGTAAAGCTTCTTATAACATGCAAGTCAGTACTACTCATGATGATGAGTTTTCATGGTCTGTAAAGACATGCTGTATGGTGTGGCACTGTCTGTTTCCACTATGTTCACACTTGTCCTTGTGTACATGTAACCACTGAGCTGCAGGTATGGCCTTTTAACACGATTATTGTTGAAAGACACAACTGTAACTATTATACCTATATAATGTCAGAAAATAGTGAGAGATGTCCAATGCTATTTAAGAGCCCACAGTTACATCTTCACCAGGTTCAAATTAAATTATGGTCAATAAAAGCATCATTTTACATTTGTGAAGCTGGAACCTGGGAATATGTCACATTTTTGCACGAGAAATGACTCAAACAATCAACTGATTATGAAAATAGTTGTGATTTGTTTGCAAATTCTCATATCAAATAATTTACAAATTGTTTCAGCTCTTGTTGGTTTGGTTGGAGTTGGCCTTTTGCCATAGACTGTATATACAGATGGACAACATGACAGCTCCCCAAAAGTAGGTGTCAAAATACATATTGATCAACTCCCTGGTGGCTGGCTGTAGTATAGTTCATGAGCCCTGCCCCCTCCATGTTAGTGGAAGGGACATGTGCCAATGTATGTACCTCCAATAAATATTTCCCAAATCTGGCAACTATTTGTGACTTGTGTGACTTATGTAAAGTCAAACACGTTTTCGGTGGGTGTTGGCCTCCGCCAGGGTTGCCCCTTGTCACCGATTCTGTTCACGATATTCATGGACAGGATCTCAAGGTACAGCTGTGGGGAAGAAGGGTTCCGGTTTGGGGACCTCAGAATTGCATCTCTGCTTTTGGCAGATGACGTGGTTCTGTTGGCTTCATCACACTATGACCTCCAGCATGCACTGGGGCAGTTTGCATCCAGTGTGAAGTGGTCAGGATGAGAGTCTCCACTTCCAAGTCTGAGGCCATGGTTCTCTGCCGAAAAACGGTGGATTGCCCTCTCCGGGTTGGGAGAGAGTTACTGCCTCAAGTGAGGGAATTCGAGTATCTCCGGGGCTTGATCATTAGTGACAGTAGAATGAAGTGTGAGATGCATCAGCAGCTTGCTGTGGATTCTGCAGTGCTGTGCTGGACTGTCATGGTGAAGAGGGAGCTGAGCTGGAAGGCAACCCTCAGCTATGGTTATGAGCTCTGGGTAGTGACCAAGAGAATGAGATTGCAGATACAAGCGGCCGAAATGAGTTTCCTCTATTGGGTGGCTGGGCTCAGACTTAGAGATAGGGACATCCGAAGGGAGCTCAGAGTAGACCCGCTGCTCCTTTGTGTTGAAAGGGGTCAGTTGAGGTGGTTTGGGCATCTGATCAGGATTCCTCCTGAGTGCCTCCCGCTAGAGGTGTTCTGGGCACATCCCACTGGTAGGAGGCCCCGGGGTAGACCCAGGACACGCTGGAAGAATTACATATCTCATCTGGCCCAGGAACGCCTTGGGGTCCCCCAGGAGGAGCTAGAAAACGTTGCTGAGGAGAGACACATCTGGGGTGCTCCAGGCGGATAAAAATAGATGGATAGATGGATGGCTGCTATTTGTTCAAGTATTCATTTTTCTGATAAGTTTGGTTTTAATTAGTTATTTGATGCTATAAAAAGGGAGTTTGAGTTTCACAACTGACAACTGTGTGTACCACTTGATGTGGTCGCAATCACTGGCGCTGCTCGCAATTGGTTGGACGGGTGTATAGGTAGGAACTCCACATCACAGAGATTGTTTCTGTGTAGACTCTGGCTCCATATAATTTCACCAGTGCAAGATGGCAGTGGCCGCATGCAGGATATTTTGGGGGTAAATGTAGACACATTGTCCATCTTTATATGCAGTCTATGGTTTTTTGCCTTTGTCAAAAAGAGTTGATATGCTTACTGGGGCATGGAAACGCCTTTGTGGATTAAGTTCTAATGTAGTGAACAATTATGAGATATTTCACTGCTGGAAAGATGGTCTTTTTATAAAACTGGATTGTATGCAGAAAAATGATGCAAATACTTTTGATACTACTTTGATACTACTGCTGCATGACCAAAGAAAACAGAGAAAAAGGGCTGTTTACATTTGCTTAAGCCGTAGAGAACCTATAACTACCAGAATGCACTGCGACACTGGACCAGTAAACGCTCCCACTGGTGGGTAATGTATGTGAGCTTGGTCATTTTCAACAGGAAACAATATGGCAGCCTGCTGATAACAAAAGACCTCAAATTACAGTTGTACTGAAAGCTAAAGTATGTTTCTGAAAACACTTTAGAAATAGGCAATGTACAAACAGAATGTTGGTTCATATTTGATCAGCGCTGCTTAGTTCTACTGTTTGATTTCAGTGTTTTCAGCCTCCATTTTTAGAATACAGAAAACAGTTTGGTTCCCACTTCCTGTTCACAAATTCACTTCAGGTGAGAAACAGACAACACAATAACACAATCTTAGTTTACTGTATATTTGATCAGCACTGCCTAGTTTTACAGTTTGGGCTAAGTTTGAGTGCAAGAGAGAGAGGCAAGTCTCTTTCTCGATCCGCTTCTATACTCATAGTGTATATGCATACAAAAATGCATATGCGTGCATGCTCTGTAATGAACCATGCCTGGGTACGGTACACAGTGTTCAAACTAATCAAACGAACTGGACTTTGGGTCAAGCGTATAGGGATCCGGGCCCGGGTCCCTGGTGTGAAAACCTCCTCAGTCTTGATGTTTGATGAATGATGCAAACAATCATTTGATTGTCATATTTCTTAATTATCTTTTTGTCATTGTTATATTTATACCACAATCTGCATGACGTCCTTTTGTGAGTCTAAGCTAGTTCCTTTCAACAAGTTGATGTGTGAACCTAAAAAGGTCAAGTCCCAACCACAGGCACTTCTTTGTTGACTGCTGCCCTCACAGTGACCCTCTGATTACCACTGACCTTAGATACAGGTGTCAGACCTATCTTAAGCCAGAAGGGCAATCAATGCAACCCATTTACTCATAAACTGTCAACAGAGCTGCCGTGCAAACAGTTCGCCTGGCGTCCATGCTGGTGTCCAAGAAGAGAACACCAGCATGATTGTGACTGTGCAGGTTTCAGTTTGGCTTGATGTGTCAAGATGAGTTTATTTTCTACTTAAAGGAATACTTCACCTGCAAAATGACCATTTGTTTATCAATTACACCATGAACCAAGAATCCAAAAACAGAGAACATTTTAGATGAAGTCATAGGGGTCCATGTTTACCAAACGGCAAAACTATATCAAAACATCTGTTTACAAACTAACACAACTAGTGCATCATAGTCTATGTCTCTTTATTTCTGTTGTATGCTTAGTACTTCCCAAACACGTGCAATGTTGCTTAAATCTTACTATATAAAACAAGTTAGTGTAAACAATTTCATGCACAGCTGCATATGTTTGAACTCTGCTCAACCTGCTACTTCTAGGAGGAAGTGTTTTATATTGTAACGTTAAAGCCAAAATGGACGTGTTTGGGAAGTACTGATAATATAATTGGATAAATGAGACTTGGATTAAACTGCACAAGTTGTATTAGAGGGCAGGAAGTGATGAATCCATTAACTGTGTGAACTGAAAATTTATGAGGAAAGTGACTGCATGAAAGGGTTAGATGAACCTGCAGGCAGCAGGTATCGTCATAAAACTAACTCATGTTGAATGTGATCCATACAAAACGAAATTTGACTGCTCAGTTTGGACTTGATCGTTGTTACAAATAACCTCATCCTTCAGACCTCTCAACGTAACCAACATTACATGGCAAACCCATCAAAGCGTTCTAGTGGACTCTAACTATTTTGTGTACAGTTCAGTCAAGAACTAAAATGATTGGCGTCTTGTTTTTGGCTGGATGAGTAAATGTGCTTAGTTGTGACTGTCGTTTATATATAACTCGGTACATCTATGTACTGCTGTCAGGCCTAACATTCCGAACATTAGCTAACTTAAGCTACTATTTTCTACCAACTAGGTAAACCGTTTCCGTAGGTCTGGTGAAATGGTTTTAAAAATCTGGGTTGTGGCTTAAAACAGAGAAATTGTCACAGCACATTGTAATTGCATCCAACTTGAGGCATGTTTAACACAACGCTCCAACATTTACGCTTGAAATTAGTCGACTCGGGCCCTCCAGACTGAAGATGGAGGTTTGTCATCCACATCTGCCGTCTCTTAGTGACTTTTTTTAAACCTCCTTTACATCCTACTATTTTCGGCACTTAAATTGACCTTTTACCCAATTTGATTGATTGGAACAGCTTAATCACAGGCATTTGTGCAGTGTTGGTACAGTCTTTGCCTGCAGTTGCCTGCCCTCCATCTGGACAATGCACCAATGTAGGATGTTATATGCAAAGAATGTTCGCCTGTTTTGGATTTTCCTTAGAGTTCATAGAATGTTTGTTTTGTGGTTTTGTTTTCTGGTTATTGATATATTTTAAACACCTGTTTACTGATTTCAAGAAAATGGAAAAAGGAGGAAGGTTTTGGTGCAAATCCAGGAAAAGAAATCCTCAAATTTCCCTGATTTCTTTCCTCATATTTCTCAGAATTTTGCAATGATGCAAGATAGGGCAATTCTGAACGATTTAGCTTTTTTGAAGCACGTTTCAGACCCAGATATATAGGTTTGACATGTCTTATAGATTCAGAAACCCAAGAGAGCCAAATTAAGAGCTTAATTTCAGTCTTATTTACTGTAAGGCTGATGTATAAAAGCTCCAATTCCTGCTTCTCCAATTTTCGAGAAGCAGGAAACAAGTTTTATTTATTTTAACACTTCCTTTGTGCACATTTGTTCTTTGGAATTTCTGTTAAATATTGCCCTTCTGGAAAGGCCCTGCTTGCACATTTCCTCATCTTCCAAATGCATGCTCTGACGTATCCAGAATGAAAATGAATGTATCCTGAGGTTCCCTCCAGCGAGATTAGGAGCTGATATGGCTGTTTAAATTTTAATTAAAGGGATTGTACCCAGCAGGGAGGTAAACCTTGATTAACGGCTTGTGGAAAAGAAACGACATGTCCAAACTAAGGTCCATTTACAAGTCTCTGTCACATAAACACTCAAGTATGGTGGCAATGAAGGCTCAACACAGTCACTGTTATGCAGTATGGCAAGAGGAGTGGATGTCGGGGGGGCAGGTGCTTGTTTCCAATAAGGGAGACAAACGGGTGAAACTGGCCTCCTGTCCTCTTATCATTTGATACTTCATACATACTTCATATAAGAAACTCTGCCAAACACATGCACAGTGACATTTACATCCAGGCAAAGATAAAATGGAGGGTCTGTTTTACTGGAAGAAGCCACCTGGAGGCGACATTAGTTTGTCTTGTTTCTTTTTTTATTCTTTAATAAGCCAGGAAGGTGCCATCAAGATGCAGTGTAATATTTGTCCGGAAAATCCTAGTTTTTCTCATTGTAGCTCCAGTTACATTGCGCATGTGCCATACCCCATAACTCCCATGGGCTTAAAGAGCGTGTCATAGATTTTATTTGATGGTCTTGGGCTGAAACAGGGAAATAACCCAAACAGTTTCAAATAATACTTAATTTGCTTAATGGGCTCTTGACCCCATAAACTGAAGCCGCGTCTCTGTAACTTCTCATAACAAACTACATATGTCCATTGACTATGACCAGTCAAACTAGTGAGTGATGTTTCCGTCTCAAACTGGTCCATTTCCGAGGAGATAAAATTATCCAGTATCAGAGAAAAAGGGAACTATTAGGAAAATGAAAGAAAACATTTGCATAATTTTGTGTATCAAAAAAATCATGAATCTCTAGATTCACTCTCAGTCACTGTTTTCTGTGCTGTCTGCGATTTTGTAGCTTCGTCTTGAGATGTATGCCATTTACGATCTGGTACCTGGTCCCTACCATTTTCTAAAGTCCTGACCTCACCTGAGTGGGAATACACACCCATAAATGTCCCAAAAACAAAAAATAAAAAGACATGAATAAAGCATAGACAGAGGGCAGAGTCTCTGCAGAGATATTCATCACCACACTCTACTAGTGGGTCATAAGTGATGACTGAGAGGAATAACGTCTGTATGAGTCTGTGCATTGCTTTTAGAAAAAAGCCTGCATAATATTTCTTTAAAAAAGTATCCCTTACTTGTCTTGTGATCCCTAAGATTTGTCCCATTTGACCTCCTGGTCCACTGGTTTACATGATACATCTGAAGACATGTTGAAAAGCTGTATGAGTGCTTGTGTCATATACCCACATGTCTAAATGACTAGCTATCCTGACTTTTGGTCCCTCATATGGGTTAAATTACAAAAAATGCTTGATCCTGCTTGTTCAAATAATGCAACCAATAGCATCTATCCATTAGAAACTCTCTGAATGGTATGTGTCCATCTCTGTCAGATTCTCAGTTTGTAAGTGAGGCGTGAGCCATGATGGACTATAGAGCTGCAGCTAGCCATTATTTTCATTAATGATTAAACGAATCCTTCACCCCCCATATGACCACTTTTACATCAAATATTCACCCTGTGTTACATTGAATTCATTAAGGAAACTGTTTTTCTTGCATGCCTCTGGTGACAGGGTGTAATTTTGCTGTTGTTAAACACCACCCCTCATGACTTAAGTTCATCAAGTGTTTTCTCCATTTTTGGATTCTTTGTTTACTGGTGGTTCCTTTAGTTTGACATGTATTTTCTCAGTTAACTGATAAACCTGATTGTTTGGTCTATTAAGTGTCAAAAAATACAGAAAAAATGCCCATCCCAAATTCTTGAAGCCCAAGGTGTGGTTTTTAATTGCTTGTTCTGCCATATTAACAATTTAAAGCCCAAAGTAATATAGTTTACTATCACTGAAATCAAGGGAAAGCAGCAGATCTTAACTACGGAGAAGCTGAGATGATTTTATGTCGACCTATTGTTTCATTTCAATAATTGTTTTTCTAATGGACACTGTACCACTGTTTCTGTCGGCTGATTAGTACAGTGGTAGTAAAATCAGTAGGATGCTCCTAAATCTGGCAAGTGAAACAGAAGTTATGGACAAAACTATGAAAATAAAATGTGAGACATAAAAAATAAATGTTTTTGTTAAATGGAGAAACGTTCCGCCCACTTTAACTTTTATTATGTTGTTTATTTGTAAAACAAAGTAAAATAGTAGACAAAAGTATTCAAACAAGGAATTACTCTTAAAATCAGCATATTTTGCAATTAATTAGGTACAGGAAGTTTAACAACTGTGAAACTAAAGCATTCACAGCCAATAAAGAAGGGCAGAGAACATCAAATCTTCCTTTGAGTAAAGTGGCCAAACTAGCTGGTCTGGGTGCAGAGTGGGAGGAGACAGACGAGCATCAGCATGGGCTGAGCTACACCTGCTGTAAAAACCTGTATCCTCAGCAGGGAGGAGAGCACAGAGGGGCCACAATGCTCAGGCCACATAAAGATATGGACTTAAGTAAGAACAAAGTGACCTGAGAGGGAAGGAGGAGACACGGGAGAGGAATGAAAGACTTTGAGCACTTGAGTCAACAGTCTTAATAACTTTTGCGGTAAGAGTTTGTGGAGCAGTTTTCCCCAACATGACAGTTACATGGCGATTTGCACTTTTTCTCTGTGTGTTGGTGACTGTGTCAAGAGGCCCGAGCCTGGCCAGTGATGACACAGGACACGGCACAGAGACAAGCACTACAGACACAGGACACGGCACAGAGACTGGCACTACAGACACAGGACACGGCACAGAGACTGGCACTACAGACACAGGACACGGCACAGAGACTGGCACTACAGACACAGGCAGCGACCATGGGAACAGCTCTGACACCGGTCATGAGACAGACTCAGGCCATGATTCTGGAAGTGGTGACCATGGTCATGGTGGAGCACCCATCACCACTCTACCCATTGTGAGCTGGAAGTGGCACCACGTCACCACCCCATACCTGGTGGCCCTGTGGATCCTTGTCTCCTGGGTCTGCAAAATCAGTGAGTCCTACCAAGTCTTCTCCATGGAGGATCATTTGAATAGTAACTTTAATTTTATCATAGCATCTGCTTGATCAACTTGCCCTGGTGGCTTAATTAAAGGTAACGTTAGATTGTGATCAGGGCGTTTTGTCAGTGAGAAGAGTGTAAAATTTAAAGTGTATTCCATTACATGTAAAATTCCTGCATTTGTAGCTTCTCTTAAGCAAAGGTACAAAATAATTATCAGCAAAATCTGCTTAAGTATCAAAAGTAAAACTCCTTTTCGAGCTTTATATCATTACTGATGTCAGCATTTTAATGTTTTAGCAAGATGAGGCAGAGTTACGGCTGGGCAATATGGAGAAAATCAGGTATCACAATCGTTTTTATCAAATACATGAATATCAATATTGCGACTATATTGTAGGGTTGACTATTGGTGCTTTCACAAAGTACTTACACAATAAGATTTTTGATAAATAATCAACAGTAATGTGGATTTGAGGACTAACTGGGTAAAGACAAAAGAAAACCTGGAAATGTCTGGTTAGTTTAGAAAACTTTACCTTACCACTTCACTGTTTTGCAGCCTTTAAAGGAAACCTCTCCCATGAGCCAAGTATGAGCTCCCGGTCAGGAGTCCTTTACTCTTTAATGTTCAGGATGTTTTTACTGGGAGCCAAATTATCTGCAGAGGTCTCTTCCTCTCCAAAAAAACAGACTATGTGATTTAAACCAATGAAAACACAGAATAAAGCAGTTTCATATTACAAATCAGTGTTTCTCTGATGCTGTTTGACTCATTGCAGAGAGACCGCTAGCCCAGCACCTGCTAATTTTTGCTCACCTTTCTCTCTGATAACTTAACATCCAGATGTTTGGAGGTTTTTTACTGGGAGCCTAAATTATCCGCAGAGGTCTTCTCCTCTCGTAAACAAACAGACCAGATGATTTAAACGGGTAAGAACACTGAATAAAGCAATGCCACGTTAGAATATCAGTGTTTTTCTGACACTGTTGGTTGCAGAGGGGCTGCTTGCTACAATGGCCATTGCAAAAACATAAAAACTTGTTGCCCTATCTGGCACCAGTGTTTGGTCCATCCATTCTGGGCTACTGTAGAAACATAGCAGTACAAAATGGAAATCTCCATTAGATAAATAGATAGATAGATTAGATATAAATGTCTCATTCTAAGGTAACGCAAACACAACAATTCTTATTTTCAGGTGATTATTAACTAAAGAAAACATACCTATTATATACCATTTCTGGCAATACATCCCTCTAAACACTACACACTGGAGCTTTAAAATCAGGAAACACAAAATCTAAGCCTGTATTGGTAGAAATACCTCTATAGTTTAACTGTGTATATCTTCACATCGCCCAACCTCAGTCCAAGGTTTAGGGTCTCAATTATGTATCAAATAATGGTACTGCCAGACAGTATTGATTAAAAACTGCCACCCGATAATCACGTTACATGTTTTTTAGATGTTTCAAATTCAAATGCCTGTGTTGGACTTGGAGAAAATCCACTTCGAAATTATGAATTAAACATAAATGGGTTGCTTAAAGAAAGTTTGACCTCTGTTAAAAATCTCACCGGATGGAGCAGACGTACTTGTCTTGTCCTAGAACATGGTCATTAGCATGTCATGTATACACAACAGACGCAAATGGGTTCCAGCACTGTGGACAATGTAAATGAATGAGCATGCATGTGTGTGTGTGTTTGTGTGTGTGTGTTTGTGTACACCTCCACTGGCATAAATATGGGACTATGGTTGCCTGTATATGATGCAGGAAGTGACTGATGTTGATAACCAAACAATGAATCAGACACAACTAACAGAGTTCTTTTTGTGAGTCTGTCAGTAGTTACATGTCAGGTTTGGCAGTTTCAGTGTTAATCTGTGCGGCCTTTAACTAAAAATGTTACAGCTGTGTTTGTACTGACAGTGACTTGCACAAGAGATTATTAGTGATAACAAAGAAATATGTTACGTGTGGCTTAAGCACATGTCTCTGAAACTACTGACATTTGTCTTTTGCTTCCAAATTTTGCAGGTTACAGAGATTAAATACTTTAAATTCAACTCAACACAGTTTAAATTTGTTAAAATCTTAAAACTTATTGGCATGTACAGCTTTTTTAAACACTTTTCAATAGAAAGATTATATAATACAGCATTTCTTCACAGCTGGAGGAGGAGATTTTGAGTTCACACTTGAAATTGTTTAAAGAAAAACATTAGAAAGAGCAAAGGCTTTGTAGAAGTCAAACATTTACATAGGGATTAGAGGACATGTCTAATACATTACCACTTAATCTGCAATTTTTATAAAGGGATTAAACGTTTATGGATACACAGATAATAGGTCTCATAAATGTTTGATTGTTTTGCAGGAGGAAACCATGAGAATGTACTTAACCACACTGAGAAACTTGACATACACACCTGTTGCTAAGAGCGCTGTGAATTTGAAGAAGTGATTGACACCAAGGTCATTATAGTTCACTAAAACTAGGTATGAAAAAACATTTTAGTTAACTAAAGTAAAAATTAAAACTGGACTTTAGAAAAAAAAAACCTGAAACTATATTTTGTGGTTACAAAGCTAAGTAAAATAAATTGAAAATATACAGGAAATGTCTTACACTTCAGTTTGGTCAAATTTGTCAACACAGCTGTGCCTAGTGGCTCAGTAGGTAGAGCAGGCAGCCCACATACAAAAGGCAGCGTCCTTGCCACAGTGGTCACTGGATCAATTCCAGTTTGTGGCTGCATGTCATCCTCTCTCTCTCCCCCTTTCATGCTTAGACTTTCCTATCTAGTAAAGGCAAAAAGTAAAAAAATAATCTTCAACAAATAAAAAAACATGCATGAGGAGGTATTGATGCGTATGCTCATTGAGACTGAGATGTCTAAATGACTCTGAGGCCCAACCCCATTTCATATGTTTACACTTACCACTTGTTTTCGAGTGCCACGTTGCCCCTTGGAACAGAATTAGAAAAGGTAATGGTTGAAAACTTCCCTTATGAAATGGGACAACCCTTCAAGACCCTGATACCTCATCGGTATGTGGGGTTTACGTAAACACATGCAATGACTGTTGCTGGACAGTGCCAATATGCCGTCTCCTGCTGACATGCACAAATCAGCATAACAATGATGTTAGCTATTTAGCTACTGGGACATTGGCATATTTGCAATTTCTCTTGTTGCGCTTGTTTTAAAGAAAAGGGCCATAACACATTGCACAACATTAAACCAAGATAATACGAAGGTTATTGTAACTTTTACGTCTTTATTCACGAAGAAATTACATTTGTAGGTTTCTCTTGTTGCTTGTGCAGCCATCTTGCTGATAAATTACATAACAAGGTTTTGGAGTGCGCCGCCAAACCGTTTGGAGGACAATGTAGCACAAATGGCTCATTTATATTCCCTTTATGTATGAGTATAGATATGCCAGTTTCAAACTTTGTAAATGTGAATGGCCCCATACTTCCATGCTTCCTTTCTGTTTGCATGGCTGCAGCCAATAGATGGCACTAGAGGGTAGAGTCAAGAGTTTAAAACAACAGAGTTACCAATTACCAATTCTCTCCGTTCCGCCATTTTTTTTTAAATATTGTTGCCAACTCCTATGGTTATATCTTGTATCTTATGTTGAGTATAAATAAGCCATAACACATCACCCTATCTCTCTATCCCAACAACATTTGGGACACCCTACTCCTTGACGTGAACACGCAAAATGAAGGACTAAGGGTGAAGTGATAGGGGTAAGGTGGAATCAGGCCCGCGTCAACTGCCTTCACATAGTGTTAAACTATTCTAAACTGCTTGAATCTTGTCCGTGACTAATACCATCATATTATAATAAGACAAAACTAAAACCAACACTAATAAAACTTAACATTTTTAAACAATAATAACTCAACTGAACCCACTCTGGAAACTAACTGAACCTAAACTGAACTACAGAAATTATAAACAAAATAAATATAAAAACTAATGAAAAGCACAAAACTAAATAAACATTGGTTTGACAAACTTGTCTTTCTAGGAACTGAAACAAATCGGTTTCATAAAGCATTCTTACATAAGCTCAAACATGTGCACAGTTTAAATGTTGACTGAAGTGCAGACAGTGGCACCAATTTTCTTCAGATTTTATTTCCTCTTCACAGATTTACAATGCTTGCTTTCTTTCATCCTCCTCAGTGCCGTCAAGCCCCTCTTCTCTGGGCTAATGGAGACACACAATGGACAATAAATGCAGGTTTTTGTATCAGACATGAGCTAGAAAGCTTCTTTGTCACCTGCCAGTCTGTGCAGGACCATAACTTCTCCAGTCTCACCTCATTTGGAGACATTTTGTATCATCAAAATGGAGTTATTCCACTTTTAAGAAGTATAGGTTAATGTTTTCCTTTAAAAGGTCAGGGACATTTTCACATTAACTGAAGTCACTGTCAGTGTCATCTCTGACTTTTTCCACTCCCAACAGGTCACTTCCCCTATAAGGTCGGTGATGTTATAATTTAAGGTTTATTTCATTGTTTTACTCATTTAAGATAAGATGAGATCATTCTTAAGTCCCACAGCAGAGAAGTGTTCATTGTTACAGCAGCAAAGGGGACGAACAGGAAGCATCATTAAAAAACAGAGCACTATAATAAGATAATGATTACACGTAGGAAGTATAGATTTTGCACAGCTTAGTAAATACTGATATTGCATCTGAGTGATGATTGTAAACAGTAAAAAAAAGGCAAAAATAATGCATAGTCAGGCTGAGTGGCTGAAATTTGACATATCATCAGGTACAAAATGGAAATTTATTTGTCACACTGATGCGTTTGCTGACTGACGTCACAAAAGGCACATTTCATTGAGGACACCAGTATTTTTCACAGTAGCCTGACAAACAATAACACAACTATCCTCAACTGTAGCTACGGTGCCTCCCAGTCTACAAAATGACCTCTATGTGACCTCTCTTTGTCACCATGAAGTTGACCTCTCTTTGTTGCAGCTGCTAAAGTGTGCACAGAGCTGTGGCCACTTAATATGATTAAAAGGTTCAAGTTAAAGTCCAGCCACTGTTCAGCAAGACTTATTAGGTCTTTAGTTAATAAGGCTGAACGAGGGAGTTCATGCTCAACTGTGCAGCTAAATGTTCTTATAAAGATGATTTACAGCATCGAGAGCACATCAGGAATGTAACACTTACTCCAGTACTGTACTTAAGTAAAAATTCAAAGTACTTGAATTTACACAAGTATTTCCATTAATTCAACTTCATACTTCTATTTCACTTCATCTTACTCATTGTACTTTTTGCTCCACTACATTTTGACAGTTTTACTCATTTTTATGATTACAGATTTTCATACCTTTCCTGTCCAGTGAAAACTTCCAGCCCAGATGAGTTCATTTTGACTATTTTGGATAAACTGAATAATGTTTCTTTTTGTGTTGAGAAAATTCTCCTCCTTCTTAAGCTAAATAAAGTCTTTAAAAACCCTAAAAACACCTCACAAAGCTAAGACAGTGACACTACAAACATATGATGATCTTACAGAATATGGGTGTTTTTACACTTGGTCCTTTTTAAGTGAACCAAACTCAGTCCTCTTTAAGTGGACCAAAATGTAGACTGACAGAAATGGGATTAGTTCTTTTTGTGTTCACATTGTCAGTTCATTTGAAAGATGACTCAATTCTCCTTCTTTGATGTTTTCCTCATTCCATATCTGGAGGAGTGTAGTTGTTTCATTGCCGGACAAAAGTACTCCTCATCCACTGGTTGTGCTGTTGTTGCCTGTAGCCATGGGGGAAGCCTATCCCAGTTGACATTGGGCAAGAGTCAGGGTACACCCTGGACAGGTCACCAGACTATCACAGGACACAGACAACTATTCACACTCAGATTCACATCTACGGGCAATTTAGAGTCACCGATAAACCTAACCTGCATGTCTTTGGGCTGTGGGAGGAAGCCGGAGTACCCGGAGAAAACTCACGCTGACAAGGGCAGAACAAACTCTACACAGAGGATCTTCCCCACCCTGGGTTCACACCCCCAACCTGGGTTTGAATCTTTCTTTGATTGTTATTTTCAGACAATGTCTTTTCTGTGGTCAAGTAATATCTCATTAATCCTTTCCAAAATAAAGGGGTTAAACTAGTTAGAGCAAACTTAAACATCTGCATCACTAAAATGCAACATACACATTAATGCAGCAACAATATTAATCCAAAAACATCAGATATTACAGTAAAACACAGACAGGGAACATCCGACTGCACATTAAGTACTTTTAATTTGATGCTTTAAGGACATTTTACTGATAATACTTAACATACTTTTACTTAAGTATGGCTTTGAATGCAGGACTTTGACTGGTAGGAGAGAGTTTTGCAGTGTTGTATCAATACTTTTATGTAAGTAAATGATCTGAATACTTATTCTACAACTGTCGAAAACCAAGAGGATGTCTATCACAGATACAGCTGCTTTAATTATTCAATAGACCAATGTAATAGCTGTCAAACAGGAGCAACATTAGAAATTATGCTAAATTATATCAACTCAAATATTACAATTTATTTCCATTTGAGCAACTTCAGCTATTTTAGTGACTTCTCTAAGGCTCTTAGTAAAGACATACAGGTTCATAGCTTTGCCTGTGTGAGAGCTTACAGTACGTATCAAATCATCAAACCAGTCCATCTTACCAATGAGGCTATTGTCCCTTGTCCTGCTCAAACAGGATGGGACACCTGGCCTAAAAAAACCTCCAGTCACAAAGCAACAAGTTGAGTGAATCAGCGCTTATGAGACTAAGTACAGTATGTGCTTGTGAATACTGTGAGCAGACTAATCTACATTTGCTTTGGAGAGATGTTAGTGTCAAAGTCATTAAAAGGATAACCGTAAAAAAGTCAACAAATCTCATTACAGTGGTTCTTACTGAAGACATAAATGTTTAATATACACTTTCGTTTTTTAGAAAGGCTCAGTGATTTCCTTCAACACTGGGGCACTGTAGTTTTCAACAAACGTTACTCAAACATGAGTGAATAGTGTATTTTGGGGGGAACTATTTTCAGCTGCGGATTAACACACATTTGGTGCATTAGTAAGTTTTTACTGCATTAGGATGAAGATTCAGTGCTACACTGCACTACAGTGCTTATGTGTGAAATACTTTTATCTGATGAGAGGGACTGGAGAGAGGTGTGAAATGTAGTCACACTAATACTACATAAAATGTCAGGACAATCAATAAGTGAATCATAACTCCATTGTATCAGTGGAGGCATTTTCGGGCCTGCGTGAGGACAGCTTTCTCATCTTCTCTCATGTCAAGGGACGGGGAGTCTTTAACCAGGATTGAGCAACGTCAGCGTCAATCATTAGTAAGCACAAAGCTGTGGGATGAAGCAAGTGGAAATGTTCCTAAACTCGCACAGGTATTCGTTCAACATCAAATGACCTCTGCGCCATCACTTACTCCCTAACACACACACACACACACACACACACACACACACACACACACACACACACACACACACACACACACACACACACACACACACACACACAACACACACACACACACTCAGAAAATGTGTCATGACAAACTAGAATTGATGCGTCAAGAGACCAGAAAGCGCAAACAAAGCAATGATTAGTGAATGTTTCAAACGTGACTGAATAACTAAAGACCTTTCTTGGACATCCGTTACTCCCCCTCGTGTAATCCACCAACCTGAACACACACACACACACACACACACATGCCACACACACACACACACATGCCACACACACACAAAAAAAAACCTTGGTCATAGAGGAGATACTGTAGATATAAAAGGCTGAGTCCAGGGTTCTACACACGTCTGAATTCACTGCCGACCACAGGCTGTGGTATAACACAAAGTTTCATGCTAGGAGAAAAGATGGAACACTAGGAGGAAAGAGCAGTGAGAAGATAGTGATAGTAAACAAGAGTGAGTAAGACAGAGGAAGCACAAATCCACCCATTAAAAGGAGGATAAGCAGTGTGACATATTGTTCAGGCTGGAAACAGTACAAACAGTTCACCACCTTGACATCTGAGATAAGGGACTTTTTTTCCGGCTCTCTTTTTACCTTATGTTTTAAATTTACTTACTCAAATGCAACGCTGCGGATATGTACACCTCTGGCTGTTGGGGTCAGTGTTGCTAATCTGCCTCGTCTCAGGGGATGAGAGGGGGAACCGGGACGTGGCACATCAAGAGTCCCATCTGAAGCCACCATCTGAGTCCAAATCGAACTTAAATCAGACCGAACACGGCCATGGCTCCAGCGTCATCACAGGAATACCCGTCGTGACCTTTAAGTGGCACCATGTGGAGGCTCCTTATCTCATTGTGTTATGGATATTGGTGGCTGGTTGTGGTAAATTGGGTATGTAAAAAACATTTTTGGAGATAGAATGTGCCAGAAAGGTGTTTTTTCTTTAATGATTTTATGACTATTAATCTTATAAGATCCCCCTCCAAAAACAAAGCGTTTTTAAAAGTGGCTGTACCCACTGTGGTCCACAGCTGTGATGACTGGCAGGTGCTTCTGTGAATACTGCTAATTTGCTAGCACCATAACTCAGAGGTTCATCATGGTGAAAATTTGTTCACATGTATGTGGGCAGGAACTGCTTCAAACCCCTTCCACTGTGTTCGAAACTGTTTCCCCTCAGCCACCTTACCTTCACTGAGCTGATTGTGCAGTGTTGTGAAAGCCCCATAAGAGCAACAAAAAAGCCAGATAACCTTAAGTTAAGTTAAGGTATTTCACCTTGGTTTCTCCATAACTTTTTAGGGCACACGCAACCCGCTATTTTCAACAAAATTTGTCAACATGATAGAGCATGATTGAGGTCTTTAGTGTTCCATAAATGGTACAAATTCAAAATTAAGTTTAGGTTTGTATGGCAGATTTCACTGACAGTGCTGGCAATGTAAGTAATGTAACTGTTGTCAGCTTTTGATTCACAAGAAATGTGTGATGTGAAATAATCAAAACTGCTCTAACTCTAGCTTCTTCTTATGTTCATCTAGAACCCTAGAAAGCCTAGAACCCTTTTCCTACAAGGGAAAAACTCAAGTCAGGAGTTTTAGACTTTTTATTAACAGGGGTGCTAAACATACAGCCAGAAATGGCTACTGCCAAAGGGTCCAATCTGGCCCACTGGATGAGTTTGCACATCTAATACTGATGCTCTTGTGAAGGCTTAGGGGTGAAAGGTTTCAGGAGCATGTCAAACAGTGAGGAGTCCACTTCATGTAAAATGCTGCTTCAGAGGCTTTCCACCCCCGACCAGAACATTGTTCTCTGAAAAAAAAAATGAAATTGTACTGTTTTTCAAAGACATCTCAGGCAGAATACAAAAATCCTTGTGTGCTGAAAGAAGTGGAAAAAAGCTGCAGCATCTTTACGGTTACTGATCTTCTACTTGTTGCTGCTTTGGGTTCCACTCTCATGCACAAATATAAACACAGCAGTGAAATATAACAGACCTTTACCCAAAGTTTTCTTAACTTAATCTTCAACTAGTTTTGAATGGAACATACCAGCATAGCAAGAGTTTAAAGCCCTGCGGGCTGAAAACAGGAATGGATTTATTCTAATGGTTCAGTAGGTTTGATTATTAAATAAGCTTTAGGGACACTTTGTCAGGTCATTAGATCAAATAACCTTTAGCAGAAGTATATCTTTAGTTAAGCAGAGAGATTTATGAACCTTAATATGTGCCACCATGCTGGTTAATCATACGCCCAGAACAGAAAGTGCCACTTTCTCAGTCAAGTGCGACAGTCGATCATTTGCGAATTTTGCAACCTCTCAAAGAGCTTTAGTTTATGTTTTGTTATGATGCAATGCCTTTGAAACTTTGTTGGTCATATCTTAGGAAAATTCACCCCTAGTATTGTTAGTTGTTGTGAGGTACCCCACATGACAGATTTCTCTTCTATCAGTCATCGAGGCCAACCATCATGTGACCAGCATCATCCCAGAGAGCGCCCTGCTCATCTGCTTTGGCTTCATCCTGGGCGGGATTATTTGGGGTGCGGACAAGGTGCAGACCTTCACACTGACCCCAACAGTGTTCTTCTTTTACCTGTTGCCTCAAATCATCCTGGACGCGGGCTACTCTATGCCAAACAAGCTCTTCTTCAGCAACATGGGGGCCATCCTGATCTACGCCGTCATCGGGACTTGCTGGAACGCTGCCAGCTTGGGGCTGTCGCTGTGGGGTTGTCACATGGGAGGAGCCATGGGTAAGGCTTTGACTTCAGCAGGCTGTCTGCTACTTGAAGTACAAGGGGTCAGAATCATTCTGGGATGTACAGATTGAGGGACCTCGAGAGATTCAAGTCCCGCTGCATGACATGTTGAGAACCATTTTGTAGTTTTTTCCTGTAGTTTATTTTATAAGGGGTGTAAGATAGGAGAAGTTATTCAGATTGACAGTATAAACTACATAGGAATGAAATGTGACCAGTGCCTACAGTTTGAACTCTCTGAGTTGAAAGGTTCAGGTGCACACTGGTGTTCTAGCTCTAGATCTAGTTTGGCCTTATATTTGGAGAGCAATTCAAAATTCAAAATCACATTTCTTCCCATTGTCAAATCTATACAGACATGATACACATATTTTTAGATTCACTGTGACTTACACTTTAAGGGGATATCATTATCTTATCTCCAGTGTCCATCTTAAACAAACGATCCAAACAATCCATTAATCAGCTTAGAAATCACAAAAAAGACTTTCCCTTGTACTCTAGAACTTGTCTAAGAATCGTCATATTTTTAAGTTTTCTTCATTATCAAAGTAATCCTGTGAAAGTTGTCTGTCCATGCATGGGTATATTGCAAACTCTACTTCGTCACCCACAGTGCCATGATTGATTCATAAAGGCCTGTCGCTGGATCTTAATGCAGCTAGTGGATTGTAGAGTGGTTAAGGGCCTGATCTCTTACAGATTCTTTCAACGTCATGCTCCGCCTTATATTAAATAAAAGCCAAATTTAGTGTATTTCCTGCCTTGTGTGCTGTAGGTGACCTGGACATCGGTCTGCTGCAGTATCTTCTGTTCGGCAGTCTGATCGCTGCTGTGGACCCTGTAGCCGTCATCGCTGTGTTTGAGCAAGTCCACGTCAACGAGGTCCTGTTTATCATGGTGTTTGGAGAGTCGCTGCTTAACGACGGAGTGACGGTGGTTCGTATGCTACATTGTTCTTTATTATGTTACCCCTTGAGAAGCAAAGCAGTTTGTGCGTTTGCCAAGACATGAAGTGCAAAGAATGCAAACATTGTGCACTTCAAAGTGAGGACCTTCACCCCGATTGAGTTCTTGTCACCTTGCCTGAACTTTCTGCCTGGCTGGTCGATCAAAAAGGGCTCTTTGAAGAGGCTGATCTGATGAATAAGAATTGCTTTGTATTATGAATTGTTAAATTCCACTCTATTCATCATCATTTCTGAAACTACAGTGAGGAGTGAAGGGAATATAAAGGTGTGTGTGTCGAAACAGTACACTAAAATATGTTTATCTGAGGTGAGAAATAGGCAATGCAGTAACAGAGTCTTGATTCAGATTTGATCAGCACTGCCTAGTTTGACAGTTTGACTACAGTTCATGAGCAGTGATCAACAGCTGTGTTAGAGACTCCTCGGCCCTGATTGGTTGTTTTCCTTCAGCTGAGGTGGATTCTAGCAAATGCCATTTGAGGAACTAGGAGGAGAAACATGATTTTATTCCGCAGATCATCTGTGTCATGTACTAGCAAATATAACAAAAAGTTATTTTTTCATAAAAGTTACCAACTGCAGCTTCAATAGCTGTAGAGAAGTCCTGTATTTATTATACTTTTTTCTACCCCCAAAAGATGGAATATTAATTTTCTTCTTCTTCTTCTTCTTTTAGGTGCTCTTCAATGTATTTGATGCATTTGTGTCACTGGGAGGACCCAAAATTAATGCTGTGGAGATAATTAAAGGAATAAGTAAGGAGTGACATTTATTTGCACATCAGTAGGGAACAATGAAACATGTACATATAGTGTAACAACTTTGGTTTTAAAGTATGCAGACGTGTTTACCAAGGGCTAGTTTTCATAAAAGTGTTAGTCAAATAGTAATAATTATGCTGAATAAAATCGAAATAACTTGTTAAGCATGTGTCTTCCTGTCTTTCGTTGCAGTTTCCTTCTTTGTAGTGGCGTTTGGTGGATCCCTCGTAGGCTTTGTGTTCGGCCTGCTGATTTCTCTTGTGACCAGATGCACTAAAAACATCCAGATCATTGAGCCAGGCTTTGTCTTCGTCTTGGGGTACCTCGCCTACCTGACTGCTGAGATGCTCTCCCTGTCTGCCATCCTTTCGTGAGTACATCATGAAAAACACGTTTTATTATTTCTGTACATAGCGGTCACATATTCATTTTTTTTTTCTGTGTTTTTGTTATGTAGCATTGTTTTCTGTGGTATGTGCTGCCAGAAGTACATCAATTCAAACATGGACGAGAGGTCCGTCACCACAGTCAGATATGTCATGAAAGTTTTAGCCAACGGATCAGAAACCATCATCTTTGTGTTCCTTGGCATCTCAGCCATCGATAAGACAATCTGGGTGTGGAACACGGGCTTCATTCTCCTCACACTCCTCTTCATCATTGTGTACAGATTCATCGGTGAGATTTTTGTCTCCTGCTGTCAGTTTTTAGTACAAACACTATCTGGTGTCAGAAGTATCAAAACAAGACTGTGTTTGTGTGCACATGTACTGCAGGTGTGTTTTTCCTTACCTGGATCCTGAACAAGTTCAGGCTGGTCCCCATAGAGTTCATAGATCAGGTGATTATGAGCTACGGTGGCTTACGAGGGGCAGTCGCTTATGGCCTGGCTACGATGCTGGATGGGAACAAGATAAAGGAGAAGAATCTGATGGTCTGCACAACTCTCATTGTGGTGTACTTCACTGTCATTCTTCAGGTAACCACTTTTCTGTCTTGAATAGAGTGTATCAGTACATTTGCTTTTGTTTTTTTAACTTTAGTGTCTTTGACTCGTTGTGTTTCTCCCATGCCTCGCAGGGAATAACGATGAAACCTCTGGTCACCTGGCTCAAAGTAAAGAGAGCTGCAGTGTCGGAGCTCACACTCATAGAAAAAGTGCAGAACAAGGTAGAGCTTGAAATTTGCTTACAGCAAGAACCATAAAGTACTGAGCTGCAGTCCACCTCTGACAGAATCTCTGTTGTTGTTGTTGTTGTTTAGGTGTTTGATCACATGCTTGTTGCCATAGAAGATATATCGGGACAAATTGGACATAACTACATGAGGGACAAGTATGTAAAGACATCTTTAAAATTATTTAACTGGTAGATTTCTGTTTAAATGAAGCTACAATAATCTCTCTTGCTGTGAAGGTGGAATCACTTTGAGGAGAACTGGATGTCGAGGGTTTTGATGAAGCCGTCGGCGAGGAAGAGCCGCGACTATGTCTTCAACGTCTTCCATAAGCTGAACCTCAAGGATGCTATGAGCTATGTGGCAGAGGTGAGACTTGTATGCTTCATACATTTCAAGTATATTCAAGATTATTTTGTTGAAGTGGACATTAAAGAAAACAGACACAAGATTTGGTTGGTAAAGGAAGTCCTCTGGTCTGATGTTGCAGGGTGAACGCAGAGGCTCTCTGGAGTTTGTCCGCAATGAAACTGCATTTGTGGACTTCAAGAAGAAGTTTGGTGACGAGTTCTCAGAAGTTATGCCTGACGTCACAGCTGACACGTCAGACGATCACGGTGGAACGACCTCTATGAGGTGAGCAAATGCTGATTTACAGTCTGTAAATACAAGAACAAACTCTTCAACAATTGTTCAATAAAGAACTTCCTTTCATTATTTCTGTTTCAGTTGTGAATATACAGACAGACATATTCAATTCAAGCTGCCATCTAAAGTTCAAAATTAAGGTTGCTCTACTATTTTGATTCTACCACTCACGCTATACCTGCTCAGACACTGCCCTCTGGTGACCACACGCATTCATTTTCCACAGACAAACCAAATTAGTGGATATAATCTTCAAATATACCTCCAAATCCCTACCATATTTTTTTTTATGAGAAGCCTAAATGAGCTGTACTCTGAGTGTGATAAAGGCATAAAGTTACTGACGTGATTTTTTTTTTCGTGCTGCAGAAGAGACCCTGTACCATCAGTGAGCCTGGAACTGCATGAGCAGAACATGAATGGTTTGAGGGAAACAGAGGACGTTAACACTCATCACCTGCTGCAGCAGCATCTGTACAAGGGCAGGAAACAGGTGAGCATCTTCAGTCACATCACTGCCAACACTACATTCATAACATTGCATTTTCATATTGTTAAATGAATTATAAGAGAGATTTTAAACAAAAAAGAATGGTCAAATTTGATGCAGCAGAGGGCAAAATATCTAGACTTTTAGTCCCTACTGTGCCTCAGTGCTGTATTCTACATTTCCAAGAATGCAACATTCATTTCAAACATCACACTCTCAGTGTTCAGTTCACCTATAATCAGTGTTATTTTTTTCAAACTTCAGAAGCTACAGAAAACACCATACAACTGTTTTAACACATGTAAACTGACAGTCATATGTAAACTTGATGGAATGTCCCTTTAGATGAACTTTAGATGAACTTTCTGGATGAATACGAGTTACAGTCTTCTTGTCCTCTTTGTCCTACCAAAAATCTGCTCTCAAATGTTCATACACACCGTTTTAATTTTTGTCTCATTTTCTACTGTGTAGCACCGACACAGATACAGCCGGAGCCATTTTGATGTCAACAAGGATGAAAATGAGGTGCAGGAGATCTTCCAGAGGACCATGAGGAGTCGTTTGGAGTCTTTCAAGTCTACAAAGATGGGCGTTGCTCCACCAAAGACGATAACCAAGCACTCAAAGAAAGACCAGCAGCAAAAGGTTTCATTTTTAACAAACAATCTACTGTATAACATATATGGGATTTTATGAAATTCAATTGGGCAAATCAAACAAAATGTGTTCATAACACTAATTATATAACCTCTCGTAAACTTCAGATAGCGACTGATTGAAATCATCTTTTTGCCGACTCTATATCATATGATTTAGACAGTTCTTATGCGTCTGATTGTGTTTAAATAATTGTCAACAATACCTAGCTTTACCAGGTAAAACACCTGTATTTGCTTTTCATGTTATGTAACTTTGTTGAAGATATAATATACTAATAAACCAACTATTCTATTACCTGCAGATGCCAAATGGAAAATCAACAGACAAAAGTAAAAGCTACTATTCTGGTGATGAAGGTTTGTATCTGTGTTGGAGTTTTAAACCCTATACATGAGCTTACATACAGCTTATGATACAAGTGCTTAATGAAAACCTTTTTCTGAAAAACTGCTTATTTATTTATTTATTTTTTCTAGATTTTGAGTTCTCAGAGGGAGACACCGCCTCGGGCTATGAGGCATCAGGCAGTTCGTTCCCCATGAGAGTCACCTACAGAGCAGGAGGTAAAATAAATCCACTGTCTTGTCCAACTTTTATGTGGTGAAAGAAGTACTCAGATTCTTAACTCCAGTAAAAGTACCAATAGAACATTCTGAACATACGTTACAATTAAAGTCCTTCATTCAAACTCCTACTTAAAAGAAATACATTATACTTCATCCACAAAATAGTCATTTGTATATCAGTAACTCACCCCATTATGATGAAAAGCTTGTGAAGAATACAGTTTTTATCACTTCCTTCCACGGTGAACGAAGAATCCAAAAATTGAAAAAGATTTCTATTGAAGAACAACAGCAGGACTATATCAAAACTTCAGTTTACAAACTCACAAAACTTGTACAGTATAATCCAAGTCTCATTTATCCAGTTGCATGCAAACACATGCATTTTTGCTAAGACCTTATTGTGTAAAACACTTCCGCACAACCACACGTGCTCGCCCAGTTACAATTCTTATCTGTGCCTCAGACTGTTAATGTAAAACTGTTTTAAATAGTAAGGTTTTAACAAAAGATTTATATTTAGGTAGTCCTGAGTACATGATTATTTTTTTGTGGTTATTCTGTTTAGAAGGATAGTTTGGTATTTTTCAACCTGGACCCTATTTACCAATGTTTTTGTGACTGAGTGACTAATGGGAACAATAATTGCTGAAATAGGTCGAGTATTAAGCCACGAAACAGGCTGCATTGTAATCATTTGGGGCATTTTGTGCATCCACTAAAAGTGCTTGTTTTGCCACTGACAGGCTCAGATTGTTTTTATAAGTGTATCAGAGGTAGACCTGTCTGATGAAAAGTCAGATCTGTGTTGAATCATTATGGCCAAACCCACCAGACTCCATTTAAATCTACAGTAATTTTAGCGTGTATAGAGTACTTTCCACCAGTGTCTTTGACACTCAAATTCAGTTTGTTTCTTTCATCCAGCTGGAATAGAGAATCCAGCCTTCATGCCGGAGCTGGACCCCATGTCCCCAATGCAGATTCCCCCGTGGCTGGCAGAGGCTGAGCTTGACAGCAGCACAGTGGCTCCTTCGCAGCGGGCACAGGTGAGGCTGCCATGGACGCCCAGCAACCTGAGCCGCCTGGCTCCTCTTCGCATCAGCACTCGCTCCACCGACTCCTTCGCACAGGCCGACACTCCTGCCACACTGCAGGGGGACAACCAGCAGCCGCCTCCACCTCCACCTCCACCTCCCTCTCACAGAGATGATAGCCTCATGTAGCAACATCCCGTCCCTCCACCAACTCCCCTCAACCTGCTGCCGAAGACACAGAACTTAACCTCAGACTTTGCACCGTCACCTCTCAAAATATTGACTAGGGAGTGTTTTCTTTTCCACTGCTTAATCTCACTCTTGAGTCTCTAGACAAAACATTCACAGTCCCACAACCTTTGTGCTCCTCGGCTTTGTTTCTCTAAC
Source organism: Epinephelus awoara (assembly GCA_035609425.1). Taxonomy (NCBI): domain Eukaryota; kingdom Metazoa; phylum Chordata; class Actinopteri; order Perciformes; family Serranidae; genus Epinephelus; species Epinephelus awoara. The sequence goes on along the minus strand of CM069310.1, from coordinate 26,077,212 downwards.
ATCACCCTTCACAGAGCAAAGGGAAGCTGCGTGCGCACAGTGGCAGTCGTTCACCAGCACATGTTGAATATTTTCTCCTCTGGTTCATCGTTAACCAGATGCCTCAGTTCCTGTGGAGTATCTTATCCCTGAATGTGATGAAGAAACCTTTTAAAGAATGCTGATATTTATGAATTGTGTTGTTTATAAAGACAATAATTTAATTAGAGTGATATGAGAATAATTCCAGCTCTGTAATCTGAATATAACATTGTGTTGTGTTTTCTCACTTGTGTCACAACAGTACTTGAGGCTGAATATTGAACATGAAGGATGTGACCATTGTAAAATGTCAGATGTATGATAAAGACGTGTTATATTTATTGATAAATGATGTCTGTGTGGACATTCCCACTGTGCACAAACAGTTAAATATATTTTATGTTCCTCCAACAAAAAACACTTTGACTGACCTGGTTTGAAATGTATGAATTTAAAAAAATATGGATTTAGAAATAAAAAACAATGATGAAAAACTTATTATGGGAGTCAGTTACACTGTGTATTAAGTGAAATGATTAGTCACAGATTGCAAGAATATCAATCCTGAGGTACTTTGATAATTGATTGATCGTTGATTTTGATAACTGATTCTCTTGTTTTTAGATTATTATAAATACTGGGGATACAAATTTGCCTTTTAGCTAAATCTGGCACATTTTATGAATTAAATTATAGTAAGTATAGTCATATAAATAATTGTTAATTAATGGGTGATTCACTTAAAACATTAAAGGAAGGTCATTAAATAAGTGTTACAAAACTAACTATACTAAAACTAAACTAACATATTCATATTAAATAATTAAACATAACCATCAGTTTAGTCAGTGATAAAAAATAATTTATTGAGAAAAAAACATATGGGCTGCTTTTCCCTTTTTTATATTATTATATATTCTGCAGATGTAAATGAGCCTTTTGGCTAAATCTGGCAATTTATTAATTACATTATAATAATCAATTGTTAATTAATGTGTAATATACCCAGCACTTAAAGTAGTAAGTAATTTAAAAAATTTAAATTTTAAATAAAATGAAAATGTCCTCTTTAGCAATTCAGTCATTTTTCACTACGTTATGACTATTTTCTATTTGTAAACTAACATTTTAATTGATTAAAAATAACCATCAGATTACTAAATAATAAAAATAACTGGGTGCACTGATAGATCGACAATGAAACACAATGTCACATTTCTGAGATGTATCCAGAATTAATTTCCAACACAATGAATTAGTAAAAAAAAAAGAAGAAGAAGCATTTAAGTCATATGAAACAATATTCAGTGATTTCATTATAAATAGTCCATTTCTGCTGTTTCCACCTGCTTCGTGACGTAATCTAATATAATCTTTTCATTTTCAGAATCCTTCAGGTAAAAGTGAGATCCATTGAGCATTCTGATGGTGAAATCTCCAGATGTGATGTTTTTCCAAGCTGTTGATAAAATACATGAATATACTTAATTACATATGAACATAGAGACAACTCGCACTGAGTCATTAAACTTGACATGCACCCCCCCAAACACTGTTACAAAACAAGTACATCCCCCATGACAACAACTCTTCCCGATGGCAGTGGCCCCTCAGCGGGACAATGTGTCGTGCCCAACTGCAAAAACTGCTCAGGAATGAGTTGAGGAACTTGACAAAGCGTTAAAGGTGTTGACCTGGCCTCCAAATTTCCCAGGTCCCAAGCTGATCAAGCATCCACGGGACGTGCTGGTACCCCACCTCCCAACCCACAGGACTCAAAGGATCTGCCGCCAATGCCCTGGTGCCAGACACCACAGGACACCCCCTGAGGTCCAAGGTCCCCACCATGTATCGGACTTGGCTATGACCTGGCGAGGTATGGACACAGGACCCACGTCCAACAGATGCTCGGGCCAAGTCGACACCTTCCTCAAGGCATTCCTGAACGGTTATTGACATGTGGCATGGCGTCCTGCAGTGTCCTGCTAGGGGGACCCTACCGTCAGGGAGTGTGGTTGCCATGAGAGGGTGTTATGCTTATTCAGAATGCTGCTGCTAGGCTCCTGACAAAAACTAGGAAATATGACCTCCTTACTCCACCTCTAAAATCCTTACACTGAGTACCTGAATTCAAAATCTTGCTGCTTGTGTATAAATCACTCTGTGGCTCAGCACCAAAATATGTTTCTGACATGCTAGTGACATACAACTTCTAGGACCCTGAGTACATCTGGGGCGGGCCTACGGACCCCAAAAACATGGTGAAGCAGTGTTTTGTTATCATGCAGCACAAACCTGGAATAACCTCCCAGATGATGTTAGACGAGCCCTGACTCTGATCACTTTTAAGTCAAAGCTCGAAACATTCCTTTTTTACACTGCCTACTCCACCCTGTAATGACTGTTACCATATTTCTAAACTTAAACTTAAAATCATTTTTAATAATCTTTTTATCTTTGCACCTCTTGTCTGCACTTTTGCTATTTTTAATGGTGATGTTTTTATTGTAAATTATTTAGTCATTTATTTTACCATCCAGAAGGCTACATGATCCCTGTCTATAACAGGGTAGAGTGTAAGCGCAGGACATGAGAGGACTGACCTTGTAAATCATGAGGAATGTCATCCTTTCCATCGAAACACGTGACTGGGCAGGAGAGGAACGGCTTGTCTGGCTTGTCGTTCCTGCAGGAAAGTCAGCAGTCACTACAAACATTCATACTGAATTGCAAATGATTTAAAATTAAAGGATAAATACAGATTCAGTTCGGTAACAAAGCTGTCAGCCGCACTTGTAGTTCTCCACAACGTGTAGGTCGGCCTTCAGGGCAGGAAGGAAGAGCTTCAGGACCTCAGGGTTCGCCAGCAGCTCAGGAGGAGTTCCTCCAATCGAAATCATCCACTTGAGAAAATCGTCATCAGATAACTCGCTTCTCTTCGGGGCTTTGATGCGTGTCTCAGACTAAAAGACATAAGACAGCATATGAATGGTATATGATCAACACCAAGTCTAAACTGGAAGTGTTCAGTAGCTACTCTGTCCAGATGTTTTGGTCTGTAGACCTTTGTCAGGTAAGAATTTCATCATCATATGATATTACAAAGATTCTTCAGACAACGATACGATATTTACTGACATCACAAAGTCTACCATGATATGATTTTTATTTGATTCACTTCAGGGGCCTGCGATTTCAAACTTATCTACAGGCTTTCACATTAAATCCACTTAATCAACAGAGCTTGCAGATATTCAAAGCCTCCTTAGATAAATATACTGACACTGGTTGATAACTGTGTGGATAATCCTAACCGAACACAGTTAAATGTAATAAATAAACTTACAAAAGGGGCAGAGGCACCAGACAGGAAGATGTGAATTGGTTCAAGGTTGTGACGTCTCTTCAGAGCATCTGCCACAGCGAAACTGGTGAAGGCACCAAAACTAAAAACAGATCAGAACAGTGCAAACGTTAATAGAAGAGAAGTAGTGGAGAGGTGGAATAAAAAAGGCAAGGCGGGACGTCATGACTGATAAGATGTTACTTATGAAGCCCTGATTGTTATCAAACCTGTGGCCAAACAGAGCGAACGGCTTCTCTTTCAGCACTGGTAACAGCACACCAATAACCTCGTCCACAACCTGCTGCATGTTCTCGAAGAAGGGCTCTTTGGCTCGACTCTCTCTGCCTGGAAGTTTGACAGCAAACACTGAAAGTGACAGAAAAGTGTTAAAATGTTTCAAGTAAGAATATAATCATACTATAACATGTCAAGACTTTGTTTTCACAGACATATTCTAAAAGTTCAAGTTCCCATAGTTCATTTTCAGCTTTAAATGAAGGATTACATTATCAATATAGTATACAGTATAGATAAACAGTGCAAAGTGCAGCATGTTACCTTCTATGGAGCCGTTAAGGACGTTTCCCCAGCGTGCATAGTGTATGGAGCCTCCACCTGCCCAGGGGAAGCATATCAGCCTGGCCACAGCCTCTGGGCTCCTCTTGAAACAGTTGATCACCTTTTCCATTTCAACTCAACACAAGAGCTAAGATCCGAGACTGGTTCACATCTGCTGGGAGCAAATGTGATTCAAACATTTGAGAATGATTGTAAACATGTCAAGTCACACCTATTTGTTGCTGGCTGCTCCATCAGCTTCTCTCAGGAATACAGTCATTCCTCATGTTGTAGTGCAACATTTCCTGGTTGTTTTCTTCTATGGTTTCTGTATGGAGCTATGGATATATGGATTCTGGAGACATCTACAGTATGGAGTGTGTATGTCCAGATGAGTTTACAGTAGGTTTACACTGTGTCAAATTATATTTTGTAAAGTAAATAAAACAAAAAAAGATTAGATGGGGAGGACAAGATCGAAACCTATACACTTACACTACCTTAAATACGTGCGTTTCAAAACATGACGTAATATTTGAGAGAAAAAGTTTCTCGGAAGTGACGTTGTTTTCTACAGTCGGTATTTCCTGACGGATTTCCCTCGGTGGAGGAGGAGGTGGGAGAAACAGCTTCGTCAAGTCAGAAACATTTTGACAGGGTCAAACCGGAAGTTCCACAATCTTGCCTGTCAAATGTAGGCCTACATCTTTGAAAATGCAGGTTACTGGAAGTAAAAATTAACAATATCACTGTGTAAAAAAACCCCTTCATTTCAAGGAAGAGTCCTGCATTCAAAACTGTATTCAAGTTTAAGTCCTCAGAGGCAGGAAATCATCACAAATGAGTACTTAAGTATCACAACCTCAGTATGAACTGTGCAGAATAGGCCCTTTGACAGAAATTTAGCCATTATGAGGGCTGAGAATCACCAAAGCCCTCATGATTTGATATTATCACGATACTTAGTCACAATATTAATATATTAATGCAAAATATTGTGATATATCCATCCAATAATCCATGAATACATCAGGAAGATGACCTGCTTAGAGAGTGCCTTAGGCAGCAGAACACAGAAGGTGATGAGGAGGAAGAGGAAATATCGCGGAAGACCAAACCCCTCCATGGGATATACCATCAGCAGATAGAGGAAGAGGCTGACTCCATCACATTCCAGGTACAACATCTGTGTTCTCTGTCCAGTCAAGTGCAGTCCTAGGAACAGCTAAGATACTGTGCAGAACCCTCAAACTCCCAGGCCTCTAGTAGAGGACCCAAGCTTGAGGACGACACATACCAGGGTGGCTGTGGCTCAGAAGGTAGAGCAGGTGGTTCACTTATCATAAGATGAGTAGCAGGTGGCACATGCATGGCAGCCTTGGCCGCCAGTGTGTCAATGTGTGTGAGGATGGGTGAATGTTGCAAATGTTTAAGTGCTTTGAGTGGTCAGAAGACGAGAAAGCGCTATACAAGTGCAGTCCATTTATTAATTACCATCGATGGTTTGATCTCTGGCTCTGCAAGTCGAAGTTTCCTTGGGCTGAGCCCCAAATTGCTCCTGATGACTGTTCCATCAGACAAATAAACACAACTTCGTGCAACAGAAATATGTGTTAGTCTCTGCTATTCTACTTCTGTATACTCTCAACCCCTATAGGCTTAATTTACAGGTATAGTGGACCCTGTAGTGTTACATTGGTTACTGCAGGGGGGTTGTTCCTGACTCTATTCAAAGTACAGTATATGAGTACAAGTACTTTCCCACCATCGATAATTTGTGCACACAAAGCAGTAATACCCGTAAGATAGATACTAAAACATCTACGTTGTAGCAGCTGTCATATTTTTTTTTTTTAGCTGTGCTTTTATTTTGAAGGATTATCCAGGAAGTTTTTTTTTTCTGTTCTCGCGATCTTTACATTAAAGAGCGAGAGGGCGGTGTAAGTGCAGATTTCAGACCGGTTAGTTTCTCGCCGAAACCGAGTAAGACGCCGGTGTAGTCAGCCCCTCATATCTGTTTGATAAAGAAGAGGAACACCGGATTGTCACGTTAACCAACCGGGACGACAAATTCAGCCGCTGAACCGGTAAATATCCATGTCATTCTTGTGTGTCGAGTTGCCAGTGAGTTGCTAGTTGTCGTCGGCTAAAGCTAACTATCGCTGTTAGCTTTACCACCGCCGTCAGTGAAATTTACTCAACTCCGTGTTTAAACTGTCACAAACATTTCCAACACTTAACATAATGTCGTTTTTCTTCCAGATACAACAGGAAAGACTTAAAAGGACGACGGTGGGGACATTTTGTATAACTTTGAGCTGTCAGTTGTGGTGAGGCAGGTCGGGGGAGAAGACTTCAGCCGAGGGGACCCCCGAGCGGCCCGGTTTCATATCAGCGACCGAAGCCGGGGAGCAGGGAGCCGCGCAGCCGGGCAGCGGAGTGTCGGCCAGCGGATTCATACTCAAGTTTTTACCAAGAGAATTGATCACTGAGTGCCGGGTCATCCGGACAGAGACCTCATGAATGGAAATCGGAACAACAGGTGGGATCCCCTGACTAACCGCCATGCTTAATTTGGTGTTCAGGTGCGGCACTGGAGTTATTTGCAGACTGTGCAGTGCGAGACACAAGTTAGACCCCCATAGTTGAGCACTGGGGAGCTGCAAGTTGATCTATGTAGTTAAATAAGTTGTCAGGCTATCGTGGACACTGGTGTAAAGCAGCTCAGCCTAGAAACTCAACTCAAATTCCCATCTCCGGCTCCAACAGACACTATATAGTGGGCTGATTGTTCCACAGCGGTGTTTTACCGGTCATCTTTGCGCCTCTGTGTGTTTGTGTCCGTGTCTGTGTGTGCGTGCCCCAAACCAGTCTCACTGGTTACTTGCAATGTCTACGTCATTCTGTGCCGGCTGTCAAAGGCAGGTGGTGATCCCGTCAGGTGTGCGTGAAGCCTGAGAGAGGCTGGCTCACTTTCAGAGAAGCGTGTGTGTGTGTGTGTGTGTGTGTGTGTGCGCTCATGTCTGCTTGAGGGGCAGCATTTCACACCAGCTGCTGCCATAGTTACCCTAGTTATTGAATGAAGTTCAGTTAACCGCTGCCTGTGTTAATTAAAAATCAATTGAGCATGGCAGGACATTAGTCAATTTACTTTTGTTGCCACGGGCCACAATTTGTGAGTCACAGCTTGTATATTATTGATGCTGTTGGGGGCAGTGATGAACTGGGAGGGAAAAAAGGAGCCAAACTGGTCCACTGCAACTGACCCATTCATTCTCCACTCACTCCACCAATTTTCATCTAAAGGGCAAAACAGGATCAAATTTAGAAATCCTAAAGCACTGTCAGACTTTGATTAATGGACTCATGTATATTTAATTCAGGTATTCTGGAAAAAGGGCTGCAATTAACACTCATTTTCAATATTATTTAAGTTGTTAGTTATGTTTTTAATTACTTAATTAATGGCTAAGTAAATAAAATGTCCAAAACTGGTAAAACTTGACATCATAATTTCCTAGTGGCCAAAGGGCTGTCTTTAAATAGCCTGTTTTTTTTCTGACCAACTGACCAAAATAATATTCAGCTGATATTGATATAAAACAGCCAGATCCTCACATTTGAGAAGCTGGAGCCAATAAATATTTGGTCTTTGTTGAGCTGGATTATTAAAATTGTTGATAATTGTTTTGTTAATTGACTAAATAATAGTCAACCACGTGTTTCTGCTCCAAACTTTGAACTTAACTTGTCATTTTCTTCTAATTTCCTCACTGACTCCTATGCGTTCAACGCTTTATGTGGAGCTTTTTCATTCTCACAGTCACATTGAAGGAAGTGTCATGTTGACTTACCCCAACCTTGCAAGACAACTTTTTATGCTGCGTTAATCAGCCAATCCTCCCTCTGAGGCTGAAATTCTGTATAATATGACAATGTGTGAGCTAATAAGATAAGATAAGATGTTGGAGCAATCTTCCTTTTTAGCGAATTGAGAGTGTGAGGTACAAAAAGCAACATGTTCACAGAGGTTTTTCTCAAAAGTACCACACAGATCGACCTCTGCTTTGTCTTAAAATTCATCTTGCAAACATCCCTCACCCATGTTTTATGTTCTCACACTCAGAAGTAATTCTTTTATCATTTGTTTGCCCTTTTTTTTGTTTGATTTTACCTTGTGAAAGTTGTAATTTTATGCATAAATCGTCTGCCTCCCTGTGTAAAAAAATGCCATTTAATGTCATGAATATTCACGTTTAGGTTTCCTGCCAGATCGAAACAATTTTTTGCACGTTCTTTTCACAACTTCGCTTAAAGTTAATTGTCTGTCTAGCTAAGGGCAAATATTTCTACTAACATATCAATTATTTTTTTGTCCCACCAAAAACTGTTCCAAATACATATCATTTGTTTTTACAGAGCTCAAGGTAACATAAAAAAATGACGATCAACCCAAAACCCAAAGATATATTAATTTTGTAATGATCTAAAATAGAGAAAATCTGTAAATCCTCTCAACTGATAATGTTTTGGCATTTTTGGTCTTGAGTAGCTTAGGTAACGTCTTGCAGGTTTAGAGAACATTTGTCCGCTCATCACTTGTGTTAAATAACTTGAAGTCTGCCAGTTAGAGGATGTTAAAACAGCATTTATTAAAAAAAATTACAAAATTTTAGTCCTCTGCATTACAGTAGTGATGGCAGGACTGTACAATATTACATCAGTGAAGTGCTCTCTTAAAGTGTGTGGGTTGAATGTCAGCTCTGTGTGGGCTGCTACTGGTTGTGCTTTGTATTTGTATGATGAAGCAGCCTGATAAGCAGTCATTAGTCTCTCCATTGTTGCTCATTCTACAGTGAACCTTTGTGTTTTGGGGGTCATTTCTGGTGCAGACGCTGCTTATCTGGCTTGTGCGTAGTTGAGGATGTTTTCCATAATTCCTCAAAGAAATGTAAGATTGGATTCATCTTGTTGCTGCTTTCTGATTTACTTTTCATTAGTTTTTGCATAAAAGTAAAAAAGAAATGAAAAGGCACTTGTATGCAGACCACTTTCAACCTCGCAGTGTCTTCATTAGGGTGGAAATAGTACAAAAAGATTGAGTACACCTGGTACTGAAAATAGATGATACAATGAAATTAATCAATATTGTATCATAATAAGGTAATCAATGATTATAGGAAACACCTAGCACAATTACATCAAAATAATCAACTAATCTGACTATAAACTTTAAGTAAAATGTAGTCAAGAAATATATATTTCAATAGTTTTTTTCACCAGAGCTCCACAATGAATGAGACAAATGTGTGTGCACCTGTTTTTCCTTCTCATGTCAGCATGCCTTTAGTTGCCATGGAGAAACTGTAGCAACATGGGTGCTATTGCCATGGGAACGGCACAGGGGAGGAAGCGACCTGGGTACGCATCAGCAGAAAGTGTAGCGTTTTGCTGAATGATGCCTCATTACAGCAGGTTCAGGGTCAGCCCTCGACCCTGACTGGAGCTGAAAGACAGATTTATTTTTTCCACCCACAGCTGGTCTATCCCACTTTACGGCCACAGTCATCATTCATGCTTTTTTTCAGCCGCACACTGTATTTTCTGTCATCACGACAAAGTGCATGTCTTGCTATTTTAACAGCTCAAGCTCAGTGTGCAGACTGTATGTCATGTAGGTCATTGTGAGTACGTGTGTGGATCCTCTGAGTCACATTTATGGAAATTGTGTGGTAGTATTATTTTTTTTCACTGAGTACTTTCCAGTTTGGCATTTCTGAAAATTGATGTCAGATTGGCGTGGTGTGTCACCCGCCTACTTCTCCTGTCGTCTGGCAAAGGCCATGTCAGTCAGGAGAAGTCTGTGACCGCTCCAGGTCTTTATTTAAAATGTCACCCAAATTTGGAACCTTTTTAGTACGGTCATTATCAGATTGACATGGGGAAAACAACGTCAACCCGTTAGTTTCAGTTTTGTCAGTTTGACATGAGGCAATCTTTAACGTCCCTGACCATCTTCAGTCCCAGCACCCACCGTCTGCTCTTTCCTCCTTATTAACCACTTCCTTCCTCTCAAAGCTTGTATGACAGGGTAGAATTCAACAATGGTTACTGGTTTGGGTCTGTTTCAGCTATTTTAAGACGTTGAATTATTGGACACAGATAGTGTAGGGCTGGGTGACATATTGATATTATCTTGATATTATGATATGACTCTAGATGTCGTCTTAGATTTTTATGTGTTGTCTTTTTCTGGTTTTAAAGGCTGCATTACAGTAAAGTGATGTAATTTTCTGAACTTTGTTTTATTAATTGCTTTGACCCACTTAGTCATTATATCCACATTACTGATTATTATTTATCAAAAATTTAAATATATATAAATATTTTGTGAACGCACCAATTGTCAACACTTTAATATTGTTGCAGTATCAATATTGAGGTATTTGGTCAGAAATATTGAAATAAAATGGTAATATCTGATTTTTTTGATATTGCACAACCTTATTAAGAATTGACATAAATGCTGATAGTTGCTAGATTTGTTTATAGATTGGATTTTAGGATTATGTGTGTTATTACACGTTGGGGATCAGAAAGACACTAAATGCGTAACAAATGCTCAAGGCAAAAAACACAAAAAACTAGAGGTTATTTGTTGCTATTGGAAATACAACGAAATTCATTTGTGCTGAAAAACGTAAACCTCCAGTCTTATATTAACATGATAAAACTGAAATATTGAGACAAAATTTATCTTACATAAAGCTTACAATATATATACATATACACACACACACACACACACACACACACACGCACACACACACGCACGCACATATATATATATATATATATATATATATATGTATATATATATATATATATATATATGTATATGTATATATATGTATATGTATATATATGTATATATATGTGTATATATATGTATATATATATGTGTATATATATATATGTGTGTATATATATATATGTATATATATATATATATATATATATATATATATATGTGTGGTGTGTGTGTGTGTGTGTGTATGTATGTGTATATATATATATATATATATATATATATATATATATATATATATATATATATATATATATATATATATATATGTGTGTGTGTATATGTGTGTATATGTAGCGTTTTGATGAACGATAGAAACACTGACAGCCAATCAAAATCCATCTGAAATGACAGGTCGAGACGTTCATCACGTCATGTATACCCACTACGAAAGCTCCAGGATTTCCATACACCCACTTAAACATGTGCAAAGATCCGTAACAATATAGTTTTGTGACAGAACCTTAACTTCAGTGATTTTGTTTTGCAAATACCGGGTAAATAACTGCAATAAAATACATTTTGCAGGGGAATGCGTCTCCTCTTATCCCCTCCATTCATAAAATTCAGGAGCCAGGATGAAGTTACTGAGGGGGGCAAATCTTTATTATGCAGCACAGGTTCACACAGTGAGTTATAAAGAGCGCGCAGCCGTGCGTAATTGTCGCGCGTAATGACAGCTCGTCGCCGGTGAAACACAATAAACTGCACGTCTTCATTCATGTTTGTCTCATGACAGATGGAGCTGACAGACAGACAGACAGACAGGTGGAGCAAGCAGCAAATTGGTTTTCTTTTTCTGTCTCGCAACATACAGCAATAACAGGTCATCAATATCACCTGCCGACCGCACCGAGCAGTGTGTGATTGGCGTAACCTAGCAACACAACGATATCGTTCATTGGTGTGGAGGCTGCCATTGTTATCGTTATAGTTAACGTTACAGTTATCTTTCTTGGTGTGGACGGCCCTTTAGAAGTAGAACATAAGCAAGAACAAGCAATATCAAGTCAACAACAGTAGGCAAAAGAAATAACAGCTGGTCAGACCTAAGAAAAAAAAGTCCATGGCGCAAGTAAGTGGCGTTACCTTTTCCATTTTTTTAAACACAGCAGCAGATAGGTTAGACTCAGACTAGTTAATTAAGTTGTTTCAGAGCAGGAAGCGATGGAGTTTTTTCAGCTACGGTAAAATACATTTTTGCGTTGTGCTTTAAAAATTTTAATGGCGTCAATACGGCAAGGAATTAACGCTGCGTTAACTCGTTAATTTGGCCACCAATAGTATGTATATATATATATATATATATATATATATATATATATATATATATATATATATATATGTGTGTGTGTGTGTGTATTTTTTTGGCCACTTGGGCAACAGGCTTTAAACCCGAGACATGGGAAGTAATAATTACAATTTTATTAATACCAGTGTCATTGTCCAGTTTCCTTACTTATTCTTGATCTGTTTACTGTGTGGGGGAAAAACATAGGCCTACATAGGTTTTCAGCATCAACTCAACTGTCAGCTATATTATCTCTGAGTATGAAGACAGTTTAGAAATGGAGTGGACCAATAGTCTGTCATCATCTAAAATGGATGAAAGGAGAGAAAACTTGTGCAGCGTTTGATTTCATTTAGGCATTCTTAATCAAAGAAAAATCCTCTAAGCCTGCCTGCATGATGCTAATGATATTATAACAGAGGATATTTACAATCGATAATGAATTTCCAGCTTAGTTAGGAGGCAGTGACACTGTGTGTAATTTATGCCCATGTTATATAGAAAGATGTTTCAGCATATTGGCAGTGATTCAATCCTTTCTTCAAATAATCATTTTACAGACATGACAAGCAGCACTGTTGTAATCTTTCCTCATGAAATGAGGCATGTTTCTTCCTCTCTGCCATGACTTATTCTTGCTGCAAGTTTCCAGCAACAAGCGTAGATGCAGGAGTTTGACGTCATTGTTTTGCAATGTGTGACTTTCAGAAAAACATACAAGAATAAATGAAAGTTCATAAGCTAGGAGGTATAAGACTCTGTAAGATAATTTGGAACCAGTTTCTTGATTGACATGTTTTCACCTATCACCCTATAGTCAACATAGCAAATGTGTCAGCAAACAGTTGCCTACCTATGGCCAACAGACATGGAGCAACATGAAAATCTGAGTCTAATTTTCACTCTCCTTTTAGCAGCTTTACGTATTCACATTAATTGTATTTGAATCATCAAGGTAGATACTGTAATGTAAAATTATATCAATATTATCATTAAACAGTTTTATAATTAAACAATAGAGCCAGAGTGTGATGTAAACAATTGTTTTATCATACTTATTTATTTTTGGCTCGTCTTGTTGCAGTAGCCGTTGGAGCAGCCGCTGAAGCACAAGCCCTTTTTACATTGCCACGGCGACCTGGCTATGGCACCCTTGGGAAGCCCATCAAGCTTCTGGCCAACTGCTTCCAGGTGGAAATACCCAAGATCGACGTCTATCTGTATGAGGTGGACATCAAGCCTGATAAATGTCCTCGTCGGGTCAACAGGTAACAGGAGAGACTGAAACTGGTTTTAGGTCTTTAGGTGGTCTTAATGAACAGATTGCCCTCTGGAGTGCGGACTACTTAATTGTCTGTGGACATCTTATCAGAGAGATAGCTAACACTATGTGTTTTCTCAGGGAGGTGGTGGACTCCATGGTTCAGCATTTCAAGGTGACCATCTTTGGTGACTGTTTGCCAGTTTATGATGGGAAGAGAAGCCTCTACACCGCGACCCCACTCCCCGTCGCCACCGGAGGGGTAAGACTCTACTCTCATGTTTGGATGCTGGTGTTTTGTGTTGTCTGGCCGACAAAAAAACATAGTTTAGCATGAGAAAGAATGTCAAGGGCACAAGTGTGGTGTGAATGGCAGTCAGCCGTTGTCTTGTCTTCTTCTTGTCAGTGGGGCACCATGAAAATAGTGTTACAGCAAAGTTTAAGACAGGGCCAGGCATTGCACATAATTTCATAGATTCCTCTAGATCTAACACTAATAATGCCAGAAATTCACACACATTTGCACTGCTGTGGAATGAGGGCGGACTGGTTAGAACATTGGCTTCAGATCCCCTCTGCTGTTGCAGCATCTCTCGCTGGCATATACAAACAGGTTTCAATGATATCAGCTTGAAGGACCACAGACTAAGATGTGGATTTAGCCTCAGAAAAAAGCAGAGGAACTCAAGAGGAGTGGCGCAAACAGCAGTGCCAGCGATGTCACAGTTAACAGTGTCAATCCTCAGGCTCCTCAGTCTGAGAACGTTTACCATACTGAGGCGAAGCAGCAGTCCAAAAAAATATTGAAGGCTATCTGGGGGTGGAGGCTTTTTATTCGTCCATGAGTAGGCCGCAATAACCCTTGTTTTCCTCTACAGGTGGATCTGGATGTCACTCTGCCAGGTGACGGTGGGAAGGACCGCCCATTTAAAGTCACCATTAGGTTTGTGTCACTGGTCAGCTGGCACATGCTGCATGAAGTCTTGACGGGACGTGGTGTGGCCCAGCCAGTGGACCTGGAGAAACCGATCAGCACCAACCCTGTTCACGCTGTGGACGTCGTCCTTCGACACCTGCCCTCCATGAAGTGAGTTTTCCTCGCTAGACCATCTGAAGATTTGTTTTCCACCAATAGGAATATTTTAAAAGTATAGTAAAGAGATTCAGATCCCATGCATGAGAAAGTTTGGTTAAATATTTTGTCTAAAACCTCAAAGTAATTAAGACTGATGACTACTGAGCTGCACTGTAGTTAAACATTGCCATTGCCATCACAGTTTTCCTCATCAGTGACAGGAAGACTAAAAAGAGTTTGATCTAATGGCGCTGAATTAAGCATGAGAAACGTATTACTTCTGGTCGTGAAATATGATCCAGGGATAGTTGCATTTGGGAGCTAATGTACAGCTCCCGTAATTTATTATGCAGTATTTTAACCACAGTGTGGTCACATATTGTAACAGGTGCAGTTTCCACCAAACTAAGTATATTACGTAGCCCAAGTGGGATTTCAATACAACAGGGACATAAGGATTAAAAGCATCTTTTATGTAATCTACCTCAAGACTTGTCATTTGGTGAATCCATTAACCAAAATAGCCTTTAGTAACATGAACGAACCTGTAACTTGGGCAGCACTTGTGTTATGCTGCACCCTGTGAACCACACTGGGAATGCAACTCAAAGCACGGGTCAGGTTTTATTTTATTGCTCTACTAACCTTTGTGTCACCTCTCTGTCATCATCAGGTACACGCCTGTCGGACGATCCTTCTTCTCCTCCCCGGAGGGCTACGACCACCCGCTAGGTGGAGGGAGAGAGGTGTGGTTTGGCTTCCATCAGTCAGTGCGGCCAGCCATGTGGAAAATGATGCTCAACATCGATGGTGAGAAAACATTTAAAGGAATAGTTAGATAGTGTGGGAAATATGCTGCTGTCAGAAACAATCTGCTGAGAGTTAGATGAAAAGATCAATGTTATGCTCATGTCTTTGAAGTAAATACTTAACCATAGCGATTTCAAAGTTCAGATCACTGAACAGGGATTAAAATGAACTAATTCACATTCATAGTTAATAATTCTAATTTTGAACTAAGTTCACAGAAACAAAATCTTGTGATGATCTTTTCCTCACAGATATTTCCCAAGATCAGTCAGATGCTTCAATTCGAAGTGACTTTCTGACTTGTTTTAAGCCGTTAGGCAAAAAAAAAAAAAAAAAAAAAGTGAAATTTTTTCCATGACAATCAGTTGTTGACTTTGTCTAGAGTTTCTGTTTCACTCATGTAGCACATAACAGGAGATTGTGTCACATGCAGTCTCACCTACTGTAAATACTCTACTTGGTTTAGGCAAGTGTGGTGCCTAGGTAGAGCGTGCAGGAGGCTGGACATGACGTGGATTACACCATATTCAAGTAGCCGGTTTTTCATTTGGTCATAAACAATAGAGTCTTTTGCCGTCTCTTTAATTTGTCTGACCAACATGTGCGTGTTCACATCCAGCTCCTCAGGGTAGTGTCTTGATATTTTCAGATGCCTGTGCTTGCACGCAGATTTTGTTACCTTTGGACAGAGCCACGCTAGCTGTTTCCAGTGTTATGCTAAGCTAACTGGCTGCTGGCTGTCGATCATATGAGATGATGAGAAGATTAATACCATTTGGGCCCCAAAGAATAATCTGAGTGTCTCATCAAATAAACCTTCATCCACCTCCACTGTTGTTAATACCCCAGTGACTGACAGTGTGACCTCTTCTTGTTTTCGTTTTCAGTGTCAGCTACAGCTTTTTATAAAGCCCAGCCGGTCATCCAGTTCATGTGTGAAGTCCTGGACATTCACAACATTGACGAGCAGCCCCGCCCCCTCACTGACTCCCATAGGGTCAAGTTCACCAAAGAGATCAAAGGTATGTGACCAAGGAAAGGCATTACCTGTTGTCACTGTGCTGCAGTACAAGACCTTTTCCTGTACGGCTTTGTGTGTTGTTGTATAGGAAGCTGCTGTAACTGTTTGATGTGGTAGTAGACTATTCAGTGTAAGGTGCTTTGTATGCTTTGACAGTTTATTTGATGCATAAACAATTAACAGATAAAAGTTAAATCTCGGTGATGTCGGAAATTAAGCCGATTCAGCTGTTCCTCTCTGTGTGAATAAAAGCTTCAATTACTTAAATGTTGCTGATGCATATTCCACCATCTTCACAGGTCTTAAAGTGGAAGTGACACACTGTGGAACCATGCGTAGGAAGTACAGAGTCTGCAATGTAACACGACGCCCTGCCAGCCTCCAGACGTATGTTCTCTACATAGCACCCCAGTAGCTGTTAACCCACAATCAAAACTGTCATTGGCTCACATTAACAGGAGATTATTGTTGCCTTCAAATCCACAGATTTCCGTTGCAGCTTGAGAGCGGTCAGACAGTTGAACGTACAGTGGCGCAGTACTTCAGGGAGAAGTACAGCCTACAGCTTAAGTACCCCCACCTGCCTTGTCTGCAGGTGGGCCAGGAGCAGAAACACACCTACCTGCCCCTGGAGGTAAGGATGGGTGATCACTGAATGATTTCACCATCAAATAGTGGTAAAATTTGTGTTTGGAAGTCAAATAGTTGTGGCTGGTGACTTTTTGAGACTTTCAATGTAAAAATAATTCCAAGTTTTGAATGACGTGAAACCAGTGAAGTTGGACCAAATGGTATTTCAGTATGATTATCAGGCTCATGGATTGATGGTTTTTCCCATTTAGGTGTGCAACATTGTACCTGGTCAGCGGTGCATAAAAAAACTAACAGACAACCAGACGTCGACCATGATCAAAGCAACAGCCCGCTCTGCACCAGACAGACAGGAGGAGATCAGCAGGCTGGTGAGTCTCCTCGGACAAAAGATTAAACAGCATCATATTATTTGTTGTATTTTTTTCTTGATAAATGAAGATAATTTTCTCTCCTCTCAGGTGAGGAGTGCAAATTACGAGGCCGACCCGTTCGTCCAGGAGTTTCAGTTCCGCGTGCGTGATGAGATGGCTCAAGTGACGGGCCGCGTCCTGCCGGCCCCCATGCTGCAATATGGCGGCAGGGTGAGCTCTGAACCATTTATGGTACCTTCCCTTTAAATCACGCTTCATATGCATGTGTGTGTTTCAACATGTTTCTGTGTGTTTGAGACAGCAGGGTTTCCTCCAGTTTGTCAGGGAAGATGCAGAGGTTTGACTAATAATCCTGACATCTGGACGTTTTCAGTGCCAAAACCAAAAACTCAGATATTATGATCCTTTAGTAGTGATCAATAACATTGGTTGTGGAAGTCATTAAAGTTTGGGTAAAGTAAAAATTCAGTGATTTCTTTCTTAACACATTATACATGTTAGAAAATACTTGTTAAAATCATGTGAAAGACACAGAGTTCTGAAATCATGTCTCGATGATGCTCTGGAGCGTTCCTTAACAAAACCCCTTCTCAACATATGAAAATGTACATTAGCACGCATAGTATCAGTGTTGTTCTGTTCATCCCCTGTGTGTGAGCGGCAAGTTCACTATGTTCCAAAAGCTCTCTTAAGTCTTTCAGTCTAATAAATACACGAATAAACAACTGTTTAATGCCACAGTCATATGAACACAAGCAGAATAGCCGTCGCTAACATACCATTCAGTCTTTTCAACCTGAATCCGCTACCCGGTGTGAGCTTTGTGCTGATTTTAGCTGCGTAAGCTAGGTTGTCGCCATGCAGCAGCTTTCAGTTTTTGGCTCGAAGGGTGTGTGCTGTATTGCTATAGACTTTGTGTCTGCTGGGTTAGCTGCCAACATGAGTCTGTTGCTTAGCAGCGACTCATTTTTCGGCTCGGCATCTTTAGTCCGCTAACACAACCAGCGTACCAATTTTGAGACCTCATATTGTATACTTGGCATTTTTTTTCTTATTCAAATTTAGCTGGATGGTTTATAATATGTTTCTGTGATGTGACAAACTCAGAACACATTTATTTTAACTTTACCCAGACTTAAATCAACATGACCAAAATTAAAAAATGAGCCACACTTGAGCAGTTGAACACATTTTCTGTGAGGAAGCCCTGTGATCTATTGTTTTATTTTTTCACATTTGATGTGCTGACACTGTAAACCATAATTCTCTCTGATCACATCTCTCACATCTTTTCTTTTACTTTTAGAATTTGCTGTTTTGATATTCTTTAACCCATGCATGTTGTTGCAGGAGATCATATGTATAGAAGCAGTTTTAATTTAAAAGCTATCCCTGTTTTGCATGTCTGCCATAAAAACACGTTTCCTTGCAATACACACTAAATGCATGACCCAAATCAGAGCATGCAAAGACAATACTTGAAAATGTATTTGTCTCTAATGCCACGATCAGCCATTCAGTCAATCTCAGCCTGTTAAATAATCAGTAGCCCTTGATCTTATCATTCCACTGGCTGCCTTCCTTTGACTCTTTGAATCCATACATTGTCTGTGTCCTTTGTACTGTGCGTGTCTGTGTGATTGCCAGCCCCAGCAGATCAACCCTGCACTGTCGTTGCAGAACCGCACGGTGGCCACACCCAGCCATGGGGTGTGGGACATGAGGGGGAAGCAGTTTCACACTGGAGTGGAGATCAAGATGTGGGCCATTGCATGCTTCGCCACCCAGAGGCAGTGCCGAGAAGAGATCCTCAAGTGAGTTCATCGAAATGACTGTTAGTGGTTAGTTAGGTTAGTTGGAGTGGTACAACTAAAAGAAAAACAGATTTGAGGAAAGATAATACACGTGTTTGCATGTGTAATAAAAAACTAAAAAGAAAATCTCACATTTAAAGAAACCAGTCGGGAAAACAAGGTCTTTATAGATTATTTTTCTTTATTAGAATCACAGACTTTCTGGCCATAGATCACAATAAACTAATAATCTGCTGGCAGTGACATTAAAAACAAATTTTCATGTTTTATAATTTCTTTTTCCTCATGCTCAGGAGCTTTACCGACCAGCTGCGTAAAATCTCGAAGGATGCTGGGATGCCGATTCAAGGTCAGCCATGCTTCTGTAAATACGCCCAGGGAGCTGACAGCGTGGAACCCATGTTCAGACACCTGAAGAACACCTACGCTGGGCTGCAGCTCATCATTGTAATCCTGCCTGGGAAAACACCGGTCTATGGTATAAAAATAACTATCTCTAATCCAACAGCACTAACAAAAATGAAGAAGTCAGTGTGTATAGAAAAGTTGGATCCTAACCTCTGACCTCTACCTGTTGTAAAGACAAACAAAGTAGTAGTGAAGTTTGTGAGGCATTTAAGTGCATACAATAAACAATGATTGCAGAGTCGAAGGAATATCTTATCTCTGGTCCACAGCTGAGGTGAAGCGGGTGGGTGACACCCTCCTTGGCATGGCCACTCAGTGTGTGCAAGTGAAGAACGTAGTGAAGACGTCCCCACAGACCCTCTCAAACCTCTGCCTCAAGATCAATGTCAAACTGGGAGGAATCAACAACATCCTGGTTCCACACCAACGGTAAAGTTTACCGAGCACAAGTTGCTGCCGGGGCTTATTTGCCTTTTTTCCATAGCATTTAAAGATATTTCTTTCAGCTAGTCACATGCTGAGTTAAGATGGCAGGTCAGGCTATCTGACATCTCGTTGTTGAGAGACTCTGTGGCATCATGACTGGTTGGTAGTAGGATAATTTTGTGTCTCTCTTTTTCTGTTCAGACCCTCTGTATTCCAGCAGCCTGTCATCTTCCTTGGGGCTGATGTGACTCATCCTCCAGCAGGAGACGGGAAAAAGCCATCTATTGCAGCGGTGAGACAGCGGTGTTTCCTATTTGAGTGGTTAATAACATAACAGCTGTAATTTAGTTTTATATATTTTTTTATTTACATACTTTTGCGTAAAAGCTAATATTTGTTTCAGAATTGTTTCTTTTTCGCACTTAAGTTGCCATGTTTTTACATATTAAAGTATTTCTCACCCATCTAAATGATGTTGTGCTTCTACAGGTGGTAGGCAGCATGGACGCCCACCCCAGCAGGTACTGTGCTACAGTGCGGGTCCAGAGGCCCAGACAGGAGGTCATCCAGGATTTGGCCTCCATGGTGCGGGAGCTCTTGATCCAGTTTTACAAATCGACCCGCTATAAGCCAACCAGGATCATCTTCTACAGGGATGGAGTGTCAGAGGGACAGTTCAGACAGGTACAATAACTGCTCTCCTTTTCCTCCCTTTTTGCAGAAATCGTACATATCTTTACACAAATTAAAAAAACAACACCATATTATTGCTAATTAATCATCAAGTCAAACTGTATTTTTCTGTGTAGGTGCTGTACTATGAGCTGCTGGCCATTAGAGAGGCTTGCATCAGTCTGGAGAAGGAATACCAGCCGGGGATCACCTACATTGTTGTACAGAAACGTCATCACACTCGTCTCTTCTGTGCAGATCGCAATGAGCGGGTGAGTGAGGAGTGACGATATTAATGGTACTAGAGTCTCGTAGCTATTATGGATGCCTACTCTGTTTAATTGAATCCCGTTACACACACACTTAAACATATCACGTTAGCCACAACTGGCTGGACTGTGTAATAGACAATTTTATCTTAATTTAATGTCTATTTGTGCATTTATTCTATTTAAACGTATTTTATTTTATGTCTATTTTATTATGAGCTGCTGGACAGCTGAATTTCCTTTCAGGATTAATAAACTTCTTTCTACTCTATTCTTAAATCACAACATCATAAAGGCATAGAATTGTGAAACTATAAATCATAAAGTCAAGTAAGATTTTTGAAAGAGTTTCAGCAGTGTGAAGTGTAAAAAGAGAGTTTCAGACTTGTATCAGGAAAGTCGGAGCTAGTTAAAGGCTGAAGTGAACAGATATGTTTTTAGCTTTCTTTTGAAAATATTTAGTGAGCTAGCTTCCCTGATATCTGTAGCTAGTGTGTTCCATAGCTTTGCAGCGTAATTGACAAAGGCTGAATCTCTGATCTTCTTCTACCTGTTGCTGGGATCCTCCATTAACCAGCAGCATATCATGGTGTTCTTGGAGGCAAATACTTAACAAGGGACAGGACAATGTAACAGGAAGTCAGTGCAGAGCAGCTCAGACTGGCCTGACATGGTCTCTCCTCTTGGTTTGGGTGAATAGCCGAGCTGCAGAGTTTTGAATGTGCTGAGGTCTCTCAGTGGTGTTTTTTTTGGAGGCCAATAAAAAGTGCATTACAGTAGTCAAGCTGACTCTTTTTCATTTATAAATCGACGTACCTCAACTACGTTTCTGGGATGGAAACATTATGTTTTCGTCACCTTGTTAATGTGGGACTTGACGCTTAGATCTGTTACCTACCAAAAGGGAAAAAATGGAAATAAAGAATGCTTTGATATCAGGGCCAGTGCCTGGGCCTGTTCTCTCAAATCACTTTGTTAAATTTCCTCTCAGGTTGGGCGAAGTGGAAACATTCCTGCCGGCACCACAGTGGACACAGACATCACCCACCCTTACGAGTTTGACTTTTACCTCTGCAGTCACGCTGGAATCCAGGTACACTTCAGACCTTTAGGCAAAGTCACTGAAAACTTTGCCTGTGGGAAAAAAAGCATCAAGATGAAGATCTTTCATTTCATAGAGACTTAAGTCATTGCAGGATGAACATATCAGTACTGTTAAAAAGTAACTCTGAGACAATGACAGTGAAATGATTTTTTAAAAATGTTTTAAGTACTTTACATACTCATATTTGAAGTCTGAGGCAGAATAACACAGTGCAGTTATTCCTCCTCGACCACACTGCAGTGGTTGGATTATTAAAGCCTACATGGAGCAGCCAGGCATCCCCACTCCACCTAACTTCACCCACTCGCTGTTTGTCCTCTCTCCATGGAGCTGCTTTCTCTTGAGTATGATTAACTCGTCTCTCCTCCCTCCAGGGTACGAGCCGACCTTCCCACTACCATGTTCTGTGGGACGACAACTGTTTCACCGGCGACGAGTTCCAGCTCCTCACTTACCAGCTGTGCCACACCTACGTCCGCTGCACGCGCTCCGTCTCCATCCCAGCACCGGCCTACTACGCCCACCTGGTGGCCTTCCGTGCCCGCTACCATCTGGTTGACAAAGAGCACGACAGGTGCGCAAGATTACATTTTAATTTAAAGCAAGATTACATTTATGTGACAAAGCAAAAACATTTAACCAGAGTAGATTGTGAAAAAATCAATATAAATGTGTTCAGAACATTTATTTTATAATAATCAACTTCAACTTCAAACAACTTTATTTATCCCCGCAGGGCAATTCAGTTTGCAGCCTCAGTCACATAGAACAACAACAAAAGACCACAAGATAAAAAAAACAACAAAAACAACAACACATACAGCATCCACTCTGTCAATACCAGCAAGTAGCAATAATGGAATAATGGAATAAATAATGAATAAATAAATACACATTAAGGCTCATCAATAATGTAATAAAGTGTAAAGAGGTAAGCTCACACACTCACTGAGCTGGTAACTGTGGATGATGAATATGTCTGAATAACTCTATTTGTAAGAAAGTAAAGAGGAACTACACCCAATTTTAAAAAAAATAATAAATATGGTATTCCTGTTGTCTTAGACCGTCCAAAAATGCATGAACTACTCTCTCCCAAATCCAAAAACTGCCCCACAAACGAATAAAAACAAATCGATGAAAACGAAAAAAAAAATTGGTAAAGATGGTATAGATGACACTGAGAGCACCCAGGGGAATGATCTGAGTATAGACCGAGTCACTGTGATGTCAGTCTAACACCAGAAATCACTTGCGGGTAGAAAACTGGCAACTGTTTTGAATTGTAGAGATATGTGAGATTGGCAAACTTGTTTATTTCTGTTGTCATTTTCAGCTGTAACTGTACCATTTTAAGAACTACAGCCAAACACTGTTGCCTGACCTGTCTGATGTTTCTGCTGGGCTTTTTTTATGTACTGTGTTGTTGTGGTAGCGTCTTTAATTAACCAAATCTACCAGAATGGAAGCTAAACAATGCACTGCTATAGATGGGGTTGTAGCAAGATGTATTTTAGCCATCTAAAAAAATCAATATTAGTTTAAGCGCACACTACATCTGGAATGTTTTCATTGCTTTACCTCACAAAATAGCTGATGGAGGCAGTGGTAGACTCCATCAGCTCCAACTCCATCATTCTGTGAAGTAAAATGACTGCTTTTGTCAGTGGAGTCTGGTGGCTTTAAGATAACTGCATCGGTTCCCTGTTGGAAAGTGGCTAAAAACGAATCAATTGAGGCAGCATTTGCCCAGTGCCAATTTGGTTTTATGTATGTGATGCAAGGGTTTTCTACCTGGAAGTTATTGTAAATCAAGGGGAACGTTTTCGGTGTCAGAACTGAGAACACTACAACAGAATAAAGCTCATTTAGGTATAAAAAAAGAAAAACAATCTGTATGTCCACAAAATCAGGCTCCCAGTCATTGTCTAAGGAGCAGCTCCAGACTTAATACTTGATGGCATCACAAGTTTGAGACTTACTTCTCTGGTTTCTGGCTTTGAGATAGTAGCTGACTGAACTTTCCAAGGTCATGGAAGTCACATACTGGAATTCTTAATTTAGGTGGGGTCTACCTTTAATGGGGAATCATTTTCTACTTACATGTATTTTATTTATTTGTTTATTGTACGATGAAGTGTCTTGATGATACTTTTTTTATGTAGGAGGAATTTATTTGATACATTTTCCAGGAGGGATGTTGCAGTGCATCGTCTGTAGACACTACTAAATGACATCAATGTTCTTTGATACTCATTATTATTTACCTCTCTCATTTCCTGTCGACAGTGCGGAGGGCAGCCACGTCTCAGGGCAGAGTAACGGCAGGGACCCCCAGGCGCTGGCCAAGGCTGTTCAGATCCACCACGACACACTGACGACCATGTATTTCGCCTGAGCACCCTCCTCCGCTTCCCTCCATCTTTCCCAGCCAGTCTTAAGTGTCTGACTTCCATCAGCTGCGTCGTCTCATAGCGCAGAGCGACCCACCCCCCTGTCTTTGTGCTGATGCAGCTTCGGTCACTGGATCTCAATGACGACGGCTGCGGCTGTGGGCTGCGTGAGGATATAATAAGCCAGAGAGGAGTTACAGCCACATTATGCAATTTGAAATCAGCCAATCGTTCCTGTGCTCCACGCCCATGCATCTCTCTACACCTACACCTCCTCTGCTGTATTTAAATCACAATGGATTCTATCTCCTTTTTAAAAGCTCACAAAGTCACATCCTCGCCTTCCTGTTTGACAGCAGCTCAAAGTTTTATAAATTTTTTTTGTGTGTGTTTAAAGAATGGCAGAGCAGCAGGGAATACAAAAACTGATTTTTTTTGTTTTTGGTGCATGGGTGGAAGAAGAACCAGTGAGGACACTGACGTGCTCTGTAGCCTCACGCTGAGCCTGATGTTGCTGGTTTATATTGTAGACGATTTTACATGTTTGTTTGTGTGTTTTTAGCTTGTCTAGATCCAATACTGTATGTGTTATTTCTCTGTCGAGCAAATGTGTGATTGCCATGGCAACCTGTTAGTCGAGTACGCTCGTTAACACAAAAGCTTGGCCCTTTCTCCTCCCCTGAAAACGGCAGGCTGCCTTAGCGGTTACTCTTCTTCTGTCTCCCTTTAAGCCAGTGGTTCCTTCACAGTCGTTCAGCCAGACAGTTAGAAGCATAACTCTGCACTCTGAACACAGACACTGAATGAAATCTTAATTTATATTTTTTTAAACAAAGCCACGTACAGCCATTGATGAGGCTATCGCTCGATGCCTTACAGCGAGGCAAGGTGCATAAAGACGACTGTTATAACATGAGGCCATGGTTTTAAACCTCTCACTTATAGTTCAGCTTGTGTTATACCAAACGTTTCTTGAGTGTTTTATTCCTCTTGCTATTTATGAGTTTTTCTCTTTAACTTAAATTAACATTCAGCAATAGAGCAGACAGTTTTTTTCTCCTGACGACCACAAACCTTTTGAATTTTCCCAGTTTTTACACGAGGAACTGACCAATTTTAGTTGTCATGAACTCCTTCAGTGCAATAATGTGTTAACGCAGAGCGAGCAGGTTCAGTGGTGAATGTTTTCAGTGAGTATTCGTGTGGCGACATTGTTTTGTGAGTGAGTTTTGGCAAGTGGCGATGAGCTCGGATTCAGGAATGTGCGGTAGGACTGACGCTGCAGACGTGAGGATCAGCTGTGAGGTCTGATGGTGTTTGGAGAGATTAAACAAAGTGCCTGATTATGTTAGAGAGCAACCTGTCGGTTGGATGAAGGTTTTTTAATCGTACGTAGGTTTGGGTGCCTCTGTCAATACATTTTGTGAAATGTTCTCAGAATCCCGGCAAACTGTAAAAACACTGCACTGCCTGACACACAGAGCTGGACTGTAGTTGGATCTCAACGCAAGCCACAAAACGTTTGTGTGATTATTATAAATGTTTTCATGATAGGGAAACAGTTACCTCCATATCCACTTAACGCTTTGTTTCCTTGTGATAACGAAATATTCTGCGATCAGTTCAGAAATCATTTAAAATTTTATCAAGAGAAACAAAACTTACAGTAGTTATAAAAGCGACAAACTGTTTTCTCCTTTAATCACAAAATGATTTGTGAATAATCGCAGACCTCCCATTCTCGCAAAATAATGATGTTTAAATGACTAAAGGAAATGCTCAATAATCATATTTACCCAAGTTCTTATTGCCTCCTGTAGTTGTTTTAAATATTGTCAGCCTGGTTTCTGAGCCTTTGAATTGCTGCACAGTGATTAATTATCTCGCAAAAACAAAGCTTGTTAAGTAAATATCTTAAAGAAGAAAAACAAAAAGTATAGATAATCCCACTCGCTCAAAAAGCGGCACTTATAGATGTGAATTTCTGAGCAGGTGTTGCATGCAGTCAGGTGCAGATGCATGTCCTCACACAGTGCTCTGACTCACAGACTCGCTGTTCAGTTTCAGATTGTTAAGCACCTGCTGTAGCTTTGTTACCTGTGTTTTCAGAGGATGTCTGAAGCCTGGTGTCTCCACAGCTGGTTTCAGTACCTTTACAGCTCTGAGTCGGGCTGCAAGTGATGATTATTTTCACCATCAGTTCATCATTTTGTGTGTGAAATGTCAGAAATGTGTGTTTTTTAGTCAGATGCAGGGTTCAATTTTAATGTTTTTTTCTGGTATAAGACCCACTTGCCCAAAGTCAGTTTTTACTTGCTCCAATACAAAGTGTTTTAGTCATTAGCGGCCATCACATAACAACAAAGACTAAAGCAGTTGTCTTTATTTAAGTAAATGAATCAGAACAAAGAGGCTGTACGTCATAGATGTGAGGCAACAAGCATTTCGCATATCGAAAATTGTGTGACAATCCCCTCTCTCCTTGTCCAGTGAGATGGACTTGTTCTGTGGTCACAGGTGTCTTCTAACGCCACCTGACTTAAATCCTGTTTCCAGGAACTTTGTTTTTACATGCAGCTATTTTCTCGCGAGTGCCTGATTGGTTCTGCTCAGTGTGACAGCTCACTAGCTCACAATTTGCAAGATCAGGCAAGAGAGCGGCTAGATTTAAAAGCCCAATGTGGCATTTTGCTTGCCCCAGGCAATCATGCAGTCTTTATTGATGAGCCCTAAGATGTCTTGTCTTGTCTGACCAACAGCCTGAAGCTCCAAAGATATAGTTTACTCATGTGACAAAGAAAAAAATCTCACAATTTTTGCTTGAAAATTTCCAAAATGATCAATTAATTATCAAAGTGGTCGCCAGTTATTTTTGTTTATTAATTAGTTGAGTTATTGTTGCAGCTCTGCTTCTGAGACTTTTCCTAATAATACCTTTCTACTCTGGAGAAAACAGTATGTCATTATGCAGTGAAGAACAGATTTTCTACAACATTTAGACACATAGTCAGCTCATTGATCTCACATTATAACTGAATAATTATCAATGTATCACATCTGCTTGCAAGAATCCAACATTTTGAAATTATCAGTAATGTTTATGCCTTTGATGAGTCATCGTCGACAGTGTTGCAATGCCCAGCCCTTGTGGGTGTTGTCTGTCACGGCCTTGCAGTACGGTTTAATACAGACGAAGCCTTCAGGTTTCATCACTCGGACCAAACCAACGTGCCTGGTCGGGGGTCAGGGGAGGGAGAGGGATAGGGGTGAGGGTGAGGGTTAGGGTGGAGGACTCGGGGGAGCCTTACAGCATCGAGCTGACGTGCTCTGCACTGCTAACTGTGCTAGTCACATGAACCAAACTGAAGCTGCTATGAGAAAACACATTTATTGAATATTTCATCAGACACATACAGGCTATATATTAATACAGAGAGATGAAGAGGATGATGGTATTTTACTGCACTTATAGAGATGTGTGTGTGTGTTTATGGTTGAACAGAGACAACGGTTAAAACAATTTAACTCAGAATATCAGAAGCATTTGTCCCCCCCGTGTGTTTGTCGTCACGTTGCAGCTGTTTCTTAATGTCACACATTACCAGCATTTGATTTTACTTGAAGATAATTAGTCGTGGGCATGTTTAACATTGTTGGCTAGTGCTCTGCTCATGTTTTGGAAAGTCTGTACGGAGCCTTACGACCCTTTTAACGCCACGTACAGTAAATCGACCTCTAGAGCCTGTCGGCAGAGTTTTGTGTCTTACAGCGCTGGACATCAGATGCCTTGTTTTTCTGCAAAAATTAAAGCATTTTTAAGTCTGAATTGAAATATATTTATATGTAGAGATATTAATGTGATGCACACACCACTTATTTTTTCTAACAAAGTCCTATTTGAAAGCAGAAGCTGTATGGAAATATGGTGTTTAATAATCATAGTGGTCGTTTTTTCCAAATTTTACGATGCAATAGGTTTACTCGTGTGAAAAGCGATGTGTTTGCTGCATCGACCTGCTTTGTGGAGACTGTTTGGGGGTTGTTTTGTGCTGCGAGTGGTCGGATGAGCCGCCAACCCTCCTCCTGCAAAGTCGACCTGTGAAGACCTCCCTCTGCTGTTAGTTTATCATCTCAAACCCTCGTCAAAGAAGACTTTGATTGAGACATTTTTCAGTGCGTGTGCTGCAAACAGCATTGAACTTTTTAAAATTCTTCTTGCATATTCATGTGAGGAGGAGGAGGGTTGAAAGTTCATCCTTGCACAGATTTTGTCCGTTAAGACTGTGCCTTTCCTGATGGTGCTGAAAAAAACGAGTAAATCAAAGAAATCTTAACTTTGAGAAAAGGCGCTGAGGCCTGAGTCTACATTGATAAGTATATATTGATACATGACAATACTGTAAGGCATGACTCTGTGCGTATATGTATTTGCGTGCGTGCGTGCGTGCGTGCGTGCGTGCGTGTGTGTGAGTGAGTGAGTGAGTGAGAGAGAGTGTGTGTGCGTGGATACCTCTGACATATGCCAAGAACTCAAAATATGCAGAACTGATCAGTGTGGAGCTGACAGGACCAAAAGGATCGGTTTAGTGGACGGGCACTCTCAAGCACAACCCAAAAACTAACATTTCTAAAGAATAATAAAAAATAAAAATAGGGGAATGACTCTGTAGGTAACGAGTAGCTCAGTTTAGACGTGATGTAGCATTATTTATTTATCTTTATTTCTATGAATGCCTCCCTTACTGCCTGTAGACACCTCCCTCCCTCCTCTAATTTATGTGCTTATTCTTAAATGGACGGCAATAATGAAGCAGTGGTAAAGTTTCTGTGCAATCAGTTTGGCCTCCCCTCAGTGTGTGCATGTCTCTATCTAACCCCCCCTTTTAGGTTCTTTTATCTTTTAATGTGAAACTTAGGCGTTTACAGACCCTTGCTAACTCTTCGGTCGAGTCCACGAGTGCCCGTTTCCCAAGTGAAGGGATTCCCCACAACAATAAATCTTTAACCCTCTGTGGTTGGCTGCATATCACACTCAAAGTAAAAACAATGTTTGGGTTTCACAGTGTATTAATGTGCTTTTTTTTTTTTTTTTTGCCTGATTATTAAATGGTGTCACTTTTAGAAATAAAACTGTACGTCGAGACCTTTTTTTTTTGTCTTAACACTCATCTGATCCTGGTCCTAAGTTGAGCCTTTTTATTTGGTTGTCATATTTAATTTTTTTGAATAAATACTCTATGTATGAAACACGTGTTTGTTTTTTATATTTGGAAAACATCAGCAGGATGTTTCACTATGTTGAAATCCTCACTGTTATAGAAAGATTTGCAACTGTATCATAATTTTTTTTCTGGTACAATAACTGTCTCAGAAAATATCACTGTTTCACGGCTTACAGTATTACACAATTATTATTATTATTATTATTATCATTATCATTATCATTATCATTATCATTATTATTATTATCAAAACCCCCAAGGATCAGTCAGTATCTGGTGTGACCACCATTTGCCTCGTGCAGTGCAACTTATCTCTGTCACATAGAGTTGATCATTCCTCTTCAATGTTTGTGTGAAGTTGCTGGATATTGGCAGAAAATGGAAAATGCTGTTGTACAAGCCGATCTAGAGCATCCCAAACATGCTCAATGGGTGACTTGTCTGATGAGTATGCAGGCCATGCGACCACTGAGACGTTTTCAGCTTCCAGGAATCGTGTACAGATCCTTGCAACATGGGGCTGTGTATTATCACGCTGCAACATGAGGTCATGTTGACAGATGACTGGCATCTCAGTGGGTCCCAGGAACTCGTCACGGTATCTCTGTGCATTCAAGCAGTTTGTAGCACTTGCCAGCCCATACCACCACCACCACCACCACCATGGGACACTCTGTTTTTCAGGTTTGCTTACCTGATGGTTTGTGCAGAAATCCACAGCAACAGTATAATTTCTGCAATAAGTGCACCCAACATTCATCGCTGTTCTGCAGACACTTTACCTGCTGCAGAACACAAGATTAGATCCAATGAGCTTTTTATAAATTGTAGGTGTACACAACAAACTAATAAATGAACTATGTGCACTGCTGAACGAACAGGCCTGGCTGTACTCACTGCAGTGTGCAACAGGACACTATAAAGGGATGTTATCTGTGTGTACATGCACTCCAGCTGTATAGGAGCGCTGGGTTCATTATTACTGACAGGAAATGGCCAGAGGACGGTTATCAGTCACTCCTTGTTTGAAAGACACACTTTATAACTGCGCTTCACTACAGCCTTGTGTAATATCTGTTGACACTTCCGCCCCTCTGTGCTCATAACTCCAAATTAGCTCTGCAGTGTAGCGTCTCCACTTCCTGCTTATGTAGTCCAACATCCCCTGGGTTTTAATTGCTTTATCCCTCGCTCCTGTAAAACACTCATCTTTGATTAAACAGTGTCCTTGTTTCGCTGTGAGTCGCAGAAAAGCATATTTAACTAGGACACTGTGTCGATGTGTCGTGATGGGACGGTTTCCTGCTGTCTTTGTACCCATAGATCACAGAGAGGGCAGCTGGGTGTCCTTGGTCACCACAGCAACCCCACTTCTCCACAAACACAGAAGAAGAAGAAGAAATTGTCCCATAGACAATATTACGTGACTCACAGTTGAAGCACTTCTATATCTGGAAGTATTTTTCTACATTGTGTGCTCTTGTTTAAGATTTTACTTTTAACGATAGTTACCATGATCGTCATAATAGAAGCGCAGGCTGCACAATGTTACCATCCTATATGTTTATGTTATGGCCTCCAGTTGGAATTATTTCAACTTTGTTTCTGAGAAATCGTGTTTTATTTGTCAGTTTGGCACAGCGGTCAGCTCTACAAACTACAATAACCATGAGAATTGCTAAGGCTGAAGGAGCTATTTTGGACACCCTTCGCTCTAGAAATAGAATCCCATTCATTTTACCCACAAACAATGTTGCATGACTCACAGCTGAAGCTCTTTTACAGCTTGGGTTGGCACCAAACTTTCCTGGATGAATCATCAGTGTCAAGAAAGATCTAATCAACCGAGATAAAAATGAGCTATTATTAAGTTACGGGCGTCGCTATCCAGCACACACTGAGACATTAAATTACAGTTATTTGATCGTCCAATGGAGATGTCCTGTTATGGTTCAAAAATAGTTTCACAATGAAGCTATTGCCAACCTCCCCAACGTTTGCTTTTTATAGTATGGCACATGACCCTCTAGCAAATAGCACTTAATACTCCTCCCATGTGCGATCAAAGACAGCTTGGATAAAACTTTTGATAAACACCATAAGTGTTGCAGTTTTTCATGTCTGACTGGGACTGTTTTGGCCACGGACACAACATCACTGACCAGTGTTTGCTGGGTAAGGGTGGGCACCAGTTCAAGATTACAAACAGGTTTTACAATCTGCAGCTTTAACAAGATCAGCCTTATTTTCAGGGGCAGTTTTTGATTCAGCAACCATGGTACTGTCTTCCATTCCAAAATCAATGAATTACTTTGACTTAATAACAATAATTAAAGCAGATCTGATGGCTTATAATGAAACAGCCACATCCACTATACTTTTGTATGGACTCCATTACAATTACTTACAAAATTACTTACAGTTACTGACTTTACTGCAAGATGCACAACAGTGTCACAATATTCCCTTACAAGTGATTGATTGGCAAACTCCTAATATAAGTCTTATTTTAAGGTGGTATCAAAATGTCATAGTTCTGGTATCTGTAATGTCACGTTAACGAACATGAAAATGCCCCATTTGCTGATCAGTCTCACTAAATTTCAGCTTTGAATGTTGCAACTTAACAAAAACAGAATCAGCAGATAAATAACTAAAAATAAATGTGCACAACGAAGAGTTTTTCATATTTAGAACTTTTAAAGAAGTCCCATATGACATTCAGAGCTTATCTTTTGATTCAGAGTCTGGGCCTGGATTGCCTGTTTACAGCTCTCAACATGGAGGTGGCTGAGACGGCTAGCAGCTAACATGCAAACAGTGCTAACAATGGCAACAGTGCTGACAGAGTTAATGGTGTTAACTTGGGGGTAAATTGGAGGATGGTGACTACACTTCCACAACACCTCTGTCCCAATATCAGCGGTAACTGAGTGCAGTGCAGAGTAGCAGCAATTAGCCAGCCAGTGGGGTACACACATGCACTAACATGCATGCATGGCCGGACCGTCCACCACAGCAAACAGAGGACCTATACAATCAGCATAAGCTATTACTACTCTGTGTGTTGCATGTATAACCTTTAAGCTCTGGAGCTAATTATATTGACATGATATGAGAAAGGGACTCTTAACTTGTCAGTTAGTCAGAGTGAATGGTTGATCTGAAATTTACCCATCATCCTTTGTGAAATTGTTCAGTGATGAATAACAATTCTGAACCATTCATCTTATTGAATATTCGTCATATTTTTTTTGCATGAAATCCAACAAACCATCAAAAACACATTACGTCAATCATTTCTCCAGAACTTCACAGGGCTGAGGTGCCTCCTTGTATCTGTCAGTCTTGGGGGGTCTCTGGTGAGGACAGTGAGGACCCCCTCCACACCTCAGGATGTGCAGCTTTGCAGCGACGTTCCTGCGGCAGTGACTTAACATGCTTCTGACAGCCGCTGAGGAGAAGTAGAAGATAAATGGATCCAGGCAGGCGTTGAATGTGCTGGACAACAACGCCACGTTCCTCCACTCCTCACTTTCCTTACGAACAAACCCCACCACGTGGGAGGCATTGTAAGGCCCGAAACAAACAGCAAATACTATCAGTGTGCCAAGTGCCAGACCGATGGCACGCAGCCTCCGGCGTCTGCCGATGTTTGGGAGACGGGACAAGATGAGGATGAAGTTAATGTAGCAGAAGCAGCAGATGATAAAGGGGACGCAGAAGAGGATAAGGAAGAGCTCCAGGCGGACTGGCAGCAGGATCTCGAGCTCATCCTCTGTGAAATTCAGGTAGCAGGTGGGTGGAGGCGGGGCAGAGTCGCTGACGGTGCTGCCGTTGGTGATGTCACCATCTGCACCTTTGCTCCACTGGGCGTAAGGCATGATGTAGACGATGCTGAGGTTCAGAGAAGTCACCACCCAGAACATGATGCTAGCCAACATGGCATAGCGTGGCCTGCGACACAGGGAATACCTGAGGGGGTAGGCGACCCCCAGGTAACGCTCCACGCTCACAGCTGTGAGGAGCAAGGTGCTGTTGTAGATGGTGACGTAGAACACAAAGCCAGAGAAGGGACACAGGGCGTAGGGGAGCATCCAGGCCATGTCATCAGAGGCCTCCTTCATTTTAAATGGCAGGAAAGCCAGGAAGATGAGGTCGGAGATGGTGAGGTTGAGGAGGAGGATGTCTATCGGAGTTGCCTTGCGGCGCACCTTACGGCAGAAGGTGCAGAATGCCAGGATGTTGGCAGGGACCCCCATCAGAAAGGTGAGGATGTAGACAGAAAGCAACAAGCTGTAGTTTAGCATGGTGGCTGCTCACACGGGGGACGGACTCTCTCAGACACTGGAAGCAAGAAAACAAGAATCATTTAGAAAACTAAAACATTCAAGGCTGATTTTGCAGAACACTTTATGTTTTACAGAGACATCCCCTCTTTTAAATCTTAATTTCTGACGTTTGGTCTAATTTTCAGCCACACTAGCAGGATGACAATGTTGGTCCAACCATCACTTTGGTCCAGATTGCCATGACATTTTGTACAGATGTTCATGGTTCTCAGAGGATGAATCTAACTGATTCTGGCACCACCAGGAGGTTGACATTTGTGATTTTAAGTGGAATGTCTCAACAACTATGAGATGAATCATCATCAAATGTAATAGATGTGTTTGTCCCCCAGTGAAAGAATTGTAATCAGGTAAAAATTTGATTTGCTTTATGACCAAATACCTGCAAAACTTATAACATTCCCATCAGCCTCAGCTTTGTTTTTAATGCTAATAAACAATGTTAGCATGCTTACCACCTCGGTTAAACCATTTTCAGAGGGAAACCCTGCATATATAACATAAATTAAATTAAGCTGATGAATTTTAAAATAACTTATTGAGGTTTTAAAGGGACAGTTCACCCTAAAATCAAAAATACATCGTTTTCCATGGTGCTATTTGTCAATCTAGATTGTTGTGGTGTGAGTTGCTGAGTGTTTGAGATATCAGCCATACACTGTTGCCAACTCCTCAGTGAGAAAAGTAGTTATTGGCCGTCCTAAAAGTCGCTAGTAGTCGCTAAATGACGTCATCAGCTGATTTGCGTAATTGTCCATATGCATGTAATTGTAATGGACACTGTAGAAGAGAGGAATAACATTGTGGGAAATGTTGAGGATACATTTGCAGTCTGGACACGGAGAGATTAACATCTCCTGCTCTGACTGCAGCTGGGAGGGACTGCTGCACGAGGACTGGGGGAGGGGCCCATGGCCGCTCCTTGAGAAGAGTTAGAATGATATGTGCTTTCACGTCAGAGTCTTCCAAAGTTTCCAATAACACCAGAAATAAGTGCTAGATTTATCGCTAGTCGCTTTTTGACAAA
The DNA here is from genome assembly GCA_035609425.1 of Epinephelus awoara. Lineage (NCBI taxonomy): Eukaryota > Metazoa > Chordata > Actinopteri > Perciformes > Serranidae > Epinephelus > Epinephelus awoara. The sequence continues at coordinate 26,042,308 of CM069310.1, read as the reverse complement.
GAGTCGCTAGAGGGGTCTGAAAACTTGCAAAATACAGCGTCAAAGTTGCTATGTTGGCAACACTGCAGCCATAGAGACGTCTGCCTTCTTTCCAATAATGGAACTAGACGGCACTTGGTTTGTGGTGCTCAGAGTGCCAAAAAAGCGTTTATGTATGGATGAGATGCTCATCACAGCTTAAGATGTAAACATTAATGGGGTCCTCCTCTGCTAAGCTTTAATGTCAGTTAGCTCGGTAGTGCTAGCACAATACGTATATGCACACCTACTTCTGCGCAGTGATATGGCTGGTCGATGTAGTTTGGTAGAAAGGAAATAGTTCCCACATAAAACTGCTCACAACAAGGTCTGTGGATTATCTTGAGTAAACTGGTCAGGATTTCTGGAAAGAGACATTGCTGCTGAGTTTTTTTAAATGCATTTTTTTTGGCACTTTGAGCACCACAAGCAGAGTGCCATCTAGTTCCATTATATTCAAGAGAAGGCAGACATCTCTACAGCCAATATCTCCAACACTCTGCAACTAACACCAAAACAATGTGGCCTTTATAAACAGCACTACAGGTAAGAGGAATTTTTGATTTCAGGGTGAAGGGTCCCTTTAAGGAAGCCTACATCAACACAGATTTTAAGTCTAAAGAGACATTTCTTATCCTTTTTCGGAAATTAAAAGAGTAACGACAGAAATGAATTTCTGAAATGCTTCAACATATTAGTATAAATGACAAATTAACTACTCAAATTGAGTCTTTCATTAATTTGCAACTATTGAGAGTAAAATTGCTTCAAATATCTCACAAGCCAGACTTAAGATCAAAATTATCTTCTTAAAAACTTCAAATATAAAATTCATGGATTTGAACTGATGGATGCAAATTCAGCAAGCAGAGAGCACAGAAATAAACACAAATAAAGAATAAGGGTTATTCTGTATTTTTGTTACTGTGAATAAATCCAATATAAAGACAAAAACCAACAGTGGTCGACCGTCTTTGAGTACTTTGCAACATCTCTACCCTGTCTGTGGCTCTAAGCCCAATTGCCATTTATTCCTTCTGAGGAAGCACTATATATATACATGAAAAAGGCTAAATAATGTCCTAAAACTGCTGGCTTACAGTGCCCACATAATTGTAATAAAGGATCATATCAGTCATAACACCCAGTATAATGGTGTGGCTCACTGTTCAAAAGTCTTTGAAACAGAGGAAGAAAATGAACTTTGGATACAAAGAGAATCCTTTAAATTAAACTAATGCAATATATATATATATATATATATATATATATATATATATCAAAGCTCTGAATACCAGCATTTATATCTCCATTTATCCAGCACCAGGCTCTGAATGAAGTCCCACATCATTTAAAAAACAAAACAAAAAATATATATAAAATAGATATACAGCCTTCATTAGTGACTTATAAGAAGTGTGACTAACTCACCTCTGTAAAGTCTGAATTATCACGCTCTCCATCACCGTGCAGCTGTCCTGGGTGAGGCTGCAGCACTGCATGCTTCGCCTCCCGGAAGCAGACTGTTTGATCGGATCAAAAGGCTGCACTTAATATCCATGCCCAACTGAATACCCTCTATCTCGCCCTCAATAGGGGGAAATTTAATAAGCTCCTGGACACAATCTATGTTCGCCTCACTCTCCAAACATCATCTCCCAGCAACCACCCAAAAGCTTGATGTGATGTAGGTGTAAATGTGCCGCAATAACTTTTTGTGTGTGTGACAGGCTTTGAGGTGGCAATGAGAAGGTCAAATGTTACATTACAGTATACAGAGACTTTATCTGACAATGTAATATTTATTTTTTATTAATCATTTTGAGAATGTTTCTCATTATTTTTTAGATACTAAGTCATGATTTTGAGAAATTTTCTTATTATAATCACTTAAAAAATCACGCTGGTAGAAATGGGCTTACCTAAAAAGTAAATTAAAGAAAAATAAATCAAGGAAGCTGTAACTATGCTAAATGTTTACAAACCTTACAAATAGTAGATGCTTAAATGGAATTAAACTTGTCCTTGAAAGTTTTGGCAATTTCATTAATTAATTGAACACTAATACACCTAAATCACATCAGATTAACTTAACTAACAGAAGCAGAAGTCAGACTGAGGGCAGGCACACTTGTTATCAGTTACTATCAGTGACATGTTGTCTAGTCCTGGCAGCAGACTGGTGTTGGTTGGTGTTGGTTCACTGAGAATCAAACTGCCCCGAGGGAACAGATGGCTCTGGTCTGCAGCCATCACAGCTCGACTGTCAGTTTGTATCACAGCCGCTCCCACCAGCCCCCATATTATAGCTACCATCCGTCTGCCGACAACATTCTCAACAACAAACCTAATTACTCTGCTGTATGGTGCCAAATGATCCATGGCTGATCTGAGGTTGAACATTAAGGCACATTAAGACCTGGCAGCCAGCCATTACGTTGTCACTACAATGCAAGTATGAATGCAATTTAGTAAACAAATGTTATTCCCAGGAGACGGGGTTGTGACATGACATGTTTATCATGGGGTTCATGTGAGGTTGGCACATACAATAGGACGGGATGAAGACCAGGATTCAGTGTGTTTATCTCTGTTGAACAAATGTTTTCAGTCCTGGAGTCTTCATTAACAGCAGGCAGCACATCAGGTTATCTATGAACAGTGCATATTATTTGGATTTTAATGTCCACTTAGCATTGTTTTTATGTATTTGATGGTTTCTTTTTTGATTGGTTAGTTAGAAGGTTGAATGTTTAATACTCTTCACTAGTAATGCATGGGCACCTATATCTGTGCACATATTGGGCATATTAAATTCTCACAATTTTTTTGCAATATAATTTTATCTTGTTGATTATTTTTTGCCATATTCAATAGAACAGATGAATATAAAAGGAGGGAGAGAGAGAAAGAAGGGACGACATGCAGCACATGGCCACAAGCTGGACCTTAAACCTGAGCTGCTGCTAAGAACTGAGCCTACCCTGATGTTGCAATGTGAGGTGCAGGGATGCATGATGAGACTTGAGGACAAAAAAAACATCACACAGGCAGGGAGTTATGCTAAAAAAAAATAGGTAGACTTTTATTTTTAGTCTCCAAAACAAAATGAAACAAAAGAGAGTCTAAGCTAAAAACTTGCGTCTAAAGATCCTAATGCTTAGTACAGTTGTTTGAGTTTCTCAAGTAATATTGAAACCATGCATTAAATAAAGAAAACAAAGAAAATTGTATGAGAGTCTGTCCACCTTTCCTAACAAAAAGGGGTTTATCAAATAGTTTGTTGTTGTTTGAGTTGGTGCTTCCTCACACCTGAGCACTTGTTCTACCAGGTGAGCTACCAAAGCGTACCACTAATATAATTTCATACAGAAAATAGCAGACATTTGAGAAAATATGGCAGACATTCCTCGATAAGACACACTTGAGACAATAAGTACGTACACCTGTCCCATTGTCATGGAGGTTGTATCTCAGGAACACCTGACATAAATTTCTTGAAATTTGGCATTCACTTGAACTCAGGAAAAAAAAAAAATAGAATTTTGTGGTTGCATGTCAAAGGTCAAGGTCACTGTGACCCCACAAAACATGTTTTTGGCCATAACTCAAGAATTCATATGTTAATTATAACTAAATTTCACACAAATGTCTAACGGGATAAAATTATGAAATAATGTCATATCCAGGGGTCAAAGGTCAACATCACTGTGACAACATATTGTTTTCTGACCATTATTCAACATCATAACTAAGAAACAGAAGGGGAGACATTGGTCAGTTACTGAAATTGTGATTCTAATCTTTGATCTCCACCATGAAACTGTGCTGAATGTATAGGTCCTCTGTGCTGCTGGGTGGTAAATGTGTGTGAAGCATCCAAGTTCTGCCAAAAAAAAATACACTTCATACCTTTGATTAAACTCCTTTAAAGTCTTCACAACATATATGAGCCCGGACAAACATGGATGTAAACTGCAGCTTGATTGGTTGGCAGAGGCATACAACTGCGAGGCGGGAATTCTAGTTCAGCTTGTACATACTTAAATATAATAATTTGAACATTGCTGATACCTTGCTGAGAAGTATTTAACTTAATCTATTTACTTAAAAGTGTTCTAGTTTTTATTTTCAAAATGGACTCTTTTATTTGTGGTTTCTGTGACTTTATTTTATCCAGCTGAATGCATGTGTGTGTTGTAGCCAACAGGAAGTTAGAAATGTTCATTAAAAGTATATTTTTCTTTATTCCTCAGAGACCACAGACAACCTACAGAATACACCTGTAAACATTATACTTTATTTTGAAGGACAGTTTACAAATAAACAGACTTAAATCTGAATGAATAAGTTCAGAAACCGATCAATTAATTCACAAACAGATATTCATTCAAATGTGTAGTCAATTCAGAACAATTGTTTGATTAGCCTTTATGCCCTCATGTTTGGACTCCTCACAGCGGAGGAAGCACAGGTGTAACCACTAACACTCACGATCTGCTCCATATAGGTTTGCCAGTAAGCCGTGCAACTGAAAGACAGCTCAGCCATAATTAATGACATTTGTTCCACCTGTGTTCGAGGAATCGAAATATCAACAGCAGGAAAGGTCTCCTCACGTGTCAGCTTGGCTTCTATCCAGTCTTTTTGGAGGAAAAAAAAAAAAAACCTATGGAAACACCTTCCAAAAGAGAACATTATGTGTGTTTAAGTGATTCCCTTGTTATAGCTCGGAGCATTAACTCACAGACACCAGATGGAGCCATTTGTCACCCAACTAATCACCTGCAAAGTTTAGACAAACCTGAAGACAGAAGTGATGTAGCCTCGATTAAGTCATTCTGCCAGCCTGTTTCCCCTTTTAGATTTGTCATTATTTTTCCCAGAATCCCTGAAGTCTCCACGCTCTGTGACCTCACTCCTGACTTACTTTCGTCACCTCTGCCCCGGCCTGGCTCTTCTCAGTCATTGTAGGAACCCTGACATTTGCAACACCGATAGTGCTGTTACATCGATGCCGACACCCTTCAATCCGGCTGAAATGGCTTTGCCGTCCACAGATTCTTCCCACAAGTCCCCTCGACACTGCTGGCGAAAGCATCAGCATTACCACAGGCTCCAGGAAAACATTACAGGAGCTCGTTAGCATGGCATATGTCCTCCACTCAACATTTTCGTTCAACACAAACCCCACAATGTGCGAGGCGTTGTAGGGTGCGTAACATACCACAAACACAGCCAGCGTTGAGAGAGCTACAGTCAGGACTCTTTTCTTCCCCATTGGGCGCAAATTTGAGTGCCACACCAGGGTAACGCAGCGCAGCGTGCAAAAGGATGTCACAATGAGAGGCAAGAGAAACAGGGTGATGGCCATCTCCAGTCGTAGAGGCAGCAGAACAGCTAGCTGGGTGGTGTTAAAGTATTCATAGCAGGCTGAGGTGTCGTCCTTAATGGAGACAAAGTTAGCTCCTTTTTCAGCCACCAGGGCGAAACTTAGGTGAAAGAGCACCAAGGCCCACAAGGCAGCGCTGATGAAGCAAGAGATCCGAGCACGGCGGTATCTCTTGTACACAATTGGGAATGCGATGCTGAGGTAGCGTCCCACTGTAACGGCTGTGATGAACAGGCAGCTGCCATAAAGCGAGGAGAAGAGGAAGAGGCTGTAGATGGGGCAGACGGGTGCTGGCAGCCTCCAGTCCTGAAGCAAAGTCTCTAAAGCCTTGACGGGCAGCCAGGCCACGAGGAACAGGTTGGCGAGGCAAAGGTTGAGGGCATAGACCACATTGGGTGTGGCGCCACGTTTACGGGCCTTGCGCACGTACACAAACAGGACCAGAAGGTTGGCAGGAAGGCCCAACAGGAAGGTGAAGAGGTAGACAGAGAGGGCGACCCAGTCCTTGGAAGCCACCTGCATGTCTTCAGTTTAGGACACTGCCGAGAGGCACAGGAAGTACTGCCTCCAATTTACATGCCAAGGATGATCTGTCAACAAATCAAACTCAAGCTGACAGGAAGGTCTCAACGAATCAAGCAGATGATTTGATGAATAGTTAGGTGCACAGTCGTCCTTGTGCCTCTTCCATTTATGAACCTCATCTTTCAAAAGACAGATTCTCCATATGTGTAATGTCCGTTTTCTGGCTGGTCACAGAGCTGCTGCAGTGCCAGGTCTCTCAAACTCTGAGACGTAGCCAACATCTCTGAGAAAAGGTGACAGTAGAAAAAAAGGAGGCGGTGGCCACAAAGGTGCTGATGCATGTGGGCAGGAAGGGGGCGAGGTGCCCACGACATCATGACAGAGGTGCAGATAAGGAGACGCATCCACTCATGCAGAAGTAGAGGGGCATTTAGCAGGCACCAGGCTGCCTTAATTGCCCTCTCAGTGGAGGGCAACAGACAGATAGCATCTGGGCCCTTAAGTGAAATGATACAGAATAATTCAGCATGTCAGGAAGCACATGGACATCCCCTTAAAGCCAAGGCTGGTTAAGTGAACTGGAGGGGCTGGGTAGTAAGATTGTAAATGTGCTGAAGTTTATGGTCGATGTGAGGACAGGATGGGTTGGGCTTTGGGAAAACAGTAACTTGTTTGTGGCCTGACGGCACTTCTCACGGTTTTATGGTAGAAAATGAGTCCTTTAGTGTGTATGTGTGGTAGTGAGTGTAAGAGAGGAATGGGCATGACATGCAAAAGGCTTTTGGTGAAGAAAATGGAGCAGAAAATCAAAGTGGTTTGTTGCAGAGGCATTTTATGAGCAGGAGGACAGATACCAAGAAACGTTTTTCCATGAAAAAGACATGCAGCGGTTCAAAACATATCTGGTAACTGTTTGACTAGTCTATTGATCCACTGCTCAGAACAAATGTGTGCATAGTTACTCCTCTGATATCTTGCCGTAATGAATACATATTTACCTTATTTATTAGCTCAAGTGAAAGACATTAGCACAGCTTTCATTCACCTCTTATTTCTTTTATCCACTTAGTTTTTAGGAGACCTTGGGAGGTTGGAATGGATATTTCCTACATGAGGGCCATTTGATTAGTCCAAGCTCAATCTCGTAACCTGTTGGCTATCAGTCTGTGGACGATTAGCCTCTGGAGGTAATGGACAATATTTCAGCAGATCCAGGGTGCTTTTCATTATGCTAACGTGTGCGTGCTTCCTTCACTTTTGTCTCTTCCTTACATCTTTGCTACTCGTGGCAAAGATGTAAGAGGGAGCTGTGAGGCAGATCACGAGGATGGAGGAACCAAAGCTGCCCAATGAGGACTCCTTGCCTCCATAGCCTCAGTCTTAGGTGAAGTCATTACTTATAATGTGCTGTGCCAGATATGGATGTCCAGCACTAATATGTCAAGCCACTTGATAAAAGACGTCCCTATGTGTTACACCTGTGTTTCCTTGCTCCAAGCTCCTCCAGAAGCCTCCTCTCTCCGTGAGGTGCACTTGAGGGACTGGAAGATCCTCTATAATGGTGGAGGGGGAACGATTTCCAGGTCACGAGGGGACAGGGGGAAGCACAAGTTAACTTGAAAGAACCCCAGGTGTAGCAAGCAGATATCCAGGCCAAGACTTCCTTTTCCATGCGCTGGTCATTTTGGCTAATCTCTATAAACAGATACCTGCATATGAAGGCGGATAAAATAAAAAGTGACGATAGCCGATGGGGTCTGACATTGCATTTCGTCCAATGCATTCTGCCTCTCTACACGAACTGTTACCAGCCTCTTTAACAAAGATGTTCTCACAAACTGTTTATATGTTTTCCTACGAAAAGTAATGCACCCAAATTTGAGGTACAGGTAGTGGTGGTGGATAAGTCACAAAGACAAGACTTTCCCCTGGGACTTTCCCCTTGAGTCGTGTGTTCAGAACCGTTTGAACTTTGAGTGAACTTTGAGTCATTTTGAGGAACGTCCTCACCATGTTTCTTTTCCTCAACCTAATCACAGTAACTTTAAACCTAACCTCCATAACTTTAATTACTTTACTGTATGTTAAAGACATAACTTAATTAGTGGGATGCTAATTCGTAGGATATCATATGAATCATTCTATAAGAATATATTGCTCAAATGTGATCAATCAATACGACTTGAACTGCAAACAACTAATAATTAATTATGCACTTTTTGCATACATTTCCAAAGCAGAAATCTGAACTAAAATAAAAATCAAAATGTGTATGTTTGACATTTTCTTTTCACCAGTCTAAAAGTAGTAGTTATGGAAGCAAAAAAGCCCAAATCTAAAAAATGAACAGTGTATGAAAATCGATTTTCACCTGTAGTGTCACCCCAAATAAGAATTTAAAAAGTTTTCCATCTATGAACTGTGTAATATGGTACTAATTATAAGGGAAAAACGCATGATGTCTATTAGTGTTTTTTGCACAGCAGGTGAAGTCAGCATACATATATTTGTCTACAGGTGAGTGTACAGTTGTATTATACTGTGATTTACTACAGAATATCTCCCTTTATAGACTTTCAGACACAACACACAGACCAGAAACAGATATTCTTCTCTCATCTAAATCCTCGTAAAAATGCAGTCACTGACACAAACATGCCCATTTGAAGACATTACAACTGAGGCAAGTGAGAGTTACAGGGGTTTATTGTCCAAGCGACCGTGTTTAATGTCTGTTCACCAGATATTTTATCTAAACCGTGCATACATGAGTCATTATCACTGTCTTCATGGGCCACACAGCAATGGTTGATCAAACAATATGACGAGGCCAAACAAAGCTAATGGCCAATAAAAGTAATGACTTTACCAGACATAAACGTGAGCTTTTTTCGTCTGTGAATTTTTGAACGCAATCACTGTAAAACCACAAATACATAAATACACTGAGATGCCAGAAATTTTCACAGGAAGATGACAGTTCTTGTTCAATTAGATAAATAAAATTCAAGAAAGTGTTTTGTTTTTAAGCACTGATGGGGGTTATCACTAATTCAGAACTGTGTCTCAAGTGTGAACAGAACATTGGCTGCAGTGTTAAAAACATAAAGTCAAAGCAAAAAATTAATTTACATTGTTGCATTTTGTCCCTTTAACTCAAAAACTGGATAGCATCATCTCATTTTACTGAGCCAGCAGCTGCAGGTTGCTCCTGCCGCTGGAGTTTGTGAGTGGAACCAGCAGCACCTGGGTTTTCTCAGTGAAGGAGGCTGACGTGAGGCAGATACGGGCGTTCATGCTTCGCTGCTCCAGAGACAGGGCTTCCTGTTTTCTAGAAAGATCCTGCAGCATGTGGCCGTGATGGAGCTTCATCTTCTGCAGAGAGTGCCTGAGGACAGGAGAGGGGGAAGTCTGAGTGTGACTTCTTCTCTTCCTTGTATTCAAAACAAACAACTATTATTTCTTACTTTTAATCTATAGACCTGTATCCTCTATTCTGGTTCTGACGTTTAACCTTTTGTCTTCTAATCGATTCAACAAAGAGCTCCAGGGATGATGTTTATTTGTAGGCCAACCTGGAAGTTAAAATCACATGTTCCTTCAAAAAAAAAAAAAAACAATAGTATTTTCCCACTAGATTTTGGGTTATTGCAGAAATTAAGTTCTGTGGCAAAGAAAAGTTTATGTTACACCTTTTGTTCAGCAATATAATCTTACAAATTATTGCCACTTTTATGATTTTTGAAGCGTAAATGCAATTGCCAGAAGAAAAAAGCTAAAATTAGTCTATAAATGAACTACACTATGATTGCATGACTTCACGTTGCAGCTGTAAAGATGGATTAGTGGCATGGCGATGTTTAGTTCCACTGTGGTCTCATCTAGCCACTTTTTTAGCAACTGCCTTTTTTGAGATTTATAAGAGCTTCAAAATTCATGAGTGGGGTATTTACTGACATATTTTATGTTGTGAAACAAAACGTGAAAGTCTCTTAACCTAGTGTCACCACAGACCTTTTTTCAGGCATCTAACCAAAAACCCATTAAAAAAAACCCCACTGACTTTAAAACAAGGGAACCAGCAGAGCAAAAAAGCTAACTCATTTCTGTTTTTTCTCTACTCTCTTCTGTATTTGCTGGGTTTAAAACAGCACCATCTCAGCTGCAGTACAAACTGTACTACAGAGTAAATTTCCTGAATGACTGAGTGTTATCTTTATTATTTTGTGTTTTTTGACGTTAAGCGCGATGTCTGACTTTCTTGTATGTGCAACTTTGCTTGTCCAAAAAAACTTTTTGGGAGATGAAATAAAATTGTGCATACCCTATTAGCTCCAACTGGTGATCATAGAAACAAAATTCTGACTCACTGAGCCTCAGAAAGCTTCTGCTTCAGAGCCGAGATTGTGGCCTCCAGATGATGGACTTCATTAATGAGGCCATGCTGCACCTGCAAACAAACAGGAAGGAAAAGATCAATCAGGACGAAGCCTTCTGATGTTTTCTAAAATATTCAAGTAACAACAGTTTTATTTTGACCTCATCTCTGCACAGGTCCATGCCAGGTCTGCTGGTCCTGTTCTCCAGTCTGGTGTGAGCCAGTTTCAGGAAGGCCATCTTTGCCTGCAGATCAGCGTCCAGCCCGTGGATGTCACTCTTCATTTCTGTCATTTCATCTTCAGTCTGCACAGCCAGACAGTCAGAAACACTAGAATCTCTTCCCTACTAGGACCGTGGCTAGATTAAAACTGCTACAACCCCTGCATGCTTAATCTCAAATCCACAGTCCACAAACAATAAAAATGTGCTACGTTAAACTATTAGATAACTCACACGTCTGATTTGCCACTCCAGCTCATCGCGGGCCTGCTCTTCATGGTGATTACGCTTGCGGAGAGCAAACTCTGTGGCCCTGCGTTGAGTGTCTAACTCATTCTGGAGCTAAGAAATAGAGAATAGAGAAAGAATTAATTGCAAATGTGTCACGTCTTAAGAAATGAGAGCAAGGCTGGTGCAAAATATTCCCAGATGGTTAAGAAAACCAAAGAGGGACAGATGGATTAATCATTAAACATGCTTCCGTGCTAAAATACAGTAACTACTATAAGTAACTTAGCTGCACTTTGTGTGCCACGTAGTATTTGCACTACAAATATAGCCATCACAATATACACACCTGGGCTATAGTGAGACTCATGTTCTCCCTCATTTGCTGGGACACCTGCATGGCCTCCTGGGCACGAGTCATATTATACTGGCTGAACTGGACCCACTCCTGGGGGGTGGAGGAGCTACAACAATGACATGTCAGCATTTTTTTCAGCTGCTGACCAAAAATTTTAGCAAAATAGTTTAAATGCAGATGTTAATTCCTAAAAAATAAACTACTACTGTGTATTATTTCATGCACACCCTCATCCCAAGATTACCCCGATGGTATGCAAGTTGGATTGGTCTTCAGGGAGATCTGAGGTGACTTTATTGTAAGTGACAGGCAGGACATATCAATGTCCAAGGTGTCCATCTTGTTTTGGATGTCAGCAGTCAGCTGGTGCCGAGCCTCCTGCAAAACACTTAACAACAACAAAGAAAGATGGTCAAAGAAGAAAAAAACACCAAACCACAAAAACAAAACGAAGTCCTTCTGCATCACACCACAGCGTCTCTTACCACAGTTGCTCAAAGGCTTTGTCTACGTGCTGCTGCAGAACATGCTGCACTCTTTCAATCAGCTCTTTCTCTTTTTTCAGCTGTTGGTCGACGGGGTCGGTGACAAGGTCATACCCTCGCCGTCCGTCCCTCAGTGTCAAGCATTCACGGGCCACCTCCTGGGGAACGGCAGTCGCAGCCAGGGCCTGCTCAGTTTGCTCTTTGGACTGTCCCAACACACATCAAGGCTGAGGTCACTTCACTGTCAGCTAGGTCAAATCCTACAAGCTCACAGGCATGACCATTATTTAGTGAAGTGACAGCCACTTTGAGTATTGATTCTTACTGTACAGGAAACAAACAAGCATACTCACACAGGTATAAAAGTATATCTGACACTTACAAAGGCTGACATTTTTGTACTATTATTAACATAAAATGAGTAAAAACTCTCAGTTGTTTCATAAGTTTTTGAATAAATCACCAGGGTCAGAGCCTCCATCTCTTCATCCACTTTTTGCGCGCAGGTTTCTAACGCCTCTTTCCATCGGGAAACATCCCACACCCGGTCACTCAACCTGCCAGAAGTATCGCTTTCATCCCAGTTTGTCTACAGAGAAAAGGTGCAAGAAAATAGCTGAGGACAGGTTGGAGATATAAAGTAATGTGTGGGCAATGTGTGCACAGTGTTATGGAATATTCTTCAACCTGTAGAGTTACAGTGACTGTTAAGCTTTCTGGCATCCTCACCACATTAACTCACCATACAGTTGATCTCGTTACGTAGTGACCTCCCCTCTTGTCGGATCACATGAGAAACATGTCGCTCATGCTGTGCTGTGGCAGACAGCTGGTGGTTGTTGCTGTTCCACTCTGACACACTGTGGTGCAGGCCAGGCTTTGCAGGAAGTGCAGACATCCTTCTGTTGCTGCAAAATGCAAAACAACCAAATCACTGCATTTGTCAAGTACAGATAAATGCTCAGGATATGCTTTGGGAAGCATATTGATACAGTAAACTAAGACAGACATGGTTACAGTCCAACAGAGCTACTACAACATGAATTTGAATTATTAGTCAGACCTGTTCTCAAATATTATCAATAACTGAATTCCCTAAATAATAATGCAACTTTCAAAGTGCATAAGGAAGTTTTTGGCCTTCGACAGTAAAAGTCTGAACACATCATCATATCCTCTGCGGTCTAAATGACTCAGAAAAAAACCAAAGTTGATGAAAAGGTTGACACACAAAGTGAAGGGTAATTGAGTTACATTTAATACTACACTTTGAATATTTCCATTTTGTGAGATTTTATACTGCACTACAGTTCTCCCAAGGGAAATATCATATTATGTGGTGCAGTAATTGGTGGCTACTCGAAGAATATTACTTAAATCATCCAACAGTGTATTACAATAACATTTTTTAAGCGACACAGAGGTCAGTGTTGTTACCATGCACCATACAAGCACACTTTCTACCTCGGTATGAGTTTGAATGCAGCATTTTAACTAAATGGGCCGTTTGACGGTCTCTAGTTGGACACTTATAACAACTTGTAACACACAGGCTGTGTGGATGAGAGAATAACACTGTTAACACTGACAGCCTGTGTCTTTTCACCTTGCCGAAGTGACAGGGCCTCCAAGCGTACGCTTACTCTCAAAACACGAAGCTTCTCGTAGGCTATTAGACTTAGTTAAGTTACTGCTGCTGTTTACAAAGTCTGTAACACCGTGACAAGTTCAAATGTAATTTAAAGTTCCTTAACACTGAATTTCACTCACCGGGTTTCTCAGTCGGCGCTAACAGGTTCCTCTGGTCCAGGTTTCCTATGGCAACAAGTACTCGGGCCGTCTCTAAGCAACGGACCGACACAACGGTCCGGTGATATTCTTTAAAAATTAAAACTGCGTCAACGTTCATACGCCGTGACGTCATCAGCCAACAAGGAACACAAAGGTCTGGTTTAACACAAATGATCAGAGGTCACTTATGTTATGGTGAACGAAACATCCCAGAAACTCCATTTGTAATCCTTTTGAATGGTATCAACATATTTGACAAGAAATGTAATAATAGACATACACATCAAACTTTCCAAAATAAAAACAAAAACAACCCCAGAGGGAAATTTTACTGGAACTCTCATTTGGAAGAGATTAATTGACAAAAACCAATACGGTTTTTACCCTGTAAGTGCTGTATTCCTAATAATAATAATTCCCAAATGTTGCATTAAATATATCCAGTGAATTTTACTGTTCCCAGATATGTGGATTCTGAAGAAACTGATTCATTTATGTTTTTCAGTGCAGAAAAACAATGAAAATTTGGTCTGATTTAAGTTTTTCAGTACAGCAAAATATCACTCACTCTAATACCCTAAAAGACATAATCTGTTACTTTGACATTTTTGAACTGTATTTGTAACGTCTTAATTTCATTAGGAACATTTTTTATTCACAAACAGAGGTTCCTAGGCTCACAACCCTCTTTTCACATTTTTTTGATTAAATTTAACTCAATGTTGAACTGCCTTGGTCTTTTGAACAAAAAACAAACACATTTTTAGAATATGACAAAAAAATATGTGATTAAACCCTGATGTAAAGTGAAAATGAATGATTTTTTTTTTGTTTGTTTTTGTTGTTGTTTTCTAATCTCCATTCTTACTGTATCTCCTATTTGTTCATCCTTCATTGCAATTTGTTTCAGCTCTCATGTATTGTTGTGTTTGTTTTATACCTGATATGTTTTTTTGTACATTGTACTTTTGTGAGTTGTTCAGTCTGTAGGGTCAGGGTTTAGTGAAGGGGTACACACTTTGCTTTGCCCAGGGACCACTTTTGTCAAATGACAGAAGGCCAGGGGCCAGTCGCAGCACAGGTAAGGTGTACATAGATAGGGGCGTATCTAGCATTAAAGGACATTAGGGTCTTAGCAGGGACCCCTGTCAGGGCACAGGGGATCCTCCATTGCCATTTTTTTAATAATAAGTGCTATTTTGGTGCATTGTATGCATCCTGGCCCCTTACTTTCATTAAAAGTGAAAAAAAAAATGACCGTAGTGTAGTTAGTTTATAGTGAAGACTGTCTCGCTGAACAGAACGTGTTAAGTATCATAAATGTCTGTTAGCCACAGAGCTTATTTTCGGCAGTAATCCAAAATCTAACAGAAAAATCTCGAAGGCTTTTTTATCGGGTAACCAGGGGCAACGCTAACTTCCGCCTACAAAAAACGTCATCCCTGGAGCACTCTATTAGGAAATGGTTTGGGGGGGCAACCCTGCACGGGACCATGGACCCCTTGGTCATTATCACTGGTTTCAGGCCTGTCACAGACTCTGACAGGTCACAGATGTCAAAATATTGAAATAGAAAAACAGACTACACGCTAAAGTTTGAGTTGACCTCCAATGTGTTTCGCTTGCTGCTCAAAGGCAACCTGAAAACACACAAAATGTAGGCATCTGTGATAAACACACAGGTATAAACACTTCTGTTTTATTGTAGTATCAGAATTAGTCATGCCAGTGGTTATATTTCCATGCTGTGGTGACTTTCAGTGTAGACAAAAGCTGGTTAGTTACAACTATATCACTCGCATCCAAACTACCTTCAGCACATTCCTGACCACGGTTGTTTCATGGTCTTCTGTCAGCAGCAAAGGTTCCCAAAGTTTGAAAGAATTAGGGACAATTGCGGAAAAAAGCCCCGTCAGGTGTCCACTAGGATGCAGCAGTACTAGTGGGCCAAACAGAGGCTGGTCTCAAACCAAGACCTCTCGTAACCTCTATTTCAGTGCATTACACCAGTGACCTGTTTTGCAGATATAGAAACCAACCGTATTTTAATGCCCATGAAAAGTGATTTCCACCTTGAAAATCATCTCCATATTCTTATTTATCTGTACATTGCACCTAAGGGGGACACAAGAGAGATCTAAACGCTATATGTACAGACTTCATTGAGTCTGGGAACCACTTGCCAGTGCAATTACCTGAGCTATATTATCACCTAGATTCTCCAACGGGCTTCTAGTAAGGCCTTGCACTAAAAATAAAACCTCCATGCCTGTGCTATCAAGCTGCTTTTACTTAGACTGTCAGAAAAGTATTATATATACTTATTTTTCCATTTACTGACTGTGGATTATGTTTATAAAGTGTGTGAGCTCTGCCTGGTGCTTGGAGTGTCAGTGTAAAGAGGCAGAAACTGAACCTCAAAGTGCACACAGATCAGCTTTATATACACATGATCCACTGACAGTAAACCTATGCTTAGTAACAGTGATGGACATGATGAAAATATCTGATCTGCCCAATATGTGTTGGTGGGAAAAGAGTAAATTCACAAAATCAGCTTCTCTTTTTCTTTGTACACATTCTGTAAAAACTAATAAATTAAAAGTAAATGGGAGCTATCATTCATGTCACATTTAGTAGTTTCACACACAGCAAATGTCAACGAAAAAGTAGGAGAAGGAAGAGAAGTTGGTGGCACGATAAAAAGGTGATATCATTAAAAGTAAATTATCTGTGGCAGGTTCAAAATTTAAAGTAAAAAGAAGGTTTGGTGCAAGCGTGGTGGTGCTGTGTAGAGGTCGTACTCCTTGAAGCAGAGGTGAGAGGTTCTATAAGCTACACAGATAACGGATTGAACGCCTGTAGGTGGAGGAGGCGTTTGCAGTCCTTCAGTGTTCTTCTCAAGCCCTGTGTGTGTGTGTGTATGTGTGTGGTCCAGTTTCAGATGGAAATTGTCTCTCATTGTTATTCCTTTCCTAGTATTGTTCAGGTGGGTGGGAGGATGCGACATTGTGTTTGTGATGTTTCATGTGTTCAGTCCACAATCACTGCGGAGTTGCATCCCCGTTGACTTCTACGCCGTGCTGCTGTAGCTGTGCTCGAAGCAGTGCATTATCATTCTTCAGTTCCTCAATCTAGAAAAATAAAATGAAGATTATGACGCACATGGAAACAGAAATAGAAAAGAAGCAATATAGTGAGCTTAGTTTACTGTCAGCCTACAAGTACAACAGTAGTTAAAATGTCAATGTGTGTCTCTGTGACTCAAACAGTGACACTGCTGACACCAGCTGTAATTACAGCTTAGATGTTGGTGTGAATACTCTTTACAAGATGGTAATTAAGTTAACTTCTATATGACGCAGCATAAATTGCTGTCATGTTATTGTTAAGTACAACATAATCAAAAAGGAGGCTTTGGATGAGGTATAATTTTACTTATGTGAGAAAATAATTGCAATACTTGTATGCAATGTGTGCCAACATGTATGACACCACAAATTAAATAGGCAACTTTATGTTTCCAGGCCCTGCATCTAAATATGTTTGTTCACGTCGCACAAACTAAAAGGTTAGACGTGCGCATAGAATGCATAGGTCTGTTCTGAAAGTTAACCTGTTGTCTAAGCAGCTCGTTGTCCATCTCCACTCGCTCCACCTCTTTGTAACTCTCCTGCAGTCGCTGGTTATTCTGACGCAGCTCTCGGATGTAGTCACAAGCTTTGGACAGGATGCCTCCTTTACTCTGAGAAGTGCAGCACATTGACACGTTAGAACACGTCAGGGAAAATGTTGTCCTGAAATTCTGTGTACTTTTTCCACATTTTAAAAATCAGGTAAATATTCAGCCCTGGCACTGAAAATCATTGAGACATTTTAAAATTACACTTCTCTTGAGCGAGACTTGGTCAGACACAACAACAGACAGACCTAATCAAGCAAAAGGTAACCAAAAAAACCCCAACATTTAATTTCTCTTTACGTAATGTTGTCAGGCACTTAAAACAACAATCTGAGCCTGTCAGTGGCAAAAACAAGCCCTTTTAAAGGACGTATACTAATGGTGCACAATTGCCCCTATTGGTTATATAGCAGCCCATTTTGCAGCTGTATGGCTCTCTCTCAATATTGGACCAGTTTTGAATTTTGTTGTCTCCACTGGTCACTTAGACTTAAAAACATGGAAAAATAGGGTCCAGGTTAAAAAAATACTGAAGTTTCCCTTTAATCAAAAACACAGGTAGCCAGTGTATGGCACCAGTAGTTCAGTCATAAGAACGGACTTAGGGGACTGGAAGGTTGCCAGTTCAAGTCCTGCATGGACCAAAGTACAGAGTGTGAACTGGTGGCTAGAGAGGTGCCAGTTCACCTCCTGGGCACTACTGGGGTGCCTTTGAGCAAGGCATCAGACTCCCACTGCTTGGAGTGCCGACTGTGTGGCTGCCTCTACAGTAATGCATGTGTATAGGTCCTGTTCGTGCATGTGTGTGTATATTTCGGGCCTGTGTGTGTAGCAACAACAGCGTAAAATCGCATTTCCCCATTCAGGGATTAATAAACTTCAGCTACTTCAGTCACTATTTCACATGCTTTGGAAAATATATGGGACACTCACCGCTCCAGTTCTGCTGTCTATGCTACAGTCGGGGATGATTTTTGAAAGTGTGACAATCCAGTTGTTAATCTTGTCTCTTCTTCTTCTCTCCACTGCAAAGACAGAAAGACAGAAACTGTTTTTTTAAACCGGAAATACAAGGTACTCAGAGATGCTTTACGTTGGTTAAAAGCAATCACAAAATAGACTACAATAAAATACACACAACATCATTCACACATTAAAAGCTGTTTTGAAAAGATGTGTTTTGAGTAGAGATTTGAACTGGGACAGGTCAGTGCAGTCTCGAATGTGTTTGGGGAGAGTGTTCCAGAGGGAGGTGGCGGATTTGGAGAAGGCTCTGTCGCCCCAGGTTCGGTGCTTGGTCCTGAGTGGTGGAGTCAGGAAGATGGCAGTACTGGTGATGTGATTGACATGTTTTCCAAAAGAGAGGTTGTTGTCGAAAATGACTCCGAGGTTGCGGATGTTTGGGGAGGAAGGCAGAGTGGAATTGTCAGTGGTGAGGCAGAAGTTGCGAGAAGTTTTTGTGAGAGATTTGGGACTGATGATGATCACGTCAGATTTTTCACAGTTCAGTTTGAGGAAGTTGGCTT
This sequence comes from Epinephelus awoara, assembly GCA_035609425.1. NCBI lineage: Eukaryota > Metazoa > Chordata > Actinopteri > Perciformes > Serranidae > Epinephelus > Epinephelus awoara. Next base: position 26,023,704 of record CM069310.1, on the reverse strand, counting down.
GCATCCAGGACTTGATGTCGTTGAGGCAGAGACATGATAGATTCAGACACTCATGACCACATACCTTCATTGTGCTGTGCTCTTCGCCTCTCATCTCTGGGCGCCCGTGGACCCTCCACCTTCCTGTAAAGACACAGCAAAACAAACTTAACAGTGAAATGATACATACATATAAACCAACAAATAACAGTAACACCTGAACTAGAATCCTCTTCATGAAAATGAAAAAAAACAAAAGACAAACTTATCGTCAGATGCATTCAAAATATTTCATGATTACTTTTTGGCTGGTTGATGAGGAGTTCCCAAATGCACCATTAATTGCTCTTTATAAGCCTCGGGGAAGAGGGTACAGGCACAGCTGGTCCTCCAAAGAGCAAAGGTTTGTGGGATTCAGCCACTGACTTATGTCGTATAATTTGCCAACAGGACTAAAGCTGCCTGTCAACCTATCAACACATAACTCACGATACAAGGATGCTAATGATTGATCAGTGAGCCACCAAACGTCTGTCTCTACAACACATGATGGGGGCAGGGTGGGGGCGTATGTGAAAGTTCTTCTCACCAGTTTGAACTGCCATGCTGCAACATCTCGCTTTCACCAAGGTCTCTGGGGATGGCAGGTAAGTAGGACAGAGTGTGGTTTTCAGATGTTGGATGTTTTAAATGATGGATATTGATTTTACTTTTTTTGTATCTTTATTTGTACACACAATGACAAAACTAATCATTCCAAAAAAAAGGGAAGGAAGAGGTAAAGAACAGCCAATCCACTGTGAGGTTACAGGGAAAGGGGTGACAAGTCGGCCAAACACGTTGGGAGAGTGTTGTGGTGATTTGGTAACTGCAGGGGTGGGATGAATGTGCCGGGAAGTGTTTTGTTATACTCACGCAGTGTAGGTGTGTGTGCGTGGTGCGATGGTACGAGGGGCCGTCGTCTGTAGCACCTCAGGGGGGCTCATCATCACGTAAAACTGGCCTGGATTTAAAAAGACAAACGACGAAGAATAAAGTTATCCTCAAGAGATGACTCACTTTGTGTCTCTTAAGGGGTGGAGCCACTGCCGTTCTCTCACCTCCTGTCTGTGTTATCGTTGGGTCGGCGGTGGCCTGCACGGACACGGCCGTGGCTGTTCCATCGCTGACAGTGGCGGCAGGGAAATAAGCGAAACGTGTCTCTCCCCCCACTGTCTCCCCTCCAGGACTGCCCCCATTACTGAAAGGGTTCTGGATAACAGCCTGGCAAAGGCGGAGACAGGGACAAGTTGGTCAAACGATAAACAAGTAAGATATAATACATGTTAAAGCTGTGTACGCCTTTGTAAGTGTTCATGTTGCTGTAGCAGATGTTGACGTAGTTCGTCTATAGCTTGAAGTTAGCTTTGTGCTTCAAACTGTTGCATTTAGGCTTCAATAACAATAAAAGTGGTATTTATATGTGACTATTATCTTGCTGAACAAATCCTAGGATCATCATAAACGATTATTAGCCCCAGAACTTATTTTCAGCACTTATCCAAAATCCAGTGGCAAAATTCCAAAGGCTTTGTGACGAGGGAACCAGGGCAGGGCGATGCCAACTTCCGCATCGGCCCACAGAAGAACGTCATCCCTGGGGCGCTCTATACTGCTGGATAACACTATGAATTAAGATGAACATCACTTGCTTCTTACTCACCTGTGCCACTGCCTGAGGGGCTCCCGCAAACGCTGCGGTAGACACGACACTGACAGCTCCAGTCGCATCAGCTGTTGCTTCTAACTGATCGTCTGTCACCTGCACCACGCGATAGGTCACCTGGGGACATAGCAAAGAGTGATAGTTTCATAAAATGTGAACTATTTGGAGGGACTGAAATGATGAATATTCCTGAATAGCTGTATGTCTTCATCTCCTGTGGGGCGCTCTGGTTAGAGAGACAGACACAGAGGCAGAGGTCCTGAGTCCACTCAAACTCAGGCGCAGTCGTATGAACAACTGTAACAGCTTCCTATGTACGACTGCATGCGTGTATGATGTTGCTGCTCAGTCACATGAATGATGTTCTTTCCATTTACCTGGATAATGCTGCCACCATGTGAGAATTCTCAGGACTTCTTGTTTGTTTTTGATATGCTAGTAAGCATGAGTTATCAGGTGTTCACATCTGTCTCATCTGTTTATCCATTACACCTTGGGGTTACTTCTTCTTTAACTGAGGTGCCATTCCAGCATATTTACCAAGGGACTTGAAATCATCTGACAGTGCACTGAACACTACCTGTGGGCTAAAGCCCCTATGCCAAACAGCTTTTGTCCAAACATTGCTCAGTATCCTGCTGAGCGACTTGGCATGGCGGGCCTGTCTAGCTTTAGCTTTGTTTGCGTTGAAGCAGTGAAGCTCTGTCATTTTTATTCAGATACTGTATATTGTACATATTTAATGGCATTTTTTTTAAATTTTAAATTCTTTATTTTTGCAATACTTGCCTTCATTCATTTTCTCTTAACATGTTTATTTTACGCACCAAAACACCAAAGCAAATTCTTTGTGTGTGAAAAACTACTTTGCAATGAACCAGATTTCGATTCTGAAGGATTAAAGAGTGTGTTTATGTGCTCTGACGTAAACTGGACGTATGAGCATGCCTGGTGTTTTAGTGATGTTTTGAGTAACAGGCTGTTTTACTGGAAGTACATTGCATTGGAATTGGCAACATCTTGAGTTCCATGTTTACTTTCTGACAGCTGATGTTCGTCCTGCAAAACATTCTCACAGCGAACTGAAAGGGACTCATTAGAAATGTTTACTGTATGTTGACATGTTTGAAACGTTTTGATCAGTGTGTGTGCCATAACTGCTTTGTGTTTGAATTGTTTTGTTGCAATATTAGGCTACATGTGTGACGTTCCTGTCTCTTGTGTAAAATACAAATTCTTGATATCAATGAAGCTTCCTAAATAAAAAGCGGAACCAAGTAATGTAAAAACATGTTGTCGTGCAGAGGTGTGTTCTCCGTGCCCACCTGTCCTCCACTGTTCTCTGTACGGAACTGGTACTGCACATTGTGGTCAGCGAACGCAGCCTGCGGGACACCGGTGATGGTCACTGCAGTCTGCTCCTCCGTCCCCACCGCCTCTCCTGCAACACACAGGTCAACATGGCTCAAATCTGTGACCCTACACCGAGGCAGCACTATAACAAATATATCTGCAGACATGCACACGTTTTACTCAAAATCATGATTTTTTCCTACAAAGCTTTGGGTTAAAGATCAATCTGAGTTTTTATAATGTATCTCAAAAAGCAAAACCTCAAACTGCATCACTCATTTCATTTTAGGGAAATAAGCTCATCATTTTCACATGTCAGGATTTTAAGAAACAACGCTCCCACCTTCCTGTAACTGCACCACCTCTTCTGTTTCCTGTTTGTCGTGACTAAAAACAAAAAGGAGAGCACCAGTGAGTCAATTATTTATCATAAATGTATAAGTAGAGCGAGCTGTCATAACCAGTTGTGGATGAAGTGCGCCCCCAGATGGCCACATGAGGAAATGATGGACAAAACATAAATAAAGGGATTCATAACTGGCGTGTAAGCGTGACAGAAATCATGTTTTCTGCAACTTCCAGGAGATAATTACAATTACTTGATGATTTAAATTGAAATCTAAGCGGTTTGATTGGCTGCACAAGGCAAAACAAACTTCACAAATTACTATAATACTATAAAACACCGCCCCTCCTGGTTTCATTTACGCATTTTAATCCTAAAATAGTTGCATTAGGAACAGTAACAGCACAGTGCAATAAAAGGTTGCCCTGACCTGAAACATAGACATAAACTGCTGCTGTGCATTTGCATTTCTTGTCAAATAATATAAACAGTAATCGTGATCGCTACAGATTTGCAGAAGGGCGCACAGTTTTGGCTGAAAATGTCTTTAAGGGTGCCAAAATGCATCATCCCCGCAAGCTGCACACTTTGGTCATCCAGGCAAAAAAAATACCGGTGTATAATATTAAAAGTATCTGGAGCATGCAAGCTATTAACAGAGCATTGCGTTGCAATGAGAAAGGGGTTTTAGGCCGTGGAGGGAGCCATGGCTGAGCAGGAAGCGGGCAGCAGCCTCTCACCTCGCCGTGCTGTCCAGACTCTGCTCCAGCATATCCATGAAGCTTTTTGCGGGTGTAAAACGCCGATATTCAACGACACTGATTTACGGAGATGGAAGCGCTGATCACGGGGACAAACACACGGGTCATGTGAGAAAGACAGTCCAGGACACGTGAGGCACCGACCGGGCAAGGAGCTAAAATGGAGGCCGCTGCTGAGCAGGAGGGAGCCGTCTGCGTCTGTGCGGAAAACAGAAAAAAAAACCACTCCGGGGGTTTACGCAGCTTCGCGGAGGCGGTGGTGCTCCGATCGAGGGGGTTAAGATCGTTAAAGTCTTTTTAGATTAACTGTAGGATGCACGGGTGGAAGATTATTTCCTATAAGGTCGATTGCAGGAAGTCTTTTTGTCCTTGGTTTTCCTTTTTGTTGCTCTGCGGCGCACAGCTGCTGTTTATCCGCGCAAAGCTGCGGGCTGCGACATGCGGCCAAGAAGATACGGAGTGGACTCGTTTGTACGCTATATTATGCGATAAAATTAATGCCTTTTAACTGTTTATGTTGCTCTGGCTTTCTAAGATTTCGCATGTAGCAACCAAGTATTCACGTGACTCCTCGGATGCGAAGAGTTTGGTGGTTAAAGTGGAGCATTGTGTTTGTTCTCGGCTCATCTCTGCAGTAAAACTTGTACAAACATGCTTGGATTGCTTTGAGTTTTAAAGATCACGCTGTGTGCTTTTCCCCCACTCAGTCATATTATCCTGAGCAGTATTTATCCGACAGACACACGCTGACTATCAGCTCCTCCACGGCACTTTTTTCAGGTTGTTTGCCCAGGTGACCACAGAGATCCAATACGGGTTTTCACTCAAACCACATGACAGAAAGAGTCCATGTCGTGCCACAGAGCGACGCGCAGCGCAGCGCGCATACGCTCCTCATAATTCACTGTTTTTATATCGTGTCGGACAGCTACTATCTATTTTTACTTCAATATCAGAGGACAGGTTGAGGTGGAGAACAGTTGGAGGGGGTCGTGTTGTCTTTGTGCAGTCAGTGTCAACCTTTGTGTCAGGCTCAGCCGGTGGGAGGCGATCTGTACCCTGTCTGTCAGGAGACATCATGTCCTCAGCAAGGACTACAGCGAATAATCCAGCCACACCTGGGATTGAAACATTTCACCTTTTCAAATGTTAAAATTAAATCCACTTTTTTTTCTCGACTAAATGAGTTCCATTGTGTTTTCATTTGGCGACAGTGAGATTTTTATGACATGCAGTCACACTGTTGAGCTGCATGGTGAAACAGCTGCACTCCAAAAGCCCTAAAATTTTAAACAAATCACTGAGATAGCGTGAAAGAGAAAAGGATGGAGTAGAGAGAGTTTGCACAATTGCACCATTTCACATATAAAATATTTACATAAAGTAGATTTAAGTGCGCCATACAGGGGTGTGTGTGGCAGCAGAAATCATACCAAACAGACATAACTATACACTTTGCACATCAAAATATGATCATAGTTTATTTCTTTGCACATACATGTGTATGGACAAGACAGTAAGTATATAAAAATTCTAAATATTGTGATGTTAGAAGGCAAAAATGGCTTATGAAGATACCTCCAATAAAAAAGACAAACATAAACACAAAGATTGCAAAATTGAGCAAAGTTTCAACATAAGCAGTAAAATGAAATTAATAGAAATGTAAAAATAACAGAAAAATGTTTTTACAAGCTAAAATTTACCACAAATGAATCAATGAAGTGTTAAGAGGCCTCGTAAATTTGAGTCCTTTTCTGATGTTTTTTAAAATAATCATGATGTGTTGACTGTAGCATGGAATTTTAGTGAATATTGACTCTCTGGACCTTTGATCAGTGGGTTCCCAGTAGAGGACCTCACAGCATGGATGTTTTTATGTCTGTTTTCACTTTGACATCAAAGTGTCTTTTTTTCTGTTGATCAGTGTAAAAAAAAAAAAAAAAAAAAAAAAGCCACACTAAATCATGTCAGTGATGTTGAACCATGACACATGAAAAGGCTCAAGAGCAGTGAACTGTTTTTACAGGCAGTGTAAATCTGAACATACACAAGATAATTAAAAGGATGAGAAAGTAAGAGAAATAAATCTGTTGAACATAGTTTTGTTTACTTCTGGCTTCTCTCTAATTTTTGCTTTTTAACTCTTTAGTTCTGCAAAAGAAACAACATGAAGGAAAAATCACTCTCATGTCCACACTGAGGCCTTGACCCTCAAACACCTTCACATTTGCAGCACCACAGTCCAACGTACTCAATAACATTTTTGCCTTTCAGAGAAATTGCCTCTTGATAATTTGGCATTTATTAAAAGTTAAACAGCTAAAAGTCCTTTTAAAAATACATTTTCAACAAGAAACCAATTATTAGGGTCATTTGGTGGACATGTAATAAATGAATTCTTTATATTTTCATACATTCATACATTGTTGAAATGGATTCCCATTGATCCTTGAGATCCTTAAAAGTTTGTGAATGAGAATTTTTGTACCTGGACATAAATTGACATGGGTCATTGAAAGTGCCTGAAAATATATAATTTGTGCAAGAATAGAGAATCAAGTTCTTTTTGATTTCCACGTTCCACTGACTGCAAGTTGTCTGCTGCAGTTGCGTCACTACTTCACGCGCCACCTGCCACCACCTACACAGCATAATTGAGTGTTCACACATTCAAACCTCTAAATTGTTGTTTGTGAGCGTCTGTAAAGCCTGCTGGTTCTCATAAAAATTCACAGTGTTGAAACAATAATTAATTTTGATCGTTGGGACCTTGGATTTGAGGCAAACAGGCCTGGAAAGTCTCAATCCAAGACTTCATGTTTTTATGGTTGCACCATCAAATGCATGTATGTATTTTGGATGTCTGGTGCATCTTTTATACACATTTCCCCAAAATTCAGCTCGACCATTTGTTTGTAACGAGTAGCCCACCAGGGTTAAAGGTCCAGTGTGTAGGCTGTAGGGGATATACTGATAAATATGGTATATCATATTCATAACTATGTTTCAATTAGTTTATAACCACCTAAAAATGAGAATCGCTGTTTTTGTTACCTTAGAATGAGCTGTTTATATCTACATGAGTGAGTCCTCTTGCATGGAGTCCACAATGTTGCTCTACTGTGGCCCAGAGCGGACAAATCAAATACTGCCACTAGATGGAGGCAGGGTTGGAAGTTAGCACCAGCCTCCAGCCACATGCTGGTAAAGTATGCAAGTGGCTGTTAGATTTGCTTCACCCACCAGCCAAAATACCCAGTGGTAATCTATTAAGTGGCTGGTAGCTTTTGGAAACCCCAGCCACAGTAGAAGGGGCCCAAAAAGGTATTTTCCAACACTGGCTGAGAGCCATCCACATTTTCGCATCGGGCATCGTAACTCTCCTACACGCTTGGTTCAAGGGAGGAGTTTCAATTTTGCAACCTCGCCACTGAATCTGACACACTGGACCTTTCAATGGGTTAAAAACATCATTTGTAAACCAGTAAAACATCACTAGGTCTTCTAGAGCAGGGGTCTTCAATGTTTTTCAGGAGGAGCCCTTCGCTGAAACACAGACATCACGGGGAACCCCAACACATATATTGTACAAAATTGAGTTGCATATTGGGCCTGCAATAATGTGTAGGGCAGCCTATATGTTATGTTTAGACCTACCTTTTTTGGTGCATATCATACTAAGATATTAAAGTAACAATTATTGACAGATTAATGTATTTATACACCATATTTCAAAGCTAAACATATTTAAGGCAGCAAATCTTTAAGCTTAACTGTATCTCGAGGGCTACCTCAGTGAGGTAGACCCCCCGTTGAAGACCTAGACTCTAGAGTGTGTTTAAGATCTTTGGGAGGAGTGTAACTTATATGAGGAGGCTGAGAATCTCTTGAGCTTTTAGCCTTTTAACTGAAGAATAAGAAAGTAATTTGGATTTGCTTATCCAGAGTCAGTATGCATTAAAACATGCTTCACTCTCTGAAAACTCTAGTTCTGTATTTAGGGGTTAAAACAATCTGAAAGCTCTCATATTACTTGTGCATTTTAACTTTATGGAGAAATATAAGCAGTGTAGTTCCAGTCAAAATTAAAATTATCCCTTGTATGTATCACATGGCATTGTGCGTTTCTTTGAGCAGAGGGTGACTCATTCATTCAGACTGCACACCCATTACAGTGGGAGAGAGACAGAGCAAGAGCGAGAGAGGAACAGCCATCTAACAAGTGCCAAACTTGAGGCCAACCTCTCTCCTCTCCTCCCATCTCATTCTTTCCTATATGGGCACCCACAGATGGACTTGCAGACAGCACAGTAACAGACTGAAGAGTGCTAGAGAACTAGGAGGGACTCTGATCGCAAGATAACCAAGAAAATTAACAGACAAGTCTACAAATATCCTCGCAGCAGAGTTTCTTCTTCGTCAGACCAGCTTTAAAAAGGTAAATCTTCCCATCCAAGTTGGCATCTTTAGTGCAGGGACATTACTTGGATTCTTGGGTGGAGTCGATGACCCCTCCCATGTCTTTTGATTAATTGTGCTTTGTCTTTTGTGTATTTTATGTAACTGCACTCAAAACAGTTGGAAGTTTCTGGAAGCAGTGCACACTTTGCAGTTGATTATGGGGTTTTTTCAATTCTAAACTTGAAGTTATGACTTTGTTTTACGTGTGAAAGTTCACAGATCTGAACTTTGCTCTCCTTAAAAGTCAAAATCTACTTTTATCAAAGAATTAGGCATGTTTTTATTATTGTGTTCTGGATTTATTTTAAAGTTAAAAGTGGAGAATGTAGATTTGCAGACAGAACTGCACAGTCAGCTTCCTCCATCCTCCTATGTAAAGTCCTGTTCTTATTGTACGAAGTAAAAAGAATTCTGTACATTAGCTGTGCATGAAAAACTAACTTTCAGAATGATAAAAATTGATCAGAATGTCTGTTTCTGCACAGATAGAAGTGCAATGGCGACACCAAAAAACACTCCCCGAGGTGCCAACACCCCTCTATCCCCCAACCGCATCACCCGTCTCCAGGAGAAGGAGGATCTGTCTAACCTCAACGACCGTCTGGCCGTCTATATCGACAAGGTGCGCTCTCTGGAGACTGAGAACGCTGGCCTGCGTCTGCGCATCACTGAGTCAGAGACAGAGGTCAGCCGGGAGCTGACGGGCCTGAAAGCTGCTTACGAGACCGAGCTGGCCGATGCCCGTCAGACTCTGGATTCTGTGGCCAAGGAGCGAGCGCGTCTGCAGCTGGAGTTGGGAAAGCTGCGAGAGGACTACAAGGAGCTGAAAGCAAGGTGGGCTGCAGCACATCAGTCTAAATTTAGTGTTTTCTGAGTATGCATGTGTGATAAATGGAGATAAATCAATTTAATTAGGGTGGCGAGGGATGTCTCAGCACTTCAGAGGCCCTGAATTCCTCAAAAGCGCCCATGTGTATTTGTGAGATGTAGTTTCTTTACAATCAAAGTGAGACTATAACTTTAAAAAGACAAATATTCCTCCAAGAGATGGAAAGCTGAGTTCATAGGGAGCAAATACACCTTTCCTCAGTTCAATACACTCAGGAGTTTAGCTGTTGCAGCCTCATGTGGTCTGGTGTGACCAGCAGCTAATGGTGGCTAATATTAGCAATCTTTAGATATATATTGTAAACTAACTACTGTGTCAGTTTGCAGTCTTTATGACTCGTTTCTACTTGTTTTCGCATAAAATTGTACTATTATCTATTATTAGCACTTTTGGCCACAGTAACTGTTGCAAAGCTAGAACAACATAGGCAAGCTTTAAAATCAGAATCACTAAACTTTCTTGAAAACACAATTGTTTCTTCTTTAGTTCTTATGGGAGAACACAAAACAGAGCTAAATTATGGATTGTATAAAAAAAACAAACGGACATAGCTATTGTGATTTCACCCACTGGTTTGTCAACTGCCATGTTGAAGCCTCAAGGTTAGCATTTTAGCTGTAGCCATCTTGGGGTTTTTTCGTAGCCAGAAGTGACCATTTTTCATATTTGGACAAGAGGGTGGAGCCGTGGAGGAGCAAGGGGTGGACCTGACTCACACACTATAGTGACACCTTGCAGACAGCTTGTCACTCAAGTGGCCACACTCGTATTAGAATTCACCCCCCTACATTTTTTTGTACAAGGCTATAAACATTTTCTGCTATAAAGTTTGGCATTTTAACATGTCTATTGACTCGCTTCTGGAGCCAGCTTCAAGTGGCCATTCAAGGAACTGCAGTTTTTGGCACTTGAGAGTTGGTTCCTTTCTTAAGCCGTAGAAGTTACCACTAGCTGCATTTGTGTGATTAGTTGTTTTTCCCTTAAGATTAAAAAGGTTTTTGGTGTAAAAAAAAAAAAAAAAAAAGAAAAGATGATCATGACAGGACACAGCTGCCTCGAGGCCTCTGAAACCCATTTTCAACCAAATCTTTCTCAGTAAAAGCATGAATAAGAGTGTTGTGATTGCTGTGTTAGATCTAAAACTCCTCTGCACATGATACACAGCAGCAGAACACAGTTACTCATTAGCTTTTAATAGCTGATGCTTTACTGCTGACACTCTGCAAGCAGCGCTGCCCTGCCACCGGGGCCACTCCCAAGCTTCAGCATACCCTCCTCATTGCTCACTGAAGTTTGACGTCGTACTCCTAGTCCGACTCCTTCCCATACTGCCACATCCAGAGCCTGATGACTAACTCTTTCCCCAGTTTCTCCTCCTTCACCAAAGTAATCATTATACACACAATACGTGGCAGTGTTTAGAGGGCTCCACTCCTGCCTCCATTATTTTTCCATAAATATTGAGAAGACGGCCGATGTGTGTTTGGCAAAGCCAAGCTGTTGCCATGGCAGCGTCTAAGCTAAACACCAACGGCTGTGGTTTGTGGCAACCACATACACGGGACTGGTTGTGGATGACTGTGGCCTATGAGTCATATGCACCGAGGGTCTTTCCCGTTTTTGTTTCATCCAGACTACATCCTTATTCAAAAATAACTCATCTTTGTTTCATTAGACTGCGTGTAGGAAACTGTACTTATCCATTTTCCACATGGTTCTTAAGTTACAAAGCAGAATGAATGGGATGTAAACTCAACATCTGAGACAATTTTTGTCTTTGCAGGAACACCAAGAAGGAGGCAGATTTGGCTGCAGCACTGCAGAGGCTCAAAGACCTGGAAGCTCTGCTGAACTCAAAAGATGCGTCCTTGACGACGGCTCTAGGAGAGAAGCGTAACCTTGAGGTGGAAAACAGGGACCTAAAGGCGCAGGTTGCCAAGGTAAACACAAACCCACGCTCAATTTATAGCTCCGTGGAAACACATCTGGGGTCAATCTTTCTGCAGTCAGCCCACAGGCTCACCAACACTTAGTTTGTCCCTCATAACTCCTGCGTGTTTTCCACAAAAACCTGTCATCTCATCAAAGCTACAACCCTGTTTCTGCCTCCTCCACTGCCCATTTATTTCCAGTGGAGGTTTGTAGGGGCCTCACTAACCCAGGATCATTTTCTTGGGTATAAATAAAATATAATATTCAGTACTTGCATTTGTCTGTGTGAGCAAATGGATTTCTTTGCTGACTTCAGCTTTTCTGCCATGGCTGCTGGAGCTCAGACATTTTGATGAAAGAACAGTCTCCCTACTCTCCTGCTCTCCAGCTGTATTTACTGTATATTCCTGCACCCTGCTGCCTGTTCATGTGAGTGTTTGTACATGGCTTTGTACTAATATTCACCTCCTGTTGTGCCTTTTTAGCTGGAAACCAGTCTGGCTGATGCCAAGAAGCAGCTGCAGGATGAGATGCTGAGGAGGGTGGATGGAGAGAATCGCATCCAGACCCTAAAAGAGGAGCTGGACTTTCAGAAGAACCTCCACTCTGAGGTTTGCCTTAGCATGAATTAATCATTCTTAATAACGAACTCTCACTCCCTCACTTTCTTTTCTATTTTATTTGATCACATCAGCACCCACCTATTAGGAAAAAAAAGAATTTTATTGTTGAGAGTGAAAATTATTGTGTTGGCAATTCTCTAACAGGAACTGCGGGAGACAAAGAGACGTCATGAGTCTCGTATGGTTGAGTTGGACAACGGCCACCAGCAGGACTTTGAAAGCAAGCTGGCTGAGGCACTGATGGACATGCGCAACCAGCACGAGCAGCAGTTTAAAATGTACAAAGATGAGATTGAGAAGACCTACAATTCCAAGGTAGACTGTCAGTTTTACAACAGTAACTAAACATGTTAAGATAGTAATCAAGTTGCTTTGGTAGGACAGATTTGTTTTGGGGCAGCTATGTAGTTTCACAAATAAGTACTAATGAAGCAAAGTGAGATTCACACAGCCGAGTTATTTAATAATTTGGATTTTGGTTGTTTTCTACCTTGTCTCTTTCTTTCAGCTGGAAAATGCTCGTCAGTCAGCGGAAAGGAACAGTCACCTGGTTGGAGCAGCACACGAGGAACTCCAGCAGACAAGAATCCGCTTGGAGTCCACGTCCGCTCAGCTCAGCCAGCTGCAGAAACAGGTGATCTGAAATGAGCATCTCACAAATGTCACATTCAGGGTTCTTACTCCCTATCACTGAATTTCTAAACTCCTAGAAGGACCAAGGCAGGGTGTGAAATGACGAAAAAGTCTTTCTGCACTGTGTACTTTATGTGTCAGCTTCTATGTCCAAGACATATTTCCCAAGGGACAAAGTAATTTCAAATCTTACTCGTCTATTTTTGATCTCACAATAACTGTGTAATTTTTCTGTCTGACCCAGCTGGCAGCCCGCGAGGCGAAGTTAAGGGAACTGGAGGACGCCCTGTCTCGGGAGAGGGACACCACCCGTCGCCTGCTGGGAGAGAAAGACAGAGAGATGGCCGAGATGAGGCAGCAAATGCAGCAGCAGCTGGATGAGTACCAGGAGCTCCTGGATGTCAAGCTGGCTCTGGATATGGAGATATGCGCATACAGGAAGCTGCTGGAGGGAGAGGAGCAGAGGTGTGCTGGCACTCACAATGACATTAATTCAGTAAAATAAGACTTGTGATCATTTGTGACTGAACATCATAATGTGTTTTTCTGCAGGCTGCGTCTCTCCCCCAGCCCCCCGCCCACCAAAGTGACAGGAAGTCGTTCCTCTACTTCAGGAGCTCACTCTAGATCAGTCCACCACTACAGTGCTCACAGCTCTCCTGCCAAGAGGCGCCGCCCCAACGACACCGACAGTGAGGCCTCGAGCATCGCAGGTGGAGCTGTGTCCCGCACTCGCATCAGCCAGCAGGCCTCAGCCAGCGGACGGGTCACTGTGGACGAGGTGGACCTGGATGGGAAATATGTCAGACTCAGCAACAAATCAGATGAGGTGAGAAGATGAATAAAGTTATAGGATAATATGGTGACCTTGTGGTGTAAACTAATGGCTCTTACTGCTACGGTTGCACACTGTGTGGTTTGTCAATACAAGATGTCTACAGTTTTCTGACATTGTTAATAGAGACTGAATTTTTAAAGAAATATACCTCTCACCCTTATTTGACATTTGGCCCACCAGGATCAGAACCTGGGGAATTGGCAGGTGAAGCGACACGTGGGATCTGGTGTTCCGATCATCTTCAAGTTTCCAGTAAAATTCACCTTGAAGGCTGGCCAGAGAGTCACGGTAAGAAACGCCCTTACTCAGCAGAGTCATAAAATCAGCACAGCAACAAACACAGTTGCAGATGCCTCACCCTTTACTTGTACCTTCACCATGGGTGACAGATCTGGGCCTCTGGCGCTGGGGGCACCCACAATCCTCCCTCTGACCTGGTGTGGAAGACTCAGCCCTCTTGGGGCACCGGAGATCTGTTCCAGACCACCCTGATCAGTGCCAACGGAGAGGTATTTTAAACTTACCAGTCAGACTTATGGTATTTTATTTCAGCTTTGATACTACAATGACATTAATTTTATTATTGCCACAGTGCTCACGTCAAGTTATTTTGGCCAAAATAAACACTCTAATACTTTTCCTCCAGGAAATGGCCATGAGGAAGGTCACCCGCACACAGTTTGAAGATGAAGATGATGACATGGTGAGAGAAAGACACACAACACCTTAAGAACACTAAACTTGGTCTCCAAAATATTAAATATATTAAATTGTAAGACTTCTAAACAATAAATCTAAGTGCTCTGTGTAGTACAAAGGATGAGATTGTTCTGTCAAATTAAAATAATATTTTGGAAACAGGCCCTGTACATTGGCGTAATACAGAAACATATAAACATTGTGTAATGTAATGCTTATATATTTTCTCGTTTTATAGTTGCTCTGTAAAGATCTGAGAAAGTTGAACAATAACCAGACTTCAATACCATAAACACATACATTTTTATTATTATATATATTATTTTTGGCATTAATTAACAAATAGTTTTATTAATAAAATGTGAGAAAATATTGAAAAAAGGCCCATTCACAGCCAAAAGACACATATTTGAATTACTTATTTTATAGGACCAACAGTCTAAAACATAAAGATGTTCAGTTTGCTATCATATAAATCTTAGAAAAGCAAGAGATCTACACATTCAAGGAGCTACATTAGAGAACGTTAAGCATGTTATTTTTTTTTTTTTTAATGACTCAAATGAATAATCAATTATCAAAATAGTTGCTGATAGAATTTTCTGTCCCTGATCTAGATATTAAAGGGGCTCTATGCAAAATATAAAGCTCTCAACATGGAGGTGGCTGGGCCAGCTAGCAGTAAATGGTGCTAACTCCATACACAGTGCTAACAATGGCAACAGCACTGACAGAGCTAACGGTGTTATTGACCTGCCAATAATGCCGTTAGTGAATAAGTGTTGTGAATTAGCACGTGTGCTAAAACACTCAAACAATACATCTGGTCCGTCCAATGCAATTGTTCTCATTAAAGGTTCAGTGTGTAGGATTTAGGGTATATTTTGGCGAAGATGGTATATAATATTCATAACAATGTTTTCTTTAGTGTATAATCACCTGTTAAGACTGAACATGTGTCTTTGCCTCAGCAGGTGGCTCACAGCACCTGTGGAGACAGTGAGTACAACCTACGGAGCCGGACGGTGGTCTGCGGCTCTTGTGGACTTCCTTCTGACAAATCCAGCAACTGCTCGGTGACCTCCGCCTCTCGCTCATTCCGCAGCGGAGGAATTTCCGAGGGTTTACTGCCACACTCCTACGTGTTCAGCACCAGCACTCCTCGCAAGGTGGGCACTGCAACACACACTATATTCCTTTTAAACTTTATAAAGACATACGTATAATTCAGCTCACTTGGAGCCCGAAGCATGAGTGCTTTGCTGTATGATCAAGGTGTCTTTATATTGAATTGATTTGTGTGTGGTGTTAGTAACTTTGTCAATCTTTCCTCTTAGACTGGAGTCAGACTCGAGAGCTGTCCAATCATGTGAGCCCCTGATCCACGCTGAAACACTTCAACTCTATTAGTTTTCAGTTATTAGTTCTGTAGTTACCAGTTGTAGTTATCAAGTTCAGTTCATGTACTTTGGAATAATGTTCAAGATATTATATGCAATAAATCTTTATACTGCTTTTTTATAATGTACATAGGCATGCTTATGGAATATTTTCTTAGATTTCAATGATAATTAAAAGAGTCACTTTTGGTTGTATTTGTGACATTAAGGATTGGAAATATCTACCAGCCTTCCACTGACCATACAGTAAGAATCTACTAACTCCTTTAACGCCTTAAAACAACTGTCTGGGCCAATTTATTCTGAAAGCCTTGTTTACAGTTAAAACAAGAATTCGTTGCTGGTAGATAAAATCATATTTTCTTGTGCTGTAAAATCAGATTTTTATTAAACCCCGTACACATACTGATGCAGCAGGGTTGCAGTAAAGTCATTTGTGTTCACTTATTTTGAATAAAAGTTTCTTCTGGAGTTAGAGTAACTTGACCCCAACCTTGCTACAGCTCTACAGAATATTTTGTATTTTTGCTAATATCAATAAACTTTTCTTTTTTCCAGAATGTGTCTTGTTCAACAACACTGATGTGATAACCATTTAAGTACATGCAGTATTTGTTCTGTTTTACCATGGTGTATAAATATTATAATGGGCAGGCTATTGTAATTGTGGAGTTAAATCTATTTGACCAACCGATTGTAGCTCTCTGACTGTGATTAATTTACTATGGTCTTTTAAAAATTTGAGACAACAAAAAGTGAATATATGAACATGTTTGAACTGTAGGCCTATGTTTAAAACACCAACACATTAATACTTTTATCAGTTAACATTAACCTCTGGTATCATTTCAGGGTATCTGTAGGTAATTTCTATTTTATGAACTAATTTAGTTTGCAGCATATCAAATGAATATTATACTTCTTACTCCACTACATATGACTGCCACTTATTACAGCTTTACAGTTTAAGATTTTAGCAACAACTTTTAAAATTCTGCTCACGTTAATTTAACAGTAATGAACATCAAAATTATTAGTATAGCACTGAATATAACATTCTGAGAGGGGAAATCAATTTTCAATGTGTGCCTTTACTTTTTGTAATTTAACTGGATTTCTAGAATTTTCTGTATTTTTACTTCAGTAAAAAGTGCTCAGGACTTTTATCTCTGTACATTGACTTTCTTTATAGTGTCGAATTTCTACCTTAACTTGTGTATGTAAATACTTATTCCATCACTTTTATAATAAAGTTACTCAATAAACACCTTTCAGCAGCCTACTTTCTACCAGGGGTCGAGCTTTTATTTTGAAATTAGAGCAGCCTTTACGTTGCTTTCAAACCCGGAAGTGGGTGACGTCTGCGGGCTGCAGTGTTGTTGCACAGCTGCTTCCATTTCATAAGCTAATTATTGATCTGTAAGTGGCGTCACTGCGTTGTTTGTGAGGGAAAACGTGCATGTGAAGTTGTTTTACAGAAAGGCTCGCTAACATTTGGTGAGTGTTACTAAAAATGTGTTACGAAGTCAAGCAAAGTCAAGCTGGAGCTAAACGTTAGCTAGCAACTCACAACTCAACAGCCTGTAGACTGTAACGTACAAGTACAATTACAACGTGAACTTCCTGTGTTTTAAGTCTTAAGTTTTTACACTGAAACTCAGCAGTTTTAAATTAACACACTTGACGATTACTGCCATCTCTATCAAGGGCTAATTAGTTAGCTAGCTACTCTGCTAAACTCACTACAGGTACATTCAATGATACAGAGATGAAAAGTAAAGATTGTCACATGAAATAATACCAGCATGGAGTGTATTAATATGAACTGACACCTGCACAACTACTTTCTATGTAGTCATCAAGTTAACTGTTTGAAAGTCCAACTGGTTTTAAAACTGTTCACTTAATTGTATCTCTCATTTTGCTCATTTTGCCCATTTTTATTTGTTAATTAGACAGATTTATTATATATAATAACAGGTAAAGAGAGAATTGTTTCCACTTGATATTAACACTGGAGCTATTAAATGTGAAGATTAATACAATTTTTTAAATGTAATAGTTTGTGATTAAGGGCCGTCAACTAGCCTATTATTTTTTATTATTGATTCATTAATTTAGTCTGTAAAATTTCATGAAAATATAAACAAAAATTTCCATCTCTGATTCCTAAAGCTCAAATTGATATAGTCAGATTGCCTTTTTTTTTTTGTCTGACCAACTGTCCAAAATGTAAAGATATTTAATGTACAATAATTTGACAGTAAGATAAGCAGTAAATCATCACATCTGAGCAGCAGGAACCAGCAAATATTTGGTGTCTTTGCTAAAAGAACTGACTAATTGATAAATCTACTGACTTTTTTTTCCATGCAAATATCTTTGAGGGACTGTGAGTATGCAGCCTTTTGCCTTTTGCAGAGCTTTTAGAAATGGGGGAATGAATTTCAGCACTGAAGTAGTCTGTCTGAACCACAGCCTGCGGGCATTGCTTCATGTAAAAGATTCTTGTTTAGTGGGCTCCACAGCTACACTTCTGTTGGTTCATTAAGTCATGGGATTGATGTGGGGACGAACTTCCTTCAGTTTATGGTAGAATGCTGCGCTCTCTTCTGTTCCAGCAGTGTGGATCCATCTGGATGTTGAGTGCGCGGGCTCTGTTTGGGATCGGCTTCCTGGTGACCTCAAGGGCCACGGCAGTCCTCGCTCAGACAGGGACATGCCCACTGTATGCTGCAGCTAACAACCACAAGAAGGACTGTTTCAGTAGCAGACCAGCTTCCACCATGGCCCAGACCATCAAGTATCTCGGGTAAAGTTTTATTTCTTGTACACAGACACAGACTTTACACACTAAATCCATTTACAGACTGTGTGTGTGTGTGTGTGTGTGTGTGTGTGTGTGTGTTTGTTTAGACTGTCCAAACTGACCTGTAGATGCTCCACAGGCAGGAGGAGGCGCAGCACATTGATGAGGAGCTCTTCAGTGAGTATGGCTTCAGTGTGGATCAGCTGATGGAGCTGGCTGGACTCAGCTGTGCCACAGCCATCTCCCAGGTAAGATGTCAATCAGGGCTCTTATTTTGAAATAACTTTATTTGCACAGCACCTTTTGTACAAGTTTGTGCAGTTCAATGTATTTTACAAGCATCTGATAAAGAATAATGGGAGACTAATGCACAAGACAATAAAAGCAACAACAGCAACAACCAATTCTGCATTATAATTGATTAATGTCAACAATATATAATCCATTCCTCCAAAAAACAGCCTGATCTTATTAATGTTTTTTTCAATGAACCTTAAGGACCTCTCAGATATCAGATATATTTGCTACAGAAGTCACGCTGTGTTACAGAAGCCAGGTTTTGCATTTACAGTAGACAGGTATGTCTGGATCAGATTACATCCTGAAGAGGGTAATAATCTGATTACTTTCTTCATCTTCTGACTCTACATCCCTAGAAGCATTTCTCTTAAGTAGCTGCTGGAAAGAAAATCCTCTTTTCCTTGTCATATACCAGTTGTGATGTGGTGCTGTATAGATTTTTTTCTGTCTGTTTTTTCCTGCAGGCGTATCCTATTACTTCTCTGGTGAAGGCCAGACCTTCTCTGCTGGTGATTTGTGGACCAGGTAACAACGGAGGCGATGGCCTGGTCTGTGCCCGACATCTTAAACTCTTTGTGAGTGGCCTTTACTTTGGTGACTGTCAGATCTCTCTGCAGCAGTGGCGCACAGTAACAAAGAATATATACATATCCTCAAATACTGTACTTACAATACAATACAATATTGGGTTATTCTTCTTGAATATTGCTATTTCATGGTACAATTTTACTTCTACTCCACTGCAATTATTTAATAGTTATAGCTACTAGTTACTCTGCAAATGGTTTTTCATACAAGACATATGATTAGTTTTTAAAACTTGCATCGTTAATAATAATTTTGTTAATTTTAATTTTTATTATTTAATTATTATTTAAATTTTGTATCAGTCAGATATCTTTTACAGTAAAAACCTCGCAATTCATTATAAATAATACAGTCATCTTAAAGATTTTAAATATGTAAAACAGAGATATTGCACTGCAAAATAAAATTCAGAGATACTATTGGAGGAGCTGTCTGCAACATTCAAAGCATACAGTACCTGTGATTCACAGTCTGAGCCGAGATTGTCTGCACACAACTCTTAACATGGAGGTGTCTGAGCTGGTGGCTAGCAGCTAACGGTGCTAACTTAACAATGCTAACAATGGCAACGGTGCTGACAGAGCTAACTGTGTTAACCTGGCGAGTACCAGAGGGTGGGTGCTACGTTTCTGCTGCGTTATCAGTGGTAAATGCCATGTGAGCCCAGTGTAGAGCGTGGTTGATTAGCCAGTGGGATACGCACACAGGGACTCACATTCACTAACATGCACATACAGCCAGACCATCTACTACAACAAAGAACAGAGAAGGTTGTATTACAGGTTGAGGTTTTTGCTTATTAAACTGCCCACGCTGTATGAAGTTGTTAGCTCTAACAACCAGCTACAAAAAATGCTATTTAAAAATTAATGCTTTGGTGGTAATAATCCTATATTACAGTGTATGGGCCTATGAAAAGACCCATGTGGCATGATAGGTATTATTTTCTTTAGTTTCAGGACTTTAAATGCAGGACTTCTGTTGTTTTACAATGAGATATTACTACTTTTACTGAAGCAAAGGATCCTACAGAATACTTGTTCCACCCCTGCTGCACAACATTTGTGTATTTGGCAAGATTCTGTCTTCAGGCAGTTAAGTTGCAGAACAGAAGGCCATTTAAGGGCAGCGTTTGCTAAATGAATCCTCAGTGGCAGCTTTGAATCAGTCTGAAGGCATTCTTTACCCTTTCACTTTTATTAAAGCCATCTGTGCGGAGGAGAGGTTAACTTTGCCCGCTCAAACTTGTGGCTTTAAAATTTCAAATTATGAAGAATGTCCTGTGTCACTCTGTGCTGTTGCAGGGTTACGAGCCCACCATCCTGTACCCGAAGAGGCCAAACAAGCCTCTGTTCCAGGGCCTGACCACACAGTGCCAGAAAATGGAGATCCCTTTCTTGACTGAGATGCCTGAGGTTTGGCATTAATCAATTATGCAGCAGTGTGATCCACAGTGGTGAAGAAAATGCTTCTGCATGTTGTGTCTATGAATGTGCATTTCATTTTAAGCTCTGCAAGTATTGTATTACACATGATGAGATCTCACTTAATGAGACTGCAGTTCAGAGTAGATGGCGCCTGAATTATCCCTGTGGGAGGATTTGGGTCAGAGTTTTTATTGCAGCACACAACAGTCAGTAATATACTTGATAACTAATGATGCAGAGTCATTTACTGATGCTTTCAGGTTATACACATGTAGTTTGTGCCAGTGAAATGTTGATGTTTGTTGCTCTTTTAAGGCAATGTAAAAAAACAACAACAACAGTGTTTCTGTAAAATATTGATTTCCCAGGCTGGAGTGATTGATGAGGCTTACAACCTGGTGATAGATGCCATCTTCGGCTTCAGCTTTAAGGGGGCTGTGCGAGAGCCTTTTGGTTCCATCCTAGACGTGCTGAAGAAGACGACAGCCCCCGTAGCCAGCATCGACATCCCCTCAGGTCAGCCCTCACACACTCAGCACTCCTCAAGGAGAGGGATATGGATTTCCACTAAATAAAAATGCACTTGTTACCGTGTTGGTGAATTTTAATCTTACCCATTATATGAATGGGACCATTTAGTTGTGTAAAATGCCAAGATTTGGCAAATCTTTCATAGGCGCAACCCACATACTCGGCTCTGCTGCTCATCCCACAAACTCAACTCTGCTGCTCATCCCACAAATGCATGTTCCTTACAAATGTGGCACCATTTAAAAGGGAAGTAAACAGACTCTCCAATGGTATATGACTTATTGCCAAGAAGCATTGTTACAACAAAGAAATAATCCACCAGACACAAATTTCCTTACTTTTTGTGCTTAGATTAGTATTGGGTGGGACTGCAGATCTTGTGTTGGAAGGTAATTGGTCATATGTGTGGGTGGCGGGGCGGGTGCGGTATCGCACATTGCAATTCCGGTTTGGGAGCAGATCTTAAAAATCAGACTGTACAGGACTCTGGTGTGGAGTATAGACGTATTTTCAGATGTTTCGTTGGCATCTCTGCAGGCTGAACTGCCAACTCCATCAAAAACACAGTGCTCGACTTCAGCCCATTACAGACAGTATAGGTTGCTGCGGTAGTGGGTTAGACACATGCCACATTAAATCAACCAACACTTGCTGTGATTGGCTGCAAGAAAACCATACAAATACTAATGTTTTCCTAGATGTGGGTACAAGAAGGCTCGAATGCAAGTATCGTTTGTCTGGAGAAGTTTGATGCTACTTGGTACTGGGTTATTTCAGTCGATACCTTAAAGGTTTGAGTACAGATACGGATACACTGTTCTGGACTCATGCATTTCTTCGACTTTTGTCCCTCATCTGGTCTCTACCGTGTGTGTATCTCACACACTCCAGTCATCAAATTTGATAACTCTCTATCATTTATTGGTTATATGTCTGGATCCAGATAGGAAGGCGTCTGGGTCCACTTTCATTTTGCAAACAAGGGGATTGCATCGTCCCCTTTTAATCGCCTATTGCTAAGAGGTCTTGGTGGTTTAAAAATCCTGGTGCCTAAGATATCAAATGTTCAATATGGTCTTTTTTTATCCAAATGTATCAGCTATTCGGTGAGTAGAATCATTCAACAATCACAGTTAGCTGTGGTGGAGGGGGTTTGAGTTTATATGACTGCTTCTATTCATCTGTGTGTGACCAGTGTAGAATATCTTGAAAATCAATCACTGGACTTGCATGTAATTGGCTGTTCATGCTCCCATCGGTTTTGGTGACCCTTTGACTTTTCCTGTAGTGCTAACATAAGACCAAACCTTCTGCATCAAGATATCTTCAAAACTAAGGACCTGATTTCTCCAACTGAGAATATTTAGTCACAAGAGGAAGAAGCCTATAGTGGATTGTAACATCCTGTTTGTTTTTGTTTTTGTCAAAGGTTGGGACGTGGAGCAGGGCAGTGCAGATGGACTGCAGCCCGACATGCTCATCTCTCTCACTGCTCCTAAGAAGTCTGCCTCCTTGTTTAGAGGACGATACCACTTCCTGGGAGGCCGGTTTGTGCCACCGGGTCTAGAGAGGAAGTACCAGCTGAACCTGCCTCAGTACCCCGGCACAGACTGTGTGTTACAACTGTAGAGGATGTACTGAAGGTTTGATGAGAGGAAGGGTGTCCTTTCTAAAGGAATAGTTAAACATTTTGGGAAATAATTCTCACCCACTAGCCTGAAAATAACAGACAGTGGAACAATAGAAGTCACTGTGGAAAACAAATTGCAGTGTGTCCTGTATTGTTAGTAGTGTTCAGGCTTTGAGGAAGACAGAAAGTGATTCAGTTGTCTTTGCAACAGCAGTGCCAACAATAAAATAACAAACAGACAGAAACTTGAAACCTAGTTTATATTTGTGCAGGATGTTATGTGTTTTGATGTCCTGACTCCGACTGTAATTAACACATAGACTTGAGAGAGGTTTCAGCCCTCAAATCTAAAGGCCCAGATACACCAAACCAACATCAAAGAACTAGTGGTGACTAAGGCTGACTGTTGTATCATCTCACACTGCCTGTGTCTCAACCAAAAAGTTGCACCTGAACACATTGCAAAGACCACAGCCAACGACTAACTAACACTTATGTTCTGTGCCTGCGTGAGAGGAAACATCTCTCCATACAGTTTCTGCTAAAGAGTTCAACGGCTAAAAAATGAGTCTCACCTAATGTAACAAGTTTGTTTCGATCTAACGCCCTCTTGACCTAAGCCGTATGTTTGCCCTGAGCTGAACTGCCAATCAGAGTCATTTCATTCACTGACGAGCTTTGCTGGCTCCCACGCAGATTCAACATGCTGAATCGACCAAAAAGTGCCAACACGTCACAAAAACTAGGGTGACAGATGGTCATTGATGGCCCAGCGTTCATCAATGGGCGACTGACGGCTTGGTGTGTCAGGGCCCTAACCTTTAGAGAGAAATAAAATAAGTGTTTTTTCCCTAATGGTTGAACTATTCCTTTTAATCTGGGAATGTCATTGGTTTTCATCGAGTGGATGGTGGTGGCTGTTCATCCAATAAGGTGTTATAATTAATAGCTCTCTGGACGATTTTGTTTTCATGTTGAAGCACAAAGCTTTAAGGTGGTGGTTGCTTCAGCTACATGAAAATAATAATTAAAAAAAACAAAGATCAACTGTTGTCTGCATTGTTATTATTTCTGTAACAACAGGCATCCGTTTCAGCTCTGAAATAGTCATCAGACGAATCAACAACATTTCTGTGACATGCATCAACAGAAGACCTCATCTCCATCACGCGCTTTTTCACTTTTTATTAGTACACCTTAAGATTTCATTGAATTTTCAACTAGCAACTTGAAAGACAGTCTATCATAGTCCATCACATTCTATTTTTAGAAATTACCATACACGTGTGTCGCATTATTCATACATTGGGTGGTGATGATTTAGTAAAAAGCTTTCTTTTACAATCAATCTCATGGCGCCCATAGTACCACTTCCCTTTTATATAAATGTGTGACTACATATACTTAAAGAAATACTGCATGTACAGTATATGCTCTGGACAATGTGGCTCATTAATGCATAATGGTTCGTCAAATAAGTGCAGGACATGCTTTTGCAGCGCAGGATATTATATACAGTGCTGGTACCATGCTCTCTTTGTATGTCATATCCATGTGGGATATTTGCCAAGGAAAAGGTAAAATGGAGGCTCAAGATGAAGAGGGTTTTTTCCTCCAAGTTGTCTACATGCAGGTCAGAGGGTGGAAGGATGTTTTCTGTCCACGGAGGAAACCTGAAGATAAAGACAATACGTGTTAATGGATTAAATGGCACTGATTCAAAAGCACTGTTTATAGAAAATCCAGTTCATTAATAAACACTGGAACCCTCTAGAAAACACACTAAGTTGACAGAGGTGCACTTAACCAAAGCTAATGTAAGAACTAAGTGGCAAAGGAAGGTTATGATGTTCAGTTTTTGTTGAAACTGTATAAAACAGTGTTATATGGTTCAAATATTTAGTCTGCCCTCATTCATATGCTGTATGGTAATGGCATGGGGTAAATATTAGAAACTAAATGGCTTCAAAAAATAGTTTCAACCAAAATCTGTACATGAAAACCACCAGGGCATGTGTGATATAATTAGTTTGAGGAAGCTGTGCCTAAAAAACAGCAATTTGACATAGGGCAGCTGCTCAGTAAATTGATAGAATTAGGGCTGGGTATACATTTGAGATCAGGTACAAGAGTTTTGGTACTGAAAATTACATGTCATACTGAGATTCTTTTGATTTCTTTTAGATTTATACAACACCCTTTTTTCATTTAACACAGGAGGCCAAACTTCTTAAAGGAAAACGCTGCCTTAACACAAGCAGCAACTGCAGCAGCAGCAGCAGCAGCACAATAACGTTGCCTAAATTTATTCATCATTTCATTTAATGTACAACCTAACCAGGAAGTCTCAAGCCTTCTGACTACACCAGGCTTGGAGTAGTCAGAAGAATACGCTGACATTGTTGGGACTTATCTTGTCTAAATGGTAAATGTAAAGCTGTAGCCAGCAGCCTGCTAGCACAAAGGTTGAAAACAGATGGAACAGCTGAAGCTAACTTATTATATCTCGTACAAACTGAGGTGTAGAAATTTCACATTTATCTTATCTACTTCTCTGCAAGAAAACAAATAAGCTTATTTTCCAAAAGAAATGTTCAACAACTTGAACTGATCAAAGAACGAGTGGATGAATGTGAGCGAGTAGTCAATGCCAGCTTTTGGTCCTTGATGGTTTTCAATGGAATTGCATTGCCAGGCAACAGCTTAGGTCCATCTTTACAGCTGATGTCATTCACATAGAGACAGAGCGCAATGCATCACACTCTGAAAACCACACCTGCCTGCTATGCAGCCAAGAGCTGAAACACTAACAAAAGCTAGCTACACAAAGTAGATTTCAGCAAGTCAAAGGATTGTGTTAGCCATAGATATATATATACGTATGCACGTAGACAAATATATGTAGGTATATACACCGATCAGCCAAAACATTAAAGCCACTGACAGGTGAAGTGAACAACACTGATCATCTTGTGACAATGCAACATTCTGTTGGGAAATCTTGGGTTTGGACATTTGTGTGGATGCCACACCAGTGCAGACCAGGCACCCCCATTATGGCAACAGCACTCCCCAGTAGCTATGGCCCCCCTGGGACATTCTGGTACCCTACCTCACAACCCTTAGGACTCAAAAGATCTGATGGTAGCGCCCTGACGCCAGACACCAAAGGACACCCTCCAGAGGTCCAGTGTCCATGCCTTGACAGGTCAGAGCCAAGTCTGGTCCAAGGACGACTCACCATAGGTCTAGGATATCACTGGAGTACCAGCGCATCCCTCAAATGTTTGATCAGAGTGGGATCTGGGATATTTAGAGGCCAGGTAGACGCCTTGAGCTTTCTGTCACATTCCTCAGGTCATGCCTGTTTAAAATGAATGTAAGTTGCCGTTAACCATTTAGCACTTGTGTCTGCTATGGTGTTCGGGTGGGTGGAGCACGTCAAGTAGCGTCAACATGAATGCCAGGACCCAGGGTTTCCCAGCAGAACACTGCACTGTAACAAGATGATCAGTGTTAATCACTTCACCCACCAGTGGTTTTAATGTTTTGGTTAATCGATGTATATACATATGTATATAGACAAATACAAATAGGTATATATGTTTCTGTATCTATGATATTAGCACCCTATGTTCACCAGAGAGGAAAAGGTGTATTGACAAACTAAATATTCTCATTTGATCTCAGTGTTATTTAACTGATGATCAAAACCAGGCTTTGCATAGCTTAGTTAGCTCTTACTTCTACAGTCTGTCTGGCCAAAATAGCATAGGCCTAATGCTTGCTGCACATGTAAAATTGGGCACACTGAATGTCAGGATTCCTCACGTCTTATTGCCTAAGAGCCGTTTTTTTCGGGTCAGCAGCTTATTAAAACTTAAGTCTAAGCTTTTTATCATGTTAGCAGTGCATCCCACCACACAGCAGCATTCAGGCATTTTTCTGTTGTTTGCTAATTCACTTAAATGACAAGGAAGCACCTTCACACAGTACAAAGTCAATGGACAGCAATGAATTTCTTTCTCCTCTGGTGGGGGCGGGGCTCAAATGCGCTCTGTCTCTATACACTGCAAAACAT
Source organism: Epinephelus awoara (assembly GCA_035609425.1). NCBI lineage: Eukaryota > Metazoa > Chordata > Actinopteri > Perciformes > Serranidae > Epinephelus > Epinephelus awoara. Next base: position 25,996,716 of record CM069310.1, on the reverse strand, counting down.
TTCAACAGGAAATTGGACCCATTTAGATTGTTTGTGTTGTCAAGTTTGAAATGGCTGATATGTACACAGCGTAGGGGACCAAGGAAATGTAGAATTTTCAATACCCAGCCCCAGACAGGACTGATAACAAGTGGGAATGATGCTGCTCACATCACAAACATACCTGTGCTATTCTCCGACCTGCACCCCTGCACAGTTATCTTTACTTTCCGAGGCTATAGCTAAATATTCAGCATTTCTAGAAGGAGAAAGACAAAACAATGTCATAAAACAATGTTAAACTTTTTACTTTAGAACAATGAAAAAATGGGTGAAAAATGCAAAAACAAAACATCACAGCTTTGGTTGTGTGACAGGTTTTTGTTCCTTTTTGACTTACAGGAGGGAGGGTTTGGTTTTTACTAGGGAGGAGGATGACAAGACGAAAACATGACAAGTAGACGGAGGGAGCGTGAGACAAAGAGACATAGGTGAAAACACACACACAAACACAATGGAAACACTAATAATCTTAAAAATAAGTAGGTTAGAGAGAAATACGAACCAAAGAGAGGATGTAACAAAGTAAAAGTTTAAATTGTAGCCTTGACTTCAGCGATAGAGTATGGAGAAAATAAGGCAGCATTCATGGGGAGATGCACACTTTTCAAAGCATCATTTTCACACCAAATGTCTAAGAGTTGGAGTACAACAATAACTATGATTCCATTGGACACTTATTGGCTTTGAATGCTTGTGTAACTGGGTCTTACAAGTTGATGAATTGTGTGCTCAAGCTTTACAAGCATAGAGCCTGACCGATATATCAGTACTTGCGTATGTGCTGGCCAGTAAGTTACACAAAATTGTAATGTGTAATTTTAGTTACCAAATTTAAGGATGGAAAAATGGTTGCTTATGTCATGTGTTCATGTTAAAAACTAATAATGGCTGATATATCGTTACTGGGTTTTTTTTTTTTACACTCTCAAAAATCTAAGCAGGTATTTGCCTTAAAAATCCAGCAGTTGTGGGCTCTACAACACGCACACACCTGATATTGGATAAAAACCTTGTATCTCCAAAGCGTCTCCTTTTGAAGAGCTGGGAAATGCAGCCGTTTTTAGTTTGACCAAACATTTTTGGCTAAAGTTGTTGAAAGGTTTGCATTAGTCGAAGACATAATTTTCTTATGTAGTATTGTCCTTTCAATCAAACTAAAAACCAGAACTGGAGCTACAAGGTTTTCATGTATGTACATACTGCACATACAGATGTACGAGATAAAAACACTTACGCTGCTTCTCGTAATGCTTCTTCCCCGGCTGCTGCTATTTTCCTGTAGCAGTATATCATCTCTATGAGGAGCCAGACCTGCAGGCCAATGATGGACACGTACATCATCACCTCAGACACGATGGATGCTGTTCCTCTGGTCGCTGCACACGTGAAAACAAGGAAAGCAGGAAATTAGACAAACACCAAAGAGGCAACCTGACAAAGCAGAAATTCTGGGAAATCTGGAATTCAACCCTTATCAAGAGAAGTCCAATCTACATCTGGTGGGATTTCTTTCAGTAAGTGTGACTACTATGTTATAAGATGTCTGATCAACTGCATTATATTAGGAGTCCTCTCTGTGATATTCTACATGTTACCTGTGAATTTGGTCATTTAAAACTGTTAGGTTTGTTGTTCTATCTCAGACTCATTACATCATAATGAAAAGTTACATGGGTTAGATTTAGGAAAACAAGGTTACATAGCTTAGGTTTGGGAAAAGAAACATGGTTGGGTGTCATCATATTACGTATTTAACGTAAAGTTACATAATTAACTATAACAATAATAATTAAACTGCCATTTGGAAAAGCTGTTACCACGAGGGGGTGTACTCGGTCTGCAACAGTGTTTGGGTTGGTGGAATGCCAGGACCAAAAGTTTCCTAGCAGAACACTGCACTGCACTGTGACACTGCAATGTTATTCACTTCACCTGTGCTCTTATCACAGACAAAATGGTTGCAGAGCTCTTAAGTTGATTTCATAGTACCTTTAGCCACCACACTGAGGTGGACCACCTTGCTGACGACAGTGTTGTACTCGTAGTTTTCGTAGAAGAGGATTCGGTAGAAGAAGCAGCGGTAGGTGCCCGTGTCGTTGAAGGTGACGTTGAGCAGGTATATGGATGCATCTTGGATGTCGTTGCTCCTCTTACTTCCGTTCCAATCCACACGTTCTGAAAAGTGGTCGTTTTCGATGGTGGGGCCCTCCTCGTTGTAGGTGTAGATCTGGTGCCACAGAGACATCAAGGTTAATCAAAATTCTGCCTTGACAGAAAACTCCTACTGTACGGCCTACAGTCAGTATTGTAATGCATTAAATATAATGTGTAAAGCGCTTGAATGTGATGTCCCTTCTTTTTTTGTGATGATTAATATTTGGCACATGCTATTAACACCTAGGTGTCCTTAGAGAACAATACTATTTACAATTATATGTATATATTATATATATAATGTATATTCCTGGGTTTCCTCGCAATGTCAAAATATGATGTATACCCAAACTGGTTTATTCAGCTATTCCACTAACATTTTTGAACACAGTGTCCACTCAGCAGCTTTACACATCCTAAAAATAATAAGTCTAAAAGTAATAAGCCAATGTCAAACTTTAAACTACATCACCTGATTTTCTGGCAGTACATTTGTGACTTTTTTTATCGTTAATTTACCACTTAAATCTCAGCATCGTAGGGATGGATGTATACACAATAGCCAGATAGCTGCAAAGGGACTATTATAATAGTCACTTTGCAGCTAATTCAATAATAGACACTCCCTTTGTATCTCCTAGCTCCTTGGACTGTTTCTTGTACTGCTATAAAATGTGACTTCCCAATGAAGGCCTTTTTTTTTAATGTTATAGGCTGGCTTTTATTTGAATTTTAATTAATTCTCTGCCATGGGTGCAGACAGGTGTGGGTGGGATGGTGTAAGAGTCGACGAGGAATGGTGATAATAAGAGCAGATGATCCCATGAGTCCCAGAAGCATTCATATCAAGGTTTAAGGTAGAAATGATTGCCATTCTCTCCATATACAATACTCAAGTAATGAAACTGTATCCCTCAGTGCTATGGGGTACACAATAATAACAGATACAATTTTTTAAAGTAAAAGAAACATGTACAAAAACAGTAAATCAGGGACAGGCCATTGCAAACTTTTTAAATCTGATGAGATAGCGATACTTTTTGTTCCAATCATTTCCTTTGTCACATTTCATATTTGCTAAATGTCACAATTCCCTGAGTTGAGTGGAGGGTAATTCAGATCACCTGTTGCACATGACACCCTTTCTTAGGGCTTAGGAGAGGTAAAAAAAAATGCACACTAAGGGCATACTGATTCTTCCTCCATCTAATATAGACCTCATTTTAGCAGATATTGTCAGCCACTTGTCTCTAGGCCCCTTTAAGATTTCTTTGCTATTTTTTGCGGTGGTAGAGCAGGCGCCCCATGTACAAGTTGGGTTGGGAAATCTGGGGAGTTAGTGCTGCCACACCAGTGCTGCTCATTTCCTAAATGGGTATATGATTTTTCAAATCAACTGTCATTAAAAAAAGAAAAAAGATCATTACACTTACAAGTAAATTACACAACGCATACAGGTCATTGATAACAAATGAATTACCCAAACTTATCCCGGGAGCTTTGTTTTTTCGTTCAGCCTCCTTCTAACTTTCAGACTGTGCTGTTTTTAAACGTTTGAAGAGGTGACTCATGTTGCTGCTGTGCGGTACTTTCTTTCCACAAATAGTACATCTTGCTGTATTTTTTTTCTACAGGGTGAAAGGTGGCACTACACTATGTTACGATTCCTCGCTGCCATTCTCCCACGTCTGATGCAGAAGTGTGCGACTGTATGCGGCTGTTCTGTTGCCACATAGGTTTCCCTAGTCATTTGCCAAGAGCTGACTAAAAATCAGGGCTGCTTTGGCACAAAGATTATACAAAAATACTAATAACGTCTGGAGGTGATGTTGCCACCCATGTTTTGTATATATTCATTTTGTTATTGCTATTTTTTCTAAAGGAATCGATACGAAATGAAGAGCTTGTGAGTATTTAAGTATCAATCCTGCAGAATCAATTCAGCCAGTAAAGCACAAATAGTATTGACATATAAGGGCTGTCCCAAATCAGAGCTTCAGTGCTGACTATCTGCAATTAATCAAAGGTTCAAGGGGTGTTGGTTGATGCATCTAAAATAACATGACAATTAGACACTTTGTTAGCTTGCAGGCCGCAGTAGCATTAGCTAGAAAAAATAATATTTCGCAAACCGGCTGCTTTAACTCAGTTTTTACCAAGTAGAATTGTGATATGCAAGTTTCCTCTGTCATATCTAGCACTTGACTTATTGGGGATCATCTTTGCAAATTTTCAAACTATTCCAGATGCTTGACTTTTTCAATATCATGTTAGCGAATCTGTAGACCTGTCACAGTGTGGTCAAACTGATGTACTCAGCCTATCACTAAGTTTAAACATCCTTTTTTGAGAATAACTGATAATTAATGTTGATGCATAATGATTTATGTTGGATTATTGCTTTGGGGATGGTAGTGTAGAAAAACGGAGCATTAAAATGCTTATTTGGACATCGATTACCATAGCAACGATCAAAGCTTCAAAGCATTTGGGTCAACCCTATAACACATCCCTCGTTGTCTCTATATGAGGACATCTTGCAAGCAACATTGAGCAATACTGGAGTGGAGGGTGAACTATGCCTGGACTCTTGTGTAATATTTGATCATCAAGGCTAATTTCTGCCAAAAGATGTGTTCTGTTCCGCGCAGCTGTTGGCCCAGGGGTGAAATCTGAACTTCCTGTAATACGGACATTGCCAGGTTTTTGACTTTGAGACAAAGAAAGGACTTCGGTTCTGTGCCTGACTCCTGACTGTGTTTGAAAAAAAATATACAACAATTACTCTGCAGACTAGCTCGACCTTTGTAAAACATGAATGAAGGTCTTTATTGGAAAGATCTCTGCCTGTTGTTGTTTCTCCACCACAATACATAGCATGTATGTGTGAATACATTAGAGATGTTTTCTATGCCACATAAATAAACATTAACACGTTATTTTAGCTGAAATTCATCACAAAAATCTGAACCTTAAACCTTTTTTGTGTTAGAAAGGGTCTTGGTATAATTGTTGGATACTTTGGACTAATGCAACACTGGAGTTTCTAACGCTGACACAATACTGACATTGAGGACATACAATGTAAAAAAAAGTTGTAAACAGAATAAATATAACAATATTTCAGAGAACAGCAGGATGACTGTAGTAAACATTAACAATAAGAGAGAGTGAGGATATGCAGCTGGTACCAGTGTATTGATACTGCGGAAAATGAGTATCGAAACGGTTTCAAATATTCAGAATCGATATCTGTTGATAGACCGATTTTTTTCACAACATTAACTCGGATAATGCAATACTAAACCATATAAGCAACATTATCACTGCGTGTACCCCAGAGGGTCCCACACAAGGTCACCGCAGCTGTGTGTCATCTCTGGAGCTTTCATAATGATCTCTGTGGTGTAAAATATCACAATCGATTGCATCTGCACCTCACGATGACCTCAGCACCGGGCGCTTTGATGAGATTGAGGGCGTATGTGTGTGTGAGACAGACAGAGAGAAGAGGAGAAGGGGGAGAGCATGAGTGTATATGCATGCATATATAAATAGCTTGTGTCTTGAGGAATGTAGCCTCGGACAAGTGTGATTTAAGGATGCTTGCACGACTCATACTCCTTTGGAGGCACAAATGCATCCTGTACTTTACAATGTGCTGTGTCAGTTATATTTTGTGCTAGCATCAGACAGAGAACGCCTTTAGCAATGACTTGTACTCACATGGACAAAGTCGGCCTCTCCTTTCCCCCTGAAGTACCACTCGACGGTGGCAGAACCCTCCACCTCACTCCTCCTCTTGCAGGAGATGCAGCCCAGTTTGAAGCCCTCGCCCGCCACTGCCTCTGTGTCAGAGTCCACCTCTGCACAGGCCCCATGACAATGGTACACTGGTAACAGAAGAAGACAGACATTAATGTGGTGGTGGAACATGATGTAGCAACAAATCATGAAAGCTCCAGACAATCAGCTGAACTCACCGAACATGGTGCACAGAAGCAAAAGGAACAGCAGGTGTACTGACGCCATGTCAGCGGATATCGTGCAGCTGCTTTATTTGACGAGGGGCCTCAAAAAGTAGTAACTCTAACAACAACACTCCTTGTATGGAGCAATAAAAACACTGCTGTTGAGACTTTAAATGAACCTCATGACACTCATAAATTGAGCACCCCCAAGTTTGTTATCATCAGACAGATATTTGCAATGGTTTTGTTTGGTTTTATAAGAAGACTGGTGCTTTTATGTTGATAAAAGCTGTGCATCAGTAAAGTGCAGGCTGATGCAATATATGTATCAGGCAGCTACTGTTGCAGCTAAGCATGCATCCTAAAGTGCAATAATGTATCCTCTTTTCTAAATTTGTATGATGTATTAACAGTCCTCAAGCCAGCAACCGCTTCCTGTTGGTTGCTGAATTTATTGCCACAAATAATTGCTGCTTTTGACACAGCCCGTTGATTTGTGTTGATTTATCCCTATTCAACAATATGCATTCAAGTTTTTTTTCTTCTTCTGCTTTTAATTATCAAGAAGCATTTGAAACAATCCAGATATCTGGTGACTCACAGTGCTCCCCAGATCAACACCCTGAGATTTGATTATCTTATTCCCTGAGGTCTTAATGTGAAATGCACAGAGCAATCATTAGACCTGCCTGGGGCCACATGCTCTGCTCTCTTCTGTTGGCAAATACACAAAGACTATGATAAATGTGCGCTTATATGGTGTGCAACATGCAAGCTACTGACTGACCGTCTACAATACACTTAAATGCCAGTGCATATATAATTAAATTGCATGCTCTATGATAATAAATGGCTACCTCTTACAGGCTACACGCTACCAGTATTTAATACAGACCAGTCCAATGGTCTATTGATAATCCTTCATCGGATCTTTGACACCAGAGCCTACTGTCAGAAATAGAGGCCTCCTCTTCTCGTTTCGTGTCGACAAACACATACACTGTCCTCTCCTGCAACGACAGCCGAGTGTGGAAAGACTTCACTATCACCTATCTGATCACCCCGCGCTCGTGGAAGAGATGCTTCGCTCGTGCGGGCATTGCAGATAAAACTGCGTGAGCGCACGCGAGGGCATACAAAAAAAAAGCCAGCCCACCAAAAATAAAAAATAAAAAACATAAAACAGACGCGGTCCTGTGCCAGATAACGGTGATTTCTCCTACGCCACAGCTACCACAGCGGCACCTCTGTCGCTCCGACCAGAGGATGCTGCAGATACACTGCGGTAAAAAACGGCCGTGCGTGTATGACTGAGCACATCCAGTATGTGACGACTCGTTAAGCTCCTTCCCCGCTGCTGTTAAACTGATAGTAGCCTCGCTTTGTCTGGACGACGCTGTACCGGCCTCCCCTCGCGTTTACATCACAATTAATGAGTAAAGGTTTTGTGGTGGCTGATATTACGGTGAAATGGCCCTTTAACTGGGCTACGGTGGGGCGGGGCGGTCATATTGATGGCATCTGCCTGTCAACAGAGGGGATGGTCATGTAACGCTAGCTGGATCAATAACGTGCAATAAGTGCGCATACAGCTGTGGGTTCAGCTTTTATAAAACTAGTGAAATACTCTTGCAGCTACAGCCGCAGGCTAACGCGGCCAGTGTGATGGCATTTCATAATAATTTAACACCAAACACCCACTCACGTTGTGTGTGAGGATCGCTGATGCTGTTTTGTCAACCAGCTAGCATCAGCTACGCCTACGGGCAAGCTGCTGTTAGCATTTTTTTTTACACAAAAAAAGCGATGGTGCTTTGTATCTGGGAGTCACGAATACTGATGATGTGCTGCCAGTAGCCAGCGACGCCACATATAAAAGCAAAACGGTCGCCATACTGCCATATCAAAGGTAAAGTAACTAAGCTAACGCTAACTGCTAGCTAGCTAGCTAACGTAACTTATGGTTAGCTACGCGCTAACGCAGGAAGGAGCATAACGTTACATGAGCGAATCTTCACCAGACCTCATGTAAATAATACTGTTTTTAATGACAGCCGCTCATATGATGAGCCATGTTAGCTAACTTAATGCTGCATACACTGGGAAGCTAACATTAGATAGCTAAATGTGGTAACGCTAGTGATCATCAGGTGGAAGCTCATGGACTTCATATCACAAATCAATGCAGTTTTGGATGCTCACAGCTGTCAGTCCGCCTGCTTTAACATGATCTGTGGTAGGGATGAAACATGTCGATATATAAAGCCATAGCCGGCTGACAAAAAAAAGGATTAGCAAGTGGTTTAAGATGAAGCTAATATCACAAGGTAGTCGATCACTTGTTTGGTCAGTATTTCAGCCTCTGCTCCAGTTTATTAGCTCCGAGGATTTGCTGCTTCTGTATGTCTCATTTCATCTTATATTATATATATGAACCTATACTTGTGGGTAGTGTTCATTTGGAAAACAAGCGTTTTAGAAATCTAACCACACACACACATATATATATATATATATATATATATATATACATACATATAGTTATCGTAAGGCAGTGTTTTGTATTATCAATAATCTGTCATGTTATGACAGGGGTATAGCACCAACTTTGGGGCCCCATGCCTAAGCAGTCTCTTTGGGCCCCCTGCACTTCCTCTCTTGATGCATGTCTCCCTCACCTCTGTTTTTTTTTTTTTTTTTTTCAGCCGGTTTACTTTATTTCCCTTTCCTTTCTATCTTGTCTTTGTTGGAACCCCAATATCCCTTTCCTGGGGATAGACACAACAGTGTACGTTAGTGCTCACTCGCTCAGATCTAGTTGTATTCGGAGACAAATCCAATTGCAGGGACAGACTAAACCATTGTACACCTCTAAGGGGTGAGAGGTGCCTTAGAGAGCTTTTACCATTTTTTTGATACAACGTTCAGTCTTTCAACCAGTTTATTCAGCCAATTTTCATTTATTTATGTCACTAATTAAAACATAAAATTGCAAACAAAACCAAACTTTACATTGCAGGCTTTTCAAGGACCCCCCTCCCATAGGGGCCCTTGGCATCAGTCACACTTTTCCCCCACTACAACACCCCTGTATATTAATTAATTTGTTGCTTGGTCTATGTAAAAAAAATAATGACAAATAGTGACAATGGGCCCATTGCAACAACTTCAGCTTGCTTGTCTTGTCTAAATAAACCCCCCAAAGATTCAACATACCATCATATAAGAAAAAAAACAGGAAGTATTCACTTTTAAGATGCTGACACCAGAGCATGTCTGTTTTTATTTTTGCTTGAATAGTACAATTAATCAATTAAAATCCTTGAAGACAAACTTTTCTGTGGATCCAATATCAGTTAGTTGACTTATTGTTTTAGCTCTGCATGACAGTAATTATTCTCTAGATAAAATATTATATGCATGCACTCTGTTTTATTAATACTTTTAGAATATTTCTCCTCTTTGAGAATATTGAAATAAATTTAATTGAATGAGTCTGTATCCCAGTTCATCTTAATCTAAATATCACTCATTGTTTTCTCTTCTGTATAGTATTGTCTTTCTTCTGCCTTTATTACCTTTACCTTCGTCACCTGCCCTTTGTGTTGTAGTATTGTCTTCAGTAAGATGTTAAAATGATTGTCTTCAACCCATACGTTCCTTAAACGTATCTGCCTGACCAAAAAAAATATTTATGCCACCCAAGAAAATTGAACTGCAGGAAAAAGAAGTTCAAGAACAAATGCATTGTATAAATCAGTAATCCTAAAACCAGAATAGGCACTAAAACTATATACCATTAGGAAGAGTGTAATTAGAAACAAAATATGAGAGATAAGCGAACACTTTTGCGGTTTCTAATGTTTTAATCGTCTCCACAGTTTTGTGTGACCATGGATCCGACCTGCAGTGCTTCTGCTCCTCCAGCTGGTTTGACTGTCCAGGTGTGTTTCCCCGGTGCCCGTGCGGCTGTTTTGGATAATCTGAATCACCAGCGGGAAGAGGGCAGACTGTGTGACCTCTCCATCCAGGTGCAAGGGCAAGTGTTCAGAGCCCACCGCTGTGTGCTTGCTGCGTCCTCGCCTTACTTTCATGACCAGGTAAGCCAGGGTACATCAGTGTGTACAGATTCATTCTTTTTTTTTAATATAAATTACTGTTGTCTTTGCACACCCCATATTTTTGTCCCGAGGTTCCAAACCTAGTGTGTCTTTGTTGCTATTTCTCAACAGGTGTTACTGAAGAATGTTACAACTGTTTCCCTCCCCTCAGTTATGGACCCAGTGGCCTTTGAGAGCGTCCTGAGTTCTGCCTACACAGGCCAGCTGAGCATCGTGCATGATGACATTGTTAACTACGTCACAGTGGCCAGTTTCCTCCAGATGTGGCACATTGTGGACAAATGCACAGAGATCCTGAAGAGGCCCCGGCCCTCAGCAGAAGCCACCCCTGGAGAGGCCACGGTAGCTCCACCTGGCACTGCGTCTCGCCAGCAGTCCCCAAGCAGCACAGACTGCTTATATCTGGAAAGGGAAGGAAGACGGAAGGAGAGAAAGCCCGATGCTTTGCCTCCCTTAGCTACATGGAGACGCCCGCAGCAGTTTCCTAGATGGGGGCGCCCACGGCCCTCATCAGCCCAGCACTTAGCCGACTCTCAACTGGACGCTCTCCCTGGTTACGCGGAGAGTGATTACACCAACTGTGAGGAAGCATGGGTATCAAGCAATGCCAAAACTAGTCATTTTGCTCATGATGGAGCTGGCCACAATAGCCGGTACCACGGGGGGTTCCCTAGTGGTGAGGCATCAAAGCAGAAAGCCAGGTTTCAACAGCGAGGAGCACCGCCAAGCACTGATAGACTGCTCGACAAGAATAGAGAGAGTGGGGACGGTGATGAGACGCAAGAGAAGAGGAAGAAAGAGAAGAGAGAGATTGAAGCAGATGAGGGAGTTGGAGAAGCGGCGGTGGAGAAGAAGGGAGGCTTCACAGAAATGGGACACTGCGGTAAGATATAAAAAAACCTCATTCCACTTTAAACACAAATAATGTGTCTCAGTCTAACAAAATAGAGTAAAAAATCTTCTTGAGTAGAGCAAGACTATGAGCACTCATGTAGCTGTTTGTTGAAAATTTTAATTAAAACACAAAGTTGAATTACTGGCATACATTTAATTCTTTTCTTAAGAGGAACTTCACTGCTGGAGAGTGGGTCATTTCTTAAAACTAGGTCTTTGGCGTAGAAATGTCTAATTATTTAAGACTTGTTTGCACCAAGTAGTCTGGTTCAGTTCAATTCAATTAATTACACATTAGAATGGCTATTTTTGCGTTTCCATTGTCAAAAGTTGTGAATTGTACCAATAGAATTGTTCCATTCAGTCCTATTTTTACATCATCCCTCTGTTGAGGTACCTAGTACACTGATCTGATACTAAAAGGTGGATCTAGAAACACTACAGTCCGTTGATTGGTCAAGAGAGAATCCACACTCTTGCACACTTGCTCTTCAAGGATTCTGTGGACACACTTTCTATTTTTACATATCCCATGGACTGCAGCATATACTATAAACAGTCCAGCCTGTTCGGTTTGTTCTAGAAGTGTCGGCATGCAACTCCATTCTGTGGAAGATGAGTGATGTTCAGACATCCCTCTGCTGGATGGAGCAGTGGCACAGCTTTTACTATATGTTAACAACCCTGCGTACATTATGAGTAGCGTGGTGGAAATACTGAACAGATCTAGGGTTTATGTACATGTCAGAAAAATCTACAACAGCTAGAATGCCTTGTGTGCCATGTCTTTGCAACCACTCCCAGGCCACTCCTTTTCATGGGGCACCGAATAAGTTATTATGCAGATAATTGCAAACTGACTGGGAGAGTCTGCAATCTTTGGGACCTTCTTGTGCCAAACCCCAAAGATTTTTGCAGCTGGAAGAATATTTTAATACAGGGAAGGCAGAGGGTATTGTAATGTTACTTATATACATGTATTCCCTGTACTCAAACTGTAGGAATCAACTTGAACATTTAGCAAAGTTGCTCTTAAATTTACTATTGTGATGAATGTGAAGATTAATTATCTGTGACAAAAAAGAAAACATCTTCTGAAGTGTGGTAGGCATGAGTTCAAGAACTAAAGCCAAGACGATACTCGATTCAAATTCTTTCTGAGAAATAAAAACATGTTTTCTATCAACCCCCTTTTCTTTTCATTTAATAAAAGAAGCAAAAGTTCTCAAATGTTAATTATGTTCTTTTCAACAGTTCTTGTGAGTTTGTGAGTAGCACAGGCACTTTCAGGCCAGTGCCGTCAAAAAGCATTGGGATGAGATACACAGCCTTATATTGTGGGCGTTCTTCTGTGATGAATCACACAGTTCTTCCTCTTGTTCTGTGCATGAATTGATTTTATTTTGTTTGACATTTCTCCAGCAGACCTCCACACAGTTTCAAATGAGAATGTAGCTGCTGGACAAGCCTCGGGGAAAGCTAGTGCGGAGGAGATCAAGGAGAAAACACAGAGAAATTTGGTGGGAAGAGATCCCTCCTCAGACCTGCCCAGTGGTCACGCTTGCCAAACAGGTGTAGATGTTTCGGGTCCTTCCTGCCCAGTTTCAGCTCGGCTCCAGTGGCAGGCGGGTCCCTGGTCTCAACAAGAGCAGAGGCCGCAGGAAGGAGAGGGTGGCAGCTGCAGTAAAGACGAAGATGAAGACGATGAGGAGGAGGATGTTGACTTTGAATGTTTAACAGAAGGAACGTTTAGCAGAGAGACATATGATGAGATTGAAGATGGCACAGGACAGGTTTCCCAGAGGCCTTTAGTGCCTGCATCTCCGGACTTCACCATGGCAGGCTCAGAGGTGAACTGGCCCTCCACCAGCGCGGGACAGGGTAGCTCTTTGACTCCCACCTCAACTCGCCATCAGTCTCCATCCTCTGCTGCATTTCAGCCACCCTCTTCACCCCCGACCCCATCTTCTTCATCCTCAGTGTCTCTTGCTGGTGCCCCCTACACTGGAAAAGTCCACTTCTGCCACTGTGGCAAAGCCTACACTCTGAAGAGTATGCGTGACCGACATGTGAAGATGCAGCACCTCAATCTGCGGCCCTTTGGCTGTCCTGTTTGCACAAAGTCCTTCAAGATGAAGCACCATCTAACCAAGCACCTTAAGACTCACGGGGGGCTGCGGCCCTATGAGTGTGGCCTGTGTGGGAAGAAAGTCATATGGAGAGACAGCTTCCTCAGGCATCAGGCTCGATGCGAGAGACTTGCCTCCAGTTCCTCAGCCAACAGCAACAACGCAAGCACAGCTGCAGCAGATATGGATGACAGCTACAGCTATGGTTTTGAAGATGGGGAGGCTTTTCTTGCAACAGGAGGACAAGTAAAAGTTGAGGAAGTGGATTTCCATGGGGAGATGGAGGACGGGATGCGTGGCCTGTTGGGCAGCGTATCTGGGATTGTGGATGAGCTAAGAACTCAGTCACAAGATTTAAACACTGGTAGTCATGTTTTTAAAGAGGAGGCAAGTGAGAGTTTTAGTGGAAATTAAATGTCAGTGTAAAACTGTATTACATAAATACAAAAACAACATCAAACTTTAAAGTCTATTGATGGCTTCTCAGAGCTGCCATTTTTGTTAAATCCATTTTATGTGTATTCTTTACATGTCATGGGTGTTTGGAGGAAAAGAAGGAACAATTGTGCTCTAAGTGATCCTTTTTAATTCGTGCAGTACCACGTAGCCTCAGTTCTCGTTTAGTGATGCTGTAAACGGTACAACTGTGTTGTGAATGTACATCTTGAGCCCAAATAAAGTTTATTTGCTTTTTGCACATAAATTATTTGCCCTTGATCTACATTACAAAATAACTACAAGGGTATAAAATTGTTTTTGTGCCATATTGATGTCTTTTTACACTGTGTAAAGGAATCTTGATTTACACATGGTAATAAAAACTTTTGATTTTTTTTTCTGGTTGATTGTGCAATGTTGTAATTTATTATAGAACTGAATGGGCCATATAAGGACACAGACTTATTTGAGTACAGTGCTTCCCAACCTTTTTTTGGTCAGAGGGAATGCCACAGCCTTGTCAGGTAAACTCACATACCCCATTTATTCTCTTTTTTATTCTCTTTCCAAATGTCTAACTTTTCAATACAATTGAACAGTCAAAACTTAGATTGGTTTGGTCAGCAATTGTGTTACTACTACTACTAACACTTGGTGTGAAACTTCATATTTCAGCTTATCTATTACTTACAGTAAAGCTATTGCAGCACTTTATCCCTTGTTTTTGGCTAACTATTTCAGCTATCTATAAATTACTTTTAGCTATTTAAAGTGTTTTCCCATTACTTTAAGCTAACTATTTCAACTGTTTCTCCATTACTTTAAGCCATATATTCAAACGTTTTAGTCACTACTCTTAGCTCCCAGTTTTAGCCTTTTCTGTTATACTTTTAGCCAACCAGCCTATTTCAACCATTTAGCCATTAATGTTACTTTTAACTAGTTCAACCAGTTATTCATTACCTTTAACTAATAATTTGAACTGATTGTTCAATTTAGCTGTATTCATTACTTCCAACTACCTGTTAAAAATTCTTTGCCTACTTGCTAAAAGTTTTCACCCACTCTTACATAACTGCAATACGTAGTGTTCAGGTTACAGCTGGCTTAATTCACCGATCACTCAAACACTGTTGTGGACCTAGTACACCCGCCCTCATGGCCAAAAATGGTTCAGGAATGGCCCAAAGAACGTGACAAAGAGCTCAACACACCAACCTGGCCTCCGAGTTCCCCAGATCCCAACTTGATGGATCTGATCCATGGCATGGACATAGGACCTCTGGGGGTGTCCTGTGGAATCTGGTTCTGGGGCGCTGGCAGAAGATCCTTTGAGAACTGTCCGTTGTGACGTGGGGTACTGGCACGTCCCATGGATGCTCGATCAGATAGGGGGGCACTGCCATTGGGGAGTGTTGATGCCATTAGCAGGGGACTTGGTCTGCAACGATGTTTTGAAGAGTGCTTCAAATGGTATCCGCATGAATGCCAGGACCAAAAGTTTCCCGGCAGAACATTACACTGTAATGAGATGGTCAGTATTATTCATGTCATCTGTCAGTGGTTTTAATGGTTTGGCCGATCAGTGTATGTTGATATAGCCTATTCTTTGGATCAAATCATAATTTATATTTTTAAAATTAGCTTACCTTTCAGTGTACCCTCTGCTAACTGCAGAACTCCCTGCGTTACAAATGCTCTTGGTTAGAAATCACTGTTCTACAATACGGACACTCGTTTTAAATTTGGTTAATTGTAGGACATTGTGGGTCATTTCAGTGGGTCATTACAGAACACTGATGCTCATTGTACAACATTTTGGATTATTCAAGGACACTGAGGTATATTCTTTAACACCAAAACTCATTCTAAAACATGCTCATTTCAGAACTGTTCCTTTGTAGCGCAACAGTGGAGCACCAGAGGTCTCTCTTGATCAACATTGCAGCATCCCTTTCCTCTGATCACATTGTGCAAAAGGTCCTCACTGTGTTTGAAGACAGCATTCTCCATGAATTGTAAAAAAAAAAAGACAGAGGGACCCATGAAAGATGTCGAGCTAATGAAAGGCACTGTCATTTAGTGTATTCAGATGCATTCAGGGGGGCAGCCTATAGACATTTCCATTTCAATTGCAAAAAAGGGGGTTGTGATGATGAAAGAGCTGTTCTACAAAGCGAAACAAAGGTCTTTCGTGCTCTGTGACACTGTATGTTGCCAGTTAAAGTAGGAGACAGTTCTAGGAATAACACAAAGGAGTATTTTTTCCATAGTATGGTAATCTGAGTTCAACAGGTGCTTAAATCACACTGAAATTATGTATTTAGGGTTGATCATTTAATCTTGTATCTTTTATCAGAATATTAGTTTTAAGATTTTTAATACATTTGTGGCAATGTTTTCTCAAAGCAGACATGTGACCAGAATCAGTGTAAAGTCAAGCCATATTGAATGGCTCAGGGTATATTTAGCCATATATGTGAATGCTGAAATGCAGGAAAATTGTCTGTGTGTGATGCGGATTTTGTGCCACTGAGCCAATAATCTCAGGAACATTGAATGCAGGAGAGATGGAGCTCTTTGCTAATTGCGGTCTTAGGGGCAGTTGTCCTTGAAAGTTCTATGTCAGCATTATTTCTAATGATGTGAAACACTGTTTTTCCCACCTCTGAGTATTATCCTTAGTGTTCAATTAACTGCAGGACAAAATGTACTGCTCCGTGTAGTTAAGATCTTGTTTTCAGTAGTCCGTGTAGAACACTTTGATATTGGGATTACTGTCTGAGATAGATGATTGGCCCCCAGAGGGTGTTTCAAGGGCATGTGGGAGTCTTCAGTTATGAATCATGGGTTGAATTAGGGGCTAACACAGTACACAACAGACGTTTCGACAGAAAGTCTTCTTCAGTGTGGGAGAAGAATTTCTGTCAAAACGTCTGTTGTGTACTGGTACCGCCATCCAAGCTGGATGATTAAACTTACTTAAAGGACATTTGAGAGTGCTGGCGTTTTTCCCTTTTTTACAAACATCAGGGTAACATATAAGCTAGCCTCTAAGGTAAAATTTATAGTTGTGATACCTGCACATTAAGATAAGAAAAAAGACGAGTGGCACTATTATTAGTATTATCTCCTCACTTCTTGGCAGAAAGTGAATAATGCCTGGATTGTGGAGTCATAAAATCGTGCCGTGACAAAATGATGGTCCACACCAATCATCCCTGGTCGTCTTTCACAACGTGTGTGATGTCATCAGATTATTCTTATCCTATTTTTTATTGTTATCGCTATTATTTCAGTCACTGTGTCTGTTCATGTGCCAGCTGAAATGTTGTTGCATTAATGTAAAAAAGTGTCACCAGATGGCAGGAGCTACATTTGAGCTACATCCTGCAAATCTTTCACAATAAAAGCCTTTTTAGAAAATGAAGAGATTCTCTCAACCGAAGTTATAAGGGGCTTTTAATTTTATACAGACACAGGAAGTGTTGAGCTTGAAATGATGGCGCGATTCATTAACTTTACCAAGGCAAATGGGAGCGGATAAAAAATATAGATATAATATATATAATAATAAATAACAGCCCATTTATAATGTAGTTTGTTTGAAATGACCCTTATAATGAGCAAAATCTTAACTATTTCTATGACTAAAAATGTAGGTTTGAAAACGTGTTTCACACACACAATTTAAATTCTCTTTAGAAATCCCCAAAAAGTGACAAAAACACATTTAATAATCACAACACAATTGTCAGATTTTAAAGCATTTAATAACTGAGAGAGGACGTAACATGTTTATTTCCAGTTAGGCTGCACATTTAAAAGTAAGTTTTACATTAAGAGGAAACAAAACACTGTAGCACCACCACACGTTGGCAACAAAACAAAAACACCTTTACAGTTCTTTTAACTATTCATTAAAGTGAAACAGAGCATGTACACATGAGAGTGGCAGTGTCATTTATTATGAACAAAATGAAATCAACAAATTATGCGTCAGAACATTTGAAATCAACATGCTGTCCTTCGGTGCTCCTCACCAACCCGGTGCTTCCGCCTTAAACCTTTGAACCACTTACTATCTCACCATCAGATAAAAGAAACTGTTGTCTGTCATCATCTAAGATAAACACAAATAACATTTAAAGTTCAAACTTAATTCAAGATGCAAACAGATAACTCGCAATAAATGAGATCCATACAAAAGCTACTATAGAAAAGAGAGCAGACCAGTTGTTTTTAGGACATTCTTTAGTTATGTAACAGTGCATCTGAAAAGGGCATTTTATTCTATTTTTGGAAAAACATCATACTGTACATGTTTATTAATTACACTGAAGCATAATGAAAGAAAACTGTTACATAAAACTATATTAGAGTCCGTACTACTCATATATACTGGAGGTTTCCAGGTGTGTTTTCAAATGCTTTGCAACATACATTTCACTCAGCCACAAACAGGACCACTCTCCGTCTGGATTTCACATGTGAAACAAAAACAAGCGTTTGTTTGGTGTGTAAGTCTTTTTTTTTTCTTCAGCAAGATACACAAAGCATCACTCATGTACAAAATGCAAATGACGGGAGACAAATACAAAAACATCTGCCATGAACAAACCTGCAGACAGCAGACACTAGCACCATCAGACCAAGATACTCAAATGGGTGATTTTTACAGTAAGATATTTTACTAAAAGCATGACCAAACCTCTTACAAACAGCTAGACGAGATATCTAGGATTAAAACAAAAAAAGAGGCCCAGTGACCACCTACATCCCTGGAGAGTGGATTTCATACTCTGGCAATGTCACTGTCGAAACATACAGGAAGCCTTGTGTTAGTGGATTAACATTTCTTGAGGTTGTGACTCCGCCGCTTGCAGATCTTGTTCCCCACTTTTGTCTTGTCCCATCGGTGTTGGATCTGTGGTTTGGTCCTCGGCGGAGAGCTTAGAAGATGGTGCTCCAGCGTTTAGGGGGTGGACGGGACTTGGTATCTCCCTGGAGAGAAGAAGAAGAAGGAGGATGATGACGAGGAGGTTGAGAAAAAAAACATTTCTATTCCTAGAGATGGCATCTATAAGAGCGATCTGGAGTGATGTAGTTTCAGTGCTGAAAGTGATTGTCAAATACTTCACATTAATTGGGATTCAGTAAGATTATCCACACTTACCCTCAGAAACTTTGAGGCAGAGGGCATTTGCAGAGAAATAATCAAAGATTATATGCATGAATTTTAATACTTTAGTTCACATGTTGTGACACTCTAAAAATGAAAATGTTGCCCTTAAAGGAAAACATTGGTAATCTTAACCTGGACCCTATTTTCCCAAGTTTTGTGTCTAAGTGACTAATGGAGACAACAAAAAGGGCTAAAAGTGCTCATTCCTGCCACTAACAGATTGTTCCTAGACGTGTCTGACAACATTATGGAAAATCATTTAGATAAGAGTAAGATACACTTTCTCAAGTCCAACACAACAAACTCCTCTCGCTACCCGCTACCACCGTTGTTTTTCCTGTAACACGTCGCCTCATATGAGATTTCAAAGCGAGACTTTTCCTTGAATGGGACTTGGTCACAATAACAACAGATCTGAGAAATGTATGGAAAAATGTTTTACTTCTCTGTTGGGTTCTTTCCATAAATTGTCTGACACTTCTAATAATAATCTGGGCCTGTCAGTCACCAAAAAAAATCACTTTCAGTGGATGTAAATTGACGGAGCTCAATAGCCCATAGGGATTACATTGCAGCTTTTTGTGCAGGTGCAACACTCTCAATACAGAACCAGTTTCAAAAATGATGTCTTCAGTTGTCACTTAGACACAAAACATACGTAAAAAGAGTCCAGGTTTAAAAAATACCTAAGTTTCCCTTGAAGCCTGTTAGATTATTACAATGAGAGGCTGCTGTGAACGTGTGTTGATGGATGAAGATGAGTGAAACTGAAATGAATCATACTGTATTGATTTCTTACTCACTGATCTCGGGTACGAGCATCACTGTTGCATTTGGGCAAACAGACAGGAAACAGTGTTTATGAAGCCTAGTTTACAGATAGAGAGAGGAAACGTTGAGTCAAACAAGGAGGCTAACGTGTCATAAAGCTCACCAGGTTGAAGATCCTGGAGAGTGTGCTTTGGTCTCTGCGTCTTCTGACCGGTGACTTTGTGCTCTCAGCACGTGGCGACGAGGCCTAGAAAAAGACGCTCTATAAGCACAGTTGGAGACCTGCTGCTCTGTCACCGTGTAACCTTTAACCAGACCTTTAATTGATTTTGCATTGATGGCCTTTCTCTTTTTACGAGATGAGACACGTTTTACCTCAGAGCATTAGCAATGTCCCACCACTTTAACAAAAACAACTGTTTGCAGATATTATAGAGGGCACAATCATTGCCCTCTATAAAAAAAACACATATCCACAAATATCAAGTCCTTCATAAATGAAGAACAGATGGCATAGTTCCTTATCAATGCTCAAAGTTTTGCACTTGTGCACATATATATCTGTGTTTACCATTTATTCTCTTTAATTTCATTGGGATCGACCATTTGGTATTTGGATCTATATTTTCAGTGAGTTTTTATGCACTTTACTACGGGCTAAATTTCCCTTGCAGACAATTAAGGTCGACTAATGACAGGTTTTTGTACTTATATAACTTTAAAAATTATAAACAAGTTAATCGAATCAGTGTGTAGGATTTAGGGGGATTTAGCTTCTAGCGGTTAGGACTGCAGATTACAACTACCTAAAATGTCTCCTGGTAGAATTTAGTGTTCATTGTTCAAGAGGTTTTTACCGTGCGGCCAAATAATCTACGGAGGTTTCTTCCTCTCTCGAACCAAACAGATCAGGTGATTTAACCCAGTAAAAATACAGAATAACACAGCATGTTGCCGATGGGCTGCTAATAAGCAAAAACACAAGTGGCCCTATCTAGAGCCAGGGTGAACACCGAGGATGAGGACCTGCTCCCTATGTAGATATAAACGGCTTATTCTAACACTGTGTCCTTACAGCAAGTGAGCATCTGCCTAGCACGCCATATCGCGTTACACTGGATGCTCTCTGTCCACATGGAATTAGTTAGATATGGATCTCTATTACGTCACATAAACAAACCACACACCTATCAGCTGGGTGCACAGAGATGTCAGTCTGGAGATGGAACCACCACTTACCAGACATATTACGCTCCCTCGAACCACCTGCCACCTTATTTAGGTTTTTGTGATGAAATGACAAGGTATCACATAAACAAATCCTCATTGCAACCCTGTGAAAGCCGTTCCTCGTGCATTGCAGCGCAAAAGGAATTAACAGAAAAAACGATTCTTATTCCCAGGTGATTATACACTAAAGAAAGCATACCTATTATATCCCCCTAAATCCTACACAATGGACCTTTAAAGGACATAAAATAGTTTCAGTATTTTCGCTGGTAAGCTGAGGGGAAACAAAAAAACTGCAGATATGTGTTTTCTCTGTTATTGTGAGAGAATAACATGTCAGAGATGCAGGGAAAAACATCATCATGTGACAAGACCAGATAATAGCAACCTTCAGGGGAAAGAAGATGGATGACAATGACATGGTAAGGTCAATGTTGAACGGACAGACACAGAAGACATGAGTGAATCATCACCATCAAATGACAGAAAGATATTACGGCTGTCCAGGGACATCTGACAGATGAAGAGACACAAAGATGGTGGGAAGCCAAAACAGATGGATCGGAGAGTCATCTCTGGCACTAAGGGGACGGAGGTGTTACAGAGCACTAGAGGTGTGGAAGAGGAGGAGGAGGAGAAGGGTGATTCAGGCCAAGAGGTCCTAAGAGAAAATGTTTACCGGTTGTGGTTCATAAATAGTTGAGCAGTTTCAAAGTCATCCAGAAGCAGCGAGTCGCTCTGGATTGAAGCAAAGAAGAACTTATTGAAATGTCATAAATTTACCAATGAGCCACTGCTTTGAATAAATCAGTCTTTTAAACTGATCAGCCAGTGAATTAAAATGATTTCCTGTGGCACCCTTTAGGAGTGAGCTTTGCCTTTCAGCTACTGTATGTAGATGCTTGTCAATCAGCTTTGCTTTTGAATATGTCTTGATTCCACATGTACAGATATAAAAGATATTTCTCTTCAAGGAGGAAAGCAGTGAAACACACACAGCGAGAAAGAGAAAGGACCAGCGTGGAGGTTAGGTAACAGGTGTGCTGCAGACAAAAGACACATTGCAAGGAACTCTCTACGGACTGATTTAAATGGGGTCATTGCGCGCGCGCACACACACACACACACACACAGAGACAGGTGCAGCCAGCAGTTTGGCTTTTGGTTGATTTGAGAAGGGAAGACTGTGTGACATACCAAGCCCAAGACGTCTCTCCACTGGCCATGAAAAAGAAACAGATGGTAACATGATGAGATAATGAGATATAGTGAGTACAGTGGAACCTGCGTCCGCCTCAACACATTGGAGAATCCTCCATTTACAGATATTACATGGCAAGATTTACTGTGATGTGGTGGGAAACTTCTACTGGTGACAGGTAAATACTTCATGCAGCTGATTTGCTCTGTAGAGTCAATCAGTGGTCCCCAACATTTTTGGTTTGATCGAGAGTGATTTACCCCCTTTTTTGGTGACCAGAAAAGGTGAATCCAAATTATGTTTAACAAGAGAAAGAAAATATTTGTAATTGTAAATGTATGTATAGAACATTGTTTTGGGGTCTTTTCTCTTCCCACTAATCATCTCGTGACCCCTCAGATTTATCTTGTGACCCATAAGAGGGGTCTCTATCCACAAGTTGAGAACCACTCATGTAACACATGCATTTACATCATAAAGTTTTATATCAGCCTTTGGTCAGTCACATAGAACACATGACAATAACATTAAAATCATTACAATACACAAATGTTATCCTTTTATCTAGCCTGGTCAGATGATGCAACAAGCACAGGGCTTTGACCCAGCAGACTGGTGTTCATATCCGTGTGAAAATAAAAGTCAACAATGAGTAATTTTGTCACAGCAGTCGGAAATTATGTTAGTCGACCCACAGGATTAACATCAATCACAATCTTTTCTAAACCCTGACCAAGTAGTTTTGTTGCCTAAACCTAACCTAACCTCTTAGTAGTCACGTGAGTCGACCCACGTGACTGACCGCCAACCTCTTGCATACAATACAAAAGGCTGCCCTTGGTGTCATTATAATGACGCCAGGGGCTTCTGCCCAAACGTCAAAACATGATAGGTAGGGATGACATCACGTAGGTCAATTTTAAATACCTCCGTCTACATCTTGCAGCCACTATGTGTAGAATTTTTAGCCATGCTAGCTGTGTGAATTATCTTCACAACTTTAGGATGGATTGCAATGAAATTTGGTGCAGATATTCATGGTCACCAGAGGATGAACCCTACTGACTTTGTTGATTTCCTGACTTTTAATCGAGTTTCACCAACCGGAAAGTGTTCAATTATTAAGTGAAAAGTCACCACATTTACAAGAAGGATTATCATTACAGTTGGTACATTTATGTCCCCTAGAGGAACCTTCATCCTGTAAATCTTAAAACTAGCTTTCCTCTAGTGCCATCATCAGTAAAAACTTTAATTTGTCCAAAACTTTGGTTTATTATAAAGAAATAAACAAAGTATGCACACCTAATTACAGTAACATTGACTTACATGTCACATACTCACATTTTCTGCTCTTAAATGGATACCGTTATTGCTGATTTTTTTGTTGTTGCAATCAAACATAATGTCATCACTTGTATAATTGTATGTATTATTCTCTATCTTTCTGTAATTCTGAGTTCTGATAACTTTATGATGTCATTAGGTGGAGGCTTCAAAAAAGCCCTCTGGGTCTTTTGCCTCTCCCTGCATTGTATTTCATTATTCATTTTTCTTGTCTTTTTGTGTTTTAATTGTGCAAAAAACTAAACTAAACTAAACTAAATACAAGCCAAACTAATGACATTCGAATCAATCTTGTGTTAAATACCTACACTAGTGTTAGCGCTAGCATGCTAACATTTATTTGAAATAAAAACTAAGATGCATTAAACCTGCTAAACTCTGCAGCACATACTCTACATGTGTGCTACTGTTTAACATACTTTTGTGTAAATAAAAAACACTATGCGTCTTTTTTACAGGCACTGAGCTGCAATAACCACGTCACTTCCTGAGAGCTGCCTTGCAGGTTGGAGATGCGTAACCATGGTAACCCATCCCGACTTAGGGCCTATGGCGATTTAAAAATAATTTAAAAATATTACACCTGGAAAAGTGAAATCATTATCACTTAAACTGACATTACAGAGCTGTCTGAGTTGCTGTCTATTATAAATGTTGTCCTCTAGTGCACTGCATTGTGGGATATTTACACAGGCATAGTGTTCAGTGTTTAGATACTGTAATATTTCACTGGAAATTGTATGTAATTCACATACTATTGGTAAGATTTTGGACATACTAAAAAATCTCACATACTGTTTTAGCTTAGTTAATATAGGTTAATATGGAATTTAAATGATTTTTATTGCATTAAGTTTTTCTTGTAAAACAATGTGACAATGCTGGTGAGTACTACTGCAGTTTATCAGTTGTCTAAAGTGTCTTCAGGTCAGATCCACTGAGGGAAGTTACAAAATCCCACACATAATTGTTCAAAGGTATCAAATAAATACTAAGTGGATATTAAATAAATAGCTTAAAACAAAATGCCTTCGAAAAGAAAAAAGATGCAGCTGTTGCATTTGACACTGACGAATATGATGGCGAACAGGGAAATCTAAAAAGTGATCAGAAGTCAATGATTAATGCATCGCTGCATCTTCACTCTGCAGATACACCTCTGGAATAATCGACAAAACAGATGAAATAAATAAGACTCACCCTGGATTTAGGACGAGGAGAAGAAACCTGAGAGACACCAAGCAACAAAAAAAGAATGACTGACTGCAAACAGGACAACAAACACTGTTTTCGACTAAACAAATGGTTGAGCTGCTGATAAAAAAATTTCCCCCAATTCCTGTCTTTAATTCAGTATGTAAATGAAGGAGTCACGCAGCTTTGTAATCAGAGGAGGCTGAGAAACAGTTTGAAACGCTGCCACACTATTGATGCCAGGAGTCAGAGCCAAAGTAAATCAAAAGACATTTAAACACTCACACAGGAAATTGGTTTGTTTTGTGCTCTGGCTTATGCAACTCACGGCAGCCTTAGAATAACACATAAGACTCTGTTGAGCTTATAAACTCAGGATGTTAGCAAACATGACTTGATGAACATGGTTATTGGTATGTAAAGCATGCATATATGATCTATGATATGATGTATGAAACTTACAAAGCTCCTGAAGAAATGCACCACAGCATTTTCATTGGTCCGGCGGCGAGCCGAGGATTGCTGGGGTGAGGAGGCCAGGTGACCTCGGAACGACCCCTGTGAGGAGCAACAGAGGTCATGTAACTGCACGTGTTTACATAGTGATGTTACCACAAGATTGAGTGATGTCACTGTCAAATCAAATCAAATGGCATCAGGTTCTTAGATCTTAAAGTCTTTTAATACAGTAAGTGCAATAAAATCATGAGTAGTTTGGCATGAGCTCGAGGAGACATCAGATGTAAAAATCAGTCCAGCTGCACCATCCCTCCTAATGTTATAATTACAGTTATTATAGTAGTTTCAAAGCCCTGCTGGGTGTCAAGTCCCACAATGTACAGGAAAGGACTATAATCATGTTCTACATTTGGGAAATGTGCAAATGGATATCAATTACGGGCAATTAAAATACTGAAAGGAAATAGCATGAATGATATACAGTAAGAGAGTGAAGGATGGAGTAGTCGACTACAGTGTACCATCAGATGCAGCTGGCTGACACACTGTTGATAACACAACCTCCAGAACATATCTGAGCATCTCTGAGCAGTCTGACAAAAACACTCCAAAAAAATAATGTCTCTTTATCCTAATTAATGTGTATTTTCTGTCACTTGTTTCTATGTAAATACAGAAACTTAGAAGAAACCTTTGACAATCAGCCTACAGATTATAGTTTTCTTAGGGCACTATAACACAAACTGTATAAAAAGCAGACACTACATCAAGTGGGCCACTTCAAAAAATGACTGAACCCAAATGAAAGGAGGTCACTCTTCAGTTCCTTCTTCAGAGTCTGAAGAAGGAACTGAAGAGTGACTCTGAAGAAGACGCAGTAGCGTCGAAACGTCAGCCTGTTTGCACCTTATTAAAAGCTCTGCAATTTTATTGAGTGCTCCAGCCTCCTTTCATTTGGGTTCAGTCATTTTTCGAAGTGGCCCACTTGATGTAGTGTCTACTATTTTGTCCTGTGCTGTGAGCACCCATCCAGTTTTTTGTTGTTTTTTTTGGCTGAAGCGCAAGAGTGCCTTTCTTACATATAAAAGCCTGTAACACATGAGGGACAATATCTGAGCACAAACAATAGCAATGCATAAAAACCCACCAAATCTGCAAACCTTGAATTTCAGATAAATGGGTCGTATGAGAGCAGCTCCGACTCCTGAGGTCTCGTCCCATCACACAGTGTTCAGTCTTAAACCTGCAGGAGGTTTTGTCTCTCTGCAGCTCAGGACAAAGCTAACATTACAAACTAAATTTAACCTGCACGGTGGTGGCAGTGCATCTACTGTAGCTTTTTCTTAAGTTATGTGGGCAGATACATTATTTACTTAACCTCATGTGCCGTGTAAGTTTATGGCCACTTTGGAGGAGTCAAAATGACAGCAGAGTCCAGAGTTGATAGGAAGTGAGACTGAAAGAAGTAAAACTGGCTCTATTATGCACTCTGCAGCTTTTCTACTGTTAAAAACTGTTGTTTTAAAACTTCCCAGATTGATTAAAAATAGGGATATTGAAAACATTAGTAGTTCTTAGTAACCAAATATTCAACAAACTGTTGTAAATAACTGCAGTTAAGAAAATTAACAAGGTAAAGCTTTAAGAAACATTTTTCTGGTTAATAGCAATAAAATAATGGTATATTATGGTAATTTTGCAACAATTAATGTAAACAACTGCAGCTACTAAAAGGACGGTCCAAATAACTGGGCGGCAGTAGCTCAGTCCATAGGGACTTGGTTTGGGAACCGGAGGGGTGCCTGTTCAAATCCCCGTCCGGACCAACTATGGACCTGCACTCTGCACTGCCGAGGTGCCCTTGAGCAAGGCACCAACCCCCCCCAACTGCCTGGGGTGCCTGACCAAGGCAGCCCCCTCACTCTGACATCTCTCCACTTTGTGCAACTATAGGTCCTGTCTGTGCATGTGTGCGTCTTTTGGAACTGTGTGTTAATGACAAGAAGAGTGAAAAAAATGAATTTGTTTGGGATTAATGAAATATAGAAAATTAAAAAAAACAACAACTACATTTTAATGATTTTAAGATTTTGTTGGGTTTTTTTTAAATCAAGCTTTTGAAAGATGAAGATAAAACTTGAGGAAAAGCTAATTTGTCAAAAAGAAATAAATCTTGAGAAAAAAAGTTGTAACCAAACTCAGAAATGTATATTTCTTGTAACTTCTCCTGTAGTGAGTTACTGTAACTGAGAGTGTATAAAGTCCAGTTCAATTTAGATTTAGATTTTTCTTAAAAAAAAAAAAGTCTGCTCAAAGCTCGAGACAAATTGGAGATTAGAGATATGCCATCCACTGAAAACCGTGCATCTCCATTTTTTGGGATGTAAATGCGGTGAGTAAATTCTCCATTTTAAACTTTACTAAAACTTTTACAAACCCAGTGAATAATTTAAAAAAAATCATTGTCGCAAAGCTCTAAATGAGGCTGTTTTTCCACCTCACAGGACAGCAACAAAATAATCCTTAAAAACAAGTAATATAAGGAGGAGCTGAAATTTCATAGTCTTGGTTTTAGCCCCATTGACTAACAGATGTTTCTAAGTTCAACAAAGATGTAATAACAAGTTTTTGTTTTTTTTACATTAAGTTAAAGTTTTAAGAGGCACTGGGAGCCATGAAGTTCAACTGGGAACAAAAAAAAACCTCTGAACTGTCCCTTTACTTGCAGATACATGGATGCTCACCTTGCTCCTTTTCTTTTTGTCTCCCCCAAAGAACTTGGTAATCTGATCCATGAGACCAGGGGTCTTCTTTTTCCTCCCGAGTCCGAAGGTGCTCTGCCCTGAGGTGCTCGCCGTAGCCATGCTAGTAGTTGCTGAGGTTGGGTGGGGTTGACCTCTGTCTATCTACTCAGTAGTCCTCTTCCAAGCCAGTCCACAGCCCACAGTGCCAACACCCAGCTCTGCTGCTCCTTCAGGGTGGTTTCTGACGTGCAGGGGCAGTCTTTGAAGGTGTCATCCCCTCGGTCCCAGGGCACCATGGGACATGAGGAGGGTCAGGTGGGGTGGGGATGGGGAGGGCATGCAGTGGCAGTGAGGTCCATGGCTCTGGCTCGGCTCCAGGCATTCTTTGGAGCTTCAGTGGCTGTGTCAGTCACTGCCGCCCTCCGCATGGGCCCGGGCCATTGTTCCTCTCCCCATCTGCTTCACCCCGGCCGCAGGGACAACAAGGGTGATCTCTGAGTCTGCACTCACACCCTGATGCAAAGCAGCCCGCTGCACTGTGAAGCCATTGTTAAAATCGGCCTCATATATCCTCTCAATGGATGGTGTTTAAATTGGATGTACAGTCACCCAGATTAACATATGGAGGAGCCCAGAAGACAAGGAAAAGCTTGTCGTGTGAAAACCTGTGAACAAGAGCCAAGTATCTGTGTCTGCACAGTAATAAAATAAAGTTGTGGTGACTTTGCACGTTTGGATGTTCTCCATTAGTATGCTGAAACCAATGAATCTGTACAGCTCCAACTGTTACTGCAACTTTATGACTAGTGAAGCTTCAAAAGTTTGATTTTAGACTTGAAAATGTAACCAATCTTTATGTTTTACTGTGATGTAATGACCATTAAAGGTCAAAATAATGTACTAATCCCAAACCCAAAATGAGTTTAGTTACAGTTGGGGAAAAAAAACATGTTTTGGTGTGTTTGGTGAAACTGTTGTGGCTGGAAATGGCACTGATGTCTTGCTAAAAAAACAACCAGTTTTGTCTCCAACAGTGGTCTGCAGCTTTGCAACCATCACACCTTTTTTTTTTTTTACATCATCCACCACCCCAACAACCTCCTGATGACAAAGTCAGCTATACATCACATTACAAACATTGATTTGATACATATAAAATGTACAGATGTATCCTTGATTTGCAGACACAAGGCCAACATTTTCTTCTGGTGACTTGAATTGAAGATTGTTTTGTAAACCATTGTTCATAGGTCAAGCCATTTTCTGTCACTGTCAGTCTTATTTGCATATTATCTGATATAAAAATATCCTTGAATGTTTGGCTGTGTAACTTTAGATTTCATTTGCCTCTGTAGCTCATTTCAACTCTACAAGAAGTCGTGGATGTGTTGTTTCACCCGCAGTGGCTGCAGCAGCCAGCGAACAAAGCGACATCTGTTGCAGGGTAAGTTGTGTTAGAAAACACCCATGCAGCATCAGAATATTAAAATTTTAGAACAGATGACTTGTTGTTGTAGCTGCTTCTTATTTCAAGTCAGAAAGTAACTTTTAGAGTTAAAAAAGAACAAGTGAAAATGTATTTCACAAATAGGTTTTTATCATTTTTACCTGTTGCTTTTATGATGTCCAGATGAGCATTACAACAAGAGGAAATCTATATTATGACAAACTGAATTAAACTGATTTTAGTTTTGACTCTGCATTTGAGTGAAAGCAGAACAGTCAGATGTATATTGGACTAAAATAACACAGTCACCAGAAGAAAATATTAGCATTGTACTTTTCTTCCAACCATGATTATGTTACATTTGTATACATTTGATATGTCTCATACACCATCAGTACCATGACAAGCAGTTATCTCTGTGTTTCCTGCAGCTTTTGGCCACAAAACTTGGGTGTTTTTAGTGACCTATCAAAAAGCGATTGTTTTTAAGACATCGCTACTTTTACATCCAGTATAGTGACATGACAAGTGGTTGTTTGTTTTTGAGACACTAACAGCTTCTCCAGCCATGACTGTTCTACAAAAACTGTTTTTTAAAGGCCCAAACATCATGTCCTACCCATGCTTTTTGTGCCTAAACCTAACCAGACATTAACCAAAGCGTTGTTGAAATGTAACGAAACATACATTTCCATGTATCCGCTACAAAATAATGTACAAATGTAACGTTTGCAGAAACGTACAGTGTCAACATTTTTGTCTAGTGATGGGGTTGAATAAAAACCCGAAAATATGTAAATCCCCAAAATACTTATCTATATGAATACATTTGAAATAATGTCTATATAAAACAGGATATTTTTCTCACTAAGAAAACAGAAAGGATGAGACAGTAAAAGAGAGTCAGGTGAGATTATTCTCGGTGGATTTGATTCCAGGCCAACAGAGTGTTTCCTCAGATGCGGTGTATGAACAGCCATATGATGTGAGACATATAATGAAAAATACTTGACCTGTTTTCCATTTATGGACTCTCACAGTGGTACAGCGTGTGCTAAACCTCGAAATGAGATGATGAGAAAATAGAAAATACCCTCTGAGTAGTTTCTCCACTGTCATGCTGTGGTATCACTAAGCTTCATTACGGGATAATGCTGGTAGAGTCTAATCATGTTTCTCTCTTTCCCAGTCCTCCTGCTGATGCCTGCACACAGTCAGTGGAGCTGAACACATCAGCACCTATTTCTCCTCCTTCAGATGAAACCATGCTGTTGATTTCCCTATTATCTATCAGTTTATCATGCCCGAGCTAAGTGTTTTCATATTATTATCTTATATTATGTGACAACCAACAGCAGGGGGGAATGAAAATCCCAGAAGTCTCTGAATCTGAACAAAACACATAATGTCACATCCATATCACCCACAAGCATTTTTGTTATTTATTAAACAGAACATAGCTGCTCATTTCAAGTTTGTCACTAACTACTAAATCTAGTAAAGCAAACCATTTAAATAGAGCAGTGGATTTCAAATGGTGTGCTGAAGGGTTTTGTGATAACCTGATAATAAGCTATAAATAAATCTTTAATTGACTGTATTAGTATGTTGTGCACACCCATTTCCCAATAAAGAGGCAAACTCTAGCTAAAAAATGTAATTCAGTTTAATGTAAATTAAAAAACCTTCGGGAAACCTATTTGTCGCTTTTTGTGCAACGTCATATAAGTGTGAGACACATCACATTATCTTACATTAATTCCTGTTTAAATGCATGTGTTATTGGTGCTTTGAAATGATTTTAAAAAGTTATCTAGTAGATGCCTAAGCTAACAGAGTGCAAATTTAGGGGGCCAGTATATTATTGAGGGCCGCACAAGTTCAGGACATAAGATGTATAATTCAAATTATATCTGGCATGCTTTGCAAAATGGCCAGAATGATTACTTTCACCAAGGAGCTCTGCACAAACTCTCCATCACCGAACTGCTTACCACGCTTAGCAATTTCATGAGCTACCACAAGGCTTGCCTGTATTAGACCTTCAAAACTTTTCACAAGATCTGTGAGGAGTGGCTGTTGGGTAGATAAGTCTCGTTAAAGCTGTTCAACCGTATGTTTGTACTCTTCACCTGTGAACTTGTAGGATTTCTGTGATTGGTCTCATAATGGCGTTAAATATTAAAATCATTGAGCACCCTGTTAAACTTTTGCAGATAACTTTATCTGTCCCCTGAGGTTCAATAAAGTGGTGGCTTTTCAGTCTCATCTCCATATTGCACTGCTTAAATTGCTTAATTTAGCTAACAGCACTAACATCGATGACAGAATGAAGCTTCCCTGACACCCACAAGGTGCCTCTAAGCAACTAGTAGCTGTCAACAAGTTGTCCTGCATTACCTGACAGTTGCTTGTTCGGGTGGCGCAGTTTGACGCAGTTGTGTATAAATTAAGCACATGGAACTGAAAGTATTGAAATGTCCTGGGGATGATTAAAATATAATTTATATATAATATATAATATAATTTGCTCCTAAGCATCTATGCTGTAGTGCCACTACCATAGATTTTTGGTTAGATTGCCATGAAATCCAGTGCAGACATTCATGTTCCCCTCTGGATGAGCTGCATAACTTTGATGATCCTGTGACTTCAAGCTTCATCATCAGCTTTATCATCAGGTCAAATGTTTAATTTGTGGCCAAATACCTGCAAAACTGTCTTTCCTGTCAGCCTGAGCTGTACTCTG
This sequence comes from Epinephelus awoara, assembly GCA_035609425.1. Lineage (NCBI taxonomy): Eukaryota > Metazoa > Chordata > Actinopteri > Perciformes > Serranidae > Epinephelus > Epinephelus awoara. The sequence goes on along the minus strand of CM069310.1, from coordinate 25,964,640 downwards.
CTCAGTGCCAATCAGCAAATGTAAGAATGCTGGCACACTAAAATCAGGCAGAGAACATCATTAACATTATGCCTGCATAACATCTGCACCTGTCTCGTGCCTTAAAGGATAACTTCAGTATTTTTCAACCTGGGCCCTATTTCCCCATGTGTATGTGTGCGTATGATTCAGAGGTACAACTTGTTTTAAAATTGGTTCAGTATTGAGGGAAGCGGATGCAACGGATGAAACAAGCTGAAACAGGGCAAATACGTCCCGTATAAGTAAAAGGGGGAAATGATGGTGTGAAACAGCAGAGGCACTTTGTCAACCCGCTGAGTTAACGTTACTGTCATTAGCATCAAGCTAGCAAACAATGGCACATCCTCACGGTCGGACATAAAGTAATAACATTAACAAATAGCGGCGAGGCTTTTACTCACCACAACTGCAGAGGCTCCCAGCTTCATTTGAAACAAACTACATTATAGACGGTCCGTTATTTATTAATCCCTCTGTGTGTTTATGTATTTACTTTTTATCCGCTCCGTTGTCTTTGTAAAGTTAACATATTGCACCGTCATTTCAAACTCAACACTTGTTTTAAATTAAAAGCCCCTTATAACCTCAGCTGAGAGAATCCCTCCATTTTCTAAATAGGCTTTTATTCTGAAACATTTGTCAGAACTTCCTGACTGGACCATCGGACTAATGGGCTGTCGGACCAATGACATGTACCAGGCATAATGCAAGTCCTGAGTCTGAAATATGTCTGTCAGTGAGTCCTACTCCACCTATTTAGACTCCACCGTAGACAACGGCAGCATTTCTCCGACCACGTAGCGAGCCACAAGCTCCGTAGCTTCTTTCAGACTGATAGGTTTAACGTTATCTCTGTTATTAGAACCAAACGACAGCCGTTGCTGTTTCGGAGCTGAAGGACCAGCTTTCTAAAAGTAACGGAAGTAACTGGTGTCTTGTTTGAAAATGTACTTAAGTATTTGATTACTCAAACAGCAAACTAATGCGTTAGGTTACTCGTTACTGCAAAAAGTAATCAAAGTACTCTAACGCGTTATACCCAACTCTGCGGAGGAGCCTTGCAGAGCACAACTGAGAGTGGTGCTGGTTGTCCCGGAGTACAGTTGAGAGTTTTACTGCATCGATTGAAAACAATGGTTCGTGTTTGTGCTTATCCGCATTGCAAGAGCAGGATGTCGCGCATCGGGTCTGCAGTGCTCACTTCTCCCAAGATGACTACTGCCAACCGAAGAAGAGAAGACATCCAATCCCGAAACACCTCTTCCTCCTAAAACGGCTGTCCCACGAGTAGAAAGAGCTCCAGACACAATTGAGCAAAGCTCTCGCGTGATGACGTCACAGCCCAGAGGTAAGGGAAATGCTTGGTATGCTATTTACAGGGATAGCACTGGCGATCTGAACCGGTCATTAGTGTCAAGCTAGCAAACAGTGGTCAGTGGCGAAAAAAAAGCACTTTTCATGCGTAAACTTATACGGGACGCATTTGCCCCCGTTACCGTTTTAGCTCGTTTTGCGAGTTATACCTATGAAACATACCCACAAATACACACGGGGAAATAGGGGCCAGGTTGAAAAATACTGAAGTTATCCTTTAAGAGTCATTCCCTCCACCCCCATCCCCCCAAAAAGGAAATGAAAATGTCAACATATGACCAAAAAATGATTGTTCTATCATTTTGTTAATTTCAAGCAGAGTTTGACATAAAAAGATTTATTTTAAAAGCTTGTATTAAAACTATGTGAAGGTATGGGAGTAAATCTATTTATTTTTATGGCATGCTTTGCAGAATTGGTAAAGGAGAATTTAGTTACACTAAATAAATGTAATGGGTTTAAATTCAATACAACTGCGCCTTTAAATAACATTGCTCATGTATTTTTAGTTTGGTGAATCATTTGGACAAGATCTATGCAGCATCAGGTTAACCAACTGTTACTCTTTTCAATACAAACATTACAAAAGATTCATTTTTTGGCAACCACATGAGTCTCCAATACAGAGCATTCAGCAAATATTAGACCCAGTAATTCAGAGAAAATCTAAATCCTTGTAAAAGAGAAGAAATTCGAGGCCTTCACTTGAACTCATCGGCTGAGGAATCCTGAATATGAAAGTGGGTGAGACTTCTAAACATGAGCACCCATATCATTGAAGCGTATGGAGACAACATAGCTGCAACATAATTTCCTGTATAAACACAGTAAAATGGGGATAGACTCAGAGGGAGACATGTTTGTCCACTCTGCCTCACACACAGAGCTCCATCTGTTTGTCCTGCAGTACCGAGCCTCAGCGCAGCACCCACGGGCCTGACAGAGGTAGGGTGCAGGAATGCAGAGAGTGGGCTGACCACACTGCTTGTGCCCTCGTGTCCAGAAGAGTCTTGGATTTGTTCCTTGGGCCGGAAGGTCGAGGCTGAGCACAGGGGGAAACAATAGCGGCCATTGCAAGAGAGCTGTGGGACACAAACACGGGAGATATCCTTGAACTCCGGCAGGAATGTCGATCTAGACCAAAGACGCCCACTCAGAGAGGCAGCTGAATATCTATCTGCTACTGGAGAGAGAGGCAGAAAGAAAGCCATGCTCTGTTCCATCACATGTGCAGAAACTGAACATAAAGACAGTTTGGGCTTTTACAGTAATTTGTTCAAACATTTTAACAACTTCGGCAACCTTTCTGAGAGTACTGATGCAACCATCAGCCCGATCTTAGAATGAGTTTGATACTTCCATGTATTCATCTACAGAGAGCACTGAGGGTCACTTGAGTTAAAAGACTTTGTTTCCCTTTACATAAGAAGTCCTAAGGCATGATATGTGGCTGGTCCTGGTCTGTGGCTGAACGAACCCACATGCGCTTGGTGATTAAGGAAAAAACATCAAGTCACGGTGTCGCACCGACGTAGTGCATTTATTTTGAAAGACACTGTTTGCAAACTGTGCATTTCCTGTGAAAAGTGTATATTGAAAAGATACAATGTATGGACCAGGCTGAAGAATGTCAACAACCAAAGCACCCATGGCACCTTGCACATTGTATCTGGACATGGAAAGTCCATGACCTAACGTCGATATGTGACGAGGTCGGAGTAAGAAAATGATGAATAAACATGTTTACAGTCTGGTACATAAAATGTTTTTTTCCCCCTTAATGACAACTGTACAGGGGGTGCATTTTCATATAACTCACCCATTTACATTTTATCAGACTTAAACTTACCCATAATAAAGGATGAGTGACAGGCTGTCTGCAAGGCGTCGCTACAGTCTTTAAGTCAAATCCACCCCTCACTCCACACACCTCCACTCTCGCATCCAAATATGGTCACTTCCGGCTGCAAAAATCCAAGATGTTACCAGCCAAAATGCTGAACTCAAGGCTTCAAAACAATCAATGTCCTAAGCCATCTTGAGAGCATAAGAGATGGAATCCATCAGCTACCATCAGATGACCATTTAGGATTTCTTTAGTTTTTTTCTTATTTACAATCATATGCAGATATTGTTTTACTGAAATTATTGTTTGAATCTGTCTCAAGTTGCTATTTGAACTGTGGAGCTGCAGAAATATTGTCCATTGTCCCCAGAGGCTTTATTGTCGTCAGACGATAGCTGATGGGCTCCAAGGGTTCAGCCTACTATCACGTACTTGATGGAGTAGCATAAACCCGATACAAACATTCGTGTGCCCAGATGATGACTGAGCATTTGTGGTTTTCAGAGTCTAAACAAATATTGCATGGACGTTATTGAATTCGGTTCAGAAATGCATGTCCCTCTCAGGGTAAATTGTAATAATTTTGTCAATCCCACTTTTTATTAAGAATCATCATCAAAAAAACAAAACAAAAACAAATACCATTTCAAGCCATTTCTCATAATGTTGGTGCCAATTGTAGCATGCAAATGTGCACATGCTAACGTGTAAATTAAGATGGTGAACATGGTAAACCTTATACCTGCTTAACATCAGCATGCTAGCATTGTCATATGAGCATGTTAGCATGTACATTAGCATTTAGCTCAAAGTACCATAAACAATTCTTTCTTTAATTACATTTGATATTTACTTGTTAATAACTGTATTTATTTTCTTAATTTAACAGTTTTACATTTAACAGTTTTCACTCCATAACATTTCCTTTTACATTGTCTTAAAGGTATAAGACATGCAGGAATTGTCAGTTTCTGTTTTTCGCTGGACTACATACAAGAGGCCAGCTCCCTATAAACACCAAAGTGTGTGTGTGAGTGAGTGAGTGAGTGAGTGAGTGTCTGATTGAGTGAGTGATGAAATTACACCATTGGTTAGAATAAGTGATGACGTCAGAGCTGGTGTTTCTCCACTGGCCGTCGCCCTTTTGAAATAAATAGGCACTGACAGGCTGACAGTCCTGTATTACTGTACTCCCCATTGTCTGTAACCAGTTAGCATGATGGCATGGCTAGGTACTAACTAGCCATCTGCAATTCATTCAGACAGTCTTGTCACAGCATAGGAAAGCATATTGCTTTCATCACAACTTAATTCAGCTCATTTTCTGTAGCCAATGTACAAACAAAATGACAAGTCCTTTACATGCGGTGAAAATACATGCGGTGATCAGAGTCTCTGCAGATAAAAACAGCACACACACTCATAGGGGCCCTCATATGTGATGATTGACAAGGATTACTGTTACTGGAAATCCCGCATAGCTTATCTTTAAGGACCTTTAATGCTGGAACAATCTTTACATCCTGTACTGTCTGATAGGATCATATATGAGCCGAGCGGCCATCAGAAACAGTGCAGACATTTATCAAAGCGTTGAAATGTATCTACTTTTTCTTAAGCAAGAATAAATCAATCTGACACTGAAAGCCGCTGTTACACAACACCAGAGGTTGTTTTTTCTTTCACTTTTCTGTCACTAAGAAGAATATTTGTCTTATGAAAGCTTCAAAGCCTTGAAGTCTGCAGAAAATATCAGATGGAGGGCTATTACATAAGTTGGTTGTTGAAGTTTCCAATTGCTTTGTTCTACTTATATTTTTCAGATCCAGCAAAGTGCCTCTCAAGGTAAAACACTTAATTCATTCTCAAACTGTGTCTTGCTAAGTGGCTTTGAGAGTGAAAAGCCTTTGTGTTGTTGCATGCCGTCGTCACCCCGAATGACCTCTTCGTATTGCATCCATTCCCTGCAGCCTATAGATGACAACATAGCAATGATGCTAAGCAGCTGATGTCACCATTCAGTGGACACATGGGCAAAGAAAAGTCACTCCACTTCCTCCTTTTTTTTTTTTTACTTTTTTTTTTACAACATCTAATCCTGTCTTAATTTACATTCTGTGTTCTATAAATAAAGAACCAGTGCCTTTTAAAGCTGACAAAACCTCAATGCACTGCTGCTTTTGTGACGCATTTTGTGTCTTCATTGTCTCTGAAAATTGCCATTGTTTGAACTAATAGGATCAGCTGTAAGATGTGAATGGTTTCTTTTCCCACAGCGCGTCCTCACAGCGATTCTTTTGGCCAGTAAACAACTCAATGCAAATGTCTTGGTGGTCGAGAGCCAGCGATTCCATCAACATTTGGCAGGAGCTGCCGCACAGGGCTCGAGCATAATGCTATCATTTGTTTAGCATCTCAACAATATCATGCTCTCTTGTTTCAAACAGAGGCCCAGAGGATACTTCTGAGCCATGGCTGCTGTAAGTAAAGGATTGTTGTGAACAGGAGATTTTTTTTCTACCTCATCTTTAACTGTCAGAAACGAAGAGAAGTTTCACACTGATGGTCTTTAGTCATTTTGCTTTTCTTTAAGTCACTTTTTTCATTTCTATGTCTTTGCAGTCACCTTCGGAGGTTCACTAGTATCAGATACTGTATGTTCAAGAAAAGCATGACACACTAGGTATTTTGGGGTAATATGGGAATCTCAGTCCGTCATTTTGGGCAGTTAGCTGAAAATGATCTGTATTTTGAATCACATGGTCATAATGTAGCCTATTTCTAGTTTTCGGTCACTTTAATATTTGTCCAAAACATGCTTAAACTTAAGAAATATCTTTGTAACTGATCATCATTCTTAAAGTGAAAAAAATAAATAAATCTTTTTTTCCAAGTCTGATCTAAACTGTTTTTTCTCCTGTTTATGACTTAAAAGGAAGTGAAACAAACATTTTGCCAGGATCATCTTTTTTTAAAGTTCCTTAAATATTTTTTTTCATCTATGAGAAAAGGTGAAAAAAAAGTCTGGGCGGGAACATTTTTTTTCCTCATGGCTAAATATGTAGTTGAATCAAAGTTATTCTGCCTTTAGCATAAGCTATACTAGCTATATAAATTAGCGCAGTTAAAAAGAAAAGTATGACAATAATTTTACACAGCTTGCTGACACACACATGTACCTTGTGTTTAGAGTGCATGGAGAAATTAAAATTCACCACATGATCCCTACATGTAAATCCCATTCCCATTCAGAAGTTTTCAAATTCCGCTGCTTTGTTAGTGATTTTGGTGTCAGACACCTGATGCCAAATGCCACCTTTGGTGGCGGTGTGATATGCAGACGGATGATATCAGTTTATAATGTGGCTGAACGGCACTTGTCATGGCAGTATGATACACTGCTGGAAGTGGATGGATTGATCCAATAAACCCAGGACTTTCACCCGGATGTCTGCTGTTCACTTCCTGTAAAAATGTCCAGCCAAATGATAATGTTTTCTCTAAACCTACCCATGTGCTTTTGTTGGCATTGGTAGCAGTGTCTCTGAATAACAACAGCAGACACAGGAGAATACCTAGCACATAATATGTAGACGTAAAAGGCTACAGGCAAAGTTGTGATATGTGACGAATTGGAATGAGAACCTGTTGACGTGTCATATTTTGCTGCTTACTCAGCGTTACCAAAAATAATGTCTTGGGCAGCATTTGTGTTGTATCTTGACGCAGAAGGGGGTGTTGGTTAGGATGGGGTCAATGGTTACCTCCCCTTCCGACCCCCCTGAACAGACTTTGATGCTCTTTAAACTATGTCCGTTGCTCTGAGTGTCTAATAATGACATGGATGGGTTTACAATGGTAATGGTAATTATAGGAACGCCAGGGACACTGCCTTAGCTGCATTTTTGACACTCTGGGAGTGAGATCAGACTGGAAAACATGAATGCTTTCAAACCTGTTTAGAACATTGGGCATTGGTGCATATCAGCCTCTTGTGACCGAAATGTGTATCACAACAACTAACATTTAAAAAATGATCCTCATTCACCTGTTTTCACAGAGGTAAGAAAATTAAGGAACTGAAGATCATGGTGGCAAAACCTTTCTTTGTTCTGTTCTTAAGTCACAAACTTAGGACAGAAAACACGTTTGTCACATGCATGTACTCATTCTTCGGCATCACATCTCTGAAATAATATGCACGAGATTATATCACAGAAATTCACAGCGTTCCTTTGATTATCACACGACATGTGGCACTGGCAGGGATTCAAGTCATCCACGCTGCTTCATATGTATTAGATTCACAGATGTGCTCTCACACATACAGTGGGTAGGCCTACAAAGAATGGCCTGATATGCAGCACGTGCACCCACGGACAGCAGGTGCTGCAGGGTAACATCATGGATCAGAGGGACCTTCAGTAAATATCTGAGTCTTTATGGCCATGTCATATATGAAAATAATAAATATCTCTCAGTAGTGGAGGTGGACCACATGCTCGCAGTTCTTCAGGTTATGTAAAAGTGGAGGATTGTCTGATTCAGTTCATAAGAACCCAACATGTTGGTAGGCAACCAAGATCACATTATAAAACAAGATGCTTCACAAAAGTGGACCTATTGAAAATAATGAATGAAATATGTTGCAGCTTTCAGTAGTTTTCCAGCTGTATCTTTGTATCTTTGAATTATTCAAAACATCCATTAATGTCCTGTACAGGTTCATTTTGACATAGTCATGAGGCTGGCATGCTCTGAATCACAGTTCAGCCTTGTTGTTTTTGTAATAATACAGTTTGGGAAAACAACATTTCACAGGTTTCACTCACTGTGCTGTTGATAATTTCCAAGGTTCATGTAAAGTGTATATGGAGGTACGCGGCTAACACCTGTTGGTTAAATTCATTCTTACACAACAAACATCTGCAGCAGCCTGGCGTTACTCATTCTTTCTGAAGAGAGGAAGATATATTCTGTTGTAACCAGCATGCATCAGTGTTTACTGTAACAGAGGAGTGAAATCAGTAGCAGGCGACAGTGTAACACAAAATCCAGTGAAAGATTATTTCCAAATTAGAATAACTGTTGCTTCATATGCAAGCAGTATATGAATGCCTGCTGACATAATATAAAAACTGAAATAAAAACATTTGTGTTGGTATCTTAAGTTGACTTTTTTATCCATCCTTGGACCAAAAGGCAACAGTTAGGAACTGACAAAACCTCAGATTCTCCTCTCAAAGCCAAATCCTTAATTTGTTTTACCATATATATTACAATGACATTTATGTTCACAATTTAAAGCTGGGGTAGGCAGTTTTCTGCAAAAGCCAAAAAAACCTTGAAAAGAAATCCTTCTCCTGCAGCTCTCCCCTGTCTGTCCTAAGCCCCTCCCACTAGACAAGTACAGGCATATGGAAGCGCTCCATAGAGTAACCTGTATGAGTACTTGTGTTTCATTTCAATAATTCCAACTGTGATTGTGATCCCGATGCTGTAATATATCGGCAACTAGCCTATGTGAGAATTACTGTCCTGTTTTCTGTGCAAACCTGTGGGCCTGTAAAGCACTTTAAGATTGTATGATTGACCCCAGGAAGAATAGTCACTGCTGAGGCTGTGACTAATGGGGATCTTAAATAAAATAAATAAATAAAAGATGACAAACTGTCATCAAGGCTCTTGCTAATGTTAACTATATAAACATGACCTTGAAGCTGCATGAGTCTTTTGATCCTGTTAGCAAAAGGCTAAACGTTTAGCAACTGTATCTGTCCATCTGTGAAAAACATCACCAATATTCATATGTATTTCATTTCATTGTTGTTGTTTGTCTGTCTTCCTTTTTTGGGGGTTGCTTTGCAGTATAGGCAGTTTTCTGCCAAAGCTGGAATGGCAACTTCCTCTGCAGAATTCTGAACCTGCAACCTGTCTGCAGTTTATACTTTCCACCAGGACTTCTGATGAAATACACCGAGCTTGTCATTTTCTTTTCTATTGAGGAGCACTGTGAGTTATGAACTTATTTACTGCACCACCAGCCACATCTAGGAACATGCTGCTGCCTTCACAACTGTATAAATTTTTAAGCCGAAGGTATGTTTGACATTCAGAGCAAGCAACTTCAGATGCCATGTTTGAATGTACCATATTCCCAACACAAATCAATATTTCACTTCATTATACTTAATGAGCTGTCATGTTGCTTCGTGCAGGATGTTGCATGTACAGAATATGGAAGCAGGTACATGTGACAGTAAGCAACTTTACAGTAATCTGCATTTGCTACAGTTAGTGGAGCTCAGTGTGTGTGTGTGTGTGTGTGTGTGTGTGTGTGTGTGTGTGTGTGTGTGTAAGACATTGAGCACATGTTTATCTGCAGCAAATAAAGGTTAAAACAGAAATGTCCTCTTGGCTCCAGACACCATCTGATTACAGAGCTGTTTGTCTTTGCACAGTGTCACTTCCAGAAGATTAATCACATTGAGACGACTGAATGTGGAGGCAAACCTCCCTCGCTCCCTCTACTGCTGGTGTAAGGAACTGCCACGTACATGAACATGCAACAGGTGGACAAAATACCATAAACACCTGATGATTTAACCAGATTCAGCAGCCTGTAATCAACACTTGCTGCATTCCACCGTGGCCGTGTTAGAGAGGTGTTAGTGTGATTTAATCAACACCTCTGTGACTCACAGTGTAAACAGAAAAAAAATCAGCTTAATAAGCTTCACAAACACATACCTCTCTTGCTCTGTCATACAAGTACATGTCTTAGCTGAATTTGGCTTGACAGATTGTTCAGAGGTGGAACTTAAGTAAGTATATTTACTCAAGTACTACAGTACTGTATTTCAGTACAGTTTTGAAATACTTTTACTCGACTGAGTATTCTCATTTTATCCTACTTTCTACTACCACTCTACATTTCAGGGGGAAATATCGTACTTTTTACTGCTCTACATTTATCTCACAGCTTTAGTTACTGTAGTTATTTTGCAGATTAAGAGTTTACAAAGAAAACACATGACGAATTTATACAACATGATGCTGTGCTGTAGATCAAACTATGTAAAAAATAGTTCATATGGGCTTCTCCTCCACCAGTTATCAGCTAGATGGCACTCCGCTTGTGATGCACAAAGCCCTAAAAAATACTTTTGAAAAACTCAACAGCAATGTCTCTTTCCAGAAATCGTGACCTGGTTGCTCAAGATAATCCACAGACCTCGTTGTGAGCAGTTTTATGTGGGAACTATTCTCTTTCTACATAACTACACCAGCCAACCGTATCACTTTGCAGGACGAAGTGTCCACTGAGCTAACTAATGTTACAGCTCAGCCGACGGCACTATGTTAACATCTCACACCACCATGAGCATGAGCCTCTCGCCCATGAGTAGATGCACACTTCCTCCTGCGCAGTGATATGATTGGTGTAGTGAAGTGGAAAGAAAAACTGCTCACAACAAGGTCTATGAATGATCTCGATTTAAGGAAAGACACATTACTGCTGAGTTTTTTTAATGTATTTATTGATTGACTTATTTATTTATTTTTGGTGCTTTAAGCACCACAAGCCGAGTGCCTTCTAGTTCCATTATATTTGAGAGAAGGCAGACATCTCTACGGCTGATATCTCAAACACTCTGCAACTCATACCAAATCAATCTAGACTTATAAATAGTACTACAGGTAAGAGGAAAAATAGGTGTTTTCATTTTTAGGATGAACTGTCCCTTCAAGTAAAAGATATGTGTATTTCTTCTGTCACTGAGACTGTCATCCAGAATTCATATTCAAAATTTGAGGAAGAATTAAAAATCAAACTAGGCTTCTGTTTTCTCTAAACCTTACAACTATTCAATCTTTTTTTTTTTGTCTGTACTTGATGACAAACACATTCTGATTAAACAAATTTTGTACTCATCTTTTTCTCCTGACAATATGATCTTTGGCTCTCCAGATCTGTAAACCAAGATATCTGAGGGAATAACAGCCCTCTCGTGTTGACTGTAAAGAGAAAGACTTATCTTTGACAATACATCTGAGAAAAAAAAATGTATTCATCACATAAACCAAAATGTCAAAATGAATTGCCAAATTAAAATTACAGACAGACTTTTTCCAGACTAATATTTTGAAAATGGCCATTTAACTTAAGTCTTCGTTTTTTTACACACACAGACCCTGTAGTGACATTAACATCCACATCTGCATCTCCCAGGTTCATAAACAACCATCACTATCTGAAGACTTACTGTTTGTAAGTCTGATCAAAACAGAACAAACACTGGTCTGTCAATGTCAAATCACCCAAATGGCAATCTGTGGCTCCCAGCTCTTTAGCAGGAAAGGTGAGTCCATTTTAGATGATTGGGGTAAATGGATGTGCTGCTGCTGCTGTGGCCTCCTCTCATGGCTCGGTGTCATGGTAACAACAGGTCTGACTGGATCCCAGCTAAAGAACTAACCACCTGAGAGGAGAAGCAGCAGGGTCCAAAGCAGCTTATCTTCTTAAGACTTAACAAGGTTGGTGCAGAAGATCACAGCGGTGGGAGGGAGGCGATGTGGTTATACTTGTTTTGTTTTCATGCTATCACTGCGTATTAAAGCTGAGCAGAAATCAAGAGCCTCATGATCCTGCTCTTTAAAGCTGAATTAGTTTGCTTAACGGGGGGACTTAACCAAGAAGAATCCAAAACCAGAGAAAATTTTGGAAGAGGTGGGATGTTTAACAACAGCAAAACTATATCAAAACATCTTTTTACAAACTCTCACACAACTCATGCCGTATCTTCCCAGTCTCATTTATCCAGTTGTATACTAAGTACTTCCCAAACACATACATTTTTGCTAAGTTGTGCACCTGCGCTGTTTATCCAGAAGTGTATTTATATTTTATGGTTTTAGAGAAAATGCATGTTTGGGCAATCCTGTCTCCTAAAAGTTAAAGTTGTGTGTTACTAAACTGCTTTCTTAGCAACGTCATGGCAATGTAATTATCAACTGGATTATGTTCCGATATAACGTTTCTTTCAGGTAATGAGACTCTACATTCATGTACCACACAAGCATCACAAGGAAGGGGTTTGGGAGGACAGCAGGCAGACAAAGTGTAGGACTTTGTCACCAGAACAACAGAAGCACTTTGGTTAAGGTGAGATAAAGACTGTGGTTTCTGTTAAATGCTCATTAAAAGGTTAATTTAAAAAAAGGTCATGCTACGAGGAGATATTGTGTTGGAGGATTGCCTATTTTGTTGGAAAGCAACTGAAAAATGTGCCATAGTGAGCAACAAATTAGCCAATTAGCAACATTTTCTCATTGTGTTAATAGAAAACATATTTTGCTCAGTATTACATTTCCCGCAAAACACATTTACTGTTTTAAATTACTTGTATTTAAATGTAATTTCTAGGGGACAGAGCAGGTTTGGGAAATACTGAGCATTCAACAGGAAAATGAGACTTGGATTATATTGCACGAGTAGTGTGAGAGTTTATAAAAATGTTTTGATATAGTTTTGCTGTTGTGAAACATGGACCCCTATTACGCCAATTCCTTAACAGTTTTCTCTGTTTTTGGATTCTTCATTCACTGTGGAGGCATGCAAGAAAACTTTTCTTTCTTTCTGAATTTAATGTAAGGTGGAGTGAGTGTTTAATGGACAAATTATCATATGAGGGGTTGAACCATTCCTTTAAATGGCTTCTTTGTGCCTTTTCTCTGTATGACTCACTCTGTCAATTACAAGCAGGTGTTTTCCTTAATTTGATTTGTGGATGTTCTTTTGTTTGTTCTCTTTGGGAAATCAAAAGTGTAAGAGAGTGGCTGCATAAACAGCTATCAGAAGGAGACAGGTCTCTACCACAGGATGTATCAAAGTAAAGAATTTAGACCAGCAATAGCAGACTTTAGCGGTGCATCATGGAGGGTTCTCCAACAATGGAGAGCCTGATTTTGGGTCCAAGCTACAATTGCATAGACTATGCCCATATTCATTCTGTTACCTGTTCTTTGTTGATTTACTGTTAAATTATGTCTTCTGTTGCATTATATTGCTGGACACATTAAAGGGGCAAAAACATTTATATTAAAATGCTTTATATTCGTCAGACATATTGATTTTGACCTTGCCGGGTATTCACAAGGGCAGCAACCATAAAAACAGATGGATGCACCTGTCTATGACTCATACGTACAATACACCAGAAAGGATAATATTCCCACAAATAAAACCAGTGTGTGTCTGAAAACCTTTTTATTCTTCCCCTCTTTAAGAGCACCAAAAAGAATCTAATTCTCAAATGGACAGATAAGCTGATGACAGACCAGCTGGTACTAAGTAATTCAGCACAAAGGACAGCGCCGAGAATGTCCCATGGGCTATATTTCTAAAAACCAGATATGACCTAATGTCAAGATTCTGCAGGAATAATTGATGTATTTCTTCCTTGGAAAATTGGATGCTGTCTTAAGACTTCAGTGTGCTTTTCTTCTCCCCCAGCAGAAAGATGGAAAACGTCTGGGTCGATGGAATAAAGAGTCGCCATGGAAACTTCAGGCCGCTTCAGGACATACCATGCAAGAACAATAAGCCTGTGATAAAGTGGCTGCTATTAATTTTCATTAAGTTCAAAAAAATCATCATCATCATCATCATCATCATCATCATCATCGTGCCTAGGTTCTGATAGCGCCTGTATTGAATCCACCTGATTAACACCAATAAATTAGAACGTGTAAACAGTAACAACTTCAAACCTCTGAGGACAAGTGGCCCATGAGATAACATAAGCCACTGTTCTCAGGTTACATAGCATGTGCATCATCTCTGTCGTCATTTCCAGATGGTTATCCCCTGACTGATCTCTCAGCACTGGTCTGGCTGAGATTCACGTGCTTGCATAATGAGAATACAGCTGTTTTCAGACCTGTTCAGAGCAGGTCAATAACATAGGCTGAAGGCTGAGGATGATCAGTGGATATTAAAAAAATGATAAAATATTTTCTAACTGAGTCTATGCATGTTTGTTTACTTATGGATAGTATTTGATTCTTAAGTGCAATTTTAGTAAGATTAAATAAGCTTTATTTGTAAATCTAGTTATAATAGAATATTTTATTTATATATAAATTTGGAAAAAATATTTCACAAATTAAATAAAAATGTCCCAAACCCAGGAAAATCCTTAAATATTTCAGGGGCAAATCTGCTTATCAAATTTTACACATCCATAAATTTGGGAGTATTCTAAGAGGCAGATTTTAGCCAGTGACTTTAGGGATGGCAACGTTGGTAGATGTTACAAATACCTCGGGGTCCCACAGACTAATGGGAACCATGAAGAGGCTGTAAGGAAGTCAGCCACAGCCAAATACCTACACAGTGTAAAGCAGGTCCTGAAAAGTCAGCTGAATGGAAAGAACAAGGTCTGAGCCATCAACACGCACACTCTGACAGTCATCAGATACCCAACTGATGTAATAAGCTGGCCAAAAGAGGAGATAGAGGCCACTGATATCAAGATAAGGATGTTTCTCACAGTGCATGGATTGTTTCATCCAAAGTCCAGCACCCTGACACTGTACACTAAGCGGAACGAGGGAGGCCGACCACTTGGGAATGTCAGAGCCACTGTCCAGGATGAAACAACCAAGATCCAGGAATGTATCGGGAAGATGGCCCCCAAAGATGAGCTGCTAAGTGAATACCTTAGGCAGCAGAAACCTGAGAATGCAGAAGAGGAGAATGAACCATCATGGAAGGACAACCCACTGCACACAATAGAAGAAGTGGTTGACATCAAGAAATCCTACCAGTGGCTGGAAAAGACTGGACTAAAAGACAGAGGCACTAATCGAAGCACTAATCATGGCAGCACAAGAACAGGCACTTAGTACAAGATCAGGGTGTAGGATGCAGGTAGGAACAGCGTACATGGAATGCCAAAACCAAGTAGCTGGCATAGTGTACAAGAACATCTGCACTGAGTATCGGCTGGAAGTCCCAAGGTCAGAAAGGAAGACCCCTCCTAAGGTGGTTGAGAATGACCAGGCAAAGATCCTGCGGGACTTCCAGATCCAGACGGACAAACTGGTGATGGTTAACCAACTGGACATCATTTTGACTGACAAACAACAGAAGAAGGCAGTGGTGATAGATGTAACAGTCCCGAGTGAGAGCAACATTAGGAAGAAAGAACACAAGAAGCTGGAAAAATAAGTAGGGCTGAAAGAAAAGCTAGAAAAGATGTGGGGAGTAATGGCAACAGTGGTGCCAGTGATAATCGGAGCACTCGGGGCTGTGACCCTTAAACTGGGAGAGTGCCTCCAGCAGTTTCCAGGTACAACATCTGTGGTCTATGTACAGAAGAGTGCAGTCGTGGGAACAGCTAAGGTACTGCACAGAACCCTCACACTCCCAGGCCTCTGGTAGAGGACCTGAGCTTGAGGAAGACACACCACCACCCCCACTGGGGTGAGACCTGGCTGATGAGGACACAAGAACCTCTTGGGAAAAGTTACAAGCGAGCTGTCATGGTATCTGTCTCAGAAAATGTCCAAATCCATTCATCATATTATACTACAGTGGACTCTGAAAAAGTTCATCATACAGTAATAAATTATGCATTGCCACACTTTTGAATTCTTACTTTTTCTTAGTGTAAGAAAATTATTTTTCAAAGTAATACCTAAATACATTAATTATTTGCTAAATATTAACCATATGTGAATATACGATACACCATGTTTGCCAACATTTCATCAATAATAAGATTGTAAAATCTACTGCATGTTGATGCCCTCACATACATCACATGGCAATATATTTTTCAGTATGCAACTCACCCGAATGTGGTCACCATTATTTATTTATTTATTTTTTTGTTATTATAGCTACTTTTATATTATGGGGGGGATGGATGTGGGGGGCACCAGGGGAAGATTGCCCAGGGCACCGAATGTGGTCGGTCCGGCACTGAGTATATGTCCATTTTTTTTTTTGCTTTAAAAAAAAAAAAAATATATATATATATATATATTATTTTCTGACTTGTTTTAATGAAGTAAGACTGGATGAACTGGCTTGTTACTTACGCAAACAGCATTTAAGAGTATTCCTTAGGTCATTGGAAACAGTGGGAAGGTATTGGTGGGATCTTCTGCGCGCAGTGTGGTGACGTTGGAAGGCAGGGAGCAGCCTTCAAATGCACAATCTCTATCCAACCTCTGTTCAAGAGAAACACCAACCTGAGCCACATGTGGAGGACATGCGTCTTTTATACCACCATGTAACTTTTGGAAAATAGAGTAAAAAGATGGAGCTACAGGTGGAAAACCAATGTCAGCCTTTCAACACCAACACTGTGAGGCTGCCAGCTAAACCTATCCTGGAGATGGGTGTAGATAACTTTATTTCTCTCCTGATATTTGGAATTATTTTCATCCTCGGTGTGCTTGGGAACACCATGGTGATCACGGTGCTGGCGCGCAGCAAACCGGGACAACCGAGGAGCACAACCAACATCTTCATCCTCAACCTGAGCGTGGCGGACCTGTCCTACCTCCTCTTCTGCGTCCCCTTCCAGTCCACCATCTACATGCTCCCCACATGGGTGCTGGGAGCGTTCATCTGCAAGTTCATTCATTATTTCTTCACTGTGTCCATGCTGGTCAGTATTTTCACCTTGTCCGCGATGTCCGTGGACCGCTACGTGGCCATCGTCCACGCCAGGAAATCCTCGTCGATCCGGGTGGGGAGGCACGCCATGCTCGGAGTGGTGCTCATCTGGATCCTGTCTCTGGTCATGGCAGCGCCCGTTGCGCACTACCAGAGCATCGTGGAGAGGGAGGACAACAACACCTTCTGCTGGGAGGTTTGGCCGGATCACCAGAGGAAAGTTTACGTGATGTGCACTTTTGTTTTCGGATACCTCCTGCCGCTCAGTTTGATCTCTGTCTGCTATGCCAAGGTGGGTGCGCATGGATCACGCGCGTAAATATACAGCGTTAATAGAAGATTTTCACGGTTTGGTATAAATACATAGCATTGCATATGCATTTCTATGTAACAACTGACTTTTCAACAACAGTGGTTTTGCATCGATAAATGACAAATTATCCGTCAAAGCAGCTGACATGAATCTGTGCTTAGCTGTGATGATGTGCAAAAGTGTCAAAATAACTCTGATAGCAGGTGCCACATTGATTTAATATGTTGCAGGAATAAATAGGTCTTCACAAAATGGAGCAAAAAGGCACAGCAGTCATTCACTCACACTTTTATTGTTGTAGGTTTTAAACCACCTGCGCAAAAAACTGAAGAATGTCTCCAAAAAATCAGAGCTCTCCAAAAGGAAGGTTGGTGATAATTCCTGTCTCTCTGTTCATCACGTTATAGAATAATGATGTAACTGAAGTAGAGCTGCAATAATGATGTATACTGTTGATTGATCTGTGTGTTATTTTGTTGATTAATGTTGTTTGTACTGTAAAATGTCAGAAAATAATGAAAACTGTGATCAGTGTTCCAAAGCCTAAGCAGACGTCCTCAAATCTCTTATTTTGTCCACAACCCAAACATATTCAGTTTTCTGTTATAAAGGAGGAAAGAAAACAGAAAATGAAGCTGTAAACAGACAATTTTGACTTCTTTTTCTTAATAAAAAAAAAGACTCAGACCGATTATTATCAAATTAGTTGGCAATCAATTTAGTAGCTGAAAACTATTCCATTAATCATTGCAGCTCTGAAATTAGCTGAAGATGTGGGAATAATGTGAAAATGTCCCGATTTCTCCTTTAACGACTGATTGGTTCATAATGGACCAGGTCTGTGGCATTGGAGAGGTAAGTTTGCACAATTCTCACTGAAAAAATGGCTGCACATTGTAGTCTTGCACAGAGCTGAATAGACTGATTGATCCTTAATTAGTTTGAGAAAAAATAGCCTATGACTCTTTTAATAATCTATTTTCAGTTATTTTTCAGGCAAAAATGCCAGAAGTTTGCTGATTCCAGCTTCTCGAATATGAAGATTTGCTGAAAGTAACTGAAATATCTTCAGGTTTTCGACATTTATTAGCCTACATCTGAAGATGTTAACTTTAGTGATGAGAAACTGGGTTGAGTGCTTTCATCCCTTTTTGACATTTCATAGACTAAACAATTAACTATATTAAATATGTTACTTACCAGCCCAGTAGCCAAAAAGAGAATGCTGATGTTGAATGTTTCTGCAAACCACAAGTACACTACATCTGCATGTTTCAGATGCATCACATCCACCTTTTAAAAAGTGACATAGTATTCAAGATGATGGAGGTGGAGGGGATGGTGGATGGCGCGTCAGGCACTTGCCAAGTTACAGACCATTGCTGGAGGCCAACAAACAGTGAAAACGGGTGTGATTTAGCGAGTCTGCTGTGTTTCCAGCAGCTTTTGAGACACCACTTGTGTGTTTTGGGATATTCTCACGAAATGCAGTGGTGTTTTCTTCTGCAGAGACGTCACTGTGTTTACTGCCGAGGTAGTGCCATGAAAAGCATTTGGTATTTTACCAAGACATATCTGTGTTGCCTGCCAGAATCGTGCCACAAACAGGGGTTATTTCTTACAAAGACATCACTGTTTTTTCAGCAGGGATTGTGCTTTTTTCTCTTTTCCAGCAGGGATTGTGCCCCCAAAACTGGGTATTTTAAGCCAAAACATGATCTTTTTCCTAAACATAAAAAAGTGGTATGGTACCTAACCCTAACCACATGTTAACCACAGCATTGCTGAAACATAAAGCTTCAACGTATCTGCTACATAATAATGTGCTAATGTGACGCAGCTGTGATTTGCAGAAACGGTGAGAAATGATTATGTGTGAAACGTTGGAAAAAATGCAATCAGTAGAAATGCATGTTTTGCCATCTTTTTAGGATCAACACTATAAAATAATAGTTATTTTACTTTTTACACATGATGTTACTCATTATTATCTGATGTTTTCTCATCCTTCACAGACTGCCCAGTTACAGTTATATTTGATCACATGTCATGATATCATCTCCACAGACAGCTCAGACCGTCCTGGTGGTGGTGGTGGTCTTCTGTCTGTCGTGGTTGCCTCACCACATCGTCCACCTGTGGGTGGAGTTTGGCTCTTTCCCCCTGAACCAGGCCTCCTTCGTCTTCAGGATGCTGGCTCACTGCTTGGCCTACAGCAACTCCTCTGTCAACCCCATCATCTACGCTTTCTTGTCGGAGAACTTCAGGAAGTCCTACAAGCAGGTTTTCTGGTGCAGGCTGCCCAGCAAGTGTCCTGTGAACGACACCAGGGAACTCCGCAGCAGGATGGAGATGGCACCGTCCACTAACATCAGTGTGGCTTATAAAGGTCATGAGTCTCAGATCAGTAAAATGCTTTGATGTTGCTGCTTTATTCTTGCTCTTTTTGTTCTGTATAGAGAGAGTGGATCTTTGAGGCTAATACATACATTGATCTGTTTAAGATTTAAAAAATACATTATGTATATTTCTTTTTTTAACATACTGTAAACAGCTGTGCTTAAAAGGAGCTTGGTAAAACTCATCAGCGTCACTGATTACTCATTTTTTATAAAAGATTTTAAACATTTTGTTAATAGGGTAGTCCAGATGTATTTATGGTTTAGTGTCAGGCCTGTTTCCTGCTCCAACAAACCACAAGAGGAGGAAAAACCTGGCAGCTGTGTGAGGTACAAAAAGTGCTACAAATTAGTAAGAAACAGTCCCTTAAGGATTTTGTAGGGCCTAAAATGTGTGATATCATGGCAGCTTTTCTAAAAAAAAATGCAATGCGTGTTTTGTTTTTTTTTGCATTGTGGTTGTGGAAGCAGGTCAAAATAGTTGCAATTGTTTGTATCCACCACAAAGTTACACCTGATGCAAAACAGTTTCCCCCTGCTTCTGTGCAGAACATCAGGGAATTGCCTTGCAGGAACCTTTTTGCTGTGAGGCGACAGTGCTAACCACCACACCACCGAAAATGTTGAACTTAACTTTAAGACTTTTACTTAATTAAAAAAAAGGAACTTCTCAGTGTCCCTCTAGTGGGCAAACTGTACCGAAACTTCATTCCCATAAGCAGACAAAAAGATATCGATGGGAATTTCAAACATTATGTTCAATGCCAACATTTATAAAATCATTGCTTTCTACAATATGGTATATACCATATGGTTAAAGGGACAGTTCACCCCAAAAACATAAGTACATATTTTTTTCTTTTACCTGTAGTGCTTTCTATCATTCTGAAATGTTTTGGTGTTAGTTGCTGAGTGTTGATCAACTGCCTTCTCTCCAATATAATGGAACTATCACCATGCAGAGGGACGTGTGCATCTACTGCTCGCTCATCTAGCACCACTGAGCTATAGGTCATGGTCAAGCATGGAAAAGTAGCGGAGGTCGCCACAGTTAAGCTGCCCACGATGTACTCAACCTTTTTGTTCTGTATACAGTCAGATTACAAGGAATTAATCACCTCCAGTTTCAAACTGATGCATGCAATTACTTTCTCTTTTATTCAGGTCTATTGGAACACAAAGGCATTATTCTCATCCCATATAGAGATCATCAGGAGACCAGAGTCTGATTGTATTGGTGTATCTGTAGGTCGGCTTACTATGTACATACTGTATGTTGGCTCTATACCAGAGAACATCATGCACATGTAGATGATAATGCAGCGTTTAAATAGTGTTGCAGATAACTCAAAGACAAAAGGTGAAGGATAAATAAAGCCCCTCACACCTGAGCTACCAGAGACTGTTCACAAAGGGAAAAATAGTCTGTAAAGTCAATATCATCTGATCTTCATTAGTGGTTTTCAGTAGATTCTCTCCCACCAGTGTCCATGTCTGCTGTGAAAGGTTTATAACATGGCAGCAGTTTTGATTTTTCCCATGTCTGTTGATGGGACGCTCTGTTGTAGTGTCTCAACTATAAAACGTTTCACCCTGTGCTGTTAGTCTTCTAAATATACCATGAATGAATTATACAAAGAGATGCATTTGCAAACAAATCAATTATTTACTCTTCATGCATGAGCCACAGCTGTAATCCATGATATGGTACAGTTTGTTATTACAAAGGTAATGCTGCATGTTCCTCTCCACCCCCTGCAGCCATTATACTATATACTGTATGTTACAATGGAAAGCGGAGCAGCATAGCCTTTTAAACTCCCTCAGAAAAGAGAGGAAGAGACTTGTATGTAAAAATTAGCATTTATGCAAAGCATGAGAGGATTTCATGTATGAAAATGAGATTTACTGTAAAGAAACAGTGTACATGATGTCTAGAGAGGTGTGTCTTTAATGCAGTTAGAGAACATTGGTTCAGTATTCTGTGTTGCATGAGACATCCTGCTATTATTTAAAGCAGACAAACACTCAAAAGGACTTGTAAATACTGAAGAGGAGCTGCCATGTTTCTGTTTACAGTAAAATGTTCACACAAGCAGCAGAATCATGACACAAACATGTCTCTGGATTTTTGACGTGTTGTTTTCTTGAATTTTTGTGTTAGAAATTCAAATGTGTTTCTCTTTAATACGTCTAAATAAAGATATTAAACATGTAAGTGACAAAACCTGGACTTTTCCTAGTTCCTCTGATGAATTTAGCTCACTACATAACTACATTTAAAAACACAAAAAATAAACAGAACAAAATAACTTTATTACAATATGAGATGATATTCACCTTTTCCTCTAGTACAATTGGCACTACTTTACATTCTCGGGAGAGCTTGGTAGGTTGAAACACTTTCTTATTGACACAGAATAATCTTACTCACAGATTCTTTCAACAGTAACTTGTTCTGGGCTGGAAAAAACAAAAGTAAAAAATAAATAAAAAAAACCCCCAAAGATAAGCAATGAAAACAAAACAAACAAAAATAATTTAAATTGAAAAAAAAAATTGCAGTCTAAATTTGAACACCAATGTCACTTGTTTACATGTTTATATACTTCTCTGAGTTAAAACAAAGTACTGTATTTTTTGGGGGTTCGTTTCATTTTGAAGGGAAAGGTAACAACCTGAGAGTTTGCAACGTTAAAGAGCTGAATTCTGCACTTCAAAATATTCTTTTTTTTACATTGCTTGATTCAGATGAGCATTTTCTATCTCTTACTAGGCTAAACACACCTTAAAATAGTTTGATTTAAACATTTTATTAACATATCATGTATTTTAGTAATCTAAATGAATGAGTAAAAAAATAAAGTAACTCACACAGGCAACACCTTTGTTTTGTTTTTGTCTCATTTTTGTTGATTTGTGACAAGTATAGGAAACTCAGACAGCTAACACTAACACCAGCTGTCCAACAATATGTTTTTTTGTATGTGGCATCACTACAAAACAGTATGGTGTCCACTTTGTGGTTGAAAGTGAAAAGTGTGTAGCTCAGTGTGAGCATGGTGGCACAGACATAGCTACTTTCCAACTTGATAGACTGTCCCAGCTGTCCCCCTGTCCCAACAGGCCCTGCTGTACCCTAGTTAGTGGTGAGCTTGTAATTATAGAGAATGAGGCCTCCAATAGGACATTTTAATCAGGCCTTACATTTACTATTTTAGTTTAATGTGACTGAAAATGTAGATGTTGGAAATTTAAATTGGAACCACCTGAATGTCCTGTGTTTCACCATGTTGAACACATCTCTTGATATCAATAAACAATTATATGAAATAATACATGTATCACTCTCCTAATGCATTCACAGTTAATAGGGCATGCATGGCTCCATATTTTCTATAATTATGAGCAGGTTTATGGCTTTAAATAACCTCACTCACCTTACTCTCAGTCACAAGAAATTACTCTTCATGTAAAAACCTGCCTCATCTACCACTCACTACAGAAGAAAAATAGTGTATACACATGACAAAATGTGTTTCAAACTCTGTTTTTCATTTCTGCTGTGCTCATGTATTAATTTGTTCAGTCAGTTATTAGATTCACAGCACCAAGGGAGAAACTATTAAATTGTGTCAGTCACAATATCTGAGATACAGAACCTTTATTTACTTTGTGGAATATTTTAGCACAGTGAGATGAAGCAGATGATGATGATTTCTCTTTTTTGTGATTTTAAAAACATTTCGCATTTGTCAGTTATGATTCTATCAGTGTAGAAAGCAACAAGTCTGATTCATCATTATATTTCACTCATGTCTGCGTAAAGAACTGTGTTATATAATATACTTAAATGTCATTTTGCGTGAGGCAGCACCACAGGGGGAAATGATGAAAAGGTAGTTTGGCTTCTGGTCACTCAGAGATGATTTTATATTAAAGGTCATGTTCATTACTGTACTGCTTTTTTGAAGGGAATTATTTTTCTTTTATTCCTTAAAACTTGGTTCATTTTGGTCCCTGGGACTATTAGGGGTGAAATTACACCCACTCTCGTTGTTACTGTAACATTTTTGTGTCAGGTTGCATGATTTTATTTCTAAAAAAGGTGACTGAAAATGTCAGAATTAACTGTGTGAGTGGAACAAAAGAAAGGAGATGAATCAGCACCTGCAACAGAGAAGAAGCTCGTTCACCTGTCTCTCTGTTCACCTGTCAGTCTGTACAACCTTCACCTATATGTCTGTACACCTGTCTGTCTGAAGCTGCAGGTATTTCTGCGGCCGCAGGGGGGCAGCAGAGGTCGCCCTCAAAAATGTACAAGAATGCAAAAACATTAAGGATGATGTATTTATAGTTGGTTAGCATTGTTGTACCAGTGTAGTTAAAAAGGTATCTAACCTACCTTAATAATGCACCACCCTCCCTGCAAGCTAAGTGACTGAGATCAAACACACCCATGATGTTGCCAACAGCAGGTCGGCTACAGGCAGGTGATGCTGGATGCTAAAATGTGAGCATGCTCTGGATTCCCAATGAGTGCTGCTTTAACTGAGGAACTTTAACCTTCAGTGAGAGGTTAGCTGGATATACTGGAACAGATGCAGAGTGTGAACTGGTTATACTGGGACAGAGAGGCTGAGTTGACTGGTTTTATTTTGTTTTGAGGGTGAAAGGGCAAAGAGAAAAACCTGGCTGGAGCAGACTGAGGAGGACGTCATGGTGCACGAGACACAGAGTGGGGCTCATACTGGTGAGTACAATAACAAGGTAGCTTAATGCTGTAACTCACTGTACAGATGCTTCAGTGGCGCCCTCAAGAGGGGGCCAGGGGGGGCTATGGTCCTCCTGATAGGGGAATAACTAGTTACAGTAACAATTAAATTACAAAATAAATGTTACTGTAATCAGCTATAGTTACTGAGGAAAAATATGTAAATAAATTACAATTACTCATAAAAAATGTTGGTGATTACAAAGGTTTTACGTCTGACTTAATTCTTTTCAGTAAGAAGTATATATGTAGACTGTTAACATTCACTCTGTGAATCACGCTGTGAATCTTTTGTCATAGCCTTCTTCTGGGCATTTTTAAGCTTTATTGCCCAGTTTAAAACATTAGTTAGAAAATTAAAAAGTAATCAAATGTAACATGTTACATAACTTTGATAAGGTAATTAAATAGTTACATTACTTATTCCATTTTTAACAGGGTAACTTGTAATCTGTGGTCTATTACTGTTTTTTTTTTTAAAGGTAGCACAGAGTATCTTGGTATCCTGTGAAACTATCCATTGGTTCCAACCATGTCAGTGCAGCTCATCAGGAAGAGGGTTACATAATGCTCCAAAGCTAGGCTAACTTTGGTGAGGGAACAACTAGAATGGAGAATTTCAAAGGGACCCCTTAGCTGTGTGAACTTGACAAATCAGAAACACCGTGCCTGGAAGCAGTTAATCAATTCCAGTTTTCTCGAGAAACTCACCATGGACAGTCCGAAGCCTCCTCTCTCATAATATATTCAAGTCTTTATTCCATAATGAATAGTTTGTTCTCCAGCTTGGTGTTCTTGTGACCACACATGCCTCTTTTTTGCGCATGCACATTTGCCACAGCAGTCACCACACCTGGCAAAAGGCTGGCTCTCGACAGTAAATGTAAATGTTTTGTTCCTTACAGTCAATGTTCTCCTTTAAATTCAAGCTGTACAGTATCTTTGTACGAAACAGGGCAGCACAATATGTATAGATACACATTAAAACAGGATTGCTGTGGAACTCAAAATGTAAACTGTACTGGTGTTGGTCTATGCACATCAGATAACACTAACTGTTAAATAAGAAACCAAAGTATATAGTATGTGATCCCATAACTCTCCACATTGACAGTTTTCATGTAAATCCTGAAATCCAGTTATGCTTTTAGTTTTGGTGTGCCACCTTAAGACTTTCAATGACCCCTTTGAAAAATTTCTGGGGGTGCCATTGGAAAGAGCCAGCTAGGTGTGTTAAAAACTGGGCAGTTTTATTAGCTTATTTTTTTTGTTTTCGCCAAGTTTGTGTTGTTATTGGCTATTATTCATCTCTGTGTTGTTGCTTTGGTGACATTTTACTCTGCTGTAGATTATAGTCATTTTCGTTTAATTGTCTGAGTTTTCTTTTTCACTTGTTTATTCTAATGAAAGTGCACTGAGGAGGGCAGTTTTACATTTATAGCTGGTCATAAGTTGAGGCTGCAAAGTTCCCTTTGAGACCTGCTGGTTTGAACATAAGGGCTCTTTGCTGTAATGTTGTTCCACTCGTGTGTATGTTGATATTTAATGCAATCTTTTAGTACATTTTAACTGACCTACATTTTACTTTTACATTTACACAGAAGGCCTTTCACTTTTACTTGTACAAATAGTACAATGTCCTTAAAATAACAATACTTTTACTTGAGTAAAATGTCTTTCTAAAAAAGTAACAGCAGGCTACTTTTACTTGAGTAAAATGTATTTAAAATAACAGTGTCTTTACTTGGGTATGATACTCTAGTACTATTTCCGTCCCTGCTGCTGCTGAGGTCTTTAAACCAAATTTAAAGTGGTGAGTCTGGATGATGTGAAGACACAAAGACATTCAATAGATTTTTTTTTTGATCAAAGCTGTTATAACCTGAGTTGAACAGCAGATGTCAGGCTTAGGCAAGTATTGAACATCATTTATTTCTTTCTCTTTTTATCTTTTTGCACCTCTTTTCCCCATTTCTTTCTTTCTTTCTTTTCTTATTCATTCTGGCTTCCTTGCTCTGGGTTTTTGTCTCTCTCTGCGACACATTTTTAAAAAATACTTGTAGGTGTCATGTCTTTAAATCAGTTTCTTTACAAAAAAAAATTGTGTGTTTGTGTAAATGAAGTCAAACGTCTGTTGATTTCTGGTACACAAAGCTTAAAAAATAACAAACAAACAAACAACAACAACAAACTGCAACATGTCCTTCCAGAAATGATCCAGCTACTTTGTCTTCTTGTGTGATTTTGTTCAAACTATGGTTTCCCTGTCTGTGTCGTCTAAATCAGCCTGATTTCTCCCCCCACCAGTGGGAAATTAATTTCTAGATCTTCTATGCTAATCAATACCACAGCCTGATAACCTCTCCCATTTCTCATTTCCCTCTGTGGCAGCTGAGGTCTCTATCCCTCCCCTGAGACTCCCACCCCGCCTATTGAGAGTGTCATAAATAATACGGGCTAATTAGATATGAATTGATTGTGTGTAGGTTGCGGCTGTTTTCATCCATCACTCTAAAAGCTGTTTAACAATAGATTACCACCCAATAATTCCCTGTGGAGCCACAGTGAATGGAGCAGTATGCTACTTCAGCCTTGTTTGGTGGTGGTGGTGGGGGGGGCTCATAAATCTGCTGAATAATAAATATTACTGCAGTCCATTCTTTCAGTGCTGGAGGTGGTGTTAATAATACAGAGGAGGTTATGAATCATAGCAGGACCTCACTGGAGGGTTCTCAGAGTAACTTGTGATTGTTTGTGTGGATTATGTGATGTTTTTGTGGCTCAAGACTTTTCCCCAAAATAAATATGGCTTCCTCTTTTAACTATTTTTTTTTTTGGTAGATATTTGAAATGATGATGTTAATGGTATGAT
This sequence comes from Epinephelus awoara, assembly GCA_035609425.1. Lineage (NCBI taxonomy): Eukaryota > Metazoa > Chordata > Actinopteri > Perciformes > Serranidae > Epinephelus > Epinephelus awoara. The sequence goes on along the minus strand of CM069310.1, from coordinate 25,937,348 downwards.
ATAAATGTCAGCATCAAGATCTTATTTTACAGCAGCAAATGTACACTGATACCAGAAAAGTCTGAACCACATTACTGATGATTATTTATCAAAAATCTCATTATGTAAATATTTTGTGGATGCATCAATAGTCAACCCTACAATATTGTAGCAGTACCAATATCAAGGCCTTTTTTGTAGTGTTTTGGTTGTTAAACCTCAGCAGTCAGAATGTATATCTTTAGTGTCATGTACACAGAGATCAAGTTGCCCTGTATATGGAGAAAAAAACCTGTGAGCTGCTCCGAATACTCACAAAATACACTAACCTTCATTCTCAGGGTTTGATTTGGACTTTGATATGAGCATTATACTCTAGATAGAGTTTGATGTGGATGTAGGGTCTGTCTTGGTGACAGTTTCCCAGTGATATCTCTTTGCAGGTCTGTCTTTTGCGGTGTTGGACGCTGCGTGATGTTAACCGTGTAAGAGATTTCCAAATCGTCTACTGGCAGGCTAGGCCAAGGATTATTGGATGGTGCAGCCGAGCACTTGACTTTATCTCTAAGTTGAAGGGTTACTGTAGGGATGATCTGGATGCTGGCCCTTGAGGCATTTCCCACAAAGCCAAGGTCAAACTCCTCTCTGTGATCTTCAGAGTCTGAAACACCGGAGGGTTCTCTGTGTGGATTTGAGGCTAGCTTCCCCTTTATTACTTATAACATTCATTTTCCGTAACCGCTTATTCTGTTGGGGGTCGCGGGGGGGCTGGAGCCTATCCCAGCTGACAATGGGCGAGAGGCAGGGTACGCCCTGGACAGGTCACCAGACTATCACAGGGCTGACACATAGAGACAGACAACCATTCACACTCACATTCACACCCACGGGCAATTCAGAGTCACCAACTAACCTGCATGTCTCTGGACTGTGGGAGGAAGCCGGAGTACCCAGAGAAAACCCACGCTCACACAGGGAGATTATGCAAAATGTCAGTCCCTGATTTTTTTCTGTACTACGCTCATTTTGTAGCCATGCTAACAGCACGACTAACTGTTGGATGGATTGCCAAGAAATTTTAATTTGTCCAATACTATGGTTTATGACCAAAAAATCTTAATTGGCCTCAGCTGTAGCCTTGTGTTTAGTGCTAAGTACCACATGTTTGCATGCTAACATGCTAATCTAAGGTGGCTAACATGGTAAGCATTACCTGCTAGACATCAGCATGTTAGCATTTTGACTGTGGGAATATTAGCATGGTGATATTAGCATTCAGCTGTGTAAAGCCTCAGGGCCTCTCTAAGGCTTGTTTAAACATCAGTTGTTTCTTATTTAGTTGTGAATATTTAAAGGTTCTGCAACATTTAGAGCACTAATATAGCAGCAAACCACTGTTTGGTATTTAACTCTTTCTGCACTGTTGCCGCTGATAAATGTTAATTTTAACGTTAGCTGCTAGCCGCTGGCTCTGCTACCTTCATGTTGACAGTCTGCAGGCAACTTTTCTGCTCTGAATTTTGCAGAGAGCCACTTTAAAATTACTAAGAAGTACTTAAGATTTGAAGCCAGATTTTCAGGGCCTTTAATATGACCAATGTGCAACATTATAACTTTATACGTATATTTCCATATTTTGATTTCTTATTTGGTCTTGTGGTGTGCTGAATCTGCAGAGCTTTTATGTTTTTAGAGCTTTTGAGCTATTGTGAATGTAATTTCCCACGTGCACTTGCATGCTCTCTCTGAGGTTATTAAGCTTCAAATTCCCTTTTTTTCCGACTGAACCTCAAGTTCCTTCTCCATATATTTGTAATCCTGGTGTATGAGAAATATTTCATCGAGTAAAAACTTTGCACAGGTTTTGAGATAGAAATATCTTGGCCCACGTCGTGACAGAGGACCTGAGGTTTGATCTCTATCCACCTGCCCTGGACTCCTCAGTTTTCTGAGTGTACGGTGCGGCTCTCTGGGCTGACGACAGCCACAGCAGGTCTGGCTGTCACCCTCTCTGATTAATGGCCCTGCTGAAACATGTCCAGCCACATTAGAGCCCCATGTATCTCCCAGAGTCCACACAGGCCTGGCTCTTTGTTCTGATGGGAAATGGTGTCAGCCGCTCACTGCTGCTCGCCCAGAAACAGATAAAGATTTACTGTCATCAGAGGCCAGATTAAAGCGCACAAACGCAGACATTGATTTCTGAGAGGGAGAGAGAGGGAGGAGGAGGGAAAAAAACCCGACACATTTTGGGTAGGAAACTCATTCCAGGGCCGGCGGAGATATGATCAGCTTATTTGGGAGGTGGATAATATGGAGCCCTCTCCCAGAATGAACTTTGAAAGAAGTAAATTGTAAATATTGATTTCTGAAATGAACTGTCAATCTCACTTGGCGAGATTATTCCTATCATCTTGTCGAGTGGGGGCCAATGAATTCAAAACGGTGGACAAAGAGGGGGGAACGTGCTGGATTTCTGTTAGGGAGTGCTCAAAAGAGCTTTATTCGCTTAGTAATGGTTGTTCAATTTCATCAGATAACAGCCCTAGATCTCATCGGCGCGGAAAAATGAAATGAAGTGCGACTTCACGTCCAGATCGCTGCTCTTGTCCACACTGAGATCACCAGAGAGGAGCTGCCGGTGGAACTCAGTCCACTTCATTACGGGTCCCCACTGGTGGGAACAAAGACCGCTTTCCTGTCTCACCCAGAGGTCAAGTCTCAGGGCCAGTGTGATGAGGTGCTGACAGCTTAAAGGGACAGTTCGCCCAAATCACAAAACAAAAATGGTCAGACCTATAGTGATATCTAGCCACATAGGTTTAGTTTTGTTTGCTCAGGTTGTTCTTAATTTATCTTTTATTATTTTTAAAGTTTAGAGGTGAAACCTAAGACAATTTTGCACAATAACCGAAAACTACTTCTGTGACCTGTCCAGAGTAACATTTGTCTGTTGTTTATGGAAAGACATGTCACTGTTAAATGATTTAAATGATGTTTTTCAGTGCTTTAAAAGTATAATATGAGGGAATTGTTGGCTGCCGTTTGTAAACTGTATCGCTAGCAAAAGTAAAAGTTAACCCCAGTTTTGTCTGCTTGATGTTTCACTGCGCTTTATCTGTGTTTTTTCAGCACTGCGTTCACAATTTTCACAGCTTTGTCCTCGATGTGTCACCTATAACTACTCAAACACTTGGTGCCCCTCTAGCATCAGTTTTGGAGGCTCAGGGATGGTGTGTCAATTTCCGCTCATTACATGCAATATGTCTTTTCAAAGTAAACTTCTGTTTACACTGGAAATATACAGTTTCTGTTTGTTGTTTTCAAAAATCACATGGTCAGGTTTAGAAAAAAACATTGTGGTCTTAAAATAAATACTTTTTTTAGTAATGTACTCTAGATTTATGCAACTTATTTCACTAGCGTAGTGTGCTACACGTATTGATGTATTGACTTTTTGTTTCACACAGGAAATAGACAGCTGGTGAAAGTCTGGAGGTTTTTTGACTCACGCACCTCCCCTACTGTCTCCTCTACAGACTGCCTCACTTTTTATAATACAGCAGTTGTAGCGTCAAAAAGTGCAGCTGCCCGGTGCGTCTTGTACCACCATGAAAGGGTGCCTCAGTGTGTTGACACTGGCAGACAGGCAAACTAGGCAATTGCCTAGGGCCCCGAGCTGGAAGGGGGCCCCCAGAGACGGCTGACATTGGTCCATATCAATGACAATATGACGGAACCCCTATAGACACTGCAACAACGACAACACATTGGAATCCCCCCTAATGGGGCCCCCTACTAGCTGCTGCTTGCGAGTGGCTAAGTAGGGTGACCAGACGTTTTCATTTCTGTCTCTTTTCACACGTCACGCAAATTGAGACCATGTCCCGCATGATTGGTTGCCACCCGCGCTAGCATTGTTGGAGTACTTTGGTACGACGGTGCCTCAGGTACCACTACTGTGGGATAAGTTCAAAGTCCAATCACACTCACCCTCTTGTGCAAGCACAACAAATTATTCAGCACGCTATGCCAGTACAGATTTCAACCAGCAGCAGAAACGAAAGGCGAATCCTGCCAATTGTGGGTTGAACGGGGGTCACAGACGCCGTATTCCTGTCAAATACACCGCAAGATAAGGCTTACCAGCGACGGGGAAGTCCGGCTCCAGGTCCAATAATTTCCTCTTTGTTGATTTCGTGACTGCCCAGAAATACCTGAACAGCCAAAGTGCCTCTTGCCTAGGGCCCCTGACCAATTGTTGGGATTTTGCGAACAAGTCCAGGTTAGCTTCTGCGGTCTGGCACCAGGATGCTACCTCTTTAGAAAGTCAGGACCTCACCTTAGTGCCGTAAAGGGTCAGTTCATTGGGTGAACTCACCTTTCAAAGAAGGAAGATGCTGTAAGTCCCCTTCATTTGATAAAACAGATAATACTTACTGACATGAGTCCAAGAAACACCTCAATCTATCTTATTTTAATGGAAATAATAAAATCTTCACATTATCCAACACTGGTTGTGAAACCAGGTGCTGCAATGAAGAGCTTGTTTAAGGAGCAGAAAAAATAACTTTTAAAGCTTATGTAGAGGACAATAAGTGGTTACATTGTTACATTTAAGGTGTTTTAATTAGATATTTACTGTCTTTCTTGTAATATGTAAACATAGACTTCCATTAAATCTATACTAAAGGCTCATTTTTATATTAATGCATTTCTGGTCTGTCCGTCTTCATACGCATCCCCATCAGCTGTTCTTCCTGGGGTCCACACACATGCAGTCATACATACTTACACACAATATAACACATAAACTCAACAAACAAACAAACAAACTTATCTCATTGGTTTAACATAAGAGAACAGAAAAGAACCAAAATTACCACATTACACCAAATACAAAATTATAAATCGATCACAGTTCCTTGAAAATTCAACAGGCTTGATTTTTTGATCTCCATATAAAAAGTGATCCCCAAGAAACATGAATCCTTGTCTGACTGACCTTTACTTTATCCATTCTGTGCTTTTAAACATTTCATTCCAAGAAAATAGGTTGTTAACTGATCATTTTGGCCCATCTTTTTTCAAACCTCTTTCTCTTAATAATTTCATTTAAATGTTGTTCATTTGTAAGGCACTTTGTGGTTTTGTTTTATAAAAGATGTTTTTTTCTATCATTATAACTTTTATCACCCAGCAGTGTGTAAGGAGTAACATTAAGCCTGACGTCTTTTCTGCTCTTATTTCTGTGGTTTTGCATATGAGCTCTCACTAGGTGGCAGTGCGCTTCTATGCAAATCATCTCCAATTTCCCTCCTCTGCCTGTGTTTAACTGTCTGAGGAGATAAATCTGTAAGAGTTTAGACAACTGCTGCGCATCCACAGCTGTGTGTTGTCCTTTTCTCTCTTCTTCTTCCTCTTCTCCCTTGCCTTCGTCAACTCCGAGTTCACACAGCTCCCTCTTCGATTACTCTGAGAGCCCTTTGAGTTAAAGTAAAACAAATGATGCTCATTTTCAGCAGCACACCGCAGCACTCTGTCGACCATCTCCATCATTTATCAGTGTTTTGTCCGAGATGTGTGGAGTGGGCTCAAAAGTTTAGCAAAGAAAGTCATTTATTTGGTCATGTATACATACAGTTTGGCTTGTGACCTAATCGCTCTGATCACTTTTTTTCTCCCGTTGAATTTAATTGATCTAATGCATAGTGCCAGATTTTTCCCCCCTCTGCCTCATTTTGACAAATGAGTGTCAGAGGCCAGAGGCTTTCAGCAGCTGGGTGTGTTCCTATCAAAACCAACCGTGAAATGCAAGGACAACGCCTCCAGCACTTAGTGTCCTTTAATTGCCATTTACATAGTAGGCTAATCATTATTTTTTTTATGTCCCCTATTACCCACTATCACCACTATCACCACTGTGTGCTCCCTCTCTCCGTCTCTGTGGGCTAAAACAATAAGCTGTTTGTCAGAAGTGATGCTCTGATGGTCGGCTCACTGATGGGGGACGATTTTAGGGACAGACATACAGAGTCACAGCAGCTACTGTTTGATTAAAAGCTGCATTTTTACCAATTAGAGAAGGTGAGAAAATAATTTTCTTTGTGATTTTTCATTTAATTTATTTCATTTAACTTTTATTTTACCAGGAAATACTTCAACTGAGATTCAAAGTTTCTTTTGCAAGGTGCCCTGGCCAAACCAGCAGCATAAAGAGATTCAAATTAAAGAAGAAACAGACTGAAAATACAACAGAAGTTAAAAGAAACCACATCAAAATTTCACATACAAGAAACAAACAACAGTCTTAATGTGTTAAAAGTTTTTTAAAAATATATAATCATAATCATATAATCACCACAGCTGCACTTTCACACTCCCATTGATCTCCTTTGTTGATATTTGGGTAATATTTTGTTTTCATTTTCATTTTAATAACACATTATGTTGTCCCACTATTTCTGTTACTGTTGACTCCTCGCTATGACCTTCATTAATAATTATATACATTTTTTATTAGTCCATAGGTTATTTTTCAGTTTAATTAAGTAATGTTTTTAAAAATGTGCCCAAGGTGATATCTCCAATTTGCCTGTTATGTTAAAAACTAAAACAAATTCAGTTTACAGTGATACAAAACATAAAAAAGCAAAACAAACAGAAGCTGGGAAGCAAAAAAAAATGCAGTTTTGGTTGACAAATAACTTACTTTATTAATGAAGTATTCGATTAACTGCTAATTCTACGCACACAGTGTCAGTGTCTGATGTGCAGCCGCTTGTCTCAGGCTGCATCATGTGGAGTTCAGATGACTTTTACTTTTTCAGCTTGTGTCATTGATAAGAGATCAGAGGAGGCCTGAAGGCTGGAAACCATTCAATGTTTCATAAAAGAGGATGAAAGTACTCTCAAAAGGGACATTTAGGACTAATGGGGATGACATTCAACATGACAAATAGAATATGTTTTTACACACCCTAATTCGTGGTACGTTCTCTTTTAAAAGTATCTTGTGAACGGCCGCAGGGACAAGAACACAAGAAACTCCGGATTCTGATTTTGACAAGTCTTGTTTAAATCCAGACTAAACCAAAGTCTTTGAAAAAATAATTTCATCACCAAACAAAGAAAAGAATCAAGCTCCACAAGCTCAAGTATTTTTTTTTTTTTTTGTCTTTTTTCTGGAACAGCATCTCCAGGGGCCTCATTACAGTAACAACCCTGACTTCTTGTCTTATTTGACCTTATACTGAAGGAATACTTCACCTGCAATGTGACCATTTGTATATCAATTACTCACTGTGAATTTGTGAAGAGACCGTTTTTAAAGCATGCCTCCACATTGGCTGCAGAAACTAACAATGCAAACATTCTTCACAGATTAAAGTAAATGGGGGCCACGGATTATAAAAACTATACCAATGCATCAGTTTACAAACTCTCACACAACGCCTGCAGTATAATCCAAGTCTCATTTATCCAATGGTATTCTCTGTAATTCCCAAACACATGCATTTTTGCTAAAATATTACAATATAAAACATTTATGTAGCATTTATGTATTTTCTCAGAAATTCAAGGTAACATGCAATGAGTAACTGATATGAAGATGATCTTTACATGGGTGACATGTTTTTTTATATGATAATATAGTAATGTAATGCAGTGGAGGTAGACGTTCAAACCTGTACTTAAGAGCAGTACAGTAGTTGAGTAAATGTACGTAGTTATTTTCCACCAGCGGGTAAAATGAAACAGATTTTCTGTCTGTCTGGTCTGAGTTTGTTTTTGGACTTTCTGAGCTGTTTGATTCTCACTTTAAACTTTGACGAGCTGCTTGCTGTGCCAGACCTGACCCCGGTTTATCTGCCTTTCCACGCATCACAGAGTAATAATGACAAATCGGGCTGATGTTTACTAATGATTAGTAGAGATTGTTTCAGCTCACTTGTAAAAGCCATGTTTAAGAGCTATATTTATTGTTCCATTTGCACATTTTGCGAGTGTGTTTGAGAGAGGACTAATCGTTATTAATTAGGGTCATTGTTCTAGTGTGTGTGTGTGTGTGTGTGTGTGTGTAGGTGTGTGTGTGTGGGTGTGTGTGTGTGTTTGTGTGTGTTTCTTTTGTATGCAGATGCGTTTTTGTGTTTGCACTTGAGCGTCTGTCTGTGCACGTGTATATGTGAGTGTGTGTGTGAGTGTTTGTGTGTGTGTGTGTGTGTGTGTGTGTGTGTGTGTGTGTGTGTGTGTGTGTGTGTGCGCGTGTAGCCCTGAAGCCATACTCAGCAAGCTGTGACAAAGGTCCATTACCTTGTCTGATCACAACGGCCTGTGATCTATTAGCATCATCTAAAAGCTACATTAGGATGAAGTGGAGACACTCATAAACAGAGCGCTCTGATCAGGCCTTTTAATGGGTTCACTGGTTTTACATGGAACCTCTCTGGCTTATTCCCCCTGGTTTGTAGGTTAATGCATTTTCAAGTACCCACCAGACAACACTCAATTGACAATGAGGCGTATACATCAGCCATTCAATCCAGAACAAGTGAGGATCCACCAGTGAATTCACATGGAAAGTGAATGGCAGCTTTTTGTTTTGGTATTGAGTTATTACTTCTGTATCTGCAGATGGGCAAACCAATTACAGAGTCACGGATAAAACGTATACCTGATTACCTTTCTGTAACTATGGGAAAACATACCACTCTATCATTTATATATTTTAAATCATTCGTTCCCAACCTCTTTGGCTTGTGACCCAAAGCTGCAAAATGTAGATCTTTTATATGGTTACAGCATCTTTAACATTATTCTGATGAATGTTTTTAGCTGTGGCCAGCAGCTCCATAGCTTCTTTTTTTTGCCCTAGGAGACTGAAATTTGGCACTGAGGTCAAGTATGTGTGTGTGTGTGTGTGTGTATGTGTGAGTGAGTGAAGGTAAGTCTTAAAGTTAACGCCATTTGGCTAAAAGGGGGCTTGGCAGTAGGCGGGACCTGTCGCAAAAGGTGTACAAATTCCAAATGGATTTATAGACTTGCCTAAGATCAGGTAGAAATATTGGTCATTGGCCAAAGGAAAGCTGATTAACTGTTCCTGTCAGCTGGCAAAAAAAATTTGTAGGAAAAACAAAACGACGAACTTGGTGAAAATTTGTGCAAGCTCAGTGTTTGTGTTTGGTGTTTAGCAGCTGGCATTCGTTTTTGCAGGTGCATCTTTTTTGACCACTGGGAGTCGCAAAAATCCAAGATTAAAAAAAAATACAATATTGAAATAAACTGTGATCATAAACTAAAGACTCCTCATCAAGGGTTGCATATGAGTTGCGAAACGTTAAGTTAACGAGAGGGTGGTTGTAGGATAGTTTAGTTAGAGTTAGCTGGTAATTAGGGTTAGTGGTTTGATCTCCTCTGTCTCTCCGTCTACTAACAAATCTGACGTTGAGCAAGACACTAAACCCCAAGTTGTTTTGAACAGTGGACAGGTGAACCAAGATCACTTTTGTAACTTTCATTTTGTTTCTGCTGACTCTGAATGAAGTGTGTTGTACCCTGATAAATTTAAACAGAGTCTGGTGGGTTTGGCGATAGCGATTTCAGGGCTGTTTCTGGTTAAACACAAAGGATCTGGCTCTAACAAAATGGTCTGTCTCTGTAGAGATCATTTTCACAGTGTAGTCAAACATTCAGAATAATAATCAAAGCCTGGCAAAAACAAGCACTTTTAACGAACATAAATTGATGGTGCGAACATGCACCATATCTCGCTCAGTACTGGACCAGTTTCAAAAACTGATGTTCCCATCAGTCACTTTAACATAAAAACACTGGAGAGTTGAGGTTGGAAAATACTGAACTTACCCCTTCAGTAAAAGCAGCAATACAGTGCAGAAATACTCTGTTGCAAGTGAAGGTCCTGCATTTAAGATTTTTCTTACATAAAATACAAAAGTATTCACATCAAAATATACTTAAGTATCAAAAGCATAAGTGCTCATTGTGCAGAATAAGACTGGAATATAGTTATCGATGCGTTAATGTGTTCATCACTTTAATGTTGCAGCTGGTAAAGTTGGAGCTATTTTTTATTACGTTATATATACTGCTGGTAGTTTGTGAATTCTTCCTCACAGGATTAAATAAATCTTATATCAGCCTATAATGATACATCATCATTTATTTATTGATAATATTTTGTATAAATAATCTGAATCTGCAAAGTTACTAAAGGTATTACATAATTGTTGAGTAAAAAGTACAATATTTCACCCTGAAATGTAGCGTAGACGTATAAAGTAGAAGGAAGTGGTAAATAGTAAAATTCCCTTTAAAACAGAACTACAGTAACTGGGAAAATAAACGTACTTAGATACACTCCACAAGTTTGTAACTTCTATTTTGAAAAGTACTTTATAAATAAACTTACTGCTGCTGCTTCACAGTAATATGATATTTCTACCTATTTGAACTCTTATACAGAAAACCCTTACAGTCTTTAAATGATCTTTGCTGTCTGCTTATGAATTGTGTGTGTTTGCGTTGTGCCTCTTTGGCCAGATTTTCCTTTAAAACAGATATTAAAGATAAATATATTCAATGGTTGGAACAAAAAGGTAAACTAAAATGAATAAATCATATTCACCTACTTCAAAGGTTTTATCGTGTTTTTTGTGGAGCTTTAGACCTGAATGTAAATGAGACCGACAGACTGATGCATGAGGTCACACAGACATAAAAGAAATGTCATTAAGAGGGTGCAACACTGAAATCAATAGAGTGAACTTGAAACACGATGGAATACATTTGCAACAGTGCGATAATTAGTGCATAGGGCTCATATTTGCAGCGTGGAATACCTTAATTATTTTTTGCATGATTTCTGAGATCTTTTCAAAACTATAATGGTCGGATGAGTCTTCAGATGAGAGATGAGATGAGTTCAGTTGCGCGGGGTATAAACGGTTGTGTTTTTGATATGCAGAGAGGGACCATTGAGGCCTGCTCGTGTTATAAGGCTCACAGCAGCAGCCTCATTGTGTGGTGAATTATCATAACCTCCTGCTACCTTCAGAGTCCTGGAAGATCAGGCTTTGAGCAGTTGCTAAGAGCTTCACTTGACAGGAAATGCAAATGGCTGTGTCTGCAAATTGGATTCCCATAAAAAATAAAAAATGGAGGCAAACAGGAGAAGTGTCAAAAACAAACCTGGCCGACACAGCGTCAGGATAAACAAATAAAAGATGACAGTCTGTGGTGATGAAAATAACAGCTCTGGCAATATCAGGAGACGTTTCCAAAGTGTAAAACCTGAGGAGTTTATGTATTACTGCGTGTTCTCCATTAAGGCCCGTCTCAGTGGAGGAGAGGCCAGCGAGCGGCTGGCATATTGTGCTGATTGATATACTACAGTGAGCCATATGGACACTGTGTTAATCGAATGAGGGAGACATCTGCGTGATGATTTATGATTTTGTTGTGATTTGTAAGCTGTGGGTTGCATCAATGACATCATCAGCATTACTCAACTCTTTGCCTGTGATGCCAACACATTTCCTAATTGATGGAGAAAGACGACCTGCAGAGTGCGGAGATTACAGCGCATGAGACGAAAAAATACACATTACTGTACTATATAGGGGGAATATGATATTTTTTCTTTGGTAGGCTTGTTTTATTTTTAAGAGAAAAACATGATTTAAAAAAATCCAGTCCTTTAAACAAAGTGCAGTTACTGTAATACTGTTTAACAGTTAACAAGAGATACAATTAAGCAGATATAGAGTTAATTAATAATGTTTTAGCATTTTTTTGAGGTTCATGTTGTCAAGCAAGGATGAAAAGAAAGCTAAGAAAGGGGACAAATAAAGCAAATGAGAATGAAAGAGAAGAACAGATTAGATAGGAAAATGGCAGGAAAGAAAAAGAAAGGTACATATGCATGTACATGGGTGCAGATCTGATGACAAGTTTGTGGGGGACACAATCAGTTGTGATTTTTTTTTTAATTGCACGCGTGCAAATCATGCCCACAGAGCACTTGAGATTCAGCATATTTCACGATTTCACAGAGGCTCATCACCATCACCAAGTCATTCAAAAAGCACTACACAGAGAATCATATGCTTACCTTTACTGTTTATTTCTCTTAAACAGCCAATAGTACATGGAGCCAGCCATCACCCTCCTTTTTCAGTGCTTTGCTGTTAGCTAATGCTACTTATAGTTTCAGGGTTTCAGGCAGGTTATGTCCACTCACGTTCTCATCTCTCGCCTCCCACAGACTCCCAATTCTACTCATCACCTTCCCTTTCTCCCAGTATATGGGACTACTGTATACATCAGTGGATATGAATGATTATCAGAATATGAGCCCCTAACTGAGCATGGTTAAACTAACTGATCATGTTTTTACAGAGCCAGAAATGCTAGTATTCGTACAGTTCTAAGAGCACATTGAATACTTACAAGTTACACAAGTTGACCCAACAAAATCAGATTTATTTTAAGGAAAGAAGAAAGAAAGAAAGGAAAGGGAAGGAAAAGAAAGAAACTAGAGAAAAGAAATGAAATAAAAGGAAACAAAGCAAATGGACAGAAAAGAGAAAAACAAAAAGGTAGAGAAAATGGCAGGGAAGGAAGTGAAAGAGGTAAGGAGAGAATAGAAAAGGAAATAGAAGAACAGCAAAGATGGTAAATTAGAACTATTGCTCTGCGGTTGTATGTCTCTGCGTACTGGTCAAGTTTCTCTGACAGTTTACATCCATGTCTGTGAAAATATGGATGCTTCACAGACATCTTCCCCCAGCAGCACAGAGGATCTATACAATCAGCACAGTTTTAAGATGGACACCCAAGATTAGTGTCATAAATTAAGGATCTGACCAAATGTCTCCCCTTCTGCTCCTGAGTTACGACGTTGAATGAGTTATGGCCAAAAGCATGTTTTGTAAGGTCACACTGACCTTGACCTTTGACCGTCAACCACAAAATTCAAATCAGTTTATTCTTCAGTCTAAGAGGACGTTTGTTAACCTGGAAATCCAGATGCCCCGTCCCTAGCAAATTTGAATTTGCACTGCACGGGAATCTGGCACCAACGAGCTGAGCCCAATCAGATCAGTCTATCTGACAGAGGCGGGCTCTGAGCGGGCATAACATGATGAGGACAATGCTGCGCCGTAGGAGTCAAAAAGTAAACAGCCAAGAAGGACCGCGTCCGTTCAATTTAGCTTTGGAAGAAACGCTAAGCCAACTACACTTCTCTTTTTCCTTGAGAGAGGAACAGAAGACTGCCCTAGAAGCCTTCGTTTCCAGGAAGGACATTTTTGCCGTTTTGCCGACAGGATATGCCAAAAGCATAATATATCAGTTAGCCCGACTGTTCAGCAAACAAATGGGGCTCAGTGCAATGAATACATCACTTTGCTTTTTGCTCTGATTTGCCATTGTGCTGTCCAATTGCGTGTGGCAGCATTTAAAATGCCTCAGTGCCGCCCCACCTTGACCTTTGACTTTTGATCACCGAAATCCAACCAGTTCATCGTTGGTTCCAAGGGGACATTTGTGCCAAATGTGAAGAAATACCCTCAAGGTGTTCTGGAGATATCATGCTCACAAGAACGGCATGGACAACCCAAAAACATGTCGGCATAAAAATAGAAGGAAATGATGGAAACTGCATATGGTCAGTTTGGAGAGAAGGGAGGGAGAGGAAAGAAAGAAATTGGTAGGAAGACAAAGAAAGGAAAGGAACTGGAAGGACAGGATGGGAGAGGAAGAATCACACACATATTCACTGACTCTGAAAAATGACACCCTGATGGTCGAGGTGTGACCCAGTTGTCAGGTCAACAGCTCTCTGGATTTACCTTGAACACCTCCTCACGGTCCGTCTCCCACAGAGACACCTTTACTTAAACTTCACTTCAAATTATGGACAGTGCCTGAGCTTAAACCCTTCTGTCCAGTTGTCTAAATGAAGGATTCAACAGTTTTAAAATTAGATATTGTTTTCTGTTTTGTTCATTCGGTTGTGTCCACTTGGTTAAATAGAGTTGTCTGTGACAAACAGCCAGGATTGATTGAACCCAGGGTCATCACCTCAAGCCCTGTGAGGGTTCGAAGCCCACATGCGGAGATTGCATGCACCTTAAAATATCTGATCGTAGGGCAATATATTGGCAGAGATTGAATGCAGTCTTCTTTACTACTTTTAATTAGTTTATAATCACTTGAAAATAAAATGCTTTTGTTACCTTAGAATGAGTTGTTTATGTCTACATCGGGAGGAGGTCAACTTCCATGGAGTCTGCCATTTTGTTTCTACAGTAGCCCGGAACGAGCAAAACAAACATTGGCTCTGGATAGGGCCAATCACATTTTTGTATATTTGCATTGTTCTTCTCCTACATGCTTGGCACATACAAGTTTTAGTTGCAATCTGCAACGTCACTGTTGGACACCATGAAATCCTACATGATAGACCTTTAAAGCGGACCATTGGACTTTCATCTACAGCGAATAAATCAATAGTGAAGTAGCAGTGCTGGTACTTGAGAAGAATATCTTTACCACTGACAACCTACCAGTTAATATCCTACTAACACAGCTACTGTCTGTTTTCCATGACCCTCTCAGACATCACATAATAAGAAAAGAATTTACTGTACATGTGAGATGATCCTGCAGTAAACTGAGATGAAGGGCAGTTATGCAATTACCACATACCAGCATTAAACCTGCCAACAGTCAGAATGTGTCATCAGCGCCAGAGGCAGCAGCAGAAAACTCCACATAAGAGAAATAAACACCATCCAACTGCAGGTTTTAAGGGACTGTGCAGAGTCTGGAACACATTAACTGACAGAGAAAAAGACAAATTGAAGTTTGCGTGTCAAATGAAAGGATGTATGTCACCTCAGAAGCAACAATAAGAGACTCTCCATGGCGCTGACAGATTTTTAGCCAAACATACAAAAAGAAAAAACAACAACTAATCTCTTCGTAGAGCCTTTTCAGACTGGGGTCTTTATAAGTAACAGATCAGACACATGACAACAGCATCAGCAGCAGCAGCAGCAGCAGCAGCAGCAGCATCTCCCACTGACAGCTCAGAGTTTCCCTGGAGGGAAATCCTCTTTGTCTGGGCGGTCCGAGCCGGCCGTGTCTTTCAACAGGATATCCCAACAGAAGGTGAGGTCAACTATGAGCAAACTCTGCACAATAGGATCTGGAGCTGGATTTGATGTTTCACAAAGCAGTGGTCATATTCTTTGAAGATTTTGCCTCCTCCCCCCGTCAAGTCTGTGAGAGTTAATTAAACATTGGACAGCTTGGGGTCAAGCCTCGGCTCAAAGTGAGAAAGAAAGAGACTTTGTTTTATCATCTCGTCATCTTGACAGAATGTTGCATGAATTACTCGTTGTTATGAAGTGGAAGCACATTGTCATCAGATTCTGGTGAAGTGCTACAAACATGTTTTAGTTTTAATGTGAAAACCTAAATGCATATTGGTAAAGTCAAGTGTCTGAACCAGATTCCTTTTTCTTAAATTTACCACTTACACATCAACAGCTTTCAGCTGTTACTCTTCAAAGAACAAAACAATCACTCGTGAAATTACAGTGCAACTGCATTCACATCAGCTGAACGTTTGACTCCATCGCTACAGATACCAACTCACGGAGGCACTTTAGTATGAGATGCACCAGGCGGCGGTATTTTTGATGCTCAGTGCAAAAGCCGTAGTATAAAAAGGGAGCAAGTCCATAGGGTGGGGGGGGGGGGGGGGGGGCAGTTGGATGAGTTTAACCAACACATTCTCACTCTGACCTAGACACTTAGCAGCATTCGGTCGTGAACCTTCCACGTCCAGATATGACGTGAAAGGTACCCTGGGTGCGTTGGTCTGTTACATGCATTATTCTTTAGCAATACACTTCTGTTTTCACAAGAAATTTAAAATTTACATGCAGTCTCTTTTAAAAAAAACACTACATCGGTACAACACTGCAAACTGACTTTTTTTTCCTTCAGCAACTAACGCACATGGTTAGGTTTAGGAAAAAAGAATAGGGTTTGGCTTTATAATCTTACGGGGCACCAACACCACCTTCTCAGGTGAAAGTCAGTGTTTGTTGGACCCATGCGCCACCCCTCTGTCCCACCACACTCAGACTTTCATGGCCACAACTCTGGTTCTTGTCCTGGCTTTTTTCCCCCGATGCTGCCAAGTGCTGGTAAGCTACTAACGGTGACCGGCGCATATCATGCCAACATTAAAGGAAAAAAAAAATGTCATCAGCATCTGATGCCGCAAGTCACCGCCTAAGCACCGGATTGCGACAACTTCGGAGTGAGACCGGGCTCGTCAAACAAACTTCAACTTTCACCCAGGAGACAGCTGTTTGTGTCCAGTGTGAAACCAAAAGTCAGTTGAGATATTTTAGTGATAATATAGTGTGGTAGTATGTGTATATGACAGGAGTGACATATGTCACATGACATGATGTTACATCATGTTAATAACAAACATACTCATTTTAAGCCAAACCTTGATATTTTTTTCTCAACTTAACCACATATTTTTGTTGCTTAAATCTAAGTAAGTAAACTTAAAAACAAAGTTTTTACCTACGTTTTAAGATTATTTTAAAAAGACACTTCACATTTAATGAGCAAAGCACTACATTTCCTGTGAAAATGGAAGTTTATTTTGAAATAAACACAATGCATAGAATGAGTGTAAATTGACACACCATCCCTGAGTGTTCAAAACTGACATTAGAGGAGTGCTTAGAGTGTCAGTTTGAGTTGTAGGGCCAGTGACCACGTGTCGCTATTTGACGATTTGGCAGTCAGAATGTGTTGATTTATCACCTACACTGTATTTAACATTTCAACTCTTTTTAGTTTATGAACTTGAATACTGAAACAACTGAATCTATATGTACTTTCTGCAATTTTATTTTTTATACTTAAAGTATTTATATTTTGACTCCCATTTTAATTAAAATTGTTTCAGTATTTCAACTGTAAATTTTTATTTTTAATATAATTCTCTTATTGTTTTCATAAAAACCTAATTTAATATTGGCAAATGTTTGAGTGTTTTAACCCCTGAATTTCCAATTAGTTTTACCACTTATACTTCAGCTGATAATTCAGCGGCTTTCACCATTTTCTTCTTCTGCAACTGAAACTTTGACCTCATCAATCTGTTTCTCTTCAACTGACATTTCAGCTTCTTTTAATTCTTACACTTCAGCCCTTTCAATTATCAGGGGTTCACCTTTGATCAAGAAACACTCCTCCCACTCCCACAGTCTTCACTCTTTAACAAGATACAGTACAGCACACTTTAACTCAATGTGTACACTTCGTTTGACACTGAAAACTGAAACTCTATTAAGCGCTTCCATTTTAAAAGCTATTTCAACTTCTTTCAGTGTTTATAATTTGACCACCACTTTTACATCAGCCTACAACACATGCTGTTTCAAGTGGCAAAATTTTAGCAAAATGTTAAAGACATGTGTCGTCCCCCCCCCCCCTGTTATCATGTAAAACCTAAATGAATATTGGTAAATGTTGAGTGTTTGAACCCAACTTATTTTTCATTTCCCTCTTGAGCGAGTTTGGCAGGGCTTTCGCAGGAGCTGAGCTGTTGGCTGCCCTTCCATGTCTTCTGTTGTTGTTTTCTGGAGGCCTCAATGGGATGGGTAGTTTGTGAAATGACAGGACATGCCAACAAATTGCATCACTTCTGGCTCAGCGGCCAAGGACAATGCCATGCCATATGCCAATCGGGGGGGTTATGGGTAGAGGGATGAATGGGTCTCATTTCCATGTGCTCCCTTCGAAGCCTGACCCCCCCCCACCACCACCAAAAAAAAAACGCCCGACTCCAAACTCTCTGTTACAACCACACACACACTCACACCCAAAAAGCCCTGTCGGGAGGCTGCCTTGGCCAGTGGTGTGACACAGACATACGAGCTGACACATCAGCCATTAGCCAAAACAAAACATCCAGAGATTCATTTCAATACACGGGCGGGCCGGAGGAGCGTCATTGTCTCTGCTGATCTCTCTTTTCCTGCAGTGGACAGAGTCATCAGAGCGACACACTGGACACACACTATCACTTTCACACACATCATCTGCTGTTACTCAACGTCTCATCAAGACACAAATCACAAGTTTGATTCCTCTTTCCTCTGAAAACTTTTTATCTGCTTTGTATTTAACTTATTTTTAACTTATTTTCTACTTTGCATTGATTTTGAGCTTATTTTCTATTTTGTATTAAGTTTTTCCAATGTTGAATCTACTCTGCATGTTGTATACTTCCTTCTTTTTGGTGTGTTTTTGAACATACTTTTTCTATCTATATTCTACTTTGTATCTGTTTTGTATCTACCTTCTACTCAGCATTAATTTTGTACACCTCTTCCTTTGTATTGTTTTGTATTTACTTCCTAATTGTATCTACTTTGTGCCAATTTTGTTAATATACTTTATCGACTTTGCATCAGTTTTGTGTCTGTTTTATTTACTTTCCAGTTCTTTACTTTGTAGTTTCTACTTTATCTTGTTTGGATCTATTTTCTATTTTGTGTCTGTATTGTGTTAACTTATAAATAAACAAATGTATCTATTTCCTCTTCTGTGTATGTTTTGAACATACTTTCTACTTTGTATCTACGTTTCTTTATCAGTTTTGTATTAACTGTGTATCTATTTGTTCATATACTTTATGCTCTGTATCAATTTGTATATTTTTATATTCTGTTTTGATTTTGTTTCAGCTTTTAGTTTTGTATCTACTTTCTACTTTGTATTGTTTTATCTACTTCACGCTTGGCACACATTTGGTATTTACTTCCTCTTTTGTACAGTTTTGTCTACTTGCTGCATTGTATCAGCTTTGTGTCTACTTCCCACTTCTTTATCCATTTTGTACTTCTTTATCTACTTGGTCTAATTTATATCTATTTTGTTTAAACTTTCTGCCAATTTCTAGTATAGCCCTCATGAGATTTACGACAAAAAAAATCATGTAAAAACTAGAGTGAAGTTGCATCTCACTTTACTGTGATCTGTGTTTGGTAGCTAACAGATACTGGAGTAGATTCATGGAACAAATATTGAAGCTGATCAACTAATTTTTCATGTTGACTTAAGTGAAAAAGTTACTGACAATCTAAGGCATTTTTTGTCTGTTTTACTGTTGTTTTTGAAATAAGATATTTAAAAAGTGATAATTACAGCTAAAATGATTACAGTGAAAATTTTGGAATAGTCCATTTAGTGGTATTTTAGTTGCTGTGATGTATACTGAGATATTGATACTTTTTTCTCTTATTTATCAGTACTGTTATTTATGTTCCAAAGAATTTTGCACTTGTTCTGCTGTAGGACAAAATCACTTTTTGGAAAGTTTCCTCTTAACTGTGTCTCTTTTCTGTGTCTTTGGGATCACAGATTTAAATAGTGTGCGGTAATTTGACCAGGGAGTGAGGAGCAGTGATTTAGGAGCTGTTTCTTCGTTGACATGATACAAATGAGGATGGTACTAGAAGGTCAAGCAGCCTGCGCCATCGCCATAATTGTGCTAATTGGGACAATATGTGTGTGATAAATCACCACGGCATGGCATCGAATCCTTTAATCGCTTTTGTTTTTTCTTAAAAAGTACGTTTACATTCACCACTTTTGCTTCAAAGTGAGCGTTTTCATTGTTTGCAGAGCTGAAGTTTTGTTGCTGACCATATGTTTTTAAAGAGCATATGTTCTGTGCTAATGCTGCCGAGGGAGGGAGGGAGGAAACAGTGAAAGGGTTTTAACCTTCTACGTGGGGGAAGTTGTGCGGTTAATACTCCAGCCACCTCTTCACTGGGCCGCTGCCAAGTGTTCTTCGAGCCCCGGCTCTACGAGAGGGGGGAGGAGGACGAGACCCCACAGATGCTTTCTCTTGGTCCCCTCTACCTCGCAGCCAGATGCCAAGAGGATAAACTCTGGTAGCTTCAGGACCACAACATCAAGGTTGTGTCCAAAACTGGAGCCTGTGATATTAGTCATGGAGAGGGCGTGATGTATGATGCCAGTTTGTGTTCTGGCTCAACAGCATTTGAAATCACAAGACAATACAACACAACACAAAAGAATAGAAGATAATGTAGTATGAAGCAATTAACGAAAGCGAAGATGGGGAGAGGGACAAAATGGCTAACTAAACTTTTACTCACATAGAGGTATGAATATTGGCCTAAACACTGACTTTATGTACTCACAGTTAGTCACTTTACTTATAATATAACTTATAATGATAATAATTAGCAGTGATTAAAAGTTAGCCTTTAACTAGGCAACTAGCCAGCAAGATCCAAATAAACCAAGGACAAACCAAAACATAAAAAAACAACATATAGCAATTAGGGGTGGGAGATGTGGCCAAAATCTTCTGTCACTGCCCTAAATTTTTTTTTCAACAACAAGGCACGATCACCCTACTCTCACTCCGACTGATTAGTAGCCTACTTGTTGCTCTTGTTGGTTGGATTGGGTTGGTCACAAAGAGTGAGACTGGTTCGAGTTAGGGTAAGGATATCAGGGTAAGCCAATTAGAGACAGAGTAGGAGAGAGAAGGGCAGGTCATCAGCATAGAAGAGGAAAAAAAATATTACGCCCTGAATGGCTCTAGCGGTAGAAACGGTATTGCTACATGGGCATTAACTCAACCCATAAAGGCATTAAAAATGTTGGACAACAGTTTGCCATATGTTAGCATGTTAGTTTGGCTAATGTAGCTAGCAATAAAGTTAATGCAGGTGAGTTTAGAGGGATTTTAAAACTTAAACCTGCAGTGGGAAACTTTCTTTCTGGCATTGAGAGTACTCACACAAACACTGTTGATGCTGACTTAGACTGCCTGCAGGTGAGCTTGCCACATCTCTTCTGCTCCAAGGGTGCGCTGTCTGCAAGTCTTCTCATTTAAATACTAATACCAACCTATTCAAGCGCAGTAACACAACATCAGTGTTTGCCTTTATTGTCCTTGCTCTTCTTTCAGCGCTCTCTGTCAAACGGCAAGTTTCCTCACCTAGACCATCCCAGCCCGGTCATCAACGGAAAATGGTGGCATTGTACATTTCGGCAAACAGCTATTAGATTTGTATGTTTCATACTGTACATATCATATCGATGTTAGTGAAGTGACATAGTTCGGAATACATGTAGATGAGCTCACTTTGTCATCAGTGTGTGCAAGGAGATGGTGGATGGCTTGAAAATAGAAAATAACGTACATAACCGAGATTTTTATTTTCTTGAGGGTTAAGCATTCACTCCAGAAATTTTTTTGGACACACAGGATTTTCTGCCAAAGCTTCCACCATACTCCGAGCTGCTGCTCCATCGCTATAGTCTCTCCCCTCTTCCTGCCCCCTGTAGATCCAGCCGGTTGGCGTAAAGGCCCAGACACACCAAACCGAACTGAACTGAATAGCCAATCAGAGAGATTTCATTCGCCCGTGGGCTCCATCAGATTCACAGATTCAACATGCTGAATCGGCCAAACAAGCAGCAGACAAGGGCCAACAGTGTGGGACATGCTACAAAAACTAGAGCTACTGACACTCACCAATGGCCGACTGTCAGCTTGGTGTGTCAGGGCCTTAAAACGTATCACTTGCGCCAGCGTGGGAAAGTTGCCAGAGACATGACAACTCTAGTATACTGCAAAATACAGAGAGCTTTCCCTGGTGGCGATAGGCTCAGTCAGCATTGTGTGAGCTTGCTTGGCGATGGCTTGAATGCATCAGCCCTGCACTTAAGCTTTAAATCTACAAATTGATTAGAAATTTACAAAAACTTTATTTAGGCTAATAGGAAGAGAGACTGAAAGACTTTAGTGACAGGTTAAAGTTCACCACAGTTTATGGACGTATTATTTGTAAACCTTTTGATCAGATGAAGATCGGCCTTGGATCGAAACATCTATTCAAATGTGGTTTGGAGTCAGTGTGCAGGTGTCACTCCTCTCATCAGCGCTGTTTTCCAGTAGACTTGCACCTGCATGTGAATTATGCTCCGTCTACACACACAAATGCAACAAACAGAACTCAGTTAAGAGAGCGATTGGAGGCTTCCAGCTTTGGTAATTAGCCGTTTACAGAAGTCTGTCCAGGGAGTTGTTGCTGTGAGGAAAAAATGTCAATTTAAAACAGCAAAAACAGGATATTGTGTAAAGATGAAGTAAAGCCTGGCCGCTTGAACTTTTTTCCTTCCGTGGCAGTTTTATGTGAACCAATGTTTCTTTTGGCTCTGCGTCTGTCTCGGCGTAAAACTGACATAAAAGAATTAACAGTCGTCAGAAAAGCTGTTTCGCAAATGTGGGAACATGTATAATTTATAATTATACATGCAGATTTATTCTATCAATCTTACATAATCTTTTTCTCCCTTGTTTTTTGTTTTTTACAGATAACTGTGAGGAGGGAGGGAGTGGGGGGGGGGAGACCTGTGGATGATTAGCTTCTTTTTGTCCTCTGTTTTTTCTCTGCTTTATTTTCCCTGAGAAGATTAAATATTTCTGCTTGAGAAAATCTTTTTAAACGGCCACTGACTGCTGTCCTGGCCCCCTCTGTCACTGCCTGAGCACACAGGGTCCCCCTCCAAAAAACCCACAGTTCTCCCCCATTTTGTCATTCCAAAATGTGGTGAAAAAATGTAATCTTCTAACAAAGAATAGAAAAGGGTGGCTATAGAGGAATTTTTTTCTGCAAGTGGCCTCTTTATTGGGTGGGGGATGGGCGGCGGAGGGCTCCTTCACAGTATCCACACACAACAGGGCTCCAATCTGTCAAATAATTAGCCAGTGTGGGAGGACAAAGGTTTTTATTTGCCCGAATTTCATACATCACTGCTTGAATACATCATCACTGTATTGTGACGGGTCATGGGAACTTCAGCTTAGAGACAGAGACGGAGACACTGAGAGGTCTAGAGATGTGATAATGAAAAGACCAAACTGAATGAAGTATCTATGAGGGTTTATGTCGACGCTGTGGAGATAATGTAGACATAAGAGAGTTTTTATGTTAGCCTGAAGTAGTCATAATTTTGAAATGTTTGCAAAGAGCTACTTGTAAAGGTCCTGTATCTGAGCTGAAGTGACTGATTGACTGATTCAAACCATTATTTATACAAGGCAAACTCACTGAGAACAAACTGTCATTTATAAAGGCTTCCTGTTTAGTCTGTTTTGTGTGTCACACTTTGCCAAAGGCTACGCTGGTGTCTTTAAATTCTTTGCTTTGTCCAACCAACAAAACCCAGCGATATTCAGTTTATGCTAAATGACACAGCTGCAATGATTTATCAATTAACTGATCAGTTGTAAACTTTTAAATTAATCACCAACTAATATGATAGTTGGCTTGAGTCATTTTTAAGGAAAGATGGTTCCTTCACTCCTTTATGACAGTAAACTGAATATTTTGGGGTTGTGGACAAAACAAGACATTTGAGGATGTAATCTCTTCTTCGATCAACATTTTTCACCATTTTCTGACAATGTATTGACCAAATACCCAATTAATTAATCAAGAAAATAATGAACAGATTAAACAACAATGAAAGCAACTGTTAGTTGCAGCCCTGCTCTTAACATTTCTCCAGCTGGAACCAGACAATGTTTGACATTTTCGCTTTAAAACGTGACTGAAATTAGGTAACTGGTTTTCTGCCAATCAACTGATCGATTAATCAGCTTATCGTTTCAGCTCCAGCTGCACTGTTGCATGTTGATATTATTAATCACCATCTGAATCAGAAATGTTTTATTGCCAAGCAAATTTGCACTTACTAGGAATTTGACCTGGTGATGATTTGCTGCATGACATTTAAACACAAAAAACACAAAGAAATATAAATGAAATAGAAGGCTGCACACTGACTTGAAGAGAATAACGTTTTGATTCAACATTCAGCACAAACATTTAAGAATTTCTGACATTTGATAAATTATTTAAGTAGGTTAAAGTTAAGACAGTAATCAAAATTGTCAATTTAAAGATGACTACTACAAATCAAACTTCCAATGAGCTCATGGTAACATCCTACTAATTGTGTGCAATGTTTCAGGACTGTTTATCTTGGCAACATGAGTATGTCTCTGCATATTCTGGTTCGGAGTGTGGAGAAAAAAAATTATACTGCATAGTATAGAGATATTTTTCATCCAATATTGTAAATATACAAAGACATCAAGTATTGATTTTTTTTGTATTACATACATTTACATTATTCACATTTTTTAGGTTTTAATCTTTTATTTAATCTTTATTTAACCAGGAAACTTCTTGAGATTAAAAATCTCCTTGCCAAGACAGATGGCAGCAACATAAGTTACAGACAGACAACACAAAACAAAAAAATACTCAAATATGCAACACAAAAGCAAACAATATAAAACACAAAAACAAAAGCTGAAAGTAGTGCAAAGAAAAACTAAAAAGTTCATTTACAAACACTATAAGTGAACCATGAAAAAAGCAAGAGAACAGAGCTGACTATAAATGATTAAAAAGACTACTTACAGAAATCCTGAACTAAACTACCTCAAATGCTTTTTTTATTCCACTGCAATAAAAATGATTTAAGTTAGATAAACGGACTGAAAACTTTATTTTTTTTAGGTAACACAGACAAAGTTTTTCTTTTGGGATGGATTTTGCAGTTGAAAAAGTGGTAGGGTTGGGTTAGGATTAGGCCACAATATATCACAATAAATGTCACAGATGTAATACTCAGCATATCGGAAAACGCTTAAAATCACACTCATATTGTATTGTTACTCAAGTATTGTGATAATATCGTATTGTGAGGCCTCTGGTGATTCCCACCCCTAATTCTGATGGTTATCAGTCAAATTGTGAGGCATATGAAGTGACTGACAGCTGATTTTAATTTAAAAAAACAAAACAAAACAAAGAAAAAACAGTTAATATTTAAAACCAAATCCTCAGCTGGTTTATAAATCCTTCAGAGTCAACCCTCTGATGGCAATGGCTGTAAAAATGGCTGAGAGGTCCAAAGATTAAAACACAACTAGATCAGGTTTATCTCAGATTTAAAAAGGAGGCGTTTGAGTGACACTTTGAGTGAAGTATTTTTGTGTTGTATAAGACTTCATCCTCCAGCTTGTGTGTTTACTTGAGGTGCGTGTGTCAAAATAAGCCCTGTTCTTTGGATGCTAAGACAAACAAGTTGGGGGATTGAACTGTAATTGACCCTCAGTAAAAACTCTTCTTCTGTGGTGGCTGAAATCGGCAGAGAAAAGTTATCAGGAGCTTGATATTGTCTGCTTTTATAAAGTAGCTGCTCTCTTCACCTTTGAGTTCCTGTGTGAGGGGGATAGACCTCTGTATGGCCATTGTCTGGTATGATTGCAGCGGTCCATCACACGTTTCTCTGAAGGATTATATTGATCCGCTGACGAAAGAGGAAGTCCTGGTGTCTGTGCTGTACCCAGCAACACGGGAACCAGCAGCAGTTTGTGGTCCTCACGCTCTTTGTTCTTTTCTTTTACTGGGAACTGAAATTAATTACCAGTTTTTGGCAACTGGGAATCAGTTCCTAGTGTGGTGATGTATTTTTTGTGTTGTTAAGCGGGTGCCTGCAGCAGTGAGGTGATATAAATCTGCTAATAACAGGAGCCAAGGTGCAAGAGTGAAGAAAGTGATTAGTGTCCACAGAAGCTCAGGCCCTAAGAAAGAATTTATAAGAGGGAATTCTGAACAAAACCTGTTTGTGTTTTTTCTATATATGACGCAAGAAAAGATTAAAATCTCCTTTAAAATCTATTATTTTGTCTTCAGGTTACCACGAAATTGTATTTTTCATCAAATAACCACAATATTAACATCATTCAGGTTAAGATTTTACCTTAAAACCAAGCTCGCTGAGTCCTGAACATCTGCATTTCTTTGTGGATATAAGGCCTCAACACACTATTAATATACACCTTGTCAACTAAGAGCATTATTTACAGTATGTCTCTGCTTCCCCAGAACACTGTCAGATGCTCCCTATAAAGTTTGAATTTGATTTAAATTCAAATTTCATGAGAAAAAATTCCTTCAGCTCAAAACTTGGTACTTTTTCTAACGTAATAAAATGAAATGAAATACAAATTTTCTTGCTAGTCAGTGTGTCTTTTCCACACCGATTGTCTTCATTTATGTTCCAACTCACAATACTGCAATATTCTACAGGCTGATGGAGTTTCGTGGGGACGTTTTCGGCCTGCAGGGCCTTTTAAAAGCACATTTTATGTTTTGCATGTTGCTGTCAGTGTACAGACAAAGTTTTTCTTGACTCCTGGAGTGTTTATATTTTTCAGGATCTCCTGAGAACAGTGACATACATAAACATCAGTATACAATACAAGCATGTGGATAATTGTGGAGTTAATACTGTGTTTGAGACAGACAATGGTGGTGGATCTTACCCTAGGCAACATAGGCAGCTGCAGGCATCTGAGGAGATGACACAAAAAGAACCTTTCTTTCTTTTGGTTGTTTTTTATTGAATAAAGGTCTGTGAAGACCATTGTTATTATTTTTATTAGGTGGTTTCTCATGTTTAGATTCTCCGTCCATTGGAGTGACATTCAAAAGCAATGAACATTAGGGAAATGGTGCAGTGGAGTATATGTGGAGACAATTAGAGCAAGAGAAAATAAAAAGGGAAACGCCATCCAGGGCACAGTAGAAAGCGATAAACACAATTAATATGAAAGATGATAATAATCATTATATATTATTTGTAGGGGTTGAGGTTGTTTTTGTTGTTTTAACACATAGGAAGCACAGATGTGAGTAATGGTAACATTATTCTGTCATTTTTTGTGAAATTCTCCTTTTTCTTCTGTTTATTTTCTTTCTTTCTTTCCTTTTTCCAGAAAAAGAATAAAATAATGAATAAAATCGAGACTGAAAAGAGGACAAACAGCGCCGTAAAAATCAGAAAGTTAAACACACTCCTAAGTGTCATGTGTGACTGAGTGACATTCTCAAATCTCGTCTCGGACTGAATGTTTTACTTTCTCCCTCGTCCTTTTTTTTCCTCTCTCTCCCTAGGACTGATTTATACACACAACATGTTGCACAATGGGAGCCTTGTTTGTTAAATGGGATAGCCTTAATGGAGACTTATATTTCCAGGATTATATCTGTATTCAGTTGCAAATGATTTGGAGGGGGGCGAGAGGGGGAGGGGGAGTCGTTTCAATACTCTTCCTCTGTCTATGAATAATAGTATCATTTGAATTAAGTGGACACCTGGTGCAGTGGGTAAGGCTCTGAGGCGCGCTGTTGACCCGCTACCACTGCCAACTTCCCTTTTTCCCAGCCTGTCCTTATCCGTCCCTCCGAGCCTCCAATTTCATTCTCCCTCCACAAAATGCCACACACTTGTAACTTTAGTCTCCCTTCGGCAAAAACTTGCTCTCTCCTGAAAGGCGAAGGGGTTGGAAAAAAAAAACTTTAAGAGAGGGGGAAGGAGGGAGAGAAATTCTTATCAATCTCCTCTTAGATTTGGGCAAAGTCATTTGAAAGCGTGGTGTAATGTTTCAGGGAAAACTTCCAATTAAATACTGTAAAAAGATAAAATAACAGTATCCTGGACCTGCCCGTCGCTGGTATTAAAGCCCCCTTTTGTTGATTTATTGTACATTAGCCACTGAGCCATGCAAGGAAGGGGACATTTCAGAAGGGATTCTATTTGTATGCATCCTGCGTCTGCTCCACACACAATCAGGCCTGTATTGCGTTTTGCAAATTTATACCAGGATGTAGGTTTAGAGTGTTCTCCCCTCCACCCCCACCACCTCCACTGAAAGAAAAAGAAAGTTTTTCAAGTAAGTGTCTGCTTTCATGAGCACAAGTGATTGAGGCTCACAAACAAAGCTTTGTTTCTAAACTCACAGATGTACAGCCCCGCCGTAGCTTTGTCCTCTGCCCCTGAGAAGCATTCATAGATTTCTATTAGAGCACAACATTGGATTGTTTGGGAATACTTTTAGAGTGGACATCCAATAATAACCCAAAGCTTTCCCAGGGCTGAATTTTTCACCCAAGAGGAGGAACGAAAGAAGTCCTTTCTGCCTAGATATCAGATAAAAGGAAGTAGCCTGCTTGTTTTGTTTTTTTAAAATGTCCTTTTTTTTCAGTCTTTCCTCGTGATTTCACTTTTGTAAAACGTCCTGAGAAACTAATGAGACTTTGAGCTCTTTCAGTCAGATGACAGCAATAATATTTGGCACTTTAAACTTTAACAATAAAAGATGATGTGCTGATTTCAGATAGTTTCTGTTTTTGTGTATTTCCTCAGAATATTGCAAAATATTTGCCATTTGCAGTGAAGGAACGTACATCTACTCAAGTTCTGTATTTAAATACAATTCTGAGGTAACTGTATGTACTTTGTGTATTTACATTTTCTTTTTACATATTGTACTTTTTACTTCACTACATTTGCCTGACAGCTGTATTAACAACATATCAAGATTTTACATTAATAAAACATTATGATGATCCTAAATTGCTGACCTGTTCCAAGGGTGTAGGTTTTGTTTCAACACGGGGGGAGGGGGGCACAGGTGAAACCGTGGTGTTGGGGGCCTCTGACAGAAAATGTTCAGCATCAAACAATTAATTTCCTGCATTCTGTCTAATCTGCATCAGTTTATGGTGTAAATGTATTTCATTTGGTCAAAATAAAAGTCCTCTGCCACATTCATGCTTTTATCTGGGGAGACAGACAGCTGTAATTAAGATTTGACATAAAAAAGAGATAATCTTATATTCAAATCTGTTTGGCTTGTGACCTCTTAAAAAAATCTGTGTGCCAGAATTTCAAGTGTCTATGAGTCTTTAGCAGTTCCACCAAGGAGACATTTAACCTCCAAACGGTTTCATTCCATTACTGTTTAAGGCCCAACGAGCTAAAAGCATTCAAGATATGTAAAGAAAAGCAAATATTAAAGAAATGTCCAAAAAATGAATTCAAATTTGTATCACAGAACTTTGTTTTCTCTTCTTTCGTACTCATATAATCATCTCATGATCAGTGACACCAACTTTCCAAAGGGGTGGCCACCAAAAATCTTGGAGTGGCACACCAAAAAGAAAGCTGTAACTGAATTTCAGGAATTCTATGATGCTGCTGAAGTATAAAGGCTAGTTGAAAACTATGTCAGTATGAAAGTTAAGGAATCACATACTGACATACAGTTCATATGACCAATTATCTGATGTGCATAGATTAATAGTGGGACAGTTAACATTTTTAATTTCTCAACAATCCTGTTTTAATGTGTGATGTATCTGTACATGTTTCATTGGTTCATTGTTCTTCAAATAGACTGGTTGTTCTTCTCCTTTAAAGGACAAATATACAGCTTTAATTTCACAGAATACACTGTAAAAAGAAAGTGCTTGTTTTAAGTCCTGTTTTTAAGTTAGTGTTTGGGCTGCCTTGAAATTTTAAACTGATTGAATTCAAGAAGACGAGTTGAATCATTACAAAATTGCTTCTTCTCAAATTAAGTCAACTTAAACTTTTAAGGCAACCTGGACACTTGCTTTTAAAAGTTAAAACAAATACTTTCTTTTTTACAGTGTATATTGCTTGTAAGGACCAAAACATTTCCTGGGTACAAGCCTAAAACACCACATACAGGCATCCAATTATTGTTGAGTATTTTTTGTGACAGGGGCATGAGGGTAGCTGTTTGCAGTAATGTGTTGGTATTTTTACTTAGCTGAAGAATGAATATGTTTCCTACCACTGGAAACTGAACATCAAATGACACATAATTATGCACACAATTTGCAGAAAATCTAATTATACCCATACATTTCCATTTTTCTCTCTGGAATATGCCAATAAAAGATTATTTTTGTTCAGTTTAAATGCAACCAATGAGCTCTCTGTAAACAAAAGACTCTTTAACTTCAGAAAGTCCTAATGTCAGACTTTGTACAGACAACAGAGAAAACACACACTTAGTCTCACACTCACTCGGAGAGAGAGAAGGACGGTCATGTTAGAGTTAGATGACAGAGCAACAATTATCCGTCTAATTCTCTTGTCGATACAGTTATGTCTTATGTGGTCGATGGACATGTAGTTGTTATCCCTGATCGATACTGAGACACTTCATAACACATCTGAGCGTGATAGAAGCTGATATCCTGCGCGACACCTCCTGATCCCCATTTAGCTATGATTGCAGGCGTTGGCGTGAATCTGTTTGGCTGGTTATGGATTAGCTACTTTGGCCCTGAAGTGGCTGCAGTTGATGATGTGATTAAATCAATGATCATCTCTCCGAAGGCTCTTTGATTCGTTCTCGTTTGGCTGCGCAGCAGAACAGAGCCGACTGTCTCAGCAGCACAGGGACAAATTACACAGGTTGCACTTCAAAGGCGCGCTCACTGTCTTGATATTTTTCTATAAATGGCTGGAAAAATGTTTTATTTTTAAAAGACTGTAAACAGTACATCATGCAAAAAGTAAGAGTGGTACAACATGTAAAACAGTCTGTATTTTCAGAGATCTTAGCAGTTCATTCTTGACGTTATAAACAGACTTAATGTGTGTGATAGAAAATTTGAAACTCAAGGTCCACCTGCTTAGTTTTTCAGGGCTTTCAGATTCACCTCCGGGTCTTCATCAGTACATGGATTTTTGAAGTTTTAGGATTTTTTAAGGGATTTTAGTATTTGTCATTTGTACTTGTACTTGTAAGGCTTTTTGGGGGACTTTTTCTTATAGGTTTGAGGGGTTTAAGGTAATGGATTTGTAAGAATTTAAGTATTTTGATGTATTACTGATGCATGTTGTTTCGATTTTTTTTTTTTTTTTTAAATTTTGTCTGAAATTTTTGGAAAATGTTTTAGTTTCCAGGACATTTTTAGGATGTTAAATTATTTTTTTTATGGTTTTTTTTTTTTTTTTAAAGATTTTTTTTAAAGGGTTTACAGGTAATGGATTTTAAGATTTTCAGGATTTTTTGTTTATTATTGTGTGTTGTTTAAGTTTTTAAAGTTTTTATTTGGAATTTTTTTGTTTTTTGATTAAGATGTTTGGAGAAATGGTTAGTTGTTCAGGGTATTTTTAGGATGTTTAAGGAGCTAATGGCTTTTTTTTTTTAAGGGTTTAAAGGTCATACTTTTTTTTGACATTTTTAGGATTTTTGATTGCCAAGGGATTTTTGTTTTTTAATTAGGGATTATTTGTTTTTTGGAGGGGGAATTTTAGAGCTCAGTAGCGACTTCAATGGCTTTTTCACAAATTTGATTTTTAAGTATTTTTTTTTACTTCATTTGTCTCCAATGTAAAAATGTCTTCTCCAACTTGTCTACTTTTTATCTATATCTTGTCCTTTGTGAATGATATCAGTCTCTAATAACATTGTATGATTTAATGCATTTTTCCAATATCCTTCTCTTAAGTGGATTTCGTAGAAAGACTTAAATATCCCCACTTTTTGTACAATCAGACCTTGTTAGCATCTTGACTAAATCACTAGGTTATTTCAGTTGTTTTACAGATGTAAAACATTTTTCTCTCTCCGCAGACGATGAGTGAGCACTGCTGCAGCTCTGCGTCAGCTGTGTCTAGACTACAGGAAATGCAAAATTGCATTTGTTTACAGCCTTGCGGAGCTCAAAGCGGGTGGTGGTTTAAAGTGCAGCAGCCAGCGAGGATGGCAGAGAGCTGGAGAGGCTGCAGCGAGCAGGCCGGATATGAGAGAGGGCTTGTCTGCAGGCAGCCAGTGAGGCTCGGCCCAGGATGTGCTGTAAAACTGTTGTAAAGCAGATTGGACTCTTTTTACTGTTTGCATCGTATGACATTTGTTTTTCTCTCTCTCCACTCCCCCTCCTGTCCCCTCCCCTCGTCTCTTTCTGAATGGACTGTTTGACGCACATGCTGCCATTTTGTGGCACAGTCCACTGTGAGGGAACAACAGTGTGAGGCAGGTAGAAACAGAAACATTTACTGGGTTTAACTAAGGCCAAAGTTTGTGAGAAAATCTATCTTTTTCTCTCCTTCACATTTCTCTGTAAACACCAGTCAGAGAGTGTCAGCGAGCCTCGGCAGTATCATGATATTTGCCAGTTCGTACGCCTCAGGACCAGACATAATACAAACATAACCCTGACGACAGATCTTGTCAGCTGTCTGACTGTCTGTCCATCCAGCTATTGATTATCTTTCAGCAGGAGGTCATAAATGACCCATGATCATCTGGCTGAAAAACATATTCCCAACATCTGACCTGTCACTAGAGGTTAATCAAATAAACCACGCCGGCCCTATGGAGCATGACTTTGCAATTATCCGTAACTTGCTCCTCCTGTGCTGCCTTTTATTGCATCATTAATACGTGGGAAGCCGGGGTGACAGCTGAGGGAGATGGCAACTCTAAAAAACAGTCCTGGATGTGTTTAGCTGCATTAACTTACAGGGGGAACGTGTAAAATCTGAGAACATGAACATCTCAAAGCTTTAACAGAGGAAAATCAATATAATGCCAACAAATGACAAGTTTACTGTCTGTCTTCACTCCATTCTTGACGGTGACTTTAACGCCAAGATATTTATTTAGAAGGAGATGGCCAAACACATCACCTCAACATCTGTTGTGACGGACGTGGATGCTGTAACATTTAGAAAAGCATCAATAAAAGATGTTGATATTAATGAAAGGAGGATGGCGAGCATGGAGGGAAGCTGTCATGTTGTTTATGTCTGCTGCCTTCAGAGGATGTCATAATGTTTAACTCTCTGAAACAAAGGCAACAGAAACATAGACAAAAACAAACTTATGGAGGCTGAATTTTATCATTACCATTATTGTTATTTAATTAATTTAACGTTTATTTGTGTGGGGACAGGCTTTGTTTTGTTTTTGTTTTCATCTTTTTTTTTTACCTTAAACCTAGTAGTAAATGTGTTCCTCATGAAAATATGCTAAGTTGAAAGGGTAGGTATAATAAGCTCAAGCTTCAGCCTAAACCTTTTCAGTTAGTGAAATAAATATGAAACTATACTATACTATACTATATTATACTATACTATGTAGCATAAGCAGATGATACACACTACAACATTTGGGCCTACAGCCTGAGCTAATTTGCAATGCCCGTCCCAAGATGGATCTTTAAAATACGCAAAACTCAAGAACAAATACCGGTACAAAAGGGATATTACAGAACACAAACTCCAAAATAAATACAACATAACTCATTCACCATATTCAGATGTCTCGCTCAATATTTACCACACATTAACCCCCCCTCCTTGTCATTTCTTCCGTAGATTGATGCTGAAAATGCACAAATTGGGAATTAGGAAATTAAATGTTTTACGATCAAAATGTTTTGGTTTACGATCCTTACACCCTCTGTTTCATATGTGTCCACCCCAGTGTTAAAGGGAAACCTAATCTCTTGCGCTGTTTATATCCACTTATTTTAATCCAAAATGAATGCTTAACCCAAGTCTGCATTTACATTCTCCCTATTTAAGTGGCATGTTGCTAACAGGTTTCACAGAATCCAAAGACTCCTTAGAACTGCTCCATCTTCAGCTTTAGCCAACAAACAAGTGACTGAATTACCTCAGTTGTAAGTGTGATGAGGACCAGCAGCTGTTTAAACCACTGAGTAACCTCCGTGTTAAATCCACGCCTATGTGCAATACGAATTATCCAAACATCTTTATAACGTCCATCATGACTACATGAAGGCTGGCAGTCTGTCGCTGCTACGACAAGTAAAACAGAAAACAGTCTTACCTACAGCTTTGACAATCGGGTCCTGGTATTTTGAGGTGAAAACTATTAAAAATATCCTCTTTCAGCAGGCCCGTGTCAGAATGGCAGAGCAGCAGTCAAACTGCAACCCTGGGAATGTGTGCCATCTTGCATGATAAATATCAGTGATTTGCTCCAGGCTTCAGACTGTTACTCACAGGAAGTCACTGTTTGAGCTGGTTTACACAGATGGAGACCATTCTTAGTCAACATTCACATAAAAATCAGTCTGGGACTTTTTTTTTTTACTTTCTTTTTCTTTTTTTTCTTGCCTCCCTTTCATTGTGTGTAGACAGTGGCGGAGCTTTGCTGTTTTACTGGGCCGGAGACGACACCTTTATTTGTTTGAGAGCTTTAACTTCACATTTCACGAGGATCTGCAACTTCGCACAGACATGAGTAAGCTCGACCTTGTCACTCATGTTTTCACACTGGGCAAAATAGTTCAATCTCGTCTGGGAGTTACAGTTACAGTAAGATCATTTAGACGACGGGATTCACTTTCTTCAGTTTTGTGCTCTGGTAATGCGGCAGGATGAAGTGTAGTCCGTGGTTGGTTACCAGCAGTTATTGGCCTTTTGATCGACGTCATCAGGACAGTCTGTGTGTGTGTTTCTTCTGATTGTTTTTCTGTCCGCTGTCTGTCTCCTGTTGAGAGCCACGCTGGACCTGGAGGTTGAAACATCTTCACATATGTTACTGCAACGTGTATAAGAGGCCAGCAGGTCTCCTCTCACTGCTGCACTGTGTGTGTTGGTGCCACTGATGGAAGAAGTACTCAGATATTAGTAGTGACACCACAGTACTCTGTGACAAGTTAACCTCCTGCCTTCAGAATTCTACTTATCAGCAAAGCATTAGTTTTAATGTGAAGAATGGTGTTAAGATGTCGCTGGTGGAGGTGTAGCTTATTTCAGCCATTTTGTGCACTGTTGGGCATTTTTATCTATAACAATACATTACTGAGTTACAGGTTGATACTATGCTTTTTAAAGTGTTGATCTGCAACGGAAATAGTAACTATGACTGTTATATTAGTAAAAAGTAGAGCAGTTAGCCCGTAATGTAGTTCAGTGGAAGAAAAGTGAATTTGCTAAATAGCAATTTTATTTTATTTTTTTTTTTAAAAAATGGACTTTAATGGATTTTAATGTGTTTTAAGATTTTCAGGATTTTAACTACTTAAGGGATTTTTTAAGTTTTGTTTTTTGTTTTTTTGTTTTTAAAAGCAGATTTTCAGAATTTTTCAGTTTAACGCTGAATTTGTGAAGGACTTATAGGGACTTTTGGAGATTTTTTTTAAAGGAATTTAAAATTAATATTGTGAGGAACTGTTAAATCTTTAAAGGTCTAGTGTATAGGATTCAGTGGCAGCTAGCATTACATTGCAGAGCTGAAACATCTCTTGTGTGCCAAGCAAGTAGAACTACGGTGGCCGATGTGTAAACACAAAAAGCTCAGTCTGGAGCCAGTGTTTGATTTGTCTGTTTTGGGCTACTGTGGAACAACATAGCAAGCTCTGTGGAAGAGGATCCGCTCTGTTTGTAGATATAAACAGCTCATTCTAAGGGAAAACAGAACAATTCAAAATTCAGTTGATTGTATACTATTCAAAATATAGTTAGAAATATTATATTCTGCCAAAAGACGCCCCTAAATTTTACACACTGAGGCTTTAAAATGTTCCGATTTTTCAGTTTACGTTGACTTTTGAGAGACTCTTCAAAGGAATGTGTGGACAGTTCAGCTCCCAGCAAAAAACTCCTTAACAATGAATGCTGAAGGAATTCTAACCGGGAGTACACACTTGGCACATGGGAGAAGTTTCAGCTGGTTGTAATCTACAATCCTCATGGCTACATTCCACTAAATCTGTCATGCTGCACCTTTAATTACAGCACTTAAGTCAGTGTATTAATATACCCTCCACCACTTGTTGCTGCAATAAGTCGCATTTAGGTTTCTACATGTTTCCCAGATTAAGTGACGGCCAACCAGATTATTTGTCAGAGCTGATATGAAATGCTGTTTCTGTTCATGCTGAATTGAAACAAAGGGCTAACTGTGGCTTTGTTAGTCAGCTCTGAAAAGACCTCTTACTTTCACTTTGATCTGGAAACATCTTTTCTCATTCGAAACAATTGTGCTTTCTAATTGTTTCGGGGATAAGAAAGAGGCTTCCTGCTGTTACATTCAAGACCACCTCCTCTTTGTTTTAAGAAATCTATCGCCCGGAAAGTTTCTCTTCATTTGAAATGTGGCACTTCTGGCTGAGATACTTCCAGTAAATACTACGCTTCTATCACAACAGGCTCTGGTGTATTTCATGTAAAGGAGGTGACTACATTATATTGTAGTTTTCCTCCACCAGCCTCAGATGTTACTGCTCAAAGGTTGTAATTAACTACTGTTTTATTGCAGCCATTGTTGTAATTGGCACGCAAGTTTGTGAGAGGGAATAATTTCCTTTTTTTTCCTGAAATTTGCAGCTTTTTTTGCCGTTAGCTTTGTTGTCATGTAAGCCTGCGCATCAACAAAGTCCCAACACATCATTATAAGGCTTTTATGTGTAAGAAAACAGCAGCTGAGGAGGTGTTTTAATCTGCGTCCCTGTTTCCCCCATGCTGCTTTAAACGGAAAGATTATCTCAAAAACTTCACAAGTTTCCCCAAACAACAAAAACTTCCCTGAAGGAAATATTCTCTTTTTGGTTGCCTGTGCTCCAACAAATATTTACACCGATGTGATATTATCCCGCACTTTTAGAGATTTATTTAATTTTCGCCCGCTTCTTTCTGCCTCAGCCAATTTCCTCCTTTTTGATCCCAGTCCACTGGTATCATCAGCTTCCTCATTTACAGCGTGAAGGCGATCCTGACACCCGGGACGTCATGTGAAACCATGAAGGACAGGAGGCAATAAGTCGGAGAATAGCAGCAATCTTCAGGAAAGTTCTCCATTCACTCTCACTCCCGTAGTTCTCTGTCCTCTTATCCAGCCTTGAAGATAAAGAAAAAAAAAATCAATACAGAAACACAGTGTTAGATAAAAGCAGAGAGGGGGAGAGAGCCGGGCCAAGTTGGGTGTAGTGAATTAAAGCGATCAGAAATTTCCCGGCCACTCAGCCCTCAGTCTACATAACCTAACAGCCCTGTCTTGGTGCTGTCTATCACTCTCTGCTCTCTGTTCAATCTCTCTTTGTTCACTTTTGATTTCTTTTTGGTCTATTCCCCGTTTGCTTTGTGTTTTGGGATGAAGGACCTGCTCCCATTCAGCTGCAATAACTGCTGAGTGAAGGTTTTGGATATTGCCGGGGAGCCTGTCTGAGCTTCCATATCAGCTTTGACAATTGCTGGTCTCTCTGGAGAGACGTGAGGATGGACTGGAGTGATCAGTCTCTTGTTTTTAGCTGTGGTAGCGGCGAGGCTCGAGGGGATGGCGGCGTCTGTTGGTCAGTTTACCACTTTGGTACACAGTTAAATATCTCAACAACTATTGGATGGAATGCTATGAAATTTTTAACAGATGTTCATGGTCCCCAGAGGATGAATCCATCTAACCTAACAACAGAATAGGTCACAGACTGTAGGCAATTTGTTAATTTTGAGCAGGGGCAAACATGTGAATCGAACCTGCAGTCGCTGCGGCAAGGACATTGCCTTTGTACATAGGACGTCCACTCTACACACTGAGCTACTGAGCTCCTAGATTTTTATTGGTCTTTGACCCAACCCCCCATTAGAAAGAATAACTGTTAGAGTCTGTCCATTCTTGATTAATGGCC
This sequence comes from Epinephelus awoara, assembly GCA_035609425.1. Lineage (NCBI taxonomy): Eukaryota > Metazoa > Chordata > Actinopteri > Perciformes > Serranidae > Epinephelus > Epinephelus awoara. Next base: position 25,899,690 of record CM069310.1, on the reverse strand, counting down.
TTGACACACCAAGCCGACGGTTGGCTGATGGTCAGTATCAGGCCTCCATGAGCGCCTGTCCCCTAGTTCTCAGCCCTTGCTGGCTGTTTTTTGAACGATTCAGCATGTTGCATCACCGTCTCAGATGTGGAGCCTGTTGGTGAGTAAAATCACTCTGATTGGCTCTTCAAATACAGACTACCGCCATCCACTAATATGGAGTTATTTCCTCTCATGCAGGTGTAGAATGTACGTACCAGTTTGCTGTTGTCTGTAGTCTTTGCAGTGTATTCAAGTGCAACTTTTTGGCCAAAACACAGACATAGCAAAGCAACGCATCAGTCAACCTTCGTCGCCACTAGTTCTTTAATGTCAGTTTGGTATGTCTGGGCCTTAAAAGCTCTTTTTTTGCTGTCTACCTTTCTCTTGCCATGCCCATCATGTTAAATTACTTTTCTCTGACTTGCTTATTTCTCTGACTGTTGTCTCTCGTCTCACTTACTCAAGTCACAAGGCTTATTGGAGTGAATGGAAATGAATAACTGTCTCCTGGGTGAAAGTCCTGGCTTTGTCTGATCTATCCATTCACCCCTCTATATCTTTGTCTCTCTTTATACTTTGTCACCTGACTTCCTCCTTTGCTTCTGTCATAAATACTACAGCCACTAGAGGCTGGCGCATAGCAGCAAAGCTAAACATGGGCCTTAATAAGCTGCTTGTACAAATGACCTTTGCTGTCGTTTTTTGGAGTAGATGAGTCTCAAAACTTTAGTAATCCCCTAACTTTTGTCTTTGAACCATCATCAGGTCAAAATAAGAATTGGTCCACTACTTGGGTTTATGACCAAATACCTGGAAAAACGAATGACATTCTCATCAGCCTAAGCTGAACTTTGTGTTGACAGCGAAACAGCACATGAAATGACTTAAAATAAGTCATTATTCCACAAATCTGATTGGAAGAGGGTGTCTGAAATTCCTGTCCTACCACTTTTTAAATATTGTAGTGTTGTCACATATAGTACAATGCTTTTAACTGACTTATATGTGTGCAAATCTGTGAAAGAGGACATTAATTATTGAAGTTATCATAACTTACCATCGGTGTGTTATTATTGACATTGTGAGCATGTTATCTTGCTAATGTTAGCATGTAGTTTAAAGCATTGCTGTGCCTGAGAACAGCCTCACAGAGCTGCCAGCTCTCCATCTTGTTTTACCTGCTTCTTGTACAAATATATGTCCATGCTCATCCCCTCTGCCTCTCAGCTCCGTCAGCTCCTCGGGTACCAGATCACATCGACAGCTGACGAGCTGCAGCAGATACCAGGGCTGCATGTGATGCTCTGCAGGACGTATTTCAAAAGGGGTTGAGGTCATATTTCACTGTTTCAGGGCTGAGGCGCCGTCATGTATTAATTAAAATCCAAATACCCTGTATTGATTGTGTTATCAGGCTAGTGCAGCCTGGGCCCCGTGTATTGATCCGGCCTGTGATTTATGATCATTTTCAGGAAAAATCCTTTTGTGTGATTATATGAGGAAACAGAGCCTGAGTGAGTGTAATTCTTTTAGATCTATTCACGGTGCCGCTGGTGGAGGGCTAACAGACTGCCACCCTGAAGCCCCCCAGAGGAGAAATATTTTCAACAAAAAAATTGTTATGATCCAGTTGGTTTCTTTGAAAAGTAAATCAATTGAAGCAGCAGGCTCCACTGACTCGCACTGAGGCTGAAGCCTGTGGCTTTCAACCTCTGCACTTCTTACTGCTGATCTTAGGATGACTAAATTCTCAGAATTTAGTTTGAGGGTCAAGTGTATTTTATTCATTACAATCAGTGGCATCAACCCATATGTAAGAGTACAAGTAACTTATAAAGTTGTGCCGACATGGATAGATCTCTTTTTTATTCTGTTGCTACAAAGAACATTATTAATGGATGATTTTGTAAAAGCCTGAATCAAACTCAGGGTTCCCATGGTCATGAAAAACCTGAAACGTCATGAAATTCCTAAATCTAATTTACAGTACTAGACCTGTGTTGGCATTAATAAAACCCCTGAAATATTTGGAAAGGTCATTTAATTTTGTTGTGTTTATTAAAATTATTTGTTCCACTCATATTTCATGGACAACCTTTGATGTATTGTCACATAATAGTGAATTTATTTTCTGTTGCTTTTGACATGCAAAGCCCTAATAATGTGACGTTTTGTTTAGCATCACGTACATTTTTTCATTTGTTTTTGTTTATGTTTTTTGCAGCGCTCCATCACTAACACAATCCATGCATTGCCTGTGCACTGTGCGTTAGGTTTTTTTTTGTTTCTGAAAAGGGAATGATTTAATAAAACATTGCAACAGTGAATAATTCCTCCGTTTCTTTGTTGTTTTTGTAGGTATTCATTTAAATGCATCAAGAATACAATGAAAGTATAATCAGTACAGCTTCCCCTCATACCTGAAAGCCAGTGCAAGTGCCTGGAAAGCTATTTTTTTAAATGACAACGTATTGACTGAACCTGTGATTTGAGGTATTTGAAGTGAATATGAACATAACAAACTATTACAGACTCAAAAAAGTTAAACTTTTATACAATGATTAACATTTGGAGTAAAGTATATGATACATTCCTGTTCGTGATGTGAATGGTTATGGAGGTACTATTATGGGTTCTTAAACATTTTGAAAAGGTTTTAAAATTTTGTCCTTAAAAATGTGTGATGACCTTGTGAATTTGATTAAAACACTTCTTTTAAAAGTCCCAAAGCCAACTTTTTTTAAATGATTCTTTTCTATTTGCACACAGCAAGTACAACATAGCTTAGAGGATTGGGAATGACTGTAGAAACATTTTTAAAAACCAAACATCAGTTGTCAGATTGATAGAATGCAAACTCTGGTCACCCTCGTGAAAGTGAGACGTGCCACATGCCCATTCATCACTTTGACAACCACACCCACAGATTCTGCCCCCATATATAGAGGACACATAGCTTCCTACTGTACCTTGGCACTGGCACGTAAACTGTGTGTTGCAGATTTGTCCAATATGAACATAATTTTAGGGATACTGAATTGAATGAACAACTGTTTTTCTGACAACTGACCTGTTTGTGGTTGTGCAAAAAGTGAATGTTTTTTAAAAAGCAAATGTTGACATAGTGTAATAACACCTACTTTGACATTTAGGTCTCAGGACTTGTTGTTTGTTGGTTAGTTGGTATAATTGACCTCACTGTGGACAATAGTGTAGCTGTCCCCTTTTATTCCCCCTTAAGTTTTTTTTAGCATTTTTATTCAGCTGTTGTTGTTTCTAAATGTGCTTTATTAATACATAATGACTTATTAATAATGACATTAAAAATCATGTTCGCCCACACTGCCTTACAATGTCATATATATTCTGTATCATCCCAGTGATTTCTGGAAATGTCTAGATGTCTTATGCACAGTCCTCCTCAGTTCTTACTATTTGTTGTCTTTGGAGACTTTGTGATCTCCACTAGAATTTCAAATAAGGTTCTTGGGGTTTGAACAATGTTTGGCTGTACAGCATGAGTTTGTATTGATCAGCCGGCGGGTCAGTGAGGTTTAAGAGCAAACAATGTAGCTGAAATGACTCTCGAAATGTAAAATCTCGGACCAGATTTCCCCTATATGCCATGCAGATACTGACAAAATAGACCAGCAATGGAGTTAGGTTCTCTTGCTCAGTAAACACCTCAGTAGCTCCAAAGTCTTCCCAAGAATCTTGTCATGTCTCCTGGCTTCTCAGCAGAGATTTGCATTTTTCTCGTAGCTGATCGCTGTCTGTCTCAGCAGCCATTAGCTTGTCATATCTGCATCTGAGGCCTCGTGCCTTGTACAGCAGCTCTCACATTCCTCAGCTGGCAGCGGCTGACGGGACACTGCTGTATCAGCTCCTGCATTCAGCTGCTTGTAAATCACAGACTTCTACTGTAATTTTCATGTGGACTTAAACTGGTCACAGGAAATTTTCTCAATTCTGAGGACTCAATTTTTTAGTTTCATATGGACAGTATTTCACTACTTCACCACAATCTGTCAAGCTTCCACACACAGAGTGGAGCTTAAAAGTAACTAAGTTTGTAAAGGGACTGTTTGCTTTTTTTTAAACACATAGTAGCTTTGAAATAAAGTCAGCAATCAATTTAAAAAATATTGCTTATTAATTGCTACCATTTAGTGTAGTTTGGCGTACAATTCACATTTATTTTTTTGATCCTTCATGTGTGCTTAATGTGTTACAGTCCAGTGCAGTGGACAAAATACCATGAACACTTGTATGATCTAATGCTGTAACTACTGCAACGATGGGATGTTTAAAGTTTTCTATTTTTGAGACTTTTTCAGAGGTGTCGATTGATGTTCAGATGGTGGAAAAAAGTAACAGAAACAACTAGAAGTTCAGTGCATTATGATCTGGGTGTTTGTATTGTTCAGTCCATCTCCAGGACAAATGACAAGAAACACATTTTACCTTATATTCAGACCTGTAGTTACCACTGAGGTCACGCTGTCTGTATTTTGGGAGATGTGGGGTATTTCCAAACCTGTAATGATGTGCAAGTTACGATCTTTAGTAAAAGTCTAGTCAGAAAATTGTGTGCCAGGGTAACAATCACAGACTACATTATATACATATTTTTTAACTTGAGGCCCCCTGCTTCATTATATCAGGATCCCATGGCATATAGTTTAAAGAAATCAGTCACATATTTAACTTGTACAATAAAATATATTTTACAGCATTTACTGGGGGAAAAAACACATTTAGTCACATTTTAAGACTTATTATGAAGTACATCTATGAGATTGCTTGTAAGTCATTTTTTAACCAAAAAAAAGAAAACAAACCAAAAAACAAACAAAAAAACACAATTAAAAAACAAACCAAAAGACACTAAAACTTGAATGTATAAAAGCCTCATGCAGATTCATGATCTCAGGCTATGACCCATATTGATGATGATCAGGATGAGGATGATACTTTTATTGTCAGATCAAGTCTGACATTTTCATGCCTCACAGCAGCTCCATTTGCAACATGAAAGGGACAAACTTTTAACAATACAAGGCTACACCTTTTCCACATGCATTTGATCTGTGATTAAACCTCTAACCTTATTGATTTAACACTTGGGAACCTGTATCCTTGATTTGATTACAGTAGTTCATATTCACTGTTCAGGACATGATTGGGGTCAGAGACAATGTTGTTGACCAGCCTTAATATGTTGTTAGTGTAGGATAATTCATAGAGTCTCCAGGGTTTTGATCCGATTGTCATTTAGTTGAGCTTTTTTTTTTTTTTTACTTTAAAGTGGTGGACAAACACTTGTACCATGTTGTATTACTATACCGTAAAACACTCATCACAGAAGTAAAAAAACTAAAGTAGAATTTTTCTACTCACCCCAAAAGACGTAAGGTGGTGGAGGAAATTAAATCTTTGTTTTGTCCTTTTGCAGACAGATCCAGTGCAACGTGGTCTCTCCAAGGTACCAAATGGTCTATAATTACCCTCTGGTATTTGTGGGGAAAATAGCTGCTTGTTTTTTTTTCATTATGGAGAATAATAGTAACAGTGTGAGATAATGTAACAGCTCGGCTAACCTCTGCCTCATAATTAACCTGAGAGTTGAACCAACACATCTATGGCACATGTTGACAGCAGTTTAAGCTTCAGAGTAATTTCTCTTGCCCTTATTTATGTTATTGTGCAACTCCAGTATGCCTTTTTGTCTGGTATTACTATCATAAACGTCTGTATTTGGTGCAAATTCATCCACTTCCTGCAGCTCTTTCATAAACTGAAAAGTCATGTTTATTCATTATTAAATATTATTTGTGGAACTTGCAGTGGCCTTGTTCAGATACGTCTCTGCTGCCCATCATATGAAACAAAACAAACAGATACATTTGTTCCTCTAACAGATGTACGCAATCATCAAATTCAAGTGGTGCTCAGGGCCATGAGTGGAGTCTGCCTTATTGTAGGCCAAGTTTGAATCTGGAAGAGATCATGGTCAAGTAGTTGCTAGTTTGATTTTGTGTGCCGACGCTGGTTACAAAGAATCAATATCAAATCAAGGAGGGTTGAGTTTCCAGATAAGCCCTCTTGGCCACTCTGGCTATTCATCATAAGTCTGTAGAAACCTGATAGGTCAGAAGAAATTATATTCCAGCAGGAGTGGGGCCTCCTTATCTCTCCATAGCAGGGGAATAGGAGACATGCCGATCAATACCAGGCTGTTGTGTAGTACTTGCAATTATCAACAGCTGATTCTGTCCTCCCCCAGCTGCATCTTTTAATACCACATAATTACAAGTTTTGGGACAATGCCTGGTGAAAAGGGATTACAGCTCTGGTGAAGTATGCTTCATTCTTCTCTCAGCTTTGAAATAGCTACACTCTGTGAAAGAGGAGGATCAAACAATAACATCAAAACTGATTTTTTTTTCTTGTGCAATTCATATTCTGATATTTAGCTTCGGTTACCATTGTGACATAAAAGAGTTTCAATTGAAAACTATTACCCGTAGTTGGTGAGTATATGTCAGCTACGAAAGTTAATTAAAACCTACAAAAATTAAGGGCTATTAGGAAGAGGTGTGGAATCGAGTCACGTGACTTGGACTCAGGTCAGGGTCAAGTCACAACTTTGGTGACTTTAGACTCCACTTGACAAACTCAAAAAACACTTGCAACTCATTTTGGACTTTAACACCAATGACTCGTGACTTCACTTGGACTTGAGCCCTCTGACTTGCAAGAGCAAAGATTAAAAAGTATGTTGTTTTAAAAGTTTGCCATGACATCAGTTCCCCAGATCCACTTCGTTTGAACCAATCAGACAGCATCGAGTCAAGATTTAACAACCATGCGGAGGTCATTAAAAAACAAATTGCAGTACGCAAAACACGCGGGTCAAAAATTACAGTCAGAGGTGCAACAACTTCCAATTGTGCACAACATTTACAGTTGCACAAAGAACGGTAATGGTAACGCTAATATTAACAAAGATAGAGAGCTAATACTTAGCTAACATTAGCTTAACACCTTAGCAACTTTTTATAAACACAAATTTTAAAAAGTATTTATGATATTTGTTAATATATTATAATATTGCTTTGTTGTTAAAATGGTGTTACATTTTGTGAAAAGTGCATCATGACTTGTGTAGACCTTCAAACTTTAAGTTTAGGACTTGGGCCTTAACTAAGGACTTGTCAGGTTGTTTTTTGTAAGATATTTTTAGGGCATTTTTGCCTTTAAGGGGAAAGAGAGAGAGGGAGAGACATGCAGCAAAGGGCCACAGGCTGGAGTCGAACCCGGCCCTTGTACATGGGGCACCTGCTCTATCCACTAAGCCACCGACGCCCCAGGACTTGTCAGTTTTGACTTGGGAATTGGTGACTTTGAAAATGTATGAAAAGGTGGACAAACCCTATTTGGTAAATTAAAGAAACAGATTTAGGTTGTTTTACTTCCTGTTTCCTGTCTGTTGCCTGTCTAGACTACAGACTTGACTCAGGACTTGTCAGTCTTGACCGTGGACTTGACTCGGGTCTTGCGTGTCTCAACTTTAGACTTGACTCGGCACTTGTCACTCTTGCCTTGGGACTTGTCTGTCTTGACTTAGGACTTGCCCCAGGACTTGAGTGCAAAGACTTGAGACTTACTTGTGACTTGCAAACGATGACTTGATCCCACCTCTGCTAGTGGGCAAAGTAGGTTTTGTTTCAACACTGGTGACGACTCGTGAAACAAGAGTTTCGGGGTCCTGACCAGAAAATATGTGTCTTATCAATTCATGGTGTAAATGTCTTTAATTTTATTAAAACAAAAACCTCTGCTAAACTTTTATGTCTTTATCTGTCGTGACAAATGCATGCTCTAAATATTGAGGGAGACTTGTCCCCTGAGTTCCCCCCAAAATCTACGCCTATGCTAGTAGGCCTAATTTATCTTTCAGCACTCTGTTCTCAATAAACTCCAGATAACAGATCTAAGCCCAGGTTGGTTTACCCTCCACACATCCCTGATCATCACTCAAAGGAAGAGTTCTTTTCCAACTTAGAGACATTTTTCAGTCTATTATGGCGCCAAATTGTGGGAGGTCGTAACAAATGAAGCAAGGGCTCCAACACCTCCTGTGGTATCCTGGCAGTAGCCTATCGCAGCCGGCTGAAGGGCATCTAATGATGGACCGGAGGCGGAGGCAACAAGGAGAGCGCCGGTGCTTCGGATAAACCAGGGAGTCTCACTTCCGACAGCCACCAGTTTAAGATCGGACCTATCTGCGACCTGAGCGAGGTTTTTACGCACAAAGTTTGATTTTACGCACCTATTTAATCCGGCTTTCAACTTTTACGCAATAATTACCTCTTCAGACGTGTCGATTGTGGACTTAACGCAGTGTTTTTGGACTCTGAACATAAAGCCTTTCCTCCTGTGGAAGGATAACTGCTCCTGCTAGTGTTGCTGTGTTGTCTTAAGTGTGTGTGTGAGGCGACAGATTCAAACGGGACACCCATCCATCTACCTGAGAATCAGCTCAAACTGGAGCGTCTTTTTTTGACACGAACTCATCAGAGAGCTCAGAAAACAACTCCCTCTTAAACCTAAACGGGCACCGAGATGCAGCATTTGGCGACAAACTTAAAGCCAAGGCTACTCCTAAACGCATGAGCCACTCAGGTCGGACTGAACCATGTCGGAGGTGCTCGGAGTTGTGCGTAAAAGCAGCCGCACACCGGACAGGAAGTGAACTAATTATTATTAAACCCCATCCCTCATTTCCATATCTAGCGTGAGTTGGCTGGACCGCAGCCAATCACCCAGCGAAGGGCAGCAAGAGTCGTAAAAGCATTATCCTTCCTCCATCACAATTACACTGACATGCGCAATCTGCACGCGGGCATCAGCACCAGCCACCGCTCGCTTATTTCACCGACCCCGCTCCCGCTGAAGGGTCCCATTCGCTGCTTGTAGATGAGTCGGCGAAAGGCAGCAGCGAGTCGCAGAGAGAGATCAACATGTCCCGCCGCAAGCAAGCCAAACCGCAGCACCTCAGGTCAGAGGAGGAGGCGACACGGAGCGGACTCCACTGCAGAAATGGTAGGTGTCCGGGAGGCTTTCAAACACTTTTACTGGCTTTACTTCAGCTGCTGGGAATAAACAACAACTCTCATTTTAGAACAGCTTCATCTAAAGCTTTTTATTGCAAAAAGCGTGTTTAAGTAAAGGAATATGACAAAATTAACAAAGATGATGGCTTTGGAAATGTATGAAAAGGTGCACAAACTCTATTCGGCAAATTAAACAAACGGATTTAGGTTAGTTTACTTCCTGTTTCTGTCTGACTCTTAATTATTTATTTTTACATTTTAACATTATTTACTTTTCACACCTTTTTTTGAAGCCGAATGAAACCTTGTTAGTATTCAAAAGTCCCCAAGAGTTGATCTCCTGGTCACGAAAAGGAAATTTAATTGCGCACATATTCAATACTTTTAATATTTTATTTAAAAACAAACAAACAAACGACAACATTCAGATTGATTGACTGAAAACTGAAGGCACACTTCGGAGTGTAGATGCAAACAAAACGATGGAACATCTCATGAATTAAATCATTTTCATATTTAATTTAATTTATGTATAACAGTTTTAGGGAAATAATTACCAACAAGGCCTGTGACTGTAAAATTCACCAAACTACAGAGTAAACGAATGGAAACAGCCACGAGGAGATGTATGTTAAGGGTTTTTTTCCCCTGCAGATTATATATGAGGTTATTGTGTGTTTTGGTTTGAGGCCTTCCTGTCAAAAACTTTCACATTTGAATGACATTTACATCATAAACCAGGAGAAAATAATCTGGGGGAAAATGTGGCCTCAAAAAAATTACTTTTATGATCCTAACAGTGTATTTACATGCACGAGGACTCTTGTGTTTCACTCATATACTTGATTAGCATCCCATATTTTCTGTACAAGTTATTTCATAAATAAGATGAAAAAGTAGAAAAAAAAGTAGATCAGATTTAATTGGTCTCAGCATATTTTATCTCAGTGTTTTACCTGGTGTGTGTAAAATAACAATTAAATTATCATCCTTGTACACGACTTGTAACTAGATCTTCATCATATTGCCGGCCTATGTTATGGTATACCATAATATAATTTCTAATATTTTAATATTTAATTAAACAATTAAATGTTCTCCTCATATATGTGCAGGGAAGCCTGGCTGTTATTTGAACCGTTAATCAACATGAACCAATGAGCACTAACTCACACCAGCACCAATATTTTAACAATAAATTCACTTTTAAACTGTTGGATGTGTGTTTATCCAAAAATTGACTGAATTTTAAACAGACTTTGGCCTGCGTTCTTTGAATTTGGTGCAAAGTCTTTGAGAAAAAGGGCTCACCTGGCTTGAACTGACAGCTCATAAATCTAAATTAGTCTGAATTAATGTCATGTAATATGATTCATTTCATGTATGTGTATTTATTTATATTACTTTAGTCACAGGCACATTTCTCTAAAGCAAAAGGCCTGCAATACACAAAGCCAGTTTTACACATTAATTCCAATCATTATCATCTCAGTTCTTGTTCCATGTTTGATTTATTTAGTTTTATTTGTGGCTGTGAAAAGGTGTTGAGTGTGGGACAGGCCTTCCTCACTCAGGCCCTCCCACCACCCTGCAGCCAGGCGGGGGGCTCCGCCACTCGGAGATGGGCTTTGATTGAGCCTGCTGACTTAACCTTTGTCAGCCTCACCCTGCGAGGGCCAAGTGCTCCATGTCTGGATCATAATACAATTAGTACATCTGAACCGTTGACCTCTGCAGCCCGGAGGTCACGCAGAGAGGCAAAGAGGCATTAACACCGAGGCTGAGAGTCTGTTTGCTTTTCAGCTGCAGCTTCATGATTTCTCTTTTTCTCCTCTCATCGCCAAACAAACCACACAGCAAGAAACAGACATAAATCTGTTTTCTGCTCCTGCCGTTATGGATGGAGCGAGGGTGACATTTTGAAAGACATTTCTATCAGTGTTATTATATTTGGAAATATATTCAGAGCTTTAAATCAGAGCTGATCTTTTCTTTGTTTTTCCTGGAGATAAATCTCACAAAGTGCAGGCAAAATCCTGAGCTAAAACAGTGAAAGTGTTTTCGCTCCTGTGTTTGCTGAATCGCCTTGGTGATCTTCAGACCACCCACATGGTGAGCCAGCGACTCTGATTATTTACTTCTGACCAGTTTGACTTTCAAATAGATTTTACCCACTCAGCTGTGGTTACATTCTGCTTTTATACACTAACAAAAAAAATTAAAATCAGTTTTCATTATCTCACATGGGAGACAGGTGGAAGCCCAAACCTGTAATGTATTAACAAACTTATTAATAATTAATACACACACTCACTGTGTGTGTTTGTGTGAGGATTTGTTGAGTGTACTGGTTGTAATTGTAAATACACCAGTCTGTGTTTAGCTTGAGCACACTGGCACTCATTCTTTCAGGTGGTGAAACATAGTGATAATCGGAGTGTGTTGACTACACTTGGAGACACAATACACACACACACACACACACACACACACACACACACACACGCACACACACACGCACACACACACGCACGCACACAAACACGTAAACTATGTGAACATACGGGAGCACTTACACACACATTCATGGTAAATTCAGCACAAACACGTGCACGCTTAATTGTCCACTTTTACTGCATTTAGGAACAAAGGTGCAGCACATATGTCGGCCACACACACACACGCAGTTTGCTGTTTAATTTTTTGATTAATGACAGTATGGCAGAAATAAAATTATTTTTTCAAAAAATAAGTAAATTATTGTCACATTGTAAACCAAAATGTTTGTGAAAATATTAAATGAAAAAAAAAAAAAAATCTAAACCTCACAATATCTCGTCTTCAGCTTTTGGTCCATTTTAAATAGTTATTGTTAAACTGGTGCAGGGAAGCCCGAGTGTATGTAACAACAATTTACTATTGATTTCCTCAAATGTTTCCATCTGGTATTGCTGTCTGTTTCTTAATGGGCCAAAGCCTGAACAGATGCAACAGTGATTCTAAAGTGTGAAATCTTGAAGATAATCATCAAACAGAAGGAAAAGAGAGTTTTATTGAAATGTGTTAGACATGTGATATGTGCTGCATACGACATTTTTAACAATGGATTTAGAAAGTAACAGTGGGTTGACTTTGAAGTGCGTTAGGGATTAAAACAGCAAATTCAGATCTTATATCCTGTTCACATTCACATCACGGTATTTTGGATCTTTTATTGTTTTCCTCTGCTTGTGTTTTCCTGTAGATTTGGAGTTTGATTACGTGTAAAAGTGGCAAACTGGCTGTCATTTAAAGCTGTTATACTCTACGTTGAGCTCTATCATGTGGATGAATACACTAGTTAAGTTTATTTTATTATTTGATTTGACAGGGATAGTGCATATTAATGGACATTGCTTTAAATACCCCAGAATTAGACAAAACACTAGTTTTTATCTCTAACCCTTGCACAGATTTACAATAGATTCCCTAAAAGTAAAAGAACAAAACAAAAAAAGTAAAATAAAACTAAATTATTGAAAAAGGTACAAGCAGCAATTCAAACACTCATAAAACTGACAAGTTACAGTACAATATATTGACATTAAAAATGACATGACAACTATTGATTGCATTGTGTTGTTCATGCAGAATCCCAGTTGTGTTCGTCTGGAGCAAAAACACAAGTTTATCAGTCTGAGCACAATTAATGATACAGTAATAATAATCTCTTTATAATGTGTTTCACACTGCTTATAATATCAAATGGCTACAATTTTCTGCATAAAAACACACCACGAGAACAGGGAAGTATTTTACAGTTTAACTGCCAGCTGACTTCACAGCATCTGACTAAACTTCATGTTTTATGAACAGTTTAGACAACTACAGGCACGTTGCTGTGAACAAAATATAGAAAATGCACTTTTTTTGCATAAAGATGAGACACAGTACTGAAACGTGAAAATGCTCACCAAAAAAAGTCAATATTCTGTATGGAATTTCATTATCTGTGTGAATGCACAATCGAGAGGTCAGATAACTTTATTGAACCTTATTGATTTTTGGGGAAGATTATTAACATCTGAAAACAGGGGGTGTGAGTTTTTGTCAACACTTTAAAGCAATGTCACTGGGGCTGCTGCAATTTTAGGATTGCAAGTGGTATCACAGAAACAAATTATTCATCTGCTGTTAACATTTAAATAGTGACAAAAACTTTGACTTAGATATAATATCATTTAAAATATTAATAGAAAAATAAGTGGCTATTATTTGTAATTAAAACTTCCCTTTAAGTTTCCTCTTAAGCAGCTTGATAGTTAGAAAAAGCATTTCCACACTGTGTATCAATATTACATATGCAATATGTTTATACAGTGTTTGGATTGGGTGACGTATAGGAATATAAAATGTTTTCTTTACATCAAATGATCTGTAAATATATGTTTCACATCATTTTATAAAAACCTTGTAATTCAGCTCGACATGTTTGTTATCTCTGGACACTTTGGGATCGCTTGTGGAATTTCAAGTTCAGTGAGTTTGAACAATGCTTGTCCACACAACACGAGTTTGGAAAGATGGACTCACTGCTGTGTGTGTGTAGAGATTAATTACAATGTGATAGAGGAAAATTTGCCCCTCTGGTGAAATATCAGGACGATAAATTGTCAATTATGCATTCTTAATCTGTCTTTTTTTTTTCATGTTTTCAGGCATCGTGGAGGGCATGGACAGGGTGGAGAGCAATGGAGGCTGCCACAGCAGTGAGGAAACACACATCTGTGACAAATGCTGTGCTGAGTTCTTCACTTGGACTGAACTGAGGGAACATCAGAAAGTCTGCACTGAGGATCCCTTGGTGCTGATAGTGAAGGACAACGAGGGGATGCCAGCTCCTGAGGAATCTCCTGTCGGACCTTCTCCAGTTCCTAGTGTGGCGTCCAGTGACTCGTCTGTAGTGGAGTCCACAGACGCTGGCTTTGAGCTGAATGACAATGACAGTCTGGACAATTTAGAGGAAGGCATGGAGCGTGATGAAGCCATGGAGCTTGAGCATCGCCCACAGGACACTACAACCTCAAGCCCTCAGCATCAAGATTCAGCTGAGTCCATTTCCCCTTACATGCCAGCTGCTGGCAGCTACGGCATGCCGAGTACAAACGTGACGCTGGAGATCCTTCACAGCACCAGGGTGGCTGTCGCTCAGTTCTCCCAGGGGATCAGCAACAGCGGTACTGGAGGGAAGGCAGCTTCAGCAGCCATCCCGGTGATCCTGGAGCATCTTCTGGCTCTGCAGCAACAACAAGTCCACCAGCTGCAGCTTATTGAGCAGATCTGCAGCCAGGTAGCCATCATGAACAGACAGCCAACACAGGCAGCGTTAAACCCAGTCTCCAGATCTCTGTCTCTAGCACCTAACCCTTTCCCCTCTCAAGGCATCATCGCTCCTCCCATCCTGCCACTGTCAGGAACGATGCCTTCAGCCATCAATGGACAGGCTGCGGTTTCCTTGTCCTCTGTGCTTGACAAGTCACAAAGTCTCCCCTCACAAACTGTATGTGGGCAGTCCAACTGTAGAGATGTAACATGTACCTCAGCTTCCTCAGAAAATTCAACCCCATCGCTCTCCAGCTGCAGCAGCAGGATCTCCACTTTACTGCCACACACCAGCAGCATTAGCTGTACTCAGACACTGAGCTCCTCCAGCCAGCTCCCCCTGGCGCAGAGCAGCCTCCTCAGCTCATCCTCCAGCCTGCCATTTCTACCTCAGAGCCCCCCCAGCAGCGTCATTTTCCCCAACCCCTTGGCGAGCATAGCCGCCACAGCTAATGCACTTGACCCTCTTGCAGCCCTCATGAAGCACAGGAAAGGGAAACTGCCTAACGTGCCCTTGTTCGAGACGAAGCCCAGCCCGGAGGAGCCCTTCTTCAAGCATAAATGCAGGTTCTGTGCCAAAGTGTTTGGCAGCGACAGCGCTCTGCAGATCCACCTGCGCTCCCATACAGGAGAGCGGCCCTTCAAATGCAACATCTGCGGCAATCGCTTTTCCACAAAAGGGAACTTAAAGGTGCACTTCCAGAGGCACAAAGAGAAATATCCTCATGTTCAGATGAACCCCTACCCGGTGCCAGAATATCTAGACAATGTGCCAACAAGTTCTGGGATTCCCTATGGAATGTCCATCCCTCCAGAAAAACCCGTCTCCTCATGGCTGGACAGCAAACCTGTTGTAGCAACTCTGCCAGCCACTATGGGTCTTCCTCTTTCCTCCACTATTACCAGTATCGGAGGCTCAAATGACCCTGTAAGTGTAACACCATCCGTTAAATCTCCCTACCAGCCAGCTCCTGGTGAATGTGTATCTTTGTCACCTAACCACAGAGGCAGTGAGGCTCATTTCTCTCCTGTTTCAGAGTCTCCGCAGTCAAACCGTGAGACAGAAGCGTCCAATATACTGAAAACAGAGGGGGTACACCTGCCCCAGAACTGCTCCCTGAGACTGAGAGCCAACCCGGTAACAGAAGCAACCAGCACTATGATCCCATCTGTGACCACCACGCCTGAACCCATCACCTCAGCGTCCCCTGTCTCCAACTCTCCACCTCTCTCGTTCAACTCGGATGAAGCTAAATTCCCAACCGGCGGTTTCCTGGACTCTATGCAAACATCTGAAACCTCAAAGCTTCAGCAGCTGGTGGAGAACATTGACAAAAAGATTACAGACCCCAACCAGTGTGTCCTCTGTCACCGCGTCCTCAGCTGTCAGAGTGCACTGAAGATGCACTACCGCATTCACACCGGGGAGAGGCCCTTTAAATGTAAAGTGTGCGGCAGGGCTTTCACCACCAAAGGCAACCTGAAGACTCACATTGGTGTTCACAGAGAAAATCCCCCAGTTCAGGTGCAACACTCGTGTCCCATTTGCCAGAAGAAGTTCACCAACGCTGTCGTGCTTCAGCAGCACATCCGCATGCACATGGTCGGACAGATTCCAGACTCGACCCTGGTGGACGGGCTGCAGGAGACAGATGGCGATGTCTCCTTCAATGAGAGGAACTTTGACAGTCTCAGTAGCAATGACAATGATCTCATTGATGATATTTCAATGGAGGATGATAATGACGAAGAGGAAGAGGAGGTAGAAAATATGGAGGAAGCTGTCAACCCATCTAAACCCTTAATCTCTGAATGTAACTCTCCTCCTAAGTCCTCCATTGTTTCAAGTATAGCTGCACTGGAGAACCAAATGAGGATGATTGACTCGACTGTAAGCTTGACCAACTCCTTCAGTATAAAGTCCCTAACAAATGGTTTTAATGACAACAGCCATCACAACGTTAAATGCTCTTTATCGGAGACAGTGGAGCATTGCAGCCTAAACAGCCCGAATGTGTCAGAATCCTCCAGTTCACCTCGTGTATCAGTGTCTCCCATTCAAAGCAACTCAGAAGGCATGACGATCAAATCACCTGCAGTGAGCAACAACAGGCCAGAATCCCAAGAGCCTTTGGCAGCATCAGTGAAGAGAGAGCAATCTGAGTCTCCTAACTCTGCATCAGCAGCTGCAGTGGCCCAAGAGCTGAGAGGGATACAGGCCAGCAAGCTGTGCTTGAAAGAGGAGAGTCCTTATAGTATGTCATTCCAACTGAGCAGAGAAAGAGGTACATTTAGTGTTAAAATGAAAATGCTCATAGAATAATGTTTCAGTATGATGGGGAAAACCTTATTTCTGCATTCTCATTTCAGCTGCAGGTCAAAGCATTCCCAGCCTGGTCACCAGCACATCATCAGGCCTGATAAAAACCGAGGTGAATGGTCACAGTCAACCCCACAACCCGTCCGAAGGGCAGCACCCACCATTCAGCATTCACATCCCCCCGGCTTATGCATCCGTTGGCAGCCCAGGAATGACCTCCCTGCTCGGCCCCGCTCCTCCTCGTCGGACACCGAAGCAGCACAACTGCAACGTCTGTGGGAAGAACTTCTCGTCGGCCAGCGCCTTGCAGATCCATGAGCGCACGCACACCGGAGAGAAACCGTTTGTCTGCAACATCTGCGGCAGAGCTTTCACCACGAAAGGCAATCTGAAGGTAGATAAAGGAGGTTTTTCTCCTGGATGTTTTTCTCTGGTTGAGATTCAAACTTTGCTGACATATTTAATAATGAATATCTGACTTTCGTGAAGTATTAGATGGAGCATCTTGTAAAACTACAGGTAAAACAATCAAATAAATCATCAAGCAATTTAAAAGTTACATATTAGTAATTCCACTATAAGTGTATTCGTTTCTGTGTTGTTTTGTATAGTAGATAAGACTGCACTTCCTGGTTCTGTCTTTACAGTATTTTAATGCAGGCAGCATTGATGGTAACAAGATAACCTCCCATGTTCTTTTGCGTGTTCTCTGTGTCTTCACATGGAAAAGTCCAGAACAAACAGAGAAAAAAAGCCAGGTTGTAAATTTTAAATGTTGTTAAACTTCCTGTTAAAACACAGGTCATTCTGCTTTTATCAAAATGTGTGCAAACTTTACATTACA
The DNA here is from genome assembly GCA_035609425.1 of Epinephelus awoara. Taxonomy (NCBI): domain Eukaryota; kingdom Metazoa; phylum Chordata; class Actinopteri; order Perciformes; family Serranidae; genus Epinephelus; species Epinephelus awoara. The sequence continues at coordinate 25,882,025 of CM069310.1, read as the reverse complement.
ACATATTTATTCTCATAAAAATAAAGGTACACTTTAGCAAAGGTAAGAAAATTAGCAACACTCAAAGTGTTAATGGGTACATTTCAAAATAACAGTAGTCTGTGCTTAATCCACATAAGATTCAATAGTATTCAATAGTGAGTCATATTTACTGAGTCATACTCAGTCTTTTCTTCTCCACTAAAATAGATGAATACCCCTCATCCGCCAACACCAACATTTTTTATTTATTTATTTATTGCTTGTTTGCTTTTTTGAATGTCTATAGCATGTCTGCTCTTGACCACAAGTCTCTGATAGTTGCAATGTCTATAGAAAATCTGAAATTATGCTATCAGTCCAATTCATCTTTAAAATGTTTTACTGTACATTTTGTCTCTTTTTTTGGCAAATTACCTGCAATCAAAATACAAGTGTAGGGAGGTAAAGAGAAAGGGTCTGTAACCATAACTGCACAAAAGAGTAAACAATTATGTTTAATGGATAGTGAAAAGGCTACCAGATGTTGCTAGGGGAGGGAGACAAAGGGAGTGCGTAAAGAAACGCAAATGATTTAAGAGGCACAGGATTATTTACACATTATCAGGTGTGTTTTATTAACAAGATATCAATACTTCATTTTTAAATATCACAGTTATCGTCAATACCGATATATCATGACGACCCAAGCTGCAACTTACAATTATTTTCCCAACTGATTAGTCTGCTGATTATTCTCTCATCAATCAGATGATTATTTTGTTCACAAAATGTCAAAAAAGAAAAAAAAAATTGAAAATGTGCATCACAGTTTCCCAAAGCGTCATCTTCAAATTGATTTTTTTTGTCGAGTCATAAGGCCCAACCCGAGGATATTTCAATTTAATGTCATATAAGACAAAGAAGAATGGGGAGGATAAAGCCACAGCTGAATGTAGTGGGCTTAGTGTTCACTGGGACCACTCATGTTACATACGTTTACATTTCGAAATAAGATCAGTCACCAAATCTAATATCCTGTATGTCATTTTCAGGTTCATATGGGAACTCACATGTGGAACAACGCACCAGCCAGGAGAGGCCGGCGGCTGTCAGTAGAGAACCCCATGGCGCTGCTGGGTGGAGAGGCAGCGAAGTTTGGGGAGATGTTTCAGAAGGACCTGGCAGCTCGAGCGATGAATGTAGACCCTGGATTTTGGAACCGCTATGCGACAGCTATCGCCAACAGCCTGGCCACGAAGAACAATGAGATCTCAGTGATTCAGAACAGGGGCATCTCTCAGCTTCACCCTCTGACTGCAGGCATGGACAGAGTGAGCACTGCAGGAAGTCCAATAACCAGTCTATCCAAGGCAGGCATGGACCTGGGAAATAATAGGCATTTTTCAATGCTGATTGATGACAGCAAAGAAATTGGAATCAACTGAAAATAAAAAAGATGAATGGAGACGTAATACTTATGCAATCTATTATGGACATTAAAATATTTGTAAAACATCTTGTTTGTTCTTATGTATTATATATAGACTTGAAAAAGAACTTTTTATCAATTGAGAGAGAATAGTAGGGTATTCACATTTTGCTATTTTACTTTGCCGTCATTTGTGAATGTTTTTTTTTCTATACATTAAAGAAGTTGTTTAACTTGTACCTGAGAGAATTCCTAAGGTGCTCAGACATATGGTTGCTCTGAAGAAGGGAACGATATGTTCAAATCAATAATGCAAAGAGTCTGTTATCTCCTCCGGACAGCTGCCCAGTGCTGCTCGCTGGTGCAAAGCACAAACCATGCCCATAAATACCCACAATTACCAGTTGCAATGAGCTATTGTCAATGTTATGGTGAGAAATTGTCATTCTTAAACAACAGTTGGACCGAATAAAAACTAGAACAAACAGTCTGTATGTTCAATTCACAACCTCACTGTATAAAAACGGAGAAGAGCTTACTAATTTCACACAGTGCTTGACAGAAATGACATCAAAGTAAAAAGTTACACATAGACTGTGCTCTTTCATTTCATACTTCATTTCATGCTTCTCCATAACTTCTTTTGCCAGCTTTACCTCTCTTTTGAATTCATGCATTAAGTAAGTAAGTAAGCATTTTTCCCCTGCAAACAAACAATTTCTGGATAATGGTAAACATGAGGGGTCAAGCGTGTGCAGATGTGCATTCATACACAAAATGCATATGTCAACACGTCTTTGTGTCTTCTTTATCTGTTTTGGTTCTTGTTGTAGGCCTGCAGCAAAACTGCACCCTTCTCAGTAATGATGATAATAATAATAATAATAATGACAAACTTAAGAATATATATGTCCAGGGTGTATATACGGTGCAATCACTTTTCAGTTTGCACAAGCATAAATTAGCCTAGTTCTGATTAAATTTGTGTGTGTGTTTTTTTTTTAAATTTATCTTTTTTAATCATCGCTTTCTGATATTAATAAACTTTATGATATAACTGATGCACATCCTGCTGCATATCGGCACTATGAGCCACTATGAATACAGACAGGTACTTTTCAAAGACTACCTCATCCTTTACTGGGCGCACCATCATGAAGTGGAAGTTTTTCAGATCCAGATTTCCTCGGAAATGGGCGTTGCAGATTATTTTGGGAAAAACACACCAATTTAAAACTTCTTAAGCTGATTTATCTGAAATATTATCTGGCACTTCAACGAAACATAAACAAGTGGTTAGCTTTGGGCTTGTTGATAAGAATAAGGGTGGGTTTAGGGAGGACTTAAACTTTTTAGGGAGGATTTAACTTTTCTAACTATATGTGAAAAACAGTCAAGGGTCACTTATGAGCTTTTGTGGAGCTTTCAACCGCATCTCACGGTCCTGATCATCATTTGCCCTAAATTCATGTTCTTCGGATCACTCATGTTTCATTCCCGACCCTCGGAAAGCGGATATTCCCTATAGTTGCATTCAATAGGGCCTGCTTTTCGTAAGTAGACACATTCTTTGTTAGTTTAAATTAATTAAAAAAATTCAATGCCCACGCACTACGTTGTGCTACACCAACAGAATAACGTAAAAATGGAAAATACGCGAAATATACGAATCTCTCTAGTCTTATATCTCGCATATCAGTGCTACTACTTTTCCGCACAGTAAGTGAACGCAGCATAAATCCCGAGCGTTTTTTTTACGTGACGTCAGGATGTGTACTGCCCAGCCAAGATGGCTGACAGCATCCCGTTAAATCCGGTGCGGAAGAACTCTAAGAGAATCCCGTATTACAACTCAGCCAGACTTTCAAGGTATGGAGAGGCTAGTGGGGCAATTGTTTCAGTCGCGTACTAAAGAAAAAGCTGTTTGTCTGAAATGTTTACATTTAGCTGTCTCGCTCTTTCCCGGGGTCCGTGTTTGTGTTCCGGTCGTGGCTGTTAGCTTGTACAGCTAGCACCATTGCTGACAGCCCCTTCGCATTTTCTCCGTTTGACAGCTGCTTGGTTTGCTCACACCATCATTCATAATGCTAAAAAAACATCTCATATTCATTCTGCCTTTACTCGACCAATACCACAAACTCTATAACGTCCTAGTGTGCGTTATGTTGTGGCAGCTATCCGTTGACCATTGCATCGCTCAGTCCCCTCCTGGCATTTAATTTAAAGTCACATGATAGCTCCTCTGCGTTAAACAAGTTCGTCACATGTTATTAAAGTGTTGTTGGTTACTGTAGCATTCATTTACCAGCTTGTTCATTTTTCAGACTGGACGAGGCTGAGCTATAAAAGCCCTCAGGGTCAGGAATGGACAGGAAGTGAACTAGTCGCATGACCAGGTACCTTTAGACCAAGTAGTAGGATGTTACTGAATGTTTACACAGTTTGAGTATGTGTAATTGGTAGCCCATTACAATGTACATACCGAAATTGGCTCTGCAAATAAGCAGTTCCTCTTGAGTTGTGATGATGTTTATTCACCTCACATTCAAGTTTAGATCACAAGAGAAACACCTGCCTTTCTGTTTTCCCTTCTCTTGGCTTCAGTAATAAAATTCATGTGACAGTTTATTGGGCCATGTGAGTAATTCCTCTAACCTCACAGTGCAGATCACACTACTGGGTCAGCTACAGAGCAGAGGTCCTGAAGCTGGTAAAGCCATACTACTAAAGCTTTTCCACCGATGCAGGAAGCAGTTGTTGGCAACGATGCCTGTGCTGCACCGGAGAGCCAGCAAACCTTTTTACAAACCAGCCCACGTCTCTACTAGATTTAGAGTTGAATTATTATGTAATCAGGTGTGGGAGTTCTATAGCAAGGAACACTATGGCTATTAATGTACCTTGTTGGCAAGCCCCAGCAGTGTGTAAACACAACACAAAACAGTGATGAGAAGTTGGTGGTTTCCTCAAGCACAGTGGTTGCTGAAGTCAGAGATTCAAGAGTTGATTTGGAGGTTTTGAGCCAAATCCAGCAGGTTCTTGCTCTATCTAACACCCATTCTAAGTATTCATTATGTGTAATCCCTTCAGTCTGCAGGGCTTGTCTTCTTAAAAATTCCACTTGTTGTGGAGACTCTTCTCTCATATTAAGGTATAGCTCTTAGCTTTTCTTTGCAAACTATCGGTTGACCTTTTTTCTGTCTTGATACCTGCTAAGTAAAACTATCCTGTTTTCTCTCATACAGTATAGTCTTTTTTTTCCATTACTTTTTATTAGGTTATCTTTTAAAGAACAGGCATAAGTGCCAAGCGGACATAAAAACACACTTAAGCTAATCTACATATACACATATGTATATGCATACACATACATATATACACACGTGTGTATAAACACGCACTTCTATATATGTACACATTCTAATCAACCTATATTGATTCTGCACTTAGAGGAAAGGGAAATTATTTTAGATTTGGAAATATGCCCATAATACATTGCTACTTTACAAAAGTCAGGCCTTATAGTTGACATGTGGGTAAGTAATTTTTACAGATTTTCATTAAAAATATCAATTTGGGTTTTTACTTGAAATGTAATTCTCCCCATCGTTCACATATTATAGACTAAGTCGATCCACTTATTTGAGCTATTTTCTTGTCAAAACATTTTTACATGCCACTAAGAACACCCGTAACAAGTATGTATCTTGCTTTGTAAGGTGATGCTCCTCTAGATCACTGAGGTACATTATTTTCAATTTGAATTGAAAAACTGCTTCTAGGTCACTGTGTACACTCCTAAAAATGGAAACACAGAGGGGCAGTTCCAGAAAATGTGGAAATGGTTTGCCACTGTGCTTCCACAGGCCCTCCAGCAGGCAGTCTGATTAGAATAGTTAGTCTTATAGTTTTGCTCTAATCGTAAGCCATTTTCCTCTCTCCTTTCTGCTCGTTATCTTTCTAATTGCAGTGCTTTTCACTTTTCAGTTTATATGGTGACAACATAAACCCACTCTCAATATCATCTACTTCTTGGTTCTGCACTAGCTGAAATAGGGCTTGGAATGGAGCCAGTTTTACATGCTGTGGTCCATCATTTTGTGGCAGATACACTTTTAGCAAATTTAGATTCATTTAAAAATAACCATTATCCGCATCTTTAATGTGGAAATAACATAAACGTTGTTTAGGACCTCCACAGCAATAGCATTCCTGCCCATCACATGGTTTAAACGTTGCTGTTTTATTTTGTTACTCTTTACAGAGTAAACATTTTGTCCACAAGACCTTCACGGCCACCTTATACTCATGTTTTCACTGTTCACATCTTGTTTGTCTAGTTTAGCAGAATTTGTCACCTAAGTTGCCTTGCATCAAGTGTGTTAATGTTCTTTGTGCATGTACATACTGTACTGTAAGACTCTATGAATGTATGTTGTGTTGTGTGTGATGTCATGTGCTAGATTAAATCACTTGATCCTCCCATTCTCAGCAAACTCACACCCTCCCACATGGAACTCATACTGTCAGAGCTGCGTCACTTTCAGAGTTTTCAGCTATATTCTCTGCTGTAAAAGTTACTCCACCAAAATATGTTTTTAAAAAGCACTCTGTCATTACAGATATATTTATATGGGCAAATAAAACTGATAGGATTTGAAATAAAGGTTTCACAGGCTGTTTCTCAAATCAGATGGAGGATTAAATGCTTCAAATTTATAATTAAATCATCTCATCACCCAAATATTTTATTTGCACCACATAGTCAGATGCCGAGCTATGCAGAATCTTTCATGCACATGGAATGTTTTAAACAAAATGTTGATCTCCTTTCACACAGACAACAGCGGAGGAAATAATAATGCTAATATTGCTAATAATTTTGTTGGTGCTTTTACAGAATTTTATGATAATCAAACTTTAAATAAACAGTATCTGTAATAAACTTTTGAAAGAAGGACTTGGAGAGACCAAACATCTGGGGAGAGGGAATGCTTGAATTCAACAGCGTTATTACAGTTAATAATAAGATTAATCTGTGGTTAGTCCAATATAAATATTGTAAGATAATCAGACTTAATTACTTATTTTAATGTTTGCATTGCTGACAAGATTAGAGATCTGGGCACAGATTCAGAATTACTCAACAAAATACGCTGTATAAATATTACAGTTGTATAGCAGGGATCTGCGTTGTAAATAGCACTACAGACCAAGTATTACCTGCTTTCTGGGATAGTTGTGAAAAGTTATTGGGCTTTGGTTTGACCAGGGTCAAACTTTCATATTTCAGGCCAAACCACATGATGTAGTGAGATAATGAAATGTGTTAAAGAAAAGTAGGAGCTGGGAATCCTCAAACCATCCAGTATTTGCCCCGAGTAATAACGGTGCAGAGCCTTACTGAAGGTGTTTCTCACAGTCCACATTGGATAACACTGTGCAAGGATAGATAACAAGTTGTTATAGGACTGAAAGTCCCCTTGATTACTGGGGTATCATTATCTCTGGTTCTTGAACTTAAATTGCAGGAGTTGTCAGCTGTAACAGAAAATCAGGTTGCACCCATTTCTGCATGCTTTGCTTTGGCATGTTGAGCAGCTCTGTAGGGCTGTATCACTGAGAACTAAGATCATAATGCCACTGATGCTAGGTTTATGTTTGTTAACATGTCTGTTTTTAGGTACAAGACATACATTCATGTACAGCAGAGTGACCTTTCAGCCTGCTGATATACCCGAGTTTTCCAAATTTAGATTTTGTTTTGGGCAGCCTACCCAAATACATCTGCCACCATTATTATTTGTATTTATGATATCTTCCTTTTAAGAAGTCTGAAAAATGAACTTTAATGTGCATATAGTACTGATTGAAACCTTCCCAGAATTGTTCATTTTCATGCAGTTGAATAAAATAGAAAAGTATGTTATAAATCACAAATCAGCTTGTGAATGTATGTATGTTCTGCAGTCAGCTTTCAAGTGTTGGATGTTAAAGCTCCCAGCCATAAATAACTAACCTGTCAGGAACTCTGTGTTCTCAGGCCAGTAAAACAAAGGTACAAAATCTACAATGTATATATATACACCGCTGTTGTTTAGTTAATTATACTTTATTCACAGCTGGGGTGTTATTTTTATCATCAGTCTCTGGCTTTTGTCATATTCACAACCTGTGTGCAGAAAACACAGGCACTTTCATCAGCAAATATTCAGTGAGTCTCAACACCTGCAGTCACCAGCTTCTTAGACTCTCACATGTGAAGCAAGGGAAGTGATGTGGCTTAGAAATAAATATTCCCCAGTTGCGCATGGTTTTATTTCTGTATGTTGGAGTGGGTGTTTCCATTCAACAAGTGATTGCTGGTAATGAAAGTGATCAGCCACTGTATACAGATACTAGATTTGAAATACTTGGTACTATTTTGTTTATGAAGGTCTTCTAATGTTTATTTAATTTGTATCAGGTATGAATGTTGAAGTTTTGGTGTCTAAAATGTCGCATTGTGCTGGATCAGTGTAGTCAGTTCAGACAGCAGTGATATAGGCAGCTTCTTTCACACCCTATTAACACCTTTAGGGATTTGGAATTGGTAAGGTTTAATTGATACCATTGCCGTTATGAATCTGCTTATCAGTCCAGGTCTTTATTGATTCCCTTATTGATTCCAAATTAAATACTTGCGTGAAAAGAAGGAGGCTAACATAGGTTTTTAGTATAAAAGCAACTAGTTTACTATCTCTGAGTCTGAACACAGTTTAGATGAAATGAGAGAATGATAGTAAAGAGGCAGCAACACTATCTGCCTATTTACTATCATTCTGATGTTTCCTGTCATCACCTGCACCAAGTTGTGCATGGGACATGTGCTTTTGAATGAAATGAGAGAATATTTGTAAAGTATACATTTTCATTTAGGTTTTCTTAGTCAAAGAAAAATGTGCTAAGCCTGCCTGCATGGCGTTAACCCTAGGTAAAGGATGCGCTGCTCAGTTGGGAAGAAGTGGCTCTCGTGCAGAGTTTGAACTTCCCAGCATTGCTGAAATGGCATAGAGAGGTGTTTCAGCATATTGCTGCTGTTATCGCTCTTACTTGAAAATATCACTTTACAGACATTACAAGCAATGCTGTTGTCATCTTTCTCTGTGAAATGAAGCCACACTTTGGACTGTTTCCTACTCTCTTTCATGACCCCTTCTTGCAAGTCTCTAGCAGCATGTACGCATGAGTTTGAATCATTGTTTTGCAATGTGTAACTGTCAGAAAAACATGCTGGCATTGGTCAAACGAATTGATAAGCTTGAGGGCACACGATTCCAATTCCAGTATGAAGACCTGCTTGGCATTTTTTGAGTGAGCGTTTGATGTGTGGTTGTGCATGCAGAACTACACCAGGTGTAAATACGGTTATTGGTGTTTTGAAAGCAGGTAAAAATAGCATAGGCTCAGCTACATGCCAGCAGAATGGAAAATGGCCTGACTTTATAGTAACCACGAAAGACCTTCTTCTTATAGTAAACCTCATATCCCCTTTGCTACCCGATACTACAGCAGGCTGTCTGTCACATTAAGCTGTGTGTCAATAGATAGACCTTTACTTATTATTGACTCAAATATTAACATATTACCAAAGATTTTCATTTAAGATTTTATGCTCAGTTTAGGTGCATCTTTGTTTTTTATTCTGAATTTATTGTGGTTTGTGTGTAGTTTGCATCGTATCTACAGGTGCTTCTATAGTGTTGTGGTGTGTGCTGTCAGTGTGCAGCTAGAGTTGGTTTATGGTGACTTAGCCAGTATTGTGAGTTCCTGTAGGTTTTTCCTGTCAGGCCTCAGACTGCCTTAATTCTGTAAAGAGGCCTCATGAATAAGACATTATGTGCTTCTCAAGAGTGTTTCCAGTGTTTCTTTATAATGTGAATGGGCGACGAACTCTACAGTACTTAGTGATGGAGGAACTGAGCCAACTGGGCTAACTAGCTTTAATCTTGGCTTTTAAGTCTTTTGCACATCTGCTGCTGTATGGAGCAGTCTGTCATTCTTCAGTACTGACAGTCAGCTGACTACAAAATGTCCAAGGTTTGGCCACACAGCCTGTATGTATATCACGGATAATTCAGTATCTATGTGGATTAAAAGAGGAGTTAATTGTAATGGGTAGAATATATATCTTTTTGGAACAATTGTCATTTTAATTGCAGGTCCTGTTGGGAACAGTGTGTCACATATCCATGTTCAGTTTCTTTATATTTGACTCTACTATATCCTTCTAACAGATACTCTTTAGAAGATGAGCCCTCCAACCTGGATGAAATGCCTCTCATGATGTCGGAAGAAGGCTTTGAGAACGATGAGAGCGACTACCAGACGCTGCCCCGGGCCAGGGTCAACCAGAGACAGAGAGGCCTCGGCTGGTTCCTACTTGGAGGGTGGAAAGTTCTCTGTGGCAGGTATTTGTACAGCATTGCATTGTTGTTGTTTATGTGTTTTTATTACGACATAATGACTTGTGTTGGCTATGGTGATGACTCAAAGTAATGCGGTACGGATACTGTATATGTCGCCTCACATCAATGCTCTCTGTCCACACACTGAACATGCACTTCTGTATGTAAACAAACCACATACTTATTAGCTGTGTACTCAAGGTAACCATTTTAAGATTTACTGGGAATGACATACAGTATAGCCAGCAGTGAATAGATTGTTATTAGCAATGATCATTTACTTTGATAAGGCTACTTAAGCTAACCAGAAACTTTCAACACCGGGGCAATATCCCTATAGCTAGCTGCTACCTTATTCAGGTTTTTGTAGTGAAATTAGGATGTACATGACCTCCTGCCAGGAACAAAATATCCATTTATTTGGTAGTCAATGATTTGCGTGATATATCCACTTACCGAGCTGCAGAGCACAGGAGAGAAGAGACAGGTGAAGTGAATGTGAACTTGTTATGTGACATGCAATAAAAGCAAATGCCATAGGCTTAAGCTAATAATGGTGACTAGCACAAAACAATAGTTTTGTCTATGAATCTTGACAATCATTGCTCAGCCAAATTTGAATGCCATGTTAATGCCAAAGCCATGTTTCATGTGTGTTCGTGGACTCTGTTTAATCGATGAGAATAATCATGATCATGATGAAACGTGTGATTATATGCCCAAAGGAATTATTTGGGTTTGCAGTAATATTAGGCTGTGTTTGAGCATTAAAAAGTCAAATATGATTTGAATATTAAAAATGAGAACAAATAAAGTTTCAATGGAATTATAGAAGAAGATTGACAGCTGTAAATTTCAAACGACTTGTACAAGATTTACTTAAGAACCTGTCTGTAACAGATCTTTAAACATAAAGGCAGCAGGCTGTCAGTAAAAGTTTTATTGTAGAATTGATGTTAATCATTGTCCAAAAATGGTTGAGAGTTCAGGTACCTTCTGAGAAAAGTACACATACATATGCTGCCATAAAACCTAAATAAATTCCTCTGCTGTGCTGCAAAACCACATCATTTTTGATCTGTGATTAGTTATTGTACTTCTGTTTGGACCTTTAACCACTCTGAAAATTGGCAGTGTTTTGTCATTCTGTAAATGTATGTGTAGTGTATAATGTCAGTAGGTATGCTCATGATGATCAGTTTGGATTTCAAACGCACCGGTAGTTGTGCATGAAGTGCAAAGAGAGGATAAGGGCATGTTTTTGGTCGAGTTCCTCGATGCGCACCATCAGTCCAAAAAGATTTTCAGGTCAAACAGAACGGCACGGTTTATCCAGCTAATGATTAATTTGACAGGTTTTGCCCTCTAAAGATGCTCCTTTAGAGAGGAGTGTTTGTTTATGCCAGAACAATAAAGTGTAACATTTCTAAACAAATGTTTGTGCAGCACTTCATTGCCCAAAAAAGTAACATTTACCGATGGAGGAATTTCATAGAATATTCTGTTTTCTGTGCCATTTTGTTGTTAGTGGTGCATCTGCAGTTGAAGCTGCATATTGATCCCCCCTCCCCATCCCCCCACTAATGAACAAATCGGATTTTTCACAGCTGACCAGTTTGATGCTTTCCAGTAATTTTATGTGTGCTTAGTGTGGGATTATAAAACACAAATAATTCACACTGAATAAGCTCTGACTGTTCAAATGGCATATTATTTGAATAGCATTCATTTGCTCAAATAATCGCTCTTATGAAACTGGACTCAGAGTGCACAGAGACAGGGAACATGGAGGCCAATACAAACAAGACTTTTTACCAAAGTTGATTTATTTAGTTTAATGTTTTGCCAACTTGCTTAAAAAGTGGAAAAGCCAAGTCGATCAGCATGACGGTATACACTGACACTCTCCCCTCTTTCCCCCCCAGGTGCCAGTTTAGGTCATGCTCACATCAAGCTGCTCTCATTGTAATTTACCCCCACACTACACCTCTGTTTGCATTTGATATCAGATATGCTAGATAAGCCCCAGTGTAGTCATTAGCAGGTTGATAGAAAGTCAAATACTATTTAAAAAGTAAATGTCAATCTATCATCCATCTCTTCTCTCTAATCTCCTCTTAGAACTTTGATGATATCATAATAATAACATAGGTACATATGAAATAGCTGGTCTTTGCATGTCTGAAAGAGTCAACATGAAGTAAAACAAATGTGTATCATTTTCTGTCACACAGTATATTTGTCTGCACATACAGCCTCTCTGGTTCTTAAGGTTTACCAGGTGTTTTGCTCTTATAGTGCTTGACTCCCACAGCACTGGCAAGAGAACTTCCTCTTGGAGAGATCCTAACCTTTTAGATGATTGAAAGCACTGAAAGAAAAGAACTCCCTCATAAGATTGTGTCAAAAGAAGCCCTGAAGACCTAATTAATACTAACACCTGGAAAAAAACACAAATATAAAATCTAGAGCATGATTATGAAGATCTAATTAGCTGCCAAATAATTTTTTGTTAACCTGATTTGACCCCTGGCTGTGCTACATAATCATTTGTTCATTAGTCTTTCTCCCTCTTTTCAATATTTCACAATCCAGAGGCTGTCCTCCCAGTGACAAGACTCTGTTTACTGTCAAAATGAAATGGAAAGTCTGTTGAAGAAACAAAACAACTTTTTAATATTTAAACATGAAATCCAGGTGAAAATAAGTTTCAAGCAATCTCCCCCTTATTAAAAAGATCTCTGTATTTTCCCATTTTTATTAGAATTTCAACCAAACACTTGATAGTATTCTAATTTGTGCAGTGGGCCTCTTCTTCCCTTTTGTAATGAAATTGTACTAATTAAGTGGATGTGGCCATAGTAGCATGTGTTTGGTGCAATGTGTTTACACTGAATCATTTCAATGGCTTCCCTCCTCAGCTGCTGTGATTGCCTGGCCCATATATGTCGGAGGAAGAAGGAGCTGAAGGCCAGGACGGTTTGGCTTGGCTGTCCGGAGAAATGTGAAGAGAAGTACCCCAAAAACGCCATCAAAAACCAGAAGTACAACATCTTCACCTTTGTGCCTGGGGTGAGTTGGATTTCAGAGAAAAAATGAGATCTACATCCTGTGTTAACTGTCGTTTCTTATGTAACACGATTTACATTTCATGTTCTGATCTTTGCTCCAAACAGAGAAGTTATGGCCTTTTTTTAAGTCAGCGTTTCCACTGTTATTAACTTTTATAGTCCCCACAGTGGCAAGTCTTCCTTCCTGTTGAAATATGTAGATTTTTTTCCACAGATGATCAGTATTTAAAGCACAGTAGCATGCTCTGGGTCTAATTGTTAACTGTTCTGTCATTGAGTTAAGGGTTTACACTGTAGGGGACATTACAGATCCATCAGACTTACTTATTAAAAACCAAATGACTCCATGATTAAGAGGAGCGCCTTTGGCCCGGGCCATAAAATGTCAACTGTCTGTTGGAAACGCAGATATTCTCATCGATGGTGAACAAAACGGCTCTGTTTTTCTCCCTGTGCGTTGAATTATTAAATACACACAAATTGAGTTTAGCAGTGTGCATTTTTCCCTAAAGGTCAGGGGGTTCATTAACTGTCGAGCACCGTCCATTGATCCCATTGTCTCTGATAATCTGTGATGAGACGCAAGACTCTCATTATTGCAAACATTATTCAAAATTTGACCTTAGATGAATAGAATACTAAGGGATCCCTGTTGATGGATAGCCCATTAGCAAAGAGCTCTTAGTAAGTCACAGGTGGCACTTTGGTATGTGTGATTTAAGAAAGTTGGCCTGTTTTCCTTGTTCATTCATTATTGTGGTTATCCGTCCTGTTTGTCTTGTGCTGTGTGTTTGTTCTGCAAAGTGTAGGCATTGACCGACATGAAATCCGTCCCCTGTGTTCCATTTGAAACAGAAGTTCTCAAAGTGTCAGAGTTTCCATTAGGTTAATGTAAAGTTAACAGCATTAACATGTATCTTATTCCACCTTGGAACACATACAGTAACCCATCCCGCCTGCTTTGTTGTTGCTACATCCGCTTTGTCTTCTTTTGGCAGCTGTTGTTGTCTTTGACTCACCTTGCTGACATGTACGCTCACCTCGCTGAATCCTTGTCCTCTGCTTTCCTCTCAGGTTCTCTACCAGCAGTTCAAGTTCTTCCTCAATCTCTACTTTCTGGTGGTGGCCTGTTCCCAGTTTGTGCCGTCATTGAAGATCGGATATTTGTACACGTACTGGGCACCTCTGGTAAATGCATTTCAGTTTTTACACTGTTCTGTTCTCAAGAATATTTCTATTGAATTTTAGAAGTGTACAATATATACACAGGAAATTGTAGAGTGCACAACAGATATGTCAGATAAACACAGCACATTGCAATATAGATTGGCCCAATCATCCCTCATCCCTAACAGCCTCATCTACAAGCCTGAGTTCCGTATGTTAAAGGGTACATTGTCCCTTGAGTAATAATTACCTTATGCTACCCTGCCCATTCTTTATCTTCCATTTCCAGCGCAATTGTTTTCGTTCTCCGGGTTTAGCGATAGCTTCACTAGTTGACGTTGTAAACAATGAATGAATATGGGAACGTGCAGCAGCTGTTTTACAGTACCACACCCATCAGCCCTCAGTGACAGGAAGGAGTACATCAGAAAATGGCCTGAAAGTTGGCTCTTCTATGACATCCCAAATGCAGTATCTTCTAAAAAATGACAGCTAAAGGGATTTGACAGGCTTAACTGTTAACAGATCAAGCTAACCACCTGATTTCCAGGCATTAGTTGTTCTGTGTCATGTACAGAATCCTGATTTCTTTGTCATCGAAATCTGCGGTTTCAAGATAAGTTTACACTACTGTTACAGCCCCCATCCTGCTAACAGTAGCTCTCCTGTTAGCCTGTTGCTTAACAGTAACACCAAGCACTGTAGCCTAGCTAGAGCCACCTTGCTAGCATTAGCTAATCATGTTAATTATAGCAGCTAGCTATAGAGCATCATCATCATCATCATCATCATCATCATCTGTATTAGTGTTCAACATTAACGTGTTTTTTGCTGATAGTGAGAATAATTACATAATCACTGTTGACATGTGCTTTTATATGCCGACTGGCTAGTTTCATGCAGCCAGCAGCTCCCAAAACTTTGGCACAAATTTCCAAATTAATGTTTGGATAAAGTGATCACATTTTGGGGATCAACATGGCTACTTACCTGACTGATCACTGATGAATTTAAGGACATCATAAAGAATGTGGTGACAGAGACATGTGCTTGTTTTTCTTCAGAGGCCACTATGTTTGAATAGTTTTTGTTTTATTGTGGATTTTGAATTATATGTTGTATTTGTTGCATTTGAAATGTGTTTTGATTGGCTGCTACCTTGGCCAGGTCTCTCTTGTAAAAGAGATTTTCAGTCTCAATGGAACTTCCTGGTTAAATAAAGGTTTAATGAAAAATAAAAAGTAAGAGTGCAAACTCACACAAGTGTGCGGTGTTTCATTGGAGTCAGGTAAACGTCTCTCCAGTGGTGCCAAAAAAGGGCAACCAGAGGGTTGGGTTCTAGGTCAACTTTAGGATTGACTGTAGAGTTTGGAAAATGTTTCTCCAGTATTTTTACAGGATACATCCAAGATGTGGCTAAGGGACACCTCACCCCTTTGACATTTGTCTAAGCGGGGATATGCTCATATTTGTTCTTTCAAACAGTCTTTGTTGTGAGCATCAGTCAGCAACATGAAACGAAAGCCAGATAGTGTTAGATTAATTGCCAAGCATTTTCACAATCCATGTGTTCAGGTTGCAGCATTTAAATGTGAGTATTTGGTGCTTTTGTCTTTCTTATTTCTTTGTAAATTGAATATTGTTGAGTTTTGAACTGTTGGTCAGGCAATAAATAATTTGAAGACATGACCTTTGACTTAGAGGAACTGTGACATGCTTTTTCTGTCACTACTTTTGTTGCACTTTGTAGGCTAAAGAATTCATTGATTGATAAAGAAAAAAATCTGCAGATGTATCAATAATAAGATTATGAAAAAAAAAAAAATACCATACAGTTTGAATTAAATTTACAGGTTCTGGCTTTGTTATCCTAACGAGTAAGCTGTTTTGTTTTTAAAGAACTTTATAATATCTCACAGAGTTTTCAATGTCAATTCTGTTCTCAGTTAGATTTGATTTTTAGTAAGAGTTGATAAACTAAGACTTAAACCTGTCATATGTGTAAAAGTCAGCTTTTTATGTTACGTTTATGCATTCTGGTAATAATGAAGCTTTGTTAAATTATAATGTTGTGATTGATCTGTGTCTTTTGTCACTCAGGGTTTTGTCTTAGCCGTGACAATGGTGCGAGAGGCTGTGGATGAAGTGCGACGATTCCAACGGGACAAAGAGATGAACTCTCAACTCTACAGCAAGCTCACAGTGAGAGGTTAGTGAGAGGACCGAGAGAAATCTATCCGCACTCCTCATGCCTGTAACTGTTTGCTGACATTATGATAACGGATATTCCAGCGTATAGTCAAGCTCTCCCCATGCAATTAAGAGACGGCACTCCACTGGATCTACACTTGTAACAGAAGTCATTCTTCTCGCTGTAATTGCATTGATTTTTTTTTCTCTCAGTTTCCCAAGACCGTATGATCTAAGATCTGTCCCTGTGTTGAATGTGTGGTAAAATCCCTTGTGTGGTATCTGTGACCATGGCTGAGGATGTAGCTCTCACACTCTCCGTGCGCCCATGTGCATGTACGCAGTTATGTGTGCTTATGAGCACAGAAGAAGAAGGGTCCGGGCGGATATTGAGGCAATATAATTGAGAGTGACCCTATGTGCCGTTGTTTTTGTCTATGCCTCTGACCAGAGATGAAAACAGAGCGGTGTTAAATTATCAAGCTGGAGGTAATCAATCTCTTAGATGGTGAGAGAGAAAGGAGAAAGCAGTAGCAAAAAGTGGGTTGTGGTTTTAAGAGTCAGCGTCATTGTAAAGTGCCAGAAATCAATATCTGCATTTTATTTCATAAAGCTATTTAAAAATTCACAGCATATCTCAAAATTAAGAGACTCATTTTCATTTGAAGTGACATCTGTTGTCTTTCAGTAGTTTCTTCATTCAACCTGTCTTTATCCTCAGGTAAAATTCAAGTGAAGAGTTCAGACATACAAGTTGGGGACTTGATCATCGTTGACAAGGTAAATATTTAGTGCTTCCTTAATATTTATTTGCATGCACACATTTCAAAGGATCAGTTTTGGGCAGGTTTCTGCTACAAATTTTACTATCTCTAATAGTTTTATGTGTGAAAAGCTGTTGTGTGCACCCAGTTTAAGTTAATGATAACAAGAGTTCAGTTTAATTCAGAGTATATCAGAATCAGCTTTATCTCCTTAGTATGTGTGCACATTAGAGCTGCAACAATTAGCCGATTAATCACTTATTGTATGTAGAAGCATTTTGTCATGACATTCAAAGGACTTCTTATACTTTGATACTAAATGATACTTAAGTATTTTGTTTTAATGTTCTTTAAATCTCTATATTGCTATGATGTCCTGTTTTGTAATGCTAAAATTCCCATCTCCAGTAAATTGAGAAACCTTGAACCTTGAACCTATTTGATTGAAAAAAAGTTGATCGCCTATTTTAATTATTTATTAATCATTTTCATTTCATTTTTCAAGCAGAAAGTCAAGCATTTGCTGGTTCTAGCCTCTTAAATGCGAAAATTTGCTCGTCTTTGTCAATTATGATAGTAAATTAAGAATCTGAGGGTTTTGGACTGTTGCTCTTGACAATTGAGGCAAGTTGAATACATTACTTTAAGCTCCAGGAAATTGTGTGGAACATTTTTAAAAAAAATTGACATTTTATGTACTATACAATTTATTGTGAAAACAATCTGCAGATTAATTGATAATGAAAATAATTGGTAGTTGCAGCCCTGGTGCACATACAAGAAATTAGACTCAGTTTTGTTGCTCTCAATGTACATACATAGTGTCTACATTTTGCTGAACCCTAATCACGATGTTTCTAAAGCAGTGTGGTTTAGACAAGGCTGGTGACAGTTGCTTTCGAGGTAGCAGTTTTACTACATAAAAATCAGGTTTTGCTTTTAACTTTCGCATTTCTGGCATTGAAATGTGATGACACTACCGCATTCTAATGCAAGTTACCCAGCACAAAAAAGTTAATGAATGTTTTACAGAATTTCGTCACTTAAAAATTACTACTGAATTGCATCGTTAGATTCTCATGGTTGAGTTAATTTAATTTTTATGGATAGGATGATACTGTTTCATCATTGATTGCAATAAAATAGAAGATCATTGTGAATTTCCATTTTCAGGAGAGTCGTACATATCGTGTCCAGCGACACCCAAAGAGACTGCTGGGCAGACTCTGCTTATACAGGCTTTAAAAAAACAACTTTAAAAATTGCAAAAAATCTAAATCAGCCATCAGCATTTTTCATATGAAAAATATTATGCCATTTTAAATAGTATAATATTTTCTAATATTATGTCATTTTTCACTGAAAAGGATGCCCACTAAAAAAAGATGGATATCCTCCTTGTGATGCAATAAAAATACTTGTTTCTTAACAAAATGCAAGATAGTGTGATTCCAGTATGTTTCAGTGCCTTTTAAAGAGTCTTAAGCATATTTTGATGAGTATCGTGAAATGCAATTATTTTGGATGTTGGATAATCCTGATGTGAAATTTTCGTAATGTCTTATGGCTAATAATTTTACTGTGGTCTTCATTCAAATGAATCATTTCATGCATTACTAAACTCCCTACGTTTAAAAACAGGACTAAGAGGATTTTGAATGAGCTACCATTTTAAAGTTGATAGAATAATTTACCTGATTTTGATAAGGGACCATGCACAGTGTTAATCAGTGTTTTGTTTTACTTTGACAGAAACCAGTAACACACTTCTGATACTTTAAAACCCCCACTTAACTGTTAAACATGTGATCTTGGGTTTCAGCTCAGCCAACATGAAATGTAGCTGCTGCTAGAAAGTAGACAAGTTTAATTCCCATTACTGTGTGTTAGACAGACTTTTAAAAACGGTTTCTCCTTCACCCTCCGGTCAAGGTATTGACCTTGTTTAATTATTCAGGAAGATTCAAAGGGGCTGTTGCCACAGTGCTCAGTAACACACCACCTTTTTCTTTCTTTTTGTAGAACCAAAGGATTCCTGCAGACATGATATTCCTGAGAACGTCAGAGAAAAATGGTGAGCAGGCAAAGTGTTGGTGTAACTGTATCAATGTGAAGCAGAACAGTGCTGAAAAGACATAATTATGATCAGCAAACTCCTCCTGGATTGATTAAGGTTTTAAAATGGAGAAAAATCTCTTGATAAGCAATAATAAATCATTGCAATAGGTGGAATGGTAATGGAATAATACAAAATACAATAGAACGGCTTACAGCTGAACCTTGTGTGCCCTGTGGCACTTTAACGAACTGTGTCAAGATCATTTTGGTAAAAGATCTGACTTTTCCCGCACTTCCAGTCCTTTGACATCATCTCTCTGAGGCAGCCTGTGATTCATATGATTTATGTCACATTCCTCTAGTGACTGATGATGCAAATTCCAATTAATCAATGAGCTGCGTCAGATCCTACCTCTTTTCTAAGGGGTATCAGGAGGAAATGTTTTGAGGACATCATTTCCATCAATCTCTGATATGCCAATATACTTGGCAGGGAGTTGTTGATGTCTTTATGCTTCTAACACACACATACACAAACATAAGCACATCTTTATCTTTCACACATGCAGTCTCCTATACTTTGTCTTTCACATGCTCTCGCATGCACGCACACACACACACACACACACACACACACACACACACACACACACACACACACACACACACACACACACACACACACACGCACGCATGCACACACACAGAGCTAAGTGATGTTATGTGAGGTGCTGGCGTGCCATTGCAGCAGAAGGAAAGCATGAATCATCCTCCTTGTGTTAATGTTTTCCATCATTGTTAACCCTCCAGGGGTAGTTTATGGCTGCCCTTTACCCTCTATGTCAAATAGTTGCTCCCATCCATCAGTTTCATATGTAATATTACCTCAGATCAATACAGGTCACGACTACTCAATGTTTATCGGACCACAGATGCTCTGGACTGTGCTGCAGGCTATAATGTACTTTGCTGTTGGCGATTGACGCATGCTAGTTTATTATAGTCACATCATTTTTACAAGCCACATGTGTTAGAATTTGTGAATATTAAATGTCTCACAAAGATGTGACATTTAAGCATTATATACTGTTTTGGCTGAACAACATCAGAACTTCAGTTTAACCTTACAGGATTTCCAATAATGCAAATATTTCTTGCTGAATTTCATTGGAACATGTATAAAATCATACAAATCCTAAATTTTCTGTGTGAGATTGTGATACAGCCATAAAAAACTTAAAAGATGAAATAATATGTTTCTCACACAAATAAATTATCCTGTAATTCCAATTTGTGGCAATAATTGTCACCAACGATGCAACAGTCTTAATAGCATTTCTGTTTTTTTAGGTGCCTGTTTCATCAGAACAGACCAGCTGGATGGAGAAACAGACTGGAAACTGAAGGTTGCTGTCGGATGCACACAGCGACTACCAGCAGTGGGGGTACGGATACATTACGATGGTAGTGACTTTCTCGTAACAAGACAAACCAATTGCAAATGAGTGTTCTGTTATCACTAAAAGCATTGCTCATCAAATGAAGTTGTCTGGCCGTGATGGAAACCTAATCACTGGTGACAGACAGCAGGAGCAGTCTGGACCTGACAGCAGCTTCCTTTAACTGGAGGTGATATTCAACACTTAAGATTTAAGTTGAGTTGATGGTGTTTTTTGTTGCCACTTAGTGTGATCAGAGAATTAAAGTTTCAGCAAGTAATTTGATGATTGAGCCGTGGCATCTATATTAGGTTTCAAGAGACCAAGAGTTGTCTTTACTTTAGCCGCTATTCAACCTTGTTACAACATTATCCCTCACTTTGGAAAGACTTATTCTGAGTATTTTAGACTGACTATGTTTACATGCACACTGTTATTCTGAATATGACAATTGTGATAGGCGTCATGCAAACAGCATATTTCATTTTGATATTTTGAATGTATCATTTTCTGAGTAAGACCTCTGGAATACCGATATTATTCAGGTTTTAGGAGTATTCTGTGGACATGTATATAGTGCATCCAGAAAAAAAGAATCAATTGTGTCTTAACTGCAGTTTGCGACACATGGCCTCTTGCCTGTTTATGATTGTTGGATATGTAGCACACAAACCAACTCACCAACAGTTTGCAAGGCTGTGGTGTAGAGATGTTTGCCAAAAAGAAAAGCCCACATTTCAGGTTCGAAGGAGGAACACACTTACTTTAAAACATTATGAAGGACTTGGCCAGTTACAGGTTTTTGGATATGTGCAAATATCCCAATGTCAACCTTTTCAGCAGTGTGGTTGAGGCTGTGTTGACACCATTGAACAAGTCTTTGAGAAAATCCTATTTTTGCGCAAAGATGCAAAATGGCACAGCCATTGCACTTTTCTATATTTTGACATGAGAAATGACATGTTAGGGTACATTGCATGCAATCAACAATACTGTTGGTATATTTATTTTCATTAGCCATGTAAACAGCTTAATAGGAGTATTGCCCTTTTTTAAATTTTGTTGGGAGTCAAGACAGATCAGTGTGATGTTGTTGATGTGATTGTTTTCAGGTTGAAATGGCTGTTAATTTTACTAGTGGTTAAAAGTGAGCACACATTCAGTAGTGTTACCTCAATTTATTTGTCAAAGTTTGCTGTTCCTGTGTACTAATGGATCAGGTAATGCTATGTGCAGGATAGTGATAGTACTTTGAGATGTCCATAAAGCTGGACAGTCTTTTTAAGATGAGTAAATTATATTTTGTATTAATGTAAAGTTCAAAAACCAACAACAACTTGAGAGTACTGACTGCAGTCAGATTTGAGTGTTGTTATTCCTCTGTGTCCGCTCTCAATCACTAAATAAGTCCAGTTTGTTCAGCAGCCACATTGATCTCTCTGAATGCATCAAGATGCCACTGAGTCTCTGAGCCACCTTCTGTAAAATGCTGAAGCAACACTACTCTCCATTGGGGGTTCAGTAAAATAATCTTCCCTGCTCCTTTTTAACCACTCTGCCCATGTTCTCACCAGGAGAACACTATCTGAGCATGACTGGGGCTTGCCGAGCCGCTGCAGAGGCCGCCTGCCTGCCCGCCTGAATAATTTAATATTTACAATCAATTTGGTTCCACTCAGGGCAAAAAAAAAAAGGCTGGTGTTAGGTGCTTGACAGGCCAAAGGCTGCAGTCTTACTTGCTGGGATGACTCAGACAAACAGATGACTGAAGACTAGTTAGTTGTTTATTATTGTGTCTTCGTGTCTTGCATAGAGTAGATGTCAGTCAGCACACTCCTAGTTTGGAGAAGCAGGCTGGAGTCCAACACAGAAGGTGAACAATTTACTACTTTTGAGGGGGCAGCAACAAAACCTATGTTAGCCACCTAAAAAAATAATATCCGTTCAAGTGTGTGCTATATTTAGAATATTTTCACTGCTTTACCCCATTGTCATAAAGAGATTTCCGAAGGGGAAATTAAGCTGTTATATTCCTGTATTCAAAGCCAGACTCCACTGAGAAAAAAAAAGTTATTCAGTAATGCTGAACACAGGAGCTACTGTTTCTCCACTGTCTCAGTCAGTCAGTTTGTGTTACTATGTGACTTTGGCATTTAAATGGGTTAATTCGGATTTATAAAAGTCTCACAGTAACACAAAATAACTAACTGATCAAGCCAGCGGTAGATCAGCAGATCAGATAAGAACATAGATGGGAAACTAAAGCCGTGAACGTCCTCCCGGTCAAAAATATAATCATAAAATATAGTTTTTGCTGTGCCCCATCCACAGCAGTATGTTACTTAGCTTTTGTGTCGTAACTTCTGCCTGCTTCTCCAAACTGGTGGCATGCTGATTGACATCTACTGTATGTAATACACTGACTTTGGATAAGTACCTCATACAACCACACTTCAGAGAGTCGAGAGTATCCCCTTAAAGAGAATAAAACATGTCTTCCAGCGGTAGAGAGATTGCAGCATTAAAACAAGTATAAATGTATAGACTGCAAATATTAAAGCATACTAAAAGTGGTAAAGATCAAACACAGCACCCAGTCAAAAAAGAACAAAGCATCTTGTGCAGTATAAGAATTACTAACTGTGGTAATTGAGTTAAATAAGACTGTGTCTGAGTTTTCTATTAATTTATTAATGCTGAATCTTTTATCACCTCCCTTTCTGTCGTGACTCCTTTCCTCAGGATCTCTTCTCCATCAGTGCCTATGTCTACGCCCAGAAGCCTCAGCTGGACATCCACAGTTTCGAGGGGAACTTCACAAGGGTACAGTAACTCGTTGACATATTTATAACCTGTTAAACACATGCAGAGTTTTTCTTTACAAACTGGATTGACATAGAAGATGTGTATCACTGCAGTGTGTTGACAAGCAGCAACAATGACATCTTGTGTGTCCATCCGGGCCTGTTGTTATCTCCAGCAGGCGTACCTCTTACATCACAGGCAGGTTCTCGCAGCTCCAGCTCCATCCATCCCGTCTTGCTTGTTGCTCAGTGATTTTTTTTTTTCCCCTTTTTTTTTTATTAATAGCAGATTAGCGCAGCCCCCACAGAGAGGAGAGCTCCAGTACAAAGGGAGGCTTTGTGGCCCGTCTTCACTCTTGGCCACACACCAGGCTTAGTGAGCGAGCACTTCCTCCGCTCATTCATCCTCCGCGGCCTTCCTTTGCATAGCGTGTGCTTTTAGTCTGAGCAGGATGGGAAAAAAATGGGTTCCCACAGATCCGCAGCAAATGAACTTACCTATTTATGAGGGTTTCTTTTTTCCTTTTTTTTCTCCTCGAGACGGATATGGTGGCTTTGTTTCTGTGGTCTTTATTGAGATCCTCTGCAGTTATGAACACCGTAGTATGATGCCAATGTCAGAGCGGTCAAGCACTCTGCAACCTGCCATTTATTTTTCATGCACCTCTTCCCATGTTTGAGTGGTTTGACAGGATGTGGGTGCTTAGGTATCATAATTATCATATCAGGCAGGCAATTTGAGCCGAAACTGGAGCCTTGACTCTGCACTCCTGACTCAAGCCATTTTCAGCTTTCGTCTTTATTTAAGAGTGAGGGGTAAAACAGGGGGAGGGGGGAGCGTGAAACAAGAGGCTCTCCAGGGGCTTATTTATCACTGAAATCTCATCTACGTGCACTCTCTATACTGTTTTTAAAAGGAGCCTCTATCGCCATGCCAAATCTAGTAGTATTGATAAAGGGACCGCTGTATTGCTACAGTCTGCACAACTGTGTCAGGTGCTTGTGAAAATTAATGGCACAGCAGAGCCCGGCCATTCCGGTCAGGCTGTATGCTTAACTGAGGTTGTTTTCCTCATGTCTGTACAGCTGAAATTTTTATTTTCCAGGGGAAATTTGTTAGCCTTGACTGTTCCCCCAACAGAGAATAAAAAGAACTGTGCAATTGAACTATTTTTGTGGTAATTCTGGTTTTCAAATAGGATTTAAAACTACCAAAACTATCACAACAGTGTTGACTGTATCTGTCCTCCAATAAAACATATAAAACTGGTTAGTTGTACTACAAATGTTAGTCAGTGAGCCATTGCCAAATTGTGTTTAGACATCATGACAAATACTGTAAAACAGGTCCAAGATAACACATAAGAAAACACACTACATACTACTTTACAATATTTACTTGATGTAAATCAGTTTAAGCTTTAATTTTCTTTTAATTTTTGAAGAGAATTTATTGCTTAAACCCATAAATGAACTATCTCCAGGCAAAATTCATGGCACAGGCACACAGTGAACAGAACTGATTAGAGGTTGCTAATTGCAGAAATAAATTTACACAGTTAAGGTATTTCTTTTAAGTAGGTGTTTTAATAAGGGACATTTAAGAGTTAAATTCTAAACCTGTGACATTTATTTACTAATTATATTTGGGTGTTCTACTAAAGGATGTGCAAACAAATTTGACATTCCTTGTTAACTGTTATTGAACTACAATGCCTGTATTCATTGGCTGTAGTGTTAGTTAAACAGTTACATGGAGACACTGTGCCAACATGGTACTACTGTCAAAAATATTGTTTTATCCCTACTTGTGAATTCTGAATATTTAACAGTTTCAAGGCTCACAGTCATGTTTTGGCCTTGTGATGTTCATCTTTTAATAACAGATTTAAATATTTCTGGTTCAAGACGTCAACTGCACCAACATTGGTAATAGCTCATTCTCTTTATGAAAAACCATTTCAAAGGCCTTAGTTTTGGGAAAGGTTAACACAGCTATAAGATGAAAATATTAACATGCCAACAGTCAGCAAATGAGAAATGCAGGCAGTCAAGGGCACGTTAGAGGTTAAAATGTTAAATTGTATGCCTTTCAATTTCAAATTCCCCTGTGTTATTAATTGGGAATGATATTAATATCTCTGTTTTTCAAGGTATTGTATGAAAGTTAGAAATTCCACCATCATGACAACACAACAGCATAGATTCAATATAAAGATAATGTTTGAAACATAGCAGCCCCTCTTTACTATGTACCATACTGACAATTAACAGGCTCACACACATGTACACAAATTGTAAAGCAGTATTTCGTTTTATTTCTCCTGTAGGAAGACACAGATCCACAGATCCACGAGAGTCTGTCTATTGAAAATACTCTGTGGGCCAGCACAGTCGTTGCATCTGGTAAGTGAATGACAACTTTCATTTCAAGTCCGTTTTTATCTTGAAATGAGAAATAAGATTTTTCCAGATGATGCCTTGCAGCCACAGTGTGTTGGTTCTCAGTAACATTGACTGTTCATGTAGAGTCTGCATAAACGGTCTGCTGCCTGTTGAATCTCCATGTTTGTCAGGAAGCAATTTTAAAACCTTGACATTACATTGAAAAATACTGTATCTCTGCACCAAAAGATACATTACCTTCAACCAGTTGTGCCCTACATAGGCTAATCCGGGTTACTACAATTTTGGTCAGAGAAAATAGGGTGTAAAAGCTGCAGTTACAACGCAATCCAACCCAAACACCCAAGGCAAACCACAGCAGATGTAGTCACTGTGTTCTGTCTTGGTTCCCTGAGGTTTGAGATTCTTTCAGGCCAAGAAAACTTGCAGTATGCGTATTACCTAATGTTGAACTTGAGAATGAGGATGATGCCAAAGTCGAAATAATTAATGACCATAGCAAGATCAGTGAGGTCAAACTTGATAAAGTTACAGCAAAATGATACTTGAGGGTTACTTAAAAAGTTAATGAAACAAATACATATAGAATTTAGTAAGACATAACAGAGATAAGACGCTAAAATTGTAGTTGCTGCGATTTGTCGTTGCATTAACTATATAGCTGTTAAAGGTAATACAAAGGCAGTGTACAGAACTACAGATTTAGTGCATTTTTGTGGTCATAGGTCAAATCACTGGTCATGGTTTTTAGGCTTAAAATGTACTTTTACAAATACCTTTTTAATTACTGTATTACGACTTTTCTACATATAAAGCATTTGACTGGATGGTTAAAAAACTTAAAAGCCACTTTTCTCAATTTTAGTGTTGCCATGGTTACTGCAGTTAGCTTTTGTAGGGCAGTGTTTTTATAAGCAATTTTAATTTACACATTAAAATTTTAAAACAGTGTCACAAAACATTTTATGTACTTGGGTGAAAATGTTGGTACACCGAACACCTTGACTTCACGGTACCCTACTCTGCTTCATGTCATTCTGGGACTCACCATTACATTCAACTACTCCACCAAAAACACATAAAATAAGTCTGGGTGCTGGGAGTGTATGTAACCTCAACGACCCTGTTTCAAGTCCAGACAGAGGCCCTTGTTGAATTTCACCCCCCCTTCCACCCACTATAGTGGCACACAGCAGGGAAACGTGGATCAGAAGAGACACATTTATATTCACATAAAAATTGTTGATGACAGCGATTCCGTTTTTCTGAGGTTTTAGACATTTGCTTTATACTTCTCTGACATTTTAATAGAACCAAAACCAGTCACCAATTCTAACCCCTGCTCATCATTGTAGTTAATGATTTAAACTCCCCAGGAAATGAAAGTTGGAGGGCCTTTAGCTTCTGTAGTGTGACATATTTCCCATTGAAACTAAATATTTGAGCAGTGCACAGTTATAAGAGAGATTTAAATCAAATCCTTTGCATTTGGTTGGGCTGCTAAAAAGTGGGCGGGCTTAGAGTTTAGTGCAATACAGCGCTACAGTGGAGTCGGAGCTGATTGACTGTTTTCTCCATACACACCTTCCTCGCCCTGAGATCAGGACAAAGACAAGGGAGAGATGAATTCATTAGAGCTCCACCATGTTGTTTTGGAGTTGAAAACAAAGGTTTTGCCTGATGATATCCAAGGACACGTGTGTTAGCTAGCCGCCCAAAGTCTCATTGATTGGATGAATTTTAGAAAACGTCCATGAGTGCAGGATGAGTCATCAAACATGTGAAATTATTTCAACTGTTTTTACAGGAAGAGAAAAGACAGAGGATGTAATGTAAATATATTTTGATGCTGACTGTCTGAGATATAGGTGGTATATATATTAGATAAATTATCAATTAAGACACAGACACAGGATTAAAACTAGGAAAATGTATTTTTTCATTTCATGGGGAATTTAAGTGATTCTGTCTAAGTTGTGTTACACATAGGATTTGTGGCATTAAACCTTGAAGGCATTTGATTTGATACTGCAGTGTGCTTGTTTGAAGAACTATGAGAATACCCACAGTTGAGGTAATCCTCCTTCACTCCAACTTAGCGATTCCCCACAGAAACGGTTGTGTCAGTTGAGAGTGTTTGCGGCGCTCCCAGCGATGGCCACACCATTGATTTGCGGTGTTGCTCTCCCCTCTGGCCTGACCTTGACCAGAAGAACAAACACACACACACACTCTCGCACAAAAAAGCCTGACTTGGACCCCTTACATCATCTCGGCTTGGGAATGTCATTCTCCCTCACAAGGCTCTCCTTGACAGGCACTTCATCGCCTCTACAGTGGCATTCTGGGCACTTGAACTGGCCCGGTTCACCATGTATTCACTGTCTTATAGGCCCCAGTCCAGCTGTGACAAGAGAATTAGTTGTTCGCATATTCAAATTGAAGCCCCTGTGCATGCTGTGCCTCAAACCATTTGTCACATCCCTCAATATTTCTGAAGTTAGAAGTCAACGAGAGCAATTCATCACCTTTCTCCACAGGTCCTGCAGCTCTCTGTCTCTTTTCTCTTCCTCTTCCTGCCTGCACTTCACTTTCCACATTTTGTTTTCTGCCCATTTTTAACTTTCTTGCCATTTTTATGGCTTGGGGATTTCAGGGGCTGTATTTAGGTTTATTATTGCCTTTGCTCGCCCATTAAGCTCATTTAATATTAATGACTCATTAATCCTTTGTAATAAGGCCACCGTAATGAATTGGCAAATAAAGATGGCAGTGTATTGATCAGGTTTTATGAGCTTCCATAGGGTGGCTGAAGGCCCTGAGAGTCTAAGCGTATTAAACTCCTGTCTGTTGGGCTGAGTGGCAATGAGACAAAACTGCCTCAGCTCAGCCTTATTGTGTTTCCTCTCATGCCGTTCATCTTACTTGACCAAGACGAGTGTGTGCATGTATGTTTGTGTGTGTATGTGTGTGGTGTGGGAGATGGTGGGGTGGGGTGCAGTTAATGAGCAGCATTACTTTCCTTGTCTCTCTCCTTGGCAGGCACAGTGATAGGGGTGGTGATCTACACAGGCAAAGAGACCAGAAGCGTACTGAACACGTCCTATGCCAAGAACAAGGTGAATACTTTTTTTCGTTTTTTTTAGTATTTGTGCAGGGAAGACAGCAAGTCCTGTGATTTGTTCGAGAGTTTTGGGATGTAGATGCTTTAATTGTAATAGTATTTTCCCTTTTTTTTAAAAAACAAAAAAAAACAAATGATGTGATAAGTAGTTTGGTGTATACTAAGTCATGAAGTTGCAGAAAAAGCCCACGACAATTCACTAAATCCCAAGATGATGTGCAAATGTCTTTTTTCTTCAACAGTCTAAAAATCCAATTATATTCTATTTACTATCACCTCAGACAAAGGAAAACACCAAATCATATAGTTTAGAAGCTGGTAGAAGGTATTTTTTGTGTATATACACACAATAATTGATCGTTTCAAATCCCCTAATCATTTTGGCTTTATGTAAAAAGGACCTATTTTGCTCATTTTCAGTTTCATACTTGTATTTAAGGTCTCCACTAGAACATGTTTACATGCTTTAATGGTTAAAAACTGTTTATTTTCCTCAATCTGTCTGTGCTTGAACAACTGTATTCACCCTCGGTCTAAAACACTCCGTGGAGCACCTGTCTCTTTAAGCCCCCCGTCCTGAAAAAGCCCAGTCTTTGCTTTGATTGGTCAGCGTTGCCAAGTCTTCTGTACCTCCGCGTCTCTGCATTGTCATTGCAACCAGGGAATGACTGTAACGTATGATAACTGCATTTTTTTAGCTTGAAAATTCTCCAATTAAAGCATCTAAACACGACCGCGCATGTTTCAGCAGGAATATGATCCACAGAGGAATTGACAACGTCACCAACCAAGATTACATGTTTCCCTGACGTTAGCATGTACCTATATGTACGTTAGCTGTGTACTTGCAGCCAGGGAATGACTGTAATGTGGGTAGCAGCACTTTAAACCATTAAAAAACATCATCAATAAAAGTTTCTAAACACAACCCAACACATTCAGCAGCAATCTGCAATGGCAATGTAGTTTGAATGCTTCTCTGATGTTAGCATGTAGCTTCATGTAGCAGTGTATGCTACCTAATGTTAACACTTGCAGTAGTGTGCCTGAAGCAGAAGACCATATAAAGAATATATAAATATGTATCATAAAATATGGTAAGCATAACTAAATCACATTGCTGACAACACTAAAATACACTTGATTTTGGGAAAGAGGTTGATTAAAAATGTTAATGAGTATATCTTGGTTTTATATTCCAAAGCCTGAGACATTCAGGTATTTTCCAGGCATTTCCCCAAAGCTTTAAGAAACTCAAAAATATAAAGATCATGCCAGGTGTTGCCAGTAAAAACATAAACAGTTTGTAAAAGCTGCAGAGGGTGAAATGCCTCACACAAAGTAACATCTGTTCCAAGTTCCCCTCATGCCATCGTTTTTTCCCCTGCCTCTAATCACTAATCAATCACTATGGCGAGGTGGTTTTTTAACCTTGACTTTCTAGATAAAGTTGGACCTGTCAATGCGAAAGGTCAGCGCCAGTTGCTAATTAACCAAAAGGGAAATTAACTAACTGAGGATTTAAATGACATTTTCAGCAGAAAGTTAATCCCACAGAATCCCCATTGAGTGTTTTGTCCCCAGATTGAGGAGATTAATGAAAATCTGATTCTAAATATAAGATTTTACCTGGAAGATAGGTGAGCTAGATAGACACGGGTCAACTGATAGAGGCGGGCATCGGCAGGATCTCAAGAGGCAGTGTTTTGGCTACAGCGCATCCACCATGCAATGACTTTTACACACAAAGTTATCACCTACAGCAGTTTGTACCACTGAAGCTCTCTGTGGCACAACATAGCCTCTTCCTGCTGCAGCACAGTTTTGACACCAGTGTCTTTTATTAAGAACGCTGATGTGGCCGGTCGAACGGCGGGGGCCACTGTTTTGTGTGAGCTCGACAGTTGAGAGGAATTCAATATTTCAAGGAGATGATGTCAGAAGTGCCAATATGGAGACTGGAGATTGGGGGAGAAAGTCGATACAGTGTGGCTAAAGTCACAAGAACGTTTTGGCCTCATATAATCTGTTGTGACACGGGCCAGGACAATGCCGGCACTTGATCAATCTGACAGAACGTCAGACATAGATTCACTCTTTGTCTCAGTATTGTTAGACAGACCTCTGTCTGAGTAAAGAGGCAGAACAATGTCATTTGACAAGAGGCTGCTCTTCAATAAAGATTGTTCTATTTGAAGTACATATCCAAGTCCCAATACTCTATATGTGCCTCAAATTGTGTTACTCTGCAAATAATTACACTTAAAGTTGTTTACTAAGATCCCAAGAATCAATTTCAGTTTATTTTCCTGACTTCCTTGATTTGCCGGTGTCACAAGCCCCAAACAATGCACTACTTACTGACTGAAGTCCTGATATTCTTTAGTTTTAACTTGATGAATATTCATGTCCTGGGGCTGCAATTCTTCATCAGATTTCACACACATGCTAAAATACAAGCCACACAGGCAGATCGAATCATTCCTTTCACTTTTAATGGCTTGGAGATGAATGGAGTAAAATATGCACTTTTTTTTATTCATTGATAGCATCTTTAGGTTGAGGTAATTGAGTCCTTTTTCCCCCCTTGACTGAATGAATAATGACTTCATCTGATCCCCGGCAAGGCTTGGAAAATTTAGACTAGCCATTGTTCAAGCAGAAGGGGATCCTTTGCTTTTCAGGCATGCACTGTGCTCTCTGTCTTAATTTTTCTTCATTTTAATCCACCCAAACCCCCTATTTTTCTCAATAGCTCAACCATGAACCATGTAGTGAGGCAGTGGGGTGGGGAGATACCCACCCGCCCGCTCGCTCCCCTTACCCTTCCCTTCCTCCGCACTCTGCTACTGGGAGTTTAACAGCAACTGATAAATCAGTCACACTGGTCTCCCAGCTCTCCCAGTCCTCAGGGGAATGGGCTTGGTGGGGGTTTCGCCAGTGGAGGAATTTTGCTGCTTTTTATATGTGCTTGCCCCCTCCCCTCCTTTTCAGAGCAGTTCCTTTATTTGAGGGAGGAGAGATGTTATGTTCTGCTGTTTTTGTAAGCGTGGTGCGTCAGAAGAAAGCCCTCTGTGTACAGGGCTTTGCTGTGAGCGCTGCCAGAAAGGGGAAGGGCACTTCTTTATTTGACATCTTTTTCCCACATGCTCCATTGGCTGGGAGATACACTCGAAAAATAAAAGACAACTCTGACCCCTTTTTTGTTGTGTTTTTTCCATCTCAATATGGGAACTTTATCTATTTTTGAGCCCTTTTGACCTTCCGTTGCATTCAAGGACAATACTTCAGTGTGACAATAATGCAGCTTGTAGATTACCACAAAATAGTGCCACCAATAAACTTATTTATGTTGTACACATGGTTTGCATGATAAAAGCCTGCAGCTAAGAATGTCTTTCATCGGCTTTTTTTTCTCCCTGTGTAGCATATTGTAAGGCTTTAGGAGCAGATGGGAAAGTTCCAAAGGGTCTTCTCCAGTATAAGTTGTCAAAAAGCAAATAAGATGTTTACTCTAAAACTCCAGTCTGGACTTAATATTGTGTGATTCTCACTGAAGGAAAACATCACTGTCCTCAAGCGATGGAGTGTAGAGAGGACCAAACCTAATACACACAAGATTATCTTTATAATTATTTCCATTCTCCAACCTGCTTAGAAGAAATAATTACAATAGTGAATCTGTTATATTTGCTGTTTACACCTCTGACCTCTTATCCCCGTAGGTTGGCTTACTGGACCTAGAGCTGAACCGCCTCACAAAGGCCCTGTTCCTGGCCCAGGTGGTTCTGTCCGTTGTCATGGTAGCGCTTCAGGGGTTTGTGGGTCCTTGGTTCCGCAACCTTTTCCGTTTTGTCGTGCTTTTCTCTTACATCATCCCCATCAGGTACTTTGTGATACTCTCCATTCTTTGAACTGCTGTTGTTGTGTCTTTGTCATTTTGGGACCACAGCCAAATAAACATGGCTGAACAGTGATATGTTTTTTTCCAAGCAGAACATTTGGTCTCAAAATGGGGGAAAATTAATGCATAAATTAAATTTGAAAATCTTGTGTCCCTGCTTTGAAACCCAGGCTGCCCATCTGCTTCTTTTTCAGAAGACATTTTTCAGAACTTACCAGATCTTTTAATTCAGTTTCTGTTGCTGTTGTTTTATTGTTATCTGTTCTGTGATAGATTACAGCTTTATTTTTCCCATGTGTAGTTTGCGTGTAAACCTGGACATGGGGAAGTCAGCCTATGGCTGGATGATCATGAAAGACGAAAACATCCCTGGCACTGTTGTGAGAACCAGCACCATTCCAGAAGAACTGGGCCGGCTAGTCTATCTGCTGACTGATAAGACGGGTGGGTGTCCAAAAATACTGAAGATTACATTTACAGAAGCTATTTCTGTGTGCTTTCCTCGGCTGATTTTGACAGAACTGTTTATTGTTATTATAGTTATTTAGTGCTTTGTTAGATCTATGTTCATATGTGAGTGCTCTGATTAATACTGTATTCTCTGATTTTGAAACAGTAGCCTTATGTTACATTGTTGTTCCGGGCTGAATTGTGGAGTCACTGGTCCTAACAATTGTCTGTCACTAGTAGCAGTGGCCTGAATATTAGGCGTTAAGGGAACACTGGTTAATTGTAGAGTCTACCAATAGTCTGCATGTAAGGTGTGTAGGGGACAACCGTAATTTGCAGCTAAAAGAAGTTATCTGGGTTACACCAAGATTTCTTACTACTAAATTATATCAACAGGTGGATCCACCTCTTCTCCTTCTATACTTTATATATTGAATTCATTTAATGTTCTCCCAAAAATTCAGAAAATAAATTACTTCTTGTGTTAAATTTCCAACGGGTAGACGTTTAACTGCGTGCAGAACTACACTGCGCAAGTCCAAAACGCCGTATTCTGATTTAACGCTTTGGGCCATGTAAACTTTACCTTACTTTATCTTGTGTCCATGTAAACAGTTAAGTTGAAATCTCTTATCAGATTGGAGAAATTGTTGATGTAATTAGCAGCTAATGTAAGTTAAAAAAAGAGCTGAAGGAAAAAAGTTTCAACAAACCTTTTGAATTGGGGTTATTTAAGCCTCATTCAATTTCTCTCATTTCACAATCATGGCCCGATCCTCTAATAACAAATAGCTGCTCTTTACTAATGCTAGACAGTGTGCCAGAGTGATAAACTCCTGCTGGGGCCCTAACATGCTTCTTTGTCTTACCACGCTGATCTAGGTAGGAATAGATTAGCTGTAGAGCCTATTTATCCAGGTTGATAGTTAAAGCACATGGAAAGAAGAACAAACAATCAATCCAACAGAATTGGTTAACCCCGTGGCTCTAATGTTTTTGGAAGTTAGATGCCCTCTAATCAGCTTTATGCTCTATCGGCACACATTCTGGCAACCGACATCCATTAAACAAGGCCATTGCCCTCGTTTTCAAAGTTTTTCTTTTTTTCTTTTAGTGTCTGAACATTCACTCAGTCTTTTTGTATGCAGTGTTGTGTCTTGTCTGTTAGTCAGAGAGGACATGCAGTCCATATTGGTAATGAGATTAGGTCAATGAGAAGGCAGTCACACCACCCTGCAGGTCCCATGATGCATTGTAGGCAGTCCTCTGGGAACAAATGCTGTGCTTTCTGTGTGTGTGTGTGTGTGTGTGTGTGTGTGTGTGTGTGTGTGTGTGTGTGTGTGTGTGTGTGTGTGTGTGTGTGTGTATGCTTAAAGTGGTGTTGAGTATCTTGAATATGTTTTATTTTTCCTATGAAAGAGAGGTGGTGTGATAAGACACTCCTGATTTATTTTTACCCCAGACAGTCTTAAACGGCTGACATTTCGTATTTAACTACTTTATCTTATTTCACAAGCTTTGTGTTTACAGAACAGAAGATGCTATGTTTGGTTTACTTTGATTTTATTTTTTTTATTGTCAGAAAGAGCTTTAAAGCAAACAAAAATAGCTGAATTGGGAATTCAGATGTTATTGTATGAGAATTAAAGTGTGGTAGACTGCCTATATACTGTACACATTGAAACTAGCTTACTGCAGATACCATATCATGTATATGTTGGATGATAAGAAATAAGAAATAGCAGTACAGAGATGCCAACCTAGGCTTCAGTTTATTTCGAAAACAGCATCCCTGTAATATAGTTTGTCCACCAGATAACACTGACTAAGTGTCTCACTTAGTATGTATCCCACCACAATGCTATATAAAAAAAGAGATTCCTCCCAAAATTTTCTACATTGTGTTTGTGTACAAAACAGTAGTAAGATTGTTTTTAAAAACATTGATACCAGTTTCGGCTTAAAAAATCCAGTATAAGTGCGACTATACTTTTGCTTCTGCAATTAGAATTTTTAATTTAGTTTAGTTGCATCTCACAGTGAGGTTACGGAACAGAAACTTTTCCTGTGTGCCAAGCATGTAAAAGAACTACTGCGGCCAATGTGAAAACACAACTGCCCTATCTAGAGCTAGTGTTTGATTTTTCTGCTCTGAGCTAGTGTTGAAGAACATGGCGGACTCCATTATAAAAGACTTCTTCTATGGTAACGAAAACACAATGATTTCTAGTTTCAAGAGATTATAAACTAATGAAAACATAGTTATGAATATTATACACCATTTCTGATCCTACACACTGGACCTTTAAGCTCTGACGATAACAGAAATAGCAGCGATCATTGGGTGAAAAACAGTAATGGAGGAGTAGTGTTGTGTAATTTCTTTATTTCTGGTTGGCTTGTAACATCAACACTGGTCCTCTGAACTGCAGGGACTCTGACACAGAACGAAATGGTCTTCAAGCGGCTGCACCTGGGAACAGTATCTTATGGCACTGACACCATGGATGAGATACAGAGCCATATAATCCAGTCATACGCACAGGTAAGATTTATTATTACCCGTTATTGACTAACCTGTCGAACATGTCCTCACTTAATTGTTTTGATAATGAAATGCAAGGGAATACTGAATAAAGGACGATCGATATTTCCCAGATTTTAAGATGTCTCTAAATGTCCTGTTCTCTTGACCAATAGTCCAAAAGCCAACTGTGAACATTCAGTTATGATGCTGTAGGTCCTGCTGCTGTTGCATTGTGTCATAGCGCTGGGTTTTGGTGCTAATTTGGTGTGGCTCATCCTGCTTCTTTTTACTCCCTTTAACAATGCAAAGTTTTTAATTCCCATTAAATGATGTTAAATCTACATGATCTGGTAAGTAACACCGGACAAAACCAACCAAAAGAAAGCAAAATTTGTCATTTATAATATTAAAATGTGTTTCCAGTTTGGGAGAGGATACACTGAAATATAAATATGTCCACTCCATGTTTTTCCTTCTTATTCCCACCTCTCCCTGTAGATCAGTTTAATCAATTTTTATATTTAGCTAAGGATATGTTTTCCAGGAAATAAGCCCATATTGTTCATTCATCACTCAGTGTCCCTGAGCGACTCCACATACTGTAAGCAAGTGTTTTCCTCACTGGGTGGCTCAGATCTGGCTGCAGTCTTGACAGAATGATATTGTTCATTCTCAGCCAGCTCCAAACAGCTGGTCGACACTAAAACCATCTGCCCCACACCCTTATGTGTAATCTCAGCTAATGAAAAATGACTAGCCTTTTTAGAGCTGCGAAGCTGAAGCAGCGCAGAGCAGCGATGCCTCAGACCAGCTGATTTTTTACTATGTTGCTTTTTCTTTCCTGTCACAGTGGCACAATTACAAGACACAAACATGGTTTTAAAAACTGCTGTTATTTTAAACAATATTGGATCCAGACTAGGCCAGCAGCTTAAGTTATTGTCATTTATTAATATTATTCTAATTATTTTCTCAACAAATTAATTTAGTGTTTGCTCTATAAATTAGAAATACCCATCAGAATTTTTATTTACTATCACATATGATAAAGAAAAGAAGCAGCTCCTTTCGTTTAAGAAGCTGGAACCAGCAAATTTGTATCAAGTGATGCAAGTGAGTAATTGACAGTTTCAGATTAATTTTCTGTGAGTAAACTAATTGATGAATTGTATCAGTTGGAATCAACAATGAACTGATGAGATTTTGGTGGTCAAAGCTCACTGTGACGTCACAAAACATGTTTATGGCCATAACTTAAGAACTGACAAACTAAGCATGACAAAATTTCACACAAATGTCTAACAGGATAAAAATAGGAAGTGATGACATTTAATATCCAAATGGTCAATGGTCAACCTTACTGTGACATCATAATGTTCTTAAAAAAATTTAATCTGGCCATCATTTGACACTGTTACTCAGGAACAGAAGGGGAGACATTTGGCCATATACTGAATTAATGACACAAATCTCAGGTGTCCACCTTGAAACTATGCTGATTGTATGTATCCTCTGTGCTGCCTGTGTGAAGGATCCACGTCTTAGGATTGATAGCAAATTAGCAGCAGCATTCATATTTCAAGCATTGTCACTGTCATGATTACATATGAGTCTGGACAGATATGACAGTAAACCGTAACTGCATCTTGACTGGTTCATGGAAACATGCACCTGTGAGACAGTAATTCTAGTTTTGTAATAAAACAAGGGTGTTAAGAGTGTTGCTGGACTTGTTGATTAACTAATATTACCAAGTCCAGCAAGCATTATTACCCAAACTTGTTGTACACAGATTTGCTGTTGAATAACTCTGCTGTGCTTTCAGTAGCATCCTCTACAGCATCCTCAGACACTAAACCTGTCTGACAACATGATCTAATGATCTCTCCATTGATCTTTTAGTCACTCTTGATGAAGGTTGTCATCTTAGTTCCCTACTGTACTCCCCATCAACACCTCCTTTCCTGCCTGGCAGGATTGAAGGTTAATAATAAGCCAAAATCAAATGCTTCAGTAGAGCGCATCGCACCCGTCAAATGCAGCTGGCACAGCGGGCTGTCTGTCTGCTCGCTAGTCACCACCCAGTTAAACTGATGGCTGATGTCAAAACAGCGGAACACATAAAAGGTCGTCAAATCAGATATGACACGATAAAGACGGTGATACACCACTTCCCCTTGCTGTGTCATTTAGCCTGAAAAGGGATGTCAGAGTGAATTGGCTGCGAGTGTTGGATTCGATCTGGCAGCCATGTGCAGGGATCCTACAGTTAGGAGATAAATTCAGAGTTGTAACAGTTGTAGTACAACTTACAGGTCTGAAAAGATGCAGTTTTTCATCTGATGTGTGTATTAGCTGGTAATCATTATTAATCATTAGGCAGCTTATTTCATAAAATTTGGTTTTATAGTAGTTTCTCTGCATAGCTTTTGTAGTAATAGACTATCAAAATCAGTCATTAGCCAACAATTAAATGTAATTAGATGCTTCCAAATGTTGGTAAAAAACCCACATATTCTAGCTTAAATATCATGCTAAAACTACCACTTCAAATGAAAATGATTGAAACATTGCAACATTTGTCTATTTGGGCGATCTAAGGGCAACTATTTTACTACTATTAAGCTACATGTGTCATCCATAGATGTCAGTGAAATGCTATGATTTCAGTAAGTCATTCATTTATTGACTCCATGGTTCACGTTATTTGTCGTGATATCAGGTGACCTCCCAGCCCTCCACCGGCAGCGCCAGTGGCTCCACTCCATCGCGGAAGACCCAGCCATCTGGCCCGAAAGTCCGTAAGAGCGTCAGCAGTCGCATCCATGAGGCTGTGAAGGCGATTGCCTTGTGCCACAATGTCACGCCTGTCTACGAATCACATGCCATTGTGAATGGAGAGACGGAGTCTGCTGAAGCTGACCAGGACTTCAGTGATGACAATCGCACCTACCAGGCCTCCAGCCCTGATGAGGTAAGGACGAGATGCAGTGAAGAGTTTTACCACCTCCAGCTTGAATAGAAAAGAAAAACGGACTAACTAAAAAGTGGTGATGTTGGTTTAGACATAGAGGGGGTCGCTTATGATTGAGAGATGTTAGACTATCGTTGAACTTGCAACTCAAAATTAACGGGTTGAATGGTGTCCAATGGATGTAGTGGGTTTAATGGGTTCACTGTCCTTATGTTGCACTTAATCAAATCTGTTTTAAAACATTTTTTAGGGCAACATGTAAGTGCATATACATATAGATATACACATGAAAGGGTATGCAATAGCTCATTGGGTAGAGAGGGCATCCCATGTACAAAGGCTTTGTCCACAGCGGCCGTGGGTTTAATTCCAGCCTGTTGCCCGTTGCTGCATATCATCCCTCCCTCTTTCATGGCATTTATAAAAACCTGCTTGCCATGTGAACAACAGACAACCCAAAACACAAACAACAGGAAGAAAACACAGACAAATAGACTGATAGTGAAGTCCAGGCTTTACTGAGCATAACTGTAATGGAAATACAATTGATTTTGAATTGTCAAAGTGAAACAACCGCTAGACCGCTTACACTATGTTTTCAGGGTTTCCATTAACGATGCAAATGCAAATTAGACCCAAGAGGGTTATGTAGTTCTTAGGGGAGCTCCCCAGTGGGCAGTGCCTCTCAGGGAGTCCCCACAACTATTTGGTCTGAAAATGCCTACTCTGCGTCTCAACTCAGGAACTGAAGGGGGAAAATTGGGTCAGATACTGAATTAGTGACACTAATCTTGGGTGTCCATCTTGAAACTGTTGATTGTTCAGATCTTCTGAGCTGCCACGAGATGTGTATGAAGCATCCATGTTTTAGAATGTGTAGCTTCTTTGCAAATGGTTTTGCTTTCTAAGGTCCTATTTACACTTCTCATTTAAAGTGTCACATATCTGGATTTAATCCAATTGTGTTTTATACACATTTCTGTTAAGAACAAACAGAGGGGATTATCAGGAGCAAACCCTTTAAGTCCCTCTCCACAGTTTCCTCTCTGTCTTTGTTTTATTGGTGATCCTAAATAACCCTTGTTTGTCATAATAGTCATTTCATGAACCTAAAGTCAGAGGTCATGAACTCCTCGTAGAGGTTAAGCTATTTAATCGTCTGTATTTGCTCCCTGAGAATTTACTGCTCCAACTGAAGAAGAATGCAGCACAAAAACGATCCCCAAAGGCATCCCTATAGGTTCCTTTCCTCTGGCTGTCTCTCCATGTAACCTAAGAGTTTGAGCTTTTATTGCTGACAGTGCTACTAAGCCTTTTTATATACAGCCTCTCCTAATCATACTTAAGACTTTATCAATAGAGAAATTGAATGCTGATGGTAATTGAATACTGGGAAGACAGGGCAAGATTTTTGATCAGGAAAAGTTATAGTCAGTATTTATTTAAAGAGATGTTTAATGCATATTGAAGGGTAGTTAATCTTCCCATACACACCCTTTTCAAGACTGTTGGCATGTTTATCACCCATGATGTGAGGCTTTGTAAAGCCTTTGTAAGGCTTGCATACTTTGCGTCAAACCCCCAGTCTAGAAGTCTAGTAATCAAAATGAAGATAAAAAGGTGGCGAAAGATAAATCTCAGTTTTCCATTTTGCCCGTCTGTCCTCCCCCACTGAGTTGATGTATATATTTATTTATATCCCTGCCCACTCTGCTCTATCTCCCCTCTCTCCATTGTCTCACACTGCTTGGATTGATCAATATTTAATTTTCTCCCAGAGACGATGAGAGGTGGAGGTCTGTGATTGTTGGTGGAGCTCTCCCTTCCCCTTCTACTACATTCTTTGTTCTTTCTCTGTCCTTTCATTTCCACCCCTCTCTCCCTCCTTGTCTCCTCACTCTCATTGACTGCAGCATCAGATCTTGGCCACCGCTCCTCTGTCAGTGATAGTTTGTTTGGCCCTCGCTCTCTGCTCAGCCTCTCTAATGTAATGAGCCATCATTAAGGAGATGAAGTGGGCCAGCCACCAAGGTCAAAACAGGTCATCTGACCTGCTGGTCAGCCATGCTGTGAACAGAGTCCTCTTGGACCTTTGACCCTTGTAATAACGGACAAGAGCATTTGACTGTAGCCTTTAATGACTGCTATGTCCAGGAAGTGGGTGCTTTATCATTTCCAATTGGATGTAACTGTCAGATGCAGTGAGTGTACGAAGGCAAATGTACCGTAAGGGAGGAAGACAGCATCTTAAATATGCCAATAAAGGATAAGTTCTTCAGGCCAGGCAATTACTTTTCAAAGTGGTTGCAAGGCTAGCAGCCAGGCATCAGCAAATGATCAGTGCCATGTTTTAAACATTTACATTTTAAGGTCCTGTGGGGGACATTCAGAGCATTAATATAACAGTAAATCACTATTTGCTATGTAAAGATATAGTAGAGTGATGGTGTCCTGAGCAGAGAATGAAGTCATGTTACTTCTGTGTGTTAATCTAAGCTTCTCTGTGGTTTCTTGTGGCAAGCCGGTCCAGCCGCACATGGATGTTAGTGCATGTGTGTATCCTACTGCCTAGCTCAACGCCACCACTTCACTCCTGTTCCCCCTGGGTTAACACCATTAGCTCTGTCAGCCCTGCTGCTGTTGTTAAGCACTATTTATGGAGTTTGCATTGTTAGCTGCTAGCTACCGGCTCCACCCTCTACATGTTGAGAACTGTGTGCAGACAACTCACACTCTCTGAATTTTGCACAGAGCCCCTTTAAAGACATAAATGTGTAATAAACATATTTAACATGGACAATCACAGTAGAGGAAATAATGACAATTGTGTCAGTTGTCCCAAATATGAGTCATTTGTGATCTTGAGATGCAGCCTACGAGCTAAATCCTAAAACAGATCAAAGGCTCTGTTTATTTATCTATGAAAGAGGGTTCCTACAGGTCCTTGAAATCCGTAAAGGTTTGTAAATTTGGTTTTTAAAAGAAACAAGGCCTTAAAGTTTCCGAAAATAGGCATAAATAGACATGGGTCATTGAGA
The DNA here is from genome assembly GCA_035609425.1 of Epinephelus awoara. Lineage (NCBI taxonomy): Eukaryota > Metazoa > Chordata > Actinopteri > Perciformes > Serranidae > Epinephelus > Epinephelus awoara. The sequence goes on along the minus strand of CM069310.1, from coordinate 25,840,272 downwards.
GTGCTTGAATTTTTATATTTCATACAGAAATAGAAAGTGAAGCTCATATATTTCTTTGCTAACGCTTGTAAAGCGATGTTTCGTGTTCACACATTTCAGCATCTCTCTCTTATAAATTGTTTTCAGTGAGTTTTTGTAAAGCCTGCTCTCAAACTATGGCGTGTTGGGTCTGAACTTGAGAGAATTGGGCCTGGAAAACCGTGAAAAGTCCTTGAATTTGATATTTAAGAAGGTGTGGGAACCCTGATGAAAGCATTGAATTACAAGGCTTCTATCTTAATTAACCAGCACTAATTACTGAAGAAATGAATACCTATACAATAAAACCACAGGTAGATGTAGCATACACTGTATAATGTACTCCTAAGAATAAATAAATTTATTTTTCACAGATGAAAGTACTGTGTATTGAACATGGTTTGTCTTTCAAAAACTTGGATACCTTACTTCTCTTAAGTATTGTCACGTAGGTTATTTGTGATGCTAACTCAAAGAGAGCAAGAACGCACAGCTGGGACCAGTGTATTGATACTGTGGGGAAATAAAGCATGGTAACCATTTTAAATATCTAGAGTTGTTATGTATTGATAAATCGATACTTCAGACAACACTAGCACAAGGCATGAGTAGCAGCAGTTACACCACACAGAGTGGTTGATACTCACCCATTTATGTGCTGCCTGTTGAGCCCTGAACTTCACATTAGAAATACTATATAGAGATGTATTGGAGATTCCCCTATCCCCTTATGAATTCAGTTCTTGAGTGTGCACCCTTTATATTACCAGTGACATTACAGGAGAAGAATTTAACTGTTGCTGGTCTGTTTTCATCCTGACATGCTTGATTTACATGATCACTAGAACATTTTGAACACAGTTGAAATGATTGATCGGGTTGTTTAAGCCAGTCCGCCGCTGTCATAAAGTAGTCTTATCTATTACTGTTGTAATACGTGATTGACGTGCAGTTTTTATCAGAGTTGACAAAGCTTTAAATAGTATCTGTAGAACTGATAAGGTAGATTGAAGGGCTCCGTTTAGGATCCTCAACACATGGTGTGTGTGTGTGTGTGTGTGTGTGTGTGTGTGTGTGTGTGTGTGTGTGTGTGTGTGTGTGTGTGTGTGTGTGTGTGTGTGTGTGTGTGTGTGTGTGTGTGTGTGTGTGTGTGTGTGCGTGCGTGCGTGCGTGCGTGTGTGTAGGATAATGACACACAGATGTGTGTTAAGTAAATATAGGCAGCTCCTTTTTACGGAGCTCAAAGGGGGAGCAGGAGAAATGATGGGGTATTAACAGGAAGTTCCAATTTGTAGGTCAGAGTATAATAACAACCTTTGAGTGAGCAAATTGAAAATGAACCCATTGAGAATTGAGTCGTGTGCAGCTGAACACTCACTCGGGGGCCGCAGTTCCTGCTGAGGAGAAAAAGAGGAAAGAGAAACAGAAAAACACTTATCTGGAGCTGAATGAGAAGAGCTCAGCAGCTCTGGAGATATCGTAACTCTCTCATGCCTCATCTCTCAAACTTAAGTGAAATTAAATTTGGTCAGCTTTAGGGTCTACGTTCGGTTTGGATTTTTATTTATATATAAAAGGTCATTTCCTTGATTTATACTTGGTAAAGAGAGTGATTATCCTAAACATTAACATGAATATAGATATACAATTTATATTCACTTGTAATTCATAAATGTATTTTCCGAAATCCTCCCACATTTCTTGCTTGTTCATTTCTTCAGTAATTGAGTAAATGCCAGAATACTGTGCAATCTGTGGGTTAAAATGCACTCCACCTCCCTCCTACATGCTTGTATTGTAGTACTCAGGCCTTTGAAGTTTCACTGGGACCTTAAAGGAACACTCAACACCCCAAATAATTATTTGAATATCAGTTACTCACACCATGTTATGTTTAATGTGTAAAGAAAACTTTCCCATGCCTCCATGGTGAACAAAAAATTCAAAAACTGGGAAACTTTTTGATGAATTGAAGTCATAGGCAATTGTGTTTAACAACATCAAAACTATATCAAAACATCAGTTTACAGACTCTTGTAGCTGGATAAATGAAACTTGGACTATACTGCATGAGTTGTGTGAAAGTTTGTAAATTTAAGTTTTGACAGAGTTTTGTTGTTGTTACATGTACATGCTCTTCACCAATCTAGTCAATGTAAAATTGGCAAAATTGGAGTATAAATGTAATTGTTTAGGGGCCAAAATGTCGAGCTGTATGGTCTGAGCAGTTATTTTCATATGTTTTCCCTAGGTTGAGCTGGTGCGGTGGACAGAGAGTGTTGGCCTGACCCTGGTGAACAGAGACCTGAACTCACTGCAGCTGAAGACTCCTTCTGGACAGATTCTCTCCTTCCACATCCTGCAGATCTTCCCCTTCACCTCCGAGAGCAAAAGGATGGGCATCATCGTGAGGGTGTGGGACTTAACAATATGATGTGTGGATGCTCCTTCCTGTGGGGTGTTTTTGTTTCTAAATCATGTGTTTTATGTCTGTTTGTGTCTGTCTCTTCAGACATTTACAGGACTTATATGTTGTTCAGATTTAAGGTTCAATCTAAAATTATTTTTTTTGGCAGCTGAATTGTGGTAGAGATATAGTTCTGCAGTTTTAGTCGTACACAGAGAGTATACTAATTGTCATTTGTGATTTGATTCAGGAGGAGTCCACAGGTGACATAACTTTCTACATGAAGGGTGCTGATGTTGCCATGGCGAGCATCGTCCAGTATAACGACTGGTTGGAAGAAGAGGTAAAGGCTCTAGCAATCAAGCAAATCCATACTTCATCATACTAATGGTGCATTTTGCTCAAGACTTTAGGTTGTACTCACTTGGAAGTGTTCAGTCATTGGTTATTTTCATAACTAGCCCCGAAGTCACGCCATTTAAAAAGCCTAAATTAACTACCTATGCTGCATTATGTATGTGGAGTGGTTTGTTTGAAAGGGAAACCGATAGAAACGGCACCATTTTTTGAAGCTTACAATTAGTCACGTCAGTTACATATATATATAGATATAGAGAGAGAGAGATATATAGAGATATATATATATATATATATATATATAGAGAGAGAGAGAGAGAGAGACTCACAGACAGAGAGAGAGAGACTCACAGACAGAGAGAGAGAGACTCACAGACAGAGAGAGAGACTCACAGACAGAGAGAGACTCACAGACTCGCTCTCTCTGGACATCGTTCATATAGAGCAAGTTTGGACTGTACCCTTAATAGAGACCCAACAAGCAAGCACACTGGCTGCAGTGGCAAAGAAAAACTCTGTTATAACTCTCTGGTTTCTGACTGCACTGTCTCATTTTAAGTAATTTCCTGAAATGATCTAGAGAACAAAATATGGATCCTACGTCTGTGTTTATGCATCTCTTCCCTAGTGACCTATTTCACGACAATCACGCTTGATATAGAGTGTGATGAGCATGACAGGACTTGCGGACACATACCCCCTTCCACATGATATCTACATCAGCTTGCTTTAAAAAGAAAACAAAAAAATGATGTGTATGCAATATGCAATAACGTTTCTCAAAATATGATCATTTTAAAACCTTATGTTTGAGATTTTGCATCTGGCAACGCTGATTGTTACTGTCAGATATGCCTGATATCTCAGACTCTGAATCACGAGTCTGGGGCTGATGTGACTGACTTGGTCGCTTGTAATCACGTAGCGTTATTATGATATAAGGTAAACGAGGCAGGAAAATTAGATGAAAATGTGACAAAATAAAGTATACTCAAACCAGACAATGTGCATATTAAAAACCCAGATTTTTGCATGCATTGCTGATGTCCAGCACCCTCTCATAATCAGGACATTCACGGAGAGGCCAACGGGCTGTGCCTACACCAGTGTGGTGGTCGAAGGTCTTGTGTGCATATGTTCATAATTATATTGGCATTATTGAGTCATTTAGCACTGGGGGCAGCGTTTGATTTAATTAGTGACCTACATAAAGTTGAAGTAATTACAGTATGTCATATTCTTGAACAATGGTGCTAATGATGTCCTGTTGGCTGTAATATCCCGCTGTCAAAGCAGCCGGCGCTGCGGTTTCTCTGCTTGTCAATAACCAATCAACAGGACAGATTTGCCCCATTGGTGTTTCATATCAAAAATAAACCGCCATCCATCCCTTTGTTTTACTGTGTCCTCTGAACTTCACCAGAGGCTATGTTATTCACTATTGATTTCTGTGGTGTTGGTAACAATATGCTGCTATTGACGGTACTGTACATGGTGTACTTATACAGCAGCTGCTCTGATAGAACAGATGATCTGCCCTATGTTTCATATATACTTATCTTCAAGAAATGACATAACTGAACATTCACAAACATTTATTTTGAATAACCACAATCTTTAAATTCAACCATAGAAATAAATCTTTAGAGCCGCAGTGGAAAATCCTTCTGAAAATCTTAGAAAAACTGCATGTATATCTGTTGATTAACATCCTACGCTCCTTCCTGTCAGTGTGGGAACATGGCCAGAGAAGGCCTGAGGACACTGGTGGTGGCCAAGAAGTCTTTGTCTGAGGAACAGTATCAGGACTTTGAGGTATGGATGGACACTACTGTCTTTTAAAGGTCAAACAACTCTATTCTGTATTTACTCTTTGAGTGGTTTATTTCTCAGTTGCCTGGTCTGTTGTAGCCCTTTAACCCTAATATTTCCTCCCTCCATGTCTCCCCCTGCCTCCCTGTATGTGCAGAGCCGCTACAATCAGGCGAAGCTGAGCATCCATGACCGAGGCCTGAAGGTTGCAGCAGTGGTAGAGAGCTTAGAGAGGGAGATGGAGCTTCTGTGCCTGACCGGTGTAGAAGACCAGCTACAAGCAGACGTCAGGCCCACACTGGAGCTGCTCAGGAACGCTGGCATCAAGGTGAGCAAGGAAAAAAGCATTACTACCAGGTTAATGCTGATAAAGTACTCACCTCAGCAGTCTGTCGGGGTTATAATAAGATACACAAAAAGCAGGAAAATGCTGGTCTTTTACTGGAAACCAGTTGCGTCTATGCGTCCATTAAAACCGGACTGTGAGATCCCCAGTCTTTGTAAAGTCTTACAGTGTGTGACTAAAACCTCACATTGTTATTAGATGTTAGAAGGTGTGTGAGAGTTTTCAAGTTGTCCTCTAATGTATAGTAGGCATAATTTGTACATTTTCTTGAGTAAAATTAAAATTACTCTGACAGAGTATCATGTACTTCATAGTGATGATGTTTTGCCTTTTAATTAGACATCTTCACTCCACACTTACAGTGATCATATTCTCTCCTCAGATCTGGATGCTGACAGGGGACAAGCTTGAGACGGCTACATGCATCGCCAAAAGCTCCCACTTAGTCTCCAGAAACCAGGACATTCATGTTTTCAGACCGGTACGCTGTTTTACCTTACCCTCTTTCCCGTGCTTTGTAACAATCATAATGTCCCTACGTAATGGGAGCCTAACTGCCTGATAGCTAATTATATTGTGTGGCTCTCGAGCAGGTCTCAAGCAGAGGAGAGGCCCATCTGGAGCTCAACGCCTTCAGAAGGAAACATGACTGTGCTCTGGTCATCTCTGGAGACTCCTTAGAGGTACTACAGCACAGCGCAGCACACAGTGACATTTCATTGCGCAGCAGATGATGCTTAGTATGCAGCCAAAACAGGCGATGAGAGAATATAAAGTACTTCTCAGCCAAGACTAATACTTTGAGATTCAGACAAAGCCTTGAGGATTTGAGTAGGAAAACAAAACACTAAAACATATTGGTCACTTTTTTTAGGAGGCAAAACAATTGAAACTTTTACTGAAAATTTGTAACAACTAACAGCTTGTTGGAAGAGAAACACATCAGTGTTTTCACCTACATGGCGTACAAGATAATTTGATTAATGTAATGAAAGAAATCATGTAAATACATCTGGAGCTTTTAGTGCCTAGTAAACTTGTGTATCCCCATCTCTGTTGTGCTGCAGGTGTGCTTGCGGTATTACGAGCATGAGTTTGTAGAGCTGGCGTGTCAGTGTCCGGCGGTGGTCTGTTGTCGCTGCTCCCCAACTCAGAAGGCCCAGATAGTCACGCTCCTCCAGCAGCACACAGCCAACAGAACCTGTGCCATAGGTGAGTGCTGACAGACAGGGGAGGGGTGTCTGTGTAGATTTAGCTACGTTTAAGGGAAGAAAAATTTTAAACAGTGTGTAAAACAATCTGTTGGAAAGATGAATTACGCTAGCAGGCCAGTGGATTGTAGATAGATATTGTAAATAGATAGATAGACAGTAATATTAAATATTGCTCTTTTTATCCACCAGATGGCAGTCAAAGCTCACCTAGAGAGGCACCCAGCAAAGTCTGCTATGTTTCTAACCCCAATCATACGATGTAAAATAATGTAAAACTTATTTTAGAATGTGTTTATCTTTCCATTTTGTGTCAGGTGATGGAGGAAATGATGTCAGTATGATCCAGGCTGCAGACTGTGGTATTGGGATTGAAGGAAAGGTAATGTCCTCCATATATTACATTAACAGTAACAACAGAACATTTCATTAAGACTTTTAGAATTCAGTCAGATATTTGTCTGATAATTTTGAATAAACATATTAAAAGCTCTTTTTTGAGGTTTTAAATCACTCTGTAGCGTTCCAGTAGTGTTCCTGATGTATTCAAATCCGAAACTTCAAAATTTGGTCAAACAATGTGTTATAGCCTCAAAATGCTATTTTCCCAAGCCCTTCTAAAAAGTTTTTTACACATAATCCAACATTGGTTTCTGCACAGTTAAGTTGTTACATATAAACCACGTTAATTTGGTTCCAATTTGGAGTCAGCGGTAGACTGGCAACTCCTGTGTGCGATCAGTAGTTTGTTTGTGTTATTGTGTGACTTTGGTTAATCCAAACTAACCCTTTAAAAAAACCATTATAACACATGATGAATTCAACATAGCCTGGGATGAATAATTGATATATGAATGGTCATTAGAGCAGATGAAGTATTCTGTTCAGTAGTAAAACTATCAGTATTCATAGGTCTATATATTCAGTGGTGATATCTGTCCCTGAAGGCCGTACCTCTTACTAAACTGTCAAGAACTTTAGCGGTACACAAACAACAGTTCACAGCATTAAGAGAAGTGTCTTGTGATAACTTACAGCGCTCATGCTTCTACATACTGTATCTGCCTTTATTTTCAGTTTTGAGGTTTGTATCAGGTTTTGTAGAAGTAGACGTTACTGATGTACTTAAATTCAACTCAGCAATGGCATCTTCTTTCTGGTGTGTAAACAGGAGGGGAAGCAGGCGTCTCTGGCTGCAGACTTCTCCATCACTCAGTTTAAGCACATCGGTCGTCTGCTCATGGTTCACGGCAGGAACAGCTACAAGCGCTCTGCAGCATTGGGTCAGTTTGTCATGCACAGAGGCATGATCATCTCCACCATGCAGGTACAAAAATCATTAAATCACTGACAGAATACTGGGGCCCTGGGGACGGGAGGGGCTCGGGGGATTGGACTAGTGTGAGACGGCGTGGACACAGAAGGCCTAGTCCCTGTTAGGCCCATCCCCTAGTAGAAAGCTGCTCCTTAGTTGCAGTTGAGCAGACCCCTCCTTGATGGTTGGGGACTGTCCTGAAGGAAGTGTGATCTGCAACAGGTATGGAGGCAGCCTCAAGGAAGCAGGGAAAAGGAGAAGTGGAAAAAGAACTAAAAATTAGGGGAAATGAAAAAAGGAGAAAAAAACAGTGGGGATAAAACAACCAAACAAAAATAAGAATATAGAAATGCATGTAGTTCTGCTCTGGCCCGTGTGTCACCTCAAGATTGGGGAATTTTAAATGTTTTTTTTATGGCTTTCATTGTCATGTTTGTTAATGTTTTGTTCTTAATGTCTGTTTAAAATGAATAGTTTTGTTTTTAATGTGTTTGTTTTTTGTTTGTTTTCTGTCCTTAGGCTGTCTTCTCTTCCGTATTTTACTTTGCCTCTGTGCCATTGTACCAGGGTTTCCTCATGGTTGGGTATGTACCTTCTCCAAATGTGTTAATGTGGTTAAAAAAGGATTTATTGTTCTAATTGTATCCATCACCTCACTTTGCGCACAGAATGATGGAAAAAGGCCAATCATTGTCTGACTTCTTTATTATTATTATTATTATTTATAGCTGGGATAGGCTCCAGCCCCCCCGCGACCCTCACGAGGATGAAGCGGTTAGAAGATGAATGAATGAATGAATTTTTTTTTTTTTTTTTTTTTTTTTAAAGATTTTTTGGGGGGGCATTTTGCCTTTAATTGATAGGATAATTAAGTGTGAAAGGGGGATAGAGAGAGCAGATGACATGCAGTAAAGGGCCACAGGCCGGACTCGAACCCGGGCCATTGCGGCAACAGCCTTGTACATGGGGCGCCTGCTCTATCCACTAAGCCATCGACGCCCCATTATTATTATTGTTGTTATTATTATTATTATTCAAAGTTTGTTAAGGATAAACCCCTTGAGATGCATCATCTCGTTTTCGAGTGGGTCCGATACAACAAGGAAAAACAGATGAAATTACAAAACAATACACAAAACATTTCACAAATAACTGCCCAAAACAGGCCTGTTACAACAAAGACAGGACAATACAAGGATAACACCCAACAATACTGGTAACACACAACAAGTAAAACAAGTCACAATAGCGCATTGGAGAAATAAGTACACAGATAACTATAAGAGAATAGCCTAAGAAAAGAGAGAGAAAAATAATAAAAGCAAAGTAAATGGTATGCCATTACATTTCCAAGATAATGAATCGTAAATCGTAAAACAGAGATTATTAAAAAATAAATAAATAAAAATAAAATAAAATATACATCACCTAAAGCATGTGCAGTTCAACTTAGAATTAGAAGACAAACTGCTTTTGAACATGTGAAAGGATGTCAGTGAGCAAATATGTGGTGGTATTTTATTCTTCTTTATTATAATTCTTTATTAAAACAATAGTTTGTTTTGCTGCCTCCAGAACTCTGTCACCTGTAGTATTAAACTACATTTATTACTGCCAGTAGCTCCTGGGTACCCCAATTCAACCAGGACCAAAATCTTTGAGATCACCACTTAAAATACAAGATTCTTTGGACAGCTGAAATATAAAAAAAGGCTAGCAGCAGCAACACAGCACAGAATTGAAGGTTTATTTGATAAAATGAGCATGTAGTTTGGTGCCCATCCTCTCCATTAAAACACCACTTTGTTCTGTGCAGCTATGCCACCATCTACACCATGTTCCCAGTGTTCTCTTTGGTTCTGGACCAAGATGTGAAGCCAGAGATGGCTCTTCTCTACCCAGAGCTGTATAAAGACCTCACCAAGGTACAGTACCCATTTTTGAAATGTACAAATTTGATAAAATAAATTAACTTTATCTGCATTTCCTTCCCTTAAGAACTTTAATTAGGAGGTCAATACCATGTGAACATACAGTTGCACTCATGGGTGATGTTTGTGTCTTTCAGGGGCGTTCATTATCTTTCAAGACTTTCCTCATCTGGGTTTTGATCAGTGTGTATCAGGGTAAGGTGCCCAGTCTCATTCTTAAGGTTACATTCTACTATCACTCACAATCTGGCAGATGAATACATTAGCTTCATAAAAAAAAAAAACAGATGACCAGACCAGATCAGAACTACCTGAGACATGACAGTGTCTCTAAAGATTGACCAGACTGGTATTGTAGACTGTCACAGCAACTCCTCAGTCACCATTTCATCTTTGCTACTGTGTCTTAATACCAGGATCTCTGGGCCCCTTCAAACTCTCGGACAGTCAGTTTCTCAGTATCTTAGGTTTCCAACCGCCATCCGCTTTTACATGCAGGCTTTTGTCTGTCCAGTAAATCGATATTTCTGTAATCGCTAAGCCATGCAGCGTGTGAGAAAGATCTATGTTCCTGCTCGAGCGTGACTTCCTGACAGCTCGAGGTTTTTAATTAAAGGCCAATACCAGGTCTGTGGAGAAAAAAAAAGAAAGAAAAGAAACGTGAAGACGATATGAGAGCATGACAGCAGAGGGGGAAAATATTGGGCACCAATCTTAGTTAATTTATTACAGAGTTTGACTCGCTGGAATGTGTGCTGTATAAAGACTGTATGAAAAAGCAATTAGGTGTGCAGTTATAGGCTATTAAGCTCAATTTGTGTTGTGTTATGATAAAATGAAGGGCTATCAAGATACAGTAGGCGCCCTAAGATGAGTGAGTGTCTGGACACATAAAGATGTTAATCAGACAGAGACACACTGGAGCACATTTTACTCTCCTAAATAACGATATCAAATCAGTCCTCATCTCCAGACACATTAATCCTTAACTCGGTGTCCCAGTCAGATGATTGTGGAGCAGACCTTTGAAAAAATGTTAAGAAAGAAAGAATGCATGAAGAAAAATGGTCCCGCAGGAAAGAATTCAAACACAGATACAACCCACTTTTTATCATCTCTTTAAACAACTGTGATGTCATGCAGTCGATTTGTTTCCTTTGGTGCCACCAGGTGGCATCCTCATGTACAGCGCGCTGGTGCTGTTTGAGTCGGAGTTTGTGCACGTGGTCGCCATCTCCTTCACAGCGCTCATCCTGACCGAGCTGCTGATGGTGGCACTGACGATTCGCACCTGGCACTGGCTCATGGTGGTGGCCGAGTTCTTCAGCCTGGGCTGCTACCTGGCCTCGCTCGCCTTCCTCAACGAATACTTTGGTAAGTATCCATTTATCTGGTTCTTTTATATTGAGCTTGTATCTTTGGAAACTTCAGAAATTAAAAGAAAAGCTTAATTTTTTGATGCAAAGATGCTTTTATGATATTAGTTTTGCAAAGTTTTATGTGCCCAAGTTTGATGAAAACTGCGACCTCTAAAAGACTTGAAGGTATACTATGCAGGAATTGCCAGTTACAGTATTGCTGGCAAAAATGAAAGCCTACCCCAGATTAACTCTATTTGGCATCTCTCGTTGCTGTATTTTCGTGTTTTGTGCTGTGTCCATGATTTTTGTGGCTTCCTGTTAAATGCACCCTTTTTATGGTCACTACCTTTTGATAAAGTCCTGATCTCACCAGAGTGCTGTGCCCACTAATGTCCCAATCACAGGCAGAAAATACAGGCAGAGGGCAGATAAATACACCATAGGTCATAACTGTTGATGAAGAGGCATTAGCTTTGTAAGAATCTATACATCGTCCATCCATTTTCATCCGCTTATTTGGGGCCGGGTCATGGGGCAGCAGGCCAAGCAAATTATTCCAGACGTCTCTTTCCCCAGCGCATTTTCCAGCTCCTCCTCTGGAGGCGTTCCAAGGCCAGATTAGATATATTATCCCTGTAGCGTGTTCTCCTACCAGTTGGACGAGCCTGTAAAATCCTCTGACAGGAGGTACCCAGGAGACATCCTGATCAGATGCCAGAACCACCTCAATTGGCCCCTTTCAAAATGAAGGAGCAGCGGTTCTACTGCGAGCTCCCTCCATTTGTGTGAGCTCCTCACCCTATCTCTGAGGCCCAGACACCCTCAGGAGGAAACTCTTTCGGCTACTTGTATCTGCAATATCATTGTTTCGGTCACTACCCAAAGCCCATGACCATAGGTGAGGGTCAGAACATAGATTGACCGATAACACGAGATCCTTGCTTCCGTGTTGCTCCTTACTTTCTTCCAGTGCAGTGCCCGCATCACTGTAGATGCCATGCCAAACTGCCTATCCATTCTCACACTCCATGTTACCCTTACTCGTGAACAAATCTGGAAAAAGCAGTCACTCACTCCCCCAAGTGAGTGAGCTACTGTCTATACATTGCTCTTTAAGGAAAATTCTCCACAGTATACCTTTAAATCAGAAATACATATGAGGTATTTGGCATAACAGTTGTTAACCTATGTTTTGTTATTGTTAAATTTTCTGATTATTTTCTGAAATAATCGATTCTGTGGGGGGTTTTTGTCTGAAATGTCACAAAATAGAGTGAAATACTCATTTTAATGTCCTAGGACCTAAGCTGAAGCAGTCAGATTTCTTGTTCTGTTTAACAAGCCATCTAAAAACCCCAAAAAGTTGAGTTTACTATCATGTGACAAAGAAAAGAAGCAAATTTTCACATTCGAAAAGCCAAAATGCTTATCGACTATAAAGACTAATCGTTTGAGATATTATTGTATAAAGAACACATCTATGACTCACTTCCAGTGAGCTGTCTGTACAGGAGAAGAATAACTTTACTTTCTGGTTTGGTAAGTCCAGTATTGAGTGGACTCAGCACTTGAAGGGGCCACAGTCTTCTTCACTGCACCTGCTTTGTGCTGATTTTGATGTAACACTACCTGACACCCAAGTGTTGTGCAGTAGTTCAACCCTCAGCTCTGTGCTTTAACTGCTCCCCCTCTCCTCTCTCACTTTGTCTCTCTCTGTTTCTCTGTTCACTGCTAACCTTTGTCCTGCACTCACTTTATTTCTGCTGCGTTTCTTTTGCTTCTGTATGTTGGCAACAGGCATAGGCAGGGTGTCCTTTGGAGCTTTCCTTGGTAGGTGTGCAGCCTGTGAACTCGTCTCCTCATTTCCCTCATCCGCCTCTCTGCATTTATGTCTGTATGTTCCAGTGATGTTGTACTCTGTCATCTTTTTGTTTGATTTGAGTCAAGGTTTCTTTATGTCATGTGCACTGCAGATGTTTGTTATCTTGTGTGTTTTGTGTCATTCCACTGTTACGTTTTCATTATTAGTGCTGTGACAAATACACAAACTCCAACATGTTGTGATTGGATCCAGCACATCAAGACCAACATCTGATGATGACTTTCTAAGCTGTTTCTCAACTGTTCATGCTGCTTTTATCTCCTCAAGTGACTCTTTTATCACTTGATTTAATGCCAATTTTCCGACGTTAAGATGTGTATTAAAGCTGTTTTTCTTCTGCTTCTTCTCTCAGACTTGTCGTTCATCACAACTTGGCCTTTCCTGTGGAAGGTGTCTGCCATCACGCTGGTCAGCTGTCTTCCTCTCTACATAATCAAATACCTGAAGCGCAAGTTTTCCCCACCGAGCTACTCCAAACTATCCTCATGAGCCAAACTTGGATTACTCGTGTTTGTTTCGTAGTTTTTGTGCTTCTCTGAGCTTTCTTTTTTCAGCACTTTTTCTTACTCACTGATCCTCAGTGACGGACAGGTAAGAAACCACTGGAACAATCGAAAATGTTCTTTGGATTATGTCACAGAGATTTTGGATTACTTGAAAAAAAATGGAGCACATAAGAAAAAAGACTAAAAGGACAGAGTCACCAAAAGAAGGGCAAAATGGTGTCAGTGACTGCACTTCAAACTTGACTCAAAAAGGGTCAATCTGCCTTCTTTTGTTTTTAAGCATTTACAACAAATCAGCTTCAAATGTCATTTTATACAGTTCTGATGCGTTTCTTTAAATGTTTAAATTTTTATATGTGGAGTTCATAATTTTTTTAAGTGTTATTTTTTATTCCAGGTATTAATTACAGTCGCTGGCCTGCGTCTTTGAACAGTGTTGAGTTGCTGTAAGGGATTAAAACAAACAAACAAAAAAAAATCTTTTATTTTAATGTTTTTGTATGTTACTGTAAATAAAGCCTTTACGTGCAGCTTTGATCACCGCTGCTGTCAATGTGAAACCTCACTGCATATAAAGAGACAGTTCACCCCAAAGTACATTTTTTTAAAAATGCACATTTTTCCCTCTTACCTGTCACCTGCTCTTTATTAATCCATATTGTTTTGGTGAGGGCTGCAGAGTGTTGCAGATATCAGCTGTAGAGATGTCTGCCTTCTCTCCAAAATAATAGAACTAGATGGCACTCAGCATGTGGTGCTCTTAGTGTCAAAACAATACATTTAAAAATCTCAACAGTGATGTCTCTTTCCAGAAATAATGACCTGGTTACTTACGATAATCCACAGACCTGAGCAGTTTCTTGTAGGAACTATTTTCTCTCTACCAAACTACACCCACCTACTGAATCACTGCACAGAAGGAAGTGTGCATCTAGTCATGGAAAACTATGGCGGCATAGTGTGTGATTTTAAACCATATGAGAGGCGTGACATGTAAATCAACAGCATCAGCCTCTAGTGTGATATATAACACACATGGGCAGCACTTTATAAACAATAAGAATGGCATTAACATGGCAATAACAATCATCCACCGTCTCTAATATGGCGGTTGACCTCATCCTGTGCTCGGAGGGGAAGGCGCTCCCAGACCTCATTGAATTCCCAGTTTGCTGATATTTGCAACTGCTGTACTTCTTTTTCAAGTTAGCTGATATCCAAAACATCACGCTTGTCTCTCCCATGGTTCCGTCTTGTAAGCTGTCCCTTTTTCACGGATGTCAATTCAGCGCTGTTACTGCCTACGCTGCTGGCTTAAAAGCGAGACAGCTCTGTCCCCCCTTTCCACAATCATACCGTTTATACAGAATGTTGAGGCGCACGATTTCCACCTTGAACAGGCAGTGTAAAGGGGGCTACTATTGGCATCCTCTTTGGTTGAGCTGTAGCATTAGCTAGCTTAGTGATGCTAGGTGAGCTAGCAGTAGATGCATGCTTCCTTCTGTGTGAGGTTGCGGTTGGCGGGTAATGAAAGACAGTAGTTCCTATGGCAGATATCTCCCAACGCTCTGCAACTCACAACTAAACAGTCTTACAAATAGAACTACAAGTAAGAGGAGAAAAAGTTTGATTTTGAGGTGAACTGTCCTTTTTACTCTTCAAATAACATTTACGATGACATTCACAAAAAGAATGCTGGGACTTGCTTCAAACTGAATTTTCATGTGTTCGCTGCTTTACGTCCTGTCCATTATACAAGACAGTGAATGACATCATCAATCATCATCTTCGTAGTATAAAACCAGCACTCCATAGCATCAGTAAATGTTGTATCGTCAGCATATTTGGCCTTGATTATACTGCATAACTTAACATTAATGATGTCTGTCAGTGGCCACCAGTCCTCCTGTCGGGACATGGCAGCTCGCTTTGTGCCTCATTATCATGTATGTCAATGTACCGAAGCTGCGTCTCACAGCATTGGATGTTTGACCTGAACTTCCAGGAGCTTGAATCCTGCTGCTCTACATGGAGAACATTTTTCTGATGGTAAAACTACTTTAAAAGTCACAAGGACCCTGAAACACTGATGGCTGTATTTATTTTTAGGCCTTTATTGACAGTATGAATCCCCTGGGCTTCAGTGTGACTTTGGCCTGTAGCGGACGTTGACATTCAGCTCTTTTTAAGGAGGAATGAGTTTTATCATTCACTCCCTGTACTCCTAGTGCTGAGTATGTTTTGAGCACAGTCGAAGAAAGTGAAACTGATCCTTTAAATGTACAGTTCATTACACAGGGTGTAGTCTAGCTATGTTTATTAGTCAGGTTGTCATTTCTTACTAAATTGAGTTTAACTCAGGTCGACCATTCCTTAATATAGCTGTCGGCAACTGCACTGTAAAATGTAGCTACACTATAGGAAAGAAGGCAAATACAGGAAATAGCTATTTGGGAAAAAGTTGGTGCGACTGTGACACTTTGATGCAAATTTCATTTAGTTTTTAAATTTCTGATTTACTTTCTTATGAAGAGCAGTTCCAAAAGTTGATTCCTGTGTTTTATGTTGAGATCTTTGCTCTGTGCTCTATGTGATGTAAAAACTTTTTCTGTCTCGGCAACTTGCTTTCCATGTCCTACACTGCGATTTCTAACAGTATGTCTTGTTGTTTATAATATTGTTATTGATTAATAAATAATAAAGAGACAACAGATGCCAAAAGTGATTTTTTTTTTTCTTCTCATAATGTTGACAGAATCAGAAACTCAAGACAGTTGCTTTTATTCAGCATGAAGCTCATCATGTGGCCACTAGATGGTGATAGAGATTAAACT
This sequence comes from Epinephelus awoara, assembly GCA_035609425.1. Lineage (NCBI taxonomy): Eukaryota > Metazoa > Chordata > Actinopteri > Perciformes > Serranidae > Epinephelus > Epinephelus awoara. Next base: position 25,824,292 of record CM069310.1, on the reverse strand, counting down.
TGACTGAGGAAGATTTGGTTGAAGGTAAAGGATCACTGTAATATTATTGACCATTTTGTTTGCTCATGAAAATGCTGCTCTGCTGAGAATATAAATACCACATATAAGGGGCTCATATGGAATATGAGATTGTAACATCCACAATGACCAGTGCCTTTCAGTGCAGTAATATGATTTAACAAATGTACATTAATAAACTCAACAAATTGTTGTGACCCAAGTTCTCAACGCTCTAAATTAACATGTTTCTACGGCAATTTAACAAGAAATAGATTGGGTACTTTGTAGATGCAACATTTTTTACCCAGAAAAAACATTATGTATTCAATTTTATCAAATACTGCTTTTAACACATGTTAAGCCCTCAGAGTACTTGTGCGAAATAATATTGATACACTTGAGTATTGCATTATTATGTTTTGTGATACTGTATTGATTCTCAAAAATATTGTATTGTATTGTATTAAATGTTTACTTTTTGAGGGGTTTCCTTATTTGTTACCCAAAGAAACCTTCAAGCACTTTTATTTTATTACTGATAACAAATGGTAATCCTTTGCTGAGACTGCACAAAAAGTGGTTCTAAGATGTTGGATATTATTGAGACTGTGACAGCTACAAATGCAGATTTCACTGTTCTTATTGCATAAATAATACGCCCATGGTGTTGTGTTCTTCATACGCTTTTTTCCTCTAAAATTAGATTTTAAAAAGGGCAATATATCAACTTACAGTATTGCAATATATTGTACAGACCTGTAACCCCTGTATTGTGATGTGTATCCTATTGCCAGATTCTTGCCAACACACAGCTCTACTTGTTACACACAGTCACAACTGTTACATAGCCAACTGTCGGTTATCTGAGTGAAACCTTAAAGTTTTGTGGATTTGTCAAAGAAGGATAAGGAGTAGGTGTTGACAAGTGACGGCACGCAACTGGAGGCAGCTTTTGAGGTAAAGATGACCAATGCTGCACAGATGCCTATTATTTGTGCTATATACAGCTGCTTCAGTTGAATAAATTGGAAAAAATAAAAGCAAATTACAAGCTAATTTTAACCTTTTAACCTTTTTTAGTGGAAAAAATATCAAATTATCATTCAACTCAAAATATTTTCATATGTTTAAATAAAGAATATGTCTGAATGGGCTCATTAAAACAAATGAAAGGGAGAAGGAGTAGGTCTAATAAAAAAACCCAACATATTTATGTAAAAAAAAAAAAAAAAAAAACAACATATGAGAAACACAAGTCAAAGTAGCGTTTGTGTCCTAATACCCATCTGTAGGGGATCTTTAAATAATGGAACCTTACTGTATGTGAAGAGAGCTTAAAAACAGACATGCCCATATAGTAATTACAGATTGTGCTTTTAAATGCAAACACTGTGGAGGAAGATTTAATGTACACACTCAAAGAAAAGATATGTTTTACTATGTAATCTAAGGCAGTTGTGGAGCAAACAGACAATGTGTTATCAATTTCTCCCCACAGAGCAGGAAGTACTTTGTGGATGGAGGAGTGACCCAGTGATGAATGTGATGGTCCGCTGGCTTTAACATGTTAAGAAATGTTCTCTTTCATCTCCTCATGTTCACTTTGTAGCTGTGCATCCACGGGAGAGAAGTGCCGCACCATAGGTTGTATTTAACTGTTCCTACAGTGTGTGCGTCTATGGAAGATCATTGTGGTGTGTTTTCCAAAGCAGCTGCAACTAATGTGCTGCATGAGGAGCTTTGATGGACCGGATAATGTTCATGTGACTAATGATTTATTGTACTAACAGAGAACAGTTTGTCTTTGTTGAAGCGATGTTCTTTTTGTGCAGTTTTTGTGTCAATTTATGTTTTTTTTTCATTAAATGGTGAAGTGCTGAGATCCGACTGGGTCTCCTCTTTACTCATATTGTAAAATTTAAAGGGAAAAAAAAAAGGATAATTAGAAACAAAACTTTCAAAGTGGTTTATAAAATATGTAAAATACTTTCAATACTAAAGCCAAGAAGATTAATGAATACGACTCTCATTAAAAGCCTCTAAAATAACAAACAACATTTAAAATGTAAAACAGATTTAACACATTTTAGCTCTCTAGTCCATAATTTAGCACATAAGCACTGATTGGCGTTTCCTGATCATTTAGTTAAGCCTACAGGAACATATGGATTAGACTGTTCTGATGACCTGAAGTTGCTCATAGAGTCGAGCGTAAAAAGATTTATGAGTCAGAGAAACTCCAGAAATGTAATTTTAAAGCCCAGTCACCAGTAGAAACTGTTGGCATCATAATGAATAGAAAGGACATTGAACTGTTTGTTTTGGTCATTTCACTAGTCCAAAAAAAAGAAGTCAGATGTTGCTAGTTGTTATGGTGACAACACACGTTAGTGGGGCTGTAAAGTGTAACACACTCACTAGTTAAAGAAATCTGTTTTGGCCTTCTTGCAACTGATTCTCTTATTACACAGAAAAATACAACCATGCACAAATCAAAGTTTCTCTCTTTCACCGAGCTGAGATTAATTTTAGCTTCACTGCCTTGTTAACTCATCATTAAACACGTCAGTCAGATTTATTCTTCCATTCATTTTCCATAATTGCTTATCCTCTTGAGATTGACATTGGGAAGAGGCAGGGTACACCCTGGACAGGTCACCAGACTATCACAGGGTTGACACATAGAGACAGACAACCATTCACACTCACATTCACACCTACGGGCAATTTAGAGTCCCCAATTAACCTGCATGTGTTTGGACTGTTGGAGGAAGCCGGAGTACCCAGACAAAACCCATGGTGACACGGGCAGAGCACGCAAACTCCCTGGGTTCGAACCCCCCTCCCCAAGTTCGAACTAGGAGCCTTCTTGCTGTGAGGCAACAAAATAAATCTTATCAAAACTGTATTAATTAGTCTTAGTTGTTAGTTTGCTCATTGTTCCAACAATCACCAGCTCTGGTATGGTTAAAATAAATCTTTCATTCACCAAGTTGAAGTGAGTTAAAAAGTTACGGTGGTGTTTTAAAAGTAACGGACAGTGAGTTAGTGACTTGTTGCAGGTCAGATTGTTTAGGGAAGTTTATACAGATGTTAGCCCCCTACAACGACTGCAGTGGCAACAGCGTATAAAAATGGTTGCAGGTCTGACCACCCTGCCATTGATTCGAATGGGAATGTCTGTTCCACTGTCATTTTATTTCTGTGGTTGGCATTGTCAGGGCTTGAAGCAAGAAAAAATCCTGTGCCTGAATTGTTTTAGAGGGCTGTGTTAGGGGGGTCCGGGGAAGAAATCCAGAAGAAAATGTTGAACATTTGACATCTAAATGAATTAATCTGGTGCACTTTGTGAGTATCAATCAAGTATCATATCAAGAAGCTAGAATAACAATTCCAAGGTTTTTTTACCAACAAAGGAAAATTTGGTCATCAGCTACTAAGAAATGGTTGGGGCCGGGCAATTTTAGGCAATTCTGAGCAACAAGAGGCAGAATAGGAAGACAACAAGAACGTCTGCATTATAATGTACATATTACATCAGTTGAGGCTTAAACTCACAACCTCTGACATCAAGGAGCATCTTCTAGCAAGTGACAACTCATCTGTGGCTTCACATATTATCTATTATCTACTCCAAAATATTCACAAGAAAAAATATTCCTGCGCCGGAAATCCGGCAACGTGCCGGAGAACTTCAAGCCCTGCATTGTACGTTCCTGCAAGCAAGGAATATGTTGTTTAATACATATTATATCAACGTTTGTCAATGACGTAAAATAAGGTGACTTTGTCATCGGGAGGTGGAGGGGATGGTGGATGGCATGTCAAGCTGCAGACAACTGCTCGAAGCTATGATTTAGAGAACCATCTCTGTGTTCCCAGCAGCTTTTAAGCGCCAAATGTGGGTGTTTTGTGGCGACCTGTCACTGTTTTACCAGTGGCTTTTTAGGCCCAGAAAGTAGCTGTTTCCTACTGACATATTGCTGCTTTTCCTCTCAGGATAGTGTCCTGAAAAGCAGTTGTGGGTTTTTTTATTTATTTTTTTTTTTTTTACAGAGACATTAATGCTTTTCCTGCCAGGATTGTGTCCTGAAAAGAGACATTAATGCTTTTCCTGCCAGGACTGTGTCCCCTAAACAGGGTATTTTAGGCCAAAACAACCTTTTCCTAACCAAGTGTTTTTTGTTTCTCTACCCAACCACACAATAAAGCATTGATGTAGAAAGGGCACACATTAGTCCATAAAAATTCACCAGAACGCAGGAAATGAGGTATGTAATGCTTAAGATTTTCTGGTGGAGAACCACCAAATCTCCCATTTTATGTTTTTGTCTTGCTGAACAAAACCTGTAAGTATCATAAACTTGTGTAGCCACAGAGCTTATTTTCTGACATAATCCAAAACGCAATGCAAAAATCACATTCACTTTCTCTCCCGGGAACCAACGCGATGCAAAAACTTACGGGTTTTGTCGTCAGCCCTGGCACACTCGATATGGAAACGGTTGACCCAGGAGGTAGAAAGTAGCTAAAGTATCTGAGTACAGAGTTGAAATATAGAAGTCAGTTGTACTCAAGCACATTTACTCTCCCAGCCAAAACAAGTCTTTGCCTTGCTGTGTAACGTTGATAACATTAGGAGGCCTGGAGGATGAGGTCATTTGTAACCATGATCATGTAGACACAAGGCAAATCATTGAAGTTGTGGGAAAAATCACTTTTCGTTGTTCTGAATGGATCACATCCAACATGAGTTTCAGTTTTTTGAGGATACCTCCTGCCTGCACGTTCATCCAACCCTTTTATGTAGTCACTTTGCTCTATATCCAACTCATGCCATGATTCACGTATATGGATTTATCACTTCCTGCCCTCCATCTGCACTTTGTGAGTCATAATAATCACATGATTACAAACAAGCTTTACTAGATTGTAATAACGGACAGACAATGAGAGACATTTGGTTGTAGCATTATTTTGAGATTATATTATAAAGCCTCTCTTTCACCATAGAACTGCAAATTTATGTGTATTCCTTAGCTTTAGGTTTAATTTGCAAGAGCTCTTATATCTCAGTCATGTTTTCTTCTTTTGCAGCACTTTGACATTCAAATGTGTTTACATACAATCAGTGCATACTTTATGTAAAACCTACACAGATGAGAGGGACTGCAAAGCCAACAGCTCTGAGCCTTTATTCTATAGAAGAGGCTGCACGCTCAGATTAAGTGCAGAAACACAACAGTGGGGCTCTTGCCATGTCAAATGGAAGTTTATAATCTAGTGTTTCATCTCCTGTACAACAAATTGCTGTCCATAACTTAATTTAAAGCCCTACGGGATGAGGCCTCTTTGAAAAACCCATCTCTGCATAAACTAGATTTTATCCAACCCCGGATACAAAACACTTACGCAGCAGAAAATTCAGATGCATGGAACATTCGTAAATTAGTATTTTTTTTTTTTTTTTTTTTCATTTTTGCTGCTTTTTTATGCTCTGGAGGGAGACCTGCCATTATGCCATTATGCTATCTTGTTACTAAGCGGCTAAGTGACTTCTGTAGCCATATTCCATCTGACTGAGGTTGTTATAAAATTCCACAGCACCCTGTTTGAATTAGGAATCAACAACCAGTAGAGATAAAGTTACTGGTAATGATATTCCCTGACTGGCTTGATGGAGGAGAAGAGTTAGGATGTATTGAGGAAGACCAGGCTACTCCTCATTCCAGGGGTCCATTTGGGAAAACATTCAGTTATTTATACATACACAAAAATACATTAAAGTTAGAATATCAGCTACTGTAATTTCCAAACTGCAAAGAGTACTGAATCTTTGGCAGAAAAACACTCAAGACAACTTTTCATTCTTTTGTGAGGATGAGTTTGAGGAGACAACGGTGAAACAGCAAAGAGTTCAGTGACACTACTAAGAAATAAAGCTTTCGTTTCTTCCTTGCTTTCAGCCCTCACACTTCAGCCAATATTTTTTAACTGATTTTTTACTTTTTAGCGAAGTAAAGCTTTAGTAACGCAAAAGAAAGAGTTAGTAATTAAATACTAAATAAATAATACTTAAATACTGAATTAGTATCTCAATATAATGCGAGACTTTTTCAAAATAATGAGTTAGTATCTCAAATACAATAAAACACTTTATCAAAAACTAAGTTAGGATCTCAAAAAATGTATTGGTATCTCAAAATAAAAAAACATTCTCAAAACAATGACTTACTTTTCTCAAAATCTTGAATTACTATCTCAAAATAATAAACGTTTTCATAATGATGAGTTAGTAGCTCAAAATGAAAAAAAAACAACAACTAATAAATGACCGCCTTTTCTGAAAACAACTTTCTTAAAACAATGAGTTTGTATTTCATTTAAGAAACTTTCTCAAAATAATGACCAAGTATCTGAAAAATAGTGAGGAACTCTAAAAATCAGAGGTTAATATCTTAAAACAATGAGTTTGTATCTTCAGTTGAGAAACTTTCCCAAAATAATGTCTTACTTAGGTCAAATTTATGAATTAATATCTCAAAATAACGAAAAAAGAGTTTTTATTATGCTGGTAGAAATGGGCTTCCATAATTTTGTCAGTTCCACTAAGACTGCAGAAGAGGCATGTTAAACCTACAAGTGTTTTAACACTTATTATGTGTACTACAATCAGTAAAAAAAAAAAAAGCCTGTTAGTATTTTAGACCAGATTATGTTGGTACAAACTTCCCCATGTCAACAGAGTCAGTGTGTACCACAGTTACAAACTGGTTTATGGTAACCACACTTCCCTGCAGTTACACTAGCTCCATTCTTGATTTATGTAAACGACCTCGGGCATGTGGAGCCAGTGCAGCCACGACCCACAGCTGAGAGATAGTAAAGTGCTGTGTGCCTCGCGGGGCTGTTGCTCAGTGTTGTGCCCAAGTTAACGCTGGCGTTGGGCCTGTTAGGGAGAGAAAATTAACCTCCCAGCCTTCTGCAAACGCTCCCTTGGCTATGAAAACTCCTCCCTCGGCTGTATCCAAGCAACGGGCCTTCACAACAGGAAACAGAGCAGGGGATTCCGTCACAGCGGCTGAGAAAAAAAGGAGAACATTGATGGGAGACAGGAAGTCTGACTGTAAGAAAGAGCAGGGATGGTGGTGGGGTGTGGCGTGGTGAGGGGTCACAGCTCCTCTGACAGGGCAAATATGACCAAAATATCCAAAGTACCCAAACAGAGAGAAACACTGGCATTTTTAAAAGTGCAAAAAGAAAGTCATTTACTCCCTAATGGCTCAAACTGACCAGAACATAAATACAAGGTTAATAAATACCAGTGACTCAATGATTACATCACCAGGTGGTGAGATTTCTGGCGTCCAAAGCAGCGACAAAAGCAGCTTTCATGTAATTTTTTGCACAGTGATACGTAATACTTAACTTTTTTGTTTGATCTCAGCTCTAACTACCTTTCTTTTCATCTCTCCTGTCTTCTCAGGTCACTGGACATTGTGCCAAAGATGCTTTGAGGCTTATGCACCTTTTTTTGGTCAGCAATAGAGGTTGCAGATTACTTAAGTCCCCTGAAACTAGTTTTCTGGGCACAGTCTGAACTCATGGTCATAGAGACTATTTATAATGTTTTATTATTCTGCATCAAGAAACACTTTATAAAATAGCAGTTACGAGAGCACATATGGTAAGGGGGGGGGGGGGGGGGGGTGTGTGTGCGAGCAGGCTCCGAAACACAAAGAAGTACAGTAATATTTTTTTTCAGTTTCCTTTCAATTCATTTTTCCAAAACAAACAGGTGATTCAGCAGTGGGAAAGCCAGCATTTTGGGTTGTTTCTTAGTTTATGAATAACTTACAACGCTGTCCAATGTTCCGTCGTGTTTTTGTTCAGACACAAATAAAGCCAGGCACTGGATTCTGAGGGTTAGAACTGTGGAAAGAAAAGCGAGTTGAGGTCTTTTCCACCTTGCTGTGGCCAAACCACGTCATACCGGGCAGAGTGTTCACTAAGTTTGGCAGTGGCCACATACGGAATGGCAGACGACAAAAATGTGTGGGTTTGTGACAGCGAGACCACCCCCAACCCCCTCCCACACTCTTAAAATGATGATACACTCGGCAGAGCTTTGGGAAACACAGTTGGGCAATGCTCCTGGCAGCGGGAATCACAGTGAAACGTGGGGTCAAAAATGTATTTGAATGTTTCCTGGACACAAGATGATCTACAGTCTGATTAAATTAGCAATGTGATTGTGTCACTTATTAGCCAAAAGGATTGCACCATAAAGGATGCTGTGTACAGTGTGTTTTTGTGTTTGTGTTGTCCTCACTAAGCTGCACTGTTAGCTCACAGTGAAGGTCACACATTGGCACAGTGTGAAGGTCTCACTGTAAACACAGTATGAATTCAGGAAGTGAGACCTGCTGCAGTTATTATTCAACAGCCCTGTGATGGAAATAACATTTTCACATGTAAACAATTTTAAATCTTTTAGTTAAATAAAGTCACTTGGGCAATAATGACAAGCGAAAATGAGCCACAGGGTTTGCTCACTTGTTTCCTGGTAACAGGATGTTCCTCTGGGATTAAAGCGACACTCTGAGCCAACTCATTGCTGCTCATCCAAGTTGCCCAACAATTGCCCTGTGTATTACTGCCCTCAATACTGTGTGTGAAAGTCAGTATTTGTATTAAAGGGGACCTGTTGTGCTTTTCCATATTTTGTGTCATATATGTAATGTCACAGTGGCTACCTGTACATGCACCAACTACTCTGGTTTTTGCCCTTATTCTGAAAAAGACAATAATTGTACTACAGTAAGTTGTTTGCTACTGAAAATAAAACAGGATATTTTAAAAGTTTCCAACCGTTGGCAGACTTGATGGACCATGCGAACACAGCCTCCCTCTCTCATTCTGTCACCCACCTTCTCAAAAAATGTCGGTGTTGCAATATTTGCATAATTGAAAAAACTGTTGATATCCAAGTCTTTTATGTATGTTTCCCCTTAAGACAAAAATACTTTTCTTTTGGGCACACATCTCTGGTTTGTGTACAACGTATCCATGACAATGCACAGAGCCGACCGTAAACGGAAAAGTGGCTGTGTGTCGCAAACTGCAGTAAAAACCCCAACTTAGACACACTTTCTGAATGCGCTGTGAACATGTTGCAAGAATTCTCCTAAAACCCAGCTAATATCGGTATATCCCACGTATGCTTCATTTGGAAAAAGGCTTAATGTGGGAAATCCAAACGGAATACGTTGTTTACATGACCCGCATCAAATTCAGAATACTGGCATATTTTTAAAAACAGTGGAATATTAATGTGCATGTAAACATACTCAGTGAAGAACGTTCATATTAAACACTGCCAAAGTTTCAAATGAGCTAAATGTGCGTGAAAAAATAATCTCAGGCTCCAAACTGTTCTGAATACTCTGTTTCTAACTGTTTTTTCTTCTCTGGCTACAGTATTACGTCAGCTCCTGACAGATTTCTTTATATGGTCATCAGCTCCAGGTATGGTACTGCAAGTGCTTACAGTGCATTCACTGCTAAATGTAGCAACATGCTAATGTTGAAAGAAAAAAACATTTAAAGCCTAGTTCACATTACATGATTTTCACCCTGATTTTGCGTGGCGGAGACTATCGTAATCTTTTGAGTGTTCATACCTGGCGGCGTGTGTTTCTGTCAGCGGGAGTCTCGCCAACTGCATTACGACCTGTGTGTGCACACCACAAGATTTCCCCAGATAATGTGGTGACATCACCAAACTACATATTTTAACTTGGAGACGACACATCGTAAAGGCATGGCTATTCTTCCCAGTGTTGAATCAGATCTGCCTCCAGGGCCTGGGTCCAAACATAACGCGCTCCCCGTGATCCTGTGGACGTCTCCATTGTTGTTGCTTGCCGGCTTGTCAGTGTTGCCAGATCTTGGGAGAGAAACAAGCAACCAGAGCAATGGAACAAGCCCAAAAGAAGCGACTATCATGCGTTTAAATAACTTATATAGAGAGAAAGGTGACGTTCAGAGAGCAAGCCCAAATAAGCAACTCCACTTTAGAAACAAGCCCAAAGTCACGGCTAATAAGTGGACCTGGCAACCCTGCGGCTTGTCCACCTCACATGTCTTCCGTCCTCCTGCGTGCTGACGTGGGACATATCCCGCCTCTCATTGGCTGATGCTCTTTGTCAGTCGTGTCACACTTCTCCAGTTGTCTAGCATGCCAGATATCCAGTCCCAGTCACAGACGAGGGGGCAACTTGCTCGTAGGCTTGTTCACACATGAGGACTCGTCGTGGCAGACGATCTGCCGACTCACCTCAGACCCAAGGTGGCTCTCAAGATCCTCTGCGACGTCAAAATTGCAGTGAAAATTGTGTAATGTGAACTAGGCTTAAGCCATAAGTTTAGAAAGCAAAAGCACACACTTGAGCATTTATTAATTAGGCCAGCACATTAAAAGACTCATTTCTGTAAAAACAGGAACTTACAAAGGAAAATGTTCAAATGCCATTTGCACATTTGGAGATATCAGTTTGAGTGATGACTTCACTTGGACTTCCTGTAAAGGACCTGAGATTTGATCTGCACTAGTCCCATGAGACTTAAAAACTGAAAAAATAAAAAATAAATATTTTTTAAACTATCAAATAAAGTCTCTTGTGTCACTTGTGTTGGTGGTGGAAAGCAGCTTGTTGATATCAAAGGGCTCTTGTGTTCACTCTGCTGTGTCTACATTATCTACGCAGGACCTTGGTGTTGTTTCTCATTATCGACTGTGCTCTTCTTTCAGTTGTGGCTCTGGATCCATCCGGTCTGTAGTGGCCTGTTACCAAGGTGTCCACTAACCAACACCAGGCCTGGCTGGAAAAACTACGAGCCCCAGCACCGCCCTGACGTAGAACGGTCCACGAGTCAATCAGCAGCAGAGCTATTTATTAACTACAGACGGGTGGAAGTGTTTACTGCAGCACATGTTTCAGTTACACATAACTGTGGAGTGGCAACCCCCCCCGCCCCATTTAGGCCCCCAGCCCCATGAGACATTTCCATGAGGTCAAAGAAACGTGTGGGGTTCATCAAATGACTGGGGAGCCACCGAGCCACGTCCCCATGATGAAACAGACGGCTAGGATTTCACAAGTGCCGTCACTCCCTCAGATACTCTGCTGGAGAGAGAGCTCGGCCAAATTGAGATCCCAGTGGGTGAGGAGGGAATATTGCTTTAGATGTGGGGCAGGCATACCATGTTGTTGCACAATGGAGTCAAATGTGGATTAAGAGCTGATGTCCGAAACAGTTTCTTTAAAAGCAATCACTGAAATCCCAGAAGGAGGGACAGAGTAATACTGTGAAGACAATCGAGCAGTTGAATACTCAGGGTTTAGGAAGTAGTTTGTACCTGATGCAGATGCAGCAACAGGTCAAAAACATGCATACTATCAAAAAAGATTTTCTACAGTGCACTTAGCACCTTAAACCTTGGCAACACAAAACTCGCTCTGATGTTTTAGTATTATCCCAGTCGAGATGTCTGCCAAGATGAAGACCTTTTCTGGGACACCTATAAATAAAATCAGCATGGAAGGTGCTAAGACAATACCTCTGGTCTTTTTGACAAAGAACTCTGAGCAAAGTCTGCAGGGACCAAAGTTACAGTTTGAGGTGGTGATTCAATAGATGAATGTGAGAGCAGTCTGCTGGATTCTCCTTATCTATCTAACAGATTGAGCCTCTCCAAATGCACCTGCGTAAGAAAAATTGGATGTGCAATTCCCAATTCTCTAAGCCTGGGAAATTACACAGAGGACAATCCCCAAAAGAAATTTAAAAAAGCTCATCACAAAAATGACCTCACCAGAGGGAACATACTGCAAATATAAAGCAGAATGAGACAATGAGGAGTTATGACCCATAAATGAAGACGCACCCTAACACTCCCTGGCTGAGAGTGGAAGTGGCATGACACTTCAGTCCGCCACCTAAGAATCACACCAACTAGGGCCAGCTGATAAGGTGCCGTAGTGCAGCAATGTAGCTTCCCACCTCCAGGGATGGACAGACTCTCAGAGAGCCGCCATGTGACTATTGTCATCACAGAAACCACGAGCCTGCTGCCAGCTGCTGAGAGGTCCAGACCTGCCAAAGATAGCAACAACCCTGCCTGCATGGGACTAAGCTGAATAAGTATACACCAACCGCAGAGAGCGGCCTATGGAAAACTTTATGAAGATTCTCAGTTCAGCGTGTCAAATGACCGGGTATATGACTTGATTTTTATATAGTACTTCTATGAAAGTATGGATAATTATGTGTTTTGTGCCCCGCAGACGTTGCAGTCTGTCAGGAGGAAGTGGAAAGCAATTATTTGCCTTTGCAATATCTTCAAAACCCCATGAGACGCCCATGCAACATCTGAAGGAAGCTTTATGTTTTATATGTCTTGTGAAGCAGCATTTTGAGCCGTATGTTCTGTCGTGTTTCCCTCAGCTCACCTGCCCTTGTATCTGCTGCGATCTGAAAACCCAGCAGCCTTTAACTGAACATCCGTCAGCCGTTGATGAATGGCTCCTTCAGGGTGAAAATGGCAGCAGTTTAATGTAAAAATGCTGGTGAGGATTAGTCTGCACATAAATCTTGATTTAGGAGATTTCATGTGCAGTGTCTCGCAGCAGCACACTGATGACTCCTTTGTGAATCATGCCAATGGGAACAGATACTGTAGATAAAGTGGGTGGAAACTGCAGATTAATGCTGTTCATGCTCATTAAGTCAGTCAATGGATAATGGGGACATGGGTTTAACATCTGCCACCCAACAAGTCATAATGTTTTATGCTATGCTGGGTCAGTTTAAAGGAACAGTGTGTAAGATTTTGGGGGATTTATGAGCATCTATGGGCATCTAGAGGCGAGGACTGCAGGTTGCAACCAGTTGAAACTTCTCCCGGTTAGGATACCTTTAGTGTTTATTGTTCAGGAGGTTTTCACAGGGAGCTGAATTATCTGCAGAGGTCTCCTCCTCTCCAAGACAAACGGACCAGGTCATGAAAATAGGTCAAAACACTGAATAAACCACTTTAAGGTTACAAATCAGTGTTTCTCCCACACTGTTTAACTACCTGCTTGCCCAGCATCTGCTGATATGTTCTTACCTTTTTCTTTGATAACTTAAGATCCAGACATTCAGGATGTTTTTACCGGAACCGAAATAAAATGAACAGACCAGGTGAATGAAGCCGGTAAAACCACTCAATAAAGCAGTTTCATGTTAGAAATCAGTGTCTCTGTTTGGCACATCAGAGACAATAGCCTCATTCCTGCTCATGTGAGCTGCTCACCCGTTTTAACTGATAACTTTAGAGCCAGATGTTCAGGAGGTTTTTAGCGGGAGCAGAATCCACAGAGGTCACCTCCCCTCTGAAACAAACAGACCCTGTGTTTTAAACCAGTAAAAACACAGAATGAAGCAGTTTCACATTACAAATCTGAGTTTTCCGGTACTGGTTGCAGAGGGGCTGCTGATTACCATGACTGCAACAAAAACACAAATGTCCCTGTCTAGAGTCAGTGTTTGATTTGTCCATTCTGGGCTGCTATAGAAACATGGCGGTGCAACATGGCAGACTGTAGAGGAGGACCCGCTCCCTGTGTACATATCTGTGTTAATGAAGATAATGAAAACACAACTGTTCTTATTTTCAGGTGATTATAAACTAAAGAAAACATTCTTATTATATTCCATATCTGCCAATATATCCCCCTAAACCCTACACACTAGACCTTTATTCCACTGTTTATATTCGGAGGGATACCTCATATTCAACTGTGCTGGGTCTGTCTAGGATGCTTGCTCCAATCACAGGAGGTTTTGCATGTGGCTCTCCCGTGGCGAGGCTTATTTTACTCGGAGCCTTCACTGCCAGCTTCGCTAATTGGCCTCCTTTGACTCTGGAAACCCCAGTGTGCGCGTGTGTATGTGTGTGTGCGTGAGAGAGAGAGAGAGAGAGAGAGAGAAAGAGAAAGGGAGAGGATCTCTCCATTGGACCCATCTGGTGGTCGGGCGTGCAGATGCGTCATTGTGTGGAGGGGCGGTGCGCCGCCGCCGAGGTGATCCCCGAGTTTAAAAGCGCAGAAGTCCTCCGTGCGCCGGAGCAGTGCGTCACAGCGACCCAGCAGAGCCAGGATCCCCCGAGTCAGATATCTCAACACAGCGACGAAAATAGCTTTTCAAAGAGAACGCGTCTGCATCAGCCATGATCTTATTCCACAAGTTGTAATAGTTTTCACATCTCTTATAGGGTTTTCCTTTTTGGATGCGACTTGTTTCCCCCTTTTTTTAAAGCAGTTACAGCCTCTTTTGACTTTATTATTTCTTTCTGTTATTTGTTTGCGGCGATACAGCGAGAGAGGATCCAGAGCAACAGCTGTGGAATATATAAACTCCGCTATATGGATAAGCTCCCATCTGCAGCTGTACTCAGAGTTTAATCTCACACGTTTCTCTCTGCGCAAAGACGAAAATGAAATCTGCTGAAGAAGGTAAGTTCGACTTTTATTTATAACAGGAGGCTTTCCTTTTTTTAATTCAACTTTTCAACATTATTTGACACCTTAAATGAGGGTCTTAGCTGCACTTTCTGCCCAGTTGAATGTCTGTATTCAGCCTCAGTGCAGTACAGTCAGTAACAGTATTAAAGCAGTGGTGGAGATACTCAGTGTGCGCCCCTCCCTATGATTTGGGCAAAGTGGGCGTGGTTCTGCTGCTGTGAGCCACTCATGACTAAAAAGTGTTCCCAAAATAGTCAGAAGTGAACCTGTGCTAATGACTGACATGGCATTGTGGGTAAAATTGTGGGTGAATCAGATGTTCTTCAGCATTTAGATGGCGCAGCCCCCCCAGGCTACCTGTTGTAGGCTCATTCAGTCTAATTATAGAAAGCAAACATTTCAGTGCTACTGTGTCACACACCGCAAGCAGCATTAAATGTAAGCATCATTTTCTTTTATTACGAGGAGTCATATGGTGCTGCACTGATGTCATAGTCTTTATGGCGGGGCCCCTAATTCTCTTTAATTTACAGCAGACAGGAGCTGTGGTAACTGCAGGCTGTCTGTCTGCAGCAGCCGTCTCCGTCCATATCAATGTGCTCCACTGTGGTCACATTTGCCCAGCCTCATGCACCATATAACCACAATTCCCGTTCCCATGTCACCCCCTTCCCTGCCCCCTGTTTGTGACCTCAGCCTTCGCAACAGACAGGCAGAGTTTCATATGACCCAGCAGGAGCGTTGGCACGAGACCACAAGCTCCCTCCCAGTTGGGTACAGCGTGCACCTTTACAGCATGCAAATAAACGAATCATGTCCCTCCTGTGTTTATTTTCGATGGCTGCTGGAACACGAAACTGGCCAAGTAAAGCATTAGTGTGTGTTTTCATAATGTTACAGTTTATGGGCTGCAGCATGTGCATTAAGTGGCATAAATCTGGCAATGTGACGTGGAAAAAAAACACCTGGTTTCGCCTTTGGTTATTTTTAGACTGGAGTTATTTTTGGCTCCTTTATTCGTGTCTCCCCACCTGTGCTCTGTGCAGTCTGAGCCATTCAGACATGTTTTGGGCCACTTAGTGCTTTTGGGGATCCCCATTACCCAAGGCGTTAAATTTCAATTGGAAACTTTTGTGTTTTTCAACCTGGACCCTATTTTCCCATGTTTATGTGTCTAAGTGACTAATGGGAACAATAGTTTTTGAAGTTGGTCCACTTTTAAGCGAGAGGACGTGCAGCTGGGAGCGGCAACACAGGCTGCAATGTAGCCAAACAGGGCATTTGGCACAGTCAATTTACGTTAACTTCAAGTGCTTGGTTTTACCACTGACTCTTACTATAAGTTTTTGACAACATCACAGAAAGGACCCTGCCGGGAAGTTTATCCTTAACGTTAGCTTGATTTGGTCTGTTTGTTATTGTGTGTAACCAAGACTTGTTCAGGGAAAAGTCTTGCTCTGACTGTTGACATCAGCCACATATTCAGCCATCGCATGAACAACTCTTTCAGATAACACTAAGAGTTGCTTTCTGTACTCCAACACAACAAACTCCACACACTCCTCTCTCCAGCTTGCTTGAGTGAGACCTGGTTAAACACAATCACAGACCAGATCGATTGAAATGTAAGGAAAAATGTGTGTCTTTTCTCTATAGAGTTCTTTCTATTATGTTGTCAGACACTCATAATAACAGCCTGGGCTTGTCAGTGGCAAAAACAAGCACTTTTAATGGACATAAATTGACAGTGCCAATTGCCCCGTGTGGTTACATTGCAGCCCTTTTTACTGCTGTGGCTGCAGCCCTCTCTCAATACTGGACCAATTTCACAAATTGTTGTCTCCATTAGTCACTTAAACAAAAAAACATGGGGAAATAGGATCCAGGTTGAAAAATATCAGAGTTTCCCTTTAACTTGCATGCATCGGGAAATAGCCAGGGCCAAATCTGGTAAGGAAGCAGCTCTTTTGCCATTATAGGCAACACCTCTGCAACAGCTCTCATAAGACTCAACTTGGCAGCTGTCTCCCACTCAGTAAGCGAGCCAGTGAATGTGTGTTTGATTATCATGGTAACAAAGTCAATCTGTTTGCTTTCCAGATGCATATGGCTACACGCCAAACGTCAGTCTCTCCCTCCCACTGGGCAACCCTTGCCTTCCCTCCCAGTACCACAGCCTCCAGTCCAGCCCCACTATATCTGTCTCTGTCTCCGAGTCCCACAGCTATGACACCCAGGATGACATGAGAGCGGCCGGCTACTATTCATCCTCAAGCATCCGCCCAAATGGGGCTCCAACCCTGGAGAGTCCTCGTATCGAAATCACAGCCTACGGTCAGTTTCCTGAGGACCAAGTGGAGGAGAGCAACCTTCCTGTTGCTAAGCGAGTCAACTCTATAGTGACGCTGACCCTCCCCAGCGCAGATGGTTATCGTGACCCCAGCTGCCTGAGCCCAGCCAGCAGCATCTCATCTCGCAGCTGCCACTCCGACGCCTCCTCCTATGAATCAAGCTTCTCCTACAACTATGACAACTCACCCCAGAACTCTCCCTGGCAGTCGCCCTCTGTGTCCCCAAAGGGCTCCACCCTTGCCCTGCCAGGTGATGGCTGCACCTCTGGTGGTTCCCCTCGCCACTCCCCCTCCACCTCCCCACGCACAAGTGTGACAGATGATACCTGGATGGGTCAGCGCGGCTCCAGGCCCAACTCCCCTTGTGGTGCAAAGAGGAAGTACAGCTTTAACGGCAGCGGGGCATCGCACAAGCACTACCCATACTCGCCCAACCACTCCCCTGGAGTGTCCCCGCAGACCTCCCCTCGTCTCAGTATAACAGAAGAGACCTGGCTGCCAAACACCAACCAATACACCAACTCAGCCATCCTGGCAGCCATCAATGCCTTGACCACAGATGGAGTGGCCGACCTCGGGGAGGGAATCCCCATTAAAGCCCGGAAAACCAGCCTGGAGCACAGCCCCACTGTCAGCCTGAAGTTAGAACCTGGAGGTGAGGAGCTGAATCCAGGGGAGCTCTGTCAGGATGATCACCCCTCCAATCGCCTGCCTTTAAAGAAGGAGGGCTACTGTGGTGGGTTCCTAGATGTGCCACAGCACCCATACTCCTGGTCCAAGCCAAAGCAATATGTCAGGTAAGTGAGGAATGGCAGAATTACAGATGAAGATTTTCACCAAACCTGAAATAAAGCTTGAAGGGAATGGCTTGTGTGCTTAAAATTTATAAAAGCATAAACTAAACTAACTAAACTAACTATTTTTGGCAATTATATGAAATGTTCTCCATACATAGACTCGTTTGAACATATTTGTAATTTCATAGCAGGTTTATCGCGAGCTCTGGCACATCACAGTGTTCACATTCTGCACATTCTACCTTGATAAGTGCATCTAAAATAAGCCCTCCTCCCTCTTTGCTAAGTTGACATGTTGGACATGTTTCGCCCTGACAGCCCATCCCTGCCAGCTCTCGACTGGCAGCTGCCGTCCAGCTCAGGGCCATACAGCCTGCAGATCGATGTGCAGCCCAAGTCCCACCACCGAGCCCACTATGAGACGGAGGGCAGTAGGGGAGCAGTGAAGGCCCTGGCAGGAGGACACCCTGTTGTTCAGGTTTGCTTTTTTTTGTTTTTAAAAAAAGTCTTTTTGAATATTTTTAGAGGTAAAATCATCAAGTACTTCAAGAAAAAACAGAAAAAGAATTAAGCAAAAATATGAGTGGTGAGATTTGAAACATTAATATATCAGCAAAGACCTATTTGGTATGTAATGATAGTCTTGAAGCCAACTTTGGCCAAAAGATTATTTTAGTTCCTTTTGTGGCAGTGCAGAGAATTGCTTGGAAAGGCGACAAATTAGGAGTGTTTTCTTTGTGAAATCAACACACCAACATGCCAAAGAGCTGCTGGATGATTTGTGTATGACGACTCACAAGCTCGTTATAAACTCTGGCATGGCCAGTTGAAAGTGCTCATACTTATACTACCTCATTTTTTAAGCTAGCGCAAAGGTATTGGTATCATAAACAACCAAAGGCATGATTCAAGGCCGACCATGGCAAGTTTTCTCTCACATCTTGCCTCAGCTCACCAGAGCTGACCACCAGCTCCAAAATAATCAAATACCATGTAGGCCTCAATATTATCCAATCAAAATGTAATTCAAGGTTGTAAAATTAACCAGAAAGGATGAAAACCTGAAGCTCACTCAAGATTTTGAAGTGTACAGACCACAAAATACACACAACCTTTCCCTTAAACACAGATGGCTGCGATCTTGTGATGTCACGTTGAATTTGGTAATAGTGGAGTAATGGCATCCTGACCAGAGAATAAAGTGTAGCTAAACGCTGCTGCACTACTCCGCTCCTACAAATAAGTGCCCCAAGAATGACGTTACATCTTCAACATAAAGTTACGTAATTAGTTACAGAGGTTAGGTTTACTGAAAGAAACACGGTTACCTTAAAACAACCCAAAGTCAAATGGTTCTGAACAACGGTCTCTGGAGGAAAGTCCTGTGTTTTGTGACCCATCCATCCCTCCAGCCTGCATCCTTATGTGGACTGCTCGGGATCACCTCCCTCCTCACTCCCATCAGGATGTTGGTCAAAATATGTGGGTTATGCAAGAATTACTAAATCATGATTACGAAGGGTATGTACAAATTATTTTTCGCAGAATAATCTACACACAGTGCATGAGAACATCCTGGTTTGTGACATCAGAGGAAAGAGCCGTGTGCAGAAAATCCCAGCCTAGACTCTGAATGTTGTATCACCAAAAAAACCAACATTTTTTTCACCTTCATCATCGAACCTTATGTTGAGAACCACTGAGCTAGACTGTTTGGTTTCCTGTGATGATTAGACAAACACACGGTGCAGCCATTAAACCCATTTTCACTCCTTCTCCTTACCTCGTCACTTCTCGCCTCAACACTTTCCCCCCTGTTTTTTTTTCTACCTCGTGTTAAAATAGATTGGGGCGACATGTGTTTAATGGCCTGGCTGTTATGTTATTTAAAGATGTCACATTTCTGAATGGAATACCATAGGTATGCTATTAGACAGACCGGTCCACTCAGTCAGTTCCTGTCCAGACTAGGGTGAGTCAGACTTTTCCATTGCGTTGTCGAGTGCAGCGCAGACAGTTACAAAGTGATGTAGCATGGCCAGTAAGAGCTTAGTCATGAGCTTTAACCACAGTAGCTCTGGTGGTCGACTCCAAAGAAAAAGAAAATGTGGACAACTGCAGATATGTTTTGGTTTAAACCCATCTGGTCCCCCAACCATTACTCCACACCGCTGACCTCAGTCTCTGAATAAATAAAGGGTCTGCAGCTTGGAGTCGGAGAGAGTGTGTGCTTAGCCAGGCTGTCAGTTTAATTAATACCCTTTGACATTTTATTAATACATTACAATAAGAGTACAAGTTAACCAGACATCCGTCACATACGGGTTACAGTTTTCTGTGTTTGGCTTTCAGTTTTCATGAAATGTCTTTTTAGCATGAGTAGTTTTCCTTATTGCCACAGAGGAGCAGTTAGCTTATCATGCCCCTTAGTTTGAATGGGGGATGCTAACATTGCTAAGCAGCCTTTTTAAGGACAAAAAAAGCTGTGTCCAAATTCCATACCACATACTCACTCTATACAGATTTTATTAATTACTGTAATCACACCAAAATAATGGAAAACAAAGTATACTCACAAGTGTACCTTATACTAGTAGTAGGGTACTCTACCTACCAAAAGTCAGATAGACAAATTAAGTGACTATCTTATGAGCATAGTGGAGCATTTAATAACTAATGAGACAAATATTCCCTTTGGGAGTTGGTGGAGACCAAAACAGAGTCTAAAGAAGAGTAAAAACTGGACCTACATTTGTCAGATGGCTTGAAACACAACACTAAATAATATTAATGTTGCTCTGTGTTTACTTGGTGTGTAAATGAGCCACTGTTCCCTACAAAGTGTAGGTTTAGCTTATTTGTGCTTCCCCCAAGTGGCCAAAAAAGTAGTTAATGCAGGTTTAATTACCAAAAGGTAATATTTTTGATGCTGATACCAATATTGAATATCGTCTAACTTTGCAGATGATACATGTTGGCTTGTGCATATTTTTTTCTTACAAACCAACATTTTTGAAGAGGATTCCTTTCATTTGTTATACAGTAGAGGACTTGTGACCAAAAACATATTTATCAACATATTGGGCAGCATACTTTACAGTTAAAAAGCAAACTTGTTAGGGTTCTCTAGTGTACAAACTACAGTATATAACTGCAACACTGCTGCCAAAGTGTTGCAGTTAGACAGTGTAATTGCACTGTTTGGCCACTATGAAAAATGGCTTCAAAGCCCAGCGCACTTCCTTGGGGCCTGATTACGACCCATATTTATAAATAGGGTGGCAGCTTCTGGTGGTCATAGTAATTATGACGGGTGACATAGTACAAAGAGCGACAGTCCATGTAAGGAGGAGGTTGGGGTGGATATACGGGTCAAACAGAGGACTTTTACCAAGGAGACAGGTGTTTGTGTCCCGTGTGAACCCAAATGTCAACACTGACTTCTTTTAATTTATATTTGTAAGTTAACTTTTGTATTTATATTACATAAGGGGATGTACTTACATTATATGCAGTGCTGGAAAGGTTCATTTTGAAATGTAATAGATTACTAGTAACTGTGAAACTGTTAGGGGAGACCAGGGATGGTTGTAACAAAGGGATAGTTGTAACACTCTCAGTTTGGCCAATTAGAAACGAGCTGTGGTGACATCATCAACATAGTCCATGCCCATTACAATTGGAGCTCAGTGGTGAAGCAGCATGTCTCTGAGTCCAAATTTGTCTTTTCTAGAGCCAAAAAACAGTTTTTCAGGTGAGAAACCAAATATTTTCATCACAGTTGTTTTTTGCATAATGTCCATTGTGTTGTATGTACAATTGTTTCACTTACATAGGTTCAAGTAGTAGTTTCTCTAGTTTAATTTGATGTGTTTCATTAGTGCTAGCTCTGAAGCTAAATGCTAAAAACGGTTAGCTCTTTCATGGCTGCTAGGCATGGGGAGGGTTGTAACTCTTCGAAAGTGTTTATTGTTCAACTGTTAAAATGCTGTTCATACCTCAACCTCATTCAGGCTGCAAAGCAAACACACACACACACACACACACACACACACACACACACACACACACACACACACACACACACACACAGGTTAATACTTTATTATTCTTTATTTTATTTATTTTATGTTATATATTTTCATTTATTTTATTGTACTTATTTTTTTGTATTTATGTTATACATTTCGATTTATTTTATTATTATAATTATTGTATTCTTACAAGTTTATTGTTCCTTCTTTATTATTCATTAACGTGCTTGAATATATTTAGCCTATTGTAAATCTTTTTTAAGCACAACAATTTAATTGTTACATCCATCCCCAGCTAGCAACTCACGCCGGTACTGGGGTACGTTGTAACAATATAACTCTTTGTATTTGACATTAATTTCCATAATTTGTGATGGTGTAGTAGAGGTCACAGTGTGTGTTATTTATAGCAGACAAATGTGGGTACTGCATATCAAAATTTAAGAGCTCTAACAAAAAACCCCACTGAGTTACACTTGCTCAAACAAAAACTGTTACAATCATCCCCGGTCTCCCCTACTGGAACTTATGACAGTCAGTTACTGTTTTATTGCTTTTCTGACAAATGTTTTAAACTGGATGATAAAACTGAGACATTTTCAGAATTAGGCTCTGCCAATAAAATGCATTCTTGCAAGGTGGTTACATTTATACGTAACCTAAGTTATGAGACAAACATACTTATGTGAACTCAAACCATGACCTTTTCCTAAACGTATCAAGTATTTTTGTTGCCTAACCCTGAACGTTACCCATGTGTTCAAAACTGTGGCTGTTTCACATTGTTAAATTGCTGCTGTCACTGCTAACAATCTAGTCTGTTGTTTCGGTACAAGATCGTCATGGCAAAAACAGTATACTATGACAATAAGTATATAGTACAGGCTGTACTGTTAGTGCTGAGAATGGATAGTTTCACCCAACAGAATGATTGTTTTGTTTCTTATATAAAATGCTTTGAAGTTAAATTCAACAGTGTTGTGAAATATTTTTTTCATTGAGGAAACAGCATTGGAATAAGGAAACAGGAATATTATATTTGTATGGAGTTGTGGAATACAACATTTGGAAACCAAAACATGTTGTACCATCCATGTTGCAGCTTCAGCCACACATCTGTGCAGGACGGGTGTATTTGTCCATGAGAAGGTGCTAATGATTTAATGACAGAGGTCTGGGTTCACCCCGGCTGAAAAAGAGAGTGTGTGTTCTCTTTAAACCCAAACCCAAACCTCCCCCCTACTTTTCCGCCAGCTACCACCCCAACCACACAGACTTCCCTTTGTTTAGGAAAGTTCCCGTGTGTACGGCTGACATCATCGCGCGCTGCGTCCTGCGGAGGCGGCAGCAACTAAACCACACACGTTTCTGGCAGGCTCTGATGGAGATGTTGGAGGGAGCCTCAGACAAGGCAGCCCCCATCTCTGTGACTTCCTGATTACATGGTGCACACAGCGCCGCAGCCTCTGCTGTGTGGACGCTGGCTGACGAAGCCTCTGCGGCTCGTCTTGCCGCCCCTCTGACTCAAACCTTGCCCAGACTTTACAGAGTTTATTCTGGAAGGTCCTGTTCTGTGTGGTACACTTTTTTTTTCTTCAGCATCCAGCACACAGCACAGTCGGCTATTTTCTGTTCTTTTTCAATGCCATCGCCGCTGCCTGCCTCAACCACTCCCGCCCTTACGCCAGCAGCAGACTGAAGTATGCCCCTCTGAAGTGCTGTGTGCAGTCCTCACCGCAGTTAATGCTCAGGGTTTCATGCTGTACTTTAGTGGAGAGGAAATACCCCCTATTCAAGTCTGTGAGGTCTTCTTTTTTTTTCTCTGTCAGCTTTTATGATCAACCCATTGCTGAAAAACACGTCCAGACTAAGAGCCATTTTGAAATGCCTTTTTGAAGATTAATATTTTGGAGTCATGTGTCTTTTCTTTGCTTTGAAGTACAATTAACAAACATCATGTGGAGCAAAAAGCGTGACGGTCACACTGAGCTATCCCTCTCCTGACTATTCAAACACAGCCCATGTGTGTGGGGTTTTGTGTGTGTGTGTGTGTGTGTGTGTGATCATCTTTTTAGAGCTTGGAGGGTCAATAATAGGAATGGGGAGCCCCGGTCTCTCTCACCCCTCTCTCCTCCTCTGGGCAGCCGGAGTCTCAGCATTCCTCTTGTGGGTGATAATATGAACTAGGGAGGGGTGGATGCATTGCCAATGTCAAACTGCCAGGGTGGAGGAGCAGAGGGTTTACATGAAGTGGTATCACAGTGATTTAATTACACAAACAAATCAAAACTGTTGTCTCCCGCAGCAGCTTTATAAAACAGATGATTCAGATCACAGAGCCTAACAGTTCTTTGATTTTAAGATTACCACTTTAATAATTTTATGTCTTAAAATAAAAGATGACAATACTTTTTGGAAACGACCAGAAACAGCTGAAATCACTCAGAAGACTCTGTCAGGTTTGATTATTTCTGTTTGCTTTCATGCTGATAATGATTCAAAGCAGATAAACTGTTTGTAATCACACTTCGAAAGGAACCGTCTAACCTTGCGAGCGGGCTTCCTCACTTCATCACACTCCTTCCTGCTGCCTAAATAAACAGCATTGCTAGGCAGCAACCCATTTCCTTACACAAATATACAGGGCTTTTGCAGGCTCTTAACCCTGACAGGGATCCTCCTCCAAATCACATGTTGTGCCTCCCCGCTCTGAGTTTTTTCACTCTTGTTGTGGGCACTCCTCGCCTCGAGTGCTCTTCTTGTGTAAGTGAAAACTGTGGTCTCCATTTCAACATTTCCCTGACGATCACTTCAGCTGACAATCTCATCCACAGTGGTGTATAATTAGGCGGGGTTCAGCATCTGCGTCTGTAACACTGACACTGACATGGTCTGTGGATGGTGATGTGAACATGTCCAGTTTTTTGCCCACTCAGGACAGTTTTGACTCAAAAATTCAGATTGGTTCAGTTTTATTTTTATATATGCTATACTTAAGGATAAGAATACTGTTTCTTATGATTTGCAGTAAGGTGTAGTTTAGTTTTGAGTTATTACTGAGTGAATTTGAACGTGAACTCCTCGTAGATAGAATAATACTAATAAGGCAACAAACAGAACAGCTAGAACATTCTGGTACATTCATTTATTGTGATGCAGCCTTTAAAACCAGGAAAAAGACAGCATATATTACCATATCCAAAATATAGGATAATATCTAGTTTGTAGCTTTAACCTCTCAAATAACATTAAATATGACCAATTTGTACATAAAATCTTTACATCTAATGCAGCACTATTATTCCTGTAATTTCTCATCACACACATTGTGTTTCCTGCGATTGTGTTGACGTCAAAAGGTCAAGTATTCTGCTCTAATTCATCCCCGATCACGCTGTATTGATAACATGCATAACTCTCAGACAGTGTGTCAGTAGTAGCTACTGTGCTCAGATTTCACTCTGTGGTTTTGGGCCTCATGCCTGCACTCTGCAGTTTGGGTGGTTGAGGTCATCCTGGCAGGAGGCCTCCTGTCAAGCAACACCTATGGAGGTCTGGGAATGCTTTAGAAGCTCTGAGTCGAGCCCACCACTTCCAGCGAGTAGCGTTTCTCTCCAGCTCCATCGTGCCGGGATCATTTTACTGATAAAGATCAGAGCAGGGTCACTGCTGAGAGTTTTTCTTGACCCTGATTGGCCGAGGCTCGGTGGGGCTTTTCTGAAACATTAGCTTAGTCTTGTCACAAATCACAACGCTGCTCGCCGTAGGTGGTTTTTCTGCTCTCTGGCAGCGGCGGCCTCCTTCAGCTACTGTAGGATCAACATCTTGGCAGGCCTGACATGAACTGATGGAGAAAGTGTACACAGGCCATTGGTAGTAAATTAAAGGAGATGACAAGGGTGATTACAAGATCCTAAATGGGTGCTTTGTTTGAAAACCATCATGCTGAGAGACTGACCTCTGAAAGACCTGCGTCAGTCTTTAACTGCATGTTTTTTTGAAGGGGACATGAATGCTTAAACACAACTGTCTCTTCTCCCCTCTTAGCTCCATGGCTACATGGAGAGCGAGCCGCTCACCCTGCAGTTGTTCATTGGCACTGCTGATGACAGGCTGCTGAGGCCCCACGCCTTCTACCAGGTCCACCGCATCACAGGGAAGACGGTGTCTACCCCGAGCCACGAGGCCCTGCACAACAACACCAAGATCCTGGAGATCCCACTGCTGCCAGAGAACAACATGCGGGCCATGTGAGTATCAGGGGCTGCACCCGTCCAGTAAAGCGTCTACAGCAGGTTCAAATATGTTCACGTGTCCACAGTAAGTTCAAACCGGGATAAAGAGTTTATTTCTAAGTCTTCAGGGGAAGAATACAAGTCAAATCTCAAGTAATTTAAGATTTGTCTCGGGTGTCAAGTGTGGATCCATTCAAGACGTGATGTGGACTTGTCTTAAATGATTCGAGACTTGGACTGGCCCAAAAGACTTACAGTAAGGCCTTCACACATCAGGAATGTTTCTTCATCCGATTCATTGGCACATTTGAACTGTTGTTTCTGTCATGAGTACTCTCATAGAGAAGAATGTTCCACAACCAGTAAGCGATGTAATTTTTTTCTCAGAACAAGTTCAATTTTCTGAACTTTCATTTCACAAATAGACGCATCAGCCAATCATGTTGCGCCTATACTTATGATAATTATAAAACAACAACATGAAGGCTCTGTAGTCCAAGCTAAGATGGTAAATATTACTCTCTTCAACTTTGACAAAGGCAACACATACCAAAACCACTCGCAGCATTTTGATAAGAGGAAACTCAATAAAATAGCTTACAGTAGCTTCGGCTACACAACAACTTACAGTGCAGACTGCCACACGCTCTGGGTCAAAAGGATCCCAGTAGTTGTCACAAATTTGCAGCGCACCCGGTATAAGGTTTTTTGATGCAAAATATTCACAGGCAAGTATGTCACCAGGTTGCTGGTGTGTAACAGCCTTTAGAAATAATTCTAGAAGTGTAGGTTAAAAGTGGTGAATCTGGTAAATAGTTCAACATTTATACATCTAGAGTTATATTCCAGTTGATGAGGCTAAGTCCAAATCAAGTCTCAAATCATTCAAGACAAGTCCAAGTCAGGGCTCATAAAACTATCAAAACATGTTAGATTGCTGTTTTTCTACGAAACAAACAAACAAAAAAACTGCTGATGTTTAGTTTTCTGTGTGAGTGTGTGTTGTGAAGTGTTGCCCTCTGTACACAGATGGGTGGCTTTCCTGTTTTATAAGCCTCCGAGATCAGATTACCGGGGGAAGCTCTGGGCTGCTAACAGGGACCTGGGGTTTGTGTCTGAGTTGCCGACAGCAGCAGCAGCAGTAGCAGCAGCCTGCTAGCATCAGCACTTTCTCTGCGTTTTAATGGATGTAACACATAAGCTCCTCTTATACAACGACTTCACCTCAGGATACGGTTTCGCTTTTCTCACGGGGGACACGCCCCAGAGGGCTTACAGTGTAGACGGGGGATTTGTGGGAGATTTATTCGTTTTGACATGTCCTCCAGTTTGACATATAGATGTTTTATTATGTGGTATAGAAAGGGGCATTATTATATTTCTGAAAAAGTTATTCATGATGATTCAGGGGGCTGTGTGTTAAATTAAATCATTAATCAACATCAGTTAGCTAACTTGAAGCCACAAATGGTCATCTTGCTCTGACTCCAAGTAACGCTTAATAAATTAAATGATACAATACAATTAGTGTAAACTTTATCTCAGGCACTGAATGGACGCCTCAGTATGTGGTTTTGCACTCAGCCTGTGTGCGTAGGCGGAGAGCTGAACAGCTGGGGTCCTTAGCATCAACACCTGATTGCTTCGCCAGCGGAGCAGACCCTGGTGTCTGGTGAGAAGAATGTTAGGGAGTGTTCAAATGTGTGTAAAAGTTGACATTAACTAGGCTTTGAGGAATGCGGCATCAAGTAGCACGGCGATGGAAAAGCCAGAAAGCGTTTGGAAGAGGCTTGAGGTATTTAAGTATGAAAAAGTTAGATGAGTGCAGACAGAGAGGAAGAGGAGGAGGAGGAGGAGGAGGGGGGCTCTTATTATGTGGATGATGAAGAAATCATTACAGCCAACTTTTTTTGTAAGATTTGTGGAAGGGGAGCAGTATTTTTTAACCATCTCTTGTGTGTCATAACAAAGATTTTCCTGATTTGATGAACGGTTCCCAGTCTGTAGAGTTTGATTTTCACTCAAAAGTGGATGCACTGAGGTGTAGAAGCTCTGTTGGAGGTGGTGGTGTTAATCTTCTGTTGACATGACTGCAGCCCCCATCAGGACCATGCTAATGGAGCCCAGAGTGAAAATCCCTCTTGAATCAGCTGCAATACTGTATAAATCACAGCCTGATTACCTTTAGGTGTGAATATATCATTAGTGTATGTGATAGTTTGCCTTGCTGACAGGCAGACTTTGGCAAACTCTTCATCTTTTGTCTCCTCAAACACAGAATTGACTGCGCAGGGATCTTGAAGCTGCGTAATTCGGACATTGAGCTGAGAAAGGGGGAGACTGACATTGGACGCAAGAACACACGTGTGCGGATGGTTTTCAGAGTTCACATCAACCAGGCCACGGGGCGAACAGTGTCCTTGCAGGTTTCGTCCAACCCCATTGAGTGCTGTGAGTACATCTTCTATTTGTTTTCCCTTGAAAATGTCACCTTAACGCCTCATTCCTCTCATGACATTTGAATAGTGCTCAAATGGTTATTGCAGAATAGACTACTCTAAAACTACCAACTGCCCATTCAATAATTCTTCCGTATTGATACTGTGATATGAGACTAGATATCGACTTAGAATTTAGATATTGTAACATCACAGGTGTCGTCTTTTCCTGTTTTTTAATGCTTTTGATTTGTAAATGGTCTGCTGTATAAAGCAGGGGAAAACTTAGCCTACTTTCTCAGTATCTTTTACTTTGGTTTGGTTTGGTGATGTCGGCATTACTACACAAGAGTGGGTCTACATTCAGTGGGTCTACATTCAGTAGACCCACTGAATGTGGAAAAATTGACATATTGTCATGTTTTTCTTAAGACATCTCAGACTGTTTATCCTGTGATTTGTAAAAGCATGAATGTTTCCCGAATGTACTTCTTTACACTAAAAGAAAGAGAGGAAAATTTGGAGGTGTTGTTTTTATAGGTTATTCTGCAATGGTTTTACAGGTCCGGCCCAATCAGGATCAAATTGGGCTGTATGTTGCTGATAAACTAAAATGAGTTTGACACCTCTGTGCTAAACTCATCTCATTCCCATAAGCCTCAGCTGTAGTTTATTAGCAAATGCAAGCATGCTACCAGGCTAAAATAAGATAGTGAACATGATGAACATGATACCATCTTAACATCAGCCTGTCAGCATTGTCATTGCGAGCATGTTGGCATGCTGATGTTAGCATTTAGCTTAAAGCATCCCTGAATCTAAATGTGGCCTCACAGGGCTGCCCGCATGGCTGTAGACTCTTAGTCTTGTTAATGTAAAATGCTGGATAGTTTGACAATTTCCGGCCTCTATTACAGGACAAAACATGCACGCACACACTACATGGTTAAAAAACAGCGTCTTGCCCAAAGCTGCCAAACTGCTGAACTCTCCCTGACTGATATATCCTTCCCCCCACTGACTGAACTCACTTTAATGCAATATGTCCATGTGCCATACTCTTACGCTGCTAGTGATACTTATTTGCATCTAATGTTGCTGCTAGATCGTATGCTGCTTTTTGTTTATTTGTAGACTGTATAGCACTTTGAGCACTGCTCCTAGTTTGAATGATTTATACTATTTTGACTTTATTTTGTATTTTTCTAGTGTTATCAAAATAAGGGAGTGCTATCATAGTTCCAATGTCTTGTCTTGTTTAGTAGCATCGCATCCAAGGCCTACTTCACACTACATGATTCAAGTGACCCAATTCCGATTTTTTCCTCTCAAGTGGCACAGATTGGATCTGTAACATGAACATGTAAACAGGAAAAAAATGCATGATATCGGATATTGTCAGATCAGATTCAGGCCTCCTTCATATGTGGAAATATATCGGATATAAATCAGATATCTGCCAACAGGTCTGTAATCTAAACAGACAGATCGGATATTTCCTGGAAATCCACGTTGTACATCATGAATAATGTGACGATAGCGCATTTTGATGACGTGCTCATGAGCGAGGGAAAGGAAGGAAAGCCCAATAAATCGCACGTTAATCAAAAACTATGAACCAAAAAAAGCACAATCTATCCAGAGTAAGACAAACTGCTTGATCCCCGTCTCCAGTGTACCAGCAGAGAACCTGCAGAACCGAATCAGCGAAAAAACTCACCGGGCTACACAGCCTCTCAACCTGAGCAGCTGAAGCTGCAGCTCGCACCCTCAGCACACAGACACACAGACACACAGACGGTGCTTCTGCATGACAGCCAAACGTGTCCGCAACTGTGAGAAATAAATATGTGAGGTGTACACTGCTTTTCCATCTTTTTTTTCTTTTTCTTTCTTTCTTTCTGTCAGTGACATACACTCCTAACACAGGACGGGTTGTTTTTATCGACTGAGTTGATTATTAAGCCATAGTGATGCGCGGATCGGCTCTGATAGCACCCGAATCAGCCTGTACCTACCTGTATCAATCATCCAGCTGCACCCGTCTGCAGCTGCACGGACATTTCCACTACTCTGTGTAGGCTAAGTTACCTTTTAAATAATGAGGAGCAGCGCCAGCTTACCAGGTGATTTATTCTTTAACGATTAACTTCAAATATTTAAAGTTAGTCCTTAAAATTGCTTTCAGTAATGTAAACATTTTCATGCGCGCAGTAATGTCACTGCAAATACCATGGGACATTTACACAGTGGTCAAGAGTGCTGGACTGGAAGTGTCACACAAAAAAACGGAAGCTGGCTGCGTTCTGTTTTGTCTCTGTGTCTCTGTGAAAAATAAAGTGAATAGACAATGTAAACAGCAGTCAGGAAAAATCGGATATAGGCAACAAATCGGACTTGGGCATCAAGACATGGTAGTGTAAAGGCAGCGTAATAGTATCGCATTGCATCGTATCGTATCGTATCATATCGTATCGTATCATGTCATATCACATTGTATTGTGTAGTATCGAATTACATTGCATCCTATCATACACTGTATTTTTTTTTAAAAAAATGTAAAAAAACCCCAAACAAACAAACAAAAAAACGGTCAGATGACTTGCAGTGGGGGTTGCCAAGCAAAAACCATGCAAATACATTAAAATATCCTAAAACAACTAAAACAATAAATATAAATACATTTATATACGTTTTCATTAAAGGTCTTGTGGACATATACTGTTATTTTACAGTTTTTCCCTAAATTATTATAAACACACACCATCAATTAAGTGATTGAATTGAAAGTTGAGCAGAAAAAACTGAATTATTACAATCAAATACCTCTGATGCCTGGCAGTAGTAGCTGCCAAACAAAAACTGTAAAATTACAATTAAATATAATATTTTTTTAAAAAGTCCAAAACCAATAAATTTACAGAATTTCTAATAAAGATTTTGCAGAGAAATATTGTTATTTACAGTTACAATTTTTCCTGCATGTAATGTACCATATCATATCATGTTGTATCGCATCGTATCGCATCGCATTGTATCGTATTTTATCGTATCCCATCTGAAATTAACAAATTTGATGTTAAAAAGGGAAATAAAATCACATTATAACAAAAAATGGTCTCCATCACTCTTTGGCATATGACACGTGACAAGGGGTGCAAGTAAAAGTTGCTCCATTGAAATTTAAATATTTAGTCAATAGGCAGAAAGTTGGCAGAAAGATAATCAAGTAATCCTTGAAGTTATATATCAAGTAAAAATGTCAAACAGTCAGTGGGTCAAGCTTCTCAGATGAAGATCAGCTGCTTTTATTTATTGTTTTGTTATTGTAATATAGATACTGTTGGTTTTTTTTTGCTGTTTTGGGGCTATTTTCTCTAACTTGAAAATTCTATGGATTAAACACTTAATTAATTAAAAGATAAACATTAGATCAATTGGTAAAAATAGCAATAATTCAATGCAGCCCTGTAACTACTGGTGCATGTGATTGTGAGCTACATTTTAAATCAACAGTATTTGTCTGTGTAAAGTTAATGTAGGGCTTGCTCAATAAACTCTTATCGACTGTGCAGTGCACTGGAGTTGACCTTTCACTGGACTGGGATAAACTCAGGCACATCAACCACTTCATGTGGTTCTGGCAGTCAGAGCTGCCATAGAGATTAAGTCTTATGAGGTAAATGAAAGACAGTAGTTAAACCATGATCTCAGCCCCTTGAAATAGACCATTGTTAGTTTCTGAACGACTGCCACAGAGCAATTGTTTTTGACCAAAATTCACTTTGTGTGTGAGTGAAGCAGAACGCGGACAGAAACAGAGAGATGTGGGAAAGACTGATGGTTTCCAAAAACGGAGAATTTGAGTTTTATCAAAATCAGAAAAGCAGAAGCATCGAATTACTAAGAGAGGATCCTCATATGAGAAAACTATTCAGGTTTTATTGAACCTCTATTTATGTATCCCGGTCAATCACGATGAAATTACAGCTATCTTTCACAAGAGAGACCTGGCCAAGACATCAGCATTATAGATGGAAAAGGTTTGCAAATATTTCATGGCAAGTAATAAAAAGAAAAACTGAAAGGGAGCGAGGAATAAGAAGCCAAAAGGTAAGAGAGAGGAGTAAAACAGACGAGGAGACGAAAAGAAACACACCAAATATTTGAGACAAAACATCCACCATAATTTCAGGAAAACACAAATAAACACAACATGGAGTCTCTCTTTACTTACTGGCACAGAGGCAGCTTAATTCTAACGTAAAGAGGTGGAGGTTTACAGCTGACTGCTCCGTGAGAGCTGTCTAGGTTAGTGATTCAGCCTCAGTCTGGATGCTCAGGTCTGCATGGGGAGTGGGTGTGTATTAGCAGAACGATGAGGCCGGTTTCTCTTCTCCCTCCCACAGCCCAGAGATCGGCCCAGGAGCTGCCGCTGGTGGATAAGAGGAGCTTGGAGACGTGTCCTGCCCCCGGGGGGGAGAGGATGCTCATCGACGGACACAACTTCCAGCACGACTCCAAGGTGGTGTTTGTGGAAAAGGCTCAAGGTAAAATAGGAGGAGTTCTGGACTCCCAGTACAGCTGTGTGTGTGTATGTATGTGTGTGTGTGTCTCCCTCTCCGTTGTTGGAGAAACCCCAGGACTGCCTCCCTCCTCTCCTCCGCTCTCCCCCCGCCGTCAAAATATCCTCCATCCTGCCAGAGTGCCACATGTGGTGCACATTAATGCGCTGTATTTTTAACCCAGCAGATTTACATTTGCAGAAGTTTCCATTGCCTGTTCAGCAGAGGAATGGATCACAAATGCAGCATGTGTTGTGTGCATGCGTGCGTGTGTGTGTGTGTGGGTGGCTGTGCACGTGGTGTGGATGCATGCGCTTTTGTGTGTGCCATGCCTCAGTATTTGTTTCTCTTTTTCTTACTTTAAGCCGTTTTGGTTTGGAGGGGAGAGGGGACTGCTCCCAGATGTTGATACGAGGAGGTTTACAAACAGCAATTTCCTTGATTAGCTTCAGCGAGGCAACGTGAGGTACGGTT
Organism: Epinephelus awoara; assembly: GCA_035609425.1. Taxonomy (NCBI): domain Eukaryota; kingdom Metazoa; phylum Chordata; class Actinopteri; order Perciformes; family Serranidae; genus Epinephelus; species Epinephelus awoara. The sequence goes on along the minus strand of CM069310.1, from coordinate 25,790,828 downwards.
TGGGCCGAGGCTGAGCAGTGTAAACACGTGTGATCCTATCGGCCTGGTGACTCATTCAGAAAAAGAGGGAAGCCTTTTCATTGTTCCACCTGTGGAAGGAAGAATTCAAGGCTGCCCCTACGGCCCCCCTCCAGCACTGTACAATGGAGCAGTGAGGTTGTTTATCAAAACAAGAAGTGATTGAATGAGCAGAGGCCTTGTTCCTAACTTCTTTGATTAACCCTGAGCTCTTCCTGAGAGGAGGGTAGATCAGTCTTTGAGTCTTGTAACGCTTGTCAGAGCTGCTCTAAAGACAACAATAATGTCTCGTGGTTGGATTAAACTTTAGTTAAAGATGTAATATGTAACTTTTATGTATTAAAATGTCTAAAAACAACTGGACCAATATTATATATTTGTTGAGTTATGTATTTACACTATCCCAAATGTTTCCAGTAATGTTTAAACCCAGAGAAGTCTGTAATTGTAATCAAGGATACAATCTGTGTCATTTGGCCGCCATCACCTGTCAGTGACATCATGTCCCCTTGCATGCAGGATTGTGGGTGTCTGGAACAAATTACTTTTTATCCCTTTTTAAGCTACATATTTACAATACACTTATTAGATCTTGGTCATTTTTAACCATATAGTTTCACCCAATAAAGAATTTTAAGTTATTTGACATCTGGATCTTAAGTTATCAAAGAAACAAGCTGACCAAATGCCAAACAGCATTGAAGAAACACAGATTTTTAACGTAAAACTGCTTTATTTAGACTTTTTACCGGTTTAAATCACTGGGTCTGTTTGTTTTGGAGAGGAGGAGACCTCTGTGGGTAATTCAGCTCCCGGTAAAAATGGCCTGAATGTCTGGATCTTAAATTATCAGAGAAAAAAAGTTGAGCACATATGAGCAGGAGCTCAGTTAACCGCCCTCTTGCAATGAACCAGAGAGTATTAAAAAACACAGATTTTTCATGTGAAACTGATTTATTCAGCATTTTTGCAGTTTAAATCACCGGGTCTGTTTGCTTTGGTGAGGAGGAGACCTCCTGAACATCTGGATCTTTAGTTATCAGAGAAAAACTTTGCACTCACATTAGCAGGAACTGGGCTAGCAGCCCCTCTGTGACAAGCCAAACAGCATTAAATTGAAACTGCTTTATTCTGTGTTTTTACTAGTTTAAATAATCGGTTCTGTTTGTTTTGAAGAGGAGGAGACCTCTGTGGATAATTTGGCTCCCCGTAAAATCCTCCTGACCAATGAACACTGAAAGAATCCTAACCAGGAGAAACAGATCAGTGATGGTATTGCTCTGTTTTTTGTTATTATTTTGATTTAGAGAACTCTGGGAGCAATAAAACAAATACACATTGTACCTTTAAAAGACAAAGAACCGTACTTCGAGCACCCGCAAGCCAGCAAGCAAAGATGGAGGTCTGATTAAAAAATAAAAATACCTCTGTGTTTGTTAATATTCGAGGCAAGCTCATTAGCTTAACCAGCTAGCCCTGTGCTTATCAGATATTGAACTTTGATGCTATGCTAGGCTAACAAATCTTTGGAATTAGGAGTCATTTTCTGGCTTGAATGGATTGTTATTTTTCATGATAATTTAAAGATGGGTACTATTTGGTAGCTTCACCGCATTTTAATTTTTAAGTTAAAAATAAGGAGTCGGCTATTTTTATTTTGGTAGCTGACTAACATTAACCAAGACAGTTTTGGTGAGTTCTGTTTTGTTTCTATTGAGTGTAAAGTGTGTTTTATAATGAGTTAACATGGCAATTAAATTAATTAGTTTTAGTACAGTGAAAGAGAAACTTGCCACTGTAACAACCACCAGCTCTGGTTTGATCAAAATAAGCCTGTGATTCGATTCGATTTGATTCAGTTCGATTCAATTCAGTTCAATTCAATTCAATTCAATTCAATTCAATTCAATTCAATTCAATTCAATCAGTTAAGTTCAGTTTAGTTTAGTTCAGTTTAGTTCAATTGAAAAAGCCAAGTATCACAAATCACAATTTGCCTGAGAGGGCTTTACAGCATACAACATCCCTCTGTCCTTGGACCCCCACAGTGGATAAATTAAAAAACTCTCCTCCCAAAAAATTGTAGGGATCCCTCTTCCAGGATGGACACACGTACAATGTCATGTGTACAGAGTACAAAGAGTTAGATGTGAAAATATGCAAGATGTACACGCTATTTCTGTGATTTCAGCCTAGCTAGCAGCCTTATGCTTATCAGAGATTCAACTTTGATATTAATCTTTGGAATAAACATCAGTTTTGTGGCTTTTCTGATTGGATTGCTGTTTTTCACAATATTTTGAAGTTGGCTGTTTGGTAGCCTTAACGAGTTTGAATTCTGCAGTTCAAACTATGATAAGCATTCACCTGGTTAGTTAGTCTAATTAGCTGGCCTCTAATTATTAACAAACACAGGAGTGTTTTTATTTTTCAACCAGGCCTCCATCATTGGTAGTTGACTCATGTTAACCAGGATGGTTTTGGTGAGTCATGGCAATTAAGCCAGTCTTAGTTTGGTGAAAGAGAGAAACTTTTCCACTGTTCCGACAATCACCAACTCAGGTTTGGTTGGTGACCAACTTGGTAGGTTTCACCGACTTAGATATGAAAATATGCTGGCCAAAGATTTATTATTTCTATGACTTCGACCTTGTAATAATCATAATTTAAATCCTATAATAATGATAATTCAAGCTGTATCCACTGAGGGATATCATGAGATGTTTAAGAAAAAAACGAATAAGTGGAAGTTAAGATTCCTTTTTGTCAGTCTGCTTTTTCTGAAATCAAGAATACACTTTTTTATCCTCTCATACCAGTTTTTCACAGTCCAAGTCCGTCCCTGCTCGGCTCAGTCACGGTAACTTAGGTTCTTTAGCTCCAACCAATGAGTTTGCCTCTGCCTCCATGAAACTACAACTTCAGTCGCTTGGAGGATTAGCTCTACAGCAGCAAAGAGAGACGTGACCAGTTGTACAGTCTTGTGTTGGTCAGCAGCAGCAGCTCTGAATCTGACTGTCTTTGGGGCCATGTGCAGCCTCTGGACCGCTGTCGATGGGTGTGCTCCCTTGTTTTTGATGAGGGTTTCCCCGCGTCTGGCACCAGCATCAGATTCCTGGGCAATCCTACCATGGAAACACCCTTAAGCCAGGCTTCCACAACACCGCCCCCCCTTCTGCTTCCCTCCATCCTTCCACCTCTCTATCCAAGTTGCCTCTGTGCCACCAGTTCATTAACTCTGCAAGCTGTGGGCTCCCTACGGATCATACTGGGTCTTCTCTACAGCTGGTCTCTGTTTAGACAGATAGATAAATAGATACAGTTGACAAGTAGAGGCATCATTAATCTCTGGGGTGAAAGGGCGTCACTGGTTTAATAACATACAAATATGACAAGATGCAAAAACACTAATTTGCATGTTTAAAAAAAGATGCAACTCATCTCAGCTTTCACGTGTAGAGCTGGAAATTTAATATGCTTTTATTGTTATTTTACTTGCGCCAAAGCAAAGCTCTGAGAAACAGTTTTAACGATCAAACTCATAAATCCAGAGCGGTGAATGTTGTTGCCACAAAGAGCTTAAGTATTTAATTTCACCGATGTACAATTTTCCTGCAAATTTTCCAATAAAGCGCTCATGCAAAATAACGTTCACAAAGCTGCGGTAACAGAAATGTGGGTATTGACATATTGGGTGTTTGCATGTGTCCCATGTGTGTGTGTGTGTGTGTGTGTGTGTCAGAGTTTCCCCTGTCATAATAGGCAAGATGGGACACCCTGCCTTAAGAAGCTGCCAACAAACTGAAAATTTCATTTGTTTTGGTTTCTGTCTTACTATTCGATGGTCTAAATGATGTTTCCACATCTGTGTGTATGCGTGTGTGTGTGTTTGAGAGGAGGAAGACACAGTGACAGTGAGGTCTCATGTGTATTTGTGCGCCTGCACAGTTTCATATTCATGTTTTTGAGTGTGTTGTTGTTGCTATCCATGACTCACGCCGAAGGAAATCCCTGTTTCCCCCCACAGAGACGCACTCTGTCACCTGTTGCTCGGTCAGAGCACAACATCTGAAAACAGTAACTGCATGTCAGCTCTGCTCCGTCACGCCCTCCTGCCCCTCCTGTCTCCTGCTTCAATGCCGCCTCAGTAGAAATAACCAAGATAGCATCAGTTCAGTTGTCACTCCTGGTTACAGCCAATCAGTCGTAAGAGATTACTGTACAGCCTCAGTGCTGCAGACATCGGCCTGTAATCTAAACCTGACTCAATCTCACCTTGCTTTCATTTGCCCCAGCTCTGCCCAGAAGATGCTGTCTCCGATAAGTCGCACTCACTCTATTCAGGAAATTAGGCCCCTCTGTCCTTTATTCACCTCTGATTTTTGTGGTGTGGTGTTCTGGGTTTAGCTGAAAGTGTTCTCAGATTAAATTTATTGTCTGAAAATAAAAAAAAAACTAAAGGTGCAAAGACTGGAGAAGAAGCTGTGAAGAAGAAACAGTCACATACACGTTATTATATGAGATTTTATAATTCAAAAGCAGAAGTGTGACAACTGCATGTATCTCCAAAATGTCAACTCCCATTAAGATAAGAAAAATAGCCCTGTTTTGAGCTTTATGAAGATGCTTTTATCAGCTTATCAAATGTGTTTTAATGATTTGTACAGCTGAAGAAGGAAGAATTTGCTGCTTATATGACAATCTCATAGCAAAGCATAGAATAATATATTAGGCTTATATGTAATGTGGGCTTAGAGGACATGATAGGATTACAATAAAGTAAATAAAGGATTAAATATAGAATTATACTTCAGTAAATAAAACTTATTTAAGCAAAACAGGATCATTAACTTAAGTTAAAAAGAATAGACGAGAGTGAAACATATGTAACAGTAACAAAACTAACTTAAAGGTCCACTTTCAGCTGCATGGCATGATCTCCAAAAAAAAAAAAAAAAAAAATAATAAATGAACAAATAAATTGTAAATATATATATATATATATATATATATATATATATATATATATATATACTTGGTTAAATATACATACATATATATACATATATATATATATATATATATATATATATATATATATATATATATATATATATACATGTTTAAAAGATTAATAAGTTTCTTAATGCTCTTCCTCTGTCTCTTCCATACTGGTCTTTGTCATGACGGACACAGTCACGTAGCTGTGAGTTTGATAATGATGAGTAATTATGGTCTCTTCAGTTGCAAGGCAGGAGGTTTTCATTGGTTGAAACCAATGAACAGATGGTGTCTACCAAGTCAAACAGGATGTGTATAACTTGTTAGTGTAGCCTACCTTGTTAGCAAGCTAACTTTTTAACCCTGCAGTAGCTCAGAAGGATTTTGGTCACAGTGTTACTGAGGATTTTGTTCAATTGTGCTAACTTTGGAAAACGTAGCTCTGAAGAAGTACAGGAACAGTGTACTGATGATGTCAGAGGGCTGTGACTGGTTGATGTTGATCCAGGATCTCAATGTGGGATGTTGATCCAGGAACATGTCCTACTTGGTTAAATCACGTTGTGTCACAGTAGACACAGGATATGAAGGGGTTAAATAAATTGCATTTGCACTGTATTTTAATAAAGATATGTTCAACATGTAGGAGAATTTGAATCCAGTTGAAACTGTGATTGTGCTTCTGTTTCAGAGCCGTGTAGTTATCTGGAAATAGTGCACCCCCTCCAGCCAATCACAATCCAGTTCTGGCCAGTACTACTTTTGAATGTGGCCATTGTATTAAGTGTATCATTGTTTTCCCTTCATATGGTGTAAGAATACTACAGTACTAGTTTTGTGTTCCACTCTTATTGATTATTTGTTCTTAGTTTCTTTTTTTACTCTCCTCCAGTCTTTTCTTTTAATAACGTGTGGTTTTCTGCTCAGTGCTTCCCACCATGATTGATAATAGCTTAATTTGAGTGAGAGATCCTGGAGGAAATCCGTGCAGAGGAGAAACCCCCTTGTGAAAAGAGCTCTTTCACATCTGGCCTGTTGCACTGGACAGCTGCCTGCTCTGCTGTGCTCAGTATCACTGTGAATAACCATTTCCCTGCTCCATCAAACCTCCTCAGCTGCAGGGTAGCTGTGTTTTTGTTGACTCATCTACCTCACCTGTCCATCTTTTTGCGAGCGAATGAGTCGCAGCTTCAAACAGGTAGAGACCTGGACGAGCTTTCCGCGTCTGCCTGGAACACCCAGACAATTTTGTCTAATTGTTGTTGGCCGGAGCAGCCGCAGAGGTAACAGGAACCTGAAAATTGAACTGTGAGAGGATTATCGTGCTGCAGGGCTGCCAGATGGTGTCTGGAATTACCTGTAGAAAATTACAGATAACCATCCTCCTTTAAGCCCCATGAGAGCTGTGAGCAAGATGACAGTAATGTAACAGCAAAAGAAGCGAGGCTGTTTTGAACATGTGGTAGCTGCGTTAGCTCTGCTAGCTCTGAGCAGTGGTTTTGTTCGGAGGGAAGGGCGGTCAACCGGCTTTGGTTTCATTGCATTCATAGAACAATGACTTCCACTTGAAGCCGCTCAGTGGTTTGGCTGCCTCTGACACTTCTGAGAACAATGGCTGTTTTCATAAACAAATCAATTACAGCCACATAAACAGCGGGGATTGCGTTTTCATAAATTACAGTGCATGATTCATAAAAATTGCAGGCCTGTTTGAGGAACTCCAGAGATTGATTTCTTGATGAAAGCGTTGCTTTGCGTCCAGATGACGCTGCTCAGTGACAGGCGCCACTGTAGCTGCCGTTGCTGCAGAGTGGATGTCAGTATCTCGTTCTCGCAACCGCCGCCATTTATCAGCTCGTAGCTCGGCTCAGTCGCCACCCCTTCCTTACCGCAGCAGCTTGCATGCAACTTGCAAAGTCCACGTGTTTTCAGGGCGGGAGGAAGGAAGAAGTTTCAGTCATCAGTTAGAGGACAAGGGAACTCTTTCAGCATGGGTAGAGCATGTGTTTATATTTACTGTACGTTATGAGCGCTTGGGCACACGCCACCCCGCTGTTTCACTCTGGGCACCAAACTTTTACTCCACCCAGCCCCAATTAAGGAGCACAAGGAGCTGTTTGATTCCCTTTATAAACCTAACATGACAAATAACTGTATTGTATATTGTTTGATCCCCCTCGGCTGCCATGACTCTGTACAGCACACCGCCGCTGTGCCATTGACTGCTCTGTGTTATGTCTGTTCTGAGAAACTAATGATTTGTATAGACCATTGCTAACGAAATGTGAATTGTAAGACTTCTGCGAGGCTGGGACGCTGCCAAGGCAAGTGGAGCTTGGGCGTTGTGAGAGTTGGAGAGGGGTACTGGGTTTATATGGTCGGGGTGGTTTTAGGGGAGAGGTTTTAGGCTGAGTTGTTTAACTTAGATAATATTGGATATTTTCCAGCACAGTGGGCCAGGGAGTTAGAAACCATATTGAGCTCGCTGAAATTTGGTAGGAGGGGAGCTGGAGAGTAAATGCTGCTGAAGTTTTTCATTGGATCAGTGCAGGCGCTGCGCAGATGTTGCCCTATAACTCTGGAACATTCTGTGGTTATCAATTACATTCTGTGGTTATCAATTATCCGGTACACTCTTTTCAAACAAAGGCATCCCACGCATTTAAAGCTCTTTTTTTTTTTTTTTTTTGAGAAGTTTCCTGGCAGTAGGTAGCTGGGCACAAAAAAAAGTGCTAAATTAGATTTTTCTATCTCTGTATTGATGTGAAAAATGATGTGAGTGTGAGTCAGAGAGAGAGAAGCAGACAGGGAGAAGCAGAGAGAGAGAGACGTAGAGGGAGATCTGAAAAACATGTTTACCTCCTGTGGATCTACATCGGCTGCAAAGGCTTCCCTTCTGGAGAGGTTCCCAAAGTGGAGAGAAGCAGCCAGAGAGAAAAGAGACGGACGAGCAGATTGAAGTCAAACAAACATTTTTTAGAGACAGAACTGCTTTCTTGGAGTAAGAAATAATTGGTTTAAAGTCAGTGATGTCAAAATTTCCTGCTCTGAACTCAGATGACTAGATGTTTGAGTCAGAATAGGATATGTTATTAAAATGTTGCACATCGAATATTTCTTTTTAAAATGAAATTAAGATATCCACTGGACACTGCATGTCCTTTGACCCTTTCTGACAAAGATCCTGTACAACTTCCTGTATGACAAGCTGTTTCCCTTTTCATTTCTGTTGTTTACACAAAGGCTTCCTTGCAACATGGTTTGCAAATATTATATTTGAGTCATAGTACCACACACAGGTGGGTTTTTTTGCAGGCCAGATGTCAGCACCATGCCATGTACCAGACCTGATTGTTCCTGTGGAGCCCAGGAAATTCAGTACTGTTGTTTTAGCTAACTTTATATGTGTTATTTATAGCAAATATTTTTGAATTATTTTCTTAGTGTGGGTTTATCCCTCTGAGACTCACTCCAGATCCATTTGTGTCTTTTAAGTCGATCTTTAGGGGGAGATAGTAGGTCAACAGTTAAGGCCACACAGAAGTGGTATACGTCATCTGAAAGCTTAACAACTTAACATTTTATTTGACATGAAGTCATAAATAAGGGATAAACATAATGTTTTGGTTTGGGCTTAGAACATTAAAATGGAAGTATATGATGACCATTCCCATGCTCAGTTGTGTCTCATAAGTCATTGCAGCAGTTTTGCGGTTGATACTAATTGCTACACAGATTTGATACTAAATTTAAGCATTGTAAACTATTCAAGAATTGATAAAAATGTTCAAAAATTCCTCTAAAATACCACATTAAGACATCAAGACCTTGGGGAACACAATAGAAAAGTCCATGACATGATTCTGTATCAAAAACCTTTTTCTGCAAACATTGCATTTTTTTGATAATTGGGTGCTGAACACTTATGCTCTAGAAACTGCTGAGAAACCCCTTATTGTATACCTTATACCTGTGAAAGCCATACATCCTCTGAATTCCAGAGGTCAAGTTGTGAAGTTTCACGATGCTATGATTATCCTAGAGGTCACAATAGGTCATTCTATACAGTTACGTGAAGTTTGAGAAAATGGTCTAGCTACAATGAATTGGCTACTGTGGGAGCTAACATCATCACACATTAATTCAATTGGGCTCATTGAAGCCACAAGAGTCTCAACTTTCCAGTCATACCAAATGTATGCAATTTCAAGAGTGTTTAGGGACCTTAGTATACAGAAATATTCAAATACAGAAGGCGAAATTAACACATCTGTAGGCCTACTGCATGCAAAAAACTGCATGGTTTACATCAAAACTGCATGGGATTAGCATGAAGTGGGCCTGTCTGTAAAGATTAGACTTTTGGGTATTCATAGAACCCACTTTTATTCAGATGTTATGAGGTGAGAGTTCAAGGGACCCCTGTGCCATGTTTTCCCTCACCAAAAAATCTATTTAGCCAACCTTTGAGAGGCAGTGATCAGTCAAATTACTCCAACTACAAACAGAAACAAGAAGTTCAGAGATCTGGCACCATACCTGGTTGATTTGTTTGTTTTTCCTTTGGGGTAGAGGGTTAATTCTCTTTAAGGTGGTACACAAGATATTATTTTTTCCTGGAGAGGAGCAGCCAAAACTCCACTCCACAGCTGACAGCGGTGTGGGAAAATAAAGGAAAGGGAAGCAGGTTTCCAGTGTCTCCTCAGACATAATAGAAGCTGTCAGGGCCAAGCTGCACCTCCTCCATCTCTGCCACCTCACAACTCCTCTCCAGACAAACGAGCGCTGCCCAATCCATCTGCACCGTGCTGTCTGCTCAATTCAAACGCTCCACATATCAAACTACTGACAGCCTGTTGAGCAACACTGCATATATCTTAGTTAATTTTCTCTTTAACAAAACTTGGCCACAGCTGACCCTTTTTCTTTAAACTGCAGTTAAAGTCATTTTCACAGTCCTTTTTAGGGCCTTGTTAATGAGTCAGGAGGCTAAAGAAATTACAATGGTTTCCTTCTGTGTCTAATAAATTGGTAAAAATATACTTTTACTGACACCTCACTGGGCAGAATGACAAATCAAACTTCTTTTTTACCAGGCCTGTGTTTTCCGACAGCTCACATGATGCCTCTTTTTAATTGCCTGATGGGAAACCTCTTTATTGTGGCCACTTTAAGGAGAAAATAACGCATTACCAAAAAAAAGCAAATACCATTTAGCAGTCATTATATGGGGATAGCAGAAAGATTCCTATGAGAACACGAGAAATAAGGAGTTTGAAAGTTGAGGCGAGTTGTCAGTTTCCAGTCGTTGTGCATTAACGAGCCCACCAGCTGCTGGAGCATGTTGGGATTCCACACAGCGATGAAGTCAAGGTTTCTCCGATCCACCAAAGATGTCGCTCATCTCTTTGGTATGACTGGGTTTTTTTTTAGGATTGCATCAGAATTTCTCTCTGTCTGTGTCTCTCAGGTTTGTTAGACCGAGGATATGAGCTCATGAGCGGCGGGTCAGACAGCATGACGTGTGGCTGTTTTATATATCACTGATGTAACAGATTATAATAACAACGCTCATACCATTTCTTCATTTCTGTTGGGAGCCAAGTAGGTGGATTATTTTCCAATTTGTCATTACGAAATTCTTTTTCTTTCTCTTTCAGACGGTCACCACCTCTGGGAGACGGAGGCCAAGGTCGACAGAGACGCCTCTAAGCCTGTAAGTGATACATGTGACGCTGTTATTGTGACAAATCCAGTCTCATTTCAGGATTAAAGCACCGAGGATAAAACAGCTGCTCTCCATCATTTCAGTGGCAAAGAATTTTCAGACTTTACATAAAAAAACAACTAACTGATGTCTAAATCAAGTGAGCTGAGAGTGAATTAACTGAGTCCTACTCCCTTTAGTTACTGCTGCTGGGCTGCACAAGCTTGACAGAAAGAAGCATGGCGACACCAGTTCCGTTAAGCCAGGTGCTGCGGTGTGATAGATAGTTTCTTGGCATTAAGTAATACAGCTTCAAGGAGCTGAAAGCAAGGAGTATAATATCCAGTGGCAACCCATTTTCATTCCCAGGGCGTGAGATATGGAAGCCAGGTCAGTGGCTCTTGGCTTCTGTTACTGACTCATAGGCACCTAAGATGCTGATGCTGATTTCAAAAAACTCCATCCATGACAATAACATAGCAGACAGGGTGAGAAAGTCCACAAAGGGTACGAGGCAGAGGTGGCGAATATGTCAAACAAACACTTGACTTTGACCCAGGAGGCTGGTGTTTGTGTCCTGTGTAAAATCAAAAGTCAGCTGGTTTTATCAACCACGTAACATAGTTGCTAGCATATGTCACATGACCTAGTTATCATGTGACATACTCTTTAATTTACTGTAACTTGTGTAGTTATTTTATCCCAAACCATGATAGTTTTTTAACTCAACAAGTAGTTTTATTGCTTAAACCTTGGTGGCGAAACCTACGTTGTCTGTGAAGACTGAAGTTTATTTTGAAAGTTGGTGTGGCGTATAATGAGGGGACGTTGCTAAGAAAACTGACATGTTCAAACTGATGCTAGAGTGTGACAATTTGAAGCATAAGGTCACTGACCAAGCTGTCATATTTGACGTGTACGGAGTGACTACTATATGTAGGATATATTCACGATTGGATGCCAGAAGTTGTGATTATCCAAATAAATTACATGAAATGTTACCTCAGGATTGATGATACCTCAGTAGATAATAATAACGAAGTATGCTAGCCTTGATCTTCCGTGGCTAACAATAATTCGTAAGATCTCAAGAATATGTTAGTGACCAACCTATCTGTCCATTTCTGAATCTCATTATCACAGAAATATGGAGGAAGCGAGTCTGGCTGACGTTGGAGATCTGACATTAGCCTCACTCCTCTTGATGTAGCTATATGTCAGGTAGCATTTTGCTAACATTAGCTAACTTGAGAAGTGTCTATAAAATCTAATGTGTCTGTAAAGACTGTGACAGCCCCCCAGTCACATCTTTTAACCATCTTTAAAATTTGGTTTCCTCTTCAACACAGATGAACCTAGCATACAGAATATCTAAGTATAACAGGAAAGGGAAAGTGACCATGTTATATAAAGAGAACTGGATACAGCATTGGAGGCAGGGCCCCATTATTTCCTATGAAAGTTGCTCAGTGGTGCATGAAACCAAAACAATTTGACTTCCTGGTTAATATTACCTGGATCATCCATTATTGAGGCCCATGCTCTGCTAACTTGAATGGAGATAATATGTAAATCGGATGGCTCTTCTAGACTTTTGAAGTGTTATCAGATCAAATGGATCGGCACGTGGGTTGTGATGCACAAAAAAATGTAACCACAAATTCACAGATGTCTCTTTCACATTGTAAGTGTACGGGAAAAATTCTAATTTTGCTCAATGGCATCATGTGATGGTCCAGGACGGTGTAGTTTCACTTTTGGCCACTATGTAAAAATGGCTTCAAAGCTCAGCACTGTTCCCAGGGGCCAAGCTTGCACAACTGAGTGGAAAAGGGGAGGGACTTATGAAGGGCTAATTGAGCTTCACATCACCTGGTGATTTCTGAATCATGGATCTAGATTTACAGAATATTTGCCCACTTCATTCAGCCATTTACTTTAAGGGGTCAATCGATTCAAATGCAGAAAAAAATGGAATATCTAATTACCTCAAATGGTAACTAACCATGCAGATATTGTTACCTCTGTACAGAGCCAGGCTGTCTCTGCGGTCTTTGTGCTAAGCGATAGTCTAACAGTCTGCTGACTACAGCTTTATATCTTCTCATCTACATCTCAGCAAGAAACTATACTATACAACTATACCTTCAAACCATGCATTGCGAACACAGCATTAATATGAACATGGGATAAATATGGTAGCCTCTAAAGTAAATGGCAGGTGACCCAAACCAGCTCTTTTTGGTGGTTTGTGTGTTTGGCCTGGCTTTCTGCAGCCAATTTTCATTTGCAGGATGTTTTTGTTTTTGTATTTGTTTTGGAATTATTATTCTGGCATAATTTCTGGAGCTATAGCATGTTTTGGGCCATTGTAGTATATTTGCAGTGGTGTAGTGGTGGTTGATGAGCTGTGCACTACCAGGTGGGTGGGTAGGTTATCGTGGAGTAAGTGAGTATACCATCCTACAGATTCTAATGGCTTTTTGGCTGATAGGTGCATACTGTGAACAGCCACATAAAGAGGTGGATATATCACGTATACCTGCGTATATCCTCCACTGTGCATTTGCCCTCGTCAGCTGCTGTAGTTATACACACACTGGTGAACATAAGCACATTAATGACACAGATACACAGAAGTGTAACTTGGATATGGCTGAAGATTTTCTCAGCCTGGAGCAGAATCTCTCAAGAGGAGAACAGCTATGTTGTGTTTGAAACGTGTGGAAAAGGTTTTCAAAAGTTCAACCTTCATCCAGTGGGAGTTTGTGCTCGGCAGTGTGTCCTGTCTTGGCCTGGGACAGATAGAGAGACAGAGAGATGTGTAGTGGTGGGAGTCTGGGAGATAGACGAGGGGATTAGAGGGTGTCTAGATGTGAGGCGGTGCACCTGCTCTCAATGTCTTCCCATTGCAAAACATACACACTTTCTCTCTCACACACAAGTATACAGTGACTGCTGGGACACATCTGTCTGCTTGAATAGACAAAGGGCCTCCCTCCCCTCTCAGCCCAGTCTGCTGGATTGGGCCCATTTTAAACACTGACGGTGCCTTGGCCAGGTTTAACCTCTGCTGCTCTACCACAACACAGACCAAACCACAAATTCAGAATACCTCACTGCCTCCGTCACCTGCACAGACTGCCCTCCCCCGAGAGGGAGGCAGACGTAGAAGAAGAGGGATGATTCACTTTTAATTTTAAGAATTATTTTCAATTAGATGCAGCAGATTACTCATATAAACTTAGACAAATGGCCTTGCAGCACTCACTTGAGGAGTCCAAGAAAGCTCCTTCATGCTCGATTTGTCATATTTTATCTTCCTCCCTCCACATGAGAGAAATTACTTTTGTCAGGTAAAAACATCTCAGTGTGTTTTGGTGATTTTCACGCTTTTTACACAAATTGGAGGTCCACTGTGTCCTCAGTGGATTGAGATGATTTTACAAAACATCACATGTGACCATAAAACTTTCAGGAGTGAGTGAATGATTTCACTCGTGCATGTTTTGGATGCATAATTAAGCCTGTTTTTTTGTGTGTATGGGTAAGTTGACATGTTGGACAGCAGCAACACGAGTGAAACGCTTCAAATATTCCTGTTAAATCTGGGCACAATTACAGTTTACGCAGTGCAAAAACGGTGAACCGTTTCCAGAGTTTTTATCAGCTAATTCTCCGAAGGACAGATGGATTGTGTTGAATAAGAGAAGTCGAAAAGCCTCATCTGGCTTCACTTGACTTTACGACTGCAGTGATTTAATAGAACGTGTGTCAGCTCTCACCTGTAACGTCAGGGCCAGCCGTCCTCCGAAGCACAGTTTTGTAGACAGATGACTTCCTCCCTTGCTACTGAGCAGCACCTCCAACACACTCAGATATATGTATCCACACACGCATGCACAGAAACACACACAGATGGGGCTGATGAGCGTGGTCGCTCCTGGCCTTCGCTCTCTCTCCTCAGACAGCAGGAAGCTCTGCTGGGGAAATAAACTATCCTGAGTTCAATTTATTCACTATGCAAACAACCACGGCTCTCTATAACCTTACTTCATGGTCTCTTTGTGGCTCCCTCGTTTGGGATTACAACCAGATTTTATCCACCGCCCTCACACACACAACTTCAGGCTATGGATTTAAAGGAATCCAGGACTCACATCCTCTTTGCTGAGCTGCACTGTCTCTCCCAAACAAAGACTGAGACAATACAAAATACTGCTAATACAAAATACTAGTAATAGGTACTAAGAGAGCGCAGACCTACGCTCCAAAATGTAATGGGTTCTTCCTTGGCCCATGCTACACCCTTCCACCAAGTTTCATAAAAATTGGGCCAGCAGTTTTTCCATATTCATGCTGACAAACAGGCAAACAACCACAACCAAAAAATATAACCTCCTTTGCAGAGGTGATAAGAAAGCTTTAGCTTTTTAATCTTTTTATTAATTATTATTTATTTATGCAGACTATGAATGCATGTCTTGATTTCACTTTTCTTTGCTGCAGAACTCACTAATCGTTGAAATCCCTCCCTACCGGAACCAAAGACTCTCCACCCCAGTCCACGTCAACTTCTACGTCTGCAACGGCAAGAGGAAAAGAAGCCAGTACCAGCGCTTCACCTACGTCCCTGCCAGCGGTAAAGCTCTCCTCCTCTCACACATTTACCACTTCTCCTGTCTGCTTTAACTGACTTTTTAATGAGAATGCCCATTTCATGATGATTTGAACTGCCCAACACTGTGATGGCATAACTGAAAGAATTTGGTGGTGTCAAGCTGCAAACTGCAGATTGCAACCAGCTGAAACTTCTCCCAGCCAGAATTCCTTCAGTGTTCATTGTTCAGGAGGTTTTTAACCGTGAGCTGAATTATCCGCAGAAGTCTCCTCCTCTCCAAAACAAACCAGACCAGGTGATTGAGAGCAGTAAAAACACTGAATAAAGCAGTTTCACCTTACAAATCAGTTTTTCCCCTGCGCTGTATGGCATTTCAGAGATGGGCAGCACGCCCACCACTTGCTATTGTGTGCTCACCTTCTGATTCAGACATTCAGGAGGTTTTTACCGTGAGCCAAATTATCCACA
Source organism: Epinephelus awoara (assembly GCA_035609425.1). Classification (NCBI taxonomy): domain Eukaryota; kingdom Metazoa; phylum Chordata; class Actinopteri; order Perciformes; family Serranidae; genus Epinephelus; species Epinephelus awoara. The sequence goes on along the minus strand of CM069310.1, from coordinate 25,775,013 downwards.
GAGGTCTCTTCCTCTCCAAAACAAATGGAATCAGTGATTTGAACGGGTAGAAACACTGAATAAAGTAGTTTCATGTTACAAGATAGTGTTTCTCCAATGCTGTTTGGCACATCAGAGTCAGGCCACTAGCCTAGCACCTGCTAATGTGTGCTCACCTTTTTTCTCTGATAACTTAAGATCCAGACGTTCAGGAGATTTTTACCATGAGCCATATTATCCACAGAGGGCTTTCCCTCTCCAAAACAAAAAGATCCTGGTGAATCAAACCAGTAAAAACCCTGAAGAAAGTAGTTTTAATACCAGTTGATATTGCTCATTGCAGATGGGCTTCTAACTATGGTAGCAGATGCAAAAATGCAAACACACAAATTACCCTATCTAGAGCCAGTGCTTGGTTTGTCCATTCCAGGCTACTGTAGAAACATGGCGGTGCAACATAGCAATCTCCATGAATTAACTCCCTATGTAGATATAAATGGCTCATTCTAAGGTAACGAGAACACAACAGTTCTTATTTTCAGGTGATTATACACTAAAGAAAACATGCTCAGAATAGTCTTTATATGATATGTTGAGGGGTTGTGGTGTCAGCAATACCAGCAGACGATCACTGCAGTGGATCATGAATAATGCTTTCGGTAGTTGCTGACATTTGTTAAAAAGGAAAACCCTTTGGTGAAATAACTGTCACTAGAGTGTTTAATAGACATTTAATTGTCATACAAATTTAGCACTAAAATAAGAGAATACCCCCTCATTACTGCTAAGCCCTCAACACATCGTTACTTATTCTGTCTTTCTTTTACTTTCCTGTCATCACTGCAGCACTTCACCACTCTCAGTCTGCTCTTTGCCTTTCATACCCCAGACTAATTAAAAACATTTTACATCTGAAGACAAGAACAAACAGTTTGTATTCCCCTTTGTCTTGTGGTTTGCAAGGGAGGAACAAAGCAACGCTATTATTCCTTCATCGTAAAAAAAACCCTCTATAAAATCTGTTCTTTTCCATACCTGTACACTGCAGTGACTGGACACACAAGGGCGGGGAAAGGGGGCATGGGAAAAGCATGTTATTTGAATAGAGAACCTATTGCCAAGCTAAATATAAACACTGACCCACCAACTGAAATGTAAAAACCACTGCTAATTGCACTGCGGCGCTTGGAGCGAAAATCCAGTGGGTGGTTCAAAGCTGTGATTCAAGTGAACTGGCCCAGCCCTGTACGTGGGCGATGGAGTGCCCCACTGTGAAAGTGGAGCATTGTCCTCTGGACGCGCAGAGTGTGAGGGAGGGGAAAGACTGGGGGACGGCTAGTCTGGTCAGTGTCTCCTAAAGAGTGACGAGTCGGCCCGGAGAACAATATGATCTGCTAGTCCTCAAGAAAAGGAGAAAGTCAAGGAAAGTTAAAAAGAAATGGGTGGAGTGAAAACCAGTGGTGGAATGTAACTAAACACTCAAGTACTATACTTAAGTACAATTTGTAGATATTTGTACTGTACTTGAGTATTTACATGTTATTTTACTCCACTACATTTATTTGACAGCTTTAATTACTTATTAATTGATAGGTTTGGATTATTAATACAAAATACTATCAGCTAATAAATGATGACATATCACTCCATTACAGATTAAGCTACACAACAGGATGTGAAGTGGTTAAAAATTACCTTCACCGTTACCAGCTGCAACATTAAAGCGATGAACACATTAATAATTATAATACAATGATGTAATAAACATCATTCTGAAATGGGCCATTCTGCAGAGATGTGGACGCGAGTCACATGACTTGGACTAAAATTAAGAATTTGATGACTTGGGACTTGAGGCTTGACTCAAGACTTGTCAGTCTTTACTGGGGGCTTGACTTAGAACTTATTAATCTTGCTTTGCGACTTGACTCAGGACTGGTCTTTACTTGGGGCTTGGCTCAAGACTTGTCTTTCTTGACGTCGGTCTTGACTTGGGACTTGATTTGGGCCTTGTCAGTCTTTACTTGGGACTTGACTTAGAACTTATCAATCTTGTCCTGCGACTTGACTCAAGAATTGTCTTTCTTGTCTTGGGACTTGACTCAGGACTTGTCAGTCTTTAATTGGGACTTGACTTAGAACTTGTCAATCTTGTCTTGCGACTTGACTCAGGACTTGGGACTTGAGTGCAAAGACTTGAGACTTACTTGTGACCTGCAAAACAATGACTTGCTCCCACCTCTTCTACAGTAATTTTACTTGTTTTTTACTTACTAATCTATATTTCCTTTCACTGAGTAAACTGACGAGCTCTGATTGAGTGACATATTTTATGGATAATTCTCATTATAATTAAAGCACAACATTATAACTGATAAACTGTACAATTAACCCAAATATTGAACACAATAACTACAGTAGTTTTCTGTAAAACAAGCAAGTAAGATCAAATTTAAGCAGATTATTTCCTGTATTTATTTTATCAGAGACGATATGAATCAGATAGAGATCCTTACCCTGTGAGATTTTTCTTTAAGTTTATATCTTGAGTGATAATCTTAACTTTAAAATGACAATTGCAATTGGTTTTCTTCAGAGAAATGACTGACATGCTGGTGCTAATATTGTTACAGCTTTACCTGAGTAAGATTTGAGTATTTTTACTTGTAACAGAGTATTTTTACACTAAAGTAAAAGATCTTCTTCGACCCCTGGTAAAAACACAGCTGTAAAAATATATATGAGAGGCTCAATTTCTCAATAATGAAATGTAAATCGGTTTCAGTCTTTCCTTTTAAAATCACATCATTAACTTTAGTGCGGCAGCAGGTGTTACAACAGCTCGTACAAAAACAGCAGATTTATTTTGGGAACATGCACACGGCTGATTTTCACACTCCGGAAACCCAGGGGCACGATGCTCTCTTTTGTGGCAACACAAACATTCGCGCTTCTTCTGTGCTCCCTTTCTGTGCATGTGCCTATCCTCGACAGGCAGACAGAAACACTTCCTCCAAACAGGCCAGAAATAGGGGTGCATGTGCTATTTTAGTGCTGCGGTTGGTGTAACCATCTCATCACAGTTCCTCTTTTACAGTTGTTGACAATGGAGGCTTCAATAAGGCATGACGCGTCTTAGTTTCACTCCTTTTGGTCTAATTAGTCACTCACTTAGCCTGCTGAGAGGTTAAAAATATCTTTCTCAGGAGATTTCCCCAAGCTAAGAAAAATATGCAGATAAACAACTAAACAATTATGTGCATCAGTGAAATATAAGAATAAGAGTCACAGAAGGACAAATAAAGTTTTTACTGTGTCAGCTTTGATTTCAAACACATGATTTGTATTATAATCTAAAGCAGCTTCACCACAGAAGAGAAGAAGGAATAGATCCAGTGAAGTGATGCAGTGATGAAGCTCGGGGTCAGAGCCGTGCTGTTGTTTCCTTGTTACTGGACTGAAACGCTTGTTATATAAGATTGATGTCGTGTCAGGAGCTGCAGCATATCAGTGGCCCACATTTTAAAAACTTGTTTCGCACTGAAATCTGGATGACAGAGAACAAATCCTTGACTCAGTGTAACTCTGGTCCTCGTTTGTGCGACAACTGCTATCCTCAAACACCCAACAGCCTCCATTTTGTTGTTTTTCAGCTTCATCTTGTGTTAAAAAAAAAGCAGCTTCAGTTAAACTTTTTCTTTGTCTCAATGAGCGAGCAGTAATTTACTTTAAATTGCCGAACCCTGCTGAGAATAAAGCTGCTGTTACAGCAACATATTTCATATCGCACATTTAGTGGATATTAGCACCAGAGCAGTGTCCAAAGAAAATAAGCATTTTATTATAGAAGCAGCTGGATGTTTCTCGTGTTGATGAGTCATCCCTTTTTTCCTACTTTTGTGAATATTTTCTGCAGGGTGGGAGAGCTCAGGCCCAGACACAGAGTCTCATTGATGAGAGTGTTTGTTTGGCAGCGGGTATCCTAGCCACAAACCCACTCACTCACTCACACTTGCAGGACGGCTGCAGTACGTGTTTACTCATTTAGCTTTTCCTTCTTCTGTTTCCCCTCCTCTGCCCTCAGCTCCGACAATAAAGACGGAGCCACACGACGACTACGACGCCCCCCTGGTGTGCGGCCAACATGGCCCCGGCCTGTCCATGCACCCAAAGCCATACTTCCCCCCTCAGGTCATGACCCCGATGATGACCTCTGACCTCCGGCCATGCGTTGTGGGCGGGGCTTACTCTGTCAGCCAGCAGAGATTGGCAGCCAAGCCTTCCTCGCTCCCCTCTCCAAGCACCAGCCCCAAACTGCACGACCTGTCGCCACCGCCGCCCTTCTCCAAATGCCTCTCTGCCGGCCAAGGCGTCCAGCACCCAGGCCAACAGTCCCCGATCCCGCATGTCTCCATCATCCAGGAGACTCCTGGGCGCTACCAGCCGCCCAGCCTCTACCCACCCAGCAGCTCCCCATCCTCCTCCCCGACCTCGCAGCCCTCAACCCCGACCGACGGCCCTTTCTCTCCAGCCCTCTGCATCACACCAGCTCAGCCGGTCAGCAGCGGCAGCACCAGCCCAGGAGCTCAGCAGCACCCTAAGGTGCCAGAGAGGGGGCGGGGCTCCCTTCAGGCAGAAGGCAGCCCCCCGACGCTGGCTGTCAACATCAAACAGGAACCACAGGAGCTGGACCAGATGTACCTTGATGATGGTGAGTGAAAACGTTTTTGTTATCATACAAAATGATGCCTAACGTTCTAATCCATGGAAACAATTATAAAGCGGACTACTCGTCCAACCTCCTAATTAACTAAACAAAGAGGTTTTTATTGCCCTCCAGCACAAATGATCATAACATGTCTGCAGGTGCTGATAGGAGTCTTGATCAATATCCTACAGTATGACTCACCGATCACTTCGCCAGGAGCGGAAACTTTTGGCCTTTAAAACTCACTTTGGAGGTTTTTGTTTAGGAAAATTCCTAACCCATTTTCAGTTAAAGGGACAGTTTGACATTTTGGGAAAACGCTTTTTTTTGCTTTCCCGTCAGGAGTTAGATGAGAATATTGATACCACTCATGTCTGCATGGTAAATATGAAGCTACAGCCAGCAGCCAGTTAGCTTAGCTCAGCATAAGGTCTGGAAACAGGGGGAAACAGCTAGCCTGCCTCTGTCCAAAAGTTAGAAAAGCAGACTACCAACACCTTTAAAGTTCACTACATCTTAAGCTGTACCTGACTCAATAAAATTTTTGCAGACACTAGATATAAAACAAAAGCCCGACACCATATCATATTAAGTTGCTGTGAGCTGTAAATTCATAACTTCTAAGCCCCCTCCCACAAAAAAAAAACAACTGCTCAACTTGAAGAATTTCAGTTGAGAGGTCCCTGACGTATGATTTCAATCTTCAACTTTCAGGGAGCAGCCCTACATTATATTTCATTTGATAAAATCAATGCAAAAATGACACATGGTTTTATGGTACTATTCCTTCAAGTCTCAGCAAGAGAGCACGAAAAACAGACATTGCAGCACATTAAATCTATAAAGGCTGAAAAAAAACATCAAAATCAACTGACATATGTTTCTCATTTCTCAAAACACTCTCAAAACTATGTGCACCAAAACTTCAGCAAACCTTTGAAAGAAAACATTTATTCATTGTGAGAGATTTTTACAAATTTACAATGTGTGTTACAATGTCATTTGAGCCTCCCCTGTACAGTGATGTGCAGTGAGACTACTTTAAAGCTTAAATGGCTCTAGCAAACCTATGAAAACTTTTCATCATATTAGGACTAATTTTGGTGACATCACATATTCAATGAGACTATATTATTTATGATGTGTGTGTCAGAGTGTTTTTTATTGTTCGAGACAATGGACGTGAGAACATGTGAAAAGTTTCAATTGTGTGAGTTAACGATCAATGCCATGTGCAACATATTTGTACCAAGTTACGTGCACTGGTGCATGTGGAGCTGAGCAGCTCAAAACTTTTGTGCATGGCCATGCATATGCATGAGGTATTTTCAGCACTGCTTATTATAACAGAATTCAGCCTGGATATTGTTAATTAGTTATCCAACCCGACACCTCTTCACTGAGAAACTATGATATTGCTGTCAGTTACAGGCCGCTGTAGCAGGAGTTTGGTGTGCGAGTGATGTGGTGACAAAAGATTTATCACTGTTGTTGCAAGTCCTACTTCACTTGAACAGAGGCTGTTTAAAGACATGTTTTTTAATATCTCTTTATGAATACTTTCACTTTTGTGGTCCGTTCCTTTGTCGTCTAACATCTGAGGTAATTAGAGCAAAGAAACCTGGTGGTCTTGTATTTGATATATTTGGCTGTAAACCCTGAATGAGACAAGCCTGCATAAAGCTCGCTGATATAATGAACACAGCTTTTGTCTCCTTTTATTTATCTCAGAGAGAGCAGATTTTTAGGAGCACAACTTTATGATCTCACTGCTCAGGCCCTCTGTGCTCACCACTGAGGTTCAGGGGGCCGCGTGCTCTGCGCTGCGGTGATTTGAAATAAATTGGATAAATGATCTTCCTCGGGGCAAGAAGAAACAGTCCCCGACTGCGTGGAGAAAGGGGAGTGCAGTAGATGAAGCAACACTAACCAGCAGCTATCAGCGGACGGAGCAGTGGGGGCTTTGATCCGTCACCAGAGCCCCCGCTGAATCGTCTGGCCGGGCTTCCTGGCGATGGCGAGTGAGACGCTGTTGTTGGGCCGCAGACTGCAGGACTCAGACTGTTCCCATGCCACTTCCTCTGAACAGTCTGGGTAAATACATTAACACTTGTTAGGCCTGTCTGCGGGGATATTTGGCTGGCTCGGGCTAAAGATTTGATTTGTAATTATACTCTAACTGGTGCTCATGTCTCTTGGGGATTTTTTGGTTCAAACCAGGTGTAGTTAAAGTGAAAAGTTTTAAAGTGCGCCACCATAACCATAATGGATATTTCTGAGGAGCTGGGCCCCCTTTTACACTTGTTTTCATTGGCAAATTGTAGGAAATTTTGCTAAGCATTCCAAACTTAATATGGCTTCTCACTTCATTAAAACCTTTGGCAGAGTTTGATGCGACGCTTTGCTTTATGGCCTCGTTCAGGTGTGGTGTTACTGTAATTTCGTGTTGGCCATGATCGTTAAAACTAAGATATGTGAGACTTTTAGAGGAACTGGGACACTGACTGTCATTACAAGAATTCAGTGGAAATAGGATTGTGTTTATGGGCTGTAATTTAGTATATCATTATCTGTGCATTATTGCCAGACATAGAGATGAATCAATGGCATTTATTTATTTAATGTACTGCAATTTAATTTAATTCCTGACCAATTTGGCACAAATAATTTAAGTGCGTGAATGTTTAAGCACTTATGGTGTCAAGCAGCCGCAGTAAACGTCACTTATAAATGAAAGTGACACACTCAGGTGTTTTTGATCCCCACCCGAACTCTGTTGTTGCCATTTTGTCAGTAATCAGAGCTGATATCTTTCCCCCTGTTTGTGCAGCCCTCTTGTATTAATCAGGACCCCCTTCTGTTGCTCATTTTTTCACACCGTCCCCTGAGAGGTTACAAACATGTCTGCTCATGGAAAGTCTGAATCGTAGCTGTCTGGCCCTGAGCCGGAGGTTTAGGCTGCAGGGTGCACAGTCTGAGCTCCAGCGCTGCTGAGGCTGAGGGAGATGGAGGCCGGCCACGCTGCCATAAAACTTGCTGACTTGAGAGGTTTGCATGCTTCCCTTTGGCTCACAGAGAGAGTCTGGAAGAGGTGGCCAAAGCCATACATTATACTGCACAGTAGTGTGCCGAAGACTTTTGTCAGTGGTGAGGTAACATGAGCAAAACATGTGCATTCTGGAGTCAGATCGGAGCCAAATAACATTACGAAACGCTTTTTTATGGCGTGTTGTGGCCTTGTTAGATGTCAGAACTGTATAATTGATGAGCAGAGATTTTAGATGATCATAGGAAAAGAATTTGTGAGAAGTATCTGACTGAAGATCCTGTTGAATCTGTCTGATTTTATACAGTAACACTTGCTTCCTTTTCTCTCAAATATTAGTTATTAGCATGTTATCTTTGTATGAAAATAAATCTGCAGTTTATCAAAGAATTCATCAACATCCACATCTGGTATGACTTGTTGCCAATTAGTGCATTTTTAAATCCAATGAGTGGCCAGAAAAGAAAAAAAAACACACTAGTGTAACAATGTAATGAAATGCATCAGCCCTTCAATTAAAAACAGCCTAAAAAGTTCAGTTTTTGTAGAGACCACTTTTACTTTTACCTTCCAAATTAAAGGTCATAGAGAGCTGTTTCCAAAACATAAAATACCCAGCTATTCATGGGAAAGTTTGAGGAATGTCATCTTTGGCTTTGTATACAGCCAGACACCTGCCTTCAGAGAGTGGAGTCCAAGTAAAGAAGCAGTAGTAAAATAAAAATAAAAAATCATTCCTTTCCTTTGAGGGCCAAAAATTGGTCATAGTTAATGACACAAAACTGGCAATTTAATTACTTGAATCACCACCCAAATCTCTGTGTAAAAGTGTGTGAGCAGCAACATGTGTGATGTACTGTATATACATACTGCAGGGTGTCCAGCTGAAGCTAATTTGCAGCCCCTAATCAGGATTTTAAATTCATGTTAAAAAATATACAGTAGATTCAGGATAAAACAACAGAACACACAAAACAGTGTGTGTGTGTGTGTCTCTTTTTATTGTTTATGACTGTGTATGCATTGACATATGTGTGCGAGAGTTTGTAGGTGTGTGTGCATGTGACACAGGTCATTTATCACAGGATTGTTTTAGTGCATATCTTTATTTTCTAGTTTTCTAGTATCAACGGGTTTTTTTGCAGAGATGTTTCTCAGAGGTCTTTTCTATTATTCTTTTTTCTTAAAGCCCACACCATTTCCAAAAAGCTTTTGTCCACTGATATTTTCTTTTTAAATAATACCTGAGCTCAAAAAAAAAAAAAAAATTGGCAGAATCAGAGGTGAACTATAGAACCGCTCTGAGGGACTGACTTGCAGTAACCCAGTAGGAGCCTTGTAATGTGGGCCAAGAACATCCCGTGGCTTGTGGCCTGGGCTTGACGTGGCAGTAAGCGGGGGAAGGGGTTCGTGGGTGTTCTGCGCCCCCCCAGCCTTTTTTCTCTCATTGTCTCAGCTCCGGTCCCTCAGCTGATTTATTCACAGCGATCAGAGAGATTGTTGAGTATCTCTCCAGCTGATCGGTTCCCCTGCAGTATTGTGTTATTACAGGCGCAGGATCTTGTTGACGCGTTTCGGCCCTTAATGAGGCAAACAGTGCTGTCCTGCTAATTGTTTGGGAGTTCCTCGTTTGTCAGGGGTTTCCTGGTCAGAGAGCTGGGCTGTATCAGTCAGCTCCAGCTGCTGCAGACCTCCATGGGACAGGAAACCAGTTCCTGGATTACTTCATATCAAACCCCACCTTCCTTGTTCTTAAATAACTGTAAAGTGTGAGGCATATTAGTTCACTAATACTGCAGTGCCTTGTGTTAAATTAGTAGCGAAGTACGAGCACAGAGTAACACTGTTACATAATAGTATACTGCATAGTCATATTTTTAGCCTATATTGTCTCATAAGAAGCAAGTTGTTTTTCCTGTACTTTGGTTCCCAGCTGTATTTACAGTCTGAAGTTCATTCTTTAACAGTTATAAAACACATATTTATCCCTTTTACCTTTAGTGCTGTTTAATAATCCAGATTGTTTTGGTGTGAGTTGCTGTGTTGTTGGAGAGCTTGCGCAGTGATATGGTTGGTGGGTGTAGTTCAGTAGAAAGAAAATAGTTCTTACATGAAACTGCTCACAAGAAGCTCTGAGTAACTGGGTCATGAATTCTGGAAAGACACACGCTGTTGTTGAGTTTTTCAAATGTAATTTTTTGGTGCTCTGAGCTCCACAAGCCGAGTGTCCTCTAGATTGGAGAGAAAGCAGACATCTCTCCGGCCAGTATCCCAAACACTGGGCAGCTCCAACCAAAACAATCGAGATTGATAGACAGCATTACAGGTAAGAGGAAAAATATGTGTTTTTGATTTTGGGGTGAACTGTCCCTATACAAACTTTCTATCCTGAGCAAACAGTTCGACCACAAGGTCCAATTCGTAGTTGTCCTGGAGTTTTTGATCATATCATCAAATCATATGAACGATGAAATCCAAACCTCAACGTGAACGATAAGAAAATATGAAAATTTGAATTTGACAACTGAGCAAACTCCATCCCCTGATGAAGATCATGTGGCATGAAAATAGCCTCCAGAACAGTTACTAAATTGACCTTGTGGTGAGATTATCTTCATAGCTTCATTCATTTTTTCTTTAATAGTAAATTTGAAAATAAAATTGGATTATACGGTACATTTCAGTGTGCCCAAGGCCAACAAGAACAGAAATAGTTATAGTGATGATTGTAGGTAGGTTTTCAGCAGCTTTTTGTAAATGTCCAGAGACAGGACTTTACGGATCTCTGCCAGTAGAGTTCCAGAGGGTGGAAGCTGCCACACTGAATGCTCTGTCACAAAGGGTGGGTGTGGGGCTGGAGAGGACCAGAGGTACTGAGATGGGGTATAGGGGGTGAAACTTCTCGATGCTCTCTTCAAAGCCAAGCTCCACTGACAAAAACAGTAATGTTGCCTCACTGAACACGGGAGCTGCTGGAATACCACTGCATTGATCAGTTTGTGTAATTGTGGAACTTTGGTGTTTTAGGATAGTGTTAGTTTGGATTTACCAAAGTCACAATAACACAAACAAACTAACTGATGGAGGCAGCAGTAGACCAGCAGCTCACATGTTCGTTTCTGGCTTTGAAGAGGGCATAGATAAATTTCACTCTCTGTTCAGTTGCCATCAGAGGGCTGTCTGTTTAGGAGGAACTGAGCATACAACAGGATAAATAAGACGTCTGTACTGCATGAGATGTGTGAGTGTTTGTAAACTGATGTTTTGATGGAGTTTCTCTGTTATTAATTGTGGACCCCATGACTGCGAGATGATGATGCAAGAAAAACAAAATTTTCCACTAATTAAATTAAACACAGAAAAACATCAATAGATACAGTCATTTGGGGCTTAAGTATTTTTGAAATTATATTTTTGTACATTAGTATTGATCCGTACAGTAACTGAAAATCATCTCTTTTAAAATCACGTATACTGTAAAAAAAAAAAAAAAAAAGAAAGAAATCAGAATTTAATCAGAATTCATGTGACATTTCCTGAATGAACACCCAGAGTCTACCGTTCCACCCAGCTGCTGTAAACTTGTTTGAAGCATCTCCATCACCCGACTCTCTCCTGAACAAATCAATGTGACCGGATGACACATGACACAGATGTCACACTGGTGCTGGGCCTATTTTTAGGACTTTGTTGTAAACACACTTAGAGATCAATAGATTGACTTTTTCTTTCAATTAGATCCTCCACATCAAATGTGACGCCACAGTGAAAAGTGGGCCATGGCAACGGACACATAAACAGTAAATGTTGTGGCCTCAGTGGGACAAAAGATAAAGTTTTACTGCCTGCCCTTCCTTTGTTTTATATCAGAATAAACTGCGAGAGTCTTTTCACCTTTTCATTAACATGTGAAAAATATTCCAACACATATGGTGCACAATGATGCATAAGGAAAAATATCTGAACGCCATAATTCATCCGTGATTTTGATAGCTACCGAACAGGTGATGACATGATGTGGAGCTCTGACAGTGTCTTGATGTGCTAAATTTACAGCCGACGTCAGGGCTCGATGTGCGCGTTGAGAAGTCGTTGTAATAACGTCCCATTGAGGTTTTTGAACTCAAAGATTATATCCTTCCACCTCCAGATGCGCAGAAGGTCAAAGCCAGATCAAATAGAGGAGACGAGGTCAGTCAGTTCAGTCTGGGCCGAGAAGAGCACACATGGCAGCGGAACGACACGCTGTAGGAGGGTGGAGATGAGGTTAGAGTGTTTATTTCTTCTGGTTCAAGAATGTCTTTTTGGTGATATTGGTCATATTCTCACATTCACATGGCTGGCGGCAGCATTCTGTCCTGGTGATGAGCTATGTTAGCAAGCATCTTGCATTACCGTATAAACAGAAGTATTAACCATTAACCACCTCGTCAGATTTCATTCCCTCCACTGTGCTCTAACAGATGGGTGTATCCATTTTCCTTGATCTATAATACCGGCTAAAATACAGGCCAGCACCAGTGGCTTTGCATGTTTTTAGCACATTACCAAAGAATCACAAACACAAAAAGCAGAAGTTTCTTGGTTGATTTGTCTACCTTCCAAGTCTCCTCTGTCTCAGTATCAACCTGCAGAGAGCTGAAACTTGTTGAGTGTTTATTCGTTATCATTGTTATTATTATTATTATTATCATTAATAACTACTTGTCACATTTTTATTAATCAAAGCTCCATTATTTCTGCATGATAAAGTAGCTGTGAGCAGAGAATATTTTAACTAAGAAGTCAAACAAAAGGTAAAAAAAAATAAAAAATTCAATAAACGTTATTTCTTTTTTAAAGAACAGTTTTGTTGGGCAGCCTACTCTTAGATATATGAGTATTCTTGAAAGCATCATTACTGAGTCTTTAATGCCTGCTCATAACAGCATCACCACCTAAAATATTAACTTTAACAAAAGAAAAAAAAGCAAAAGTATTCAAAAGTTGATTTTGGTACTGTATTGAAAATAAGATAAGATAAACCTTTATTGATCCCCAGTGAGGAAATTTGATTAGTGCAACAGCTCAAAGACAGTAATAGTAGAGATAAATAAAGCAAAAGAAATAATAACAGGTATATCAAAAACTAAAACAAGAATAAAGATTTTTTTTTTTTTTTTTTTAAAAAGAGAAAACTTCACATAAAAGCATATGGAGGATTGATTGCTGGAGGTTTTAAGTTACAAGACAAAGCAAAGTTATTATAGTTAACCAAAACTAAACAATTTTTTTTTACTTAACATAAATTATATATCAATATATATCTATATATATATCTATCTATCTATATATATATATATATATATATATATATATATATATATATATATATATATATATATGTATATATATATATATATATATGTATATGGAGTGGAGTGTTTTGTGATTCAGAAGTGTTGTGCAGTGTGTACTGTGTGTCTTGAAAATGTTGTTTGCAAAACATCAAGTGTTAAACGCCATTTTGAAACCATACACAAAAACGACACATTGATTAAATGGGAGAAAACAGAGCGCAGCACGATATTTAGTATTACACTTGATGAAGTATGGATGTGAATGATATACCACATTTGGTAATCACCAAATGTGGTATATCATTCACATCAAACCAGCTAAAAATATACTCCTTTCTCATTGCCAGTAGACTAGAGCGAACGTGAACATGGTTATGCGGCAGATGGGTATGCCTTTTGTGTGTGTGTGTGTGTGTGTGTGTGTGTGGGGGGTTTGTTTATTTGTTAATTTTTTTGGTCTGTCACGTTCAATGTCAAGGACAGGCTCAAAAACAGGTTAGTAAACAGTAGAAAGCAGCATGGGGGCCTGTGGTTACTTCTTTTCATATATCTCTTATTTATTTAATCTGTCTTTAAAACTCAGTGCAGACTAATTTGGATCGATGTTTAAGTGTGGCCTGGATGAGAGGGATCATTATTTTGTTATTTTGCATCTCACCAGTTAAGGGGCTAAAATTATCACGTTCACCTGGGTGTTGTGTTTCCATCAATGCCGATCCAAGCTGGAGCCAGTAAATCCCCGTGATTACTGCAGAGCCATTTGACCTGAGCGTGAACACCGATTCCTATTACATTAAAAAGCCAGATGTTAGCGAGTGTTAGCAGGTTATTTGTGCAGTGGAAAAGGGGCTATACTGTGATTTGTCTTTATGGGAGGGGCTCTGCTGCGTAGAACCAATGCTTCAAACAATAAAAGATGAGGACATAGCCAAAGACTTCCTGGAGCATTTTGAGGAGAGATGGATTGGCATTATATTGATATGGCACACTGATTAACAGAAAATTAAAAAATGGTACTCCATTTAAAAAAAAGGTTGCCTACCCCTGCAATTGACCCTCACTGGCTGGTAAAGTCTGTTTTTTAAACCTGGCATCCGTAGGCTATAACACTTTCTGTTATGAAGTTGTGGTCTCTAAGCCCAACACGTTATAATCAGGAGTATTTGCTGAGAAAACTCTATCCAGAATCACATTAATCACATTTTTTTTGAACATGGATGATGAGTTTATCTTTTTTTTGGCCCTCTGCTCAATCAAGAGGAAATGATTTAAAGCACCTGAATATAAATGTCACTGCTGTTTTGACGAGTTATCTCCCACACTGCCAAGTTCTCCATGAAGACATCCTGCTGTGAATCTCACCCTGTCTTCATAGTCACATAATAGCTTCAATGTGTTTCTGTCACACACTCCTGTGAGATCGCTGCTGTACTGCAGTTATCAAATCTCTCAACAGATCTTCCTGTTGCTGTATTAATAGCAGTCAACCAGCACGCCAAGCATATGAACTTTATGTCTAGACGAGTGTAACATCACTCTTGTCTGGGTCATTTGTTGTTTTGCACCCACACTTTTGAGCTATTATGAGTTCCTCCTGACTTATTATTCTACCCAATTAAAGGTAATGATGACATGCTTGTATGTTTTGTGTTTTTTTTCACCATGGTGGCCTCCTCCACCTCTTGCAAGGCACGTACACCCCGTCATCTTTCTCGTAATAGGAAGCAAGTGGTATTTCTGGTAGGAAATGGCTGTGCCAGTGCTGGGTCACTGAGGAAAAGGCTGCTCAGCTGCCTGTGATGAAAATAAACGTTAAAAAAAAGTAACTCCATTGTGTGGAGGGGAATCTCAGGTTTCCAAGGCTGCTTTTCCAGCGTCCAGTCAGTCAGAGGGAATTCCTCCCATCAGCCTGCTGGCTCGGTTTCTCAGGGGCCGGATCCAGCCAGGGGTGTTCCCCTTCCCCTCTCATTTCTCATCCCTGTGAGAGCTGAGAAAAGAGGGCCTGAACCTGAACCTGGAGGCTGATTAGAAAAGTGAGAGGCTGATTAGAGAGGGAGGAACTGTGGAGACTATCTCTTCAAAGTAATAAACTAGTTCACAGATAAGAACAGTAAAAGCTAATGAAAAATGAACCCACTCAATCCCCCTTGGTGAGGAGAAAAATGAAAGATTTGTCCTTTTTTCTTGTTATCGGTGCATTGATATCTACGTGTTTTTTTCTGATTTAGCTTCAGTCAGCCTCACTTACTCCTGGATCACCCCCCCACCCCCCTCCGTCAGCCAAAGAACACAGCTGATGAAAACAGATAAACAAGTGCACCTGGATCCTTAAGAGACAGCAGGAGGTTGCATCATCTCTCTTGATAAAAAAGGTCTGGGGATCTCAGATATAAAGTGATTCTATTAGCTTCGCTCAGAGGAAATAACAGCTTCTTCAGAGCTCAGAGGATTTTATTCACAGTGGCTGGAACTTAAAAGCTGCACTAAAATATATTTGATAATAACAATGGAATGGGTCCGGGCATTTTTAGGCAATTCTGAGCATAAAGCAGAAGAATTGGAAGACATTTAGGAAATTAGCAACACAATCTGCCTTTTGCATCAGCTGAGGCTTGAACTCACAACCTCGGAGACTAAGAATCAATTTCTGTCTCACTGAGCTAATTAGTCAGTGACAATTCATATGTAGCTTCACAAATTGACTAAACCAGACGTGCAGGTTTAGCAGCCGTCCATGTATGGAAAAGCAGATTTCAAACCACTGTAAAAAGTTTCAGTTATTAGGCCAAAAATCTGGAAATACACATATTGCATCTAGACAGCATGGAGATGTTGGTAATTTTTTTTTGTAACAATGATTGATTTGCTCCATAAGTGAAAAACTGATGTTTAAAATTACCATTTTTACATTGACTCCAATTGTTCACGTTAGAGCAAAATTCAAAATGCTGTCAAAAATTCAGTGTTTGAGTTAAAATTCGGAAATTTGCCACACATCATCTACCATAACTCTAGAATTTTGTCATTTTTTTCATGAACATTGAAGATTTATTTAGCAAGAATTTGCATGTTTATGTTTATAGTACCGTTTACAGTCAAACATTTTGATGCACTGTAGGCTCAATTTTTGATAAATCAAAAATCTGAGAAACATAGTTTGTGTAGGACAGTCTGAAGATGCTCTGTACCAAGTTTGGTGTCAATTGAGCAAAAATTGTGGGAGGAGATAGGTTTAAGAAGTTTTACAGTTTTTGAAAAAAACAGAGTGATGAACTTCATAATTTTTAATAGTTTTAAATGTACAAATTTTCTTCAGTAATGGGGCTACAGTTTGATGGAAGTTGTGAAGTTGTAGCAAGTATGGTTGATTTGTTATGAATTTTCAAAGTTTTGAAATTTAGACGCTTGCTGCAGCACCACCATCAAGACTACTGGTTTGAGTTTACAGCTGAGGATATCTGGCATGAGACTGGACCTTTGTACAAAGTTTGGTGAATTTTCACCCATGGGAAGTATGATTTCCTCAGAAGAAGAAGAAGAAGAAGAAGAAGAAGAAGAAGAATACCTAGGATTACAATAGTGTCCTGGCAGCTTAGCTGCCCGGTCCCTAATAACTATGTGTGATGTAAAAAGTGTCACTTGTAATGATGAACCCACAGTCACTTACAACCAAGCGGCAATATGAAGTGCTAAAACTGCAGTACCTCAAATGGCCACTTGAGCCTGGCTCCAGAGGCCAGTCGGTCCCTATAGACCCCCATGTTAAAATGCCCAACTTTACAGCAAAAATAACCATGTATACAGCCTGGTACATATAACAGTTTTGGTCTCTATAACTAATCTCCCTCTTCATGACAACCAAATGGGGGGTTAATTTTTATATAACTCATCCATTTACATTTTATTAAGGCTTAAAGTTATGCATAATTAACGGCAGGCAGCGTCGAATGGCTGTCTGCTGATAGTGTCCTCAGCTTCTCAGTCAGATTTTTGGCAAGAGCCAAAATCATGGCTGTATAAAGAGAACTGGATGGTGTTGGAGGAGCGCCCTTGTCAGTGGTGCATGAAGCCAAAAAAGATCAACTTCCTGGGTATAAAATTACCAGGCTCATCCACATAGTCATAGTGTTGCCCATAGAGCAAGTGCATTAGAGGCTGTTGCTAGCTGAGAAGCTAACCTCCAGTGCCTTGCAACTACCAACGGCACAGGACACATTGCCTTTTGTTTTCCACAGTTACTTCTGTTGCTCTGCTGCCCGCCATATCTGCTACTGGAAATAGTAACTGCAAAGAACTTACATTGATACTCTCTGGTAATTTTGGATAGAAACTTATAGCTGACGGGGAAAGCAAAAGCACTGTCCTCTTCTTGTTTCGGTTGTGTAAATCAAGCCTTAATTTATACAGGAGATCGTACACAGTTGCAGATGGAATTGCAGAGTGAAAGGAAGGTTTATAGGAAACAGATCGAAACACAGAAGGTGTCCTTATTTTATAGTCAATCAACTTCATGATGATAAGTTAAAGCAAAAACTGTGTCTATTTCCACTTAAAGTAAACATTAAATATTTGTAACTTAATAAAAATCAATCAAAGATTGAGTTTGAAAAAAAAAAGTGTTCATATTAGATCCTATCAGTAGCAAAATGCGAACTGAGAAAATATGTTTTCAGGGCCTTTAACATTACGCTGTACATGTACACACTCAGCATGGTGACTTTACTCTATTTGGAGGTCATAAATACTGACCGTCCTCTTCTCTCTGTTTTTTTTCCTTTTGCAGTCAATGAGATCATCAGGAACGACCTGTCGAGCATCTCCGTCCACAGCCACGCGTAGTTTCCCGTCACCAACAAAACTGACACGGGAAACAGAAAAAAAAAGGGAAACACCAAACAAAAGATGGACATTGTGCTTTTCATGCTTGGACTACAGCGTGCAGGAAGAAGCAGCAAAAAAAAAATGCAAAAAGAACAAATGTAAATGTATTGTCCAGATGACCAGGGTCCAACGTGTGCCTTGTTTTTCATATATATAATGCCTTTACACAGAAATTATCCAAGGAATAAATCACATGACTGACTTTTTTAAAGACATGTAAATTGAGTATGTAGCAACCAAACCCGCCACCCCACAACAAAGTATGCTTTTAGAGGACCAAAACATGTTTTATATGTCGTTTTTTTGCTGCAGTTTGTAAATGATCCAGTGCCTATGAGTTATGATATTTGTATATACAGTATCTGTAGTGCTTCAGTTTGCGTATCTGACTTTACAGAGAGACAATTTAAAAGAGAAGTGCCTTTTTGACTGGAAACAGAAAAACATGGCCTGAGTTTGGCTTCACAGGTTCGACTTCAACAGGTGAAAGATTTTATAAAGTAAGATAATGTAATTTTTGCTGAATAGAGGCTACAAATGGTGATAATGGGGTAATGTTAAATGATAAAAGACAAGGCAGCAGTAGCATGATTAGAGAATTGTGATTAGCCCCCCAAAAGCTACTGTTCAGTGAGGCTGTAGCAACAAAACCCCTGAGCGTGTTGAACTGATGAAGAGTTTGTTTAATTTCTCATGAACTTCATCAACTTTTTTTTAATTTGTAAAAGGAAGAATGTGTTACTTCTTCTCTTAAAAGCTGCATTTAAATCATATTTAGTCAGCATTTGTTTGGACAAATAAAGGTTAATAAAATCGAATACATTTTCTGTATTCACAAACAACAATAAGCACTTAACCACTAAACCTGTGGTATTACTTATATTATATTCCATTAAAGGGGCAGTTCACCACAAAATCAAAAATGCACATTTTTCCTCTCACCTGTAGAGCTATTCATCAGTCTAGACTGTTTTGCTGTGAGTTGTTGAGTGTTGACGATAATGGCCGTAGAGACGTCTGCCTTCTCTCCAGTATAATGAAACTACATGGCACTCGGATTGTGGTGCTCAACGTGCCAGAAAAATACATCTAAAAAACTCAACAGCAATGTCTCTTTTTAGAATTCATGCCCTTGTTACTCAAGATAATCCACAGACCTTGTTGTGAGCAGTTTCATGTAGGAACTATTTTCTTTCTGCTGAAGTACACCAGCCAACTGCACTGCACAGAAGGAAGCGTGCATCTACTCATGGATGAGACACTCATGCTTGTTACAGCATGAGATGTAAACATTAATGGCATCCTTCTTGGCTGAGCTGTAACACTAGCTAGCTCAGCAATATATCCTCATACAATGATATGTATGATATCCTACAAATTAGAGCCCCACGAGCAACGTTATGTACCTAAGGTAAAGTTACGTAGTCAGTGTTAAGTTAAAAGGTTAGGCATAGGAAAAGAAACACATTGACAACATACTTGAAATGACTCAAAGTTCACATTTTTGAACACCAGTCTCCTGGTAGGAAAGGTCCTGGTTTGTTACCCAGCCAGCGCCCCAACTTGCCTCTTTAAAGGAGTGCTCTTCTGTAAATAGTGCATGAGAACAGCCTGAGCTCAGTGGTGTGAGGTGAGCTAGCAGCAGATGCACGCTTCCTTCTGCACGGTGATACAGTCGGTGGGTGTTGTTTTGTAGAAAGAAAAAAGTTCCTACATGAAACTGCTCACAACAAGGCCTGTGGATTATCTTGAGTAACCAGGTCATGATTTCTATAAAGAGACATTGCTGTTGAGTTTTTCAAAAGTATTTTTTTGGCACTTTGAGCACCACAAGCTGAGTGCCATCTAGTTCCATTATACCAGAGAGAAGGCAGACATCTCTAAGGCTGATAACTCCAACACTCAGCAACTCACACCAAAACAATCTACACGGATAAATAGCACAACAGGTAAGAGGAAAAATATGTGTTTTTGGTTTGGTTTGAACTGACCCTTTAAGACAACAATTTATTGTCACTTGAATTAACAAGTTACCAAAACCTCATTTTGAGGTCATATGTCTTCATGCACTCATACAGTACAAAGAACTGTGTAGTCACAGAATAACGAGTCATTTTGTGTCATTCTGCATACAAACTTGAAAACAACATGAACTTTGGAGTAATCTGTTGGCTGCAGTCATTTCTATCAAAGACGAAATCATCTCAGTTTTGACAAAGCTTGACTTTTCTCTGGAAGCTACTATATGCAACATGCCGGTCGTCTCTCACAGAATGTAACTGTCTCTAATCCAAAGAATACCTAACAAAAGTGAACAGCAATACAAATATATAAAGTCTTTGATGTTTGTTTTTCTATTTTCATATTTATTCTCTTAGCATGTGCTCTGTTTAGTCATGTTCATCATACAGCCTCTTTGACATGGTTACCTACATACTGTGGTTTATCTACTCATTAGTTTGCGCTCTTATAGTAAAACTGAATGGGCTTACACACTTTGTTCTCATGTTTTTATATGTATTTATGAGTCTTAATCCTTGTAACTGAAGCCATACTGAAATGTTTACCAAGGAGGTTATTGTTGCTCTACAACTCATAATTCTGCTTTGTGATCTATTTTGTGTATTTGTCAATAAATAATTCTTCATCTCTTGGATCTGAGTGACCTCTTCATACTGAAGAGAGGACATGAAATCAGTCATCATATTATGAAAGAGAGGGAGATGCCTTAAGAGTAGATTCATATGAACAACAGCATTGATAAATTCTAGCCCAGTTACCAGATTCAAGTTAAACTGTTGAAAAGTGAAGAACTTGGGTTTTATTTGTTTCAAATGTCCAGTAAGTACCGGTAAGGGACTGTTCTTTACTAATCACAGGAGGGGGTTGTTTTTTGTTTGTTTGTTTGTTTTTTATATCGAGCCTTAGCCTGGTGAAACCATCCTAATCTCGCGAGCTCATATTCTATCTCTCCGCAGATCAGTCTTGCCATGCAATAATAAAGGCGCATTCTGGTATCGGTTATTTAACGGGACCAATCACAACCGTTTATTACTTTGGGGCAGGCACGTCATCAGAATAGGAGGGACAAGGAGCGGAGTGAATGCATTAAACAACCAACATGGCTACTGATTTTGAAACTGTGATGGTAAATGTGTTGAACCAACTGGAATGTACATTTCTTTTAGAAACAGAGCAAACAGCTGCACTGAAAGCTTTTATTGAAAAAAGGATGTGTTTGCCGTCCTTCCTACGGGGTTTGGTAAAAGTTTAATTTTCCTACTGGCTCCGTTGATCGGGGAAAAGATGGGACTCAGTGAAAACCCAGTGGCTATCGTTGTTTCTCGGCTAGTTGCTCTCATGGAGGAGCAGGTCACGGAAGCGACCAAGCTGGGAATCACAACCATGCAACTCGGAGTCAACAGTGAGGAGGAAATCCGCAAAGACGGCAACATCCTTTCCCAGACATCATCACACCTCATCTCTGCTGCAGCTTGCTGGTCTGTTTACAGTGGCGTTGTGCTAGCCTACGTCACACGTTTCGTTTACTCTGATTGGTCTTCCGTCTTTCCAGTTGCCGGAAGGGGCACTTTGGGTGACAGCCTATGATACCGACCCTTGGGAATAGAGGAAATGTACAGTCCATGTCCAGACCCATTTATGTTTTGTGGATTGGGCCTGGCAACGCCAGGCTAAATGAGCCTACCCATAGCTACAAATATTTTTCTTTGAGCCTCCCTAAGTGACTGGCAGAAAATGCACGAACATCCCTCTAGCATAAATTAGTTATTAGATTTTTAAAGTTAACCCTTTGATGTTTTAGAGTTAAAAGTTGTTTTTTCACTCTTGCCATGCATGCCGGTTAGTCAGGACAAACGATTTATTTTGGGCCAATAAAATGAAATGAATGAATGAATAAAATTTTAAGTGAGATGTAGAAAAAAGTGATTTTGATGAAATATCACTATGTTAAGTTTTAGTTATATTTTGTTTTCCGATGGAGGCATTTGTCACAAATTATGTGCCCAGCGACCCTCAAAAAATCTAATGATAATACCTGTTTTCTGGCTATGATAAATGGTGTAATTTTGCAGATTTGGAAGGCATGTTTTCTTTAAAAATCTGCAATAAAATAAATACAAAATACCACCATTTAATTTTCTATGCCCCCTCTCTAAGCCAAGATAAAAAACATAAAAAAATTAAATTAAGATTTTAAAAAAATTATTTGACATGCTCCCCCTCAACAAGTAGTGAACAGTCCCTAGGCTGCTGAAAAACAAGCTTTGTTCACAGTAACTATTTTTTTTTTACTTTTTTATTTTTTACGCAGGTGTGATAAGTGTGGTGCTGTAGAAGCTTTAATGCAAAAATAAACCTCACATCCATTAAACCTACAACCATCACTCACACAAACTAATCATCCTCTTCCCTGCATCCACAGAGGTCACACTCTCACTGGAGATCCATCAGTGTTTGATTACTGCTAAAAAACACCAGTTAGAATAGATTCCACATCCGCAACCTAACATCTGTTTCACAAGCTTTTTATGTACATTATTGTGTAATATTAGTCTTAAAGGCCTTTCCAGTGCAGTGGGTGGATGTTACGGTGCACACTGACACCTGGTGGTCTGCAGGATCTTTGCTGGATTTCTACACATGGAATGACTCTCAGCTTTGCCAACACTTCATACATCATGATGTCTGTATTTTGTTTATGCCTGATTGTGTCCCAGTCTGACAACACTCTGCTGTTGTGGAAAATCACGGTGTGATGGGGTCACAGTTTGTTGGTTTTGCTTGGCTGCTTTGCACCTGTCACGTCTTTTAGGAAAATCAGGTGTCGTTTTTTACTCAGCCAGTCAATCACTCTTTGGTAACATCTGAGCAGCAGCTGAACACACCTGGTAAGCTCCGACTTCATGAGTGTTGTGTTATATATAATTGTATGAATATACTGTTAGTATAATTGACAGCTCAGGGTAACGTGATTTCTAACAAGAAATTAGACATGAGGACAGTTAAATACAATCTTTATTATGTCTGCTATTACATCCATAAATAAAGATTTTAAATTACAAACATGATTACACTGCATAAATGTACATTATAAAGTCTCCTTGTCTGTAGTGATGTCCTAAAAAAAAATCATGTTTTCTCAAAAGAAACAAAGAATTCTAGCAGCACAGTTATATTGAGTTTTTTTCCCAACTAAAAGCAAATTGCTTTTATTAATTATTCAGGAATCAAGTGTCCTTCTTCATTTCAATGCAACGATCTGCTTTATTCTGTCTAGTTTCAAGATACTAATATATAGATTTAGAAAACTTTCACCTTCCAAATCATCATTTGTATATCAATGACTATGTTATGTTATGTTATGTTAATTTAATGGGGAAAAAAACAGAAAAAAAACAACATGCACTGCATTCCTCCACAGTGAACGAGGAATCCAAAAAGGTTAAAAAATTCTTGATGAATTGAAGTCAGAGTGGTTTGATTTTTTTTTAAAAAGTAAAACTATATCAAACCATTAGTTTACAAGCTCTCACACAACTCTTGCAGTATAATCCAAGTCTCATTTACCTAGCTATAGCTCAGTACTTCCCAAACACATGCATTTTCGCTAAAACTTAAGTATTGAGCTGAAACTGAATCTTATCTTTGCTCACTTCAAATCTTTTAGTCATTGGGTCATTTTACCTCGCTAAACACTGGAGCTGCTGATCTACCACTGCATCGATCAGTTAGTTGTCTGTTATTGTGTGTCTTTGCTGAACCACTAACCCTTTAAAACACCAAGGTCACACAATAACACAAACTAACCGATGGAGGCAGCGGTAGACAGCTCCTGTGTTCACAGAGATAAAATGATTGTTTTTGTTAATGGAGTCTGACTTTGAAGGGAAAAATACTACTTCACAAATTCAACATGACACAGAGTGAGTAATTGATTTACAAATGATTACTTTGTTTGTGAATTATTCCTTTAAAGACCTTTATTTGCACGGGAAAAACATTGAATTAATTTAGCACCGGTGCATTTTATATAATAAGTCAGGGTTTATAGTAAAGTACTCCATCCATCCATCCATTTTCATCTGCTTACTTGGGGCTGGATTGCGGGGGCAGCAGGCCAAGCAAAGCACCCCAGCCGTCCCTCTCCCCAGTAACTTTCCAGCTCTTCCTTGGGGACCCCGAGGCATTCCTTGGGGGACCCCATGGCATACAGCACTCTAGCCTACAATTAAAACTGTTCCTGACAAAATTACAAGGTCAAACACATCTAAGCATGAAGGGATCAGAAAATGTTGCTGCAGATAAGACAATAGTAATAATAATAATGAGAATTGGATAAAAATGAGCAGCAGTGAATGAAAATGAGCAGTGGATAATGGGAGCACATGTAGTGCAAGTGATTATATGTGCAAAACAGCAGACAGCTGTGGTGTCCATAAAGTGTCCATAGTGTCAATAAAGTGTCCATGGTGCAGTTTACTGTGAGCAGTGATGTAGTCTGACAGCAGCAGGCAGGAAGGACCTGCGATAGTGTTCCTTCACACACTTTGGGTGAATCAGACATGCAGCTTCCTTTGCTCTTGTATTAAAATTTCAATCTAAGGTAATGTAAATTTTTAACTGTCCATCAGTAGCTTCTCTCTGACTGGTTCTTTCAGGTCTGAACACGAATCTGATAAAATGAATAACACAGAGAGTGAGAAAAACGTCACCACCATCTTCGGCAAACTGGAGTCCTGTCAGTATCAACAGGCCCATTTGGTGGTTCTCTCACTGAACGACATCATTACTTCCCTCATTGGACAGCCAGTGATTGCCAGACTGCTGTGGATCACCCTCAAGTCCAAGAAGACTTTAGATATCCTGAATTGCAATTTAGCTCTTTTCCACAACATGCATTACCTGGTGTCCACCTTGCATTTATTTGCCCTGTTTTTGTTGCCACAAAACAACCGAATCATCTTGAAGTTTTTGTTCGTGTATGTGCAGATCGGAGGGCCAATGAGTTTGAGTTTTATCTGCCTGGAAAGATATGTTGCTGTGATTTACCCCACGTCTTATCCTCTGTTGAAGAAATACAGATGCAGGGAGGTCGGTGCTGTGACAGTGTGGCTCTTTTCTGTGCCTACTGCTTTGGCGAGTGTTTTGGCCCCAGACACTCCCTTCGTTCTCACAGAGAAGCTCTTGTCATATGTCCCCTCGGGTCTGATGTTGGTCATGACTACAGTGGTGGTGATGTGCAGCCTCAGTATTGCAAGGGCGCTTAAGAAGTCCAGCCTGGGGAAAGACCTGCTGCATCCTAGCAAGAAGAGAGCCCTAAAAATTGTCCGTGCCACTTCACGCATCACCTTGTTGTGTTACGTCCCAATTACTTACCTGCAATGGTACAGTTATGACAATGAAAAGATATATGAATGTATACTAACACCTGCATGTATATTTGTACTGTCTGCTGCAAGTGTTGTGCATCCACTGCTTTACCTCTCCACCCAGGGGAAGCTGCTCACCTGCTTAAAGTAAGAGGCGAAAATCATCCTCTACTAACACAGAAGCCTATATATATATATGTATATTCATATGGAACCGTTTAAAATGAGGCTTTAGGTTCGGTATGCATTACAAACTGAACAATACATTGAACTATAACATTTGGGCAATGAAACATACAGCGTAAACTGTGTTTAATATAATGTTCCCAGTGCCACTGAGCTCAGCACGGCAGCCCATGCAACTTAACAGGCAACCAAAACATTCTAGGCCCTGGCGACACTTTTTTTAATGACATGCTGCGCGTAGGTTGTGTGTGTCTGTGACAGCAATATGTATATTTTAGCTAGACAGCAGCTTATAGCTAAAGAAGCGGTAGTGATGTCATTAGCGGCTTTCTGAAAAGCTTAAAGATTTTTTAGTTTAAAGCACTCATAGCACAAAATAGCTAACAGCATTAATGATTGGGCAAAAATGTGCAACACCATTTTTTGCCAACACTAGATCTCAAACAAAAGCAAGAGATTGTGTCGTATTAAGTATCTGTGAGCTGTAAATTAACTACTTACAAGCAGAAGAGAGGAGATAATGTTATCTCAGAGCCTCATGGTGCAGAGTCTCTCCTCGTCTGTGCTGCTACATTGTGTCCGTAGCCAAAGAGTAGCATGAAAGTCAAGAGCGCTCACTAGGGCCCAAAACATCCCCCAGAATATATATTATATACAAGTCCCAAGGTCAGAATGGAAGACCCCTCCTAAGGTGATTGAGAATGACCGAGCTAAGATCCTGTGGGACTTCCAGATCCAGACTGACAAGTTGGTGATGGCTAACCAAGAAGAAGGCAGATGTAGCAATCCAGAGTGACAACAACATCAGGACGAAGGAGCACGAGAAGCTGGAACAATACAAAGGGCTGAAAAAAGAGCCAGAAAGTATGTGGGGAGTAAAGGCAACAGTGGTGCCAGTAGTAATCGGAGCACTCGGGACTGTGACCCCCAGACTGGGAGAGTGGCTCCAGCAGTTTCCAGGTACATCATCTGAGGTGTCTTTACAGAAGAGTGCAGTCCTAGGAACAGCTGAGATACTGCACAGAACCCTCAAACTCCCAGGCCTCTGGTAGAGGACCTGAGCTTGAGGGAGACACACCTCTTGAGCCTTGATTGAGATGTCTGTGGCCCCCAGCTACAGCATAGTCACAGGAAATTAATGACTGGATCACTCATTCATTTTGCAGGTTTCTGCCTCTAATGCCAAAATGGAAATTACAGGATAAATAATAGAGTATCTATGGAAATGTTGATGATATTTTCATATGACAAATATATGTAAATTGGAAGGAGTATTTCTCTTGCCCTACTGCAAGTGTGACATGGGGGAAGCATAAAAAAAATATGTCTTATTTGTTTTTGTGTATGAGAGAAAACTTTGTATTTTACAATCAGGACATGGATATAATTAATAATATATAATTTATATAATTATGTGGGCAGCCCTGTCTTTACACCATTGTGTACACTTTTGGTCTGGGGCTGTTTTCAATGATGTGGGCCACTAGGAGTTGTCTAAGTGGTGCAACAAAGCTATAGAGAAGAGAGGGAAATGTCAGTTAAGTGTAGTCTTGAACTGTTCTTTTGTTATTATTTTTATTCACTAATTTTGATTATGTGTTTATTTATTTATCAATCTATTTGTAGAAGACAGCAGCACAATATGATGTGTTCTGAAAAATGTATGTTCAGCATCCTCTGTTGACTGATTGTCCTGTTTGTGTGCAGCAGGTCGGCATAGAAAGACGACAGGGGCATTATGTTATTTAAAATGTTTGGATTATATGTTTATAGTGTAATGTCACATCATACAATAAACAATATGATTAAACACGTACACAACAACAATATGATTTCACAATTGTTATATTGCAAATCATTTGTTTTAACACAACTTATTCAAATATCCATTTTACTATAAACTGTGCTGGTCAGATGCAGCTCAGTGTAACAGAAAGGACACATTGAGCCAGTGGTTCTCAAACTGTGGAGCGGGCCCCTCCGGAGGTGCACAGAGCCACCGAAGGTGGAGCGGGGATGACCAGGGGAAAAGTATGTAGTGAAACAATGTTGAATGAATATGATTTATGATTTAATTTTATCTTTATTTCAGTCAAATTAAACATGAATCAATTTTTATTAGTTGCTTTCCCAGTTAACAATTAATTTAAAAAATTGTGAGGGGAAGGGGGCATGACAGAAAACGTTTGAAAACCACTGTTTTAAGGAAAATAAACACTTAAAAACTTGACAAATAAGAGAGATAAGCATGCACATATCAGTAATGTATCCGTTTTAAGTAAAGTAAAACTTCAAGATTGAAAAAACAAATTGTCATTTATATTTTTCCTTGCTTTTTTTTAAATTGACAGTCGTATATTGGTGAATTTGTGAATATTCTCTGCCGATTTGTCAACACAGTAGACTTTTGCTCCGGGTTGATAACAGCCATTTCAGGAGATCTTACATGTTTAACATATATTGCTGTTTTGATAATAATTGACACTCTGGTTATAGAGTACCGCCCCAAATACTGTTGTCAGAGTAGATTTATACAGCGGTGGAATGTAACTGAGTACATTTACTCTAGTACTGTACTTAAGTACACTTTTGAGCTACTTTACTTGAGTATTTTTATTTTACTATTCTTCTACTTCACTGCAGCTCAGAGGTAAATATTGTACTTCATACTAAATGTGTGTGAAAGCTAGTTTCTTTACAGATTACAATTTTAATTCCCTTCCTGTCTAGTGAAAACCATGTATCTCCAGATGTGTTCATCATGAATGTAAGTGATTAACTGAGGGATGGAGTGTTCCTTCATGTGTTGAGAAAAGCTGCCTACTTCCTAAGCCAGTGGTTCCCAACTTGTCCAGCCATGGGGGGCCCGACTCTTCCTCAGTCATGAGTTCAAGGTCCACACAGTTTAATATATTCAGCATTATACTTGTGTTTGTCCATGTTGTTGAGCTAGTTTGCTGTCTCTGTCAAGTAGCTGTCTGTTCTCTCACACATGTTACAGCAGGAAATGGCACTGTACTTGAAAAGAAGTGTGGTATTTTCAAACTTGACACATTCGCAAGTCACTTGCATGTCCATTCAGAATAGACCCACCACCTTCCAGTTAGGAACCACTGTCCCGAGCTAAATAAACTCTTTAAAAATCCTCTTGGGTCAGCTGTATCATCAAAAAGCTGAAAACAGGGCTGTTTTTCTGACACCATAAAAAGTTGACTTTTTAGAGATATGTGGTTCTCACAGGACACCCATGCAACAAATATATAATGATCTTTTAGAATATGATGCATTAATATAGATTAAACCACCCAACAGTAGTTAAAATGAGCACAACCTTCAAAATCTGCAGCAGTATAATGCAGCAGTAGGGGAGACCGGGGTTGGTTGGCACACAGCTATTTTCTGGTCTTTTGAAGGTCACAGAAACAAAAATGTAACATCACAATGTTTGCTCATCTATTGTGTTGAACCTTCTGGAAGTCAGTTACTTCTAGTTGAGACAAAGGAGTCAGCTACATTTTGATATAAGATTTGAAAGTCTAATGAGTGATGGCAGTGGGTGAGATGTTAGCAGAGGTTGGTTGGCACATTGTCCATCCAATTCTCCAATTAGCTGTAACTGTATTTTTTTTTAGATTAAAACTATATTGAAAGATCAAAAACAATGTTTGTATTGATAGTTGATTATTATTTCTTTGGATGGTCCATGGGAAGAGTAATTAGACATCCCTACTGATGAACTTCCCAGGACTGTTGTTTGCTTTTAAAATGGACATATATTCTATTAAATGTTCATGTTTTCTAGCTCTTGTTTAAATCAAATGTTCAAACTTTATTGTTTGCTTCTTTTTCGTAACTATGGCATTTTAACATTATGCCAAGCAACCTGTGATGGGGCTGGTTTGGCACAAGACTTTAATCGTGCATCGCTAGATTTTAAAAAACATTTGTGTCAATTGAAACATACTTATAGGTGAGACCTTAACCTGTCATTTGCTGCTGGTTATACTATTCTCACATAAATTATACCAGAGAGGTATGGCAGAGTGAAAAGCATGTCAACCAACCCTGGTCTCCTATTAATCCAAAAACATCATATATAATAGTAGAATACTGACAGGGAACAATTAACTCCACAGTGAGTACTTTTGCCTTTAATAGTTTAAGTAAATTTAGTTTATAATACTTTTATACTTTTACTTAAGTAAGGTTTGAATGCAAGACTTTGACTTGTAGTGGAGTATTTCCACAACATCTGCAAAGATCCCATCCTGTCTGCAGCAGCTAAGTTATGACTTTATGCAGCTCTGTATTTGTGGTTTGCTTTTCTTGTAACAATCAAAACCTCTCAGATGACGGGATGAGATTCAGATGTTGCTAAGTAAATAAATCCTGATAAGAACAAACCAATGCATGCTCCTCAATCGTGGATCATGGTTCAGCCAAAGATGTGAAACATCTTGAGCTGTCACTTTATCTGCCTCCAGTCTCTTCTTCATGACCTCTTCATTTAGGGACATTTTGTGTTGCACGGATCCCCCGATGAAAAGTAGCTGTAGACACTGACCAGTGGAAACATGGTGACAGCTCCCAGAAGAGAGCCCAGCTGCACCACAGCTCCACACCACACGAGGGCGCTGTGACCCTCATCCCGCAGGATCACCCCAATGATCACCTTCACATAGGACAGAGTGAGAACAAACAGGATCCAGGCCAACACCTGTGGAGGGAGAAGAAGGTGAGTTTGAACATGTCCATGATGGTCTCCGGTATGCAGTGTTGTGTTTTGTAACATCCACACAGTGATGCACAAGTGAGGAAGATGTGTAAATGAAGACTGGCAGTGTACTCACAATGATGACACTACCTGAAGCTTCATTAACCAGCAGTGGGCAGGGACTCAGCACTGCCATGCTCATTATAAAAGCTCCAGCTGCACTTCCTATCACTGTGAGAGCTCCCATCAGCAGCAGAGATCTGTGAACAAAAAGACACATCACTTTTAAAATATCGGCCATATCGGGGTTTGTTCTGAGAACCAGGATTTATTAATGTTTGCATTCAGAGATAAAAACAAATAATACATCACACACAACTTGCAGGGTTAAAATATACTGTCAAATATGTCACAGTATGACGAAGTGTTATAAGACAGTGGGCCCCTGGACACAGACATGCAAATGGCCCCACCACCTCTGTATGTTGTTGTACGGATTTTGATGAAATTTTCAGGAAAGGTTGATAATGGCACAAGGAACAGATGATTAAATTTTGGTGGTGATCGGTTGAAGCTAAATGGATAAAATAACAGAATGGTGGGAAATCCAAGCTGCTTGGCGGAGGTCTGCGCTCTCCGAGTGCTCTAGTTTCTTAAGCAACATTGGCAAACATTTGCAACCTACAGCTTTTCAATTACAAGAATTTCCTGTGTTTTCTCACCATGAAAATGTAAACTGAATGTCTTTTAGATTTGTACAAACAGATTTGAATAAGTCACCTCAGTCTCTCGGAAACCGGACAAAACCATTCATAGATTAATAGAGTCAATAAGGCAAATAGGCGTTCTGACAATTTTCACTTAATCATGATGAGCACTTTATCATCTCAACAATTAAATTATTTTAGGTTTATGTAGATAAAGACTGATATTATTTATTCTACATGCTATATTCACTTACAGGTATTTGTTTCTTTTTTCTTCTAGCTAAGATAGATACAATACAGACCAACTTTTTCAAATGTTTTGAAGAAATAACTGTTAGTATCGTAAAGTATTTTTAATAGGATCAATTATATGCATTTTGCAGTGGAACCTAGAAGAAAAAATTCTTAACATAAAAACATTGAAACTTATTCATGTTTTACAGTTTACTAAGATATTTAAACAGAAGTTCCTTTTTTCTCCCTCATGTCTTGTAAGTACTTTTTTTCCTCATGCAGACTGAGGCTTTTGCAGGCTGTCCAAATTATTATTACTGTTGTTGTTGTTATTATTATTATTAGCTTTAAAGGTCCAGTCATTATGCTGTGTTTACATGGAATCAGCCAGATGGTAGATGGCAAAGGGACAACACCCTCTGGATGGAGTGGAAATAACAAACAAACAGTCTGACAAAATGGCGGTAAAATGAAAGATGCATGATGATATGTTGCGATGGTGATGGCTTATTTTTAACAAAGAATGGGATAAATTACAAAAAAATAAAATGATTTGTCCAGATTGCCTGTGTTCTCTCCTTGTGTGACGGAGCTATGTCACACCAGGTTGTAAATTCCATCACAGCGGATGTCAGAAAATTGAAATATTTTAATTTTGGATGATAAGGTCATCCACTATCACTGTTGCTGGTATTCTCTCTAATTATACCCTCCTGCTCTCCTCCACTAAAATGATATCAGGTTTGCCGTTTACCATCTGCTGTATCCATGTGAATGCAGTGGCATCTAGCGTTGAGACTGAAAATTGCAACCAAATGAAAACCCCTCCACTCACCAATCCCTTTACAAGCATGTAG
The DNA here is from genome assembly GCA_035609425.1 of Epinephelus awoara. Lineage (NCBI taxonomy): Eukaryota > Metazoa > Chordata > Actinopteri > Perciformes > Serranidae > Epinephelus > Epinephelus awoara. Next base: position 25,742,971 of record CM069310.1, on the reverse strand, counting down.
AGAACCTACATTGGCCTTGAGGTAACAAGAAAGGACCTGTCTAGAGCCAGTGTTTGGTTTGTTTATTCTGGGCTACTGTAAAAACATGGCAGTGTAACCTGGTGGGCTCTGTGGAAGAGGACCCGCTCCTTATGGAGCTTTGAATAGCTAATTTCAAGGTAATAAAAACACGATTCTTATTTTCAGGTGATTACACACTAAAGAAAAAATACTTCTGAATATTATGTTCCATTTCTGCCAATAGATCTCCCCAAATCCTTCACACTGGACCCTTTAATGTATTTTTATGATTTTAAGAAATGTAGATAAAGTTGACTGATTGAATTAAAAAAAAGTGAATCAAAGCACACACACTGACCTTATAGGGAAGAACATGGCGATGAAGCAGGCGAGAGGGTTTGCCACAGCAGCCATGGTGGCTGATAAGTGATAAGCGTTGTTCCCATATGGCAGACATGAGTAGGACTGCACCGAGGGAAGCACCACGTTGGTCAGAGCGTTCGCCCAGGCCAGGATCGCAAAGATGTAAAACACCTGCGTCCAGCTGTAAGAGCCGGTGCCAAAGCTGCTTCTGCACTTCTGAGTGGCAGGTCTGTATGGATCCATCATGGACTTCTGCTCCGCCCACTTCCTGTTACTCTGAGACTTCTTCTTCACCCCATTGGTGTATCGACCGTTGGGAAGCTCCCTGGCCACAGATGGGTGGTAGTTCAGCAACAGGAATGCCGCCAGGCACACCAGCATCATGGCGCTGAGGAAGAAGAAAAACACCTCAGCGGAGAAGTTGGCTGGCTGATACTGAGCCCGGAGGTCAAAGGTCACAGAACTGTTGGAGGAGTTAAGTGTGTGGCTCAGAGACTGGGTGCTGTTTATGCAGTGGACCACCCCAACACCCTGAATCAAAGCCACTAGAGCAGGCAGCAGGCCGCTCACACCCTCCCCAATGTAGTACGTGGTCAGATACTGAGTCTTGAGACGCATCATGAAGGGGAGGAAGGTGACGGAGGAAGTGCAGTCAACAGCAGCGAGGAAGAAAGTTAAGACAAGGAGGGCTACGCTGCGAGGAACACCGGCCACTACGACAGTCTCCTTCCAGAAGAAGCCCAGCAGGAAGCTCGCCACAGTGCCAAGGCCGATGATCACATATATGACAGCTGTTTCATTCAGGGCACCAGGGCGGAAGCGATGCATCAGGGTGACGAACAGTGGCCCCACGTTGGCCATCTGGATGAGTACGGACAGGTACGAGGGCAGGTACCAACCCTCTGGGATCTCAGGGACAATGAGGGGCAGCTCCACCCACAGGCCGTTGATGGAGACCCAGGAGCCCATCCCGAACAGACACGCCAACAGGTGGGTGAGAAGGGACATGGTGGGGGTGTGTTTTTAGATGTAGACAAAGAGGGTCTGTTGATTAAAGAAGCGCAACAGGTTCTAGTTAGTTTAATCCCAAACATGTTTATCACATGAACTCTGACCTTTAAGTCATTTTAATTCAAATCTCAAACTGTTATCACAAAGTCACAAGTACGGGGTGAGCACTTGGTGTCACCCATTCCTGATGATTGGGAAAAATCATGTCCTTCCAAAATACACAGTACAATATCTGCCTCTGAGATATTGTGGAGATGTATAAAGTAGTGTAATATAGATATAATAAAGTGGATTTTTAAAGGAACATTTTTGGCATTTGAGCACTACAAAATAAAAGCATCTAGGCTTCATTTTGTTGCCAGTATCTTAAAATCTCTGCAAATCAAACCAAACCAGTCTGTATGGAAAGAAGCATCCCTGATTTATGCTGATGTCATGGGGACAAGATGTTGGTACAGAAAGTTAATGATTAGCTTAAAACGTAGTTTTGGGTTAAGGTTAAGAGTCTGGGTATGGTTTAGTTAAAGTAATGCAATGGCCTCCACAGTCAAAAAAACAAATGTAAGTCTTTGTGTTTGGCAGTTTCCTTTACTATTAACGGGAGAAAGCCAAATATCAGGTTTATCTGCATCATTGCAGCAAATAATTTCAAGTGAGTAAAATAAGTCATCAAAAGGTTTACTACACCGAATGTCAATGGTAAACTCAACATCACAGATTAATGTGCTACAATGACAAAGCGTCTTTCTGACAACACTTGTTAAAGGCGCAGTACATGACTTATCTTTTCCTGATCTGCCTGTAACATGCTGAAAATGTTGCATGCACAGTGCCAGATTTCATCCAAGTTATTTTTTATTTTAGTCAAGGTTCTGGTTAAACCAGTTTAAAACAGCAAGCATACAGCAAAGGAAACATGACCACCTACTGCATTGGCTCCTCTTACATAATCTAGGAAAACACCCGATATTGCATTGTTTATTAGGAAAAGAATCTGCATGTGGTCTTTGATCAGAGAAAGAATTCAAAGTGTTAGAACAGAGAGTCCTCTAAGCAGTGTGTTAGCGAAAAAAGAATTATCTGTTAGGTCTGCATGCACACTCCTGATTTATAGTTTAAGTTATATTTAGCTTTTAAACATTATAATATTACATAATCATCAAACTGTTTAAAGCATGAACATATTTTAATCATAGCTCTGTACATAAAAAATAAAAAAAATAAGCTTAGATTGAACCATTTAAGTATTCAAATCAAATTGATCCCAGTGTGGACCCCTGCTGATACTCACATGCTGTTTGGTGGTGGAGAGTTTGGAGTTTTCTGCAAAGAGAAAGAAGCCAAAGTCCTTTGCAGTAAACTCTGTGTGCACCAAGGGATTAAACCCTCCTTAGGGGGAGTGAGTGTGAGAGCATGTAGCCAACCATAACACATGTTTGGTGAACTGATCATTGTCTCAACATGAAGTACCTTCACTGTCTGGACTTTTAGGAGCGTCACAAAAACATCACGTTGTCATTTGCAGACGCATCATGCAGTTTCTTTTCCTAGAGGCGATTTTTGAATGAGTGAGACGCATTCAAGAATCTACAGAATTTGTTAATTCTTCTTAAGGGGATCATGAGAGCAGAGGTGAAAATCAGTGTTTACATGGTTTACTTACACAACTACAGATTTCACAAGTTAATTTACTATTTTGGAAAACAGGAATTAATGTAACCTTATGTAATCATTTGACAACAATGCAGATTATTTAAAGCCAATAATCTGGTAATTGAAATGATCATGTGAGGCACTTTTCAAACACTTAAAGGAATAGTTCAACATTGATTCACTTAAAGGGATACTTTGCCCTTCTTGGTGGCCTGGCTGCATGAACTACAGTTTGCGTACCCCTTCTAATTCAGACGAATTCTGTTTCTGCATCATCCATTTCTCACCTAAAATGATTTCATAAACATATTTTAGCTTACTGTTTAACTGTATTATGACCTATATACACATATTAATTCTCCAAATTAACAAATGAACACCAGTCCAACATTCTTCAGCGTGTCTGTAGTGTTCAGTAGAGATCATTTTTCATTTTATGTCAAGTGAATTTGGAAAGCTCACCTACACAGAATTAATGTTCTGTTTTCACTATCACTGAATTCAACTCATCACAACTAAGTATATGTTGATCAGTGACAAATGAAGCAGCAATATATTTGTATATCCTAAATACTGTTCCCTACATCAAGAAAGTCAAACAATGAAGCAAGTCAGACATCAAATTAAATAAAGAAAAATGCAATATATAATGAATCCATTTTTACCTCCGCCAAGGAGGTTATGTTTTCGCCGGCATTGGTCTGTTTGTCTGCAAAATAACTCAAAAAGTTCTGAACGGATTTTGTTGAAATTTTCAGGAAAGGTTGATAAACTTTTGGTGGTGATTGGATGAAGCAAAGTGGATAAGATAATAAAATGGCGGGAAATCCGAGCTGCTTGGCAGAGGACTGCGCTGTCCGAGTGCTTTTCTAGTTTTTTCTGTGTTAATGGATGAAGTTATCTGTTGTTGAAGCTCAGGGTTCATACTGCACTGCACTTTAATACTTTACCCTATCCTATAACCTCTACACATTATACGGAGCACAGCCAAAATATCTCCAGTGCTGCTGTTCTAAGATAGAAAATTTTTATGATTTAAAAAAAAAAGAAGAAAATTTTCAACAAATCTTTATTGTTTACATGTCATTTCATAACCTTCATAATGCACTTTACACTATTTAAAAATCGTGGAAAAAAAAAAAAAAGAAAAGTAAAAAGCACCATCAATCAGTTCAAAAACATGTTTCAAATCAGCACCAAATTTCATGGAGTACTGATAAATTAATAAAAGCAGAATGGCCACCATAAAGTTAAGGCAACATTAACTTCTGTTGTAAACTTCTGTAGAGTTTAATGAAGTTGTCAAATCTGATTTACTGTAGCAGCATGTTTAATAAAGCAACCTTACAAGATTTCGTTGCTTTTTGTTTCAAAGACTGAGACACAATCCCTTGTTTACCAAAACTATTTACTTCTTATTGACTACTCATCAAAGCCAGCTACTGTTCCCTTAAGGCAACATGACATTACTGTGTATCTGGAATGAGTTAAAATTCAAAGTGATGAGTACATGACATAAAATGTTTGTTTAAAATATTAGGAGAAATACAGTCAAATCTAAAGGAAACTGAAATTTGTGAAAATGTGTTTTATAAAATGGCACAAATAAACAATTCTGGCATGAAATCAAGGAATGTCACTGAATCTGTGAACTATATGTTAAAGTTTTCAAAATGCTGACCTCAGGATAACGGAATTATATATCGGACTCTGTAAAGCAGGTTGGCTGGGGAGTGCTATTTCACATAGGTATCACAAACAGGTGCACTTTGGATCCAAGGACATTTGTGACCAAAAAAGGAGGGAGAGGTTAGACTTGTAATTTGTTCTGTCAATAAGTCACAGCCCTGATGAAGAGTGAGTGGAAACGCATAAGTGCTAAGCTCATACAGTCAAAGCTTTTTGATGTTTGCAGAGCAGTATGCCTAGGTATTTATTTTTGTTATGACTTGACAAAGCAAATTACAAGTCAAACCTCTCCCACATTTTTTGGTTATATATCTGACTCTGTCTGAAACTGTCATTATAATCATACTGTATACTTGCATTGAATAAATGGGAAGAGGTAGACAGATACTGAAGATAGTCACAGCAATTAAAAAACAACTATTGAAATCAAAACACATCTGTATAGATGGGACTGCAGTTTGCAGCTAACAGTATGAATATTTCTCATGAATTAGATTCAGTCGCCACGAAGTGAATGAATGAGTTAACGATTGTGTCCCTGAGTAAATAACTTTTCACATGATCTGTTGTTGTGGGGGAAAAAATCAGCTGCTGTATTTTTCTACAGTAAACAACTACAAAGATTCAAAATAACACACAAAGCACTTGTGGTATTACTGCATCATAGGCATTTCACATCCCCTTGGCCAAATACGCAGCAGCACAATGCTCCCATTATCTGAGTATGTTTTATTTTCTCAGGCTCATAGGCTTCAGAATCAGCAGAGGATGCTTCATTGGTGGCATGATCCCCGAGACAGATGTGGTGCTTCACGCAGGAGCCCCAGAAACTGGGTTAAAACAGTCATTTCATGATGAATTAACAGGAAGTGTGTCTTTAAAAAACATAAAAGCATTGCATATCTCAGTCCTGCTAACTGCAGTTATCCACACATTCTTGAGCCCGGGCAAACACGTGATAGACGTTGACCAGAGGGAACATGGTTAGGGCTCCGATGAGGGAGCCCGCCTGGATAGAGATGCCACACCACAGTAGTGCGGCGTGACCCGCCTCGTGAAGCAATGTCCCAATCACCACCTTCAGATAGGAGAAGAGTCCAGTGAAAATAATCCAGGAGATGACCTGTAGTGGGCACAAGCACACAGCTGAAATCAGTGAAAGACATGAGAACCGGAGAAAAAAAGAGGCTTTAGCCTCCGTCAGTTAGGGATCTGGTGAGAGAAATCTGTAAAGCAGACTTAAATATCACTAAACCCTGATGAGCGCAAGAAAATGTGTGATAGGGTTGCCTGTTAGAATATTATATGTAACAAAGGTTGCTATAATTAGCTTAAGCTTCAACCTACACCTCTTTTGTCACTATTTTTTTGTTGTTTTAATTTAATGCTTTATTGTTATATATTCTTTATTGTGTGCATTCCTTTTGGAAAATTGTCAATAAAGGCCAAAATAAATTGTTATTACTACTTATCTACAGTGTTCCTGAGAGCATGACACACTGCAATGAAAACTGTTTCCAGGGGACACTGAAAAGTGATGAACACACCTTGAACACACATGCCCCACTAAACAAAAAAAAAAACAAAACAAAAAAACCTGAGCATTTTAGCTCATTTTCTAACACCACTTACAGACAGCCACCAACAATAACTTAATAAGTCATCATGTCCCAGTCGTGCGCATCACTTTTGAGTGTCCGTGAGAAACAGTTTCCATTGTCGTGGGCACCTGTATTTGGCAAGTAGGTTTGCACACACGTGTCTTGGTGTAGCAAAGGAGGACAGAGCAAAACAAGATTCAGACTGAAGTCTGGATTTCAAGAATCTCAATTTTACATGTTGCAGGACTGCTCTGAGGAAAGTCCAACATGGACTGAAACGTTTGCACTTTTTGCCCTCTGTGTATATTTACATATTTTTTCACTGTCTGTTCAGCCCTGTAACATGGAATAGAGATTTCTGAAATCCAGACTTCAGTCTAAATCTTTTTTTGCTCTTCGTATGAGTCGTCATGCTACATTGTGACATTTTTTTTTAACTTCTGAACCCGAAAAGAAGACAAACACAGGACAGTTTATTAAGGTGCAGCTCATCCCATGCCTACCATCTTGGTGTTTTGGTGCCTCATGATAACAACACAGTGCAAAAGACAAGAGACATAATATCAAATAGAAAAAATTACAACAGTTTTATGTATTTTCATGTGTTTTCTTAAATTGCAGTGTATCACTTTCTTGCCAACTAAGCTTAACTACCAGCGAGAAGAGCACAGGCGAGGTGAGGAGAAAGATGATGAGAAATGTCTCATGACATAATAACAATCTTTGGCAGATAAATGTTATGTTTATTTTGGACACCAAAGTTTTCAGGATGTTGAAAACTTTTGTCATACAGACTAAAATGTGTCACAAGAGCCCTTTTTAAATAGGAATTGTGCAAATTTGTAGGAAAGCCCAATCAGTCTTTTTTCAGCATTGGCAATTTAAAAACAAAATCGGGGAGTGCAGCAAAATGCCACCTGCCTACTTTTGTTTATACAGAATGCGTCTTTTTCGGGGCAATGGGGGGCGTGAGCAAGTAACAAAACATGTAGCTCAGTGTGTTCCTGCTATCAGCTGTTTCCTGTTTATCCACCGCCAGTGGGTCGCATGTGCGGCATCATCAACAGCTCCTCTCACGTCATCAACAGCCCCTCCTGTGGTGGAGGGGCACCTCGATCTTTTTAAACCAAAAAGGTTCCGCCCATATGTTTACCCCTACGCGGCGGAAAATTGGGTACCTCGGATCAACTCGCCAATCCGACTCTGTGTGTCTATGTCTAAACGCTCACAGCTTTCCGGCAAAACGGCCCCACATTCGCTGAAAATCTGGCAGTGTAAAAGCGGCTATAGATTAGAAGACAGCATCAAATGTCTAGTCAGATTCATACTTTTGTTCACTTACTCTCAGATAGTTCTTATGTTGCCACTTTTAGACATTTTTTAAGCGAAGTTCTCAAATGTCTGCTTGTGTTTTGAAACATTCAACTTTAAACTCAAAAAAAAAAAAAGAATTCTCAAAGTATTGAAAAGGGTTGTTTTGGTATTAGGCTGAAAAACTCAGTTACTGTGTTGATACATTTTAAACAAAAACTGAGCACCAGGAATATTTATCACCACTCACCACTAAAGCCATGCCAGCAGAGTTTCCCAGGAGTGGAGGACAGGGGCTGAGCGCTGCTAACGCCATGAGATATGCAGCAAATACTCCCCCAGCTACAGACAAGAAGCCCAGACCAGTGGAGGACCTGGAAGAAAAAAAGTGCTACATCAAACTCTGTAAAGATTTTATGAGGAAAAAAAAGTTTACAGCTTTCAAATGTAAAAATGACTGTCTTACAAATATTTAAAAAGTAATCTATGTGTTCAATCCTTCTTATATTTTCTCACCTCATGATAACAAACATGGCGAGGAAGCAGGCCAGAGGGTTTGCGATGTTGCCAAGGACCACAGAGAGGTGAAAGGTCATGGTGCCATAGGGCAAACAGGAGAAACTCTGTACAGACGGCAGCACCCCGTTGGTGAGGGCGTTGGAGATGGCGAGCAGCGACAGCAGGTAGATGTTTCGCTTTGTCCAAAATGTCTGTGGCTGTTCCACCACCTGCACCTGATCCTCAGACACCGGTGTCCCTCCGTTTCGTAGCGGATGTGTTTCCTCTCCATTTTTTACCGCTGCGGCATTGTCAAACTCCTCTGTTGATGCATCTTCCTGTGACTGTGTTTGTCTTCTTATTAAAATCAGGAAACTCAGAGCTGAGATTGACAGCATGACACACAAGAACCAGAAGAAGTTCTGCGCAGGAAAGTTCTCTTTTAAATACTCTGGCTGCACTGTGCCATTCACACTTTTACATTCCAGCTTGCCAACGCCTTGTCCTAAAGCCACAATACAAGGGAACAAGGCGCTGAGGCCCTGGCCGATAAAGAAAGTACGGATGTACTGAGGGGGGTAACTAAACATAAAAGGCAGGAAGGTGACGTTGGATGTACAGCAAACAAAAGACAACACAAAGGTGAAAAGCAGGAACGGCAGTGACCTTTCTCCTCCGGCTATTGTGACGGTGTTTGACCAGAAGATAGCCAGAAGACCAGAGGCTACCACTGCAAGCACCTGGATACAGTGGATGATGAGACGTTCGTTTAAACGTCCTGGAGCACAGTGGTGTGTGATGGTCACCGCTATTGGACCAATGTTCCCAAACGCTATAAGCACTGAGAGATAGGCTGGCAGATTCCACCCTGAAGGAGGGAAAGACAGTTAGGTTAATAAGGAATGGATAAAAAATAACTTAATTTGAACTCCAGCATTTTTATTTTCAGGCCTCTGCATTATCCTGTTGATATGAAAATGCATGACTTGTCCCATTTTATACATGTATTTCATAGATTGACGGGATAATTGTCTAACAGGGTTTCTGCTGTTTCATAAAGACAAAAAACTACATTCATTTAGAAATAGGGTCATTTCATACAAACCCACTTAGGGCTTCCCAGTTTATTAAGTATTTTCTTGAAAAAAAAAAAAAAAATCATGTTCAAACTTCTGATAAATTCATGGGACCTTGCAAAATCCTTTAGCTTTACTCCAAACACTCTTTAGTTAAAAATTTGTGTTTGGTCCTCAGAGCAAATTTCATCATTTTGCAACTGTGTTCTAAACTTTACCAAAGAATCATTCTTTACAAAAATTAATACCTCCACTAGTTTTCACTAGCTGTGTCACATCTAGAAGTTATTTAATCCTGCATGTAAAAGTAACTGCCACACGTCTTGTTAAATATAACTTTCCCAAGAATGATTAAGTTAACTTATAACTTTATGTAGGTTAATGGGTTCATGGGGTTTTTAATGGGTTAGTGTTCATATTCATTACAGATTTATTAAAAAGGGTAAAGATGTTATATTGATCCATCATTTTTTTTCACATCTTATTTTTCACACTTTTCACTGGCTGCTCTGTTTACTAGTTATATTTCATAGTCAGGTATTTGCACTTCAGTGTTCTCTATTCTCTGTGAAACCAATTGAGTCTGTTTTTCGCTTGATCTGGAAATTTGCAAGTTACAGCCTGTAATGACTTGGTTCGTTGCATACTAGATGTCATCTTGTAAACAAACTCATCTGTCAAGTCAGAACATTCACTGCCCAACTTCAATAGTTCCTTGTCTGTTACCAACTCTGCCAAACCTAAAAGATCATCTTTTCCCTTTAGTGTAGGCTGTCTTGTGACAGGCAGCTTCTTTTTCCAAAAGAGCAAGGCTCCATGATCTCATGATCAAATCACATCAAATCGCAAATCACATCACATCTGACAGAGCATCAGTGATCACAATAGAAAAAGGTCCTGGACTTGACTGTGTCATCCCTGACCATGTCATAAACTTGTGTTTTTTACTGCTATATTTGAATTCTTATAAATAAAATAAACTAAAAACAACAAAAGGATCAAATAAATTGTGATTGCATGCTTTTCAACACTTTTGGGTATGTTGCAATCCATTTTGCAACAATCCACCCAAACCTGTTTCAGGTGGGGTTAGCTCAGACTTGCTTTGTTTTCTAGTACTACTAGTTCATGCTGTCAGACATCAGTTCAGAAAAATCTAACACTGAGATGTTGAGTGAAGGACATAAGATTAATATTTTGTCCTGACACATGGAATAATATGATAACCAGTACGCAACAAACCAAGCCATTATAAGCTGTAACTTGCAAATTTCCGTATGAAAAATTTGCTACTTTAATTTTTTTAGGAAATGATTTTTTTTTTTTTTTAAGTATCTGCAATGGATATTAACACTTTAACATTAAAATGTTTCAAGGAAATTAAAATAATCCTTCTTTAGAATATATAGTCAAAATATATATTTTAAAAAAGAGGTTTTTCAACTCTAAACTATACAAGATATGTGGCGCTTATATTTTAGGCAGTTAAAAATAATTTCTAGATGTGATAGTACTATATTAACACAATACAGAACCAAAATTTGTTTGCAAGACAGTGAGTACTAGAGGAGATATTACGGTTTTGACGGTAAGAAATTCATAGTTCGGGTAAGACATTTTCATTTAATCACTATAAAACATTCATCAACAAATATGTAAGATACATGAAATTATGTTTCAAATTATTCTCAAGGTTTCTTGGATGTTCTGTACAAATTTCAACCCAATACGGTAAAAATTAAGCAACCTATGAGGTTTTGAACACAATCACAAAAATGATAAATTCAGCTATGAGGGCCAAACGTCAAATATTCATAACTTTAAAAAAAACAAAAAAAAAAAAAACATCTGAAGTAGAGCTATGGGATTTTGCAATGTCCGATGAAGCTAATAAAAAAAATCTTTGCCCTGAACTGGAAGGCTCTTGATATGGTAAAAAATGACCCCAATACTCACTACTTCACTATTTTTCATATCTAAATAAAAGTAATTAGGAATGTTTCAGGACTGACAACTGGTGCTTTCAGAAAAACTTACAAACTTGAACTTCTCTTGCTGGTGGAATAACTTATTTTTGAACAGCCCATCCAGCATTTTTATATTCAGGCTTATACCTCTCTTATTTCATAAATCAAAATGAATTTGAAATATCAGAGGTCTCATTATGCAACAGAATGACCCCTGTCAGTGTTATAACATATATTGGGTTATTTTGACGCATATGTAACTAGTGGAGGTGCATTTACTATTAACTGTATGTACTGTTGGGTAGCTGCTGTCGGATAGGCCTATATGTAAAAGTTTAATGTTTTCTTCTCAAACGTAATGAGGTATAAAGTATAATGATATTTTAATTCTCATATAAGTACAGGTACTTTTAAGATTGTAGGTTACTAAACGTTTGTTACTCCACCACGAGTAAAAGCAACAATAATGTGTAGAAATATGTACATTAGTATTTTATTAACTGATGCTGTTATACTGCGATGCATTCTATATATTTACATTTATTATTTCGTATTTCTGAATTGAGAAACCATCACATGAGTCACGTTACAAAATAAATGCAACATATAACCTTAGCTTGGGTCTAGCGTCGCCAGGTTTAGGCTGAAGCCCGACGAAAGTCTCCAAATATTGAATATTAAAGCAAATGGATGCAAATGACAAGACTGCTTTAACAGAAGCTTGACTCTAATAGACCAAAGGCCACATAAGGTGACCATATGTTATCTCTAAGCAGTTGGACCACTGACCTTCGGGCAGCACATTGACAACCACCGGGAGCTCGACCCACAGACTGTTGACGGAAATCCAGGAGCCCATGGCGAACAGAGCCACCAGCCCGTGGGTCACCGCCGCACTGCTCCACCAGCTACCGGACATGGTACCGCTTACACCGGCCAAGTGGACACAGAAAATGTTGGATGACTGTCCGGCTTTGTTTGGGTTAAACAACAGTGTGTTCGCCAACACGCCGTAAACTGGAGAATGGTGGACTCTTACGCAAAGCTCCCGCCCCTTCAGATGCCTTCGCCTAACCCTCGTAAATTGCCATGTCACAGTTATATCAAGCTACTCTCGTGGGCTAGCATTTATTTGTATGCTGGTTATTGGACACAAAACCAGTCCCCGCTGTTAACTGGAAAGTAACACTTAAACATTAATTCAGTGAGAGACAGCGGCCCTGTCAGTTGTTGACGTGTAACGGCGATGTCCTTATTTTCCGAGAAGACCTTAAAGCACCATGGTCAAAGAAAAGCCTCTCAATAGTATGAAGTGGGTGCGTTTGTTTTACTGCCCTCTGACAACGGAGGCGGGCGGCGTCACACAGACACAGCTAGGTTTGCTTCATGTTTATACTGTGTCATGGTGAATATATCAATTAAACACAATTATAAATATGTCTATAGCTTACATACAACTGTAAAAATGCTAATTCCATAACAGGAAATCAAATGGCTGCTGCTCATTATAAGGCTTAGGGACACCATAATGTTCTGTAGGTATTTTGGGTGGGCTTGGCTCCTCCCTCTATGGAAAATTAATGAAGGCCTTGCCATTTAGCACAGTGACCCCAATTGGCCCTTTTTTCATTACTGCTTCCTTGTATTGTTGAGTCCCTCCCAGTCACTGCATTTAAAAGAACGAACTCATTGACATGGCTGATGCCTGTGATGCAACCGCAAATACCCTTCAAATGTGAAAAACACAAGACTCATTGTGTGACTGACAAACCCAAACCCTTACCGATGGTGGAGAACACAGCCGTGAACTTGAACTTAAACTGGGTTGATTTTGCAACACAGAACTCTCGTCTCAATAACTTGACATTAGCTTATCCTATTCTAGTTGGTCATAGAGGTTGAGAAAGTAAATATCAACTGAATATGAACAAAGATGTTTATTTTGTCAGTGGTTTATACAACACACCTTAAGTCAGAGATTGGCTGACCTCTGCCTGATTAACAATGGGTACAATCTTATGTTTAAAAAAAAAAAAAAAAAAAAAAGTTTCCTTTTCAGCAACAAAAAAGTTATTTTTCTAGAAAGTCATTGTTACAATACAGCACCATACAAATTATACCATATCAAAACCATATTAAAAGTATAAGAGCCACAAAATCAAACCTTAGAATTTCAACTAATGACACTGAAAATACATTGTGTTTGTGTTGCAATGTTGAGGTCGTTGTGTGTATTTCTGCTTAGTTTCTAATCATATGAGGAAGTCAGTCACATGTTAACACAAACATCCTCTCTCCGTCAATATCATGCCTCATCACAATGAAATCTCTCATGTGCTGCTGTGTTCACTCCAACCACTGCTGCTGTGTCCAGTCGTAGCCTTTGCTTTTGTCTTTTTAGGGGCCCAAACGAGAGAGTACCCAGGTTTAACTCGAGGGAGTGCGAGCTTCAGCTTCAACACCATCTGTGTGCTGTTGGGGAAAGTACAATACAAGTTTGGGTCTGTGTTATTCAGGACCATTTTCTGGTACAATATCTCACAACGCATCGCTTCCCGTTTCTCAGTTCGGGATTTCCCATCGAATCGCAGCAGCATTTTGTCGACGTCCTGCTGCGTCTTGCACGGCCCTCCGTTTCTGGTCACTGTAGCTTTTATGTACTCTATATCCATGATCTCCTCACGCTCTTCTTCCACCTTTGCTTCCTTTTCCTTCTTATCACTGTGACCTTTCTTCATCTGTGGACTGTAGGCATCTTTTTGGCTGGTGTGGAGATTGTTCTTAGCGTAAGATTCATCGTCAGTGTCATCAGAGTAACCAGAATGGTCGTTGTCTTCCTGAGAACGTTTGGGGGACTTCTCAGTTTTTTTCTTCTTGTCAGAGTCTGCATGACTGAAGGGATATTCTGCCATCAAGACGGAAAATGTGCAACTAACAAGTTGTGAGCTCAAATCTGGTGAGGGGACTTGAGAAAATGTTCCTCCTGGCAGGAAATCCCTCAGGTGTTCCTCAGTGACGCCAGCAATCACCTTTATCATCCTTTTTAAGCAAGCTCTAATTAGGTCTCTGTTTGTGTGCCACTGACCGCAGTACTGAAACACTCCTTCGTAGGTTTTCTCTTGCAGTGGGAACTGCAGAAAAACATTTGTTCCCCCTTCAGGTTCCAGCAGTGTTGAAGGATCTTTGGACCAATCCAGGAACTTTTGGTAGAGACAGAGTAGGTACTGGCTAAAGAGGGAGTACTCTCCTCCGCTCTTCAGAAGCTGCCAGTAAGGGCCGAGGATTTTGCAGTACACGATGGCCAGAACACACACAAGGCTCTGTATCACAGAATCATTAGCATCAGCGGTAACACACTCCAGAATAATGTTTGGGCATTCGTCGTTGGTCATTGACAGAAGGTCAGAGAGGAAGAGAGCCATCTCTTTGTGATGGTGGATGAGACCCGCTGCAGCTTCAAAGTATTTGTTGAATCGGTTCGACTGATTTACTGCAAACTGGGAGGGGTTCTTCTTTTCCTCACAGAAAGCTATCCAGTGTCTCCTGTAGTTCTGCGTGGCAGGGGTTCTCGGGCTTAATACATCACAGGCCATGTGGATGTAGCGTGAAGTGGCACTCTCTGAAAAATTCACAAAGTCCTTGAATTTTGGAAGCTTGTCACGGCCCAGTTTCTCTCCCGTCGATAGAATGATGTCTTTTTCAAAGTTCATGATCTGTTGCTCCACAGCGTCGTGCACATCAACGAGGAAGTTGGCGTTGTAGTTTAAAAACACAACGGGATAAACGACTGAAAATTCTTCACAGAGTGAGTCAAGTTTTTTCTCAAACTCGGCCAAGGCTGGGTGCTCCTTGCATGTCAGAGCGTACTGATTTTTGAGGAGATCTAAGCAAACTTGCTTGCATCCTTCATTTTTCCCACCGTACACGCTTGACAGCTTTTGGACAGACAGCATTGCAATGTCAAGCAGGGTCAGGGCCTCTTGGTGGTTATCGAATGTTTCTTCTTCACTGTTGGATTGATCCGTATCCTCATCACTTTCGTCGCGTACAGAGACATGATCTTTCCGTATTATTTTCCTCACAACTCCTCTATTCATCCCAGACTGCTCGCCTTGCATGATTTCATAGGTCTCATGTTCCTCCTTGATTGTAACTTTTTCATAATTTCTGGTGTCGTCTCTTTTTGGGCGTTTCTTCACAAGAAATTTAGGTGTTTTTTTCCTCACCAGTTCAAATGGACTTTGAAGCAGATTTTCCATTGCTGCATTCCTCCTGTGTCTCCTCGTTTCATGATTGCGGTAAAGCAGTTTTAACTTTTTTATCTTGGCTCTCAGGAGTTGATATGCCTTTTGAATATTCCCATTCTTACAAAACTCAGGGTTGAAGTTTCTCAGCCACTGAACTAAAAAGACTGGCGTAATTCGTTCCCTGGTGACAAAGTTGCTCAACTCTAGGATCAATCCATTTGTGACTTCTATTGACTGCGCTCGCTCGGAAAAATCTGTCATTTCCAAAAGATCTTGTCGTTCAACTCCGATGCTGTCACATATCGGGCCAACAAAGTTGAAATTGACATCTGATTCCAGGAAGGTCAGCCTCGCTTCACTTCCCAGACTCAGTGTAGTCGCGATGCCTCTCTCGACCAAACGACGAAAGTCAGCTGACTGGTGACTGGGGAAGATTTTCTTGAGCCAATCTATGATGGCAATCCACGGAAAATTATTGTCCTCTATCATAAGTCCTACTTGAATCAAAAGTCTGTTCTTGCATGATGCCCAGTCAAGCTCTAATCCTTCTCCTGTCTGAGGACCAATGAAGTCTGCAACAAGCTTCCAGTAATACTCATCTCCTGAAAAACAGAAAAGTTGGTGCATGAGCAGAAAAGTAGTGTTTGACTAAGAGGTTGCAAAAGAATGGGTGGAAATAGGATTGCTTAAAAAAATCTGTGATTGTACTGAATTAAAGGTGCGCTGATTAATGACAATGTTACCACCAACGATGCAAGCTTCTCTAAAAGTATGGGGGTTATGCTTTAAAAATACAATAATGCTAGAAAACTTAAGTGATACATGTATTATACAGAGAACTGGGTCACATAGTCATCTTAATAACAGCTTTATTATGTGTGCATTTTACTTACTTAGATGAGCTTCAGTGACGACGGTTTTACCACAAAGGGAGAAATCTTGGCCCTCCTCCATTGTGCACTGTTTTAAAAGAGAGACCATGTAAAAAAAAAAGATGCAATCCTCAGCACCTAGATGCATAACCACTTGAAGAAGAAAGAGGATGTGTACAGTACGACTGTAATCATACTTAAAATCTGGGTGAAACTGAATTGTTCAATTGTGATTTGTGTTTTAATGTTCATATCTGGCACTTGGTCACTATCTTTTTATGAAGTCCCAATCTCAACTGAGCACTGTGAGGGTCACGTCCATTACTGTGCCGAACACAGAAAAATAAGAAAATACAGGCAGAGGGGAGTGTGTCTGCAGTAAAATACGTCACCTCACACTTGTAGTTGGTCATGGGTTACTTCTGTATGAGACTATCCATTGTTTTTTCTTTTAGTAAAATTCTGCATTGTATATATTTAAGGACAGCCACTCATATATCAGTTTCCATGCCTCTGTGTTCATTCAATCCTAAAAAGCAGAGTAAACAAGTCTGGAAGCTATCACTACAAATGTGTCTAGCCATCCCATTGGAAAAGACAATGTTAGACAGAATTGTATCCTGGCATTAAATACACATTAACATTTACATATAATATCAGTCAGTGCTTCATATAGTGTTCGCTCCTGAATGAGCAAGGCGGTGAAACAGCACAGGAACAAGTTTCATACCTACGGTGTTGTCCTGGAGAGTGCACCCCTGCAGAATAATGCCTCCTCTTGGCATAAGCGTGCACAGCAAGTCGACACTGAGGCCCTGTGGGAGAAGAAACTTCTTTCTTTTCCTGAAAAGACGATGAGTTGAAAACATTTTACTCAGTCTTATGGTTAAAGCGGTGCTGTTGAATTGTATTATGCTAAGGTGTTTCTAACACTTAGTCTACTTATTGATATAAATAGGGTAGACACAATTTTAGCAAACATCAGTTTGGACTATTGTATTAGACTGTGGAATTTCTATAGAAAAGTGCACCTAATAAACTGGAAAATGAGAGTGCATCTGTGTTACTTTGTGCCACTTTGTGGGAGCTGGGGCTCAATGCTATGCAGTGAATCCCTCCCCACCACACTTGCATATTCCACATTAGCTGTACACATGCAAGAATAACACTGTTTTCTCTCTTTACCATAAAATAAGGATATCAATAACAACCTGAAGACTATCTCTGCGGTTTACTGGCTCTAACTTAAAACAGAACTCACGCATAACCGCTGCATCCGCAAATCAATGCTAATGTTGCTCTTCCTCTGCATGCTAATGTTAGCCTTGTGAGTGTTAGCACCAACTTCACTTGCAGGAAAGTCAGCATACTGTACTACAATCGTCCGTGATTAATACCAAATAGAAGTGCTGTGCTGCGTGCTGTAGCATGCACAAATAATTCGACATTAATAAGTGGTAAAGTATTATTTTAAAAGTGTAAATTCTCACCCCAAAAGTGATGTTACATCACCGCGCAGTGTATCTTCACTCCTCTACATCACAACACAGCGTGGTGGAGTCAAAACAGTAGGATCGTCGGTGATTGGATAGTTTTACAGAAGGCGGGCTGTTGTGGAAATCTCCACCAATCACAGAGGGACCTGAAATGCATTGTGGGTCTACTGCTGAGGTTGTTGTTAGCCGACTTGGTGAACTAGCAGCAGGTAATGTGAAATAACGAAATACTGTTTTTTATTTGAGAAAATATTTCTGTCAGTAGTATTTGTTGTCAGCGTTGTAACAGTCGCCATTGTTCTGCCACGTTATATTGCACGGCGACTCTCTAACTATTTAGTTAATTGTAGCAGTAAGGTTAACGTTAGCTTAGTCAACGTTAACAGCCAATATGATTGGTTTGGCGTTAGCTAACTAACAAATTAACGTTACCATTGATGCTATTGAAGAGGTGTACATGATTATTTTTCAACTAACGCCACAAAAAACGTTGTTGCATTGTGTATTTGATTTATTAGATAGTCTTTTTCCCCTCGTTGTATACAAATCTGGGATGAATGCGACTGTCCTTTCCTCCATTTACACACAATCGAGGATGCAGCTTCGAGACAGACAACACATTTTCAAAAACGCTGAAATCGCCGTATTTCTTGTCCTCGTATTTTCTAAACTTTCCCCCACTTCTTACATGTTAATGGACAACTAACAGCACGTTATCCATGGATTCATACAGTTTCCTCACAAATGGGTCACACACGCTTAAAGAGAAACAACCCCCTCACTCTCAGTACTGGCAGATTGCATGAAACTCTTACTGTAAATTGTCACAGTTGCACTACTTATGCGCTTTTTATAAAACCAGCCTTAAAGTTGCAGTAACATTACCTTAAACCTCATATATATTTCTTACGGGCAAAACCATCCACTGAGTTGCTTAAATTCAGTGCTTTGATTAGATCAATAGATGCAGTAATAGCTGCTTATGTCTCCTGTGTTGAAAGGGATGTTGCCATATCTAGATTCTGAGCATTTTTCATACATTATTTTGGTAATCTGTGCAACTAATCACATAACTCACCATCATGTAGCAATGCAGGATTCTGTTGTCTTATATTGTCCCCTTTAGTTCTGACTTATCTAAGAAATCTGGACCTTTATGTGTCATTTACAATATACTTATACATATAACGCATTCAAGGCATCAGTGTGAGATTTAAGTATTGTGAAAGACATAGAAATTTGTACTGATCTGCTGTACGTAGGGATGCACGATATTTGATTTTTTTTGCCAATATTCGATATGTCGATATATAACAACTGATTTAGTCCATAACAATGTTGATATATCCACTTTTTCCCCCACCCAATTTTAGTAATCATCAAGTCTCTTCTGCCGCAGAATTAACATCATACACATAATACATATATGCTCTTATTGTGATGGCCCACCAGCACATGGAGACATCAAAGCACTCTGCTACTGTGTACTTAACATCCTTACTCACATTAAATCACCCACACAGATGCAAACTAATCTTATATGTGTCCTATTTTCAGATGCGAGTTTGTCACTTCTCAGCCAATGTCCTGTTGTCTTTGAATGAAGCTCATGATAAGAAAAATTAGTAGCGGATGATGGATTCCCCCGAAGCAGAGGCTTCAGCCCACAGTGAGACAAGAGGTGACACCACACCAAGCACATCAAATACATCAGGTCAAGGAGAAGATGGACCAAAGCCAAAGAAGGCAGCTGTAAAGAGGACCACTAGTACAAATGCCAAAACCAAGAAGCGTAAAAAGGCCAGAGTCTCCAGGCCTGCCCAGCTCGGCTACACTGTCCATCACGGGGAAGATATGCTTCTCGTCATTTCGAGCTCTACCTCTCAGTATGATGGTTCCGCCTGGACTCCCCCAAAAAAGGGAAGCAAAAAGAAGAAGAAGCTAACTAAAGGAAAAGTGAAAGCTAATCAGATTCAGAAAAAAAAGACAGTCCGTGCCAAGCCTAAAGTGGATAATAGTCCTGTTGCCAAGGAAAAAGAGGACGCTGATTTGTTTGTGCCGAAGGGAGCAACAGACAATAGATGGGGTCAAAGTCTTCCTGAGGAGGTGCTAGTCAATATATTTCAGATGGTTGTCATACAAGATGGTGCTGTACCATTTCTATGCAGGTAATAAACACATGTATTTCAGTGAATACTTAGATACCAAACATTTATACTATGACCTGACTGAGATCTAGCATACAGGGCTGGAAGATCCTCTATTTCAGTATTGTTGTTTGTTAACTTTCAGTGGAAATGTATAATGAGTTTTGTCTGTTTTTAATGCATAACAGTTTCACACATTTCATTTCACTGAACATACATGCCATTCTTTTATGTATGATTCCATATAAATTTACTAAATCTTAACCATGTCATCCATAAAATATCAGAACACAGTGAAAATACAGATCATAATTTCACAACTTCAAGGGTGCATCTGAAGATTGGCCTGAAGAGTCTAAAGTCCACATATGTTCAATTTAATAACGTAGAAGACCAAACAAACCAGCAAATATTCACAATTTATTTCAGTGAGATTTTGACATTTTGGCTTTGGACAGAACAATACTTCTAGTTCTGTTTCAAAACATGTGTTGCAGAGGGACGTATAGGAAACATTTTTCAGTCAAACTCCCTCACACTGTCTAACTTTCAAAAGAAATAAAAGTAATAAAAAATAACATAGGTATCATGACAATGATTTTTTCATCCAGCTTGTAATGTTGTGTTTTATGGGAACCGTAAATTCCCCACTTAACTAAATCCATGAATTTCTACCCTGTTTCTGGCGTAGGGTGGCAAGAGTATGTCATCTGTGGAACGCCGCTGCCTCCAGTCCGGTCCTGTGGCGCAAAGTGACTGTAGGTCACTGCTGGATTGCACCAGGGAAAAGCCAGCAACCTAAAACTGAGAAGAAAGTTAAGGAGACTTTCAGCTGGCTGGCACAGAACAGGTGTGTGTCATTAGATTCATGACAAGATTTGAAATACACACAATTGGAACTGTGATTTAATTTGTGCTTAGATTTTTTTAAACCTTGAAAAAGAAATAACAAACTGCACTCTGTTGTTCTGTAGATTCTCTCGCCTACGAGACTTCTCTCTCTGTCACTGGACAAAGAATGTTACCTATGCAGTAGAGGTAAGTCATCAAGACTAGATGTCTGTCCACTTAGATGGATAATTAATCAGGCTATGTGAGGACTTGATTGGAATTATATTTTGGCATTTTATAGACAAAACAGTCGAGACAATAATCAGCGGATGAATCATTATGGGCCAGTGTTTAAAGTCAGCAGTTTTTTTGTTTGTTTTTACAAATTATTGTCTGATAAATTATAGGTTGCTGTTTTTATTTACACATTTTGTATTCACCGAATCTTCTTTCTGCTTATGTTGTGTTCAACTTTAGGTCGTGTCGCAGTACTGCCCCCACCTTTGCTCCCTCAAGCTCTCCTACTGTACAGGTCTGACAGCGACAGCCTTCCACAGCCTTGGTCTGCACAGCCGGTCTCTGCAGAGCATGAATCTCCAGTATTCAGAGGTACATCACAGACCAGCTCAGTTAACTTTTTTTTAAGATTATAAGTTCTAGTATTAGTTATATGGTGAAAAATATTTTGTTGGTGGTAGATGCATCCTAACATGTATCATCTGCTGTCAACTTTAAACCTGACAGCATCAGGTTAAGAATATTCATTCACTCAGTCAACCAGGGGTGTAAGGTACACAGAAGTCACAGTTAGGTTCATATTCTGGTTTATGGGTCACAATTTGGTGCAAGTTCGATACAGTGGGGAAAAAAATACATAAGGATAAGTTTGTTTTCATTTACTCTGAACAAACAATAGCACAGGTATCAAAGACAAATGCAGTCATCCTGCTGGGGACAGAAGCAACTTAGGTAAACTATTTTCATTAACATTTCACAAACACTGTCCCAAAAGGCAACAGGTTGCTACAAACTGTAAAACTGAAAGTTGTCTTCTATGATATGAAATTGAAAATGCATAAAATGATAAAGAATAAAACTTGTGCAGTAGAAGGTGTGTTTTAATTAGTTCCACCTTCCCTGCTAATGTAAAAGCAAATTGCTTCAGGAATTGTTCTATCTAGTTGTGTTTTTCGATCTAAAGCATTTGTGTGCCACGGTAAATCAGTCAACCTTTATTCGTACAAGGTGATCCACTGAGAGCAGTTAACACCCTTTTGCACGGGCGCTCTGTGTAGACAAGACAATAAAAACATTTATGTTTGTCTACTTACAAGACTAAATGAAGGATAAGGATACAGTAGGATAGGATGTTTAGTTATGGGAAGCTATTGGCCAATTTGATACATCAGTAATTCCCAGCAGGTGTTCATTTACCCCCTGCTTGGTAATACAGTGAATTGTAAACGTGTAGAAAAGTTGTTCTTGTTGTAGTTTCAGGTTGAGGGACTCCTGGAGTACCTTGAAAATCATGGGAGCCAGATCAAGCAGATGTTGTACACTCATGGTCTAAAGAGTGACAGACTTCTGAATGCCATCACCGTAAGCCCCCCAAATCTCCTTTTCTCTCCAAATCCTGTTTTTTTTTAATGTATACACTCCGCACAGCCCAAGCTACAGAGGTAGGATAAACCTGGTGTACACTTGACATATTGTATTTTCAGAGGGGAAACTGTCCTGATTTGGAGTTGCTGGAGGTCAACACAAAACTCGACAGTAAACATTGCGAACTTCCCATTTGCATCCAGGCACTACAGATGGCATGCCCTAAACTCAAGGTAAAAAACGATGATCTAATATTCCAAGTCTCTATGCCAATGTAAGTAAGACAGAATTACTATGGTAATTGTATGATAATGTTTTATGTATCTGGCACAATCATTTCTTTGTTTTGGAGGTGGATCACTGCTGAATGAAGAAACTGATTCTTATAAATGATTAATTTTGCAATTGTTGTGTACATATTAGGTTTAATGATTTTAAAGCTGAAACAATTGCGAAGTCAGTCAACAACAAAAAATGAAATGGCATCATTGTGGAAATAATCGGCAGATTAATCAATAAAAATAATCATTAGTTGCAGCCCTAAATTCTGTCTTGTCCCTTATCAGTAGTACATTTTGCACTTTGCATGTTATGCATGCATGTGTATACTGTGTTTACCCATGAAATTGTACATCTGTTGTTCATCCCATCAGACCTTCCGTATGCTGAATGTCAGACCTCTGCATAAGATGATGCGTAGTGGTGCCGATTCAACTTCAGGCTTCCCGTTACTGGAGGAACTGTGCATTGCAACTGCTGCTTTTTCCTACATGACAGACAAAGATCTGTGGGACATCCTCTTCGGCTCCACCAGGCTGCGGGTGCTGGACCTGCGAGGTTGTTCTCGAATCACACCATCTGGTCTCGCGGCATTACCCTGTCCTGGTAACTCCTGCAATCTATACTTAAACTTTGGTCAATTAAGGTTTATGAAGTCACTTAAATGTGATTTAAAAAGGGCCCATACTGAAAAGTTTAGTTTGATCTTTTCGTACTTAAAGGGAAATTTCGGTTTATTTCAACCTGTCTCCTATCGTCCTAAATTTGTTTCAAGTGACTAGTGACATAAAAATAATAGTTAGCATGTTAGCCGTTAGCCTAGATACAGCCGGGGCGCATAGTAGCGTCAGACCTGTTAAAACGTAAGTGAACGGGCATACTACAAGTGCAAAGTTAGTCCACTAAACAAGCTTTTTTTCCACAAAGACCACCTCATATCGTTAGGATAAATGTCAGAGAACATATAGAAAATGACATGTAAACGTTTTGTCTTACCTTACCGGTGTGGTGCCATGTTTACCATTTAGCTCTGCTTTCCAGAGCACGGCCGAAATATCGCGAGATCAAGCAGTGCCTGAAATCTCGCGAGCTGTAGATAAAGCCCAGCTGGATACTACTCCAGGTGGAGGTGTCTCGTCCTCGGTCACATCCAGACCTTGAAAATAAGGCTGCAAGCGGTTCCATTCCTTGCAACAGAGGCATTCCTCTTCTGTGGGCACTAGGGCACCGCATTCACAGGTACACCACCAATCTCCAGAGCTACGCAGCCTTGCAGCAGCCATTCCTCCTCTCTTGTCCTCTACCTGTTGCGCCTCTCTCTCTCCTCCTCTCTTCTTCAATTTCACGAAGCTCTTCGTCAGTGTATTCTGGCTCAAATAAATAAGGGCGGCCATCAAACTCTGCAAAATCAAATTCCTCCTCCACAAAGTCGAAGTCTGGCAAAAAGTTAGCCATTATTCTATAAATCTTTCATAAAATAAATGAATGAACTTTTCAGGCTACTGTCCGGTTCTGCCTTCCAGCTGTTGCTGCTTGTTCTTGCGAGATTTCAGGCACGATATAAGATCGCTGCTTGTTCTCGCGATATTCCTGCCGCACTTTAGAAAGCAGAGCTAAATGGTAAACATGGCACCACACCGGTAAGGTAAGACAACACGTTTACATGTTGTTTTCTATATGTTCTCTGACATTTATCCTAACGATATCAGGCAATCTTTGTGGAAAAAAGTTTGTTTAGTAGACTAACTTTGCACTTGAAGTATGCCCGTTAACTTACGTTTTAAAAGGACTGATGCTACTATGCACCCCGGCTGTATCTAGGCTAACGGCTAACATGCTAACTATTATTTTTATGTCAGTAGTCACTTGAAACAAATTTAGGACGATAGGAGACAGGTTGAAATAAAACGAAATTTCCCTTTAATCCTCAATGACCTGAACCATTTTTTCCTCGTAATACCCTCAAGCTCTCATACATTAGTAATTATTTTGAATTCCCTAGTAAAATACCCATTTATTAATCAGTACCTCCTTTTGCTGTCTGTGATTTGGCAGAGCTTGAGTGTCTGTTCTGGGGACAGTATTTCAACAGCAATGTTGGGTTGTCATCAACTAAGAAGGGGCTTCATATGGTGACCCAGAAATGGAGTCGAACACTGCAACAGCTTGACGTTGCCAATCAGCTCTTCACTGAGGAGGATTTGGAGATAGCAATGAGTCACCTTGCACATGCCACAGAGGCAGATACCTTACGTTCCCTCAACCTGAGTGGGACCAGGATCACACCATCTGCCCTCAGGTACTCCCTCTTAACTCTACTAGTCCAAATACTCAAACTATGCACCAGCACTGCAGACACAATCTTGCATGCAGAACTGAACATGAATCAAATATTCACATTTGTAAATCCTGAGTGCTGCAGGTTTACCATTGTCACTATCTTTCAAAGGAATTCACAGGAAAAAATGGTTATCTGTATTGTTTTTTAACAGGCCAGTCATCGGCCATACGACTGCTCTAAACTACCTCAACCTTTCATCCTGCCGTTATCTTCCGAGAGGGCTGAAGAGAATTTACCGTGGCCAGGAAGAGATTTGCCAGCTGCTGGACGGATTGGAGTAGTTGTCATATTCATTTGGTTCAGCAAATCGTGAACTAAATTTGCGAGACATATGTGGATGTCTTTACACACACCTCCTTGTGGAATAGGTTCTTTAAGTAATGTTGATATTCTTACCACAGATGCTTTTGTAAATGTTGTATTATATGTATACAGTTCACAGGAAACAGGCAGTTCATGCAAAAGCCCTCCTTACTGTGCTAGAAGGCAAAAACCAAGGGTTGGGATCCAGTAGAAGACCCTGCTGCTGCTGCTGTATTAAGGGGGGATGTCACCAAAACGTACCTTTGTAGAACTTGATTTTCCTTTCTCAACTACCAGAAAATCAAATTAAGATCAAAACAGCATCCTGGAGCTGATATGGCCCTCTGCCCGCCAACCTCCGTCCACCCTTGGAAAGGCAAGCTGTGTGCCAATGTCCAGGGTCAGACATCTAAGGTAGTCATCCACCGATATTGCTAAGCTTAAGGATTCACTATGCCTCCACACATGTTTACCATCAAAAAATGATGTATAAATGTATGAATCTGTCATTAATTATTTTAATGGCTTAGTATTGTACTTCAGGCAGATAGTTGTTATTGTAGGCCCAATATATGTAGTAGTGGGTCCCCTGCTCTTAAACATCATTCCCAATTCATTTCATGGAGCAGCTATAGACTTTGTAATTGATGACATCAAAAATTGGAGTTTTAGCACTCCAGTTTTCAAATTGTTGTTCATGTTACCAATATTTTTGGACTATCTTAGGCTGTAAAAATAATGTATTCATTTTGAGGAAAGAGCAGTGACTACATTGAACTTGAGGGGTGACATTGGCATGTTGGTTTTGAAAACAATCGTATGAATCACCTTAACTGTAAACCTACAGGGACTTTCAGTTGTGTGTACCAGGATTTATTGGATGCAATTTATAACTCTTTTATATTTTTTACACCATGTTACAGTAATTCAGACAAAACTTTGTAATGAAATATTTGAAATTGAAAATAAATGTTCAACATGTCACCAAAAAGTTGGTTATATACTTTGTCTCCACTAGAGAGTGCTGTACTCTCAAGCAAAATTCACAGAATCATCAAATGTGGTGTGTCTCTGCTGAAAATGTACAGTGAATGTTTCCAAATGAGAGACATATTTCACACCCCTGTATGAAATCACAATGTATGAATTTGATTTTCTTTATTGTTGTTGAACAGAAAGTGTTACAGCGCTTTAAGGACTCCTTACGTTTTCCAACCCATGTGAGGACTCTTAAATCGGGGCATTCTTTTACAGTATGTGTTGTAAAACTGGTACACATCAAGACCAGTGATAGTTCCAAAACTTTCAAAATGTTCAAACCAAATTCTTGAAAGAAAAACATGATAAGGTACTTATATCTTACTTGTTTATTGTGCAGCCCCATTAAACTATTCAAGCAAGAAAGGTTATACAAAAAAAGTGCATGGCTGGCTTCCAGGTGAGGTCAAGTCACAGCACAGTTAGCAAACACAAAAGACTGCAGTAGGAAAAGCTTTTGCCTAATTGCTAAAAAACACAACTAAGTTGAGTTTCTACATAAGAGGTAAAAACTATGCTCAGCAGAACCCCATACTGTTAAATCCATATTAAAACTATAAACTCCATAGACCCTACAAATACCATGAAAAACAACATTAAAACAGGAAAATAAGTACACAGATTTTAAGTGTTTGATACTGCAGTTTCTGCCATGTATGTAGTTAAAGGACGTCATAATTTGGTGACTAAAAACAAGAACAAATATATGCTGTACTTTTTATGTGTTAATTCTTAAAGTCCAGTGGGAGTTTTTCACAGCAGGTATTTGGCACACCGAACACAGCTTTAACTAACATTAAAGTTACCCAGTTGTAGAAGTTTTATATGATTATTAAAATCTTCAAATTACAATTTTTCAATCACTCTTCTTCAACCTCGAATAACTAACAGTAACACTGTACAATATGCATGTATCAAGAGGACAACCTAAAATGTACTTAAAAGGAACATGCAGTAAAAATATGTTCTTCCTAACAGAGAAAATGAAATGAATTGCAATTTTGACTCATCTAAAGGTTTTTAAAACATGATAATGCAAGCTAAACATCAGAGTAAATGCTAGCAGAGATGTTTTCTTTCCTTCACTTCTGCAAAGGGAGTAAAGTGAGGCCTGTCTTGGGATCTGTGATGCACCTTTCGACCAGCTGAAGATAGGTGAGGTTTTCTTGAGTGTTGGGATCAAAGAAGCCCTTGGTGTCATCATCAGATTCAGACAGAATCTGATTCATTTCTTCATCAAAGTAACCTCTTTGGTATGCCACCTGTACAGGTACTCGATGGCTGTGCACTGGGTCAATTATGCCTCCTGTGGCAATTTGCGCTTCCAGGAGACGAATTCCATGATCTTTGACAATAAGATCTTTTTGCAAGGCCTGGAACAAAGAAATTGTGTTTCCAGTGTAGGGATCTTTGTATCCTGTAACTCCTCTTTCTGCTGAAAGCAGTTTGTTTTTCCATTCACTGCCAACCACTCTTTGAGCTACGGCTTCCTCCACAGACAATTTCTTGTTGTTCACAGGGTCAATGACAAAGCCAGTGGCAGCTTGAGCCTCCAACAGAATCAAAGAAGTACCAGGGGTCAGCAAGCCTTTGCTCTTGGCTTCATAGATGCTTAAGGTCTCTTTGGTGGACTGCAGGTACACTCCTGCAATGCAGTTGGTCCCCTCGAGGTATTTGCGTACAGAGTCCATTTGACTTACTACTTTCGCTGTGACCTTTCCAGTAGTAAGATCCTTGTAAAGGTCCTTACTGATGATTTCTGATTCAAGCAACTCAGTAGCAGTGACATCCTTTCTGATTCCATGAAATTTTTTAACTTCAGTTGTCTCCGTGACTGTAGTGGTGATGGTAGATTTTGTTGTGCTGCTGTCCACTTTTCTTTCTGGTGGTTGGCACATGACCATTGATGGTGGTGAGGTTGTGATGGTTTGCTGCTCAATGATTGTCAGGATGATTTCCAAGAAGCGTTCAATGGTGATTGATCCAGACTTGTACTGTTGCACTAGCTCTCTTCTCTTTTCCTCAGTGATGTATTTGGAGTAGAGGAGATCCCACAGAGACACTATTGCTCCTTGGTATTTCCCTCCTGCCCTGGTTGTTGTTGTAGATTTCAGAATGAGTTTTGTTTTCTCATCAACAAAGAAATAAAACTCGCCTTTCTTCACAATTACCAGTAAGCTAAGGCCTGTGCTGGGATCTGTGATACACCTTTCAACCAGCTGAAGATAGGTGAGGTTTTCTTGAGTGTTGGGATCAAAGAAGCCCTTGGTGTCATCATCAGGGTCAGACAGAATTTCATTCATTTCTTCATTAAAGTAACCTCTCTCATATGCCACCTGTACAGGCACTCGATGGCTGTGCACTGGGTCAATTATGCCTCCTGTGGCAATTTGCGCTTCCAGGAGACGAATTCCATGATCTTTGACGATAAGATCTTTTTGCAAGGCCTGGAACAAAGAAATTGTGTTTCCAGTGTAGGGATCTTTGTATCCTGTAACTCCTCTTTCTGCTGAAAGCAGTTTGTTTTTCCATTCACTGCCAACCAGTCTTTGAGCCACAGCTTCCTCTACAGAAAGTTTCTTATTGTTCACGGGGTCAATGACAAAGCCAGTGGCAGCTTGAGCCTCCAGCAGAATCAAAGAAGTACCAGGGGTCAGCAAGCCTTTGCTTTTGGCTTCATAGATGCTTAAGGTCTCTTTGGTGGACTGCAGGTACACTCCTGCAATGCAGTTGGTCCCCTCGAGGTATTTGCGCACTGAGTCCATTTCACTTACTTCTGTCACTGTGACCTTTCCAGCAGTAAGATCTTTGTAAAGGTCCTCATTGATGATTTCTGATTCAAGCAACTCAGTAGCAGTGACATCCTTTCTGATTCCATGGAATTTTTCAACTTCAGTTGTCTCCGTAACTGTAGTGGTGATGGTAGATTTTGTTGTGCTGCTGTCCACTTTTCTTTCTGGTGGTTGGCACATGACCATTGATGGTGGTGAGGTTGTGATGGTTTGCTGCTCAATGATTGTCAGGATGATTTCCAAGAAGCGTTCAATGGTGATTGATCCAGACTTGTACTGTTGCACTAGCTCTCTTCTCTTTTCCTCAGTGATGTATTTGGAGTAGAGGAGATCCCACAGAGACACTGTTGCTCCTTGGTATTTCCCTCCTGCCCTGGTTGTTGTTGTAGATTTCAGAATGAGTTTTGTTTTCTCATCAACAAAGAAATAAAACTCGCCTTTCTTCACAATTACCAGTAAGCTAAGGCCTGTACTGGGATCTGTGATACACCTTTCAACCAGCTGAAGATAGGTGAGGTTTTCTTGAGTGTTGGGATCAAAGAAGCCCTTGGTGTCATCATCAGGGTCAGACAGAATTTCATTCATTTCTTCATTAAAGTAACCTCTCTCATATGCCACCTGTACAGGCACTCGATGGCTGTGCACTGGGTCAATTATGCCTCCTGTGGCAATTTGCGCTTCCAGGAGACGAATTCCATGATCTTTGACAATAAGATCTTTTTGCAAGGCCTGGAACAAAGAAATTGTGTTTCCAGTGTAGGGATCTTTGTATCCTGTAACTCCTCTTTCTGCTGAAAGCAGTTTGTTTTTCCATTCACTGCCAACCAGTCTTTGAGCCACAGCTTCCTCTACAGAAAGTTTCTTGTTTTTCTCGGGGTCAATGACAAAGCCAGTGGCAGCTTGAGCCTCCAGCAGAACCAAAGAAGTACCAGGGGTCAGCAAGCCTTTGCTTTTGGCTTCATAGATGCTTAAGGTCTCTTTGGTGGACTGCAGGTACACTCCTGCAATGCAGTTGGTCCCCTCGAGGTATTTGCGTACAGAGTCCATTTCACTTACTTCTGTCACTGTGACCTTTCCAGCAGTAAGATCTTTGTAAAGGTCCTCATTGATGATTTCTGATTCAAGCAACTCAGTAGCAGTGACATCCTTTCTGATTCCATGGAATTTTTCAACTTCAGTTGTCTCCGTGACTGTAGTGGTGATGGTAGATTTTGTTGTGCTGCTGTCCACTTTTCTTTCTGGTGGTTGGCACATGACCATTGATGGTGGTGAGGTTGTGATGGTTTGCTGCTCAATGATTGTCAGGATGATTTCCAAGAAGCGTTCAATGGTGATTGATCCAGACTTGTACTGTTGCACTAGCTCTCTTCTCTTTTCCTCAGTGATGTATTTGGAGTAGAGGAGATCCCACAGAGACACTGTTGCTCCTTGGTATTTCCCTCCTGCACTGGTTGTTGTTGTAGATTTCAGAATGAGTTTTGTTTTCTCATCAACAAAGAAATAAAACTCACCTTTCTTCACAATTACCAGTAAGCTAAGGCCTGTGCTGGGATCTGTGATGCACCTTTCAACCAGCTGAAGATAGGTGAGGTTTTCTTGAGTGTTGGGATCAAAGAAGCCCTTGGTGTCATCATCAGGGTCAGACAGAATTTCATTCATTTCTTCATTAAAGTAACCTCTCTCATATGCCACCTGTACAGGCACTCGATGGCTGTGCACTGGGTCAATTATGCCTCCCGTGGCAATTTGCGCTTCCAGGAGACGAATTCCATGATCTTTGACAATAAGATCTTTTTGCAAGGCCTGGAACAAAGAAATTGTGTTTCCAGTGTAGGGATCTTTGTATCCTGTAACTCCTCTTTCTGCTGAAAGCAGTTTGTTTTTCCATTCACTGCCAACCAGTCTTTGAGCCACAGCTTCCTCTACAGAAAGTTTCTTGTTGTTCACGGGGTCAATGACAAAGCCAGTGGCAGCCTGAGCCTCCAGCAAAACCAGAGAAGTACCAGGGGTCAGCAAGCCTTTGCTTTTGGCTTCATAGATGCTTAAGGTCTCTTTGGTGGACTGCAGATACACTCCTGCAATGCAGTTGGTCCCCTCGAGGTATTTGCGTACAGAGTCCATTTCACTTACTTCTGTCACTGTGACCTTTCCAGCAGTAAGATCTTTGTAAAGGTCCTCATTGATGATTTCTGATTCAAGCAACTCAGTAGCAGTGACATCCTTTCTGATTCCATGGAATTTTTCAACTTCAGTTGTCTCCGTGACTGTAGTGGTGATGGTAGATTTTGTTGTGCTGCTGTCCACTTTTCTTTCTGGTGGTTGGCACATGACCATTGATGGTGGTGAGGTTGTGATGGTTTGCTGCTCAATGATTGTCAGGATGATTTCCAAGAAGCGTTCAATGGTGATTGATCCAGACTTGTACTGTTGCACTAGCTCTCTTCTCTTTTCCTCAGTGATGTATTTGGAGTAGAGGAGATCCCACAGAGACACTGTTGCTCCTTGGTATTTCCCTCCTGCCCTGGTTGTTGTTGTAGATTTCAGAATGAGTTTTGTTTTCTCATCAACAAAGAAATAAAACTCACCTTTCTTCACAATTACCAGTAAGCTAAGGCCTGTGCTGGGATCTGTGATACACCTTTCAACCAGCTGAAGATAGGTGAGGTTTTCTTGAGTGTTGGGATCAAAGAAGCCCTTGGTGTCATCATCAGGGTCAGACAAAATTTCATTCATTTCTTCATTAAAGTAACCTCTCTCATATGCCACCTGTACAGGCACTCGATGGCTGTGCACTGGGTCAATTATGCCTCCCGTGGCAATTTGCGCTTCCAGGAGACGAATTCCATGATCTTTGACAATAAGATCTTTTTGCAAGGCCTGGAACAAAGAAATTGTGTTTCCAGTGTAGGGATCTTTGTATCCTGTAACTCCTCTTTCTGCTGAAAGCAGTTTGTTTTTCCATTCACTGCCAACCAGTCTTTGAGCCACAGCTTCCTCTACAGAAAGTTTCTTATTGTTCACGGGGTCAATGACAAAGCCAGTGGCAGCCTGAGCCTCCAGCAAAACCAGAGATGTACCAGGGGTCAGCAAGCCTTTGCTCTTGGCTTCATAGATGCTTAAGGTCTCTTTGGTGGACTGCAGGTACACTCCTGCAATGCAGTTGGTCCCCTCGAGGTATTTGCGTACAGAGTCCATTTCACTTACTTCTGTCACTGTGACCTTTCCAGCAGTAAGATCTTTGTAAAGGTCCTCATTGATGATTTCTGATTCAAGCAACTCAGTAGCAGTGACATCCTTTCTGATTCCATGGAATTTTTCAACTTCAGTTGTCTCCGTGACTGTGGTGGTGATGGTAGATTTTGTTGTGCTGCTGTCCACTTTTCTTTCTGGTGGTTGGCACATGACCATTGATGGTGGTGAGGTTGTGATGGTTTGCTGCTCAATGATTATCAGGATGATTTCCAAGAAGCGTTCAATGGTGATTGATCCAGACTTGTACTGTTGCACTAGCTCTCTTCTCTTTTCCTCAGTGATGTATTTGGAGTAGAGGAGATCCCACAGAGACACTGTTGCTCCTTGGTATTTCCCTCCTGCCTTGGTTGTTAATGTAGATTTCAGAATGAGTTTTGTTTTCTCATCAACAAAGAAATAAAACTCGCCTTTCTTTACAATAGACAGCAAGTTTAGGCCTGTATTTGGGTCTGTGACACACCTTTCAACCAGCTGAAGGTAAGTGAGGTTTTCTTGAGTGTTGGGATCAAAGAAGCCCTTGGTGTCATCATCAGGGTCAGACAGAATTTCATTCATTTCTTTATCAAAGTAACCTCTTTGGTATGCCACCTGTACAGGCACTCGATGGCTGTGCACTGGGTCAATTATGCCTCCTGTGGCAATTTGCGCTTCCAGGAGACGAATTCCATGATCTTTGACAATAAGATCTTTTTGCAAGGCCTGGAACAAAGAAATTGTGTTTCCAGTGTAGGGATCTTTGTATCCTGTAACTGCCCGTTCTGCTGAAAGCAGTTTGTTTTTCCACTCACTGCCAACCACTCTTTGAGCCACAGCTTCCTCCACAGACAACTTCTTGTTGTTCACGGGGTCAATGACAAAGCCAGTGGCAGCCTGAGCCTCCAGCAACACGAGAGATGTGCCAGGGGTCAGCAGACGTTTGGTCTTGGCTTCGTAGATGCTCATAACTTTCTTTGTAGATTCAACTCTGACACCTGCTACACAATTTGTGGCCCCAAGGTACTTCTGAATCGATTCCATTTTGTTAACATTCTCCTCAGTTACTTCACCTCGTATAATTTGTGTAAAAAGCTCCTTTGAGATAATCTTTGACTCATACAGCTCACTAGCTGAGACCTGCTTTCTTAGTCCTTTGAACTTTTTTTCTTTGGATGACACTTCAGTTATGATAACGGTGAGTATTTCAATGATCTCCTCTATTTTCAAGGTTCTTGTTTTGTATTGTTGTATGAGCTGCTCCCTTTTTTGTTCTGATATGTATTCAGAGAGCAGTACTTCCCACAGTGTCACCTCTTTGCCTTTGAATTTTCCTGCATCAATAGTGACAGTTTTGTTTTTGAATGCAAGCTCTATTTGCCCATCTGTGTGAAATTCATGGGATTCGTCTTGATACAAGGGTAGAAGAAGTAGCCCAGTTCCAGGATCTTTCTCACATCGCTTTATCAGCTCAAGGTAAGAGAGGTTCTCTTTGGTGTTTGGGTCAAAGAATCCCTTTGCATCATCAGTTGGGTTCAACAGAATTTTGCTCATTTCTTCACTCAGGTATCCCTTTTTAATAGCAACATGAACAGGCAGCCTGTGACTTTGATTTGGGTCAATGATTCCTCCAGTTGCTATCTGTGCATCGAGGAGACGAATGCCATTATTTCTTTGAATCAGCTGCTCATCCATGGCTTCAAACAGTGATATTGTTGCATCTGTGTATGGATCTTTGTAGCCAGTGACTGCTCGTTCAGCTGAGAGAAGCTGCTCAAGTACATCTGGTCCGATTAGTTTCTCCCTTGCTGCCTCATCAACAACATAGAACTTATTTGTGAGAGGATCAATGACCCATCCTGTTGCAGCCTGTGCTTCAAGCAGTTCAAGTGCAATGCCAGGTGTCAACAGTTCCCCCTTTTTTGCTTCATATATGCTCATAACTTTCTGGGACGGATGAACCTTAATTCCAGCAATACTTCCAGTTCCCTTTAGGTATCGTCTCACAGATTCACGTTGGATCAATGCTTCAAGGGATAGTTTTCCTTCTTTCACCTGTTTGAATGTATCTGCATCAATGATATCAGAATCGAGGAGTTGTTGTGCAGAGACAGGTTTTCTCAGGCCCATTATTGTTTTGGGAATTTCACTCTCCAGTTTTTCAATGGTGGAAATCACTAATGTGGTTATGGTTTGTGTGGTTATCTTCCTTTTTCTGTATTTTTCAAAGAATTCAAGCTGCTGTTCCTCTGTAAAGTACCCAGAGTGGATCAAGTCCCACAGAGAGACAGATTTTCCTGAGAAGCGTCCTACTGATACAGTCACAGCTGTCTTTTGGAACTCTTGCTTTATTTCTGCATCAGTGTACATTTTTGGCTTTGTTTCAGTAGCTTTTGGTTTGTCATTCAGTGGCAGGAGAAACAATCCTGTTTCCAAATCTTTTACACATTTACCCAACATTTCCATGTATGTCAGATTTTGTTGTGTGTTTGGGTGAAAAAATCCCTTTGTGTCATCATTTGGGTCTGATAGGATCTGATTAAGTTCTGCATCAAAATATCCTTTCCTGTATGCAACCTCAAGGGGTAAGTGAAGACACTTCACAGGATCAATGATACCACCTGTAGCAAGCTGGGCCTCAAGCAAACGGATGCCGTGCTGCTTGACAATGAGATCCTTTTGCAAGGCTTGAAAGAGTGAGATCTTTTGACCGGTGTATGGATCTCTGTAACCAGTGACAGCCCTCTCTGCACTCAAAAGCTTTTCATGCATCTGTGGACCAATGACCTTCTCTCTGAGAGCTTGTCCCACTGTCAGTTTTGTGTTTTTCAGCGGATCAACAATGAACCCTGTGGCTGCTTGTGCTTCAAGGAGGCAAAGGGCAGTGCCAGGTGTGAGAATGCCAACTCTCTGTGCCTCATAGATGCTTAGCTTCTGGTTAGAGGGTTGCAGTATCACCCCAGCCACACAACTTTTCCCTTTTAGGTAGGCTCTCACATCGTCCATTTCCATCACATCAGCACTTGTCATTGTTCCCTCGAGCAAACAGTTGTATGTTTTTTCATCCACGATTTCAAGCTCCAAAAGATCCACAACAGAGACATTTCCTCTGAGACTATCAAATTTTAGCCCTGCTTGCTGTTTTATCTCTTTAGTCTCAATTATCTCTGAAATGGTGACAATGAGTTCCTCAATTGTGATTTTCCTTGACTTGAAGAGCTTGAAAAACTCCTGTCTTTTGTCTTCAGTCAGATACTCTGAATTGATAAGATCCCACAGTGTTGTGTGCTTGCCCTTGAACCTGCCATACTTAACAGTAACTGTTGTTGTTTTGAATGTTTCCCTAATATTATCATCTATGTTGATTTTTTTACTTTGGCTTTTGAGTGGCAAGAGGCACAGACCTGTACTAGGATCTCTGACACATCTCTCCATAAGCTGCAAGTATGTCAGGTTCTCCTGGGTGTTGGGATCAAAGAATCCTTTGGTGTCATCACTCGGATCACTCAGGATCTCATTCATTTCCTCATTGAAGTATCCCCTCTTGTAAGCCACATGAACAGGAATGCGATGGCTGTTCACCGGGTCAATGACCCCACCAGTGGCAATTTGTGCCTCCAGGAGTCGAATGCCATGGTCTTTTACGATGAGATCTTTTTGCATGGCTTGAAACAAAGAGATTATTTTGCCATCATATGGATCTCTGTATCCAGTGACTGCTCTTTCTGCTGAGCGCAACTTTTGACAAACGTCAGGCCCCACTATTTTTGCTTTAACAGCATCATCCACTGAAAACTTCCTGTTTCCAACAGGGTCTATGATGAACCCTGTTGCTGCCTGTGCCTCCAGTAGGATTAGGGCAGTTCCTGGCATCAGTTTTCCTTTTTGTTTGGCCTGGTAGATGGTCATAATTCGAGAATCAGGAAGCAGAATGCCTGCAATGCTGTCTTTCCCCTGTAAGAACGCATTTACATTTTCATCCTCTATCACTTCCTTCACCGACATTTTCCCCTTTTTCAGATCCTCCAGAACCTCCTTACTAATGATATCTGCCTCCACAAGCTGTTTGGCTGTGACAGTTTCTCTGATGCCCTCAAAGACGACATTAGTTGTTTTCACAGACTTCTCTATGACTTCCAGAACCATTGTGACAATGGTCTTGATATTGAGCTTCCCCTCCCTGTACTTTTGAATGATGTCTCGCCTCTGGTGTTCATCAAAGTATTCTGACATCAGGAGTACCCACAGAGATACTGTCATCCCCTCGTATTTCCCACATGTCACCTTCACCTTCTCCTCTTTGAAGGCCATTTTAATTTGGTAGTCAATGAAGTTGAAATTCAGCCCATCTGACTTATCGAGAAGAGGGAGGAGGCACAGTCCAGTAATGGGATCAATGACGCACCTTTCCATCAGCTGAAGGTAAGTTAGATTATCCCCTGTGTTTGGGTCAAAAAACCCTTTCGTGTCATCTCCTGAGTCCTCTAGTATGGCATTCATTTCTTCACTGAAATATCCCCTCTTGAACGCCACTTTTGTTGGTAGTCTGTGACTGTTGATCGGGTCTATTATTCCACCTGTAGCAATTTGTGCCTCAACCAAGCGTATGCCATGTTCCTTTACAATGAGGTCTTTTGACAGTGCTTGAAACAGGGATATAGTTTCACCTGAGTATGGGTCTTTGTATCCAGTTACTGCTCGCTCAGCAGAACGCAGTTTTGCGTGATATTCTGGGCCAACAAGTTTGTTTTTGACGGCCTCATCCACAATGTATTTTTTGTTTTCTACAGGATCAATCATGAATCCAGTTGCTGCTTGTGCTTCCAGTAGAACTAGTGCTGTTCCAGGCATCAGTATACCTTTCTTCATGGCTTGATAAATACTCATTCTCTCATTAGAAGAGAGTATAGCAATGCCTGCGATACAGCCTTTGCCTTCCAGATACTCTTTCACTGTTTCCATCAACATCACATCCTGTGTTGTGGTCTTTCCCTTCTGAAGGTCATTGAATGTTTCTTCATCAATGATCTTTGATTCAAGGAGTTCACTGGAGGAAATACCTCTACGTAGACCTTTGAAGGCGATGCAAACAGGAAGGAGCAACAGGCCTGTTTCAGGCTCCACAGTGCATTTCTCTAGGAGGCTTTGGTAGGTAAGATTTTCTTGCAAACTTGGATTGTAGAACACTTTGAGCTCTGACATCTGTTCATTGAGCAAACCTTTCTCATAGTAGCCCTTTTGAATCGCTGATTCAACTGAAATATTTGTCTTCTCAATAGGATCATACAGGCGTTGTGTAGCGATCTGTGCTTCCAGCAGCCTCAATCCATAATCTCTTGGGACTAAATCTTTTTGCATGGCTTGAAATACAGATATCGTTTGGTTGGTGTAGGGGTCTACATAGCCACTGACAGCTTTCTCTGCTGCTAAGAGTTTCTCTTTCATCTCTGGTCCAACTACTCCTTCCTTAACAGCATCTGCAATGGGAAGTATTTGATTATTTATCGGATCTACGATGCCCACTGTGGCTGCTTGTGCTTCAAGCAGGGCCAATGCTGTTCCTGGCTTAAGCAGGCGTTTCTTCATGGCTTGATATATGGTAATCTTCTCCTTTGTTTTCTCCAGAAATATGCCAGCCACAGGTCCATGGACTTCTGTGTGGCCATTTTGCTTAGGCTCCATCTTGGCCTAAAGGGCTGTGTAACACAAAAACAATTGCTTAAATTGGTTTGGATATTGCATGCATTGTCTGTAAGTAACAGAAAAACTTTTTTGGGTCCGCTTCAACATTTTAAACAAATTTGCTTATAAAGACACTATTTACAGGATTAAAATTACATGCCTTTTACCAGCTGCACATAATGTTAAGAAATGTTATCAGTAGCTGGGGCTGGAGTTTATGTTGCTGTTGCATTGCACTGTGTTACACAGAGAAGTAGAGAATGATTTCATTTAGAAATATATGACACCAGTACCAATACCAGTGCTCTTGAAGTTATACTGATACCAACGGAGTACTTGTATGGATAACCGTAATGTGAGCAGAGTGGCGTGTAGTTTAGCCATACTTTCGAACAGTTCAAATGGCTTTGTGGCATCTCAGCATTTTGAACTGCCAACTGCCAAACACCATGTTTGACTTCATCACACCACAGACTGTATGGGTTGTAGCTGCTGCTGCGGCAGTGAGAGTTCTGCACTTTGGACAGTTGTGTGAGTCCATCTATTTTGTATAAATAGGAATATACTATTTTGGAAACCTCTCTCTTTGTAACATTATACAGTTCAACAGCACAACTAATTGCAGCAAGTTTAATGGTCACCTCTCTAAAACAGTTTCAACAAAAACTGATATATAATCTTGACAAACGTAGGATTTCTTTTCATCTAAATTTATATTTAATTTATATTTATAAAATGCATATCAATAAGAATTTCTCCAAAAACAATGTAGTAAGATGTTTTGTTTTGTAAAATGATTTTTTATTTCACAGTTATGGCTCTGTCTTTCTTGCACTCTGTCTTTCTTGCACTTGGACATTAAGGTCCACCTATTTATCTCATTGAAAGTATAGGGTGTAGACTGCTTTTAAGGTTACTGCGGTATAGAATCTCCCGAAAGCCACAGTGGGAGTTCCTTTTAATACTTTTGCATTATCTTGCAGTTGTTTTTCATTTCTTTTCATTCCCTTGAACTGTGTTCCCTGTGTTGGACACTGTTTATTTCTAATTGTGGACATATTGTAAACCCTGGTTACATTGTTGTGCTGATTTTTATTCCTCCCTACATGTCGGCATACATAAGTTAACATCAAATGCAAAGCTTGCTTGATTTTAACCTTGTATTGTTTGGCTAAGAATTTACAATTTGTACTGTTGATTATTGGTAGGTTATTGGTAGTATTGGTAGTATTGGTGGAGAAGAAGCCAAAGGTAAGGTGTGTTTTTGGTCTAGACTAATGTGATGTATATACCCAGATTACCTAGAATACCTTGTAAATGCTTCTCGAATGAAGGGAGGAGCCGCTTACATCTTTAAAGCATTTCAAACAGATAAATGTGAACATGATGTTTACTAAAGTTGTCTTATTCTGATTTAGAATTACAGCATATATATATATATATATATATATATATATATATATATATATATACACACAGCCTTCAAATCAACAGTGCCTGTGCAAGAACAGAAGGTTTTGACTTTTTTGTTTCCCTTAAAGTAAGAAGTGAACTTGGCTCCCAAAAGATAAGTTTTACAATATGTGGTCTGTCTCTCGAACCTTTTAGCTTTCTTATGACTCTGTGGGCAGCCTCAGATCCTTGGATGTTTCTAGCCGTGCCAACGTCAGGATGAAGACCAAAGGTACCTGGGCTTTTATGGTCCGAGCCCTGAGACTTTGAAACTCCGTCCCTGTAGAGATAAGTCAAGTAAAAAACTTTTTGTTTATACAATTTCCTCCTCACAAGCATGATTATCATTTGGCTTTGTTGTTATTTAATAACTTTATTTTTTTATTGTAGTTGTAATATATATTGCACCCTTTTATGTACCTAGTTTATTTATTTGGTCCAAAGCAACACCATAAAACGCAAATACACACATACACACACCAGATATCAGATAAGTTGTCAACAAAGACGAAGCGAGATAATAACAAGGGTGATATTCGGGGTAGGAAATCAACATCAGCCAAATGCTGGTAAAACATGCAAGTGGCTGCTAGATCTGCTTCACTCACTAGCCAAAAAAAAAAACAATGATAATCTACTAAGTTGCTGGTTGACTGTTGAATCCAGTGATACGTGGACAAAAATGTTAATTTCCAGCCCTGGTGACATTGACACTGATATTGTATAAAGTAATCTCAATTTGATACAAATGCTCTTACGCTATTTAAGGAAATTGCCCAGCTACCAAAAAAGAGGAATTAAATGTTTTTGTCACATGATAGTATTTTCAGTTTGACAATACAGACGCATTTTGGTGTAGACAATAAGTGTGATATATGTGGGACATGTGAATAAAAGTATTAATTAGTTTAAAATGATTTGAAATACCTTTAATTCAATGAAAAATACATAAAAAGATGTTTATCTAGTGAAACACTGTACAGTACTGTCACTGTAACTCAAATTTAGGCCTTTATTCTACATAGTTTGCAGCAACTGTTTTTTTGAATTCGTAGTTCAGCTTTCCTTATACATAATCCCTGCATTAGTCCAGGGTGCACATAAATTAAATATAGTAATAGGGATGAACTTTTTCTTCTCATTTCATCACGCCCTGGCACAGATTAGAAATGGTTCTCTGACAGATAATGAACTCGCTTCACAAGAATCACGTATTTGCTTTGGCATGAGTAAACATAATGCTTCGAAACTAGAACAGCCAGACGCCCTGTGTTGTAACAACATGCATGGAAAAAGCTGAAACACAAACACTGTGCAAGTCTTAAGGCTTCACACCTCATCATTACAATTCTCGATATTCACCCTCCCTTTACCTTTGTGTCTGGTCTCCACCAGCTCCTGCCTGTCTATGTTATTGCAAAATACTCCACTATGTTGGAGTACTGTAGTGCAGTGGAGTGGCGTGTACAGTGGAGTTATTAGAGTTCTTTTTGCTGAAAGCAGCGTTACGAATAGTGAAAATGAACTAGAATGAAGTGAAAGATGCTTAATTGCTTGTTAAGCTGCAGAGTTGGGATAATTTTTGGTGGGATCTCCCTGAGCACTTCCTTTCACAGACAAGTAGTCTTGTGATCCATTGGTTATGGCTATAGCCACTTGGGGTGTGTGTGTGTGTGTGACTGTAGACGGCTCAATTCCGCATCAGTTACACAGCCACTTTGCAAATTTTCTACCAGCTTAGTATCATAATGATGTAGATTGTATGTGTGAATGAACTGAAGGTGAACCAGAAGGAACTGAAAGATGCTAAATTGCTTGTTAAGCTGCAGAGTTGGGATCATTTTCGGTAAATTTCCCGAGAGCACTTCCTTTCACAGACAAGTAGTCTTGTGATCTATTGGCTTTACTGTAGATTTTTTAACCTACAGACTGTACTTTCGCATTGTATTACTCATGCCGCCACCACAAACACAATGAGTATAGAAGTGGATCAAGAGACAAACCTTGCCCCCTCTCTCTTAAACTCTGATCAAACTGTAAAACTAAGCAGTGCTGATCAAATATAAACCATGATTCTGTAACTGCACTGCCTATTTCTCAACTAACATGTTTTCAGCTGTAATATTAAGAGTTTATAAACAGGAAGTGGGTGCCATAATGTTTCTTGAAAATTGAAAATGGAGGCTAAAAAAAATTAGATCAAGCAGTGCTGATTAAATATGAACCAAGACTCTGTTTTACTGCATTGCCTGCACCTGAACTGTTAACTGTAATACAAAATTGTTTATTAGCAGCTGGCCGCCATTGTATTAAAGGGACGAGTTTGCATACAACACCTACCAGTGGGAGTGTTTAGTGGTCTGGAGTCACGTTTTGCATCATGGTCATTGTGGGTTTTCTACCTTTCAAGCAACAGAGAATGCCACAGTCCTTGCTCTCTGTTTCCCTCTGGTCATGTTGCACCAGTTTCAAAATATTTGCATCTATATGAAAAGGCCATTTTTCCAGTGATACGTTCTTTGAGGATGTTTTTCTGTTCTGGATCCTACAAAACTAAATAAGAAGATACAGTTATACCGTAAAAGACTAACAGAAATCTCCATCACATTCAAGTTTGAACACATCCACCTCTTAAATGACCTCATACAAATAAGTGGTGTGAAGAATAGAGTTTCATATAAACCAGTGGCATTTTCCACCTCTTTTGTTGATAGGTTAATGACTGTGTTTTATATGATACATGATGTCATTGCCTCCAGTAAGAGTGATTATGTCACTCTCAGAAAAAAAGGGTGTGGAAGGAAACTCAGACTTGAAGTTCACAAACCTGCTCACTGTGTTAATGCACAAATGAGTGGGTACATCTAGACAAGGCTCCATTCTTTGCATTATTATTTCCACATGTTACTCACTGTAGGAATTTTGTCAGAAAATCACCTTCATTAGTTTCGGTGCATGGCAATGGAAATCACCAACCGTCATTCCAGCATTTCTGCACAAAAACTCACGAGGAAAAATTGGACACTCCTGTCATTCATAATCTCAGTTGACTCAAGGTGTGCACTGGTTTTCATGCCATGCAACACTTGTGAGGTCACCATGCTATAGCTGCGACATCATGACTATGACATGCTGCAGGCCAAGTAACACAAATGTCTGCTCAAGTAAAGTAAACTGAAGCCTGCCAATTTGTACAACAACAACAGCAGTCACACGGTGCAGCAGTATCTCTGTGCTTTGTTTGAGACCGTCACCCACTTTGTAAATGTTTGAATGTTTTTAAATATGCTGAATGTTTACTTCACATTTATTACACCATGTGAGCTCGCTTATCATATCGTAAAGGCAAATACATTATTTGCATTAAGCTAAAGAGTTACCAGAGTGTTAAGATACCGTTGCTTCACTGTACTGAGTCAAATTTACTTTCCTGCCCTGAGGGAGTGTCAGTCAAGTGCAGTTAGCCTACACCTCTTTTTAGGTCAAGTAAACTCTAAAGTACAAACAACTCATCACCTGTACTATCTAATGCCATAACCTCTATCTTTGCAAAGCTCTTAATGTTCTTGTTTTGTTGACATTGTCAGAAATGTGTAAACTCAAGTATGTGTTAAAAATGAAAGATGTAGTTGGTAAGTTTTATAATAAAAATAACCATTTGTCATGTTTGATGAAATGTTCATCAGTCCTGACAGTAGTACAGACAGACAGATAATCTGG
Organism: Epinephelus awoara; assembly: GCA_035609425.1. Classification (NCBI taxonomy): domain Eukaryota; kingdom Metazoa; phylum Chordata; class Actinopteri; order Perciformes; family Serranidae; genus Epinephelus; species Epinephelus awoara. The sequence goes on along the minus strand of CM069310.1, from coordinate 25,699,775 downwards.
GGGGAAAAAAACACGTTTATCTTCCTCCTCATAGTATTCCTAATGGCATCTGCAAGAACCCATTGCGCCTAAACAAAAACAACCAATCAGAGCTGAGGAGTCTCTAATGCACCTGTCGATCATGTCAGTTGCTCCATGAAATGCATTAAAACTGTCAGACTTGGCAGAGCTATTGAAGTATGAATCAAGATTCTGTTAAGAAAGTTTTTTGACCCAGCCACCGTGTTGGAAGCAGTTGAACAAAGCTCTGAGCACCACCAACGGGCTGGGTCACAAACTTTCTCATTTTACAACTAAGCAATACACTAAAATATGTTTCTGAAAACAATATAGGCCAGAAATAGTCAGTGCAATAACAGAATCTTTATGGATGTTTGGTGGTTTGAGTTCCAACCAAGTCTCCTAGAAATTACGTCTGTATGTCACTAAACTGCTTTCTTTATTACCTTGATATGGCAATGTAATGGCTGACTGGATCATGTTCAGGAGACAGTGTTTCTTCAGGGTATAGGTATGGGTAGACAAAGTGTAAGACTTTGACATCAGAACTTCAGGTTTGTGTTCAATCTGTCTCAGGTTTAGACAACACAAGCACTTTGGTTAATATTAAAGAGAGGTAGTGTTTTTGGTTAAATGTTAATAAAAAGGTATATCAATAATTCTGTAGTCACTAGGAGTGAATATTGTATTCCAAAATTACCTATTTTGGCGGTAAATAACTCAGGCATGTAAATTAGCAACATTTCAACATAGTGTTAATAGAAAACTGAACTCATGAACTATGAACTCATCATTACATTTCCCATAAAATATATTTGCTGTTTAAAATTGGTTGTGTATAAACATAATTTCTAGGCAACAGGGCAAGCAGTTCACGAGCAGTGATTGACATGACTGACAGCTGCGACTCCTCAGCTCTGACTGGTTGATTTAATGATTCTTGCAAATGCCATTAGGAGCACTGAGAGGAGGCAGGGGGGTTATGTGTCTCATGTACTACTGTCAGGATGTAATTACAGCTTCAGCAAATATGACAAAAAGTTATTTTTGTAAAAGTTACCAACAGTAGCTTAGAGGTCATGGGTAAAGGTGTTGTACTGGTCTACATTATATTGAGATGTGTTTCTATTTTTTTCCTCCCATTTAAATACATCAGTTGGGGCTAGAAACAGCTCTAAATATACCGCAGTCCATTACAACACCACAGTGCCAAGGCTTATAATTCAATCAACACCTCTATGACAGTGTCAACAAAAAAACATACAGGCTTTATGGCAGAACAGTTGTATTGGATTGCATTAGATTGTAGGAGTAGAGGAGTGTAGACACACCTCATTATCTGTTTGGAATATATTTATAAAGAAATCCTAATTTGAGCTGTAGCTAATTATTAATTTGCCAGTTATGTTCTTGTGTATTCATGTGATCTCCTGCTCCTTCTGTATCATAAAGTTATTGAACCCATCCCTCTGGACTGCCCCACCTGCTATTTCACCATGCTCACCCCCACCAATAAAAACAAGCTCCTAAAATAATTGGCCTCCCCACCTCCAACCTGCCAGCCCTTACTGACACTGCCACCACTTGCAAAGCACTGAGCACAGCACAAAACCCCTCAAGCCCTACTTCATCCTCCTCCCCTCTGCAGGTGCAGACAACTACTATGCAAGAAATCGCGCTTTGACTGTGACTGTGAAAGCCAAGTTCCTCTAGAGCAGTGGTTCTCAAATGATGTGCCGTGATGCCAATCTCTGTGTGCCGTGGGATTTTTTGATAACCACACATTATTATTGCAACATTCAACTGGGCCTACACAAGAAGTTATGAATTAAATTTTAATTGACTGTATCAGTATGTTGTGTGCACCCATTTCATAATAAAGAGGCAAACTCTAGATAAACAATGTAATTTAATTTAATGTAATATAAAAAACCTTCATGGGGAACCTATTTGTCGCCGTTCGTGTGTGGGAATTTTAAGTGCGTGATACATAAAAAGCCCCAGTTGGCAGCACGTGTGAGAGATGATAACAATTTAAAGGAGAAAACCGTGAGTGGGACATTGGATCGCTTTATTGTACAGAGAAAATTACAACAAAGTACCAGCAAAGACGACCTACCATCGAAGGAAAGAGAAAAAAAAAAACTGTCAGCTGACAGTATCATGAAAGCTACCGGTCTTATTTAGTCTTGTCATGTATTATCTTATGTCGTGATAAGAGTGATAACACATGTTACTGAGGCTGTTGTACACAGATAAATACAGGTGTGACTTGAGATTTTGGCTTGCTCTTTGCCTTGGGCACAAAAAGTTTGACAACCACTGCTCTAGAGGACCATAAAGAATGACTCTGAATCTACAAAACAGCAGAAAACATCTTGTGACATTTTAAGATATCTTAGTTTGACCTATCAACAGTCCAAAACCAAAATATTTCATTTACAGTAATTTAAACAAGAAAAAGGTAACAAATTCTCACATTAATTTCCTAACAAACATTTAGTCAATTAATCATTAAACTTTACAGTTTTAATATTGATGGCACCACAGTTACTTTAACGGGTCACAAGACAGCTAAATTACGTTTGCATTCATTCTTTCAGCCTACAAAGCAAATCCAGTTGCCTTTGACTTTGACCAAAGGTTTCATGACATAGACAACTTTTTAAAATACACTTGATACCTGTAGTTTAAAGGGACAGGTCATCCCCAAATCAAAAGTGCATATTTTTCCTAATGTAATGAAACTAGATGGGCACTCTGGTGGTGTTCAAGGGGCCCAAAAACCAGAAATTTGAAAAACCCAACAGCAATGTCTTATTCCAGAAATCATGACCCATGACCTAATTTGGGGGTGAACTGTCCCTTTAATAAGAAAAAAGGCATATATTCTGATTCACTGACATTGATTTACTGCAAAAAGTGAAACTTGTCTCATGAACTGCATAATGACTCTGACATGTTACACCTACTTGTCTGGATGTGTCTTAAGGCTTCTAACTGTAGCTTCATCTTAGCCAAGCTTCTGTCTGAATGACACATGTATTGCCACGACTCAGTGGACCTGCCACCTTTGTGCTTTGAAGAAACAGAGGTTGTAGACCAATCTTAAGATTAACACCTCTCTGCAAATTTCTCCTTCCCTTTGGGTTACACACAATATGAGTGGCCCATTGCGTCACATCTTACAACACCAAAGTCTTTATCACGGCATTCTTGACACCACTGCAGCAATAAAAGACACAGGACTGGATGATGGCATATCGTTTGTTGCGTAACAGTTTCTGCAACTGTGGAAAATGTAGGATTGTCATTATGTGTGTCAACAGCCTTGACATGTAGACACAGTGTTCAGACTTGTTAGCGGTGACATGCAGGCCTACATTGCATCAAACTTTGTTTTAACAAGTGTGGTCAAAGGTAATTGGTGAGGAATGTTTGCTTTCCCTTTTTATCGGAGGGGTGTTGGCTGACAGTGCGAGACATACAAAGTTATTCTTTCACTCTTGGCTGTTTCGACACTATCTTTTTCCCACCAACAAGAAACTAAGCTGCACTTTAAATGTGGTTTTACTTTCACTGAAAAAGTTAGCTTTTCCTGGTGAAGACTGATCCTTTTAGAACTCAGAAGCAAATAAAACTACTGAATTCTTAATCATCAATATTTATAAAGTCTGCTCTTACCTCAACTCTCACTGTGGTTAGCGCTAGTCAGCAGTTGGTCTCAGCTGGTGTGCGAGACATTGTGAGGTGCTCCCAACATCTCTGAGGGAGTCCGCTGTGCTAACTGGTCAGATATACAGCAGGTCCAGCTGTTAAGTCCCTCCCCTTCTGAGGAACACCCTCCTCTCCTCAGACTGTGAGGGAGTAAAGGCTAGAGATCTCTTTGCTCTGAGCTCAGGATGCCAGGAATTCCTGCAGACTTCCTCAGAGCGTCTCCATTGTGCTCTTAAACAATAACAAGCAACTAGATTTAGCTTTTCTTACTGTACTTTAGGTGAGGGATTTATTAAACTGATTATCATTTAACCAGAGCTCAAATAATGGATTGAAGTGCAAGTCTTAAAGATTAGTCTGCTAAACCACCACCTCCATCCTCTTTGTCTTTTAGTGAAATGATTTTTCTTTTAAAAGTGAGCAGTGATGCAGACGCTTATCTTCCTTATCTAATTGGCCAGGCAGAGTGGATGGGAGCCGGATGCCCTGTGGTTACACAAAGCTTTGTCTTTGTGTGTGAACTTCCCACAGGTTTGGCAGGTTTTCAATTTTGAACAGCAGAGACTTGACAGATCAGGAGAGCCAAGGGGCTTTTTCTCCTCATTAAGAAACCAATTGCATCACTAAACAAGACAACTTGTACAGAAAACATCTGCTATGTGTTGCATAAACCAGATGCAGAGACATAAGTCATGCTATAATGACAATGCTGAAGTCTGACAGTAGTCAGTGACTAATGTACAGGTGGAAAAAGGTGTCTGCTGCAACAGGTGACAATGAAGTTCGCTCAATCAAGCGTGAGAACACTTCGGACTAGAACGCCACCTAAATGTCATATCTCACAATGTAGCCGCCCTGTGATTGGGATCTGCTTCATAAATGAATGGGTTCTTTCTTAGTCTATATGCTACACCCTTTCACCAAGTTCATTGACAATTGGGTCAGTAGTTGTTCTGCACTCCTGCTGACAAAGGGACAAACAAACCAAAAAGAAAACATGACCTCATTTGCAAAGAAAATTAGTGACTCGTAAGAGCAGGAATCAGTCTTTTAAAAAATCTGATTTTCTACAGGTAGGACTCCACATTTGTTCTTAAAATTTGCTTATTCATAGTCCATAATTGTGTATTTTTATAAAACAAAATGGACCCATTAGCAACTTTATTGTAAATGGCTCAACATATCATTGAAAATACTCAAAAAACTCAATAAGCTAGAAGGGCACAGACCTACCCCAATGTCAACGAAAGTGAAAAATAATTAGTGTATCCACCCAGAGATTCAGATCCACTGAAAAACAAGTACCGTCTTTGCCCATGCTGCACCCTTCCACCGAGATTAATGGACATCAGGTCAGTAGTTTTTCTGTCATCCTGCTGACAAACAGAAAAATTGAACAGGAAACATTACCTCCATGGAGAAGGTGAAGAAGTAACTCTTTTGAAAAATCTGATTTTCTCCAGGATGTGCTCCAAATTTGCTCTTTAAAAGTAGCTGATTCATGGGCCATGATTGTGTATTTCTAACCCAGTCCTACTGCCAACTCATGGACTGTCGACTGTCGGCCCTAAACAGTGACGCACAGAAACACATTTAGTGGCGGTATGAAACGACCCGGGTGGCAGCATATGTTGAAACTCTGGGCAACTACTGTAATATAAATACCGAGAAAGTCCACATTGGACGGCTAAAAGGGGAGGTGGATGGGTCAAAGAAACTGGACTTTCACCCTGGAGCCTGTTCTTTGTGTCCAGCATGAAACCAAAAGTCAATCTGATTGTCTCGATAACGACGACAACTCATTAAACTAGAAGAGCACTCAGAGAGCGCAGAGGTGAAAAATAATAAGTGTATCCGCCCTGTAATTCAGATCCTTCAAAAATGTCGTGGTTCTTCCTTGGCCCAAGCTATGTCCGTCCACCGAGTTTCATTCAAATTTGTGATTCAACATATTGATCACTGACGGACACTGTTGGAGGGTCACTCTGACTCTGTCCAAGGACAAAGGCATCTAAAATCTTGTTTGATGATGAACACTGTCCGCATTGCTGCTCTTGATCAGGGCATAACAAATGGGATTAGCAGGGAGGATCAAGAGGGGTTATCTCATAAGTCTATTGTAATTGGAGGATAGGGTTCCAGCCCCCAATGAAATGTGATATAAATTTGTTGAGCACATGTGTAAAATTGTGTCACTTTGCAAACTGATTCCCAGCTTGTTGCTGCAAAAAGACTTTTGTTCATCTGCTGACTTTGCCTCCAAAACTGTGATTGCTCCCATTAAAGATTTCCCATCAAAAATGTCATTCTTCTAAAATGACAGAACAACCAGTTAAACATTTTTTTAACACTTATGTCAGAAACACTAATGATCCTGACCTTTCTGTTACCTGAGAGTTGCTTCATAAAAATGTCAACTCAAGGCAAACATGACATGTATGGTAAAATGTCAAATGACAGACAAGTGATTAATTCACTCCCTGTGGTAGATTACTTGAGCCAATGCTTTTTGGCTACCAAGTACGATCCTCACCTGTGCCAAACTCTTTTGCAAGCTGCCTTCTCACATTTATCTCCCTGCATCATCACACTCAGTGGGTGCTGTAGTTAAATCTGGGCGTGGTAGCCAAGAGCTCTTGAAGAAGTAGTATCTGTGAAAATCACAGGAAGGGGGGTGTTTTGATGACATGTAGGAACACACCTTAGCCTGACTTGGAACTAGATTGATAAATTCTTGAGGGGTCACAGGGCAACTCCCACTCTGACATTTAGTTGTTTGCTCTGGGGGGAAAAGAATTAAGATTTCTTCTGTAGACCAAAAGTGAAATCAGTGTCAGCTAATATTTAAATGTTGGCAAAGGCTGATTAGGATGAGAGCAAACTTGCCACACTGAACTAGGGCAATTTTGATAATAAGCTCATGCCACTTTTATGGGTTATTAAAGAAATGTCAAGCATATTGTTCTTTGTTGCCACATACTTCAAACAGTTCTTCAACAACAAACACGTGATTAGGTTTAGGCAACAAAAGTATGTGGTTAGGTTTAGATAAAACACAACAGGTTTGGCTGTACATTCATATAGGCAACGACCACCGGCCTCCAGGGGGAAAGTCAGTGATTGTTGGACTGATCAACCCCTACTCAGACTTTTTGCCCCCTTAACTTACATTATGGTATAGCCGTGTTTCCCCGACAGGCACTGTTACACACTGATGGCGCCCAGCCGCGTATCACGTCGACATGAAAGGATGGCTTTTTTCGCCTGGTCGATCACGGAAGTCACTACCAAAGTATTAGTCAGTAAAAAGCCAAAGCAAGACACTCACCTGATGGTTCCCTCCCATGTTATCACCATAAGCTCTGTCAGTATTGTTGTTGTTGTTAGCTGCCGACTCAGCTGCCTCCATCTTAAGAGCCGTGTACAAGCAATCCCGACCCAGACAATGAAATGTAGAGATGCTCTGAATGTCGTATTGAGCACTTTAAAGCCTAGGTCTTCCATGACCCATAGGGGGGCCTTACAGTAACTGCAGGGGGAGGTGCGCCAAATTATTGCTCTTTAAGTTTAATTTTTTTTCTTTTTAAATATTAAAATATGTTTGAAAATACACATCAACATGAATGTACCGGATTATCAGCAAAGATAAATTGGCTTATTTAATACCCATAAATCCTTGTGCAATAAGGTTAGCTTGCTAACACTATGTCACTTTGTGACAGCTATACATGAGGTGAATAAGTAATCTGAAAGTTCAGTAGTATTTAAACATATTGGCCAGCTGTATTATTATTTCAGGATATTCTTGTGAGCTGCAATGGATCATTTGATAGTTAACTTTTTGAGCAAGAGACTAAAATAACAACACATTCTCACTCCGACCTCATCACATATCGACGTTTGTTCATTGACTTTCCACGTTCAGATACAACGTGCAAGGTACCACAGGTGTGTTTGTTGTTGGCATTCTGGGACACTGTGTCAAGCTCTACCGTTTCCATGCATCATCTTTTATCAAAATATACTTCCATTTTCACAGGAAGCTTACAGTTTACATACAGTCTCTTTCAAAATAAAGACACTACAAACACATGTCGTTAGGTTTGGGAATCTCACACTTCTGTCTTGGGCGAAGGTCGGATCCACCCACTGCCCCTGACGGCCACCGCACTCAGACTTTGGCTGCCTTATTTACATTCTTGTCCCACCACATTTCCCCTTGACGCTGACAGGCGCCTTTAAACTTTAATGGCAACCTGCCGCTTACCATACCTTGTTAAAGGACAGCTTTTTTTTCATTATTGACTGATGCCACAGGTCACCACCCAAACACTGGATTTTGACGACTTTGGAGTGAGACTGGGCTGGAAATAACATCCAGCTGAAAAAACGTTAAATACCCCTGCTTTAGAGGGATACTAAGCCAATTTTCCAACCAGCTTTTTATCATAACAACATGGGTAGTATAAGTAAATGATGTATGGTAAACTTCCTTCCATCTTATCAGAGCTGGGTTCTCCCTGTTTAATTCCCAGTGTATTGGTCTGGTGCAGCGCAGTGCATTCTGGTAGTTGTAGGTTTTCTACCTCTTGAACAAAAACATAGCCCTTTTCTTCTGTTTTCTGTAGTCATGCAGCACCAACTTCAAAAGTATTTGCTTCTTTCTTCTGCATAGGCAGCCCAGTTTTATGTGAGAGCCATCTTTCCAGCATGGAGTGGAATACTTCTTTAAGTACAATACAAGTTCCTCAAAACTGTACGTGATTAAATGTACTTAGTTATATTCCACCACTGGGCAGTACTTAAATACTACTATAGTACTTGAATTTCAAGACAAATACCTTTTACCGCTTCAACCTCGTTTTTTAATCCTACTTAACACATGTACTTAGACACAATGTTTTGCTCCTCACGTGCTGTTTAAACAATCAGAAACCACACAGGCTGCTGTTTTACGCTTTCACACAAACAGGGACATGAATTACAACTGCAGTGTTTACACATGTAATTGCCGTTATGAAACTGTAAATAAAACTTCAAAGTGCTGAGCTGCACATTCTGCATCTAAATTAGTGTGCATATTGATAGTTTTATATTGCATTATTTCAGATCATTGCATTAAACCAGAACAGATCTGTGCTAATGCTGTGGACCTTTAACAATGAACCATTTGTTTTTCTCACTTCTACTATCTACTTGTCAAACATCCTGCACACTTTGACTGAATTCTATAAAACAGGTTTGGGTAGGTTTTACATGAGTTATTTGTTTTCATAGGCACAAGCTTAATCAGCCTGCAGAATAAACAAAACACACAAGTAGAAATACACATAAACACATAGTTCTGTTTGAAATTGTGGTCTAGTTTTTTATTTATTTATATATTCAGCAGACAATTAGGATTTATTGAGAGTTGTGTTTCTGGCCACCTGGTGAATGTTAATTTGAGTGACAGTGTGGTGACAATTTGAATGAAAATTTGCACTTTCCTGAAAATGGAAGTGACCCTCACATAAGGTGTGCCTTATGACAGGCTATACATTTTTCAGAAGAGATCATGCACATCTTGTGAGGTTCTGTGGAAGACGCCACATGAAACTGACTCATCAGTTCTGATCACTATCAGTTCCTTTTTAACGAGGTGTGTAACAGCATATGTATTCATATTAAACTGTCCAGTGCGAGGCTTCTGGGTTTTTAGGCTTTGCGTTAAATTATCCTATTACATTTGGAAATAAAGTATACAGCTTAAACTGTGTTTAATATGATTTTGTCAGCGTCGCTCACAAGGCTGCATACACAACTTAACAAGAAACATGTTGTCTGTCCCTTCCACCCTCAAACCAAAACAATCTACTCCAGTGAGACATACTGGAAGGCAGCTACGCTAATGCTAGCTCATTGCAAGATGGTCGGTAATACCATTTCCAGATCCTCTGATAACCTTCAGGTGTGCTGTTTAGAGCCACTTTGGGTTTGCGAACTTGCCGCTTGACTTGACTTTTTTTGCCGTATTGAACCAAACCTGGGGTGGCACGGTGGTGTGGTGGTTAGCACTGTCGCCTCACAGCAAGAGGATTCCCGGTTCGATCCCAGGTGTGGGAGCCCTTCTGTGCGGAGTTTGCATGTTCTCCCCGTGTCAACGTGGGTTCTCTCCAGGCACTCCGGCTTCCTCCCACAGTCCAAAGACATGCAGATTGGGGACTAGGTTAATTGATAACTCTAAATTGTCCATAGGTGTGAATGTGAGCGTGAATGGTTGTCTGTCTCTATGTGTCAGCCCTGTGATAGTCTGGCGATCTGTCCAGGGTGTACCAAACCCTGACACCACTATCAAACTGAATCGTGAAGTTTGTGAACCATTCAAACCCTGTTAACAGCTAAGAAACAACAAAGATTACAAAACCTGGCACCTTATCACATATCTTTATGCAATTAAGTGACTGACTTGCTGATTTTGGAGGAACTTAACATAAAACTGCTGTCACTGTTAGTATCCGCATCTCTTCCCTCATAACCGTCTGATATCCTCAGATTGCTCTCTCGTTCCTGCTAACAAATACAGGAAATAACCCTGGCTGTAAGAGAGCAGAGACAATCAAACTCTAGTTGTCATGAAACAATGTAAGTTACCCTCAATCACTGTTATCACCACATCTGCTGTCACTACAACAGATTCTTCTCCTATCATAACATTGTAGGGAAAGGCAGAAGGGTAGAAACTCTGAGGACAGACAAATCTACTCCCACTCACAGTTTTATGTTTGTACTGACATGCTTCTTTTAGGTGTGTATCTTAAAGGGCATTTTTAAGTGTTTGGGTAAGATGTCAGGCTTTTTCTGGAACAGTTTTGTAAGTTAATACAAACTGCATTACTTTATTGAGGGAGGTGGTGGCCAGGCGGCCTCCCTAACACCCCGGGCCCCTGGGCCTGTGCCTCTTAGGCCCATTCAGTAATCCGTCCAGGACCCCACCTACTTTCTACAGCAATTTGGCAGGAGTGAAAATAGGTAGAGCTTCCAAGTTTCATGATGAGAGAAACAGTTTTCACTTTAACAAGATAAGGAAAGTTTTGAATGACGATGACATTATGGGACATGGAGACATTTTGTCATTTTGTTGTGATTCAAATCTACCTAACTGTACTTTTTAAATGACACTAAATTAACATGTGCTATCAACAAAAAAAATACTGTGTAAAATCGAGGCTATTGCAATTAGGACAGATAGTATTTTGACAAATACATCTTTTATTTGAGTGTACTCTAGTTAGCCCTCCTCATATCTCTGTCATTGCCTACTTGAGAGCAAAACATTTCTTACTTAAGGCTCCTGTACTGCAGGATATTGCTCAGTGTGTTCCCAGTCAGCCTGAAACTAATGCAGCAGGCCAGGAATGTTTTTCTATTGTCCACTCTTGCCAGCACCACGCCCATCTCACTCTGCTCTGAGAGCCCCTGACTGCCTCACCTCATTAATATCTGTCCACTGTACTTTAGGAGCATGGAAAAGTAAGTTGCCAAGATTATATGCTTTTGTTCTGATTATTTAAAATCATAAAGACTCCCTCTATTGACAACATACTCTCTTCCCTGCTTGCGTGCAAACCCTGTCCCCCACTAATCCTTGTCCTAACTGTCACTTAAAGTCTATACCACAGGGGTGGATTGTCCCAAATATCCTAATCTGAAATTCTGAAAGAAGTGAGAACCAGTAGAGATCTGGCTGCGCAATAATGTTGGCCTCACATATAGTTTGTCTCAGTTCATTTTTAGTTTGACTGAAGAATTTCCTGTACTGATTCTTGAAAACACTCATTATCTGTTGACTGTTGAAACGCTTTAATCCGAGCAACGCCAAGTCCCCAAACGTGCTGTGTTCTGCATTCCACGACCACACTGGACAGGTTGTATCAGCCTGTGTTATCTCAGGCGCACCCAGCCTTTCTCTTCACATGCATCAGTAGTGAACAAAAGTCCTGACAGCTTTCCTACTGGCTGGGCGCCCCCCTTACAGTGAGCTGTTTGCTCACTGCTTAATTACACATGTCAAAAGTGCTCAACTGTGAAACAATGAATAGAAAAGTAATCGTTAACTAATCTGGGGTTATCTACTCATTCTATATTCTATCTTGAATTCATCAAGGTGACACCACCCCGATGGAGGCAAGATAGCTGAAAATAGGGCATGAAAGTTAAAGGAATAGTTTAACAATTTGAGAAATATTATAAAATAAATGCATGTACAGTAACAGCATTAATGAGCCTGCCACTCATTTTGATAGCTGTGTGAGTACAACTCAGTTACTTAAAGGAACAGTTCACCCTAAAATCAAAAATACATAATTTTCCTCTTACCTGCAGTACTATTTATCAGTCTTGATTATCTTGATGTGAGTTGCCGAGTGTTGGAGATATCAGACGTAGACATGTCTGCCTTCTCTCCAATTTAATGGAACTAGATGGCACTCGACCTATGGTGCTCAATGCCTTAGAAAAACAAAAAAATTAAAACTCAACAGCAATCAGAAATCATGACCCGGTCACTCAAGATAATCCACCGACCTTATTATGAGCATGCGTGTGCATTTTCAAATGTATTTTTGGCTCTTTGGGCACCACAAGCTGAGTGCCATCTAGTTCCATTATGTTGGAGTCAAGGCTGACATCTCTATGGCCAATATCTCCAACTCTCTGCAAGTCACCCCCAAAACAATCTAGACTGATAAATAGCACTACAGGTAAGAGGAAGAATATGTATTTTTGATTTTGGGATGGACTGTCCCTTTAAGTGACTTATATGAATCCCAGATAGTATAAAATCTGTTTAAGCACTAATACAGGATATCTAAATATTCAGAGTTGAGCTGGAACTACTGTATATACAAAAGGACCACTTTTCATTTTTCATAATAAAACCAGTTATATTTATCAGTAACTTTTAACCATCTAACTTACCACTTATACTGTAATTTTATTTTTCTCTTGACTGCTAGTACTATAAATTTTTACTGTAGCATGTTATATAATCGCATATTTTTTGTATTGTGTTAAAATGTTGGTTGTTCATATTTTACAGCCTGCATGCAGCATTTTCATCTCTGGTAACCAAAATGTTTAACTTACAAGTGGCTCATTTCCATGAATCGACTGTTAGATTTTGATCAGAAGCTCTTAGATTGGCAACATCAAAAACAGCAATTGAATGTAGAATTTAATATCAAATCGTCAAAAAGAGCTTGCATCTACTGTATGGTTGTAGTTGCATGCATGGATGCCAAAAAGGAAGTGACTTTCACATCAGGTGTGTCTTCCAACAGTCCAAAACATTTTTCAGAAGATAATGCCTTTCTTATCAGGTTCTGTGGCAGATGCCACATGAACCTGATTGATCAGTTGTGATAAATATCACTTTCTTTTTCAAGAGGAAGTTCACAACAGTTTTACAACATCTGGCACATAGTTGCATATTTTAAGCAATTAAGTAGCTGGCTCAAGTTACCCTGAAGTCTTGAGCAATTATGTTTGAACCCAGTCGTTATGAAACACTACCAAGAACTTAGATGCCTTTCGATTAATCCGCTTATAAGTTATTGACCTTATTTTAGATGTTTGTTTGTAGTGATCCAGATCAAGCCCAGATTCCGTTTGACATAAGATAAATCTAATCTTCATCTAATCTAATGGAACCTGGAGCTCAGATTACAGCCTCATTCCTGCCAACACATACAAGAAATAATAACGAGTTAAGGAGAGCAGAGATAATGAACCTCTAGTTTCCGTGGAACAGCACACATGACACTTAATCATTGTTCTCACCACATCGGCTGTCACCAACACACATTCTTCTACTGTCATTACAACGGGATAAAGGCGGAGGGGTGGGGATTCTAAGGAAAGAAAAAACTTCACTGACAGTTTTGAATTTGTACTGACATGCTTCATTCAGGTGTATATCTAAAAGGTAATTGTAAGTGTTTTGGTAAGATGACATACCCTGGAAATCCAGAGTTCTCACGAGAGCACAATTTGAATTTGCTCAGTGAGTCACTCTGGCAATCAGTAATGATGCTCACTATCTATGCCCATGAAACCAAGCTGCACCAAACACATCGGTGTATCTGATATAGGGGGGCCAGAGGCGTTTTTGCTGTTTTGCCAACCGGATACAGCAAGAGTCTAATCTACCAGTTAGCTCGTTGGTAGTTAAACGTATACATCACCCCGTGTATTGTTCTGATTGGTCGTAGTGTTATCCAATTGCGTGCAGTGATATTTACAAATGCATGCTTGGTGCTGCCCCTTGAGTTGGGCCATTTGCATTACTCATGGCCAGACCCTAAATCTTTCTAGATTTGGGTCTAGATTTCCAGGCTAAAGATGACAGGCTTTATCTGGAAAAAATATTCAAATAAATACAAGTTACAAGTTATGAGTGTGCACTTGTGATGAAACTGATCCAACCAGCCCACATCAACACATACAGTATATGTGGCAAACTCAGGCTTTTCACAGCATGCAGTGATCTCTGAAAACCGTCCAACTGTGAACTGTGTCCCCAAGATAGATACTTGCACCTTATTTGAATATTTTTAATTTGAATTTTTATTATACCCATTGGCATTTGATGTTAACATAGGCGTTTCTAGCTCATTTTTGGGGTTGCTGAAGCACCCCTAAATTGAATCCCAGCACCCCTAAAATTTGAGAGATTTAAAAAAATTTTTTTACTGTATGTCCTTTAACAACAAGCTAGAAAGGTGTCAAAACCATACAGTACTTGGTTGAAAAACACTGAAAAAGTCAATTACTGTTAATGTGTTAACGTTACATGTTGTGCATTGCATTTCAAATGAAAGTCCAAAAAATAAGTCCAAGGTCAATTTTTGGTATTTTTGGTACTCACTATAGGGGACAGGTTTACTCCAGAAACATACAGTACATACTGTTTATGTGTATGTTGAGGAGCTGCTGTATCAAAATGAGTTCTCTTCCCCCAGAAATTAGGGTTACGATTTGTTTCTTTTATGATTCCAATCCATTCCTCTTTTGCTGTTGCTCAGCATTTAAATAATCTTTATCAGATTTGATGGTTTAGTCACAGACTTTCCCAAAAAGTGTTGTGCTTTTCTTTCACAAATGTGGGAATGAAATTTCGGTAAAATGTACAAAACAGTGAAATTTATCTTGCCTGGCCGGGCACCTCTCTGGGTGCTCAGCACCCCTAAACCTCTGATCCTAGAATCACCCCTGGATGTTAATATCAAGTGGTAACCTCCTGGATCAGAAAAATTAAGCCAATGCTAAGTGCCAACAACTGCAGGTCCTTCAATGGCCACTTGAGGCGGGCTCCAAGTGTGAGTCAGTCTGTGAAAGAATATGCTTACAGCCTGGTATAAAACTTTTTTGGGTTGTCTCTTAAGCTAATTTCCCTGTTAATGAGCACTGTACAAGGGATGACTTTTTATATAACTCACCCGTTTACCTTTATTAAGGCTTAAAGTTGTGCATAATAAGTGACAGATCACTACTACGGTGAAAACTTTGGTTGCATTAGATGCGTTAGATATTTGGCAACGGCCAAAATATCAAACTTTAAAGGTTGAAAACGGGAGTCCACAACAGGCCCCCAGGAAGTGCACTGAACTTTGAAGCCAATTTTCATATCGTCCAAACAGTGGAATTACAATGTCAGAGTCCATGCTGTGAATCAATTGGGCCCAAAAACCCCCCCACTTTTTCCTATAGACTTATATTGTAAACGAGACGTCTGTAAATCAGTGGATACATTTTTTTTAGTGTCACAACCTCCGCAAAATGTTTCGTTTCACTATCATGATTTGTTCCATTCAGTCCAATAACATTTGAAAAGTCTAGAAGAGCTGCTAGAAACCGGCAGAAGTCTCCAGTGTGCTTGCTCTATGGGCCTAATGATGTGGAAGCAGCGTTGATCGTCTCGGTAACTATATGTAGTAGTTAAATGTATTTCACTGAGTAAATTTGATATAAATGGGGCACCACTGAGCAACTTTCATATGAACTGGGTATCACCTCCAACCACAGACTGTAAAAATAATGGACATAGCTACCATGAAGTCTCCCATTGGTTTGTGGACTGCTGTTTTGAAGCCTGCCCTTAATTATGCGTAACTTTAAGCCTTGATAAAATACAAACAGGTGAGATTTTTAAAACTTCACCCCCTGTACAGTTGCTATAACAAGGGAAATTAGCTGTAGAGACCAAAACTGTTTTTTGTACCAGGCTGTAAACATGAATATTTCTGGTGTTACGTTGGGGATTTTCACATGAGGATCTATGGGGACTAACTGGCTTCTAGAGCCAGCCTCAAGTGGCCATTCAAAGAACTGCAGTTTTTGCAGCTGCAGTTTTTTTTCACCCAGGCCCCACAATGCCACGGCTTCTCACTGATGTCTGGTCTGAAAAGACTTCATGAGTAGACAGGGGCTTGTGAGGACTAAAGCTGTGGCTGGCTCAACCTTTACAGAAATAAAGCAGTGAAACATTTGCCAAACATTTTTGGAGTATTCCAGTAGCTTCAGCCGTCTGTAAAATAAAGAGCTGCTTATGTGTGCACTGTTACAGAGTTACATAACCGTCTTTAATGGTAGCCTGTCTGAAGTTATGAATTTCCTCAGAACTACTTGCACAAGTCAGACAGGCCTCTTGGCACTGCACACAGAAAACCCACACATACTGGATTGTGTTGGCGTGTCTTTACCAGTTTTATTAAATTTAATTCTGGAAACATTCTGCACAGTATAAACACTAATTATAGCCCTGATTTGGCCGTGGGTCATTTTCAAGATTGTGCACTGTACTGCGAGTAAAAGCAGACCACAATAGAACATAGGAGTTTTATTGATTGACATCTCTCACCTCCAGGGTGTCAGACCTATGTAATATAATATGTAACATATTATTCACCTGGAATCTGGACAGAGCTGAATGCAGCCCTTATGTTGGAGGTGGTGGAAATCAGTACAAGGTCATATGTGAAGGTCAGGCATTTGCCATAGTTAGTGTTGCTCAGTAATGTATTAAGAATTTCAAAAGTCTTAAATCTTGAAGGCTGATATCTTTTCACTCACATTATGCAGTTTAAACAAGTAAAAAAAACAAACCTACTGAGAGCGATGACAGACATCCTCTTACAGTAAAACTTGATGATCAGGGCTGTGGCAGGCGAAGGTGGATTTAATGCTTTCATCACCTGCTACAACAAAGCCGTAATGCGTTGGCAGTGTTGAACTCTGTTACCTGTTCTACACATGTGCATTCATACACCAGTGTTGACTTAATGTATGTTGCATTTAGTTTGTGCTGATTGATAGCTGTTCTATTCTTCGTCCTCCTAAGTGAAAATATCTCAACATTCCATGGCTGCAGCTATGAAGGTAGAACATATGGTCAAGCACATCAAAGGCAGGTGTGTCTGGGCTTTGCCCAGGCAGAGGCAAGCCACCCCACCCTATCTGCAGAACTTTGTTTTTTTAAAAACTCACGCAGGTGCCATATTTCTTACTCTAAATGCCTGCAGCGGTAACATTTACCAGATGGATTGGCAGCACTTTGTTTTAGATATTCATAGTTCCCAGATGACTTGGGTAATCATATGACCTTTACTTGAGCATCACCATCAGGTTGACTCTTGTAGATATGCACAAAATGTCTCAGTAACTATTGGTTGCACTGCCATGAAATTTGGTACACACATTTATGTTTCCCTCAGGGTGAGCTGTATTTGCTATGGGTCATTTCCTAACCTTTTATCTATTATCATCCTCATTTAAAAAAAAAAAACCACCTCTTAGTTTTTCCACTACTTTGGTTTTGGACCGAATACCAACACTAATGACCCATTAGCCTTAGCCGTACTGTGTGTTCATCACTTAGCATGCTAACATGCTAAACTAAGACAGTGAACATGGTAAACATTATGCCTGTCGTGCCTAAGTACAGTCTGTCTTCATAGTATGACTAATTAAAGGTCCAGTGTGGCTTTAGAGGGATACTGTATACAGGCAGAAATAGAACATAATATCATAATATTGTTTTCACCCTAAAATCTATCTACCTATCTACATATGAAGCAGTGTTTTTACCAGTTTAAATCCATCCATCCATCTTCTAACCGCTTATCCTCTTGAGGGTCGCGGGGGGGCTGGAGTCTATCCCAGCTGACAGACAACCATTCACGCTCACATTCACACCTACGGACAATTTTGTCCATTTGTGTTGGAGAGGAAGAAACCCTTGTGGATAACTTAGCTCCTGGTTAAAACCTCCCGAACAATGAACACTGACGGAAGTCTAACTGGGAGAAGTTTCAGCTGTTTGCAATTTGCAGTCCTTGCCACTAGATGCCAATAAATCCCCCTAAAATGTTACACAATGAACCTTAGGAGATCTTTCAAAGGTCTTATGTTCTCAGTAATGTTTCTCCCTAGGTCAAATGTTCAGTCTATGTTTGCCTGGGTCAACACGTTGAAAGCCTCCACCTATAGTTTATAGCCCTCTAATCTCTGAGAACAGTTATCTGCATATGTATCTTATCTATGCTGCATATGTCTTCATTAGACCTTTAGTGATAGCCATGTGGTATCATACTCTTTAAAACCTACGCCCTCAAATTTGTGGGACAGACCCTTTACTTGACTTTAGATGTTGGTATCTCCAAAGTAGCTGAATGGATTTTTAACATTCAAACTGCATCAAACATCTACATCCAATTATTCATTTGCAATTTGAACTGTGGAGAAAACCCTGACCAGTTTCTTACTCTCTCTCCTATGTTAGTTCAAGAGACATATGGCCCTGGGAACGTAGCTATGACCCTCTCAGAGCTGCTTGTGTGGTATGGACAGCAAAATGGCAGCAAATAGTTCATTTAAACTTTGCTGTATGATTTTCTTTTGTCATACCTGAGTGGCTGTCCTCTTTTTTGTGGCCTTTCAGACTAACTGAAAATGGTGGCGGTGCGAACAAAAACCAGATGTTTCCACAGTAAAACCCACCAGTGATAGCAGAGGGAGACGGACAAAGACAGAGGACGTGACTCATTTAGTTGAAGAATTATCAGGAATTCAGAGGCCCGCACAGACACACAATCCTCACCTACTGGCAGCTGCACTTTAGTGAACTGCTTGTAGTTGCTGATGCCAACATTATTCAGTTTGATGAATATCTCACCCGCGTGGTGAAGCCAGAGGGGCACGGTGTCAAACCGTACGCCTCCTCTTGGAATCCTTCATAAAGCTCCAACAGTCTAGTGACAAATATCAGTGACCAGCAATAGACCAGCAGGATCCATGTGATAGAAGTAGTGATAAGAAATATGAACATCTTTTACTCAAGTACTCATAAAACAATGTAAAAGTACTCCACTACAAGTAAATGTCCTACTTAAAAATAAAAGGACAGAGGTATTATCAGCTAAATTTAATTACAGTTTCATGAGTAAGAGTACTTGTTCTGCAGGAAATTGGCCCTGTAACTGATATATTATTAGATGTTTTATCATGAGATTGTTAATATGCAGCTAAACTCAGACAAGACACAGGTAATAATCATTGGCACCGATCATCTAGCAAGGAAATTACAACCCTTTACTGTTCCTCTGGCAATTAATATAATATCTACAGTGAGAAAGTTAGGCATCACTTTTGATTCTCGGACAGAACATTTTTTTTGGGCCCGGTCTAAGCTCTACTGGTAACTAAAGGTGACTGAGCCTTTGCCGTCAAGGCCCCCAGGCTCTGGAATTCTCTGCCTGAGGGGATTAGGCTGGCTAGCACATTTTTATAGGAAAGCTTTCCTGTTTAATGCCTGATTTGTATTTTTTGACTTGCAACTTTTGTGTTCTATTTCCTTTTGTTCTATTTTTGCTTCTGTACACACTATTTTCCTTAGCTCTTAACATTTTTTTTTTTTTCAAATATTGTATTGCTACTGTTATCTTATCTTAATGCATTTTGCAAAGCAGTTTGTAACCTTATTTAGATAAGTACACATTTTAAGACCAACAACTACAACAAAAAAAACCTTACACAGAATTTCACAAATTTTCATACTGGACCACCAAATCAAACTAAAGCTGTTAAGTAAATATAGGGGAGTAACAGTATAAAGCTGCATGGAATTAACACACATCAGTACAAGGACCCTAAAATTGTTCTTAGGTACAGTATTACAGTGTTTGACAAGTTTCTTCCCATTGTTTTTAATATTAGTGTAGATTTGATGCTTGACCCCTCTTGACTTTGCATAACAGATCTTAGATATCACAGAATAAACAAACTCACCCTGGGTTTGTGTTTCTCGTACTCTAAGTAATTGTTTGGTGTGTAGATGGAGCAGTTGGGACTGTTGGATGGATCATGGGTCCAGGCTGACAAGCCAATGAAGGGGAGTGAAAGGAATTGTGACAGGAGCTCCCCCTAGTGGACATTATTACAACATGTACAAAACCTGAGTGAAAGACAGAGAATGAGAGCAGGAAAGGAGCCAAGGGGGAAAGTGTAGTATACCATGACCGTTTGGTGACATTTTTGATTACGTACTATACTATGACTTTTTAGGAATTTTTATGACCTAGTATACCATGACTGTTTAATAAATTTTCTTATGACATACTATGCTATGATTTTTTTAATGCATTTTTCTGACATACTTCACAATGAGTGCTGTATGACAGTTATGGTTATTTTTATGGCATATTAGACCCAGACCTTTTATGAGTTTTTAAATGATATACTATGCCATGACTTCTAATTTTTTCCCCACAACATACTATATTATGACTTCTTAAAATTCAGTGAACTCTGACTTTTTTTTTTTTAAATTCTTTCATGGCGTATTTATTGATTTTTTTTATGACATACTATAAAATAACTTAAAAGAATGTTTTTATGACATACTATGACTTCTTTATGATTTTTATTACATTTTATAGTATGACTTTATGGGATTGTTTTTGACATACTATACTATGACTCTTCTGTGAAATTTTTTACTACAAACTATTGTTTTATTAATGTCATCCTATACCATGACTTTTTTTAATGACATACTTGGCTTTTTACAAAAAATGTTTTTTGACATACTATGACTCTTAAATGAATTCTATGACATGCAACGCTATGACTTTTAATGATTTTTTGATGACATTTTATGAGGATTTTTTTCATAGCAGACTGTACTCTGACTTTTTAATGATATATTAACCTTTTATTTTTTGCTTTCATTGCATACTATAATATGCAATGAAAAATGAAAGGAATGCTTTTGTGACATACTATAGTATGACTTTTTAAATTATATTCTATACCCTGACTTCTGATTCATTTTTGTCATGGTGTACTATACTATGACTTTTTAATTATTTTTATTTTATGGACAGGTGTGAATTTCACCTTGATCGAAAAAGTAAGAGTCTTTTAAAGTATGAATTTTGGGGTGATTTTCCCTGCTGATGTAATTACTAACTGATGCTATTCTGCCTAATGAGCTCTATTTTAATACTTGGCAGATAATTGATGTACTTTCACTTGTACTAGTACTTGTAATGGAGTATTTTCACATGGTGTTATTTTTACTGTTACCTAATAGACCTATCTAAATACATATAATTCTTCCACTTCTG
Source organism: Epinephelus awoara (assembly GCA_035609425.1). Taxonomy (NCBI): domain Eukaryota; kingdom Metazoa; phylum Chordata; class Actinopteri; order Perciformes; family Serranidae; genus Epinephelus; species Epinephelus awoara. The sequence goes on along the minus strand of CM069310.1, from coordinate 25,678,395 downwards.
TGTTTACAGACCATCAGTGGATGGCTGACTTTCAAACCCCCCTTCCCTCATGTTACATGTATATCATTAAACTGGAGGAGATTCATGTTGTCTTTTTGTGTGCTGTAATTTGTACTTTCTTGAAGGAAGCATCTTTGTAGGCGATTAAAGAATGCAAGGAAACTCTAAACCTCTAAAGTAAAGCTGCATGTACAGCTGTACTGGATAATCAAACACCACAAATGTGTCTACAGTAATCAGTGTTGATTCAAATTAATCCATCTGATAGAAACTTCAAGATATATTTATAAAGCCTAAATATCTAATATAATAAACTTGAGAGAGAACACTTCATTTCCATGTTTATTTACATAGCATAAGGTGTTACAATAAAATTCCATGTCACCATTTTATTATAAATACACCCTTTTCAACAAGGCTTGACAACCCTCATTAAAATACATCCTTCAAACCTTTTGAAACGTAATAATAAAACAAACGCTTTAATGGATACAACTATTTCGTTTTTGCACCTTTTTTAAATGTTAGTAAATCATGCAAAGCAGAAATATAGAGTACGAAAATAAAACGATATAGATCATATGTGTTGCTTTACAAAGGAGAATTAAAATTAAAACAAGTATATGTGGTGGAAAATACAAATACTGGGTCTGGTGGCAAAGCTTAAAGATCTTTCTCAAAGAAATGTTAAGTCATGGCTTTTAGCAATAGTGCTCTACATAATCATCAAAATACAATACGTACATTACTTATCTGTGTAGGGAAAAAAAATATTTCAATCATGTAAATCTTCGCTATTAAACATTCAAACCACACATTTTAGCCCTGTGTAACTGCCAGATTTTATGACACTGAAATGAACATTTATTATTTTAAAGTTAGATCATGACATACTGTTTTTGGACTGTAATAAGGCTTACCTGATAACACAGTAATCATACCATAATGGGTAGCATTGCTCATTCAGTCATGCATCAGTCAGTTTACAATATAACTGCTGTACTGTCTTACAACACTCAACACCCCACTGAAGTGTTCAGAGTATTTTGCAGGCACTTACAAAGCATGGTTTAGGCCTTTAAATGAGTTCAAGATTAAAGTTTCAAAATGGTCCACAGTTAAAACAATCTGACAAAACGTTGTATGCGCAAGAATGTTTCTGTACTGTTGCATAAAATCACAGATTGCAGTGAAGGTCACAGTCCAAATTAATGACAAGGGACTCTGGAAGACATCTGAGCAAAGAGCTGGAGACAAGATGAACCCTGGAGATGATATCTGAAAAATTCAATTGAATTGAACAACGTTAGACTTCAGGACATCAAGTTGTGTCAGTACAGTTGCAAATATCACTGTCAGCAGAATTCAACATATCTTATGACCCTGCATCCTAATGAGGATAGTACATTTTGGGTTGACAGCACCTTCTCCTTCATTTTACTTAAACTAGACCTGTTGTCCTTGTTCATGGACTATTTTTTTGCCATCTAGTGATAGTAAAATGACAAAACACTTGTCCATGTATAAACAACAATGGCAGGCGTCTCTGCCAAATCAGTCTGCATCTGATCCCAACACTTATGTAGACACAGTATAAAACCTGATCAAATTTTATGGTTGAAACTTATATATTAATGCTCAGTGGTATTTGTACTTTGATGTGGCATACAAATCTAAACAATTTAAGCAATACTAACAAGCTAAGACGCTGTTAATTAGGAAGTACACATTTTAGGACAGTTATTATCATCTTGTTCGAGAACATTGGGACTTATTCTGTATGTTTCCAGCATTTCACACAAGATAGGTATGGCAGACTGTTTCTACAGACAAAAAGGACATTCCTGAAAAGGACATTTCCCAAAACTACTTACTGTTCAAAGACAACTCTTAAACTTATCAGGTTGTACTAATCCCAAATAACTAGGTAAAAAAAATGCATATGAATGGAGGAAAGTTCAGGTCTCAGGAGGCTAAAGGGCAAAAGGACAGATGGTCACCCAACAATTCATCAAACAGGTCATAAAATGGGCAAGTTATAGAGCATCAAAACAACCATCTTATTCTACACTGATGACACAGTCCTTGTTGGAACGCATCAACTCAATGTTTACACTATAAAACATATGTAGTCAAATGAGTCCCAGACCATCTGGGCAAGTGGTTTGCGTGATCGGATCACAGTGTGTCTTGATGGCTGTTAGCACTTTTATTTAGCACTGTCCACCTGAGATCAAATCACCCAAGACACGTTAATACCAGGTCAAAGCAGGCTCTAACATGGCACTAACATTTCAAGAGACTGAGAAGAGAGAAAAGAAGATAAGTCAGACATTACATAAAAGTATTCTCTTGACATACCTTTTTAAAGTGTGCAGAAAGGCAGGGGCTTGTGTGGGTTGGTCTTGAGATTGGATGTGTAAAGTCCAGAACTGTCAGATGGTGTTAATGATCATAATAGGCTGCATAATCCTTCCATTTACGCAAGCTTGCACTTGAGGTCCATTTTACAAGGTTAGGATGTTGCTGTAACTCCAGGTTATATGACAAACATTTGGGAATGGCGTGGATATTGGGAGAGTATATGTGGCAGTGTAGCCCAGGGGGAAAGATCTTGAAGCTTGGCATTCTTAAAGCATACACATTTAGTGTTTATTCCTCTTAAGGAGAGACTCCTTATTCTGCTCAGCAGAGTGGCATTTATCTTTCTTTAGTTAACTTTTTCCTCCAATATTCAGAAATATACACATGTACATAAATTTGTTTTTTGTTTGTACACCCAATTTGGTTCTCCTTAACAATCAGACTAATGAACAGTTTCGGTTATAGTGTAACACGCGCAATATCATAAATGCTTATGATACTAAATTTTAAAAACCAAAAAAATATAATGTACACTTGAAACTTCTGTGATAGATAATACAGCTCTTGCGTATGCTGCTTACAGTACGGTAATCAGAAAGTCTGATAAGATATCATGAACATAACTAAAAGTAAATGTGACACATAACATTAAACAAAATTATTCAACTTGTATAAAATTAAATACTAAAAGTCCTGTAACAACCACATGCAGAGCAGAATGAAGGTAGTCCTTATTCCACTGAGAAGTAGGCATCTGGTGAGCACTGTGGCTTTATAGTGAATCCTTCCCTTAAAAAAACTCATTCCTTAACTTTCAGACTCATCAGTATCGGCGGCCATAGGTCGGTGAACTATAGAGGGTAGAGGAAGAGAAGGTCGCTGTGGCGTCAAAGCTGCCTCTTCTGGATCCTGACCTGGAGCCAGATCTGGAGCCAGAACGTGACCCAGAGGCGGAGCCTGACCCGCTGATGCTGTAGGGACTGTAGAGGCCTTTGCTTGATTGGGACGATGCCTCCAGTAGTCGCAGACCAGTCCCCTCCTCTATCATGCTTCTTTCCATAGCATCCTTGTAAGAGATCTTAAGCTTGGTTTTAGGGCATGTGAGGTATTTTGAGTATGCGCTAACATCTCGTAACTTCTGTGCAGTGCGTGCATCTAAGGTGCCCTTCTTCACAGCCTCGTCTATGGAGACTCTGCCTGTAGCATCCGGTTCAATTAATCCACCAGTGAGATACTGGACCTCAAGGAATCGCTGCCCGGCCTCATAGTACAGCCAGCCCTTCTTTAGAGCTTGGGCTGCTGACATTTTGGTTTTGGTTCTGGGATCCTCAAATCCATTGCACGCCTTCTGGGCTAGACTGATGCGGTCCACCATGATTTTATCCACAAGCCCTTTATTCATTGCATCTGCAACAGCAAATTTCTCTCCAGTATTTGGGTCAATAATGCCTCCAGTGCAAGCCTGAGCTTCCAGCAGCCTTTGACCTGTTATATTGTCCACAAGGTTTCTGTGTATGGCCTCTGTGATGGACACCTTCTCCAGTGTTTCTGTGTCTAAGATTCCAGCCACAGGTCCAGTCTCCTCAGTTGGGTCGTTCCATGTGGTTGCTGGTGTTTTTATAGAAGGTACTGGGCTCATGGGGTAAGAGGAAGAGGAGCCAAAGGAGGATGAACGGGATCTGACACCACTCATGTTTCCAGAAAGCATGTCTGCAAACTCTGTGATGGACAGAGTTCCTGCACGGTACTGGTCCAGAGCCGACTTGTCAATCAGGCCCTTTGTGATTGCATCGTCAATGTCGTACTGCCGACCAGACCTTCTGTCAATGATCATTGATTTCACAACCCCATCTGATGAGGTGATGGTAATTTCCTCCCACTCACATTCCTGCTCTGCAAGCTCAAGATAGGTCTGGTGGTCAATTAGCCCTTTCTGGTATGCTTCGTACACGGACATCTCTTTGCCCGTCTCTGGATCAACGATGACAACCCTACGTTTGCGAACGGAGGACTTGGATGATGTCTTCCTCTCACGCTTCTTCTCTTTGAGCAGCAGGAGAGAGAGGCCTGTTTCTGGGTCTGTCATACATCTCTCCATCAGCTGCAGGTAGGTGAGATTTTCCTCAGTGTTGGGGTCAAAGAAGCCCTTTGTGTCATCAGATGGGTCAGTGAGGATTTCATTCATTTCCTCATCAAAGAGGCCACGCTCATATGCTGTTTCAACTGGCAAGCGATGGCTCTCCTGTGGATCGATGATCCCACCAGTAGCGATTTGAGCCTCAAGCAGACGAATGCCATGATCTTTCAGAATGAGTCCCTTTTTCATAGCCTGGAACAGTGAGATGGTCTTGCCAGAATAAGGGTCCTTGTAGCCTATGACAGCTCGTTCGGCTGAGTGAAGTTTATCTTTAAACTCAGGGCCAACAACACCCATCTTAACAGCTTCAGTGACATTTAGTTTCAGGTTCTTGATAGGATCAATTACATATCCTGTGGCAGCTTGAGCCTCAAGGAGCTCAAAGGCGGTCCCTGGTCTGATCATGTTCTTCTTCATTGCTTGGTAAATAGACAAACGGTCTTTGCTAGATTCTACATACACGCCAGCTATACAGCTGGTACCCTCCAGGTATTTCTTCACGTCTCTGCTGACCTCCTCCACTGTAATGACACCCTCACTGAGTTCATTGTATGTCTTTTGGCTGATAATCTGAGAACGAAGCAGTTCATCCACAGTGACTTGCTTTCTGAGACCCTTGAAGAGAAGTCTTCTGTCTGCCAGTGAGAGTAGCCGCAAACCACTTTCTTTATCAACTCTGCATCGTTTCAGCAGCTGGGCGTATGACTGTTTTTCTTCCGTTGTTGGATCAGTGTAACCTCGCACATCGTCAGTAGGTTCAGATATTCTGTCAATTGTCTCCTTGTTGATGTAGCCACGCTGCATGGCAACATCTGTGGGCAGGCGGAAGTAATATTCAGGATCAATTAATCCACCAGTGGCATTCTGGGCCTCCAAAAGCCTCAAGGCATAATCTTCAGGAACAAGGTCTTTTTTCACTGCCTGGAAGAGAGAAATCACTTTGCCGCTGTACGGATCCTTGTAACCTGTAACTGCTCTTTCAGCAGAGAGTAGTTTATCATGGAGTTCAGGGCCCACAAGCCCTTTGCGTACGGCTTCATCAACTGTTAGAAGTTCATCTTTCATTGGATCAATCATGAATCCTGTTGCTGCTTGGGCCTCAAGGAGATTCAAAGCAACTTCGGGCTTGATCTGTCCATTCTTCATAGCCTGGTAAATGCTGATCTTCGGAGGACTGTCTGACATGATTCCAGCAATGCAACCAGTGCCAAAGAGGTACTGCTTGACTGATGGCATTTCCATTACCTCACGAATTGTCATCTTTTCTTGTTTCAAGAGGTTGTATGTGTGCAAGTCAATTATTCGAGCACTGTAGAGCTCCTCAATAGTAATTCTCCTTCTGATTACATCACATGACATAGCCTGCTCTGACTTTAGTGTCTCTCTTTGTTCAATGATTTCAATGATGATGATTAGCATTCTTTCTTTTGTGATTAGTCCAGAGCGATACTGCTCCATGAGGCGCCGTCTCTCCTCCTCTGGAAGCATATTTGAGTTCATGACTTCCCAAATTGTCATCGTCTTTCCTGCAAAACTTTTATGAGGGATCTCAATTTGAGTGTTGGCCAGATCTGTTTGGGCTTGCTCCTCTGTGTACTGATAGGATTTCTCAACAGGAGCAGGAGCTTCAACCTTTGAAAGAGGCAGGTAACACAGGCCAGAGTTGGGATCTCTCACACATTTCTCCACCAACTGCTTGTAAGTGACACTCTCATTGGTGTTGGGATTGGTGAAGCCTTTAACGTCCCCTGACGGTTCATTGAAGGATTTGGACATTTGTTTACTGCAGTAGCCACGCTGAATGGCCACATCGATGGGAACACGGTGGCTGCTAACTGGATCAATGATCCCTCCTGAGCTAAACTGAGCCTCCAGGAGAGGAATAGCGTGCTCTCTCAGGACAAGCTCTTTCTTCATGGCTTGGAATAGAGAAATCTTATTGCCTGTGTATGGATCTTTGTATCCAGTCACTGCTTTTTCAGCTGAGAGAAGTTTCTCATGAAGCTCTGGGCCAACAACTCCATCCTTCACGGCATCATCCACAGTGTATTTCAGATTTTTGACCGGATCAGTTATGAAACCAGTTCCAGCTTGGGCTTCAAGTAGCGCAAGCCCAGTATTTTGCTGCAGAGCATTCTTCTTCATTGCTTGATATATGCTTAACTTCTCATCTGTATCTGGCATAGCGACACCGTCAATGCGGTCTGTGCCCTGCAAGTACTTACGGACCTTATCAGTTTTGCTGACTTCTTTAGGCGTCTTTTTACCCTGTTGGATTTGGTCAAATGTAGCCTTATCAATGATGTTGGAATCAAGCAAAGAGCTGGCAGTGACTGGTGCCCTAAGGCCTTCAAAACAGGCGTCCTCCTTTGTTTTGTCCTCTTTTTCCTCAACCATTGTTGTCACAATCGTTATCAACCTTTCAATTGTCACCTGCCCCATTCTGTACTGGCGAATCAGCTCTATTCTTTGCTCTTCAGTGATGTATTCAGAGTGTATGATCTCCCAAATCGTGACTTTTCTCCCTTTGAAAGGGCCATACTCCAGCTCCATAGTTGTATGGTTCAATGTCTCTTTTGTCTTAGCCTCTGTAATCTGTTTGTCTTCTTTTGGCTTTGCAGCCTTCTTTGAAAGAGGAAGCAATGGGAGTCCAGTTTCTTTGTCTGTGACACATTTATTCATAAGCTGGGTGTAGGTTGAATCCTCTTGTGAGTTAGGATCATAGAACACCTTTGTGTCCTCAGTGTTTTTGTTCAAGGTCTTGCTGATTTCCTCATCAAAATATCCACGCTTGCAGGCAACCTCATGTGGGATGCGATAGCTTTTCACAGGGTCAATGATCCCTCCTGTTGAGAGTTGTGCCTCAAGCAGACGGATGCCATGATCTTTCTTAATGAGGCCTTTGTTCATTGCTTCAAACAGAGACACCTTATTTCCAGTATAGGGATCTTTATAGCCGCTGACAGCTCTCTCTGCTGACAGGAGTCGTTCATGCATTTCTGGGCCCACAAGACCCGACTTAACAGCTTCATCAACAGGGACCCTCTCATTTTTGATGGGATCAATTACAAATCCGGTCGCTGCCTGAGCTTCAAGAAGGTTCACTGCAGTTTCTGGTGACAGTAATTCCTTCTTCATGGCTTGATAGAACGACATTTTCTCCTTGGTTGGTTCATTCAAAAGTCCAGCAATGCTTGGTGTTCCGTGTAGTGCCTTCTTCACGGGCTCCATCTCAGAGATCTCTTTAACGGTTATCTTGCCATTGCTCAACTTGTTGAACAAGTCTTTGTTTATAACCTTAGATTCTAACAGTTCACTGGCAGAAACTGGAGCCCTCAAACCAATAAACACATTTTCATTATCCTTCTCTTTGTCTTCCACAACTGTAATGACAATTTTGATAATCTTCTCTACAGTAATCTTGCCTGTCTTGTACTGACGAATCAATTCTCTTCTTTGCTCTTCTGTGAAATATTCTGAATTTATGACTTCCCAAATAGTGACAGTTTTACCTTTGAATTTTCCAAAAGGCACAACAACATTTGATGTATTGAACACGTCTTTAGTCTCCTGATCTGTGTATGTTCTCTCAGTCTGAACAGCTTTCTCGGTTACTGGTAATATCAGCAGTCCCGTCTCTGCGTCCTTAGTGCATTTTTCGAGCAACTGTTTGTAAGTGAGTTGGTCCTTAGTGCTGGGGTCAATGAATAATTTGCAGTCATCACTGGGATCAGTGAGTCTCTTGTTCATGTCAGCATCAAACTGACCCTGCTTGTATGCAGTCTGAAGTGGCACTCTATGGCTATTGATGGGGTCAACGATCCCACCAGTTGCAAGCTGTACATCAAGGAATTTTGTGGCTTGCTCCTTTTCGATAAGTCCCTTCTTCATTGCCTCAAAGAGGGAGATTCTGGCTCCAGTATAGGGATCTTTGAAGCCAGTGGCTGCTCGCTCTGCAGAGAGCATCCTGTCATGGAGCTCAGGGCCGATTAACTGATCTTTAACAGCTTCATCAACAGTGAGGAGTTTATTTTTCACCGGATCTACGATGTAACCAGAAGCTGCTTGAGCTTCCAGCAGCATGGTAGCAGTGTTAGGAGTGATCTTGTTCTCTGTCATAGCCCGATAGACACTCATTTTCTCTTTGGATGGAGTCAAGATACCTCCGACACAGCTCTGACCCTTAATACAGGACTTAACTTTATCAGTCTTTCCGAGCTCTTGCACGGTGACTTTGCCCTTTTTCAGTTTGTCAAATTCCTTTTTGGTCAGGACACCAATGTCATGAAGCCTTTCAGCAGGAACTTTCTCTCTAATCCCATCAAATGCAAAGGGTGATTCTGTGTCTTTCTTTGCTCCATCTGCTTCAACAGAGCCGTTAAAAACTTTCTTTGTTGTTCCCACCATTGTCATGGCAACTAACTGCTCCTCGGGAACCTTATCAGTCTGGACTTCAATTTCCTTCGTTTTGGATGCAGTCTGTTTGGAAGCGACCTCAAGACTCTGAAGTTTCTCTCTGAGCCTTTTGTTTTCCTCTCCCAGGAGTTTTTCTTGTTCAAGCCTTTTCTTTTCAAGCACGTCCATTTCTCTCTGCTTGTTTTTCATCTCTTCCTCAGCCCCCTTTTGTTTCTTTACAGCTTCGTCCATAATGGCCTGAAGCTTCTTCTTCTCCTCTTCCATTAGCTTCAGCTGACGTTCTTGTTCATCCTTGAGGGCTTTGGCCTTGTTCACTTCATCCTCAAACCGCTTCTCCAGCTTCTTTTTCTCATCCTCAACAGCCTTTTCTCTTTTCAGCAACAGCTCCTTCTCTGTGAGGAAGGACTTCTGAAGAATAGCCTTCTCTTGCTCAATTTGTTCTTGTTGGGCATTTTCCATCTATTTGGGAAAAAAGAACAAAATCAGTCAACAAAATACAGTCAATTTCAGTCATTACATGTAACCTATTATTTAGAGTAACAATTCAACAATTTTGGAAATATATTGTTTGCATGATTCTGTTTAAATCAATCTATAATAAGAACTACAACAACTAGAGCATTCATTCCTTTTTGCAGCAGAAGGATAAGATATTCGTCTTTCCTGTCATCATCTTAGGTTGAATAACCCTATGTGCTGCGCAAACATGGTATTTTGCCATAATTAAGCCAGTATTTTCCAGTAATGGCCATGGGAATCCGTTGTATGTGTAACCCTGTATATATTGATCTTCAATCAAAACTTAATAGCTGGAGCGTTCATTCTCTTTGCAGCAGAAAGCTTCAGCTTCTGTCTTAGTTTCATCATGTTTGTTTGCTCATGATGATGTCATTACCCTATGTTATTTGCAGTATAAAACCATGCAAAAACGCACAGTGCCAGAGGAATGTATGATAAATCTATCTCAGTGCCTTTTCACGCTGCTCATAAAAATTAGCATAATTAAAAAACAAAATAATGTACATAGTTCAAATAACTTAGGGAGTTAAGATATGTTTATGTTTATGCATGTAGAAATCTTTTGGATCAGTACGTTTGTGTTTCAAAACTTTTAACAATTATTATGGTTTATTGGCTTACATAACCTTTTAGGGATTCAGATTTGAGGGATATGAAGCATTTGTGGATACACCAATAAATGACATCACAATAAGCCAGATACTAATCTAGGCACTGGCAACACAGCTAGCTGAGGTAGCTTCATATTGAGCGTACAGACATGAGAGCAATATCAACCTTTTCATCTGACCCTTATCATTCCTTCAGTGTTGTACTTGCGACCAATGAAATACTGCAGTATTATGTTTTAATGACATCCATATAAATTGCTGGTTGTTACTTTAAGTCTCAGCAATTTACATAAAAAGTTACATGTGCTCTTACTAATACTACTGTTAGTGTTTTGAACAGCACTATGTTAATTGGAAGGGTTGTGTAAATTGACTAACAGAGTTGATTTATGTCAAAATACCTCTTTAGATTTTTTCTGAAGCTCCTCTGCCTCTTTTTTCAGTTTCTCCTTCTCTTTCTCGAGGTTAGTGATGGCTCCCTTCAAGTCATCGGCCTCTCTGGTGCTCTGCAGCCTTTGTGTCTCTAACTTCTGCACAACAGTTTCTGAGGTCTGTTTTTCTGCTGCCTGAAGACGATCTTTCGCTTCATCGGCTTGTTTCTTGAATTTCTTAGCCTCCTTTTCGGCTTTTGACTGAGCATCACTGAGCTCTTTCACCCTCAATTTCAGTTTCTCTGCTTCAGCTGAAACTTCGAGTTGCCTCTTTCTCTCAGCTTCCAATGATTTTTGGAAGTCCTCTGTCTCCTTATCAAGGCGCTGCTGAATCTGCTGTTTGTCCTCTAGTAGTTTTTTAGCCTTTTCCTGTGCCTGGTTCTTCTGTTTCTGGAGCTCCTCTGCCTCAGCTTTCAGTTTTGAAGCCTCTTGGATGGCCTGCATTTTCTCCTTGAGCATTTTCTCTGCAAGTGCTCTCTGTTCAGCCAAGTCAGACTCAGCGATCTGTCTCTGTCTAGCTGCTTCCTCAGCTTCGACACTAAGTCTGGCAGCTTCCTCCGCCAGGCTCTTCATTTTCCCTGCTTCCTCTGCAAGCAACTTCTGTGTATTATCTTTGTCTTTCTGCATGAGGCGCCGGTTTTCTTCCTCAAACTTAAGCTTAAGTTTCAGGAGCTCATCCATCTGGATCTTAACTTTGGACAGTTCATCCTCCACCTGTGCCTTTTGTTTGATGGCATCATTTACTTCCCCTTTAACTCTCTGAAGCTCCTCATCCAACACAGCTTTCTGCTTATCGGTCTCATCAAGCCGCAGTTTAATCACTGTAAGTTCCTTCTCGACCAGAGACTTCTGCTTAAGTGCTTGTTCTGCATCTTTTTTGTGCTTGGCCATGTCTGCATCAGCCTGCTTTTTCTGCTTCAGAGCTGCTGCCTCAGCTGCTGCCCGCTTCGAGGCCTCCTCCTCTGCTTCTTTCTTCAGTTTTTCTGCATCTTTTTGAGCTTTGGCCTGTTTTGCAGCTTCATCCTCTGCAGCTTTTTTCTGCTTTTCAGCCTCTGCAGCTTTTTGTCGGAGCAGGGCAGCCTCTTTCTCCGCTTTCTCTTTGGCTTTCTCAGCTGCTTGTGCAAGTTTCTTAGCATTTTCAAACTCCTCTTTCAGCTTTTCCTGAGCAAGGTTGCCTTCTTTATTCTTGCTGAGAACCTCTTGGGCTTTCTGCTCTGCGGAGCTGCTTTTCTGCGCTGCCTCTTTGGCCAGAAGAGCTTGCTTCTCTGCCTCTTTCTCAGCCTTCTCTTTCTGTTTATTGGCCTCAGCAGCTTTCTTTTTGAGGCGTTCAACTTCCTCCTGAGCGGCTTTGCATTGTCGAGCTGCCTCCTCTTCTGCTGCAGTGATCCTCTTCACCTTCTCTTCAGATTCTTTCCTCTTCTTCTCTTCCTCTGCAGCAAGCTTTTTCAGTTTCTCAGCCTCTGCCTCGGCTTTGAGTTTGCTTTTCTGTGTCTCTTCCGCGATGCCCTTCAACTTCTTCAATTCCGCCTCCAAATCTGACTTGCCTTTTGATGCTTTCTCAAAGTTGATCCTAATGATGTTAATTTCTTCTTCAACCACCTTCTTTTGCTTCAGAGTTTCTTCCACAATATTTTTTTGTCTCTGTAACTCAGAATCAGACGAGCTTTTCAGGTGTGTGATTTTCTCTTGTATGTCTTTTTTATGCAGAGCAGCCTGATCCTCCAGCATCTTTCTCTGATAAGCTTCATCCTCAGCTTGTCTTTTCAGTCTTTCGTTTTCTGCTTCTTTGGCTTTCAAGGCGATCTCAGCTTCAGTCTTCAGACGAGTTGCCTCGTTGATGGCAGCCAGTTTTTCTTTCAGTATTTTCTCAGCTTCAGCTCTCTGCCGTGCTGCCTCCTCCTCTGCAGTCTGCCTCTGTTTCTTTGCCTCTTCAGCAACTGATCTTAGTCTCGCTGCTTCATCGGCGAGTTGTTTCATTTTCAACGCTTCAGACTCGAGAAGCTGCTTGCTCTTTTCTGTGTTTGACAGCGTCTGCTTCTCAGCTTGAATCTTCATCTGCAGAAGAGCATCCATTTCACTTCTGACTTTAGCCAGCTCATCCTCCAGTTGTTTCCTCTGTTTTTCGGCAGCGTTCACTTCATTTTTTAGACGCTGGAGCTCATTGTCCAGCAGCCCTCTCTGTTGTTCAGCATGGTCAAAGTCAGCCTTGAGTCGTATACATTCCTGTTCTGCAGACAGCTTTTGCTGGGCTACTTGCTCTGCAGTTTTCCTCTGTCTTTCCAACTCCTTCTCTGCATTCTCCTTTTGTTTGAGAGCAGCATCTTCAGCCTTAGCCCTTTTCTTGGCATCACGTTCTGCCTCAACTTTCTGCCTCTCTGCTTCCTCTTGAGCCTGGCTCTTCTTTTGAGCTTCCTCTTCAGCTTGTAGCCTCAAGCGGAGAGCCTCATTGGCTTTCTGTCTCCATGTTTCGAGCTCTCTCTCTGCTTGCTCCCTGGCTTTGTTAGCCTCCTCTTGTTGCTTCCTGAGCTTTTCAGCTTCCTCCTGCAGCTGAAGGACAGTGCCCTGCTCTTTCTTCAGGGATTCTTCCAGTTTTGTTGCCTTTTCAGTGAATGATTTGGAATGGGTTTGCAACTGTGTGGCAGCACTCTTTTGAGCCACCTCCTCTACTACCATAATCTGCCTCAGTTTCTCCTCCTCAGCCTGTTTCATGCGCCTCTCTGCCTCCTCGGCTTGCAGTTTGAATTTCTGCAGGTCATCCAGTGCTTTCTGCTTCTGCTTTGCAGCCTCTTTTTCTGCCTCGGATTTACGTTTCAGCTCATCTTCTGCATTCTTCTTTTTCTGAGTCTCTTCGGCTACCTGCTTGCGAAGTCTTTCTGCATCGTCCTGAGCAGCTTTCCTTAGCTTCTCAGCCTCGGCAGCCTTGTCTCTGAGCTGCTGTAACTCGGCTTCAGCCGTACCCTTCTGTTTTGTTGTTGTCTCTAACTGAAGTCTTATAATATGGATCTCCTCTTCAATTTTGGTCCGACTGATGAGTGCCTCTTCCAGCTGCTGATTCTTGGACTTGATCTCCTGCTCAGACAGACTCTTGAGATGCTGCAGCTCATGTTGTATGTTTTGCTTCTGTTTCTCAGCATCCACTGCGACATCTTGCCTCTTGCTGGCTTCTTCTTTCATCTTCAGCTTCAGCTCCAGGGCTTCTTGTTCTGCTTTAGCCACAGATTTAGCATGAGCCTCAGCCAACTGTTTCTGTTTGTCTAACTCGGCTTGTATCTCCGCCATCCTCCTCCTCTCCTCTTCTTTTAGTTTTTCAGAAGCTTTCTGTATTAGTAGAAGCAAAGAGTAAAGGGAATTGAGAAAATGTTAGAGGTGTTAGACTACACAATAAAACTTCAATATTAAAGTAGTTATAAAACATGTAGGTACATGAAAATGTAAATACATGACAGCATGTTACAGTTAATTATCTACAACAAATACAGTTTTTTTAAGATAGGAGGAAAATGCTGTATTGGGAAATGCTTGTCATGTTTAATTAATGTGTGGCACACAGAATGACACTTTACTTCACAACAGCACAGCACGACACTACACTTTGCTTTCATGCAGTTGAGGTATTTTAATTGACTGATGTTTTTTTAAAGTGTGGTCACATTTTAGATACTCAGTGTTGTATATTATGGGCTTAATTAATAGAAAATTACTTGTATGCAGTAGTAGTAATAGAAAACCTAGTATAAGTATTGTCAAGGTGTGTTGCTGCTACAACATATTTATTATTTGGGTTTCTAAAGGAACACTGTCACATAATTGAGTCACTGTTTGATATTTAGAGATACTGTTGTGTCTTATCCTAACATTCTCAAAATAAAGCAGCATTTTGTAAAATGTGGAAAGTCATTAAGAAGAAATCAGCAGGGAATAAATAATTAGCAGCATGCAAAAAGTATAAAGCGCAATGGGAAAGATACCAAAGACAGTAAGCATGAATTTAACCAGAATACCCCTCACTATGAAGAATAGCATAGTGATGCAGCAAACACAGCAGGATTTAATGTAAACAACCCAATCACCAGAAAAAAAATGTTGACATTGTACGTTTCTGCAAACCACAGATATGTTAAATTTGTACACAGTTTTGTGGTGTATACACTGAAACATTGCGTTTCATCAATGCTATGGTCTATGTGTGGTTAGGTTTAGGCCCAAAAACACTTGTTTATTTGGTAAGAAAAGTTGTTTAATGCTTTGGCTCAAAATACAGTTATGTCACGATATGAAACAACTGGTTTTTGTGCAATATCCCCAATGGAAAAACAGCAATGGGTCGCTAAAATAACCAATCAGGTTTGGTGCCTAAGAAGCTGCTGGAAAATGGCGATAGGTTGCTAGAAAACACCCAGGTGTCGGGCCAAAAAGCCGCTGGAAAAACAGTGACGAGTCGCTAAAAAACACCCAGGTTTGGTGCCCAAAAAAAAATCTGTAAAACAACCAGGGGTCTCTAAAAACACCCATGTATGGTGCCTAAAAAGCTGCAGGAAAAACAGTGAGGGGTCAATTAAAAGCATTCACTTTTGGTGCTCCAAAAGCTGCTGGAAAAACAGTGAGGGGTCTCTAAAACACAACCACTTTGGTTTTAGAGTGTCAGACCATCCATGCCATAGAATGTACAAACGTAATGTATTCGTGGTTTGCAGAAATAAACACTGCTATCATTTTCCTCTGGCCACAGGACTGAATGTAACACGGAGTAATCTTGGATTAAAATGTAGGTGACGGGACATAAATCCAAGATCAAAGTAACAATAAAAAGGCAAACATCAAGAGATGAGTTGAACTCTTCAGTAACAATGGGTGATTGTGTAATTTGTACAGGTGATTGACACCTAAAAGGAAGGTCCAAAACTTTAGAAACCTGTCATGTTGATTTTTATTGGTTTAGGACAGTTATATCTGATATAGTTACATCAGCCTCCTATAATTGCTAGTGCAAATCAGTGGTGAAAAAACAGCATGAGAGCTAACGTCAAACTATTTGATGACTGAATTCAAATAGATTAGAAGATTATTTGTTGCTCATCTTTGTCATGTATCATTGTAAAGAGAATATCTTTGTTTTTTACATTTAAATATGCTACTGTCAGCTCTGCAAATTCATTTTTACTATTTTTCATTCATACACTAAAAGATCTATTGATTAATCACTAAAAAAACAAAAAAACCTAAAAAAACAAATAGTATTAAAAAACACCCCAATAGTTCTTCAAAAAAGTGCAGAAGCTTTTATGTCTCATTATTATTTTAAGACAATAAAAATATGCAACAGTTTGTATATTATAAGTTGACATTTACACAAGCAAAATACAAACATGCTTAAGGAAGCTGATGCAGTGATAAAAGACATTTTACTGAACTGAAAACAAACTCAACTATGAAAAGTCTCCAAAAAAATCCTGAACCTTCCCTTCACTACAGACAAGGGTCTGATGTAGAGACAAATGACATGAGACTGAGAGGATCTTTTTTAAATACCTGGTGCTTTGGGGTTAATTCATCTCTTAAGCGTGTGATTAATATTCATCATGACAAAGCACTGGCGAGCAGGTCAAAAGGATCAAACACAATAGAAAGTTAGAAAAAAGGAAAAGGGGGGAAAAGTAAAAAAAATAATATATCTGAGAAGGCAGGTAGCCAAAGTGAAGCCTTCAAATCACAAGTCTGGGTGATTTCAAGAGGAAATAAAGAAGCAAATACTGAATCAAGCAGTTTGAAAATGTGACTGAGGTCAGGGTCAGAGTCAAATGTGCGACTACATGACATGATTTGACTAAATACACAGTGTAGGGGAATGAGAGACATATACTGTAGTGGGGATGTGATGTGCTGAAACACTAGGATGAAACAGTTTGCTTCACCACTGTCCGCTGTCCCATCGCTCTACACAGATCTGGACTTAAGAATCATACGTTTTGAGTGCCAACATTTTGGTTATATTTGATGACAAATTATTTCCCATACATCCATCAGTTAACAGGTGAGAGGGGCATTGTTTGTGTTAGTGGGACTTTTTGACAGAAACCTGCTGCAGCATATCTTGAGAGTTTGTGTGTTATTACCTCTTCATCCTCCAGGCGGCGCTGCGTCTCTGTGATGAACTTAATGTACTGGCTGGTGAGCGTCATCAGCTCACTGTAGCGGGTTCTCAGAGTAACATACTGAAAGGAATGCAATTTATTTACTTGACTTTAAAAACATACCATTTCTATCAATTTCTCTCGCTTCTTATACACCATTTTTATTACTGCTCGGTTGCTAGGACAACAAATTTGGTCGTAAAAGGGTCTACTGCTGCCTTCAAATGGGGTCATGTTTGCTGTGCAAAGTCCATATGAACACCCCCCTCTTGTGATTTTCTCCATCTCGTACGTGAACATTTTCAGAAAGCTTTGAGTTCTCAGGAGTTGTGATGTTTTCAGAAATGGTGGAGGCCATGAATGTTAAAGGCATATTATGCAGGATTGTCGGTTACTGTTTGTAAACACGATTACCAGCAAAAGTAAAGGCCATCTCCAGATTCGCTCTAGTTTGGCAATTCACCTTATTATATTTGCATTTTTCATTGCTGTGTCACTTGGATGCCCGCTGCTTACAGTCTGGCATCTGGTCGCTACCTTTGCATAAAGCTCCTACCTCAGCTGAACACTGTCAATTAGAAATCATTCATTTACTTTAGCTCCAACAGACAGTGCATCAGAGAGAGAGTTACTGTACCCGAGGATTATGGCACCAGCCATATTGACCCAACATCACTTTATCCTGTTAAAACAATCCTCAAAACTTGGATTAATTTAAATGAAAAACCCCTTTGATTCTTTTCATCTGAGGACCCTTACAGACTTAAATAATATTAATAATTTACAGGGTAATCGAGGAATAGACACATAATTGAGGTAGCCAACAACTCGGTTTTATATCTCTGAAGAACTTCTATTAAAAAAATGTACTGCTTTGCAGACCAAACACGGCCTAGAACATAGTGATTTTTTCAGGGACCTCCAGCTGCGTGATTACTTCAATCAAGAATGTAAATCTAGAGACCTCTCAACAGCAGAATTGGAGCATCTCAAAATCCTTAAAACAGCCTCAGACAGCACCCTAAGCAAAGCCATCTCTAAACTATACAACTTGATACTAAATGCTAAAAATGAGAATACTTTATACATTAAAAATAAGTGGGAGAAAGAGGCAGCAGTGAGGCTCACTGATGAGGTTTGTGACGAGATTTGCAGGTTTCAATCATCTTCCACTAACTCCACAGACTGGAGAGAATATTGCTGGAAGAATATGATAAGGTATTATAAAACTCCACAGCAGGAAGTATAGAGACACAGATTCAAAATGTTGGCGGCAGTGTGGCTCAGCAGAAGCACACCATTTTCATATTTTCTGGGGATGCCCAAAATTAGACTGCTATTGGAGGGACGTTCATAATGTACTAAGTACAGTGTTTGATATTCGACTGCCCTTAAATTTTGAACTCCTTCATTTGGGTCATGTTCAGTGCTTGAAACAAAGGAGGGATACAAAACTGCTGCAGACCTTTTTGGCTGCTAGTAAAAAACCTATTACCAGAAAATGGTTGGTAAAAAGGACTGGGCATTTAATTGAAGTTTTACGGTATTATAGTTTAACTCATATAGAGTTGTTCTTTGTCATTTAACAATATGTCTGAGTAAAATGTTGACATTCCTGACGGCCTAATCTTTTTACCTTGTCATAATGCTTTTGCATTTCTTACATTACACAACCTGCTCACTACCTTGCTAAATCATTAGCCTTGGTGGCTTCTCGACGCCAACAGTAGAGTCCATGTTGCCACTGCCTAGCTGCCTGCTCTCACAATGTAACCACTTGAACACCAGTTGAAGGCAGCATATGATACATTTAGCTCCCTGGATTATTTGTATAATAGTTATGATGTAACAGTAATGATAAACAGGTAGCAGTCAGTCAAACTAAACTGGATGTGTGAATGTCTTTGTTTTTCTATGGTGATGCGTGGTAAACGTACCTCTTGAATGATATTATCAGAAGCACACTCCATCTTGGGTTTCTTTAAGGGAGACACTAAGGGATCCTGGAGGGCTTTATAGGTCAAAATCTGGAGCTCATAGTCCTAAAGAAGAAGAAAATAATCTTAATTCAAGACAGAAAAATACATCCCTTTCTTGCAATTATTGAAAAAATATAAGTACCTTGACTGAATCTATGTAAGCCTTTGCATTTTTCTGGCAATTTTCAACCTTGTCCTTGTTTTTCTCGATCTCATCCAGGAGTTTCTGTAAATGAAAACATTAAATCAGACAGTAATTCACTATTCAATGTATCTCTTTCCAACAAAAAATAAAGCGCACAGCTTCTACTCTCATTACTATAACAGATAGTAGATTGTTGTTATGAGAATTCAGTACACTTGTACTTTATCTGTGCTATCTGTGTGACCACCAGAGGGAGTAGTGACTCCTCTTTACCCCACATAGCTCATTATTTTCTGCTACTATACCTTCTCCTCTTCCAGCTGCTCCTTGAGAGCCTTGCTGTCACTGATGGGCACAGCTTGAATCTTCTCCTGCTTCTGCCTCGCCTCTCCAAGCCAGCGCATGAGCCACTCATAGTTTCCTTGGTAGGAGTTCATGTTGCGCCCGAGGAGGTCAAGCTCCCTCTCCCTCAGGTCGATCTGAGCAAACACGGCCTGCCAGCGCTCCAGGAGGTTGTTGACCAGCAGACGGTAATGCTCCAAATCGGCGTCACGCTCACTGTGAATCCTCGCCATCTTGTCATTGATAGCAGTTGCTCTCTTCAGTTCATCCTGCAGGCGGTTGAACACCACCTGGTCGGCCTCGGCTTCAGCACGCATTGCCTATCAGACAAAAAAATAAAAAGGTATCACTCTGATGCAGTGCAGGTTTAGAATTAAATCATAGTAAAATTTCAACCAAAAAAACTGTACATATGAGTAAACATCTCTGTAAAAAGAGGAAATACCTTCAGCTGATTACGGTGTTCCTCCACCTCTTTCTCCTCAGCCGGCACCTTGCTGACATCACGCAGGCGAGTCTCATAATTCTTCAGTGTGTCCTCTGCGTCTTTGGTGTTTCTGATCACAACGTCAATGGTCTTCAGCCTGAAATCAAAAGTTTTACACACAATCAACACAATTGCACAATAACAGCTTGGAATTCATCAGGAAGCGCTCAGAGAGTCACAAAGGCCTCACTTGTCCAGGTAGACGGAGGAGAGGCCGTAGACGTGGTCCATCTTCCTCAGCGTGACGTCCAGTTCGGAGCGCAACATCGGGGCAGAGCTGGACTGCTGAGGAGACGCCAGAACCTCCTCCGTCTTCTCAGTGATGGAACTCAAGTCTTTCTTTAAGCCTTCCAGCTCAGACTGGACTTTCTGTCATTGAAAAGGAAGATGTTTCAGTGCTGAGTTTAACTTTATAACTAAGTTTATAAAGCACTGCCAAGTTATCAAACTGTTGAACATAGGAAGGAACACTTTGTTTAATTCGGGTAAATCTCTTTCCTTCCTGACTTTGTTTTATGTTTTAAATCTCGTTTTTTTATCCTCATGTCGTTACCATTTGCTCTGCGGTCTTCAGGGCGCAGGCTTTGAGCGGCTCCTTGTCTACAGGCTGGCGGAGGCGTGTGACTGTTCGATTTTCACAACCCTCCAGCTTCAGACGAAGATCCTTGATCTTGGTCAGGTAAGTCCTGCACATGGACTCGTCTTGCTCTCCTGGTTGGAATGGAAACAAAAATATCATTTGTTTGTAGAGAACACAAACTTGGGATAAAGTGATGATTAGTCCGAGTCAGGATCTTCTTTAACAGTGACCTTGTACAGAATCATTTGTATTTGAGAGCAGTGTTTTTGACTGACTTCAAAACTTAATACTTTGTATTCAAAATCTCAAACTACAGGTGCTTTTGTACAATTACTGTCTATGATTTGTTAATACATTTGTCACATTGTACACAATAAATTTATATCTTCATGCTTGATTGGTTTCACATTAATTATCCATCACAGTGGTTAATTCATCAGTTAATTGTCATTCGGTGATGAAGACTGGAAATCAGCTGCCATTCAACCCATGCACAGAGAGAGACAAGAATGCAACGATGAGTGAAGTTAGGAGGGATACCAAAATCAGTGGGGGTGATGAAGCTGATTGAGTTAATGAATGAAACATGGTGACACAACACACACAGTCCTGTTCAGCCAATCACAAGCTTCTATTGCACATCTGACACTGTAACCGAAGCACCTTACCTGCTCTGGGTGGCACATAGCCTGTAACGTGAATCCAACAGTCAACTTAACACACTGATGACCATGAGTGAGTTTCAACACAAATGTCCGAGAAATGATTCAATGAGAAAATGTTTTGTGCAACTTATATAACCAAATAAATGTGTCGTGCAGTCCATATCAGGTCCTTTCAGAGCATGTTGGGGTGATAAAAGAACCCACAGTGGGTCATGAAGTGCAATAACCAAACAGTACACACCTTGTTCTGCAGAGCTGACCATTGTGTTGTAGTGCTGGTTGGCCGTGTTGTAGTTGGACTCAACCTGCATACGGTCCTCTGCTCCGAACATCTGGGAGTCCTGGCTGTCTCTCAAGAAGTCCTGGTAGTGCAGCTCCAGGTTCCTCAGTGCCAGACGGTACTCCTCCACCCTCAGGGTCTTAAACTATGAAGGTGCAATTAGAGACAAGCCAGAAAGATGGATATTAATTTTTACAAAACCACGAGTTTAACACAGGCTGTACCTTTAAAGAATGTGGTAAAGTATTTCTCCCTCTGTAGTGAGCACCAACAGAGTTCAAAGCACATGCTTCCCCAGGTCGCTACTCGTATGCGGATGCATACAAAAAGCATGAACTTGGGAACTACTCAGCACACGTCACTTTTTTTCTTCTTCTGTTTTTACAAATTTCCGATGTCCCCTAAATGACTCACATGCAGCATACTAGTAAATGCTAGAGCTTACCAGTGTCACCCAAATGTCTCATGCTACCGATAGCAACAGACCAGGAATACTCAAATTGCTTTACCCAGGGGCCACTTTTGCAAAATGACAGGAGGCTAGGGGCCAGTCGCAAAAGCCCAGCACGGGTCAGGTGTACATAGGGGTATTTCTAGGATGTGAGGACATTCAGGGCTTAGCCCGGACCTCTGTCGTGGGTCCAGGGGATTCTCCCTCTGGCACTTTTTTGATTAACAAGCTATTTTGATGCTTTAATGTACCTTGGCACCTTTTTTCCAATACAAGTGAAAAAAATAATTCCAATTACGAATCAACTTATTTCATTGTGAATCAGAAAATGGTTGCGGGGCCACCTGACACCCTGTTGCAGGCCAAATTTGGCTGATGGGCTGCTAGTTGAGTATCACTATGATGATAGACAATTGTTGTGTCCAGCGACTCTACATGGCAGCTTGAAGCAACAACATGAGGCTACTTGGTTCAAAATCAAAGAATACATTTATTAATCAGGGCACTTGCATAAGAATGTAGCACAAGCATATCACTAAATATTTTTTGCATTTATAAATGATTCTCTATCACAATCAGCAGATGGAGGCGCGTAGAAACAGCTGCAATGGCATCATGTCATGTGCGGCACATGCACGACCTACACACAACAAACAGCGCTGTCCATGGTTCTGAAACACCATCTTGTCGCTGTCTAAACGAGTTGGATTAATATTGTAAATTAGCACCGGGAGCTGAAAGTTTACTAGTTCTGTCATTTGCTGTGTGCATCAGGATTGCTGGCAGGCAGCAGCTAACATAAACTGTGTATTTTATAACTAGGTTCAACTGTTGCCAGTGCTAAAGCAGTTTTTGCTTACAGCTACAGTATTTTGTGAATCCATAGATATTTTCTGAGGTGACTATGATTTGATTGTTTGTGCCTTTTTTTGTATGTATTTGATTTGCTCACTCTGATGGAATTAATTGTGCTTTTGTTGCTGTGTAATGTTTTAAATTTAGTAATGTGCATTTTAATTATGTAGTTCACAGTTTATGTGTGTTCATTTTTCCTCTGATAGTATGTCCTGTGTTGTTACCATGGTGATGTTCCAAGTCTTAATGATCTGGATGTCTCTCATCAGATACTGCCAGGACAGCAAGCTCTTCATGTCCACAAACATCGTCTGCCACATCGTCTGCAGCCTCTGAAGGTTTCCATCCAGCCTAAAGAAGGTCAAGTGGAGATTAGCACTTAAAGAGACACTGTGTGCACGTCAGTTTAGATTTGATGTAATCAAGGACACCCCGGGGTGATTCTTAGCTCACCCAGCAACGCTGTTCACAGCGTCCTTATTGGTGGGTGGAACCAGGAAGCAGACAGACGGTACAGACGACTCGTTGCCTTTATCATTCAGCACCCTCCACTTGTACGGCTGTGAGTTGTTCAGGAGAGCGCACTCGTCTCCTCTGTGGACTGTAATCTGGAGGAAGATGAACATAGGTGTCGGACTGAAGAATATTACTCACTTTAGTAGAGTGATTCATAATTTGGCACCTATAACTATATGTAACAATATTTAAGAACTGAATGATTTCTGGTCTTATGCATGTAGTATTCCTGGGTGTTTCTACCAATATCAAACACAATTAATGAGTTCAGAATAATAATTCTGGGCAGATAAGATGCCTACCTCCATCTGTTTGAAG
This sequence comes from Epinephelus awoara, assembly GCA_035609425.1. Classification (NCBI taxonomy): domain Eukaryota; kingdom Metazoa; phylum Chordata; class Actinopteri; order Perciformes; family Serranidae; genus Epinephelus; species Epinephelus awoara. The sequence continues at coordinate 25,655,168 of CM069310.1, read as the reverse complement.
TCGCAGACAGCCTGGATGGGCTGTTTGCCTTTGATGGCAGTAGCAGGGTTACGTGGTTTCAGTTGGACGATGGTCTTGGCCCTTCTCTTCAGGCCCTCCAGGTGAGTTCTGAGCTCAGTCAGTTGCTCTTTCTCATCCTGTGAGGAACACAAAAATTATATGTACTCTTCCACAGAACATGTTTGGTATGTAAACAACATGACAGTGAGTAAACCCACAGCTGCATCCTGCAGTAGATCTTCCAGCCGTGTGACTGTGATGGAGCGGTCACAGGTGTACTTCCTCTTCATTGTGTCTTGCATCTTTTTGATCCTCTCCTCCGCTTCCTTCACGTCAGAGAAAAACTAGACGGGGAAGACAGTGGAATGAATTAAGTTGCAGTGTTGAGAACTTGTCCTGCATATACAAGCACCAACAGCAGGACAAACAAAAAGAGCGAAACATTTGCTGATGGTCAGGTGAGCAAAGAAGAATAACTGCTTTGGTGAAGTTAACTCTTCATGGATTGACATGTACAGAGCACAGAGTGAAGGTTTGTAAATATACCTGGTAGTAGGCAGTGTTTTCTTTCAGGTGGGTTTCGATGCAGCAGCACAGCTGGAGGATCCAACTCCACTGAGTCTGCAGCGCTGCAGTGAAGGCCTGAGGTGGGAGTGAGGAAGAAAAGGTGTTTTGATGAAAAGGACAAACACTCTGATTTTAGCCTGGGAACCAGCCGAATCTGTGAGCTCATCCTTTATTTGCTCTGGCAGATCCATCTGGTTCTCCTCCCACTCAAACAGATTTCAAGCTGACATGGCTCACTAAGGGCTAATCAAAACCATTTATCTATTATGTGGCAGGTTTGATATGATGACTGACACAAAATACATGATGCTGCCATTTTTGGCTCACACATTCTGGTGCCAAGGGACACTACTGCCAGCATAAACCTAGCTTACTAAAGAGAAGCCCCATTGAGGAATTTTCAGAAACAACCAAGATGGCTGCAGATGATGAGGAACTTTGTTTCGAAGTACTTTTTTCAAATTCTGATGGCAAAAACTGACATTCATTCACAGGCATATTGACACCATCACAGCTCATCTCTGCACGCTGTAGTCCCTTTACATCTGTCCGTCACTCAGCGCTACATCACATTTCGTCTCTCTGATTGGTTGTAAGTCTATCCAATTGAGTTCAGACGCATTTTGATTTAAGCCAGGAGATCCCAGCCACCTGGATAACTGCCTGAATACAATCAAACTACAATGTCTACAACCTGATATGGTGTTTACAGGCTATAGTAGTCGAGTCCATCTTATATAATCATACCTCCACAGTCTTCCTGGCTGGGTGTCCGTCCCTCAGCAGTTTGTCTCCTGTGGCCTGGACAGTGTTCATCTTCTTCTCCCTGAGCTCCAAATCTCTCATCAAACCCTGCTCAGACACAATGACAACAATCACACCACTGTCATCATCACTAGAAAGCACTGTAGGTACACCTCAGAACAACATCGCACTGTTACTCTACCGAGTAGTTGTCCTTCTTGGCTGCCATGTTGGTGTTTCTTTCACTCCAGTCATAGTTGACCTCCTCTTCCTCTTTCTCGTTCAGCCACATCAGCTCTTTGGTGGCTGCCACGACAAAGGCGTGAAGCTGGTCCAGGTAGTGCAGACGGGCCTTAGAGGCATTCTGCAAGAAGAGCAGATGACAAAAATGTTATGATGCCTTTTGACCTATTCAGAAGAAACTGGAGGGGGAGAGACAGCGGCAGAGTGACATCATGGTTAATTTTCATGTTGTTTTTCACTGTTTCGGCTTCACTGAACCTCCATCAGATTGCTGGAAGATTGGTGTTGAAACAGCTCAGTCTCGACTCGGTGCCTCAGTTGAAAAATTAAGGTCTTTATCCAGGATTTCTGCCGGTTTGCTTTTTTAATTTCAGTGTCTTTTTGTAACTTACCAGGAGCTTGCCGTACAGCAGCTCCAGTTTTCCCAGATACTCCCGGTAGGCAGCTTTACTGGCAGGTGAGACCTGACTCTGGAGCAGAGGGAGGCAAACAATACAAACAGGTCAGTCAGGAAACAATCCATGGTAATAAATGAAACACTATTTTGTCTGCTCTAAAGAGATCCCTTCATTCTAATATTGATATATTGTTATTTGTATTTCCTCAGAATCTTTTGAAATGGGGTTGCTTGATCCAACAGTGAAGCTAAGTAATGCACTATTATTTTAGCCACCTAAAAAATCACTATCAGTTCAAGTGTACATCATATTTAGAATATTTTCACTGCTTTTGCTTGCCATTAGACAGTGATTATCAACAAGAAACAGGAGCTGTTATATTGCTTTCTTCAAAGACAGATTCCATTGAGAAGAACAGTGGTTTATGATAGCTGAACACAGAAGCTGCTGGTCTACCACTTCCTCAATCCGTAAGTTTGTTTGTGTTATTGTGTGACTCTAGCAATTCAAAGGGTTAGTTTTGATTCACTAAAGTCACACAATAACACAAATAAACTGACCGACTGAGGAAGTGGTAGACCAGCAGCTCCTGTGTTCAGTGAGCCAAAATTACTGTTTTTGTCAATGGAGTCTGGTGACTTTGAGGAAAGCATAGATGAGAAACTGAAGCTGTTAATGACTTCAGTTCCCTGTTGGCAGGATAAAAAAAGTGAATATATTTTCATAGCATACACTTAAACTGATATAGATTTTTTAAGGTGGTCTGTTTTTTAGATGGCTAAAATATGTTTTGTTGTTGCCTGCCGTCCACAGCAGTTCTTTGCTTAACATCCATGTCGGACTCTAGCCTGGGTCTTCGAACTGGGGGTGACTGCCAACCCACATCTACTGTGTGTAAATGTCTGACTATAGACAAATTGTAAATTTCTTAAAATGCATGTGAAACACACTGTGGGTGACCACGCTCCACCCAGTAACCAATGTTTCCTTGGAAGATAAAACATCCCTCTGCTCTAGCTGAAATATCTGCTAATGCTTCATGTGAGCTGTTTGTACCTCATCGGCCTTTGCCCTTTCGATCTTGGAGCGGAACTCCTCCACGGACTGGTGAAGACCGCGATGGCTGCCCAGCTGAGACTCGACAGTGGGCAGGTCGGAGCCCCACTCCCCGTCGTCCACCCGGCGCTGGTTCTCCTCCACCCAGCCCAGCAGATCTTGGATGTAGCGCATTGTGACTTCATCCAGCTCGGGCCGCACCCTCATGGGGGCCTGCTGCAGGACCTGGGCGGTGTGGATCTGAGTCATGGGGATCTGTGTGGTGGTCACACCAGACTTGAGGCGGAGGTTGTACTCGCTGCGGAGGTTGACCAGCCTCTCGTGGAGACGATACACTCTAGAACCAGATTACAGAATGTCATGTCATGTTGTGTTGACATAATTAGTTGATTAAAGGAAAACTTCATCCTCAGAAAATGATCATTTGTATATTACTCTCCCCATGTGAGCATCAATATGTAAAGACAACATTCACATGCCTCCATGGTGAACAACAAATCCAGAAACTGAGAAAATTCTAATCATTTGTAATAATAATGAGTTTTTGATCATTTAAGTAATATCTTTGAGTTTAGACTACTGGTCAAAACAATTGTTTAAATAATTACTCAATAAATAAAGAAAGATTATTAGATCAGTTGATAATGAAAATAATCATCAGTTGTCGCCCTAAGGTCAAAGGTTGGTGAGTTTTTTTTTCACCTGCGATACATCTGCTCAGCTTGAAGGTGGCGACCATCTTTGAGCAGCTGAACATCATTGAAGAGGAAGCGGATCATTCCTTCTGCTTTTTCCAGATCTGCCTCCATCTCTGCTGAGTGCTGAGCAGGTTTCCCTGAACCCAGCATCCTCACGTCCTGCAGCACACACACACACACACACACAGATGTTACAGAATGTGCCTATAGTGATAACTGGTGAAATAGCATCGATTTGGTCTGTTACAAATGTTTGTGTCTCACCGTCTGCAGCAGAGTCTCCACCTGGTTGAGCTGCTCCTCACACACCCCTGACTCCATCTGGACCTTACTGACAATCCTCTGGAGCCGCTCCAGCCTGTAGAGAGAGAGAGTGGAGGTCAAAGGTCAATATGCACTTAAGACAAGGTAGACTACATGACAGGCAGCTACTTTTTACGTTGTCTTATGTGATTAACTAAAGTAAAATCTCTTGACAAAGTAAAACTAGTAGACTGATAAGTTAAATGAAAAAATGAAAGCACTCACTCCGTCTTCTGGCGGAATAAATACTTTAATTCGTATCCCTGATGCATGAAAGCCATGATGAACCTCTATCTGTCCACTGAAGTAGAGAATATATTTTTTAACTCTCCACAACTTTCTAGAGTCGTGGAAGAAACAAAACCAAAAGCTACGCCCTAACAACCCTGTGATTAAATGAACAGTTTATGACTAACTATCAGAAGATCATATTGTTGTTGCTGTGGCGATGGCACCACTGTCATGTGTTTGCCCTGATACGACTTTTACTTCCCACTCCACAAAGCCAACTCAGTTCCATTTTATTGCCAAAGTGGACTTCATCATTAGGAAGTGAGTCATCCTCGTGGTCAAACAGTAACCAGTTGTCTGATGATTCATTCCTGATCTTTTTCTTAATGTCTTGTGTTTGTTCGCTCTCACAACAGAGCATGTGACAGTGAGTTTAGATCGTGGCCTACTTACCGCTCAAATTCTGTCCTGAGGAGGCGCTCTCTTTCCAGTATGGCAACGTGCAGACGACCCCATTCCTTCTCAACATCGAAGGGATGGTATCCTGGCGGCACTTTGACATGACCCGCTTGAACTGCGCCCTGCAAAATAAGAAGTCGATTAGGGCTGCAGCTAGCAATTTTTTTCATTATCATTTAGTCTCCCAAATATATGTTATATTTGTATTGTTTTAATATGCGTAAATGAATTGTCTATGTGTCTTGCAATCATTTTGTCTATAAAATATCAGCACAAAAAAAGTAAAAATAACAATTTCCCAAATGCCAGGTTAACACTTTCAGATGTGTTGTTTTGTCTGACCCTGGGGGGCCAAACTTTTTTTTTTTAATCAGGGCCATATTAGATAACGTTAAAAACAACTGCAGGCCAGCTGCTTCTCTCATCATATAGCTTGTTTATTGTGGACATGTCTTCTATCTAGCAGGAAATGTTTGCTGCTATGCAACCGTTTGTTCGCTTGTTTACCATCCTTTTGTGAAAACACATAAGTAGTTCCTACTTGATGCATGTCTACAAAAATGCAAAGTGAAGTTGCTTAATTAACCAGTACTGTACAGCACAAAAACACCCCTCAAATCCTTCCCCTGACAGCTGTCTCTAATGACTGACCGTGTGCAAATTTATTGGAGCTTCTCACCTCAAACGATTTAAAGATGTGTTTGGAGCGGTTCTTGTCCGCCTCTTTCGCAGGCAGCTCTGTTTCCTTGAACTTCAGAAACTGGCGCCAAAGAACCTGCAGAACAGTGAAAGGGGTGAATAAATGTATCATCACCTTCGACATCATTGTTATTCAATCCTTTCTATTTCGAAGTAAAGGCCAAGAACCACTCACCTCGATCTCCTCGTAGCTGGTGGGGAACTTCCTCTCCTCAAAGACCAGGATGTGGTGTCTGATCCACTGCAGCAGCATGGTGACCAGCTCATAATACTCCTGCCAACGCAGCTCCAGCTCCTGAAGCACAGAGACACACACAGAGGGTCAGGTTTAATTAGTGGAGCACAAAGTTTTCCTATAAAGTTTTTTTAAAATCTCCGAAGATGCTGATGCTTTGACATTCAGTTACGAGACTCTTCCTTTCTACATTTTTTTTATTTTGAAACTAGGTAACAAATTTAATTTTATACCCTCTTTAGCTTTGTAAATCTCTTACAGCCTTACTTTTATTTTCGAAGGACTTTAATCATGCTTAATGGATTCATGGTGATAATCTTAATACTAAATGGGATTTCCATGCTCATTTTCAGGTTCTTATATGTATTTTGGGTTTCTACTGGAGCATGTTTACATGCTTTAATTTTCAAAAACACTTCGTTGCTCCTTGTACTGTCTGCGTTGGAACACCTGTATTCACTCCCTGTCTGAGATGCTCTGTTTTAGCAGTCTGTCTCTTTAAGCACCCAAAAAAAGCCCAGTCTGTCCTCAATTGTCAGTGTTTCCACTTCTGCTGTAGCTCTGTGCACTGTCATTGGAGCTGGGGTATGACTGTATCGGACAATAACAGCACTTTGTACCATGAAAAATCACCAGTAAAAGCTTCTTAACACAAACGGACATGTTCCAACAGGAGTATGATCCGAAATCTGGGAGATATCAACAATATGTCAAGAATGACTCCATGTTTCCCTGACGTTAGCATGTAGCTACATGTAGCAGTGTAGGCTAAGTGATGTAAACACTCGCAGTAGTGTGCCTGGAGCAGATGACCTTATCAAGAAATCCATCATGTGCTGACTCCAGCAGAGTATTCAGAACAGTCTGCTGCCTAAGGTTTTTGGTCACAGGAATTACTGCGGATATCTTTATAGTGCTTTGGAGGAAAGATAAGCTGATGATGAGGATGAGGAGGACTCACATTTGCTTTGACACCATCTTGTACATCTGGTACTCTGGGCATGGCATCATACAGAGAGGAGACATATGTGATGATGGATTTCTCATCTGGGTGGGGCACGTCCACATCTGCAGAGGAAGGAAAAAAAGATTTTTGAGGAAAATTTTGTTACTTTACTAACTGTAATGGTGTGAAGTTCGAGAAAAGAATGCACAAATGCTCAGATATTCAGAGTAAACTGTTCAGGGTGTTGAATATGTGACGTGTCTCACCCTCGGGGTCCAGAAGTCTGGTGACGCCCAGGTCTCGCTCTGCCACGCTGAAGGCCTGCTCCAGATTCTCCTGGTTGGACTGTCGGTACACCTGATTCATGTCAATCAGAGTGGGCCTGCGGAGAGCAACCAGCCAGAGAGAACATGGAGTGGAAATGGGTCATTGCGTTGTTATTACTGTCAGTCAAGAATTTCCTTAAATCATGTGTGACGGCTGAAAATGTCAGAGAGAAAGATCCTCATTAATTACCTCTCGACATTACCCTTACTTTTATGTTTTTGCAGTTTCTTTCAATTTTTCACCTTACAGCCATAATTCCATAATGACAGCTGCCAGGTAAATTTCATAAATATTTCATATTTTAAGTTGCTGGAGGCAGTTTGATCATGAGTAGTATGTGTCTTTCTTGATACCAGAGAGGGCAAGCAATAACAGGAGTCCTCACTACCAGAGAGGCTTAAAATTCCTCCATCATTTTATACACAAAGCAGACAGACATATCGCCTACAGTGCACTTTGCCAAGAAGATAACTGTGGTCTAATAACATGTAGGGACAAGCTCAGAGCATAAAGGATAAAACTGCATCTCCTTTCCACAAATACCAAAAAAAGAGATAACATTGAGGAGTAAATTCTGCACATTCAAGCTTTTCAAAACACCAAAGGTATTCATACACTTGCACAACTTTCTGGATGTAGTACTCTTTGGGTGCATGCGATGGTTCTTCCTCCACAAAGCAGGCTTGTCTGTAAGACAGTCTGTCCCTGCTCAGGTGGATGATGGGAGGATCCGATCCGTGCTCCTCACTCTGGGATCCTCGACTGGAGTGACCCCCGGGGCTGGTGGAGCCTTGGCCCGAGTCGAAAGAGTTCTCCATGGGGACGTCCTCACACAGCATGACCACCCGGTCCTCCAGGTCGCTGACTGAGCCCGCTGTGCTGCTGGAGGAACTGCGCAGACGCCTCTTTGAGGAGTGAAACTTCCTCTTTAAGTTTAACATCTTAGCAGCTGTCAATTTCACTGTAATAACGGTTTCCAACTGGGTGAGGTCGAAAATTCAGCTTTTATTTAGAAAAAAAATTCTTAAAAAATATCACTGATTTCATCCTGATTGAAGTCCACTAGTAATTCGTGATTATATCCATTTCTCTTCTTATTTTGAGGTCAGACTTCTGTTTTAGCTGCGACTCCACGCTGCAGCTGTTAAATCTCTGCACATCCTGTTCTTCCTCCGCCGAGAAGGAATCTATGGCAGAGCGGCTCGCGTACCTGCGTTTTGCTACAACCTGCTGCGCCTCCAGTGAGCACACCTCCAGGGCAACCTTTTCTCAAATGAGTATGATACACCCAGACTGTCAAAGGTATCGCTCTTTCTTTTCACACTGAATGATGCCAGCTTGGGTTGTACATGTTATTTTTGTGTCTTGCGGTGAGCCATCCTGCAGAGCTTGTTTGCCTTTGCAAGCACACACACTTAAAGTGGTGCTCCACCCCAAATTGATGGTTTGAGTATAAAACAGTCGCCTGCTGCAGGCTTGACAGGTGGTTGTTTCAGTTTGTTGTTTTTTTTTGCTGAAAAGGAGCTGCTGTCAGCTTAAATTCATAAACGTTAGAATATATCTTTATGATAAATGACAAGTTTTTACTGCAGGAAAATGTTTTAAAGAAGCTATACAAACTTTTCAAACTTTAGTTCTTTCGCTGTTGATTTGCACTCCTCAGTATTTTCAGGACAGTGATATTTTTTTTTTTTCCGAATATGGCTGAATAAACTGCTTCTGTCAAAACTGCCCATCTTACCTTAGATGGGCAGAAACCATTTGAGTGAAACTTAATTCACAGAATGTAATGAATGAAGGAGCTGCAGAGTTAAAGTCTGAGTTAACAATTCATCTTGATGTGTGACTGACAATAACTGATCCACAGTCAGGTGTGCTGCTGTAAAACTCAAATATAAATTTGGCATTCCTGCCTCTGAACCAAATGCCATAAATAATAAAAGACACCGCGGCATGAAATATGAAAACGTCACAGAGAAGACCTTTAAACTGTGTGTAAAATTCATGTCCTATGGTGTTATAAAAGATCCCAAGTCCAGGCATGCTTTCATAGCCAGGATTTTTTTGTGCATGGTTTGAAAAAAGCTTCAGTGCAACAAGTCTCCTTGACATCTTTAGTACATTATTACTGCCGTTCATTGCATCAGATCTAGGTTACATTCTATGTCTCGTCTTTCTTGCCCTTTTACTTTTAGCTTACCATTTTTATCCAAGACAGGGTTCCCACGAACCCATAAAAAGCCTGTTAGCTAGCTGCCACTGCACCCTGGACCATGTGGGGGACTACAAAGTCAAGAAAAATTGGGTATTTAACCAAGATTTAATTTTAAATTTTAAAATTCAAACTGAAATTCCATTTCAAGAGGCATTACAAAGGTCTTAAATACAAGTTGCCTTAAGCTGTAGGAACCCTGCAAGACACCTTAAGGTAAAGTACATATGTTTTAATACTATATGCTTTGACTTGAACCCCTGAACCTTGTAATCTTAGTATTCTAACCATAATCTACTGAGGATCAGTGTCTCACCTGTGTTTGTGTATGATGGCGTTGAAGAGCTTGCCATCCCTCCAGCTGGTGGTGAAGTTGTCGCAGCGCAGGCCCTGGTATCCCTCTACCATCCTCTGAGACCAGAGCAGCAACTTCTCTTTGGCTGTCATGTCGTCCGACTGGCCGTTCACCTGAATGTCGGAGATCTGATGTGGGAAGACGATGCAACTGGTTAGTGACAGTAAACCAACTTCCATTTCATTTACTAAAAAAAAAAAAAAAAAAAAGAGCCCTGAGCACTTGCACCGTGGCTTTTTTAGTTGCCTTTTGGGCAGGGTTGCACTAACAATTTTTGATGATATCTAGCAAGCCACATGCAAAAATCGATCTGTGTGACAGCTGAAATGACAGCCATTGATCCTGTGCAATATAGCTTTGCACTGCCTGTGTATGAGACAGTGCCTCTTCCTAATTCGAGGTGACGGTTTGTGCATGTTTGTGTGTGAGGTGAACAGATAGTGTACAAATATTCTCTAATTTCATCTAAACTGTGTTCAGACTCTTGAAAAGCTGTCACACTAAGCAACCCACAAACAAAGCAGCATCTTTCTTAATCATTATATCTAAAGCTTCCATAAACAGTGTTATAGTTACTGAAAGGTTTTGTAAAATGACATTTCTGTTTTGTGATATTCCTGTACTGAATGTAATTAAAGTGTTGGTTGAAGGGCAGGAAAACTTTTCCCAGTTTGCCTGCTGATTTCTTCCAGACTTGAAATGAGTCACATTTCAAACATCAAACAACAACCACCACTTTTACTTGGAGGGCAAATCAAACAACTCACTGTTTTGGAGAGAAACACAAAGGCTTTATGATTATGCGCCAGCAAAACAGAAATCATAAGAGGGAAAGCGTCTATGAGTCACTGATCTTACAAAGTTACACTGTATGTTTCAAACTCAATTTCTCAATAAATACTCTTGCAGCTGTAAATGAATGCTGGACTGTGTACCAGAACCTCCACAGGCAAATTCCTCTTTTTTAAGGAGCTGCGAGGCTCAGCTATGAGTCACAAGAACTCACTACTGAAAAACTCCCTCAGTAATAAATCTTTTTTTGCCTTTAAGATGAGAGACTACAAAATAAACCACAGATTTAATCAATCCAGATGTCCTTCAAGGTAACTGTGCTGTCACAGAGGGACTTAACAGGATTTTTACATTGCATTTGCATTATTATGCATTAATCCATCACCCAGTAGTTGCTGTCTATGCCATATCTATAATCAGATATACAAATGGTACTTGAAAAATCCTTGGTGTTTGTTTGGTCTGCTTGAGGTACCACATGTGCTCTACAAAATACGGCACACCTTGTAAAAAGCTGCAACAATCACTGGAAACCTTTTTCAAATTAACTGTATGTCCTTTTTTTTTTACTTGACTTGGGCTCCAATCAGTTTGAAAGAAATGTTTGCAACCTGTATCAAATATATGGTGTCTGTGTATCCCTACTTAGTGGTTTTTACGAAAAGAAATGAGAAGTAATGTAAATCTGAATCTGAATGAATGAATTGTGCATTAAATCTATAGTTAGTAGTTTTTGTCATATGTAATAAAAATGTCACTATACACTGGCAGCCAAGTTGCCAGAAAAAAAATGTTTATATTGCACGTTTCTGCAAGCCATAAATATGTTACATTTACATGTGTCATGCGCATTACATCAGACCAACAGACAACTAAACCTTTTTTTAAGATAGTCATTGCTGCTTTACAGCAGCCACCAAACTTGGGTGTTTTGTAGCAACCCATCCTGCTTAGCAGTGGGGATAAAAAGCAGCTGTTTTTTACCAAGACATCTCTGCCCTTCCTGCCAGGATAGTGCCCCTAAAATAACCACGTGGTTTTTCTCCTACACCTAACCAAATGTTTTCAGAGACATATGTTAGTGTACTGTTTAGCTGTAAAATGAGGAAGTCTGCTCCGGCCGGTTGGCTGTGCTTCGTTTACTGCAAATGCCATCAGAAGCACTAGGAGGAGGCAGAGAAACGTGATTTTTGGACACATTATCTGCCCAATGTTTCACTGTCAGGAAAAAGTGACAGTTTCTGCAAATATGTCAAAAAGGTTATTTTTATAAAAGTAACCAACTGTAGCTTTAAGTGAAGGTTGCACTTCCAGTCCTGATAAATGTCATGGTCTCTTACTGGAACAGAGCGGTTTTATTTCCACAATATACTATTTTCAGTGTTTTTAGGTATGCTGATGAGTCATAGCAGAACTAACAATTTCACTTACAGGCTCTTTTTTTCTGTAGGAAAGGGTGGAGGAGGGAAAAAAAGGCATCTCTTCCTTCTGCTATTTTCCCTTCAGAAGGGAAACCCCGGTGCTGTAGTGTGGACGTGGGCACAACGTGACTCAGAAACTGAATGGAAACTGGACCTCCGCCCCTGCAGCCCCTTTTTTAAAAGTGTTGAGAGAATCCCGACTCCCTCTCTGTCACGAAACAGGCCCATTATTCATACTGGTCACCTGTGTATTAGTCAACTGTGACCTGCACCTGGGGGGCTCAGAGGAAATTCACCATTGTTTGTGATGACGAGCATGTGCCAAGACAAAGAGATTATGGGTTTGTTTTGAAGAAAATAAGAGCTTTTGTTTTATTACTTGAGGATGCTTGAGGGAATAGTTAATTTTTATAACATTTACGAATGATTGTTTGTCTTCTTTCCACTGCAGTTTTTTGAGCCTTGAGCTTTCACGCCCACGTCTCCCACCAGCTTTCTCATGGGAATCACTGAGTCACACGGGATAGGGAAAAGAATCCCACATCCACATCCCGACATAACCATCACACCCATTATAGCATCAAAGAATCTCCATGTACTCCCACTGTTATTTTTCCAAAATCTACCAAACCATCTGCTAAATGAATATCCAAACACGCCTCTTCCTAATCAGGAACACATCTGCCCACTGACGAACGCTTTCCTCTAATGTGGTTTTTGCCTCCATGGTGGTGTAATCTTATAATGTTTATATTTGTTTGAATAAAACCAATACACTCTGATCTAATGGCACCCAAAAGAGCTGCACAGAACTACAGAAAAGAGTGAAAAAGGCTGATAGCTTGACTGATGTGTGAAGATCCTTTAAATATGAATGAATAGCTTTTTTCAGTGTTTAGTCTTTGTGCACTCAAGGACAGGACAGGGGATGGTAGTTGTGTATAAGAGCCTAAGCACTGCCAAATGTCCAACAAAGCCCATTTGGAAATGATTGGCTGTTGGACTCCACTGTACTGTAACTGCTGTGTCAACATCAGGATAAACTCAGACTGATGATTGAGCCCCAAAGAGGGAACGGCACTCTGATTTTCCTTACCGTGCCGCGGAAGCATACTAATCGTGATGTAATGAAAGTAAGCTGTATAAAATGCATGTTACTCATACAATGGAAGAATTTGATCTTATGCAGTTCAGTGCCAGTGTGCAGTTTAAAAGATAAATACCACATGTAGTTCAGGAAATGTGAGTCAGCCGTTCCCAGCAGGGCTCACTTTGAATACATGCAAAATGCAAGTAAATGCAATTCAAATAATGAATGACTGAGTTTTTGTGTCCACTATTTTTCGTCCCTGCTTAACTTAACTGCTGTAATTATAGCAATTTATGGCAAAGTTAGCCATTAAAAGTGTCTGACCGAACACTTACCTGGAAGTGAAGGATGATGGTCCATATCAGCCCCAGGGTTAGCTTGGGGTTTCCATCTGCGATGTCATCATTCCTGATGTTGACCAGTTTGACCTGAAAGGTGCCATTAACATATAGATACCATTAAAATATAATGGTTAGTTTTAGGGTGTTTTTGCAATGTGAAGAGTTGACACAAAGAAACAAAAATCATATACAAAAGTGCACTCAGTAGAGTCAGATCTCAGCTAGGCAGTTGCCCGGGTTGATCGCAGCTACTCCAGACAGTTCTTGTAATTTTAGCAGATATGCCGCAGTGTGTCTCACAAAGTTCCAGAAGCTATGAAAAATATATGCATACATAAAACACATACATAATACATGCATGCATGCAACAACGTTGCACAGAGCAGATTAAGTTTTCATTCATTCATTCATTCATCTTCTAACCGCTTCATCCTCGTGAGGGTCGCGGGGGGGCTGGAGCCTATCCCAGCTGACATCGGGCGAGAGGCAGGGTACACCCTGGACAGTTCACCAGACCATCGCAGGGCTGACACATTCACATACACCATTCACACTCACATTCACACCTTTGGACAATTTAGAGTAATCAATTAATCTAGTCCCCAAATTGCATGTCTTTGGACTGTGGGAGGAAGCCGGAGTGCCCGGAGAGAACCCACGCTGACACGGGGAGAACATGCAAACTCCACACAGAAGGGCTCCCACACCCAGGATCGAACCGGCAACCCTCTTGCTGTGAGGCGACGGTGCTAACCACCACACATGAACATATTTTCAATAACTAAAATACGGCCAAAATTGTTTGATCCATGTCATTAACACAGGACTTTTAACAATATTAACGTGCTAGGCTATTGCACAACAAAGTAGGAAATAGCAACAATTAATACAACTAAAACAGACACACAAAAAAAGAAATTTAATTACATAGCCGACTTGCTTACTAATGGTAGACGCACAAATGTCAAGAAAAACTCACTAAATCAATTTGCAATTCTACAAAAACAAGCAGGTAAAATGCTCTGCCTCTGAAAAGCTCCCAGTGTGGTATGACGCTACGCGGTGGATGGAAAAAAACTGGATCGCATCTGAGCCCTGAGTCATTTTCTCTCTTGGCTCCCTTATAGTTAGACTGAAGCTAACAAACACATAGTTTCATTCCTCTTGTAACGTGCTTAACTTTGGTGAATCTTAACATATCAGGTATGGCATTAATCTGCAGAGGCTCATGTTCAAATGAGACCAAACCTTTCTGTCGATGTCAGTTCTGAGCCACGACGAAGGCCATAACCTGTGCCTGTAACAGATGGCAAGGCTTGTTGTTTTTTGCAAATACAATTTACAGAAAAACTGCAGATCCTATCGCACACGTAAGTAGAAGTGAGGAGTGAGCAGTCAATGAATGGATAAAACAATTAATATAACAGGTTTTTCAACAATTGTGAGTCACTGCAACCACAATAGATCCTTGAGCATACAGTCATACATGTTGTGCACACAAAATATTAGGCGGAAAGGTCCAGTAGTTTGTGAGATGAGCAGCAGACAGATACACACATGCACACATACACACTGAAACACAACCAGCATGATCCCTTCCAGGCTTATGTCTGGCAGAAATAACAAAGAAAGACAGAATAATCACAATGCTCCTTTGTTATATATGTGTATTAAAATATCTTACCTGTCTGTGTTTGAGAAAGTCCAGGGCAATCTGTACATTCTGCAGCTTGTGGAAGCGCATTCGGCCTTTCTCCCGCGGCTGCAAGAGACGAGAGGACACCAGACATCAGTAGGAGGGAACACATTAAGGTTTGAATGATCAACAAACAGCAAGGCCCCATGACTGAGGAACAGGTGTTTTCATTGTCTAGCAACACCCTCTGTGCTTAAAACAAAGATCTATTCTACTTTACAAAAATTATTACAGTCATGGTATTAACTTAAAATCAAAATGCAGCAAATTTGAAGTGTGACTCAAATTCTGCGTGATTGTGATCAAAGCGTTTGGGCAGACCTTTGACCAGATCTGACCCTACATGACCCTGAAATGCATTAACATACCAGCCAGGATGTCTGCAGGTGAGAGCATGATAATGGATGACACATGATCTCAGTGATTCCCACAATCATCAGTCACAATCCTCATTTTCTCTGAGACCCACAATCAACGTCTCTTCTTCTGAAACACCTTTTACATCTTATGCTGTCTAAGATTTTAACTGTAATGCAGTCCAATCAAACAGAAACCAAAAACATATATGACTTGTAAACCTGCACAGTGCAGAGTAACCCCAGGTGTGATGGCCATGACATGCATCAGTGCTTCACATTTTAAGCTTGAAGCTGGTAAGAAGCTTTGTTGCAGAATTAGTCAGCACATCAGCTTGCAGTGATGAAACTTTGGCCTTTGCTTTGAACACTGTGAGGGAACCCAATACTTGAACTCTGACAACTCAATTCAACAATTTTAAAGGACCATGCTGGTGATTTGTATGTGTAACTACAACTTATGTAGACTATCAGAGCATAAAATACCTTAAGATGATTTCATATTTTCTAGGACTCCATCTGTGTCTATTCAATAAATTTCAGTTTGGTATAGAACTAGCACAGACAAGAAAATGATAAATATTATCATTAAATAATTATTTTGACCACTGTTTTTGGTTAAGCATTTAGTTTCCTTGCTCTGTGAAAGGTGTGATTCAAATACATGTTACTTACTTACAATGTACAAGAACAATAGATTCTTTTTAAGGTAAATTTAAATTGCTACATTTAGCTGTCCCTGCAGTGTTTCCCATACATTTATTTAAATGAGACAAGTTAGCTAGCTCATGCACCTCTCAGCCCCTTCATCTCACTCTGCGCTGCTAGGAGACTATTCGCCGGTAGGAGAGCGGGCAGAAACTCCGGAGACAGACCTTTAGAAGTGGCTGTAGCAACTCGAATTCGGCCAGTGCAAAGCCCAGTACCAGGGTTCAATGTGGGCTGGGCCTAATCTGTGTAATGGCAGCAACAGAAATTTTGCTGATCTGGCAGGAAGTTCACGCTGGGCTGGCTGAATTAAAGTTGTTATTCGAGCAGTAGAAAGTCCATCCTTGAACTATGTGCCATTCATAGATAATCACAATAAAATGACAACTTTATTTCTGCATTGAAATTACACCAATTTAGGCATTAATAAATCTCTTAAAACGAAATCGCAATACAAAAGTGAATGGATTTTTTCCCCACCCCTACTAGCTCACTGATACAATGGAAGAGGACGATGTTGACACAGAGAGGGGACAATACAGGGAGTGTGACTGTCATCATGCACAACCCAGCAGCCACCTGGGGTGTTGACACATGCCACGCCCGACGCCCACAGTCCAGGCGCCACTCACCAACCGCACGTTCCTCACAACGTCACGTTCCCTCGGCTACCACAGCAAGAGCATCGCAAGAGAGGAAGGCAGAGGCACAGGGGCAGAGGTCAGGGCAAAGGTCAGCAGGAATTAGATAAAGGAAAAACCAGGGGTCAAACAAGTCAGTGCAGAAAGGTTACGAGATGGAAGCAAAGAATGAAAATTAGTGTTTTAAGGCTACATCACCAGAAGGTGTGTTCCCAATAAAACAAGTAGTGCGCATAACCTCAGCATGTTCTGAAATGTCCAAAAAACCTCCAAAGAATCAAAGTCAACACATGCAGGAGTGGAGACAAGAGACCCAGCAGAATAACAGTTGACTCAGATAAACATGTAGAGCAGTTCATGTTACAACAAGTGGACTGGACAGTAGAACAAATATGATGGCAAATTAAGTCAGTAGGACAGGGGAGCAGGGACAATAAGACAGGTTTGGACAGGACAGGGGGTTACAGCAGAAGCAGATGTCCTAATATCTGAAGGTCAAAGGTTTCCAAAGCTCACCAGTGTCTCTCCAGAGAGCACCTCCAGCAGGGAGATAAGGTTGTGTCCATCTCTGAGGTCCTCGTACAGGTCTGTGATGTGTCTCTGGGCCTGCGGACAAAAGAGAAGAGACAAATATTTAAGTTTTTCAGTGATATAATATTGATGCATACATTTAGTCTTCCATCATGTCAGCAGCAGTGGTGAACCACTGCTTTTGCATTAACACATAATACAAACAGTGGTGGAACTGCAGACCACCTCAACACTCGGCAAAAACGCATCTGACTGAATCCCATAACGGCACCTACAAATAAACAAAGCAACTTAAAGGGAAGGACCTACACACAACAACAACAACTGTCCACATTCTGCAGCGGCGGCTAGGTCCACATTTGGGGCTCTTTTAAAGGAGTTTTTGATTTTTATTTTCATAGTTTTGGCAATCATTCCTATTGGGTAAAGCGTCATTTGACACGAGGTTAAGAATGGCAGTAACATGAGTGGTTAGATGATCAGTTTTAAACCCAGTTTAACCAGATGTTTTTAAGACACTTACCTATAGTAGGGCTGCGCAATATATTGATGTTATATCAATATCGTGATATTAGACTAGACATTGATAGACATTAGACTGACTAGATTCTGGATACTGTAGATTTTGGATGTGATGTATTATTGGATATCTTAAGGGTTGTCTTTTCCTGGTTTTAAATGCTGCATTACAGTAAAGTGATGTAAATTTCTACACTTTCCAAAATGTTCTAGTCATTGGGCGTGGTCAGGCAAAACATTTCTGGGGACTCCCTAAAAGGAACGGCCCACTGTGGAGCTCCCAAAAAGAACTACATTACACGTAAATACCTTTTTTTCTGTTTGCATTCACACCACAATAGAAACGCTGAGCCGAAAGTGGTTGATATAGCAATGCAACTTTAGTTTTGATGAGTCATAATCGTGTTAGAGTTCACCCTTTCACACAGGCATATGCTCAGTAAAGCCTGGGATTGTGTCAGTCTATTTGTGTGTCCTTCCATTAATTTCTTACAAGCTGTTGTTTGTCTTTTATGTAGGCTGTCATTACACAGCTAACAGGTTTTTAAAAATGATGGTTGCTGGTGTTGCATTGGCTCATGTTTGACCAATCCTTGCTTACATCACTCAAAATTGTGCTGGGAGAGTACCTACTCTGAAGTATGAGCTAAGAAAAAACCCTCAAATCAGCCTTCCAAGAACTGCAATCAACCCATGTTCTTGCGGTGCAAATACAATAAAACTGTTTGTTAAAAGTTCAAGAACACCTATTATACCCCCATTACTGATGATTATCAAAAATCTCATTGTGCAAATATTTAATAGTCAATCCTACAATATTGTCACAATTTTGATTTTGTCAAAAATGTTGCAATATTCTATTTTCCCCATATTGCCAAGCACCTAATTTAGAGGTGAAAACTAAAGTGAGTGCATCCAATTAATCATTGCATCATAGCATTGTATTCTGTAGAGATAAGTGTTGTAAGTATGACAGGTCAAATCAGGTCAAAGTCAAAGCTGAACAATGAAATTGGATGTAACCAATGTTTTCAGTACATTTTTGATTTATCATTTCAATATTTGCCTTCATTTTCCCTTCCTGCGGTTTGTTTGGTGCGTCTGATTATTTGATTGTTTATTTCCCATCATGCTCTAGGACACAGTGATGTTGCCGTGTCTGTGCTGATAAGTAAAATGTTCTGTCATAAGCAGCAGAAAGGATATGATAACTATGAAAATGAGCCCAAGGTTGCAAATAAAACTTATAAACTTGACAAAATACACTGATCACACTCCTGAAACTACCTGTAGACCCCTTGCATGGCCCTTACTACCTCATAAACTTTATTCTGTTCCTAATTTGTTAATTTTTTAGCTGTTGTAAACAGTTACAGAACATGTAAAGACACTGCACTGCAAAAAAAGTCTCTTGCAGCAGTTAGAAAAGAGTCCAAGTGTTAAAAAGAAGTGAAAAAAGGTCCAGGGTAAGCAGCTAAGGAGCTCAGGTAACAGATGGGAGTGAGAGAGGACATAAATGTTAACACAGACATGCAGGCAGAAATTAATGTATGTCCACTCAGCACTCTGCTCACTGGCACCTACCTCTGCCTTCCAGTGCTGATGGGAAAGGATGGGAGGACAGGATGAAAGATGGAAAGAAGAAAGAGTTTGATGAGAGGAGATATAAACCGCAGGGACTCGTGAGGGATAAGAAGAACAAAAGACAAACACGCAGACGCTGGTTTGATTTGACAGACAAAATGTTCTTTATATTTTCAGGTTTTTTTTTTAATTATTTGATGTGAGTGATTCAATCCAAAACTATTTACAACTATTTTCAGAATTGTTTTTATGAATGTAAGTCTGTTTCTGGTCTGATCTGGATTGCAGTGGGATTTTTAAAACTTGAAACACAGAGTAACATCTGGTTTTCATTCTCTGTAATCTGAGGAGATGTAAGACAGTAGATGGCACTTTTGAGACGGCTGACAACTAAAACGGAACGCTCCTGGCCTCACAGTCTAATCCCATGACTCTGTTGTGACCACGAGTCCAATAGCCTCGAGGGCAGCCAGATCGTCGACCCGCTCAAGTTCTTTTGGACCCATATCTGAGGGATTTCCAGACAAAGAAACAACGACTGACGACAAAAGCCTGTGAGCCGTCTCGGACGGGACAGGACGCGCAGGGAGGACAGCAGACATTCCTCTCAGTTTAACACACTTCAGTTCCTGTGTGAAAACAAGGATTCGTCAACCTGAACGTGTTGGTGGAGCAAAAGTAAGACAAGTGGAACCCATCAGGTAGAGCCACACTGTGCTTTGGTTTAACAGATGCTAAAAACATTCCCTAAAAATATGATCGACAGTTTATAAATGCAGTTCAGTCAACAAACTACTGCAATTTTGGTGTTTGAACTATGTAATTTAACTAGTCTGTTATTACTTGAGACCAGAAAGATCTCTATTATACTCAAAAATACATGTTGGTTGCAAAATGAGCATTATTTTCTTGTTGTCTTGTTATAACATAACCCTACATTACAGGAGCTAGTTTTAAGTACAGTCTTACACTCTCCTCTCCTTTTGTGAGTGTCAAAAGATAAGTCATAAATTGTGACCATTTATGAGTATGATTCTGGATTTTTCCTCACGATAAAGACTTAATCAAAGACTAGAGCTGAAACAGTTGGTCAAAATCAGCAACTTATTTGATAGCTGATTGATCATATGTCATTTTTCAAGTCAAACATCCTTTGGTTTCAGCTTCTCACATAATTAAGGATTTTCTGTTTTCATTGTCATATATTATAAGTAAATATGTGAATATATTCATGTTTTGGGCTGGGCTATTTTTTTTAATATTTCATAGACTAAAACAGTGATACTCAAATCTTACCCTGTGGCCCACCGACCATTTTCTAATTCACAATGAAAATAAACTGATTCACACTGGGATTTTTTTGCACTTTGAATATGAATAAGGTTCCAGAGTGCATGAAAAACATCAAAATACCTTTTTTGTCTTAAAATTCTACAAACACCTATGCGTACACATGAGCTGCATGGAGCTGCTGCGACTTGATTTGCCTCTTGGCAAAGGTAAGTGAGGTCAACAAAGGCCAAAAGGTTGAAAAAAGGCAATTCATTTATTACATGTACTAATAAATATTACTAACGTTTGTTTATCATCTGGCCCTTGGCCTTCTGTCATTTTACAAAATTGGCCCCCAAGCAAAGCGAGGTGAGTATCCCCGGACTAAAGGAGTGGTTGATGAATCACAACAGAATGTGGTAAACCATGTTTCTACTCAGGTCTGTGATTAATGAGGTAACAAAACATTACGTGATTATTCTTCTGATGACCAAACACTGACTGATAAGAGTTTAAAAGCATTTGTTGTTATTTGTAACAAATATTGGACGAAATAATTCATTCATTTAACTAAGAAGAAAAACAGATTTAGTGGAGGAGAAACAAACAGCAAAAAAAGATTAATTGTGCAGCAGCAAAGAATGACTAGTTTTGTTGTTGATTAATCTCTTAGTGGATTCATCAATTAATCTTTTAGTCTATAAAATGAGACATAATAGTAAAAAAATAAAATAAAATAAAAATCAAGAGATCCCAGAGCTATAGGTGATGTCTCCAAAATGTTTGTGTTGTCTAATCAAGAGTAAAATAATACCAAAAAATATTCAATTAATTTTTGATTAGGAAACAAAAAAGCAGCAATTTCAGCAGCAGGAAAAAGTGACTGTTTAGTGCTTTCTGCTTTATCAATCTCTCATATAATCAGTAAATTATTAAAACAGTTTCAGCACTTATTAATCGACATGGAAAATACTTGTTACCGTGGCTGCAGCCCTTTACTCTGCACCTGACTATCTAGATCAGGGGCTTGCACATAACACACATGATGTGCTTCTGTTTTAAGGGCTCACAGGCCAGAACATTTTGCATGCACTGCCTTACAGTGTCGCGGCTGCAAACACATTTAGCACTGCTCCCACATTCAAGGCAGGAGTTCAGTCCCGGCACTTCCCGTTCGCCTGCAGAATCCTGAGAAGCCGCCCTGATGTCAGTCTGGAGCCCAGATGTGAAACCTGACCGAGCCCGGCCCACGATGCTGCTGTTCCTAAAGCGAGGCCAGGTGGTTGTGACTAACTCCCTCACACGCATACACTTAACACAAATACCACGTGTAGCAATTTGTTTAATGTTTTTCACCTTATTCCAAAGCAGCACTTTTTTTAAAAGAGGTGTAAGGAATCAAAAATCTGATTTTGCTTTGTGTTCTGCTTCCAGTTTATAAAAGTTGTTGCTTTCAGGTAACTATTTCCAGCAGTGAGACTCGGTTAGATCAGACAGTCTATTATCTCCAAAGGCAACATTTTTGTGTAATTTAAGCTGGGTGGGATCTGAATTAAATAGAACAACCTTTAAGGTCGTTTGAGGACAGCTGGAGTCCTTCTTATTGAGGTCTGTGCTCCCAATGAGCTGATGTGAACATATTTTTGAGTTTCTTAATACATCATTAAGTATCAGTATTAGTGAGTGTTGTTGAAGTGGGATCTTACCTTCATCAGGTGCTTGTTGACCCATTTTGTGAAGGTCTTTTTCTGAACTCGATCCCGTTCATCTGTGGAGGGACAAATCAAACAGAAGCTCGGGTTAATCAGCTGTAACCGTGTAAGAGTTTTTGCATGCTTTAACCTATTGACTACAAATTGTGTACCTGACATTACTCTGGAATATTTTTCCAAAATGATCTTACAGAGACATACTGTAAAACTTACTTCAGATTATGATGATCTATAACTGTAAATATTTTGTCATCTCTATTTCTTTCAAAGTCAAGTTAGTGTTACACATAATCTAACTGCTTTTAAAGTGGTCTGCTAGGAAAAAACATTGCAATTCTAAGAGACTATCAATAATGTATAGTCAATCCAATCACCAGAATAAATATTGGGATTGTACGTTTCTACAAACCACAGATAATTTACATTTGTACATTATTATGTAGCAGATGCATCGAAACTTTACGTTTCAACAGCATTGTGGTTAACATGTGGTTATGTTTCAGCACAAAAACGACTTAGTTATGGTTGGGAAAGATTAGGTTTTTATGTGGTTTCGTGGTCACAATCCCCACTGGAAAGGCAGCGATGTTTCAACTGCTTGGTGGTACTATGCCCGCCGGAAAAAGAGCCATGGGTCGCTAAAAAACACCCACGTTTGGTGCCTAAAAAGCTGCTGGAAGAGGCAGCAATGACTTCATAAAAAACTATGTTTTTTTTTTGTTTGTTGGTTGCTAACAATATTTTGCAGCTGTATCTTGCCCATCTGTCCCACCATCCACCATCCCCTCCGACTTCCGACAACAAAGTCCGCTGTCTTCTGATGTTGAAACACTGATATGATGCATGTGAAAAATGAAAATGTAAAGCAGTCGTGGTTTGCAGAAATATACGACAACATTTTCATCTGGAGACTGGGCTGTAAAATTAATGGAAACACACAAACTGTTTAGTTTATGACTTCTTCATGGAAAGGAAAGTCAACTTGTTTCCCATCAATTATAGTAAAAAAATGGCCAAAGGGTAACTTTGACTTTATAGTTCTTAGAGGCCTGAGGCAGTACAATTATCTGGTAATCCACAAGAGAAAAAGAATAAATTGGAGCAAAGTCATAGAAAATAAACATAATTTTGTGTTGCAGAAATAATATCTATTTCTGCTTCTTTATCATCCCATAACCCCTGAGATTTACTTTGTGACCCCATAGAAGGGTCCTGACCCATGAGTTGGGAACCACTGCTTCAGAAGATAATTGGATATAAAAAGAATTTCTATCTAATGAGCTAAAACATCCAAAACCACAGTAATGGTCCCACATGGAATCATCACTTAGATTAAAAAAAAGTTTTCCCAGAGTTACAGACAATAAATGTTTGTGCTCCCCAAAGCCTGAAACCAGAGCGCTGAACATCTGACGTCAACAGAGACTGCAGAGGACGCTCCAGGTGTCACAGAAAGTGACTGCATTCTCTCTTATGTTGGTTTGAAACTAGCCCATCAAAGAAAAACAAAGAAAGGTATCGTGCTTGTCAGGTGAAAAATGAGTAAATTACCTCCGACATCCCTCAGATTAGCACCTCTACTGGAACATGTTTCACCTTGTACGACTGGTGCTGTTTTGGTTTTGATTTTACAGTCTGATTATCCCAAACACCACTCACATACCAGCAGGTACTGTATACGTTATGTAATGTTTTCCCTGAATTCTTTCCACCCCATGCAGCAACTCCACCACCAAAGCAACACTTTCACGTCCTCACTTAAATGCTTCAGCAATTGATGAGGGAGGCTGTCGACACAGAGTGCGGTATGATGTAAGGAAACAAGTCTGGCTTTGAATACATGCGATCAGGATTCAAAACAATGTGACTTAACTGTTGTAAATTTTAAAATCTGTTGAAACAATGAAACCATTATATTCTGATTACTTATTAGTCATATCAGTCACACAGTGTTTAAGAGCTTCATCACCTTATCTGGATAAGAACTTTGATCAAAGCTCGTGCAACAGAAGATGTGATCAGATGACTAGAGCACAGAGAAACGGAAGAAGACGACATCTCACTGTGCCAACGCCCATTTCAGGGTGGCATTCAGTCAGTGAGTCACAAACACGCTTGTGACTGTCTCTGAACAGAGAAGTGAAATAAAACCACAAAAGCAGAGAAATTCTACTTCGTCATTTCACCATGAGTGCATGACTTTGCATCTAGATTAAATAGAAGACGGATTGTTCTGCAGAAACGTTACTCCTGCCACTCAGGGCAATGTTGTTTCTTCTTGCCATGAAATACAACAAAAGGAATAAAGGTCAAACAGACACTTAACATTCCAAAACCAAAAGGAATGACACAGAAAAGCAAACTTCACTGATCCCTCTAACAAATAATGTGTTTGCTTGGCTGAGGTTTGTAGCCCGGAGCAGCGCACTGAGCTGTGGATGTTTCCTTTAATCCGCTCGGTCAAAGAAACTTTAAAGATGAGGTGTGAGATATCAGGTCGCATGAATGAACGTTATTGTTTGTTCACCGTAGTACGGCTGTGTGATATTGGCAACCCATGCTGTCACTCTGTAACTGAATAATGCAGCTGTAATGTGGAGTGTCACACAGAAGGAGACAACATGGTGTTTTAGCACTTGAAGAAAAATACATCTGGTTGGAGTGGGGTGCTTTGAAATTCTTTGAAGATAAAAAACAGATTTGCAATTGTTGTTGATTGAGAAAACAAAAAGTTACTTTGCAAGTTAAAACAGGCTTTCTGATAAGCTGCAAGATGCAGAACCAAACTCGCAACATGAAACAGGTCATATCCAGTATCCTCACTGCTCAGTCTGTCTTTCGTCTCAAAATGGATGTCAGCACAGTTGACCAATAAAAAGAGGAAAAGCCATGACACATGAAGGGGTGTGGCTCATTTGATTAAAGGGAGGCAGAAGACCCCCACAGATAAAAGTAGATTCTACGCATTAGACACTGAAGAATACTTTGTGAGCTGAAAAAAAACCAACCTCAATTAAAAATTGACCTATTTCTACATCAAAGAATTAAAAATACACACAGATACATACGCACCTATTAGTCCAGTGCTACTGAAACAATGTAAAGACGACAAACTCTACCTTTCCTGTGATCCATGGCCTTGAGCATCCCCTGATAGTAGGAGTCCTCTAGGAAGACCCCGTCACTCCCCACACTGTCAGAGGAGTAGTTTCTAAATCTCCGCTCCATTGCCATGCTGGCCTTATCTCAGTGATCAAAAACAAATCAGAAGCCTCTGCAGGTTGAGAGGCAACGCTGTCTACTTTATGAGACTTCTCCTTATTGCCTGAAACACTGCTTCACAGTGTGGGATCCTGTAGTTAAGTGGGAGTGTTCGAGCCACTGAATCAGTTCCTGAACACAAGTCTTACTCCCTTTTTTCCTCCCTTTCTCCCCTTGCCGTCTCTGACATTCTACAGTATGCTCCTCTTTTTTTTTTTCGCCAGCTCTTGCAAAATGCCTGCCTGCGGGCTGCAATGTCAGAAGTTGTCATTCATCACACAGTGATCTGTGGAAAGAGAGGGAAGAATCTCCCCCTTGGCCCAGCCCTGTTATGCACATGCCCCGACCCCACCCACCAAACCACACCTCACCAGAGACCCTCGCTGAGCACCCAACCAAAACAGACCTCTGCACTGATTACATCCAAATGCACAGGCTTTAATTAACATCTGTGAGTCTCTATGTTTATTTTACAGTTGCACTGAAGAGTTATCACAAACCATAACACTGCGTTACTGAGGTGTACTGATATTTTCTCATACCCCTACGTATATTAGGAGATTCAGGGAGAGGTCAGAGGTCAAGCTAACGTGCTGATCAAGAAAAGGGGGCATTCTCTCATTTAGAGCGCGCAGTACTGAAACGGCCCACTGGAGCTTGTTAACCCCAGCTGAACTCCACATGCTCAGCCTAGCAGTCACCAGTGTGTGGTCGGAGGCGGGAAGGCTGAACATGCCACACACAACACCACAGACCCTCAATGAAAAGCCTGGTGCTGAACGCAGAGGAGATGGGGCAGTGGAAACAACGTCTTCAGCCATTTCTCAACATGGTGCAAGAAAACCTTGAGCATGAGAAACTCTACGTCCATCAGGACACAATTAGGGGAAACTGGCACTGAGGGGTTTGTTTCCGTACATTAGGAGAAAGCAGACATTTGTTTTTGGTGGGTGGGTGGGTGGTGGGGGGTCTACAGGAGCAAATCCAACAGTAGGAAGAATAGAAGCATTTAAAGGTCTCTAATGAGAACAACCTGCGAGACTAACATTTTATTTGAAGCATTTGTTTTGGACTATTTTTCTTAGATGAATTTCCAATGTTGAATAAAGGCTCCAGTGAAGCTAGTAACCAGTGGGTTTCCAAAAACTCTTAATGGAGTAACCACACTGCTGCAGAAAATTATCCCAGACACAAAGCAGCTATTGTGGCTCTCTGTGGATTGACTGGACAGAGTGTCTATGTGCATGGGTGGTAAAAGGAGATTTTTATATCTGCACTTTTTCATGCAATAAAACTTCTGTTCAGCTGCACAAATAATCTCTGACAAAAACGGCATTGCTTTTTTGCAAGTGAGGCGTTCAGGTGCTCCAAACAAACACCTCTGCATTTTTCACGTTCATGTCCCATAGCACCTAAATACCTGTAACACCTTTCACCCTTGGGAGCATCAATTTTCCGTGCAGATACATAAGACTGCAAAGGACACTCTGCCTACACGCAGAGATGGCTTGTCAGGACTTGAGGAGTGAAAGCTGCAGATATCACACCTCTGCCAGAATGCAACTCTATAGGCTGTGCATGTGCTGAGGATTAAATCAGAGAATTTACATTTTGACCAAGCAGTCAAAGACACTTAAGTGGCTTTAGAATCAGCAAAGTATGATGTGTGTAAAAAGGAAGGTGTGAAAAATAAAGTTTATCCAAACTACAAATTTTACAATGTTCACTTGTAATTGTTTTTCCTTGTCTAACTGAATTTCAACTGTTGCTGTAGTGTTGGGCAGCTCCCCAAACACTGAATGCAAACTCTTGAATGCGTGCTTAATTCAAAAGGGTCTTGACACAATCACATACAGTAAGATTGGTTTTGAGTTACTGACTTAAAATCCAATTAACAAAGAGCCACATCAACCATGTGATGCAAGATATGACTTTAACAAAAGGTCTCCTATCAGCAACGTGTTGGTGTGTACATACAGTGCAGTACTGTGTGGGTATTTCTGCTTTCCCTGTTACTGATAAGATGCAGTGATAAACCCAAGCACTGAGAGCTGATAGGAGTTTTATGATGACAGTTCTGGCGTGAGAAGCATGCAAGTCTATGCATTCCTGAGGGCGCGCCCACCCTCCTCACAGACAGGGGGAGCCGCCTTTCTGCGATAACACCACCCCAGTCCGAAAAACTCAGTCTGCCTGTTCATTTGTGCAAGTGACAGCATGCGATGCCAGTCCCACTGAGGATAGGAATGTTAACTAACACTGAGTATCATCTGGCTTGCAGGTACTGATGGGGTTTGTGATGGAGGAATGATGGTATGAAAGTTGGATAGTTCAGGGAGGATCTCTGCCAAGGTGAGGAATGAAAGCCCCAGGGCATTGTGGGGCAGATCCAACCCAGAGTTGGCAATGAGGAAGGCATGAAAGCATGCACTACAACAGTATAAGACAGAGCTCTGTCTATTTTTATAACTGTGAGGAATGTATTCCTCCTCACAACAAACTCAGGTGATGTCAGGCGGTGGGAAAAACAAACCTTTGTGAGATGTGGATGGACAACAAACCTAACGAACCCAAAAAGCAACAACACTGAGGCATTTCGTTCTCTGCATTGTGTCTTCTCTCTGTAATTACAAAAGACTAATGACTACTCACTGAAAACTCACTTTTGCAACAGTGAGTTTTACTGTCAGGGAGTATGCATTCAGAAACGCATGTAATCAGCAACAGGTGGTGTTTACAATCTTGCGGTTATGAAATTATGCGAATTAGATAATTACTAAATTTATGATCAGACATGACAGCCAAGGTCAATTAAAGACATGAGCTTATAGCTCAGCACGTTTTGTCTCCCTCTTCTGTTGGAAAAGCTGCACTACAAAACATGAGTAAAGTCTGTATATGTAAAACTCTACCATCATAATTTAAAGTGTAAGTAGTAGCTGACAACCCTCTTTGCTCTAAGTCCCATATCAGAGGGTTCAGACTACTGTTAAGAAAGTCCAAGGTCACTTGGGGCCCTGCAGTGTTGACTTATTCTCATGGACACTCACTTTCAAATGTGGAAAGAGTGATTTGTTGGGAGAGTGGTTGCCATGACAACACAGCACAAACACACAGACACATGAGTCCATCAGCGTACTGTCTACAGAGGAGCGGTTTTGGCCTCAAAACTCTGCAGAATTCTTGGTTTCAGAGGAAAAAAACATTTCTCATATGTCAAAGTCCATTAAATCAACGGACATTTACAGGATCTGATGCGTTCAGGATTTTCTATGTGACACATTCAGTGGCTATGATCATTAGGTAAACAAACATTTGGTAAAATTTCCATCAGGTTGAGCCTCTAGGCACAGAAAACTGAAATATTCAGTCACTAACGGTTATTCAAATGCCAACAGTGATCATGTCATGATGACAGGTGGGGCATTAATGACATACAGGAAATTGTGGAAAAAGTTCCCAGAGCCGAGGCTGGCATGTTTAAATGGCTTGTTTTGTCCAACCAGCTGTCCAAAGCCCAACAATTTTTAGCCTGGTATTATTACCACAAAATATTTGCATTTAGGAAGCTGGAAACAGAATTGTTGGCCCTTTTGCTTCATAAAGTACTTAGACAATTTGATTATCAAAATTGTTGTCAAGGGATACTTCATCTACAAATGACAATTTTTACATCAATTTGTTATGCCTTGAATTTGTAAAGAAAACTCTGTTTTTCTTACATGCCTCCACACAATAAAGGGCAAACATTGGAGTTATTGAAAGATCGGGTACCATGTTTAACAACAGCAAAACTGTATCGAAGGATCTGTTGACACACTCTCTGCAACTCGTCCAGTATAATCCAAGTCTTGTTTATCCAGTTGTAAACACATGCTTTCTAAACACATGCATTTTTGTTAAAACCTTACTATTTAATGGGTGAAATATTCCTTTAATTTTCTGTTCTTGAATAGCTAGTCATTTCAGCTCTACAACACAGTGCTCTGTGGGATGAAAGTTAACCAGGGTATTGTCATTACTAATAATGCTCACATACATCTTTGTGCCATCTTTTATAAAAGTGCAACAAAGGTTAATAAACAACAATAAAATTATGTCAGGACGACATAAACAAAGCTTTACTCAGAGACCTCCTCAACGCCCACTGTTTTGACCCTCCGGGCTTCTTGTATTGTGGGTGGAGGCACGGAAAAGGTTAACACATCCCCATCAGCACCCCGGCAACCCCTCCCAACCAGAGCCTCCTCCTATTACAGACGCTGGGAGATGGAGACAGCGGCTGAGCGCCCGCACCTACCTGCGCAGCACATTCGGCTGTACAGATGCGACCCCACTTCTCCGCAGCTCATTTCATGGATGTAATCATGTCGTCGATATATCAATCCCCGCTCCAGCCCGACACACCAGGACGGCACAGCAGCGCGCATCGTATCCTCCACCCCGGCCATCCTGCTGTGTGTATGTGCCGCGCGTAAACCAACTGCACGCTGGACTTTTTCTGAAAACGCCCCCCGACTCGCGCGTTTCTAGCGAGTGTTCCCAGCCCTCAAAACTTTTCTCTATCCGCGCCACATGGAGGAGAAAAAACACAGGGTCGTGTCAGGTTGCAGACACTTTGTCACAAGCCCAGCCCACTTTTGTTTTGTGTGGTGAGATGAACTGGAGAGCTCTCCGCTGCTCCATCCTCCTCTGTCGTCGCCTCCGTGCGTAGCGTCTTATAACCATTTGTGCCATTAAATATGCCTGGGAGGGACATCCCCGAAATAAGCACACCGGAGGGTTGTATAAACGACGGAGGACTCCACGCTACAACCTTATTTTAGCATGTGCCTCTCCCTAGATTACATAACCCTGCAGGCCCCTTAATGCAAAGCAGAAACTAGAATCAATTCTGGTTTGTCACATTTGGTGCGATCATTACAACCGGTGAGAGTCGCTTCTTTCTTTTGTCTCACTGCAGAGAGACCTGACAAAGGGCAGAGTGCAGGTTACGCATGCAACGTTTGCCTGTGGGTTATAAATTACCACTCCACCCACATGTACAACAGCTGTGGGTCATAAATATCTCATCATAGGAGTCTTGTTTTCTCTCTGTCCTTACGTAACATTAAGAAATACTGCACATTCACAGCCTTATTACACTGGCTTTTTTTAAGTTAAGTCAGCATACAAATCACAGAGGCAGTAAGTAACCACATTTTATGTCATGCCATAGGACTGTAATTTAAACAGATAAAGAATAACAGTAGAGCTTTTCACTCCAATGAATAATTACCTGTAAATTTCAACTTAGAACATGAAAAGAACATAAAATATTGAAAATATGTAAATTGTAGTTTTGTATTTTAAGAAATATTTAGCAAGGGTAAAGATCTCTGTTGCAACACATAATATTGCATCTGTGCACATACAATACCAACACATGCTGTTTGCCTTTAACTGTTTGGCACAAAATATTTACAAGTCCGGGAAAACGGAATCTATAGCATTCATTAAGGTTTATTAGTATAAGCCAGATGTGGAACCAATTCATTGTTTTGCAGGTTACAAACAAGTTTTAATTCTTTGCACTCAAGTCCCAGGGGCTAAATTTTGAGCTTTGATTCCTTAACAAATTATATTGCACTCTTCACCAAATGTAATGTCATCTTAACAAAAGAGTAATAATATCTTAAGTCTTAAGTCATCAAATTTGTGACTCAAGTCCAAGTCCTGTGACTCGAGTTTACTCCTCTTATAAGCTATAAACTAAATCACAAAGTTTGTTTACAATAATTTCCAGGCAGAAAACCCATGTCAAATACATACATACATGTGGACCTGAAAAAGATCCAACTAAAAAGATCAATATCAGTGTAAGTGTAAGCTATATTTATACTCTACTGACAAAAACAGTAATTTTACTTTGCAGAACATGGGAGTTGCTAGTTTACTGCTGCCTTGATTGGTTTGTGTATAAAGTAAAGCAGTATAAATATTCTACGTAGCGTACACTTAAACTGATATTCATGTTTTTAGGACGCTAAAATACACTTTGCCGCGGCCCCCTTCACAGCAGTACATTGTTAAACTTCTTCTGTGCAGGTACATTTGGTTCATTAAAGATGCCAGCAAAGCAACACCATACATACAATTTCAGATAGGTTTGACCATTGTGTTTAACTTTATATCTTTACACGTTACAACTGAAAATGACCGCAGAAATGATTTTACATATCTGTGATTAAAATCAATTGCAAGCTGTCTACCTAGAAGTGATTGTTGTTGTCTGTGCAACATCACAGTGATTCAGTCCATTGCCTTTTATGTAATTTCAAATTCCGCTGTGGGTGTAGTCAGTTTAAAAAAAAAAAGGTTTGCATTTCTGACAGTGATATATAAAGCAGGAATTTTAGCTATCCATCTGCGTAGTTCTCTAGATCACAGCTGTGCTATTAAACGGCACTCAAATGTTGCAGCAAACCACAGTTTGTGTTTAAGAGCGAAAAAACTGACTTCAGTATCACCAATACATACATATATACATAATTAAGAGCAGCGATGCCGTCACAACACCTGGATGGCATTACTAGCCGGCTAGAAGGTGTTCTGACAGCAAAGCCAACACTGTATAACATCAAAGGCGAGACAACTACATCGCAAAACATTAAAATTTCCCCACTTCTAAATTGACCATGATTTGAAATGCTGCACTAAAGCTCACTGAGTCAATGAAGTATTCGACTAAAAGACAAGTACCTCTTGTATTTCACGTAATGTTGCATTTTTTTCTTAAATTTTTCTCAGTTAGTTACCAGTCAATGGGTGTTGGCTATCAAAAGCAAAATTAACCAAAACTGCCATCCCTTGCTCAGAATTTTCTGAGTTGGTGCCAATTTTCCTAAAAGGAGAGATCCAGACTTTATCCCAAAGCGTATCGAGGAGACACGGTCGCTGGTCCTTCACCCCCTGAAACATAAACACAGATCAGGGCCAAGCTCGTGCCCCAACATGGGCACACAGAGTACTGTGTGACACAGTGATAAGCCTCGTTACTAAGGTTTACCACTGATGTGTTTCATGTTTCGTTGGTTATTGTAAAGGGCATGTCGGGACATGGTGGGGGTGCATTGTTTTCAACACTTGGCATCCTTCAAGGTTTTTTACTGTTAAGTTAAAGCAGAGCGGGCTGTCCTCCCTCCTCAAGTCTGTTATTACCGCCACAGTGAATGGAGACAGGAAAGTGAGTCACAGCTGCACACCACCAGCCAAAATCTAAACCCAATCCTACAATGTGCTGTATGCGGCATGTGGTTTTGCAGACACAGCCACCAGTCTAGTGGGTCCTACATGAACACTGCTGTAGATTTGGGTGTGGCTTCCTAAATGGATTAGACATATTCAGTGTTGTGAAGTGAAATAGAGCTTCCTAATCTTTTTGAATCTTCAAAGAACCTTGTGCAAAATCACTGACGGAAATCTCCCGAAGCGTCAGACACAACAAGAGACAGCATTACAGAGTGTTGAGGAAGAGATCAACAGGAGCCTTGGGCAGAACTCGTAAGGGTTTATGTTTTATAGAAACACATAATCACTTAGTACAAATGACTCTCATTATCTAGGCACCAACAGAGTGCTCAGATTCTCTTAAAGGTCCCGAGGATCAGTGTGAGGCCCCGTGAAGGAAAACCATAGACCTCCTCCTCAAGTTTGTTATGACTGTATCCAGGATACACAGTCCGCTGTCCCCAGTGTCGAGTTTACTACCATTTGCCGGCCGCCATGTGTGGCGCTCTGTGAGCTTTTTTTAAACCTGGCCCTGGCTAAAATCCCTTTTACCTACTTTCACCTTCCCACTGTGTCAAAGGCACCTTGATGCTCCTGCAAACTATAACCCTAACTTACGTGACTGGACAAGCATTACATCAAGCATGTGACACTGCAGATGTTTGGAAGTGTTGTCATTATTTACATTACAGGTCCGGTACAAATCAAACAGCCAGAAATCGATCGCAACACCTCCCCCTCTACTGAAAATACATCATTGAAGTGCGGGCAAGTGCTGGGAAGAGGGAATATGACCGTTGCTGATGTACAGGGTGTAGACTTATTGTCTGCACTGCGGCAAATACATGGCTGAAAGCTCTTCAAATGCAAATCGGCTGGATATTGACAGAAGGTAGAGATAGCATGCAAACTTGTTTTGCAATGCAATGTTTGCCCTCAATTTACCAGTCAAACCTCTCTTCTGGGTAACCTTTATTTAATCAGTGCTTCTGCTGTGCACTTAACAGAATAATGTATTTGTCACTTTCTGCTTTTTTCCCCCCTCTATGATTTGTATATTATGCCCCCTCATTTTCCTTTTAGGAGAAAGTTCTTGGGTCTACTTCTTCCTCTTGCTGCTATCAAAGCCACTCATCCTGTCATAATAAACTCATCAAATCATTGTTGTAAAAATGACTTATCTACTCGGGGTGTGTCCTCCTTGACTTCCTTTGAAAATGATTGTGCAGTTATTATAGACCTAGACCACTGGGAGTGATAAGGGAAAAAGTACTGGCTTCAGTTTAGCAAAACAACTAGCCATGTCAGGGTGGTGTGCATCCTGTTACGAACCGTTTTAAATGCCAGCTCTGTGCAGGTAGAGGAGTTATGATGTGACTTGAGGGGCTGCTTTATTGTTTTTAGGCTGCTTCATTGTCTTAAGTTAATTTCAGAGTGTCTGTTAGCCAAACTGGTTTCTCCCCATACTTTCAGGTGGTAAAAAACCCAACTGCCCTTTATCTTCACCGTCACACCATCAGTCAGACATCCTTTAATTTGCCTAAGGGTGTGTCGTCTGCAGAGGTGTGTTTGACAGCCACCATTGTGCCAAGCTGTGTCAACAGTAAAATAGGCCTGTGCGGGGTGTGTCTGGTGACATTAAAAGTCACACATGCTTGCAGGTAACCTTCAGGCTATTCAGTGGAGTCTTTTACCTCTGGCAGCACATGTTTGGTATGTAAAGAGGATATGCTTAGCTTTTAGCACTGGAAGCTTTCCTAAAAGAAACCGGCTGAACAAGTCTACTTAACAATACATGAGTAAATACCTATGAAAATAGATAGTCAAGGGCTAAGTCATCTTAAAGGAGCCACACAAATAAAGCTAGATCTCTACCAATACACAGCTTGGATGAAATGATGGAGCATTTTTTAAAGGCACTATTCAAGAAAAACATCCCAAGAGGGAGAGCAGAGCTGATGCTGAGGTGTGCTCATCTGAGCACTGACGAAGCCAAAAAAACCCCTCCTGTCGACCAGAATACTCCACCTCTGACGTCATCACATCACAGCCAGCACTTACAGGGTTAACTGCAACATCTCCATACCACAGGAAACTGAGACGTGTGAGGGAAAAAGAGGGGGGAGCGAGGAAGAGAGTGTGTGTGTGCCACAAAAACACAGTACAGGAGAGAGCAGCGACGATAGACGTGAACAGCCGGCAAGAAACTATTTCTACAGAAAAAGCTGTGAGCTACCTTCCTCTTAAGGCACTACCACCATCTCTCCTGAAGTAAGCCTCGTATAGCGATGAGTTTTCCAGCTTTTCTTACCTTGCTTCTTCCGCACTCTCCACTGCCAGGCAAGAATTAAGGTAACAATGTGTCCCACAACCACCAGGGCTGGGAACGCATTTCCAGGGGGGCTTGCCGGCATCTGGCCTGGTACAAAGTGGACAGTCCCAGGCTCTGAAGACAGACAGGAGGGCTGGGGAGGAGGAGGAGGGGGGGTGAAAGGTGAGGGGGGAGTGGAGGGGGGTGTGCGCCTAGGGGTGTGGTGCCATCCCGGACTTTAAAAACAGCGCTGCAGCCAAGTTGTCCGTGACTTTTTACGACAGAGAGAAGAACGAAAGAGCACCCCTCCCTCGCCTCTCTTCCCTGTGACTCAGTCCTCTGGCAGAAGTGGCTGGTCTCCCTCCCTCCCTCTTTCCCTCCCCCTTTTCCTGGTACTTTACTCTAACAATTCTGCCTTTTCTCTTCTACACACTCTTCTTTGTCATTTTAAGTTGTACTTGTTTTAAGATTAGTAGCAACTTTGCAGCCTTGAAGTAGTTAGAAAGAAGTTTTGTCCTCCTCCATGGCTCAAGTGACTCTGCTGGTTTTGCCCAACAGGAACTGGCTCAGTGCTTTCCTCGTTCACTGCAGCCTATCTGCAGGAGTTAATAATATATGAGGCTGTTTTGTGTGGCACACACACACACACACACACACACACACACACACACACACACACACACACACACACACACCCAGACCAGTCAGCCTTGATAAGAAGCAAAACTAAGCACGAGTGAGATCCACCTTGGGCCAGTGTCAAAGTTTCCAACTCATTCACTCCATAGGATTTTCTTCTACCCACTGAAGCCCCTTCAGTTATTTTCCACCATGCTTTATGAGTCACATATCATCCAGAGCCAACCCCTTCCTCCTTTTCCATAATGTTTATACTGAAACCATGCCTCCCACGTTTATTTTTCCCCTATGCAGAATAATCCACTTGCTATCAATCCATTCTCATTATGCAACTTCACTATGTTTCCCTCAATGTTAATTGCTTCCTTATGCTTGGACTGCACAGCCAGTGCATATAAACCTCCCAGAAACCTATTTAACTGGATACTGTTTTACCACTAACTGTTTCAAATCTCCCTTATTTTTAACCCTTAAATCGGAAAGTGCTTTTCATTTTTCCTCTAGACAAGCCCTGTTATTAAAAACACCGGGGAGCCTTGGAGAAAAATATATGCTTCAACTAGTGTGAGGCCCTCCTGACAATGTCACTTTAAACACAGTGATTTTGGACATTTTGAAACCTGCCAGTCAGCTGGAACTACAACCTCTATGTCACTGTGTGCTCACCAGTAAATTTCTCTTTCAGCATCTCACCTGGCTCTCAGCAACATGCCTTTTATATTGAGCTATACAAGGACTGTAAGCTGTTGACACTTGGTGGATCTTCTCTAATAAGCCTAACTATAACGGCACACAACACCTGCTTGCATCACTGTTGAGACATCAAACCATATTGCTACGGGTAAAACGACATCGCTGAGTTTGTGTTGCCAGAACATCACGGAGGGACCATTAGTTGGTGTGCACTGGAAACAGTGTCATGCAGAAACCCAACACCAAGACTAGTATCATGATCACGCATTGACTGCAATGCAATGCCACACGCCAATCGTGCTCCATAAAACAAGCAGAAATAGACGTTAAGCCACCTGGACCTCAAGCTGCCTTTGGCATGAGCACAGCATCAAGTTATGTACGGAGGAGAATTCAGAACAGTCTTTTGATGTACAGGCCTTTGACATACCAAAAAGCCCAGAGTATGCCATGACAGAGTTAAGTTAATACATTTAAAGGAACACTTCACCTGCAAAATTATCAATTGTGTATCAATTACTCCCCATGTGTTGCGTTATATTCGTGAAGAAAACTTTGTGAACGGAGAATCCAAAAAAGTCAAACATTCTTCATGAATTGAAGTCGTCCGTGTTTAACAACAGCAAAAGTATATCAGAAGATTTGTTTACAAACTCTCACACAACTCATGCAGTATAATCCAAGTCTAAGTTAACCAGTCCTACACATCATTTTCACAATATAAAACACTTCCGCCTAGAAGCAGCATATCCTGAGTGTGTGTGAGCATGCAGAGTTCAAACACATGCACATGCTAAGGGACAATTAGCCGCTGTATGTACTGACGTGTTTAAAATCATATTGTTTTAACCAAAATGCATGTGCTTGGGGAAGTACTGAGCTTTAAACTGTATAAATGAACTTGGATTATACTGTGTGAGTTGTTTGTAAACTGGTGTTTTGTATTTGTGTTGTTAGATGTGGTCCCCGAATACTTAAATTTATTAAGAATGTTGAGCATTTCTGGTTTCTCCGTTGAGCATGGAGGCACACGAGAAAAATAGTTTTCTTCATGAATTAAGGTAACACAGTGCATAGTTGTTATGCAAATGGTCATTTTGCGGGGGAAGTATTCCTTTAAAGTCTCCTCAAAAGTAGAGCAGTAGGGAACAGAGGCTAAAGTACACTCTTAACAAAAGAAAGGGTGATTGTATGAGTGATTTTTCATCTGGCAGTTAATTCTGGGTGAGACCTCATATGATCCCAGTTTCAAAATGTCAACCAAATCCCCAAAGCTTTAGAAAACTGGCAGCATAATTTGGCAATTACTAACAGTGAAGACTGAGCAAAGGGAATCAAACCAAGGCAGCAGTACAAACGTCTGGAATAAATTCATTCCAGCACTCCTTTATGGGAGGAGTCAGCCCCCTCCCACTCTCTTCACATGGTATGTGTTTGCTCAATGATTCCCATATTGTGATGCATACTCTGCATACCCACACGGAGGCAATAAAGCCGAACTTCACATCCATACACAGTCTGTTAAGTAAAAAGTTCTTTTGATTTGACTTAAAATGCCTCAATCACTAATGACAAAGATTTCCCAAAGAGCACAGGTAGGTGAGCAATGATAGGAATGTCAGAGATGTTTTTAATCTTCTAACAAGATACTGATGCCGGGAGTGGCACTGTCCTCAGATGACATGCATAATAATGCAGGAAATTCAACTCTGCTTAGTTTTCTTCCTGTCACAGCATCCCCTAATGCACTAATACAGAGCTTAAAATAAAAAGTTTCTATAAAAAGCAAACCTACCATCTCGTGGTCCTGGACAAAAACAGCAGCATAAGTCCATCTTTGCTCAGCGTCTTCACAACTTTTAGAGAAAATACTGAACTGCCAAGGAGTCAAATCTGACCTCACGACATTGTGTTCTGATGAAAACCAGGGGGGCGTGCTAAAAAAGCACGGAGAAAAAATAAAAAAGAGAACCGGAGGCTCGGCTGGGAAGTGAAAACTAGACAGCGTTGCGAGTTTGACTTAATTTGTGAGGCTTTCCTCAGTGGAAACAGCATATCATGCGTGGTGGTTTCTGACGAGCGCCACTGGATGGAATCCATGTGCAGGGCTGCAGAAACTCCCAGGGACACATTTTCTTACAGGATTTAGACAAAGAGCGGAAAACATGATTTATGCCAGCAAGCTACTATAACAAAGGCTTCTCTGTGGAAAAACTGGAGACAGTTAAAACATGCCCCCACATCCACAGGATATGGATCATACTGTTTGACTATAACAGCAATGACTTTGATTTAAAACTAAAACGTGACAGCTGGACCAGCTTACTGATATTTGAAAACAATTATATTTGAGGATAATTTTTATCTAACATATTGGCTTTAGTAGCACACATCTGTACAGCTCTGTCTTTGCACAAATATAAAGCTTTATGTTGGCCATATTTCTTGTTATGGTTTAGTTACTGTAATTTAAGAACATTAACTGAATACTATTCCTCGTACCACCCAGTCACAGTTAGTTTTATGATACATTAAAGATAGCCGGTGTTAAATTATTAATCAAATGAAAAAAATATTCACTATAATTCAAGTTTCTCAAATACGATTATTTAATGCTTTCTTTGTTTTATAAAATTGCATCATGAATAACTTTAATTTGGGACTTTCAGTCAAACAAAACAAATTAAAATAAAGATGGGATCTTGGGCTCTCATCTTGAGGCTTCACTATTCTTTTACATTTTTATCAACAAAATTATTTATCCCTTCAGTATTGGAAGAAAAAAAATCATCACTTGCACGCAGATAAATAATAATACCAAGCAAAACTAAAATGTTTTATCTACTCAAGGCAGCGTACAGTCTGTGCATCTTTGGGGCGTGTTATCTATGCAGCTGTGCATGATTTCTGAGCTCACCCAGGCCTGGTGCTTCACTCTGATGCCCTGTATTCACCCGTAACAATGTTAATCGGGGGCGAGACGTGGAGCAGCCAGTCAGGGGCTCTCCTTGCTGCCCACACCCCCTGGATTAAACACCAGGGAACATGATCCCAGACAGTGCCAGGCAGTGTGGGTGGTGTCTACCTCAAGGTTTATGGTGTAAAGTTATGAACTATAATTTGCTTCCGTCTTATTCTCTACATAAACACTTACTGTACGACTGAGCTCAGAATAAACCAGACACAGTGTGCAATTCCAGTGGAAAAAAAAAATACAATCTTAGGAACACTTAAAACAATGTGTTGTCACTTAAACACAAAGGCCTGTCCCGGACTGTTATCTGATACAGTGAGAGACACACCCATACCTGCTTCATCCTCTTTGGTCCTCTACACAAGCTCAGACTCACCATTAAGTATTTCTGTGCTGACACCTTTTGGTAAGAAGACAGAACTGTTCCCTACCTTGGCCGTGTTGAATCAAAGCCTCCATGAAGTCTCTAGTATAATTCACTTCCATCGTAGCTCAGTGGTTTCTTGTTGATTTCTCTTATATCACGTAATAAATGCCACACATAGAACTATGAGACAGCAGGTTAGTGACTGTGTGCTGCTGTGGCTGCTCCATTCAAATACAGTATGGTCTTTTTAAATGTTGGAGTTTACTTTCATTGCAGGCTGGGCTAAAACACAGGAGGGCAGATGAAAGGTGGCAACTGCCACATGTTCTCATCTGGACTGCTTCGCCCTTCTTGCGGAGGCACAGGCAGGAAAAGCTGAGTGTGGCTTAATTGGACTCACATTTCCCAGTCTCTCTGCTTAGTCATATATCAGCCTCAACAATGGAAAGTTCTCAGGCAGGCTGCATATTAAGGTAAAGCCTGGAATTTAAATATGTGGCTTCTGTACAGGCACTGATCATCATCAAGCTGTGTGAGGCTTCATAAATATTTATATGGGAACTCTGGCAAATGCTGCACGTTCTGCAAGATGAAGAGAAAACCACTGTACGATCTGTGCACGTAAATAATGTCCAATTCAGGACAGTATTTAAAGCAGATCACTTTTCCCCCAGCAGGTGGCAGAATGAACGGCATCAGTCATTTATGTGCAAACATAACCCAGTATCGACAATATCTACATAAATGTACAGGATACTAAATTTAAGTCCCAAATTCCAGTTGTTTAAAATCTGCAAATTTGTTCATGGATTTAATTCTGCACAAGCCATGGAAAATAAACTAAAGGCTTGACTAATACCTAATATAGGCCCAACTTCCTTGAACTAAACTGTATGTGTATATGCATGTATATCTATTTACATGCCTTGATTTTGCTAAAATGGTCTGACTGGATGCGTGTGTTCATGTGTCAGTATAGACTATAAATAAACACTCTAGGATAACTGCCTATATCTGTACTTGTATAGAACGAGCATCTATCAGAATTACTAAACTGATGATCTGCCACCTTGGCCTAAATAAGCATGAACTAAGTCACAGCTTCCGGTTTTATTTCACCCCTAAACATGTCTCAGGAAGCACTTCTAAATATTTGCCGTGTAGATAAAACAGAGGAGGTCTGAAGCATCACTAGCAACACTAATTGCAGAGAAAGGACACTGGCTGAGTGACTGGTACTGTAGCTAGAAAAAAAAAAAAACTACTTAAAGGGTAACTTTTGTATTTTCCAACTTGGACCCTATTTTCCTATGTTTTTGTTTCTAAGTGACTAATGTAGGGTTGCTGTGATATACCAGTTTCAAGGTATAGCGTGATATAAAAGTTGACAGTTATCATATCGTGTTCATTTGCTTAGCTATGATATTAAAAAAAAATGTTTAACTGGATGGAGAATCTCCCCTTTATTTTTGTTATTTTCACAGGGGAGACTTTACACATACTGATTCTCATTAGTCACTTAGACACAAAAATATGTTGAAAAATATTTCAGTTACTCTTTAAATTATGGAAATCTAAATCCAAATCCGTGATATTTAGTAAATTAAAAAACCCTGATATCTCAATATGCAAATAGGTATATGCTTTGTTTAAAAATCTTGCCTGCACACATGGCCTCTTTTTGAGCATTGTGCAGATGTCTACATAAAATCAATTATGGGATTCATATTATATGAGATTCAAATTTAGATATAAAACTACACTTCATTACTTGTCATGCAAGTGAGCCACAGGTTGGCACAATTCCGTATGCATCCAGTAAAATGACACCTAACTGGCAGTCTGGTTGTTGTTTAGCTGTATGGAAAATGACAGGAGCATTACTTGTATTGCTAGATGATCAAATTATCTCTCTCTCTCAACCTCCCAAACAGAAGCAGTGCCCATAGCAACACCAAGATAGCCTTTACTGCAGACAAGAGGAAAGAGGAGGAAACAGATGAAGAGCAAGAAGAACTAAAGAAAGCTCAAACCTTCTAAGAAGTCAGGCCAGACCCTCTGATCATCCTGTTCCTCCTCAGGGTCCTCTATGAAGAAGCTCTGGTCTCCCTGATGCAGATTGGTCTTTAGAATGACAACTGGACACTCTGAAGGGACAACAGGGCCGGGACAGTCTGCCTTAAAGGCTGCACTGGTGGAGATCTTGGACATTTTGATATGAATGTACTTCTCTGTGACTTTCTGGGTGTCCTCTATATCCACCACTTTTTCTGTGGCTGTTGATGGACAGGTTGCTGAGTCATGGTCAGGATCAGACATCTCAGTTTGCCGGTCAACCATCGCATATTCACCAGGCTCAGCTTCATGCAATACCTCTCCAGGTACATCCAAGGCTAGATTAGAGGTTTCTCGTCTTGTCAGTTCTTCTGTGGGCTCCTGCATCTTCACACATTCACAATCCTCAAAAGCTTCAATCGAGTGAGCAGCAGTCAACTGAACAACTTCCCTTACTTGGGCACAAGGACCCATATGAACAGTCGGCATCTCTTTGGAGAACTCTGGTACATTTAAAGAAGAGGGGACTGAAGAAATGGCTAGCTTGGCCTCCTTGAATGAATCAGAACATCTGGTGGCTCTGTCGTCAGTTGGGAGACAAGAAGCTCTAAAACTTTTTCTGTTACCCTTCTTGGCCCAATGTTCCTCTCCTCTGCAGAAGTCCTTGTCTCTCTTAAAAAAGGTTTGGGTCTGAACACCAGGCTGGCCAAGTGATGCATCAAACTGGTAGGTGCCTCTAAAGTTTATTGGAGGCCTCTCAGATTGTTCACTCTCTTCAGCTCTCTTGTGGCGGTAAATGTACCTGTCCATCATGGTTTCTTGGCTTCCTCTTCCAGGCTTGGCTTTTGGGTTGTATGATGGGGGGCCTTTCACTGTATGGACTCGTGTTGGGGATGCAGGGCGACGAACACGTTGAAGGGGGGCTGGCATGATCTCCGGTGGCAGGTGCAAGTAATCTCGCAAGTATGCAATCCCTTCATTGGTAAGGTAGTAATAGGCATGTTTCCAAGCAAAAGTCTCCCTTACACAGCCCTTAGATTTCAGAGAGCCCATTGCGCGGATCACCTTTAGGTTGGTAACCCCCTTGACATCAGGGTGCATGGAATGTGGACGCTTATCCCTCTTGGCTACAATGACACCATCTCGAAAGAGAAGCTCATAGATTGCCCTCAGGTCGGCTAAGGGCATTACCATTCCAGCCACCATT
This sequence comes from Epinephelus awoara, assembly GCA_035609425.1. NCBI lineage: Eukaryota > Metazoa > Chordata > Actinopteri > Perciformes > Serranidae > Epinephelus > Epinephelus awoara. Next base: position 25,612,256 of record CM069310.1, on the reverse strand, counting down.
TTGACTTCGAGTTTTCTTTAAGCTCTTCAAGGAATTTCTTCTTGAAATATCTCTGACTACCACCTCTTCAGTATGTAGTGTTTGCATGCGGTAACATCACACGAACAAGGCAAAAATCTCTCATCTGCATCAGTTTTACCTCACTGTAATGAAGGTTCTATCTACCAAATTGTTGTCATGAGTCAGCATGAAAAAAACGACGATGCTCACAACCCCTCCTACCTTTCTCTGTTCCCAGTCGAAGGAGAAACTGTGTGGACGAGAGGCGAGAGGCAAGAAAGGAGGAGGATTCAAGGGGGTGTGTACACACAGAAAGAAAACAGAAACCAAAGGGATCAGAGTGAGTAGGGAAGGTTTGTACCCTGTGGGACTGATGCGCATCACTGCTACAAACCCAGCACCGTCTCATTAGCCAGTTTTAAGCCAAATATGAAATAATCTAACATAAGTACAAGTCAAACAAAACCTCATCTAAGATTTTCTTATACATAGCTCATAAATAGGCAAGATTGCTTGTTTTAGCAAATACAAATTTCCTTTATGTATTTGGAAAGGATAAATGAAATAAATATTGTAGTTTTAGTACTCATATTCTCATTGTTCTGTATTTCTTACAAATCAACAATCTCAGTATTTTCTAGAAACTGGATATTATTAGTCTCTTCATCTTTTGAATTTTAACTTGAGATATTGAAAATAATTTTACAAAAAAGAAAATTAGAAAAAATAATTTAAATTTGGTAAAACACTTGCAAACAAGCAGAGTTATCTCTCCAGTGGTAGAACTTTGTCTAGTTTCCTAAATAATGTTTAAGAGTTTAACTACATATACATATAATACAACAATTTAGGACAATTTCCTGAAACAATGTACAGGTCTGAGTTTATTATTTTCCAACTGCCGAAATTAAACCACACTCAAAAAGCATGCTGTTATACAGATGTAAATTGAAGGCTTTGCTCCTCTCTTTCATTTAGCTGTGCTAGACAACACTCAGAAACTTTACATCTTTCATTGGTGTAAAGATTTAAATTAGAAAACTAACAGTTTATACTGAGACAGTTGGTTTACAACTGAGGCTCTGTTTGTAAAGGGAGGTCAAGTGTGTCCAGGGGAGGAAGAGAGCTGACAGATAAAAGGTTTATCTTATGACGTCAGAGATGACTCACAACCAGCTATCAACAGGTCTGAGGGGAAAACCACCATCAACACGAAACACAACACACAATTGTAGCCAGTCTACAACTGTTAAAAACATCAGATTGATGGTATTTAACATGTCACTTTGACAAAAAGCAAGGGTACAAAATGAACAGCACTCTTTGTATATTAAACCACTGAAGGTGCTTAATGTAACATACGATGAACACTACTACTCCTTTTCAAAGGTTGGGAGTCATGTCAGTGTTTTCCTTTTAGAAAGACCAAACCTAAGACTCAACCACTGAGAGAATCCATGATCTCTGGTCTCTACTTTTTCCTGAGCAGTCATAGCCCACATCCCCAACCAGCCAACTCTGCAAACCTAAATGGAAAAGCCATCAAGTCATTTCTTTCCCTTAAGAGAGGACAATTGTGCCTGTGTTTAATCCTGTTACTCAGCCTGCTCTATGACTGATCGCCACTGGAAAGCAAAATGGAGTCCAGGATAACCACTGTTGCCAGTGGGGCTAAAAATACAAGGAGGAGGTTGGAAAATGTTTGCAGGGGATGGTGGTTTTTCCCATTTGCCTTTATATAAGTGGTACAACTGTGCCCTCCTCTGACAGATCCATTTCTTGACTGTCATCCTGTAATTAATACCAGAATAAAGCATACACTACAGTATCCTCTGCATACCCCCTTAAAGGGACAGTTCACCCCCAAGTCTTAAAAAGATATTATTCCTCATATCTCTGATGGTATGTATCTATCTAGGTTGTTTTAGTGGGAGTTGAAGAGTGTTGGAGATATTGGCCGTAGAGATGTCTGCCTTTTCTTGAATGTAATGGAAGTAGATGGCACTGAGCTTGTATGGAGTTAGATCAGTCCCAATATTAATAAATGCACACAGAAGGATTCACAAATACATGTTAAGATTTATATATAAATGACTCTCTCCACACAAATATTTTCAATGCACACATATATTTGGCATTTTATATAAATGTAAAAAAAAATCCACAAATAACCAAAAAAGTTTCACAAATGTATTTCTGATGCACACACAAATATTTATTGTTTCAAATATATGCAATAAAAATCCACAAATATATGTATTTTTATATATTTTATTTATTTATATATTGTATTTAAAAAGTATTTGCAATTTTCATGAAAACATATGTGGATGTTGATACATCCATATACAAATGCTTTTATTTTGTGAACCTCCGCGCATTTGTGTGTGAATCTTTTTGAGACTCCCCTGACATGACCCGATCCACAAATGCATTTTTTCTACCAAGGGGATATAGGTAGCCAATCAGATGTCTCCTTCGTCTTCAGCCAATCACATGAGCGTCCCGCCACCGTCCCCACGTGGGGTATGTTTTAACGTCGTAGCGTCAGAAGGTGGCAGTAATGCACCACTACATTGTTTGCCGACTGCCAAATTAATACGGAAGAGGAGGAGAAGAAGAAGGTCAAGAGCGTATGTCTATGGTCAAGAGGTCTAGTTTGCAGCATGGCGGCCGACGATCGTGCACCTGTAAGTGTATCCACTTGTTGTAAATCATGACTCTTTATTGAATTATTAGTGATTGGTTTTGCTAAAGTGTGTGGTAGCCCAGTTAGTTAGCAAATTATCTGACACTTGCTTAGTTGGTATAATTGCACTGTGTAACTGACGCTAACGTAAGAGTAACATACATGTTAAAGCATAACGTTACGTTAAAGCACAGCGGCACCCCATGCAATTTATCTTACTGAAGAAGGCAAACATCTCTGAATTGATATTGCCAACACTCTGCAACCCACACCAAAACAATCTAGACTAATAAATAGCACTACAGGTAAGGGGGAAAATACATAGTTTTGATTTTGGGATAATTGTCCCTTTAAGAGTCCCAGACTGTGCATAGCACCTGATACAGGGACAAGTGATGAGCTTACTGTGAAACTTCAAGTTCTGCAAGTACCAGAGAACATCTGTTAGCACTGTTTACGGTAGTTTGGAGGAGTCACCGTTTGAATAATTCATTCCTTGCAACCACCTTGTAATCCCCTTAATGAAAATCACCTTTGGCCTGTTTGTTTGTCACTCTGTTTGTCAAGAAAATAAATGTGAAACAGATTCCTGCTCTACTGGGAGCTATGTTTCATAACAAATGTCTGGGAGTAAAAGCATGCAGAAGAGGCGATAAGCTTAGTAAGGACTCCAGGAGTTCTGGGTTTAACAGTATTAGTCAATAATTATTACTGTTAAATAGGGGCTTTCTTCTGTATTTAGTGTAGGCCACATAAAATGCCAAATACAATAGGATATATTTGAAAGTCTTGTTAGTCACACTGAACACCGCAGTTAGAGATAACCTCACCCTTTTGGGGCATGACAATATTAAAACAATCACTGCAAATAATTTGTGCGCCAGACAAGAAAAGGCTCCACTGCGGATCATACCAGGCAAATGATGTGCTGCCAGTTCCCTGGTATTTTGATAGCCAAGAATGATAAACTGAAGCAGTAAGTGAAGATATTTGGAAGAAAGAATCACAAATCATAAACACAGCTGAATTGCTGCTTTGCAAGCACAGGCAAAGTCTTGATATATGGCACAGCAGATAAAATCACTTATGATAGAAAAAAAAGATCTTTCTCACAGTGCAAGAATTCAGCAGTATTTTGATTCATCTAAAGCCTTGAGACCTGCGTTATGTTGGTTCACTGGATGCAGAAACTTTATCACCATGTGCTCTTCATTACCTGTCCTTTGGGTCTAAATCAAACAAACCAACAGACGTTTGTTTGGTTATTTCTACCAAACTGCAGATGGGGAGAAATGAAATAGTCTGTACCTGCGTCAAACCTCTTCTAGCTTCACCTCTCAACTAAAGCCTTTCTTATGAAACACAGTACACAAAGTATTGGCTATAATAAAATTACAGATGTATCAACTAGAAAGGTAGAGTGCAGATCTCCGCCAGGTGGCTGCGTTGCAGTTGGAAATAAATATACAAGTGGCTGCTAAATTTTCTTTACTCACCAGCCAAAAAATTAATTGTAATCTATTGAGTAGATGATTTTAGCAAGTGAACAAAAATTTAATTTGTGCAGTGTAGTATGATGCCGTGCGGGGGACAGAGCAAAATCGGGTTGTAGCCATGAAAGTTGGACCACGGAGAGCTGCAACTGATAGAATTTTCCCTCCCGGCTCTGTTACAGTCAAGATGGTGATGAAGGCTACAAAATCGGGGACTCATTTCCCCGGTATTTTGCCTAACTTTGGTGGATCATAACATAGTATGGAATTCATCTGCAGATGCTCCAGCTCAAACTGAGAGACCAATTTTTTTTGATGAATTTCAGTTTTGAGCCATGACAAATGGTTAAGTAAGGCTTCTTGGTTTTAGCCAAATTGATTTCTGTCAATAAAACAGGTTTTTCAACAATTATGAATCAACACAACCACAAGAGATCCTTAGCATACAGTCATAAATGTGAACACAAAATATGAGGCTGATTGGCCCAGTAGTTTGCAAGATCAGTTGCAGACAGACAGGTGCACCGATGCACACACACATGACCAAACGCATGATCCCCTCCAGGCTTATGCTTGATGGAGACAATAATAAAAGCTTAGAACGAGTCATGAATTAATTATCCACCCAACGGGAATTAATACAGTATGTGGAAACTTCCCAAAATGAAGACAGGATGGAAAAATCACCAATACATCGTGGTTATTCTGAGCAGCTACCCCATGAGAATATGTGTAACCAGGAGGAAACCCAGCATGCTTAACCTTTGCCTGGATATAAATAAATAAGGTGGTTTTATTGTGTCCCTCTTTAAACCGTGATGAAAGCTCATTGCCATGGTGGATGCGACAGACGACAAGAGAATGGAGTCAAGGTGACAGTGGCTGCTTTAAAACCAAACCCATTCAACTCCTCTGGCAGATGAAGTGGTCTCTGCATTCCAGTCCAGACTTTGTAGCGAGTAATTTAAGCTGTATGGTTGTCTTCCAAGTCATTAAATGCAACTCCGCATTTTGACATTGGAAACAGAGCGGTGAGAAAAATGCTTGAAGACACACACACATACAGTACACATCTGCTGATAAGCTAAATGTCTATTCTGCAATGATCACAATCTAGCATGCACCCAATATGCTGATCTGCTTTGTAAACTGTCTGCAGTGAAATAAAAGCCAGTTCCCCTGCATATCGAAGTATCAGAGGGTGCCACTTGATCTGTCTTCGTCTATGTTCAATCTGTTCTCTCTCTGCTCTGGGGTTGGATCTTACATCTGTCCACCTCATGTCCACTAAATTAAAAAAAACTTTCACTGACTGGAAGAACATGTTTTTCCAAGGAAGACTGATGATCACCTGCTGTGCCTTAAAAAAAGGTTTAAAGACTCAAAAACAACAAGCAGTAATGCAAAACACCTATTTCATGATGACTTGTTGGAAATCACAGATAAAAACAACATTATTAATTAAGCCAGGGTCTCCTTCTCTCTATTTATTTATTTAGGAAGACAAAGAGAATACAAGAGAGAATGGGTGAGCATAAAATAAAACTGAATCTTAATATTTCATCATGTTTTCTTACTGAATAAAATAATAGAAATATCAAAATATAAATATAAAACTCTTGGCAACACAGACTCACGCAGACTTCATGTATTACTGGATTCTAAAATGACATTGCTCAACAGAAATTTAGCAGGCACACGTCATTTTTAATTATGTTTTAGCAAATGGTTTTAAGTCATCTCCATGATTACCAGAGACCTATTTTCCTAAATACGAAAATATAGAGACATTGAACAACATTGCCTGTTTGTGACATTCACACAGAGGCAGTACTCATAGTTAACTGGTGAACAACATTTCACCTTTCAAATGGGGAAGAACTTTCCTTTTCTACATGTGGAGGCAATAATTGTCCACCAGCAATTATAGCTGGCTTTTAGATTTGTGTTTTCCATTACTGCACTTGCCTTTTTCAAATTTGCAAAGCATTTTGGATATGCAGTTCCTTCAAAAGATCTCGGCTACTGTAAATAAGACCCTGTCTGAAAAGTATGATGACGATTTGACTTTGTCCCATCAGGGACTGACACAAACCAGCTGTGTCTGTAAAGGAAATAGCAGATGGGGCGAGGTAGGCCAGTAAAGCCACCCAGATTTTCCTGGTTTCATATGTTCATAACCACCAACTAAGCAAGATGATGAACTCACCTGCAGGGTGCTGTTCTGTTGCTGACAAGTCAAGCTAGACAACAGAAGTGACTGAAACTCAAATCAAAGTCTAAAGGATGACAAGTCATATCAGCCAGGTGGTGGTGCAAGGCATTTACCATCAACTTACAACACAAAGGTAATGAGTATTAAATGTCTGACTGCAAAAAAACTGTGACGTATCAGTTAATTTGCTACACCCATGAGATGTTTTTAATTTGGATATAAGGAAAGTTCATCATAAATTCAGTCTTCAACAGGATATTGACATGACAAAGCAGAGCAAAAAGTTTCAGCTGGTATTGCACAAACCACCCAGGCTTTAAATGTTGTTCAGCATAAAAGCATTGAGATGTCTAGAGGGCAATTGAGGTAAAATGGCTGTCAGTATGAGCAGCTAATGGATGCTCAGAGGACTGTGCATCATGAGTTTGGCTGAACCACTGTAACTTTATGAGAAAACCCCAGGAGGCATCTCAGGGAGGCATGAAGCAGCTGCGGTGTCGACAGAATGATATAAAGCATTTAAAGTGGAAATGCTGCTCAGTGCAAAGGTGACGAGATTTTGTTTGTCTGAAAGATCACTGAGCTAAAATGGCCGACTTGGAGAACGGCTAATGGATGACTGCACTTTGCCAGAGTTGCCATTTTGCCAAATCAGATCATAAGAGCATCTTGTGATTAAGAGGAACAAATCCATAGCAACAGAAGAGGAGGAAATATGAGAGTTTCCGTGTGTGTGTGTGTGTGTGTGTGTGTGTGTGAGGGTCTGTGTGTTAGAGACTGGCTACTGCAGTGAGTCATCAAAAGCCCATGGCGGGGTGTGGTCGGCCAGGAATGCCTGTAACCATAGAAACTTGACACACCATAGAAATATGAGTAAATATATGGGCCCAGAGCAGCGGTCAGAGGAGATAGCATTGCTACTGGCAACACACAAAACAGACAGACTCTTCCTGGAAGTGAAAGTCACTCAGTGGTTTTATCACCACTCAACCATAACTGACCATCCAAAAGTTTCAGATGATAAAAACATCAAAAGACGGGCAAACTGGCAGCGTGGATGCGGGATGAGGTGAGCACAGGCTGGTTTTGACATTATTTTGGAGAGGGTGTTTTCCATGTTTCCACGCACACACATTCCATCTCCAGTCCATAAAACCTAAACTCAAAATATAAATCTGACCACAGACACCCCAAGTTACTTTATTAAAAGAATACTTAACTGTATCTTAACTGTTTCCTATCTTCCAAACACTCATAGCTTCTCTCACAATATAGCTATTGACACCACTCACATCAATGCCTCCTTCAGAAGCTCCGCTGGAAGCAACATTTTGAGTTATTCATTGGCGAAACGAGGTTTGTTTACGACATACTGAACATACCGATCAACAGAAGGGAGTTGATCACACTGCAGGAGTGGTGTGAAATATTTTCATTTTGTTTTTTTTTACTCTCTGACATGCATTCTGCGTGACTTTGGGTCACCACTGGAATCTACTGTAATTGCTGTTAATCCAAACTGACAACAGCCATATTTTATGCTCACAAGGAATGAAAATCCAAAGATATGTGGGAGTATTCCTTAAACTTTAAGCTGTTGTGGCTTTCAGATTCAAAACCAAACTGATAAATAGTGATTAGCGCTTGTAACAGTGTGTGCATATGTGCCTAACTGTCCGGTGCACACTACTGCATGCAGGATAAACAATCTGTAGATTGATGCACATAACGTGGAGCATTAGTACACAATCATAATTTCCACCCAGAAACTTTTACGGTAGTTGCAAATTGTTAGCAACAAGCTGATTGGTGTGCGAGTCATTTCACACTTTGGCCAGCACAAATAAACCCACCTGCGGGTCGCCAGTCAGCTATAACAACAATGGAGAGAGAGTTGTGAAAAAGATGAGGACAACATGTCAGCTACAGTTGTAGGGTCTGTAAATGGAAACAGATCCAACATGCTAACGCACATTTAACGGCATCACCTAGATGTGCCAATCACGAGAATGATAAATGTTTGGGTGCTCTGAATGTTTAAATATAGCCAGCGTGGAACTAATCAAAAAACTGTTCCTGATGCACAAGTTTTATTTCTTATTTTTCTATGTCTCTTGCATTTTCATTTTCATTGCATAAGAGATGCTTTTCAGTTTTATAGTCTGTTGTAACCTGTCGCATCTCAGGAGAGTGTTTGTTCAGTGTTTTTACAGTGCAATCTATAAGTGTTTAAAATGTTCCTAATTTTCATAATGAAAATAATTTACCAAAGTAGTCAGTGGGCAAAAAGTTATGGTCAGTCCCCAGCAGGAGGAATGTGTCTGTCTTTGACATTTGCACCACTCTCTGTTAAAAATATGTAATATTATATATATATATATATATATATATATATATATATGATATATGTAATATAAATATATAGTTATGTAATGGAGTTGTTTTCCACTGTGCCAAACATGCACCGAACCGTGATTTCTAAACCAGGGTCTGAATCAAACCATGACTTTTGCGTACCATTATGCACTTAACAGTGCTTGCTTGCAACAGAACATAAAAGCTGCATAGAAACTGGGAGCACTACACTCAACTTTGCAGCCACTTCGACAACTCTGGCAAGTGGAGTGAAGTGCAAGGAGACTGGCTCTACATCCTGAGGAGAGAGTGTATATGTGTTGGTTTGATAATGGCTGTGGCTGTTATGTAATTTTAGGATGCTAATGAAGATGCAGGCTGATTGAAACTGGTCTGTTCTCCTCATAATTAAAAAAATTATTGAATATCAGTGAGAAATTTGTGATGCATGTTGGCTCTGAGAAATCTAATTAAGCAGCACTTTTTCTAGATGGAGGCTTTAAGGGAGTTACACAGCTCATTAAAATACCCTTATTTTCAGACTTTGAGCACTGTCTTCTTAGATGCTAACTAAACTTCGTCTTCACTGCAGTCACTGTGAGGATAGCCCCCAAAGGGAATTTGGGGTAATGGGTAATATATTCACTGTAACAACAATGTTTTTGACTGCCAGATAAGCAAGAACAAAACCTAAAGGCACTTTGGCAAAGCCCATCACGACACTCCCATAGATACAAACCTCCTTAGGCCAGGAAAGACTCTGAGGCCACTTTGTCAGCATGATATGTGTGCGGTGCCATTAGTGGAGTCCTATATATCAGCTTTGCCCTCCTCATAAACTCAACTGTGACAGTGTGAAAGGGGCGACTTGAAAATAAACCCTTTCACTGAGTGCTTCACCTCCCCTCTGTCCAGCTCCATTCCCTTCTCATCTGTCCTCTTCCAGGTCACTCCCAGACTTTGCACAACCATGACAAAAATGCATGATAGTAACTATGAGGTGCCTGGAGGAAGAGTGGCAAAGGAGAAGTCTCATGAGGAAAGAGCAGATTTTTTTTCATATGCTGGGGCGCCTTGCTGGCTGTTGTTGGCTGTTTTGCCTGCGGTGAGGGTTGGCAAACAAACAGCCCCTGCAGCTTTTATAACTTTGTCTCATGCCAGGCAAGTTCTGGAAACGGCACAAGGACGATGGCTTTATAACTTACAATTACTGACAAACTTAAATGTCAGTCGAAGGGTTGCCTGAATATAACCTACTCTGGAAAGTTACATAAGCAAAATATAGTATATGTCTCATGTGTAGGAAACTTTAAGTACTTTGAGCTTTGCAACACAAATCTAAGAAGGCATCAAAGTCATTCAACAAGTTAATTAATGCCAAAACAATCGACTTCTTGTTCAAGTAACTTAGGAGGAAAAAAAGCCAAATGCAAGGATTTACTGATGATGATTAGTGATTTTTTTTTATTATCGTAAATTGAATATCTTAGGTATTGGACTGTTGGGGCATGTGTCCATATAAGCACTAAGCATTTTTTAAGGAAGCGCTGCGTGTGGGTTTTGTTTCTGTGACACCAACATCTTAACATAAATGTTAGCTATGTAGCTAACGGAATGCTACGTTAATAGAGGGTTGACTACACAGCTAACAACAAGTGCATAATGTGTATGGTGATAAAAGCCAACATTCACCAGCAGGGGTGCATCATCAAGAGAGGCAAACAAGGCAAATGTTGGGGGGGCTCCAAAAGGAATTTGGAAAAAGGGACCCCGGTGGCTCTATCGGCATTATGTGGACAGTACAGATGGGCCTAATTTTTAGTGAATAAATGCTACAACTCCTCAAGACCCAAGACAAGTTCCTGTGTCTTGCTTGTCACCTGCTGACTAAAGTGAAGGGTTTAGCCCCCTTGGGCTTCTTTGCCTGTAGCGCCCCAGAGTCTAGGTTTGCCACTGCCCAGGGTCATTCAATGTCTGGCCGAGCTGCTCCCACACATGGGCTTTTCTGTCGTGTTGTCATAGTTCTGACTGCATATGTGGCCTCATATGCTCTCTCCTCATGGGAACAATTGAAAAAAGATGCTGAGAGCAGCACCTTTCCTCTAGGCGGCCTCATGCAGCCACATATGCTCTCTCCACACTTGGAACAACCGAAAAATGGTACTAGCCAGTTATCTTATATAAGACGTCACCTTGGGCTCTGAGAAGTTCATTCATCACTTTGTTTTGTACATACTTAATGACTGAGTGTGCAAGCTATTACAAAGAATAGATTAAAAGAAAATAACAATTAGTTTCAGCCCTAATATCACATATAAAGCAGACAAACTGACTGTGCATCACATGTGATTCCATCCTTTCACCAAGAGGTTAAAAATTTCATTTGAGATACAAAAGTACAGAAGGAAAGACAGGGGCAGAGAGATAGACTCCCTCAAGCTGCAGATCAGATACAGATGCAGTTGATTCAACTTGGCATCAGAGCAAAGAGTAGTCAGACATGATGACGAACATCCTGCAGCCTCTTATGCCACCAACAACCGCAGCACAGGCTGCCCCGGTCACTATCATCATTATGCCAAATGAAAAGCTGTATTCATTTGAAAGCCAGGGCACATACAAAGCTGGTGTGTAACAAGTGGAAAATGAATTGGATCAATGGTGTGGGGACACTGTGACATAGACAGAGACCTCATTTTTAAGTAACAGTGTTGTCTGAGAGGATCATTGCATTAGGAGCTCACCCTTTCTGGGCCACCTGACAGCGTCCACTGGCCCACACTGGAGCCACGGCTCAACCCCACAATCAGTTTTAAAGCCAGGAACAGCCACTTACCTACAATAAAAAAAAATAAGAAAGAAGCAAACACAATTAGAAAAAAGCAGTCGGTTCCAAAGTGAAATATCCACTGTTTCAAAAACATACTCTTTAAAATTTAACAGCCTGTAAAAATTGAGAAAAGGTATTTTTAAAACATAAGTGGTCCTGAAACACAAACATCAAGTGTTGCTGCAGTTGTTAATGGATTGAGCAGCGCCAGGGCTAATGGAGAAAATGCTTTTAATGGCATGAGATAGAGATTAATGTGTAGACCACAGGACCATTCTAGGCAACAGTAAAGACAGGAAAATAAAGCCAAATATCATGATAAAAGCTATGGAAATAGCAGCTGTCTTTATAGCACTTAACTCAATGCAATCTCATTAAGGCCTCCACTAATTTGTTTTAGCCTGCAGTAGCCTCACTAACAGTGCCACCTTCTGGCCACTTAAGAGACAGCTCAAAACCCAGAAGCAGCTGTGTTTTAAAACTTGTCTTACAAGTGGTTTCAGTGGTCACCTGGTTTCAATCCCACAGCTGATTCCCCTTTCACTGACAAAACAAAGCATGAAGAGTGTAATCATGTCTCACCAAGGGGAGGATTAGAGGAAGGAGTGGATGATTATGCAGGATGTGTCAAATTACGGAGGCAGTTGCCCTTCTGAATTACAGGAAACCTGGGGTTAATGACATTATGTAATCATATCAGCTAAGTTAGAAGGCCACTCTGCTGGGATCGCAGCCAGACGTATCAACCAGCATGACTGACAGACTCACTGACAGCTCTAACACGATTACACTGACGATTACTGAGGAATACAGACCCAAAGAGGACCAGTTACCACACACACACACACACACACACACACACACACACACACACACACACACACACACCAAGCAAACTCTTCATTATACAAAGAACTCAATTAGGACAAATAGCATTGATTTTATTGGACTCTGTGAAGTTCATGTTTCTGGTACTGGTTACCTTTTTTATGTTATGAATTGCTAAAATTATTCCATTACTTTACACAATGACTGGACAAATCAGATGTGAGTGGCAGTTCAAAGGTCTAGAAGCAGGCTATACCAATCCATAATACACTCACACTGCATTCAAGAGCTCACATCAGGTTAAAATGTAAGCAAAGCAGCTGTGGTATTTGTTATTTTAGAGGTTTGTTTACTAAAATGCTCTAATCCATCCTTTCCTTTTCTTTCGAGGTATAAATCTTGGTTTGACAGCTTTGTGTTGTGTGTAAAAAAAAATCAATTCGTAATCTGTTGTCCATAGTATGAGTGTGAGTATGTGAATACCTAATGCAGTAATGACTGCCCAGTGTTGCTATTTATTAGCAAGATTAGCAAAAATATTTGAGCTTTGGCACAGTGTTTTTAAGGAATACTTCAACCGCCAAATGATCATTTTTATATCAAACACTCACCCTGTGTTACCTTGAATTCGGAAAGAAAACTTTGCTTTTTTTTCCTTATGTTTCCAGTGAACGAAGAATCCAAAAACAGAGGAAATTCTTGATGAATTAAAGTCATAGAGGTCTGCATTTAACAATGCAAAACTGCATAAAAACATCGATTTACAAACTCTAACACAACTCATGCAGTATGATCAAAGATCATCCAAAGTTCAAAGTTATCCAGTCATATGCTCAGTACTTCCCAAGCAGACAGCCCTTTCTAATAGGGAACTGAACAGAGAACAAAACCTTTCTATGTTCTCTTAAATGCCAGACTCCACTCACAAACACAGTAATTTTACCTCACTGAACACAGGAACTGCTGGTCACCTCTGCTGTAGTTTGTTTGTGTTAGCGTGTGACTTTGGTGTTTCTAAATGGTTCATTTGGACTCATCGTGGCAGTAGAAGACCAGAAGCTCCCATGTTCAGTGAGGTAAAATTGATATTTTTGTAAATGTAGTCCAGCTTTGAAGAAAAGCAGACATATGTTTCACATTCAGTTCAGTTTTTAGCAAAAATGCATGTGTTTGGAAAGTACTAACCATGCGACTGGCTAAATCTTCTTGGATTCTCTTGGATGACACAGCACAAGTTGTGTGAGAGTTTGTAAACTGATGTTTTGATAAAGTTTTGCTGTTGTTAAATCTGTCACCTATGATTTCAATTTATGAAGAATTTTCTCCATTTTTGAATTTTTCATTTATCATGGAGGTATACAAGAAACACTAAGTCTTCTCACAAAATGAACATAACGGGTGAATAATTGATACACAAATGGTCATTCGGGGGTAAAAGTATTCCTCTAAAGGAATAATTTTAGGGGCATTTTAATAGTGTTTACTATTTAAAGCTATAATACCTGATTTTTTGGTCACTTCGGTTGCTTCAAAAACAGTTGTGGTGATTCACTGTACTTTTAGCTCTGTTTTGGTTTCCCCCAACTCCTAGGAGAATTATGTAGCTATTAGGCCGTTAAATGTTAGGTGCTAAATTTGTCTGCAGTTTGGTGCTTATAGTAATTCTCTGTGTTTGTCATGTTAAAGCCCCTTCCCTTTCGCATGCAAGTAGTCACGTAATCCATTGTTAAGAGTATACTACGCAGGAACTGTCAGTTATTGTTTGTAAACAATATTGTCGGCAAAATGAAAGCCGACCCCAGATTCACTCTCACTAAACTAGGGATGTCCCGATCCAGCTTTCTCACATCCAATCCGATACCGATATTAGAGCCTTGAGTTTTGGCCCATACCGATACTGATCCGATCCAAGCGTGTACTATACATATTCACTTATTTTGTTGTCAGTCATGTTCGAAAAGTTTTGATCAAGCGATATGACTCTAACAAGAACAACTACTTAATCAGGTTAGTGAGAATGAATGATCCACAACAGTTGGTATGAGAAACTGACCCGTTTATTGTTAACAGGGTTAAATAAACAAACTTTAAACTTGATCATTAACATTAACATTAAATAAAAATATAGCTGGTTTCCTTTGGCTGCTTTGGCCCCTTAATAAATAGAAAATAAATCAACACAAGAAATCTTTAAAATGTCTAAAATTGAAATTAAAATAGCAGCAAGACTCCACACACTTGTGCTTTGGCCCCCTAATAAATAAAAAATAGATTAACACCACAAAACATTGTTGACATTTAACTGCATTTTTCCATGCAGTCTGATCCAATGCTGATGCATGTTTTTTGATAATATCAGCGGCCAATTCGGATCGGAACATCCCTATCCTAAACCCACTCGCACGCTGTCCCTAGAAACATCCCTGGGGTCTTGGCAGATAGATACACTGCTACCCACTTATATTGAGTCATATGTGATGATTGAGAGGGATTACTTTTACATTACTTATACATTATTTTACAGGAAAATCCTTAACAATTCACCTTTAATGTAAAGATAGTTAAACCACTTTGAATAGGATGATATAAACTCTTGTGTCTTTTTATCTCTCCACATGCAATATACACTTTGCACAACGTGACTCCAGTTTTCCCATCTGGAGTGAATCATACCCCTGGCTGGACAGAAACAGGTGAGGAATCTGAAACATGGCCGTCCACCAATTCCTGCGGCTCAAATAACAACTGAAGCATCTCAGAGCTACCGAATACTGCTGCTACTGAAACTGCAAGGGTGACATATGAGTCCTTCGTCTCTGAGCGTTAAAATACAGACAGGATGTATGCCTCAGCAACATTCAACAGACACGCCTCATGAATGAAACCATTTGACACATGATACTTAAAACTGTACAGAAATATGACGATAAACATCCAGATTTCACACACATACTAAGTGCATTGTGAGTGTCTCTTACTTCTAATTACAACTCCCTCTGCTCTGTCCAAATGACAGCAGCCGTTTTTTTTATCCCCTGCATTGTCCCTGTGGATCATCTTGTGCTGGGAAATTCTTGGCTAGCAGAAAGTGCAGCAGTGGACGAAAGAGAAAACGTTGCTGTACTGGACTGCTATCTGCAGACCAAACAGAACACGACTGCACATGCACATGTACAGGTCACTGTGGGAAATAAGCCAGTCATACAGGGATACTTATTTATCTCCAGACTGCAGATTCAAATCTAAACTATACACTTACAGGTCCTTAGGGAGCCACATAATAACCCTGTCATAACTTTAACCATGCTGTCTTTTTACTTTATGAATGTGGTTATGGAGAGTCCACATATTGTTTATTCATCCAACTGGAAGCTACCATCAGGCCTGTGAATCAATGCATCATTAGAAGAGAGAGTTTCACCAACTGATCATTAAGGAGTCTTAAGTACAATAAAAAATATACAAAAAACAATAACCTGTGTTTGGACAATATCTAAAGTTAATCAATTAAACGATAGAAAATATCACCACAAAAACATGAATTTACTTAAGTTTTCTTCAAAAGTGAGCATGTGTTAAAGATGTGTCTCGCTGAAACTGCAATAACAGGCAATGTCAAAACAATGTCACATGTATCCATGACATTAGAAGGCACTTCCTGTTCGCCTCTGTTCGTGTTAGACACAATGGTCCGCCCGCAGGGCTGCAAGGGTGAAAAAGACAGCTGATGACCCAGGATCACCTGCAGGGCTTATTGGCAAACATGCTGTCAGCTGCTGCCTGTTCAGCACTCTGTATACACTACATAACTCGTAATACAGTAAAAACAATGGCTGACCCTGCCTGAGCAACAGTCACTGTTGTTATGAAAAGGAAATGAAGTGAAAGCGCCCAGCAAAGACTGCTGCCATCAGTAAACAAACCAACACTTGATTAGCCAAATACATGTAATATGAAAAGCACTACTGCCAGTATCAGGTAATATCTATCATATATGTATTGTTATGTGTGCTGTATGTTTGTTTCCTCCTGAACACAAGTACATGTTCATACCAATGACTGTAAATGAAGACGAACGACATGACAGCCCCCTAAAACAGTCATAGGCTACATTATAGGTCATAAGCCCTGCCCACTCCATGTTAGCGGATAGCACATGTACCAAACTAAAAACTTGAAGTTAACATCAAAAAGATAGTTTCTGTCATTTTCAATGGTACTCATTATGCTGGTGTTTGTTCAAGTGTTTGTTTTTCTGATAAGTTTGGTTTTAATTCATTATTCATGCTATGAAAAGGGGGTTTGACATCATGATTGACAGCTGTGTGTGTCAACTGTGTGCTTGCTATAAATGATGCAGTTTGTGATTGGGTCAGACGGGTGCATCGGTGGGACCTTGATACTGGGTCTCCACTTCCCCATTGCTACTGCGCAGACTCTTGCTCCAAATTTTTATAATGGCAGCAGAAATATCAGGAATAGTCTGGCTTCAATTTTGCACAGTGGGAGGGAGTGAAGCTGCATTATCAATCTTGATATAAAGTCTATGGTATGTACAGGATATGACTTGTAACCATTTTAGATGGACCTGAAAGTTTCTCACTTTGCTCCATTTCCAATACAACTCTTGCCCCTACTACTTAACGCTTACCCCCTCCCCTCATGTTCACGTCTAGGGGTAGGGTGCGCTGATTTCTGTTGGGATAGAGGGGTAGGCTGAAGGGTATGGGCTACATGGCCTTCCAAATGACTTAAAGCCAAGTATTATGAGAAATCATCGGCAAGATTATTGTGCGAGCAACAAAACACTCTCACAAAAAGCATTTTCTTTGTTAATAAAGATTAAAAAATATGATATCCACTGTATTATCTTAGTTTAATATTGTTTCAATGTATTATTGACCTTCTCTCAATAACAAGCCTAACAAAAGAAATAGTTTGTATGCTGGTGCTAACATTACTTTATTATTGCTAATTTGTGCACGACAGTGCTGCATTTTGACATATTTCCATGTGACATTCCCCCTTTTGATGGCATATGACTCCCAAAATGTAACAAAAGTCCAGTAGCAATGTTGCTGCACGTGTTACCCCTTCTCTAATATCAGTGTAGACTGGCAGGTAGGAGCACATGTTGCTAATGTCAGCCTACAGAGCACTGCTAGAGGCCTGAAGGGGTTCTTTTTTATTTGACGACTTGTTTGATCGATTGAAATCTAAGTTGTGAACAAACTGTGAACGTCCTGACAACTGCAAAAGGATGCTGATAGCCCACACAAGAGAAATCCCCACAGCAGGAGAAGGCTTATTCTCAATGTGCAGCAACACATGCAGCATTTGTTTATGTAATCACCAGCATTGATGACTATTGACGACATGTCAGGGTCTGGAAGGATTGTCCCATTTCATAGGGGAATACTTCAAGCACTAACACTTGTAACTCTGTTCTAAGAGACAAGGTGACACTGGAAAGCAAGGGGTAATGGTCGAATATTAAAGGGACTGGGCCTGCAACTTTAAACGATTTCCAAAACAATTTTTCTATAATATTTTTATGACATTTAAATCCCCCTTTTTTTTTTAAACCAAAAAAAAAAGTTTATTAGGTAATGTTACAATCTGTTACTATTTATATTTGTGGGCAATATTGAAGTAGCTCTGCAGAATTCAAGAGTGAACTTGTCAGGTGAACCCTTCAGGAAGCTAATTTGCCTCTTTGTGACATACATCTGAAACACTAAGCTGCTCAGAAGTCAAGTGCGCTGACCCCTGCCCTGACCTTCCTTTTAACTAGATATCCCTGGTTTGAATGTGCCCTGCTTAAAAGCCCTGCCATCCTCCTTTTACCAGCACATAACCTTCAGAGTGCAACATTCACAACAGTGCACTGTTTGTGAAAACATGCTGATAAGGGCGAGACAGAAACCCTGAAGTTGAGGGAGTGTCGAAACACACAGAACTACAGACACAACTAGTGGTAGAGCTCCACAAAGGCCAAAGGTTAAAACAGGTTAAGTGTGCCAACAGCCTGGTAGATTGTCTCATAGTTAAAGAGCAGGTCTTGTGTTCACATTGTTCTCACAACTGAAAAGGCAAGGATCACTTATTGAAACTGGTAAGCCTATGTGAAGCTGGAAGCCTCTTTTGTAAGGGACCTGGCCGAGATTCTCAGCATGAACAGTTGCAGAAAAAACAATACAAAATCAAGCATTAGACAAAATAACACTTGAAAAGATATAACAGAATAAAGTAAGAACATAAAGCAGAAGTAATGGCTTTAATATCTTTTTTTGCAGTCTAAGTGAGGTCATTCAGTCATCCAGCAATGTAGTTAAATACACCTTTTTAAAAGTCTCCCTCAGTCCTCGTTCAGAAACATGCATGAGCCTGAAATAAGCTCAAAATATCTGGGTCAAGACTCAGAGCAAGCTGGTAAAAAAGTGGAATATTAGGGTGTTTTAATGACTGAAATCTACTGTTAGTGATAAGTCACCAAGGCCATGTGTCACTAGTGGCCTTGCTTGTCTCAACACATACCGGAGATAATCAACAGGCTCTTATGTTAAAGAGCTGATTCTGTACCAAGTGCCTGGAAATAGCTGACAAGAATGCACAATGGGAGCAATGGTGTTGAGGTGACGACATGCTTACAAATGAACTGAGCTGCACTGAGTAAGCAGCAGCAGTGTTCAACATATTAAGTAACTCTATTGGGAGTGCTCAATGAAGCGAAGGAGCTTTTGTTGCAGGAGCCCTGGGGAAAACATTCTCAGCCCGTCCCAGTGGGCAGGACTCCTTCAGATCTCTCTCCAGGATCATTTAAATGGCGCTGCCACCCTGAAAACTCTTCCCAAGTGTTACCACATTTCGCCAGAATACTCCAGACAAACCTCAACTCCACAAAGAACAGCCTTTAAAAAGGCTCCTCTTTGGGCTGAGCCAGTTTCACCAGTCTGGTTTGGTTCTGTCTCCTTAAACTGGAGGCTTAAAGTCCCTATAAATGTCAGTCAGTCTGCTGTTAATCCTTTACTTAGTGAGATGTAGATGGTGCACATTGATTCAAAGATTGGTGTAAAAGTAGCACACTCTCCATGGCCTGAATACCTGGTAAATGTAGTCTGGAAATACCAACCACACAGACAGTGGTGTCTGCAGGGTGTGGGAGACACATGGGAGGAGAGAAGTAGCTGAATATATTAAGATGCCTCAGGGACACAGGCTGCTCAGAATATCCATTTAGTTGGGTGCATGCCAATAAGAGTTAAGTTTGTTTTTCTTTTTATTTAATGAAATACATAATGGAAAAAAGCCTTTGTTTTACTTTGCAAGTTGAGCAAATAAAAATGGTGAAGTCTTATTGGGTAATCTATTTAATGTGTTATCACATGCAACAATGTGTCAGTAAACTTTTACCACAGCTGGTACATATCAAATACAATAACAGAGTTACTGTACTGATAACAAAGAACCTTCTCTCTTCAATGCCTCACTAACAAACTTGTTTTTCAACACAACCCATTTTGTGATTTAACAACGCCAAAGGTCTAAAATATAAAATGGCAAACAACAGAACTTTCCCAAAATAAATGAAACAGTCTGAATTTGACAAAATTTTATTTAAATTAGGAAATATCCTAACATTCTTTAATTTTTGACATTTTCTAACTACTTAATCTAGTAAATAATTGCCAAAGTTATTGATAATGAAAGAAATTATCAGATGCTGTCGTAATCCAATTAAAGAACAAGCAAACAAGATTATGAAACTAATCAGATTATGGATGTCAACAGAAAGTTTTATGCATGTTGATCTATAGGTTAATTTTACCGCGCTTCAGTTTACTACACTGCCTACAACCCCAAGTCTAGTGGGAGGAAGCTAGCGGCACCACTGATTCAGCGATAACTGCTTGTAATGCCGTCCCGCACCATCACCATTGCTGTAGAAACATTGTGCCCATTCTCTGATCTCCTACCAGGTGGCTCTTGTAACTAAGTGGCTCAGTTTTGAGCCTTAAAACCCCTGTGTTAACCATCACTGTTTGCTCTGTTAACACCGTTAGCCTTATCAGCACGGCCAGTGGTGCTAACAGAGATAACAATGTTAAAGGGGTTTCGTGGTTAAGAATGAAGCTTCTAACTCACCATGGCTGCCAGGGGGGATAACGGAGGTAAGCCACCATGTTTTGTAGCATTCCTGTCACAGTGGCAGAACAGCATTACCAGCGGTAATGACAAATGAGTGGCTCCACTGTCAAGCTTTTAACCAACCCCGGTAGTGCACAGTGCAGAGCAGCCAATGCTACTACCAATGCTAGCTAACCAGTGGAGACTGGAGGGTGGGCAGTGGGCGCTATGTTAGCTGGCTGCGAATGTTCATGCGGCCAGCTAGCCATCTGTCAGCAGAGCCAACAGAAAATAAAATAAAAGACAAGATATTTATATTGCAAAACATTCAAATTTCACCACTTCTAAATGTAGAGCTCTTTGAGATGCAGCGCTAAAGCTCACTGAGTCAATGGGGAGCCAAACTAAAAGAAAATACCTCTTGTATTTAACATCACATCGTGGTTTTCTTAAAAAACAAACCTGTTACCTACCGGTTAGTGAGTGTCGGACTATCAAAAGCAAAATTAACCAAAACTGACATCCCTAGACCAGACACTGGAAAGTTTGTGTTAAGTGTTGCAGATACAATTTGATCCATGCCAAAAAGGTACTGAGGTTTAATAACCAGCCTTAATGGAGAAATAATATGTAGGAAAAAAGCATTTAAACTACATCACTATATTTGTTATTCTGTGACAGTCAAACAGTAAGACACCTGTCAGTGATGTAGGTGGGAGGAGCAAGCTTTGCTGATGTAATGGTAAGAAGAGACATCTGACCATGCTGCAGCTTAAACAGAGAAGATGACGTGTTTCCTTCACAGCTACAGATGCTACAGATGTTCACTATTGACCATGTTTAACAGTCCCATCCCTGACTGAGGGGCAGGGCAACTTGGCCGTATCACTGCTGTTACCGCGGCGATGCAGCAGCAGCCCCTCTGCACCAGCCGACCTGCTCTGCATCTCTCGGCGCAGACGCATTCAGCGTGCCGCATGCAGCAGCAGCAGCCTCCCACAGCTTGTAAAACACACCATCTCAGCACAATCATTACCCCTGACCCTTGCTCCAACCCCCCTGGTCACGCCTGAACACAAAGGGGAACAAAAGCATTCATTTCCTTTTATCCACAAAAACATGCAGGGAGAGAGGGAGAGCAGCGGATTATAATCCTGCTGTTAAACTCAAGTACCATGAAGCCTTCAAAACTGAACTTTTTCTTTAACCTGCATCTATACGATGAGGAAGTCCTCACCAGAGAGGGATTGTGGGAAAATAAGGCGGTCCTGCAAAGCGTATGACGGTGATGATGACAACAGTCTGAGGAAACAAAATGTTAAAAAGGCAAGAGGAGTACCTTTGAGAGAGCTGATCTCATGCTGGATAGATCTGGCAGGATCCATGCTCACAGTCTCCCTGCTCGCGACTGCCTGAGGCTCCACACAGTCGAGTCTGAGCTCTGCAAGGTCAGCTCAGCACTGAAACACCACGCTGGAGGATGTAAGCGTCTCTCTGCTAACTGCGGGCTGGTTCTATCCCTCTCTCCCCTCTCCACTGCTGCCACAGGAGTTGGCAGCTTAGTGTTTTTGTTCACTCCCTCTCTCTCTCTCTGCCTCTCTCTCCTGCCGGCTCGCACACAATTCCTGTCAGCAGAGAATTGTTAAAGAAAAGAGCACATATCCCTCTGTTCCACCTCTCACCCCTCCCTGATGTCCCGTCTCATCCTTGTGGTATTCAGGGAGGTGCCTCCACCAATACCAGTCACGCTCTACCGTCACATCACAACAATGCGTATAGCTGACCAAAAGCCGCCAATGCATAAAGTGTGATATGATGACCTTCTTTGACAGAGGGGTAGGAAGTGACAGGAAAAAATACTGCTGAATGAGATACAACCCACTAAAGACAAAAATACCCTGATAAAATATCACTCTAGTCTAAGAGATAAAGTAATCCATCTACTTTGAAATATGGTGTTATAAAAGTATGAAGTCTGATGAAGTAAAAAATATAAAATTTAGGTAAACGTGACCAAAAGTCACTGGGTGGTTTATTTCTCCATCCTCAGGACAACAGCGTCAGTGACTCAGCATAATCTCCCCCTAAAATACTGTGGACTCAAGGAGCCTCTCTATTTCTCATGAAAAGTGCTGCAGAGGGGACCTTGGACCTCGGAGGGTTTCAGATGACAGTGCACATTTAAGGAAACTAAATTTTGCAATCGAAACAAAATTTAATTACTTCGCTCTGCAATAGTTGTGTTTACACTACATTCCTTTAACAGCTGAAATCACTAATTAGAGCTGCAAAACATATTCCCAACAAATTACCCTAAATTAAAATCAGGTTTATGACTGTGAGATGTGAGTTCACCAGTTGCTGTACATGCAATAGAATCACATCTATAATCATCTAATAAAACATCCAATCTATTAATCATAGCCAATACACCAAGAGTCCTAACGGTTTACATATTTAGATCATTGACAATACTGTTTTAGAAGATGACAGACAAGGTTATGCTGACTTTGACTCAGCATTCTCCTCAAGCCTCCAGTGACTGGCTGGCACTCTGCTGTGTCGTGCCTGATGTCAGCAACACTGAAATTGCTATTCTGCCGAAGTATGAAGAGCATGACAACAGGGATATGCCGCTACAGTTAAGGCTTTGACCAAAAGTGGAAAACAAAAAACATGCACTACTGTATTGTGCGCAGTATGTGAATCTTTAGAGCAGTATAGGGCAACTCTCCCAGTTGGCAGCTCCAAATGTAGAGAGGGTTTAAACATATTGACCAAGAGCAATAATAATGTGAGTATAAAAAGTTGCAAAGGTTACTGTAAACAAATGCCAACTGATTTAAAGTTGTTCATTACAGCACGTAAGCTCTTTTATCGTCAAATAAGATTCTATGAGGTTTTTGCACATAAAGTCTAGAGGGCGTTTTCATATTTGGTATGACAGATTCATACCATGCCCGAGTATGATTGCCTCCCCTAAATTCCTCTGCCTCCCAGCTTTCACATTAGTAATTTTGTTCTGTGCCGGAGTACATTTGCGTCAATACCTATGTGACATTTGTTTATGTTGTTGCTACAGTGTAGAAAAGAGTGCCAATTACAAGATATCAAGCCCATAAGAGGGAGTCCACCTTGACATTATGCCACTTTATCACCCATGGACACACATGCACAGCACACATGAAACACACTTGAGATCACCTCTCAATTCAGGCACAGATAAATGTAACATGCACAGTAGAGTACACAGTGTTCCCACTAATCAAACGAACTGGACTTTGTGGTCAAGTCCACTCAGCTCCAGGCCCTGGTTCTTGATGTGAAAGCCTCCTTAAGATCAGCACAAAAGTGTCCAATGTAATCTGCTCTTGTCTAATTTTAACACCAAAACTGCGATGATCTATTTTGTTCCTGTCATAAAGCCAAGCTCAACACAATGAAGACGTTGGAGACAATGAAAAGAAAATACCATTTTTTTTCTTCCATCCTTAAAGCTCTACTTTTGGAAACTGACATGTCAAAACAGGATGACAACAACAGACTGGTAACTATTATGAAGAAAGAGAGCTCAGCTACAAGTGAAATCTATGTGTCACTGAAACACACAATCAAGAGAGTGTTGCCTAAACCTCAGAGCATCCTGGAAAGCTCAGATCATCCACTTCACAATGTTCTGAGTCAGCACAATTTAGTAATAGGCTTATACTTTGTAAGCTTGAAGTTGTTTGGTGTGTATATGACATATTCATGTGTAGGCCTGTGCCCTCTTGTGTTGCTTCTGTTGTTACTGGGTCAAAGACAGAGTCCCAAGGTACCTACAACTGCTACTTCTATCAATATCACCTCATGTGATTACACAGCTCTATAGGACAGATGGTCATGTGGTCCCATCATGCATCAGGGCCACGGGATCACACTGGTTCAGATTTCAGAGTCAATGCCATCTCCTGCTGAAGGCTTGTCTCCTCCTAATTAAGTGTTCACTGGCCAGACTACTTAAATGCCAAGCTTTTAAAAAAGCATCTATTACAATACGATGAACATTATAATGTCCTCAGTGCTGCATGCCTGAAGTAGTCTCCTGATCCAAAGAGAACAGCTCTAACAGCTGCTTTTTATTATGAAAGATAAATAGCTGAAATATCTAACATTGCCCGCAAACCCACCAAACATACTAAATCATGAAACCAGGATTTAGAAATGTCTGAAACAAAACAAGGCTCCTTTTATGAGGTAAATCAAAAACATGAAACAAGTATTACACTAAATGATTGGGGACAAATGAGGATATTTGTCGCAAAATCCTTCTGAAGGAGGAGCCATCTAGTTAAGGAAAACCTGTATTCTCTTCTAACGGACTGCTGCTGAATTAAACAGCCTGCCTTTGACCTTGCACTCTCTCACACACACTGTATTTGTGCCCAACCGAGCTGCCAAATGATTGTGTCTCGCGTGAGAAAACATTAGTAGGACACCTGCAACAGTGTAAAACACCTGTATAGCAAGTTGCATTACAATGTTGGTATATTTTCAGCCATGGGTTTGCTACAACTTTGTGCTATAGCTGAGAAATTATTCAGGAGGGCTGTAATGACCCCTTTCCCAATCAATATACAATCAATGAATGCTTGTCAGACTGGAGGTAAAGCACAGATCACATTTCAGCAGCAGCAGCAGCAAAGAGTGGTACAGTATCTGTGGGAGATGGGGAATACTGGAGAGATTAACCCTTCACATGTTGACAACATAAGCGCAGATTTCAATATCAAGTTTGGGATCGATCCATAAACACTTACTGTAACAGAGAACAAAATGGGACATTTAGTCTGACTCTATTCAATTACCCAAATGCTTCTTTTTAAGGACAACAGCACAATTATACAACAAGACATGCAGTCTCTTCCTTGTTACTGAGTTCAATCCTGTTTAATCAAATATTTCACTTTGTTGTGACTCACCGAGGACTTTTAATCCCCAAATTGAGGCTCTCAGGCAGAACATTCTTAGACTTTTACTCTTGAGACCAGCAGTTCCTATAATGGCCCAAACACCAGACTTAGCCATCTTGAGCTTAAAGCACTTTATTTGCAGACCTCTTTGGGGGCGGTAAACAACCTGGGAGAAAGCAGTGCCTGCACACACGACTATCTGAAGTTCCTGAGCAAATTTAAAATACTGTGATGTAATGATGGGGTGCATGAACAACCTTTCTGACAGAAGACATTTTGTTCACATGGGGCGGCATAGCTGTAACTGATAACTGATGGATCTGCTCCATTTTTGGGTGTGGCTGTAAGCTATGCCAGTGAGCCAGCATGAACAATACCAGAGCCCTGGAACTGGCACAACTAAATGGAATTCAGCTATCCTTAGTGTTATCAGTTACAGCTGTTTGACAAGTCAAATGTCTGCACTAGGAAGGGTTTATTTCTCCTGGTTTTGCCGGAAACTGGTCAGTGACATCTGGGATATTGTGCACAACAGTGAAACACACATTCACATGATAACATAATATTTCATATGCCATACTGCAGTATAGTGGTGAGTCTTAGGTGGAGTTAAGTTGCCAGATACAGATGTGAAAAAATAACAAACATATGGTAATGTGGGTATAAGCAGTCTACCCCACACAGCTCCCTATTGTTCCACACCACCACAACATTTTATCACAGTGCTGGAGCACTCCTCCTTTTAGATCAGTGCCATGTGAGGATATGTTAAAAAAAAAAAAAACACAGCCTGCACAGACGTAGCAGCCTCAGCACTGCAGTAATGTAGAGCAAAGGGCTTCACACCAAAGGCCCCAGGTGATGACAGGCAATAAACATTAAGCACCAACTGGAAGGCCACACCTGAAACATCATCTTAATAATCTTAAGATATCCTACTCTGTAATTAGAAATAACATTACACTACACTACAGTCCATGTTTCTACTGAGCATCTGACGTTTAACAAATGTGACCTAAAAAATGCATTAATTTAAAGATCCCCCTACAATGAAAAATAAGTTTTTAACCTTGTTTATATGTTAATATGATGTGTTTTATATGCTACAAGACACATCATGGGCAAAATAAGCAGTAAACGCCATGGCTGAGCATTTTCACCTTGGAAATGAAGTGTAACAGTGACAGTCTCAAGTAAAGGGAGTCAGACTTCCCAGGTTTGTTACATCACAAACCTAAGGAACCAATCCTGTCAACATGCAGGATGGGGTTTTCCATAACACTACAGTGTAATGAGAGACTACCTATGTCAAGTTTCACTTTCACTTCAACCTGTCGGAGCTGGCAATCTGGTTTGGATTTATCTATCATTAGCAACACATTATTAGCTGTTTAACAATGTAGTCAAGTCATTGGCTCATGTTATGTAGTTCTGCATATAAGCAGAGGTTTGTTTGTTTGGTGAACAGACTCAGAGGTGAGCAGGTACACTTGAGCTGCAGGTGAACAGCTGAGGGGCAGGGCTTATCTGTATATTCATTGATCCACAAATACTAAGTGAGGCAAAAATGTAGAGTTACATCTAAGCCATTTAAAGGCACAAAAGAGATTTTTAAAATGAAAAATGACTTATTAATTAATATTTAATCTTAATGAACAGAGCTAGCATACACTATCATTAATGATAGGAAAAAGTTGTGCATGCTTCTTCCGCTTGAAGTGATACATATTTATAAAGAGAGATTAAGGCAGGGGTCAGCAACCTTGGGAACGCATGCCACCACTAACATGCTGTAGCTTAACTAACAGCACACTAGCAGTAAGTATGCCAGAGAGGGGTTTTTTTAATGTTTAAGTGCCCACACTTTCCCACACTTATATTTTTGTGGAGGCCTGTCACAATAACAACATACACACACACACACACACACACACACACACACACACACACACACACACACACACACACACACACACACACACACACACAGAATGTTTGCAACTTTAAAATTGCACTTGAGAGCATGGATGTGAATGAAATACCACAATTAGCAGTCATAGCAAGATACTGTGATTGTGATAATTAGAACCAATGCGTCAAACAATAAAAGATGAGGACATAGCAAGTTTTTAATGGAGAATTTTCAGGAGCGAAGGATTAACATTATATTGATATGACACACTAATTAACAGAAAATGTTAAAATGGCACTTCATATCAAGAAGGTTGCCAACCCCTGCATTAAGGCACAATATTCATATCTTAATAGGTTCAGAATACTAATGCTGATGTCAATAATCGGAGAGGAGGTGTAAGATATCTGATACATCTGCAATCAGTTACTTTATACTTTGTTTTTCCTTATGTGACACTGTCAAATTCAATTTTTGTGCTGATTTTGTTCCTAGAAATGGTTTCGAAAATAAAAGCTTTTCAAAAATGCCAAATGACAAATGCCATTGTTCATGATGTAATTGAAGTATTTGAGAAGACAGAAAATTGAGTTTCCTTGCTAAATGTCATTGCGTGACATAGTAGGCCACCTGACTCCACACCCGGGTGAGTTGATGTTTCTCTTTCCATGCAGCTGTTCAGTACTATGGTGTCAAAACTCAGTCTGAAACACAGCCAAATGTCTCATGTCCCTCTTATTCAGAGGTGGAAGACCTGATACACCCCCTCCACCCCTCTCAGGGATGTGGCTCTTCCCACCATGGAGTTCAGCCATGAGAAGTTGGAGCTGGACCAGGACACTCTGTGGTGAGGGGTGAGGGTGTGTACTGGGTCAGCTAAAGAGCCAAACAAATCCCAGGCCTCAGGACATACACCATCAGGGGGGGCCCGGGGAGGAGCTGATAATGTGGGTGCCATCCCATGTGTGCTGTCTGGAATCATTAAAGTGATATCAAACTCCAGGTGCAGTTGTTGCAGCTCATCTGCACACACATATACAAACAGACAACACACCAGTCAGTGAGTCAACTGTCAGCAGCTAAAAATAATCTGTTTACTATTGCCACACCCTGCTTCTCCGACACATTAAGAAAGGGCAAATTCAACTGTTTGTGTCAGCAGTAACACACAACAAATATTACAATATACAAAAACAACAGAAAGAGTGGTGTTTTTTCTTTAATCTGTATAAAAGTGAGTCAGTGATGAACCCGTCCATCATCACTTCCTCTCACCATTTACCAGCACATGAAGTCTGTAAGAGGGAAACAGTGGTTCTGAGATCTGAATTTAGTAAGCTACCACACTAAAGTACAGTGTATATTTACTTAAAGGGAAAGTTCCGTTTTTTACAACCTGGACCTTATTTCTGGAATTAAATACGGTTGTTTACTCACCCAGATAATTTTGGTGTCATTTGGAGTCCTTCAGAAGATATTTAGATCCGCGAGAGCCGCGTACATCCATACAGTGGGAATGATCGGGGCACTGACAATGAGACTCTAAATAAAACATTATCTGCCAAGAAACTTGTTCATTTCACCAATATGTTTTTCTGAATCACTAGAGTTGCTTGTCATCATCATTCGGGTCATTTATACTGACCTAACCTCTGACCTGGATGATGTCATCTAGGTGTGCGCGCCGCCACACACCCGCAGCACGGCTCTGTTTACAACTGGAATTTGCTACTGTTAGTTTTTTGAAACATGGCTGAATATTTGTCAGATTTTGAGGTTGTGGACGACGACTTTGAATATGATGGACCTCCTTACCGTTTTGAGCCAGAGTATATGGATGAGGAGCTCTTTGATAGGAGGATACGGAGGCAGAGAGAGGAACAGCTGGCCAGAGAACAACAAACCGCTGCACGTCCGAAAATAGATGCTAACTGGTGGTGTTCTTGAGGACAATGTTCCTATGGAGGAATGCCTTTGTTGCTCCGAGTGGGATTTGAGGCCAGGAGATACACGTCTAGATGTCTCCAGAAATGGCTGTCTCACAACGGAGGATTTCACTTCTATGATCAACCGGATTTTTTTCGTGTCCCGAAAGTAAACTGGAAGCCAGTTTTTGGCTAATCAGTGTATGTTCCACATTAACTTTAAACTGTGGTTATTGCTGACTAGAACAATGTCAAAGGCATTCTGTGATTAAAATTCAACACTCACCTGTCAGCCAATCAGATACAAGCATTTTCCATGTTAAAATACCTAATGCTGTAAACCTGGAAAACATGCCATTATTACCACTTGAGAGTGTTTACACATTATCCCAAGATAATTAGCCCCACTGCTAGCCTTGTAGTCTTTTCATTTAAATGACCTAAATTTGCTATTTTTGAAGTGTAACATATTTGTAGCACAAGTAAAACCCAATACAAACAAACTAGCTCCTTAAAAATAGCAAAATTTAATGAATAAGTGACTTGATGTAGATGCAACTGCCAGTTATGTTTAGGGCTGGGTATCAGTACTTGATACCTTTAAGGTATAGACTAAAATAACCCAGCCCCAGGTAGTATCAAAACTTCTAATTTCAAAAGATATCTGCATTTGATAATTTTTTGAGTATGGCTATACACTACACACCACTCCATTCACACAATAGGTATGGAATGATGTAGACATAGAGGTATCATATTAAGTAATCTATAGGTGTCACTATCAGTTTACGGATGCTGGTATTGGTAGTGGTATCGCAATTTTTAAGCGATACCAAACTCATCTGATGTTGGCTTCGTAGGCATGTTGTCACAGGTTTGTTGACACTTCTGTTGTTGTCTGGCCAATATCATCACCATCTAATTTCTGATACTCAAATTTGTAATAACAAACAGACGGCTGATATATACTACACAGTGTGAATGAAGCATAGTAGACACAGAAGGCGTCTTACATTACAGAGGAACATGGTTTGTGTGTGGTGTGTTCTCGGAAGCACTGTCAGACAGAAGAAAGAAAGCACTTAACAGGAAAACACCAACACAGGAGGAATTCACAGCATGTGTCAAGATGAAAAATGTATTCTGAGGCCTGCTATCCTTCAGATCTACAACTGTGAAAGAGACACATTCAGGCTCTCTTTTTGCCTTTTGTGTAGCGCTGACAGAGGTCCACTAGAGGCTGTTCTAGGGCCAGCCGGAGGAATAGTTTATCACCACAGAACAAATCCCTTCTGTGTGAACGGTGTTACTGATCACTGTGACCTTCAAAAGACATGAATGAAGATGATAATGATGCTGTAACATTTTGAAATACTTTGCTGTGCTCTCGCCAAAACAAGCACCAGGAAATCCATGTGTACAGTGCTTTGTGTGCAGAGTGAAAACCTTGTTTGTCTGACAGCTTGTCAGAGTGTTTCAACTTTGACCACCATGAACTTGTGACTTATAAACCTTCACACAGGAGAATCTTCTCAGCTCATCGTGAACCTTTTCAATCTTTAACTGAAGATAAAACATAATTCAGAGTATTAAGATGACAACATTTTGAATAGCTGACAAGATAAAGATTAACCATTTGATTATGATCTCATCTCCAATACTCAATCACATGATTCACACCTATAAGCTCATTCTTTCTCAGCTTTGAAACTTCGATCAAAAGGTGAAACAAAATCAATGCAAATGTTATTACTGTTGAATCACTGCTCCAGAACTATTGCTCACCAAAATGTGAAAGGGTTTCAGCAGTAGCTGGGCATGGACTCGTGCAAAAGCCAGCAGTGGTTCCCAAACTCAGGCACCCTGCTGAAAAATAGAGTGCGTGCCAGCCAGCTCACTACCGACATTCCTGGCATTAGTCTGGCTTACTGTAGCATGCCAGCACCACAGTGTTAGCGCTATTGTTCCACACGCCAGGACCAGAGTGAGGCCAGGATCTCCATGTACGCTCACAGAGCCATACACAGGTTAAACCAAGGGATGAACAGTCAACACATGGTGACACTCAAACAGGGATGTATATTCAAGCAAAGCTGAAGGTGGCACTAAGCTGCTGAAAAATGATGCCAATGCACAAGTGTCAAAAACTGCAGTTCCTTGAATGGCCACTTCATACAGTCTTTGGGCAGCACTTAAAGACAGAGGGATGACTGGTTGTACTAAGGTAATTAATCAACACCCAAAATGGACATACATAGGGATACAAAACTCCTATATGCAATGTAGCAGGGTGCAATCACTATTCAGAATGATATTCTGGTCTATTTTTGTATCCACTCACAATCTTTTATAGCTCCACCATACAGAGCACTTAGGCAGGATAAGATGACAGTTTATATTTGACTGTATCCTGGAAACAGAAATCTCCCTGCGACCAGACCAATTTCCCTGCCGCTGACATCATCCTCACAGGCAGATTAGAAAGACATCCTGTCATAGTGTCACTGTTATCGGTCAATATCTGACCAGACACACCGCGGACGTCGTATGGCATGTGTATCAACACACACTGTGGGAAAGTAAACACTGACATCATCTTGTTAATTCACCTGAGGTTAATTGTTAAAACTTCATTGATTCTTTTTTATTTTTAACAGATAGAGCAACAGTTAAAGCAGAAGTGTAGTACGCAGGAAGTGAAGGATATAATGTCCATCTCCTTATTATATAGTCAGTGTTTTTGTCATCAGTCTCCTGATTTGATCATTTGCATGTCTAAAATTAGGACAAATGCCAGTCTCAATCATGGCTTCAAAGTCTGACCGTTAGTAAAACTTCATTTTACAAAATGCGGATAGGCAAATTCTTCGCATTTTAATCTGTATTTGTGCAAGTGTTTGTTCTTGAACAGTGATAAACAATTAACCTATCATTACTATTACCTTTAATTTATTTATTTACTTTTCTTTTTTTTTTTTTTGGTTAGCGTAAAGGGTAATGTAGGTGTTTTGTGTCTGACTCCTGGAAACAACTTTCTTTTTTTTTTTTTTTAAATCAGTACGGTATTGATCAAGGCTGCTGCAGCTGACAGTGGCAAAACAGGCTCTAATGAACCACTGAGGGCATATTGACACCATCAGTTTATGTCCAATCAAAGTACTTGTGTTTGCCACTGTCAAGCTCAGACTATCATTTTAAGTGTCTGGCAATTTATTACTATATTGTTTACCAGAAAAAGCCCCAAAATCAGCATCACCGATTCCATATAATCATTTTGGCGTCTATATAGCCAGCATATTTTCACATCTAACTGGATTAATTAAGTGTTTATTTGAATCAAACCACAGCTGTTGATTGCTGGAAAAGTGGAAAGATGAACCAATATGGCTTTTGTGAATTTTATTTTGTTTTTGTCGACTTTAAATGAAGTGTGTCTTACGATGATAAAATTACTGCTTATTTAAACGGAGTCTGGTGGGTTTGGCAATAGCAATTTTGAGGCTGTTTCTGGTTTAACAAAAAGGTCTGTCTTTAGGGATCCTTTCCATAATGTTGTCAAAAACTTAGAATAGTAATTTGAACGTGTCATAACTTGTAAGTGACAAAAACAAGCACTTTTAGTGAACATAAAGTGACAGCGTGAACATACCCCGAATATTTTAATTTTAGTCCATTTTGCAGTTGCAGTTTCACACAATACTGGACCAGTTTCAAAAATGTTTGTTCTCATTTGTCACTTAGAAACAAAACCATGGGAAAATAGGGTCCAGGTTGAAAAAAACTTAACTTACTCTTTAAGATTTCTGCAACAGACCGAATTTATTCAATTTCAAAAAATTTGTTAAAAGCAGACAAATATTCCCAAAAAATGAGCTTAAGCAGTTAAGATAAGTTTTTTGGGGGGCTTTCCATCACATCACAGGCTATGAAGAACACCACAAGATGTAGCTGAAAACTTCCTGATTCAGTTTGAGATTAAAATCACTTGTTAGGGTTAATATCTTGCGGTCTGGTTACATAATTAATGTCAGCTGTTATTAACTCCCTGGGTTTGAGAAGACACTAATCCCTCGCTCTAACACAAATCCCATCTCTATTACAGCAGCTCTGCTCCATCCGCTCCAGGCCGAGTTCACTTTACGGTGGTCCATGGTTGGGACTTGCATTTCTCTGCAGACTTGAAACTGTTCCGCAGAAGAAACCAGAGACAGTAAAGAAACCAATTACATCTTGATGTCATTTATGATCAAAGGGGATTTTGGCTCAGTGAAAGAATGTGAACTCATCTAATACTGCCAGATAAAGTGGTATGACCAGTAAGGACTCTGCTGGCAAACTGCAGAGCAGTGCTGTCTAAGACCCAATAGGATACGGTCACTATATCTTCTGAAATGTAAAAGCTTCTTGCATTTGGCACCATAACAGCTGTTTTATGCTTTTGGTGGCTTCAGTGTGATGTTTAATGTGTTTATTGGACCTTACCAATCATAATCCAGTAGGCCTTTATTTTAGTTTAGTTTATTTCCATGGTTATTTGATTTCATTCAGGGTGTTTTCACAGTGTTTGCTGCATAAAGGCTTATAAGTGTGTCTATCAGCTCTAAACAAAAGTATGCTTTTTGTGTAAGACTTTGTGTGGCTCTCTACTTTAGTACTTAAATTGAAGACCAAGAAATAATCATATAAAGTGTGTATCTGTTCCATAATTTCCAGAATATGGCCTTTTTAAGAACAAATGAGGAGAGTACTGTAATAATAAATTGATAAATTAAGTAACAAGTTGCAGACATTTGTTGGTCATAAGATCTACATCGTGAGGATTTGCTGTTTTTTTGCCATAGACTGTAAAATGAACGGATGTAGCCACCGTTTTGTCACCTATTGGCTTGCGGACTCCCATTTGAAGTTTCAAGTTCAGCATTTCTGCTGTTGCCAAGTTGTTGTTTTTGAAGGCAGAGTTGACCCTATTTGGACAAGAGGGTGGAGCTGTGAGGCGCAGGAACCTTAGTTTTTGGCACTTCCAAGATGGATTCCTTTTTCAGCCACGGAGGTTGCTACTTGTTTTTTCCCCATTCTATATTGTTATGATTTGACCTGTCATGGGTTGGCTGTTCGGACAAAATCAGGTGTTTGAAGACGTTATCTGTGGTTCTAGGAACTTGTGATAGGCATTTCTTATGGCATTCAATGGTGGCAGTGGCCCAACCTTTCTGTTATGCGCAGGCTAAAAAGCCACACTCAAGTCTAACGGCCACAAATCAAAATTAATGAGCAGGTACAAGAAGAATAAAATGACTCTTTGGCAAATGGACTGAGTGATCTCATTGTTGTGTGATGAAATGGCTGGTAGCAGTGGACGTCCCAGTGTATATATATAGGCCTACATAGATACATATAGTAGGAAGGCTTTTAAAGCGTTTTTTTCAAGACTTTTTTTCAAGAGTTTTTCATGTGAAAGGTTATATTAAAGGCTCTTTCATAAATTTGTATTACTGAATTTGTGCTTATTCAAGGACAGTGTAAGGAAGGGCTTCATTTCTCTAAAACAGTTCAGTTATGTTTATAGTGTAGATTTCTTTGTTTCCCTGGCACAAAAGGGGGAATAAATAACAACAAAAACAAAACAATCAACACTATAAAAACATCGGTATCAGCTATCAGCCAAATTGTTCTTTTAAACATCAGTATTGGTATTGGCCCAGAATTTCAAAATCAGTGCATCCCTACCTTTAAAGCAATTGATTTGTTAATTAATAACTAAAAGCAAGACTTTTTCTTAGTTCAAGGAAAGCTAAATTTATAGAGCTACATTTTTACTGGACAGTCCTGATACGGTCATGTCCAATCACTCACATACACACACACAAGATCACACATCATGTGCTCAGTATGTTTGAGCTGCACATGTGAACACACAGAGACCAAGCAGGTCATCTTACAAGCTCATGTGAAGTAGCAAACAGGTGAGAAGATTCTGCTGCAGCAGAGACTCCTGGGTAATCTACAGTACACTGAGCCGTCATGTTGACACAGCACTGTGGGATTGAGTGTATGTGTGAACATATGTGGAGATAATATATGAGTATGTCCTCTGTCAGTGGAGGTCATCACACTGAGACGCTTCGAAACAATGCACAAATGACCTAACCTGTATCTGTTATTCTCTTGTCCAGTGTTTCACATTTGCAGAATGAGGTTTGCAGGTGCAGAATACATAAGTAATTTTCATGTTTTCAACAAACAAACAAAAAAAAGAAACCCTGTAGTCAAGTCTATTTTTCTGAGTCATTATTTTAAGGTTTTCTTAGATAATCTGACAGTCAGAAGACACAGAGACACCCTCAGGGAACGAGCTTTCTCTCTGAAATAACTCTCTGTTCGTGTCTCAGTTCCTGCATGCAGACTAAATCATATTCCATGACTGAAACTTTCCTCTGGACCAACCGTACACACAGCCTGCCTTCCAACAGCAGGGCAAAAAAAAACTGAAGAATTGATGGATGAAAGAAAAACTGCTGCTTAAAAATCACAAATCCACACTTTCCACGAATACATCCAACAGCTACAATCTGATTTATTTGTCCGACTGGTTTAAACTGCCATGAACGTTGGATTAATCTGTCATTAAATTGCTGTTTCTTGTTCTGCGTGTGGATACAAATCAGATTGTGTCAGCAGGTGACTGACAGCTCCTAGAATGTCAACAGCGGACGTAGGAGGCCATTTAATTAACTTAAAGTCATTTCACTTTAAGAGCCTCTCTTAGGGTTAAAGACAAGCACAGTCCATTGAAATACGAGTTCACACAGTGAACCAAACTGCACTAACAAACTTGGATTACTGAGCTGTCAGGACACGTATGGACATACAAACTCACAATCACACACAAAAACAGGATACTAGAGTTCTTAAACTCCATTTTAAATATAAGTGTAATCTACCATTGTAAAAAGAATATGTGATATTGATTAATATCAAACATAGAACATTTACATGAATATTACTGTAGTCCCATGGCTCTTATATCTTCACTAATATTGTAAATAAAATAAAATCCCTGTAGCCTGATTTTGTTACAGTTTCCAATGATGCCTCCAAATCCCCAACCGTCTTCCTGTGAAAAGTTTACAGGTTCAGCTTAAGTGTTGTGATTATCTGTGCGTATAAGTGATTTTCTATTTTCAAACATGTGTGTATAACTTGAGGACTATTGCTATTTTTGAATTTGAGATCGAGTTGCATGAAACCGATCTGAGGCAAGTACTGGAAGTGAAGTGGAGGGTGATCCGTGTGGACACTCCGGCTCAACAGTGATTCACAAGACAAACTTATCTCAACCCTTTTAGAAGTGAGCCCTTTTGGTATTTACACACACACACACACACACACACACACGGGCTGAATGCAAAAACAGGGTCTGTTGTAGCTGCAGGGTTTCCAGTGCGTATGCTTATTGAAGACTGTTTGAGAAGTGGGAGTGGGACACTGAATACATTTAAAATCCACCTTGTGGGCTGGATTTAATCACAGACCTCCACTTACAAGGCAAACACAAAGAAGAACTCATAAAAACAAAGACCATTGTCACTGCCTTATGAAACCTGCCACAGTTTACCTAAAAGCTCAAAAGAGCAAAGGAGAAAAATAAACGGGAAAATTATTCTATATTTAAAGCTACCCTTGGTAACTTTCATAAAAATAACTTTTTTGTCATAGTTGTTCAAACCGTCACTATATTCACACAGCAGTACATGAGACAGACTGTGATATAAGTCGTGTACATTTGCCTTCTTGTAATGCTTCTGAAAGCATTTACTGGCATCCACCACGCCCACATGAAAACAACCAATAAGAACTGAGGAGTCTAACACAGCAGTCAATAATGTCAATCACTGCTCGTGCACTAAGGTCAACATGTCAAACTTGTGATACTGTATTGCCTATTTTTTGCCTCAAATGTTCTCAGAAGTGTACTGTTTACCTGTAAAATGAGAAAGTTTTGCTCCAGTTGGTGAGCGTTGCTCCGTTTTGGCTCAACATGGCGGCCAGGTCCCAAACTTTCTCATTTTAAAGCTACAATAAAATATGTTTGTGAAAACATTCTAGGTGAAAAATAGGTAATGCAGTAAATGCAGAATCTTGATTCAGATTTTATTTCCGCTACCAGTTGCCAGTTGACCGCAGTTCACAAGCAGTGATTGACATGATTGACACCTGCAGTAGAGACTTGGCTCTGATTGGTTGTTTTTGATTACGTACGGTGGATTCTTGCAAATGTCACTTGATGCATTATGAGGAGGCAGAGAGTCGTGATTTTTTTCACAGATTATTTGCCTCATGGACTACTGTGTGGATACAGTTGCAGTTTCAGCAAATATGAAAAAAGATCACGTTTATATAAGTTACCAACAACAGCTTTTAAATCCGAAGGTTTCTCTTAACTAACCTATTTCACAGTAGTAACTTACAAAAGGTATTATGTTTACAGCAGGTGTTATGTGTCATTTGCAAATTTGTTTGCTGAAACTTCCATGATAACCTTAACAGAGTCGCAAATTTCCCTCTTTTCTTTTTGATTTTCTATGTCTCATATTTATATTTATTTCAGTTTACTGTATATAAAAAAAGTTTTAAACTCCAAGTTTTCTCTTAGATTTAGTTTACAATATTGATCTTTGCAGTTTATTAATCATAAACCGTAAAGTTTGAGAAAGAAATTCCTTTTTTCCAAAATAACTGATTCTTGGTTATTTGACATGAAACCACCAACTGACCTTGAATACATAGTTGAGGCTAAGATCAGTAAGAAGGTCAGAAAATTCCTCTGAGGATCACCTGAGTCTGAGGCAAGGTCAGTGGAGTTGTTATTAAGTGTAGGTACTTAGTTCCTCCACCCTGCACTGTTCCTGCCTCAGTATTTCAGATTTTCCAAGCACTTCCATGGGGAGTTTGAACACTCGAGCCAAAGTTTTATGATGACATAATCATAGGAGCTTTGTTCCAAAAACAGATATCCAACATTGGTCAAATGTGACTTGTATTTCAAAAGTACAAAAATAGGCTTTGATGCTGCAAGACAAGTAACAGTAGTAGAAGGAAAAACTGCTTTTCTTTGCATATGTTATTGCAACCTTCCTAAGCTCATTGAGCTAAATGTCAGAAGTCTTTTTAGTTTGTCTTTCAACCAGAATAACCTGAAGACTGACAGAGTAAACTCCTGGGATATATGTGCGGTGAGTATTTAAAGCAGAGCTGCATGTTTTACACTAATAGATCTGTTCAGTTGCTATTATAAACACAGAGCTCCACTCAACCACACTTGATCATTCCTGGGAGAATTTCACCTGTTGCAATAACTTATGCAAATCTGCCTCACAAGACAGCTTGTACAAGAATGACAACTTGATTTAGGTGAGATAAAGCTATTAAATTCAGGAAAAAACATCTCCATTCAGTCTCTCAGTGGTTAATACAATTTGTTCATGTGGGATACTTTTTTTAGGGTCTGGTATCTCACCACTGTTATGAATTTTGAACCAGCATCAACACAAGTGGTAAAAATAGAAGAGAATCCATCACTGTCAGCGGAGCAAGGCAATAAGAATTTAAGTTATTCATCCAATAACACTTTGCTTATAATAAATGATGAATATCAGCTGCAGGTTAGAAATTGCTGATTTTAAATTCATTAATGAAACTCCATTTGGAAGTCTTTCAACTAATAAAAAAAAGGTGTTTAAGGTATCAGCCTGTTCCACTGCTACTTCCAGTATGATCCAATATGACATGAACACAGCATTAAAGGGACAGTTCGGATCTTGTGAAGAAGGGTTCTATGAGGTACTTACTTTTAGTCAGTGTATTACCTTCAGTAGATGGCGGTTGGCAAGTACCCAGTTTGGAAAAGCAGGCAGGAGTACCTGCACTAGTACCTACTAAGCAATGTACTGCAGTGGATGCAGCATAGATACCTAGATACCTCTGCCTCGTTAGTTAGTCTGTGTTACAGTGTGACTTTGGTAAATCCAGCTAACCCTTTCAAATGCTAAAGTCACATAATAACACGAACAAACTACCTGATTGAGGCAGCTGTAGACCACCAACTCCAGCTATTTTAAGTTACTGTTTTTCTCAATGGAGTCTGGCTTTAAAGAGAGCGTAGAAAACAGATTCAGCTCCCCATCAGAAAATGCTGTCTGACAGCAAGGTAAAGTAATGAAAATATTATATAGTGCACACCTAAACTGATAGTTTTTTTTAGGTGGGACTTTGTTTTAGGTGGTTAATAAAGTTTTGCTGCAGCCCCATCCACAGCAGTATTTGCTTAGCTTCTCCGTCGGTCCCTGCCTGGTTTTCGAAACTGGGGGCTTGCTGACCGCCATCTACTATACGTAATACACTCACTATGGATAAGCACCTCATACAGCCCCACTTCAAAAGATCCAAACTATCCCTTGAAGTGGGCCATACTTGAGTTACTCAGTTCACAGACATATGCACAAGTAATGGAAAGCACCGACATCTCGTGACAAACCCCAAAACAATAAACCCACTTTTAGCTCAAAAACTAGTTCAGCTTCGCACCACAAGGAAGAGTTGATCAAACAACTTTCACCCTCTTTAAACTCCACCTCCCTTTTTCTCCCAGATATTTGTCCAGACTGGATTATCTAAAACAAATAGCATCAAGTCAAAAACCAACAATAAGAAAGAGTAACAGGAAGTGAGATTTTGGCAGAGGGACTGGAGGTTATAACAGGGGCGTGGAGCACCAGACTGGTGCCAGAGCAACACAGCAGGAACGCTGCCCACAGTGACATGCACAGTAGGCAACCGCATGGGAAGAAAATGACTAGACTGTTGTGACTGGATGGAATGATACTGTTCCCAACACAGACACCAAGACTAGGCCCATTTGTCCTTATTGATAGCCCTTTGTGCGTGGGTTGGACATTGTGCCCACAGTTAAAATTTCTGCTTTTAATTCCAACCTATTTTTAACCAGAGATTTAGCTAAACATCCACCCATGCCATGCCAATGCCTTACTTTAATACAGTTACACAAACAGACACTATAAGGCCTGCACAATACAAACTACTTTAGGCCCCACAAATAAAGAGCTCCTTCTTCACTTATGTTCCACTGTATGTGGATGGCAGGTGGAATCCACACAGCTGTTCCTGTCAGTCTGTGTCCGAGCCTAAACCAGATGTTGCTGTAATTCACCTGCCTTTCCTTGCACACTGAGCCTGATAGTGACCCGTACAGGCAAGAGGCAGCTGGACAAAAACTCAATATGACACCTCAGATGTCCTCAGACTAAAAGCGTAACGGTACACAGAAGTCACGGATTGGTTCATACCCTGGTTTAGGAGCCACAGTCACAGTTCAGCTTGAATTTGGTACAGCAAAAATAAATCCCTAAATGCAAAGGACACGTTTGTTTTCATTTATTTTGTACAGAAAGTTGTACAAGTGTCAAAGACAGACAAAATCCTCTTGTTAGGGACTAGGGTAGCATTTTTCCCACTGGAAACTTCTGGTGAACTATTTTCATTATAAAAATAAGGAGCCTTTTGAACACTTCTGTATTACACTGTGCAAACACTGAATACTTTCCTAAAAGGCAACAGGTCACAACAGGCTATAAACCTGAAAAGCATCTCTTAAACCATGAAATTGAGAATGACAAAATACATGAAATAATAACAAATAAAACTAAAATAAGACTCCATGGCTATAAATCTAAACATTCAAAGCACCCAAAAACTTATCATCTTGGTGACTGACACATCTGGGTGATGCTGCCAAATGTGCCATAGCGTGCTAGATGTGTCTCCATTCACAGACCCTAAAACAGCAGAGCAACGCAGACACATCAGATACACCACCCATGTCATATACACAACTCTCTCATGGCTGCTGTTGGAGCTGATCAGCAGTGGTGGGTAAACAAAACAGCACTCAAGTAAAAGTATTGTTACTTCATAATTTTATTGACTCATGTAGTAAAAATACTAATTAAAATAACTACCTGGGTAAGAATAAGAAAGTATCATGTACAAAAACTACTTGAGTAGTGAGTAACTTCATTAGATGCAATTTATTACATCAGTGTATGACATTTAAACAGGTGTTCAACAAGTAATAACTAATTGTTGTTAAAGTGCCATATCCAGATACAGAGAAATTACAAAATGCATGCTGTCAATGTCGAATTCTTGAAGGTTGACATGTCTACCATTTTGGGCCGACAAATAATAATAATATTACTGCTGCTAATTGTCATTTTGAGGACAAAAAGGATATGTATGTTTGGCCAGGGATATATATGTGCCTCCTCTGAAAGAGACGGAGGCATTTTATCTTCTGCCATGATTATGAACTGAAGTCTAATGAAGGGGGGTTGTTGAGGTTGTAGGGCCACATGTCCATTTCATCTGCTATGCCATGACTGGCTAGTAGGCTTCACAATCGCTGTCGTGCGTGTAAGCTCGGCTGAATGTAAAACTTACTCATAGCTAAATTAATCAGTAAAGGTGGTACAGTAGTTCATTTGCGCTCATCATAGCGTAACTGACTCACACACCGATCAACTTGTTATGCTAACTTCAGCACATGCTGCTAATAGCGAATGGCTAAAAGTTTCCGGACAGAACTCAAGCTTGTGAACTTTGGTGCCATGGTACATGCATCAATCTACATATCATGTATTCTGCATGCTGCTGCAATCATCGGACCATGACTCCCATACCGTGACGGTTTAGAACAAATATAGGTACTGTTACAGCCCTACCTCCAACATAATACAAATTTAATTCAACATGTGAACTAAAACAGGTAGTTTTAGTGCTCTAAGCAAGTTAGTCTGAATTAGATGGTAATATCATCAAGATGGGCAAACAGCTTTCAAATTCAAATTCTCAAACAAGAGTGACATGCAGACTCTCACTATCATGCATACACCATAATGGTGCAACATATAAGGCTTTTCTTTTGAAGTTTGGTCTTGGAGAGCAACAAGGTCAAAAAGGTCAGTGTTGAGCATCAGTAAGGCAGTACACTTGGACATCAAATAACAACTTTGGATCAGCATTTTAACTATTCAAGCTTTATTTTGTTATGCGTAAACCAGTAGAACGGTGTATAAATCCAGCATTAACCTGCTGCCTCTTGCAGCACAGAGGTCATGATTCCCTCCCAGGTTTTGCATTGCTCAAATTCAGACTCATTAACCAAGTAAGCAAATGACCTACAGGAACATCTTGAGGTTGATCCTGCTTCCTGTGTCTGCTCTCTGAAATGAAAAAGACTATTTAGTCATTGCAGTACTAACCCAGACATAATCAGGTGTATGTCCTTCTCATGTACAGCCTTGTTGGCATGTAGCTCTTATCCCTCATGTTGCACTGTTGGACCTGTGCCATTTAATCAAGGGCCAAATGTCTCACCTTTCTGTGCCCACACTGTCACAGTGACTC
Organism: Epinephelus awoara; assembly: GCA_035609425.1. Lineage (NCBI taxonomy): Eukaryota > Metazoa > Chordata > Actinopteri > Perciformes > Serranidae > Epinephelus > Epinephelus awoara. The sequence continues at coordinate 25,569,448 of CM069310.1, read as the reverse complement.
CCCTGTATGCAAAGAAAGCAGCCAGCTCAGAGAAGAGGACACAGACTAAGACTCCTTTGTGTTTTATTGATATTTAATTGCTTAATATGAAAGTCACAGCTCTGCTTCCTGCATCTCAGAGACAAATCTTTCCTTTAAATTCTCCAAATTCATCACAGAGGAAACCAGTTTTAAATTTAAAATGAAGTGACACTGCTTTGAATGACTTCCATCGGTCTCACACTATATTAATAACAAAGATTTGACGCTGAACTTTATGATATCTCTCTAGCAGCTCTGTGCAAAGGTGTCAGACCACATTTGAGTCTCATTTCTACAGTAGAAGTATTTCACTTCCTGTTTCTAGATCCCACAGAGAGCCCTCTTGAACCAACTTCCATCTGTCCAAATCAATATGAAACCAATTAATGCTGGTAAGTCAGTCAACATGAAGCATGCACTCAGTCACCCCAAACCTCCCATTCAAACATGCTCTAAACATCACTTATACAGTGACAGCCACTGAAGAAGAGAAGAGGGGGGTGTTGTTACCTTTATACTTCTCTCTGACGTTCTCATAGGCTTGTACATAGTCCTGCTCCTCTGACAGCCGCTGACCTGGGTCAAACATGGGCATGGACATGGCCTGGCAGATACTGGGTCGGAGTTAGGGCACCTTCCTCTCTTTTCAAACTTCCCTTTAAACTTTCCACTGGCACTGCTCACCCCTCTTTGACTCTCTGTCCCCTCAGTGCTGATAAAAGCCCTCCTGGCTGGCTGTCCACCATCTATCTGTCTGTCCCCACCTTCTTCCTCACCCACACTCAGTCACAGTATTCCCTCTAAAGCTCTAGGTTTCATTCCAGACCACCACCACTCCCCTCCTCAGCTTGAGAAATACCCATACACACACACACATCAGACCCTCCTCTTAAAGGCACAGAGACAAACACACACACCACAAAGATAGATACCAGTTGAGGCAGACCAGCAGATCCCGCAAACACACACACACACACACAGCACAGGCCAATTCCACCCCAGATACAGGGACACACATGGCTACCTCCATGAAAAAACAAATGACGAGGCTGCGTGGGGTTATTTGAGTTCTGCTGCTGGAGAAACTGGGACAAGGCACGTCAAGTGGATCCTGTACTATTCACAGCTTTAAAAAAAACTCCTAGAGCACTTACATGGCTCTCCTCAAAGTCACGTCATATTCCCAAAACTGAATGACGGCACATTTTTACACATTAATGCCAGAGGACCACACCTCTTCAGTGCAGGCCTAAACACTAGGTCAGTGCTGGATCACACAGCTGAACAACTCTGGTTATGTGTGAAATTTACAACCACAGTAAAGGAGAACGAAGCTAAAACTTTAAACAGTACTTTTAATTCCTTTAGAAGAAAATATCTGTGTTTGTCATGTTTCCAAAAACAACAGTTGCGCACAAGTAAACTGATATGTCACATCACATAATGATGCAATAGTTGCTTCTTCTATGCAGATATGCCCATATGCCAAGACATGATGAATGTATGTGATCCTTTTAAATCTGACAATATCCATCAACTTTGACCACCCTGCTCTGATTTAGCTGTGGGAAACTTGAATTGAAGCAGTTTCCAGTCATTTACAGTGTAAGATATGAACAGAGTCCAACTCTTAGAGCCTGCACTTGAAGGAGTGTTAATGTTGTCAAATGTCAAAGTGCCAAGAAAACAGCAAACATCTACTTCACTATTATATCCAGAGAGATCACAGACCCTCTCAGATGAAGCAGTGACAATAGTGTGTCATGACGCCAAGATAAACTGTGGCTGCACTTGAACCTTCCTACAAGGAAGTGGTGCTTGGACGAAGCACTGAGAACTTTAATCTAACAGGAAAATTTCAGAGGAAAATTACTGTGATGAATCATTCAAAGAGTATTCCTCTCCAAAAAGCTGTGTCCACCTAGATAAAGTTCAATACTTGATAAGAGCAAATCATTAGTCTATTCTTTGGAGGATTTTGTAATTAAGTTATTCGATAATAATTTAATAATAACCAGGGATGTCAAGAATATTTTTACTGGTCACGCATGTCGGTCTATAGATTTATTTTGCTACTTTTCAGTTAACTTCATTGCACACTACCTGGGTCTGGTGGGAGCTAGCTAGCAGCGCCGCTCAGTCGGCATTAAGGCCACCCCGACCCGACGGCGTTACAGTGGAAACATGGTGCCCATTTTCCGGCCTCCCCCCAGGTTGCCCCAGATGTAAACCCCCTTTAGCATTGTTAACTATGTTATCACTGTTAGCTCTGTCAGCCCCGTTAGTAATATTAGTACAGCTAGTGGTGCGAACATAGTGCATACTGTCAAAGGGGTTTTGGAGCTCAAAATGAAGCCATTGACTCACCGAGGCAAACTGGGGGTGAACAGAGGGTGGCCACCATGTTTCTGATGCAACATCACCCCCACCATCAGGACGGCTTTACTTGAAGCAATCACAAATAAGCTGCACCACAAGTTAGCTGGAAGGTTAACAGTGGGCACTACGTTAATGCAGCTAAAAAAAAAAAAAAATTTCACCACCTCTAAATGGATTGAAAATGCAGTGGTACAGTTCACACTGACTCAATGGAGTGCCAGAAAAAAAGAAAGGCGTCTTGTATTTCACATTATTTTGCGCATCTTTTCTTGAAAATTAACTGTCTACTTAACGGCTAATGGGTATTAGGCTATCAAAAGCAAAATTAATTGAAACTGACACCCCAAGTTGAGTTATCATTACAGATGCACGATATTGGATTTTTTGCCAATATCCGATATGCCAATAAATAATAACTTGCTTGGCTGACAACTGATACCGATATTGATATATCCTCTTTTTTCCCTACCTATTTTTAAGTGATCAAGTCTCTTCTGTGGTGGAATTAACATCATATTATGCATGCAATGTATGTAATATTCATTCATTGTGCAAATACGAAAAAGCATGTTGACCAATCCTGAATTCGGCTGATACAGATGACGTGCCGATATTATCAGCATGTTGGCCCATTCCAGTAGTTCATTTCATTTTAAAGTAATCTACTGAGTATGGATTGTAATTGAGTGAACGAGGGAGTTATTCTAGACTTCCCATAACATGAAAAGCACAGATGGAACAAATAACATTAATGTCCGCTCCATTCCAATGCAGTTTCCAAACAAGCCATGACAGCTTGAGAGTGAGCCAGCATGCACAATATCAAAACCCTGAGGTTGAAGCAGCTGAATTCAGCAATTATTCAGCCATCACGGCATGTTGAGATCTGTACTCTAAAAAGTTATTTAATTTATTGTTTTCATTATATTATTATGCAGCAAGTACTTACCTAATAGTTAGTGAATTAATTTTACGCACAAACTGACTCATGCATTAACAAATGCCAACAGAAATAGACTGCCTTATTTATTGTTGATAGGTTGAAAGTGTAACAGAATCTCAGTGTCTAAATGTCATCTCATCATGTGCTTGTAATTATGTGTGTGCATCTGTATGAGCCACACAGCTTGAGTACCATCTAAAAATTCTCTACTCTGTCTTACAGATTAATGTTTGACAAAAAATAAATAAATAGCAATGCCTCCACACTCTGACTGGTAAAAGAAAACAAAATATGGCAGATATCCCCGCAGCCAGAGCACATATGTTTGTGTTATCACTTTCTCATACAGCTGGGAGTTTTTGTTTACTCGGCTGTCAGAAAGAAATTGGAGAATTTCAACAGCATGAAACTGCAAATTGCAAAAATGAACATAAATAAATCCATCAAGTCAGGAATGTGAAAACTATTTCAACACCCTGAGTCAACTGAATGAAGTGCAGTGCAACTTTGAGCCTCAAAACTAAGTGCACTGTTTCTCAACCAGTGAGTTATGACCTAAAATTGAGTTGCAAAAGAGTTCTTACAGTTATAATGTTTATCAGTGATTAGTTCCAGCACCTACAGCACTTTCAAGGGAGGCGTTTAAAGCTCCATCAATCTTCAAAATGCGCGCAAAAAATTAACATGTCTAAATCCAGCCAACTTTACTGAATCTAATAAACACTTGAAGATCTATCTATGACATCCAGATCATTTATATAGCAGCTGTTAGCACCATTACCGCGCTTATAGCACTGTTATCCATTAGCCTCTGTCTCAGTCACCTTCATGTTGAGAGCTGAGTGTAGACAATCGTGGCTCAGACTCAAAATCATATATGCTCTGAGTGTCACATACAGTTACTGACTAAATTAACTGAGAGAAACTGATTTTTCAGATAAACAGATCTTTCATGTTTTCCAGATCAAATTGTTGACATCAGGGATACAGCTGAAATTCAAGATTATGGCTGTAATGATGATAAAGTATTTTATATAGTATACACACCTCTTCAGGCACAAATTCCTGTTATCAGACTTTTTGAACAGAATTTAAAACATCTGCAACAGCAGCACTTGACTTGATTTGATACAACAGAGCAGGCAATCTGACTACAGATTATCATTATCATGGCACCTGATAAAGTATGATTGTGAGCATCATACAGCTGCATGTTCAGCCACAAGAGTGTAACTTAAGTGTCAAATTTCATATTTGCCTAAAGAAACATTATCAGTCAGACACAGACTACAAAAAGTAACAACAGAGGCTTGTTTGGAATAAAAGGCAGAGAACCTTGCAGTTTAACTGAGAGGCACCATGAAAAGAAGTCAGAGAAAAGTGAACCATCTTTAGAAAGTCAAAATTTTATCAACAGAAAATCAAGGAAAACATTGTCACTACTCAGCAAAAACTGAGTGACGAGTCACCTCTGAGAAGTGCGGTGCAAACTACCACATTACCAACAGCTCAGCTCATCAAAGAAAAACAATGAGGGTTTCACAGATTACCAGTTTAAAATTGAGGGCTCAATGATGTCTTGAATGATTTCTTGCTTAGAGGACAAGTTGGCCCTGATATTTCTCTTTGATGGGGAAATGTATGAATCTCTCTGTGCCACAGTATGGGTGTAAAAAAAACATCCCACTGTTTTCTCATCACTGGGCAGCGGATGGTCTCTCTCAGAGAGAAAGTGTCACTTTTGTCTCTCTGTCTGCTTGTCTGACTTTGGCTCAAGTGAAAGACTGCAGTGCCAACCAGCCCTCCCACACATCACCAAACTAAAGACTCTCTGCCACGGCTGTGCCACTAATTTATGTTCTCTGCTAAAAGAAAAGAGAGCAGCAACACATCTAAGGAAGGATACGACCGCCAGCTCACTATTCATGGATTGTTTTTTGTGTATTTACTGACTTGTGTTTGGGAGACCTTGCCTGGTTACTTGCTTACAGGTCTGCAGCCTGAATACTAATCACTATTTGAATACAATCCTTGTAGCAATAATGTGTTCTCAGTCATATATAACAGTAATCACATTAGCATTACTGTTCCAGTGTCAGTAATTAAAGTCACTGAGACGACAGACAGGTCACCTTTAACCTCTTCACTGATAAAATCCAGTGCATTTATTTTCGACACATGCTGTAAATGTTTTGTGAAGCACTTTTTAAATTATAAAAACAAATCATTTCAAATAAGATTAGAGTTAAATAAAATCAAATTAAACATAATAATAGCTAAAAAAAAATAAAACTTACAGTGCATGCAATGCAACAATAAACAGCCCTGAATCTGATTAATACAGATGGGAATCAAGAACCTGATGAGAACCAATTCCAAATTTTCCAATCCTATGCTTACAAGCTTATCAATTCCTTTTACTGATGTCAGCATGTTTATATGACAGTTGTGCATTGAAAAACAATGACATCAAATTCATGGCCATGCAAAACAAAGTCAAATCAAGTTGTCAAATCAAACAAAGTTTTTAATTTACGTTTATACTCAAAATAAATTATGCCCTGTAGGAACATCTAAATAACAAGTAAAGCACACGTGAACAAGTAAATGTTTATGTTTGCATTCAGGGGTTAAAGTTGTAATAAAACACAGACAGACTGTCTTTATTAAAAAACCTACTGAGATATCTGAATACATTTACTGACTGAGTAAACATAAATAGCCTTGCAAAGTAGTTTTAGAGGACATAAAGTACAGTGATGTAATGCAATTATTTCCTTGGTGAAGTCTAAATTAAACCGAGGCAAAGTGTAATTTACAACCTTGTTTGGCCAATGACCCTGACAAGGCATATAATTTTCTGTTTTTTCCTTCAGTCTGAGCCTGCCTGACGCAGCTCAACATGTTATTACTGTGCAGTGTGCACACATGTAGTTTTAGAAGATTCTACATGTAGACAATGAATTAAGAACTTGAATTAAGTGGAATTAAATAAATGGTTTATAGAAGAAGATACAAAGTATACTATGAGCAGGAACACCGCACTGTCAGTGAAGGGACTGAAAAACATGCAGACACGCTCCAGTGCACTTTATTTTTGAATACTGTCCTCTAGTGTCCAGCATGTGTACTGCACAAACCAAGTGTATGTGTCTGATCACAGTACTCAAAAACAAGCAAACAAAAACAAACAAAACTTTGCACTTGTCAGCCACACAGGAGTCCCAAAGATATCCTTACACACTACTGACGCAGGCAGCCATGGTGAAGACTGTAAAATGTAAAATCAATAACAGATCCACAAGTCAATATTTTGACAAAAACTGCAAAAATCCAACACTGAAAGCAGCTCTGAATTATTTATCTGACTCTGTTACAACCAGACCCCATGACGTTTTCTCAGCTCAGTGTTCCTTGAAAACAGGTCAAAGTAAGAAACTACAGCATGACATTTTAAGACACATCTGTGGTGTACAGTTTTAATATGGATGTCTCTCTTAAACAGCTCAGAACTGAGCATGAGGTGTAACTTCGGGATAATCTGAAATAAAAGACAAAGTAAGGATATCTAATTCAGAAGGAAGAACAATACCAATCTTATAGTAACAATGACAAAACAGGACAGGAGTACTCTCACAGAAAACAATAAAGAAAAGCCAATTCTGTATTTCCTCCTCATTCTGTCTCATATCCTTGTTCTTCTTCTGTGTTAGGTAAAGTTAAACACCCTTCAGCAATGTTCCTGGATGAAATATGGAACAACTCACTGGTACTGCAATAACTCTGTACTCTTCTCCCACACTGTGGGGCATGACACAGCCTGAGTCATGGTGTATCTCTCACTGAGAAACAGGATTACAGGTTATAAATTCAGAACATTTAAAAAAAGATCTAAAAATGTTGATGTTGTTTTGTGCATTCAGGAACCGAACACAGACCAAAAAACACAAGCCAATCTTTATGGACACCATGTTCATATACTATCACCTGAACTTTGTCAATACACATGTACTGATGCTTGAATACAGTAGAAGAAGACGACAGCCTGCACTTTCAAACAATTCAAAGACCAACTGACAGACCAACATACTCATCCTTAGAGCCAGGATGCGAGAATGGCTAAAAAACCTAACCGAAGTAAGATTTTAACCCAGCTATGACCGTTACCCAGTCAGACCCCAGGTCAGAGGCAAATCGCTGTTGGCATGGCACTCACAAAGCAGCACTATGTGTAAACTGTTGAAATACATGAGCCAAGAGGTAGGGTTGGATAACATTCACATCTGAACTGATACGGGTACTGGTTCCAGTACCTGAAATTTGGTACAGTGTGTGTGTTTAAGAGGGAGGGATAAAGTGACAGATAGAGGGGGAGAGAAGGTGGAAGGTGGACTATTCTACACAATGTTTCTGTCAGCTATTAACCTAATAACTTCTTCAGAATGCTGCTTTGTCACTTTTTGACTGTAATATTATCTAGTAAGCAATCTGATGACTTTAAAAGTCACATGGTGTGAAATTATATGAAGGTAAACAAAAATATTAATGACTTTATACTACTTTTTTCTACTTTTGGTTAATAGTCATGTTGTATTTGTGCAACACGTATTACTTAGTGCACTGAAGTATTCTTTTCTAGTCGATTATAGTTTTCTGGGCTGTGACAGTCCGGTCATTTGTAGTAGGAAATGAATGTTTTTATATGTGCCTTGATGTAAAACACCTCATGGGTCATCAATTAACACATGTATTCATTCAATCGTTTTAGGCCTTTCAGCCCCTGGTGGACATTATAAGCCATGACTATAACAACACCTGACATGATAAAACAGGATTATTCACTCCCCTCCTTTCTATAATCCTGCTGACTTGTGTATTCTTTTCATTTCTTTTATCAGCACTTTATTGTGTTTTATTTATCATTATTACTGTAAAGACATCAGCAGAGCAACTGTCAAGAGTCACAGTTATCTGATCAATAAACTAGCACATTCTAATCTTGATGTCGTCTCACTGACATCTTATTTAGTATCAGCCAACACTGTCTGCCTCTCAGACTGCCTGCAGCTTGATAACAAATGGTTCTGTCTCCATTTGTTGTGAGATAAAGCTGCAGCTCCGGCCTTGTATGTGTTTCACAAGCCTAATGAATCAGGCGAGGGCTATTATGGCAGCAATCCAATGAGACAACATTGATACAGTCACCTTTATCTAATATATTTCATCAGCCCCCAGCATCCTGCTCATGTCTGGAGGCAGTACAGTTACTACAGTAAGTCATGAGAAGGACATTAAAGTGAAAATTTCACACTCCAGAAATAAATCAACCACATATCCCAGTATCTCCTGAAACTCCAGCTCATCAACCAGCTCTGCAGAAGTACTTGGAGTCATACAATCCTGCTGCTGCTATTGTGTGTTCAGAGACAATAACTCCCAGCCGAAGTGCTGCAGTACCCCACCCCACCAGATCAATATCAGAGACAACGAAGGAGGGGAGAGAAAGTAGCCGTGTTGCTGTTTGTGTTCCGAAGAGACAGTATGGACTCAATACCCACGACAGGAAGTGCTGAGGCAGCGAGTCACATCATCTGAACCATACCTCAGTGCTCAGACAGTTAACAGAGTTGGAGGAGCTGCAGAACCTCCCGAGCAATCTAAAACTCCCCGAGGGGAATAAATGAGCATAATGAGAGATGGTAATAATGTTGTTAAGCTACCTATCTCTTTCAACTTCCTCAAAGAGTCTCTGAGGTGTAAAGTATGTGCAAATTTGGATTAGTAGATCTTGACATTTCAAGGGATATAATGTCTTGTGAATTAAGATGGATATATTTAAACCCAACAATTGACCTTATAAGCAGCCACAGCGTGATACATATAAGCTGTGCAGCAGATGGTTATCAAAATAAAATCCCCTGAAATTTATGGTATAAAGCAGACAAAATTTCTTATTAAATGTTGTTGTGCTATTAATAGGCAACAGATGATCATCAGTAAATGGGTGCAGGTTTAAAGTTGGTAGTGAGAGCGGCTCAGTGTGGCAGCCATGTAAATTACAGAGCATGACTTCAACAGTTAAGCTGTAATTGTGATATTAAGAGTAGTAAACAAGCGGTCACATAAACCCATTACTTTTATGTAATGTATTTTGCTGAATATAAAGTGTGCAGACAAAATGTAAATGAGACTTCCTTTTTGTGTGGGACAAAAGCCACGAATCCAACATTACAGGGAATTAATTATATGAATGGGCTGAGCACAAGGCCATGGTTATGTTTACATCAATAAACACAAAGAGCAAATGTGCCCACAGGCAACAACAGGAACAACCAATTCAGTCCATAACACTTAGAAAAATCACCTTTACCAAAGTCAGCAGCAGGAGAGCATCAGAATGCACATACCAAACAACAACCAATGGAAACATAGGTCTGTCACTGTCAGACTTTTAATCACAAATGGCAGTGCTACTGTATATAGGTAAACAGCATTAAGCATAAGAGTAGAAACAAACAGAGCTGAACAGAACCAAGACATCAACTCAAAATACAACTGTCAGCATATGCAAAGGATGCTCAGCTCTGTAATATAAAGCCCTGAGTCTATATCCAAGACCACTGACAGAAAACTTGAAGTGCACATTTCAGACAACAGCTAATATAATGATGATACGACAAACAGTCACAACTTGTCAGCAGTTTCAGTGAGGACAGTTATCACAAAGACACCCCAAAGTGAAAGTAGCAGCTGTTGAGAGGTGAGCTTCCATATAAAATACTACATGACTTGCAGCAGAGTTTATGGAAAAGCACTATAGCAGGAATCTTAAGAAAAAGAGACTTAAAAGAAGACTTAAAAACAATGCCTTTTGACACATGCATGTAGCTGCCCAATCTGTACAGGAAACCCAATTTATTCTATGCATGTGCAAAGATGTTTGGGGGATGAGGCATTGACCTTGACTAGTTAAGGTCAGGACAGTTCATTGGTCAGGGGATAGGTTATGACAAGATCAGGTTTCTGGTAATGAACGGATAATGACAATACATTCCCCTCATTTCTACCTCCATTTTGTTTCTATGTGAACATCATACCTGCGATGCGGATGACAGCCCTCTCTGCTGGATCCAGCACATCTCCTGAGGCTGACTTGGAGCGCTTGATGCGATGGTGTTTGGGCAGGTTCCAGGGCAGAGTGTCTCCAGGAGATGGAGTGTAACTTATTGAACTCAGATCACTGGAGCTCTCCTCTGACGCAGCCCTGACCAGAGGCCTCCTCTTGGGCTTCTCCTTCACCTCCTCCATAGTCTGGATGGACACAGGTAGAAGATAACAATATACATGGAGTAACACAAACCTCTCCAAACAAAACAGAGAGTCTTTGTAATTACTGTAATTTATTATGGATTGTAGGGCTGGGTAAAATATCAATATGATATTGACACCATGACATGAGCCTAGATATCATCCCAGATTTTGGATACAGTTTCTCTTGGCTTTAAAGGCTGCATTACAGAAAATAGATATCATTTTTTATTCTGAGTGTTCTATTATTTGCGTTAAACCACTCAGTCATTATATCCACATCACTGATGATTATTTATCACAAATCTTACTGCGTAAATATCTTGTGAAAACACCAGCTGTCAACCCTACAATACTGTTGCAGCACCAATATCGAGGTAATTAATCAAAAATGCTGTGATATTTGATTTTCTGTGTATCACCCTTACTGGTATCACCCTGCAATGACCCGCATATTAAACGTACCAGACCACCAGGTAGTTTTTGTGTTTTTCACAATTTCAAGCAGACAAGAGGAACTACTGAGAAATTGGCTGTTTACAGAAATAAAGTTGTTTGACCTTCATGAGCCATGCCTGAAACAAAGCTCTACAAAATATTTGGCCCAAATATAAGACAGACATGCTTTTGTTTTTGGATGAAGACTTTTTAAACACAAGACAACCTTTGAATAAAACAAGGTCACCCTTAGGCAGTTCCTACATTTACATTCTTGACTTAAATTATTTAGTTTAGATTAAACCGACACACAGTAAACCGATACTAAGGGTATACAAATAAGTTAATTACACGAAAATAGAATTTTAAAAAATAGAGTAATGACATGACAAACTAAGTTACTGTTGTTTCTACCAGGCTACCTTTAAAGTTGTAGCCTGTCTTACCATCTCAGAGAGAGTCAACATGCTAACGTTTACCACTGAATTCAGACATTTGGTGAATTTAATGGCTTCCAATTAAAGACACGTCTCTGTTAACTTTTAACAGAGTTTCCTTCATTGTATTTTTAGTAATATTCTCACCAAATCGCCTGTCAAACCTTTGGAAGGAATGTGGCATATCTATGATTCCTTCATATGTTTCCCAACGTGGAGCAGCAAATGGTGCTAAATCAATAAAGCTAACAACAGCAACAGTACTGACAGAGCTAACATTGTTACTTGGGAGGAAACTGGAGGATGGGAGCTACCTTCAGCTACAACACCATCCTGATAGCAGTATCGGACAGAGCTTGGATTACAACGCACACTGAGCATGACTTCATTCTGTGCTCAGGAATGAAGGAATGTACCTGCATTAGTCTATGCACATCAGATAATCAGTAACAGTTATCAACAAGTAACATTCGCTGTAAAATAAGAAACTAAACTATATCTACATGTGATCCCATACTCAATACTTCTTTTTTGTGTGCCACCCTGAGATTCTCAGTGGTCCCATTTGGCCACCCCTGTGAAAAACGTATGGGGATGGCTCTTCACAGTACATAATCTATGTAAAACAAAAACCCCAACAACTCATCTAGTTATTAATTATAGTTATCTGAGAATGATTAAAATGTTGCAACACCATGCAATCATATAACCACAAAATGATTCCACAAAAAGTTAGGATTGCCCAGCACTATTTTGGAGCATCTATATTTAGACATAATGTGCAGCAACCAGGACAAAAGCTTAATCTTGCAGCCCAATGCTCAGACTGCTGTCTGATGAGGAAGTATTTTTTACCAAAATCCTTGAGACCTGACCCATTCAGGGAGCTGCTGTGAGGAGCAGGGACGGTGCTGCTGATGCACTGTACAACGTCACCACGCTCCCACCTTCTTTTTCAGCTGAGTCACCATCCAGCTCTCAGGATGCTCCCCACAGGGGCGCTGGCTGCACCGACACAGCCTCTCTGATTGGACAGGAGCAGACAGGACCAAAGTCCCAGGAGTAATGTCTACAGTGCATTAGATACAGTTCACATTCAGGTTATGATTTAGCTCAATGCTATTTCTGGGTACTTGCTCTTTGTTGTCAGGGCTGCAGTACTGCAACACTATTTATTTCTTATATTATCATTAGGAGAAGTGATACTGACATTACACATTATTAATCAACCTATGTGGAAGTTTTCGTTTCAGGAAAACTTGTGTTCTGCCAATCAGCCTATCACGCCATACCCCAATATTTCATTAGCAAACTAATAACAGTGTTTGCCTCTGAAAGTAGAGCAGTAACACACAATACTTTCCTGTGGCAGTTCATTGATGTAACCTAATGGAGACGTGGGCATTTTGCCACTATCTGACCAGTCAGCTAATACTGGGGTTTTACAGGTTCAGCTTGGCTTCCAGGATTCAGTCTTTCATATAAAGATACTTCAGGAAAATGCAGAATGGGTTTCATGAAAGACTAGAGCTGCATCTAGTCAAAGAGTTATGTTAAAAATTCATAACTTTAAAAATAGCCCACACACAGCAGATAAGACTGCCTAGAGGCAAGTTATCACATATGCATGTGTATAGCATATGTGCGTATGTATAGCCTCAATATACAGAATCCCTAAGTCAGGCGGCAGAGTGTGAGCCCTTTTCATGTTTGAAGCTGTAAATGGATCATCACTGTAGCACAGAGCAATGATCTATTCAATAATCATAAGCAATCATCTGCTGCTTTGACTTTGAGACAATATTACACATGGATGGGCAGCTGAAGGGTCTTACCAGGCACAAGCCCAGGGGCCCGAAGTGACAGGGAGCCCTGTGGCCTTCACTTGCAAAATGTCATTCAAATGAATATGTATTGGCCACGAAGAGACTCAAAATGACCACAGAGAGACGCACATGACCACAAAGAGATGCAAAGGAACTGCAAAGAGACACAAACTAATTAAAAAAGCAGGCAAAACAACTGCAAGAAGACACCAGACGACAACAAAGAGACATAACATGACCACTGGGACACAAAACAACCACTAAGAGACACAAAATGACTTCACTGAGACACAACACAATCACAATGACACAAAACAAACACAGAGACACAAAATGACTACAATGAGATAGAAAACAACCACAAGGACACACAAAACAACCACAAACAGATGTGAAATGACTACAAAGAGATTCAAATCCACTTTAAAGTCTGTGGTTCTTGTTCCTGTGTAGGAGACCTGGTGGGGCCCTTTGCATATGTATCTGTGCCCAGTGGCCCATTGTCTCATAATCCGCCCATGACTACACATTTCTGATGAAAACATTACTTTTATCTTCCTGTAACACACTGCTATTCAGAGCGGCTTTGCCATCTTGTATGGCCTTTGCCCAAGCAAGCTGAAAGCATCAGGGTGAACCGTTAGTTACCAGGCAACCCCGAGGAGCTGTAGAGAGTATGCTCCTGAAACTCCCCGGACTTGGAAGTGGAAGAAAGTTAAGTGGTGTGTGCTGGTATGAATAGAGTCTGACAGAGGCTGAATCACACTGGCAGCTGACTGAGGCTCCCCTCTCTCTCTCTCTGTGTCTTCCCCCCTTGAAGCTGTGAACAACTGATGGACTTCATTAGGACTGGATCTGTTGATCATTGGTGACAGATAAAGCTGTCAGGTCTGGATCCTTCCCAGAAAAACTCACCCCTTCAGGCACTGCATCGCCACACCTGAATTCAGCTGCAGTGATGGGAGACCTGAGAGGAGCACCTGCTGGCTGACAGGTTAGCATGATGCAAAAACACACCTTCGCATTTTCTCACAGTGATGACAGGTGGGGTTATGTCTAATCTGCGGGGTTTTTTTAATGACACTAAATCATGTGATGAACAGCGTCGGCGATGCGGCAAAACATGAATTATGAATAATCTGTATCCCTGGTTTACTTACGCCAAAAATATCCAGGATGACAGCTGTTTGTGGTCCCGAATGAACAATCGCAACAATCTGGTTATCGCAGCAGCACCGTGGGCGGATAGGTCCCAGTTAGATCCGCTCAAAGTTACAGGAGCATCTTCCTCAGCCGCAGCGGGAGTCGCGCCTGCGTCCTGCGGTATCCTGGCTGTCCTGTGCCGTGTGGTGCGATGTTGAGCCGCCCGGACCTGGACTGATCCGAGCTGCAGGGTGAGCCGAGAGGACGAATCTGCTCCCTCAGCTTGCAGCCTGCATACCTTCCTGCTAGTACAACGACACGGGCGAAGTTGTCGCTCAACAGCAGGCACGCATTAGGATGAAGATGAGAGGAGAGATCTGATTTCATGCTCGGCCGGTGCGCATGTGAAAACTGAGCTCAGATCAGGTTGATTGCAGCGTGCGGAGGCAGGGGCTTCTTCACACGTTACACCCAAGTGATTTCACGTAAAGCTCGTTGGAGAAATATTCAAACAGTCATCAACCTACGGTATTTCATATGGTGCTCATGTTAGGTGAATAAACGAGCATAAATCCATTATATTTTATGGAGACCTCATGCCTCCACTCGGGGTTCTTCTCTTTCCTTGAACTTCACACCTTCAGCTGTTACAACAGAGGACACTACTGCTGAGCTCAGCATCTTTCCTGTATGTGGAAACAGATGGTTGCTGTGATAGTAGACATATAATTGTGATTAGCCTACACTGATTCCATACACACTTAGCTACACATGGGATCTGTCATTTGTGTGTATGCTCTGGCCAAAACTGGTTATAGTTTTTCACTCAAGCTTGAAGTCAACAGTATATAAAATTTTAAAATGATCTAAATGGGGCACAATACAAAAATAACAATAATTTTGTTGGTTGGTTGGTTTCAGACAAATGCAGAAACTTGTTATTCCAAGCTCAAAGTTGGTTGTCTTAAAGGTCCAGTGTGTGGGATTTAGCGGCATCTAGTGTTGAAGTTCTAGACCTGAAATTCTCCTTTGTGCCAAGCAAGTAGGAGAACTACAGTGGCCGATGCGAAAATGTGAATGGCTCTATCTGGAGCCAGTGTTTGATTTGTCCATTTGGGACTGCTGTAGAAAGAACATGGCGTATTCTGTGGAAGATCAAGCTCCCAGGAACAACAAAGCAACCTCTGGTAGGGTGATCAGACGTCCCGCATTGCGCAGGACTGCACAGCATTTCTGTCTCTTTTCACGCGACACGCAAATTGAGACCATGTCACGCATGATAGGTTGTCACCCGCGCTTGCATTCACCCTCAGTGAGAAGAAGCTGCATGCAGCGTAGGCTCTCTGTTTATTGTCATAGTAACACTGCATGTGCGTTTAAGTGCTAGGGCCCGTCAGTTTGTTTTCAGTCTCCAGTTGTTTTAATTATGATAGATTAATTTATTAAAAAGCTTTACAGGTGATCTGTAGTTTATGTTCATGGTTTATCCTCTATTTGATATGAATTCTCCTGTAAATCAGCGTCATATCAGTTTGACCTGTCCCCTCAACTACACGGGCTTAATAAACTGTGTTTGACTATAAGGTTAATATTTTCAGGAAAAAAAAATACAAGACAACAGCTTTCATTAAAGATCAGTCAGGCAAAGTCAGGGCTTCACATCTGTAAGCTACAGATGTTATAAGAATCCTCACATCCCACTGACCACAAGTCTCTGTGTTGCTAAACACTTCAATAATTAAAACAGTCCAGTGTTAATATACAGTAGACTCTGTATAGTTTATACTGAATGTATTTAGTCTCTGATGACTAAACTTCGCGCTGGGGGCGGGTGTCCCACATTGTCCCTCACAGACCTACTCCTTGTCCCACAGTTGGTTTATTGGGACCTGGTCACCCTAACCTCCGGGCCGGGGCTGAAAAATGAAGCTAACACAGAAGTGCCAAAAATTGTAAGTCCTCTAACGACCACTTCAGGCTGGCTCCAGAAACGAGTCAATCCCCATATAGACCCCATGTTAAAATGTCCAACTTTACAGCAGAAAGAAACATGTATACAGCCTGGTACAAAAAACAATTGTGGTCTCAATATCTAATTTCCCTGTTCATGACAACTGTATGAGGTTGATTTTTTTCTTATATAACTCACCCTTTTAAATTTTATCAAGCCTCACAGTTATGCATAATTAAGGGCGGACTGCTCTGAGTGACAGGCTGTCTGCTGATAGTGTCCTCGGTTTCTCAATCAGATCCCGCCCTTGCTCCTCCACAGCTCCAGCGTCTACCCCAAATATGGTCACTTTTGGCTCCAAAAAGACAAGACAGCCAAAATGCCAAACTTAGGGAATGCGAGCTGCCATTAGACCGTCCTGAGACTGGTTAGTTTTAACCTAGTCTCTATATACAGACTGTACATTCGGTGAATGTAGAGTCTGTAGGCAAACCCTGGAGATCTTGCCTCCAGAAGAAGAGCGGAAGAGCCCTGGTTTCCGGTTGTATGCTGTTTGTGGTCCGCGTGATATTGACCAATCACGTTTGAGCCGGCTGCAGTTGTTGCCAGGTTAAATGGTCCGTACGGTGGACTAACGAGGCGGAACATAATTGGCGTCACTGCAAACTCTGAATCCATTGCAGTGGTTCTGCATATTTACTTACATATAAACGGAAGTCGGAAACGGAAATTCCTACTGATGATGTGTTGTTGCAATAGTAATTCAAATGCCAATTCGACAGTGTGGCCAAATACGGAAATACAGTTTCTGGGTTCATCACGTAATGCCAAGGAGCCCAAAAGCACTTTATCCCATAGACTTACATTGTGAAAGAGATGACTGTTAATCAGTGGATATATCTTTTGAGCATCACAACCCCGTGAAAGGACTCATTTCACTATCAGGATTTGATTGATTCAGCCCCTGACATTTAGAACGTCTAGAAAAGATGCACAAATAAATAATTTTTATCCCCATTCAAGTTAGCAGAGGGCTAAACTGAAAGTTAGCCACTCAGGTGCCTTAGGTCCCTGCTGCACTTGCACTATGGGTCCATAATGCAGAAGATCCAAGAAATTTCATATCATGGAAATTGAGGTTTTTTGGCCTCATGCACTACTGAGCAAAGTTCATAGAAATGACCGCGGCCCTGCCTCCAAAGCTGTACCCAGTTCTCATTGTAAATACATGATGACTCAATGGCTCATTCTAAGGTAAAAAAAAAATACAATGATAGTTTCAGGTGATTATAAACTAGTAAAAATAGTTATGAATATTATATAACATTTCTGCCAATACATGCCCCTAATTCCTACACACTGGACCTTTAAAGTATAACAAGATAATAAGTAAAGACAAGACAAATAAACCATCTCCATGTCAACTGAGTATCTCCATCCAATGAAAAAGGCCATGAAATGGTAAAAGCTCTGGGATATACACTGTGATTTGACCTTGCGTTGTTTTTTTTTTTATGTTATGTCATTATGATGTATAAAAACAAACCAGAAAAAGTAAAAAAAACAACTGAAAGTTCTCCCTAAAAGTCTTGGCTTAACAAATTCTTCCTAAATTATTCCTGTTGTTATTTTAATGATTACATGCCTATTAGCATTCAGTTACTCTTGTGACCCTTAAATGTATAATGATGTAAAAATGACAGTAAATGTGAAAACTGCAGTCTAATGTTTATGAAATCCAGCTCATCACATCCACGGTACATTGTATGTGTTCGCTGTGTCTGCTAGCTGACCTCTGCCTGCACTTTAAAGTCATAAAAATGCAAAGGATGCCTGATACAAATGCTTTTAATCAGGAAATCTGTTCCATTTACTCTTCTGTTGCCTTGTGAGTTGTTTGTTCTGCATCATGTTTTTCAAGTTTCTTTTCACTCCAAATGGGGCCAAGTTGTACTGAGTCGAATTAAAAACTATCATGCTGAGCAATTATGTAACTACAACACCATGAATGATAGACTGCTTGTTTGTGTGGCCCTACTACATTATTAGTTCTTGTAGAATGAATCAATGGGCACGGAGGAGTCGGGGGCAGGGGGAGGGGAATCGCTGGCTCGATCCCGCTCTGAGCCCATTCTTGTATTCATAAATGATGCGTGCTATCAGTTCTGAATGCCAGCGTCTCTTTGCCAGCTCTGCAGCCATTGTGCTGAAGGGTCAACCTGATCAACCAAGTGCTCCATGAAGCCAGAGAGCAGAGGAGCTCAGGAGAAGGCGAAGGATGCTCCAGGTCACTTGAAATGTGTTATAATTACTGTGGTAAATCATTCAGTCATGAACAAGCAAGGTGACTAATTAAGGCTTTTTATCTTATTTCCAAATACTCCTGCTTCTCTGTGTGAGTGCCTGAAGTTTGCTCTTGCAGTATTTTAGTAAAACACAACTAATGAGCTGATATTTTGTTGTAAGTGTCCATAGGACACATTTATATGGTGCTTGAGATGTATTAAAGGTCCAGTGTGTAGGATTTAGGGGGATATATTGGCAGAAATAAAATATAATATAATAAGTATGTTTTTTTAGTGTATAATTACCTGAAAATAAGAATCATTGTGTTTTCATTACCTAGGAATGAGCTGTTTATATCTACATAGACAGCCAGTCCTTTTCTATGGAGATCACCATGTTGAACCACCATGTTTCTACAGTAGCCTGGAAAAGACAAACCAAACACTGGCTCTAGATTGGGCCATTCACATTTTTGGGGGTTTTCACGTTGGCTAGCGTACCACAGCCCCTTCGTTATGAAAACATGGGAAAAACACAGATTTTTTTAAATGTGAAACAACTTCATTTAGTGTTTTTAGCAGATTACGTCACTGGGACTGGTTGTTTTGGAGAGGAGACATCTGCAGATAATTCAGCTCCTTCCTATCCTAGAGAGGTTTCAGCTGGTTTCAATATATAGTCCACACCATGAGATGCCACACTGGACCTTTAAGTGTGTATCTTAAAGGGACAGTTCACCCCAAAATCAAAACTACATATTTTTCCTCTTACCTGTAGTGCTGTTTATCAGTGTAGATTGTTTTAGAGTGAGTTGCTGAGTGTTGGAGATATCGGCGATAGAGATGTCTGCCTTCTCTCCAATATAATGGAACTAGATGGCACTCAGCTTGTGGTACTTAAGGCACCAAAAGAAATAAATTTGAAAAATTCAACAGCAATGTCTCTTTCCAGAAATCATGACCTGGTTACTCAAGATAATCCACAGAACTTCTTGTGAGCAGTTTCATGTCAGAACTTTTTTCTTGCAACTGACCTACACCCACAAACAGAAACATGGTGCAGAAAGAAACATGCATCCACTTATGAACAAGAGGTTTATGCTTGTGGTAATGGTAAGAAGATGTTAACATTAATGGTGTTCTCCTCAGCTGAGCTGTAATGTTAGCTAGCTCAGTGGTGCTAGGTGAGCCAGCACGCTTCCTTCTGTGTGGTGACACAGTTGGCGGGTCAAGTTCAGTAAAGTATTTCCCACGTGATACTGCTCACAACAAGGTCTGTGGATCAACCGGGTCATGATTTCTGGAAAGAGATATTGCTGTTGAGTTTTTTAAATGTATTTTTTGGCACTTTGAGCACCACAAGCTGAGTTCCATCTAGTTCCATTATATTGGAGAGAAGGCAGACATCTCTACGGTCAATATCTCCACCAATTTAGTCCAGATTGGTAAACAACACTACGGTTAAGAGGAAAAATATGTAGTTTTGATTTGGGGGTTAACTGCTCCCTCAAAAACAACTTAAAAAGAAATTAATTAAATTTTAAATAGTACATTTTAATGACAATAAAGGCACTTGAAGATTCAATATGACGTAGTGCACAAAAATGTATTGTAATCACCTTAAATTGAGCTGAAATATCTCTAAAAAATCACTTAAACCTAAAGTTGTTCCAAAGTATTCATTTAGTACTAAGTATGCTATAATTCACATATGTCGTATACGTATATTGTCTCTCAGCTGGGTAAAAATCAATATTATAGTCCACTGCCTTCATCGTCACATTAACATCTGACAGAGGAAACAGTCATTTGTGTTTCCTCAGGCATCCACACAAAACTGTTAGTCAAGCTAAAAGGATTAAAATGAACATGCATTAATTGTTTCTGTACTTCAAGTGTAGAGCAGCTGACTCAGAGTCATCAGAGCCCAGTGAACAAACAGCTTAAATCCAAATCATTGTTTTAGAAAGGTCCAAAGACTCACTTATTAAACCAAACACAGTGGAGAGAGTGATTCTGAAATGCCAGGAAACAAGGCCTTTGATGACGTGTTCCTCACCTTCTGTGATCTCACTGCAGGCACAGTTTCCACGTGTACTTTAAGAGGTCGTCTCTTCCTTTTCCTGACTGCCGGACACGGTGGCTCCTGTCCAAGGGCCACAGACTCCTTCACCACAACTTCCCCTGACTGGACAGAAGCAACTGGCTTCTCTTTGGGCTTTTTCTTCCTCTGAAATTACAAGATGCATTTAATTTTTTTAAGCATGATTATCTACCTGATCATCAGAGCAGAGTTGTCCCTACTGTATCAACTTTAAGCTGCTGCCTCTCTGACATACAGACTTTAATTTGTCAAGGTTTCAGTTCAGACTTTTGGCTACAACATGATGTTTCAGAGGCAAACACACAGTTTAGGAACAAAACCCCCAAATCACTGTAACATAACATCTGACATAGAGCCAAGTTCAGTTTATATTTCCAAATTAAGACTTGTTTTTAATGTTTGCTTTGAGGAAAGCCCACTCTCCAATTACAGATCTCACCGTTGGAAAACAGCAGCTCTTGATATTTGGCATGCGTTGACTGAGCCAGACAAAAGACTTCTTATTCAGAGCCCATTGATTGTGATTAATACTGTCAGGTAAACAAAAGGGGTTTTGTTTTTCCTGCTGTTGAAATTCCCTGAGGAGGAATAAAACTACACTGAATGAGAGTTTTCATCCAAGTAAAAAATCATCTCGAGTAATTAAATGGAAACTATGCAACATTTGAAAGTGAAGTAAGTTACATTTTTACTTGACATCATGATAACAGCTTTTACAGAGTGGATAACTAAGACACTATAGTCCACAGTAGTATTTGTCAAATCACCTTTGCTCTTTTATCCATAGCTGTTTGTGTTGGTCATCTGCCAGCAGGCTTTTGGAGTTATAAATTTAGATTCTGTCTAATTCCTGCAATGATCTTTAGTTAAGAGTTTTGAGGTATTTGAGGCATTCTGGTAACTGGTCATTTTATAGCTCTTCCTGTACTGTGGCCCTGAGAGCTTAACACACTGCAACTTAAAAAACACATCCATATAGAAAGAACACAATAAAATGTAGAAAACATCATCATTAATTTGAAAATGCGTGCAAAGTAGTTGAGTATTTCAAGTGTGAAAGTGAGAAAACAACCTAACACAGAAATGCTGCAACTGGTACAGAGCACAACAGACCATTTTTCAGAATTTCAGATAATTTGCTGGTAGTCTACGCTGCGTTCTCAGCCCAGGTCGCCTTGTACCGTTGGTGTATGATACCAATGTCTAAGGCTCCCTTTGGTGTCTCTAGAAGATGCACTCTTGAACATCTGTGTGTGAAGCACAGTTGTGTCCTAAGTGAAACTTGTTGTTGTGGTTAGGTTTTGGCAACAAAACCACCTGGTTAAGTTTAGAAAAAACCTCATGTTTTGGGTTGGCATAAATCTGTAAGAGACAAACATGTCACAGGGCTTTCGTCAGTTCATGACAGATGGACACAAGTTACACAAGATCACGTTTAAACAGCACTGACTTCATACAAGCAGTGGTGTCCTGGGTGCACGCTGCCCTCCTGTATCTGTTGTTGACGTTCCAGGAGGGTGTGTTAATTTACGCTTGTCACATGTATTGTCTTTTAAAAATACACTTATATTTTCCCAGGAAATTTAAACACCTTGTTTGTTTTTATGTTTATTTCCTTGTGCAACAAAAGCAAGTGGTTAGGTTTAGAAAAAAACATCTTGGTTTGGCTTAACATTCACACAGGAAGAGAACAGCAGGCTTGTGAGTGAAAGGCCGGGGTTCATTAGACCCATCCACCTCCCCTCTGGCCCACCCTATTGAGAATTTCCAGCTCTTTATAGTATGTTGTTGCGTGCGGCGTTACAAACTTACACCGCCTGGCAGAGTATCATAACGCTGTGAAAGGTGCCTTTTTTTTCTAAATGCTGCACATGTGCTGTCAGATTGATGAAGATGTTTTCTTCATATTTTGTCTATGTGCATGTGTTTTCAAGTTGCAGTGTGCTGAGCTCTCAGGGCCACCGTACCTTTCTTGCTGTTAATTAAATCAACAGAATGCGTGAGTGACATTTCCATTGTCGAACAATGAACAAGCCTTTCTTTCATTCACTCGTTGGAAATCACATGCAGTCCTCACATATCAATCATTCACATATCGCATATAGAAATGAAGCTCTGCTGTAACCTCTGGCCCACCAGCAGATACAGATCATGGTGGGAATATTCATAGACTCCCTCCACAGCCTCATATTTGTCGTTTTGAGATGTTTTTGCAATAAATAGATTACAGTTAGACCTTTAACACCCTTGGCACTTTTCTAAGACAAGCAGAACATGCTTATACAGTATTTAGCTTTAGCCACAATGAGATCCATGTGCTCTCAATAGTTATTTTTTCAATAGTATTTTTTTAAATTTGGGGAGCAAATACTTTTTTTGTCCGTGTGCAGAAAGTTTCTTCTCTGCAACTGGATTCAAAACGGAGACTGACAGCCTAATATTTTATGGTCACACTACATTCGTTGCTGTGTGTAGCTCTGTTCTTTAGACAGAGACCTCACATGCCTCTTTGTTCATACACTGGCTGCTACAGAAGGAAATGGACCTCTGTTGGCGTGTTAGTGCCAAACAGACAAAGGGCTTCACTCATGGAGCCATTTCAGAGAACCTCTCAAACTTATCACACACAATGACTGCACAGTGCTTCTCCACTCTGTAACAACACTCATATTGACTGTGCCAAAACACACTGAGTGAGGCCAGTACAGTTGCAAATCTCTCAGTATAACATGAGCCCACTTGCAGGACACTTAATGGAATTGCTGCATGATAAAGCTGCAGCAGCTGAGAGGCTTTATTGCAGTACAAAGATTATATAGGAATGATATAAACAGTAAGGTGGGATAAGAGAGGGTTAAAGTCTAAGAGGGTCCTTTAAATAGATGCCATTGCATTCATGTTGTATGACTTGTAACAACACAGACTGTCATAGATGCACCATTGTTGCATGTCTTTCAAAAGTCTTTGAGGGAGAACAATGTACTTTGTTTTTTGGTTCAGCAAATGCCAGTTCCCCTTATATTTATAGAGGAACTGGCTCATGCTGGAAACATTAAATCCATCACTTCCCCTTATTACAAAGACATAATATCAAATGTAAAAACAGGACATGCTGCAGGCTGAATCACTGCAGAGTAATATGAATGTTTTGAGCCCAGCCAGTTAGCATTGTGACTCTCAGTCAGTCCAGACTGACATGACTTGGTACAAACTTTGGTACACTCTCCAGAGGATGAATCCTCATGAGTCTGGTGATCCCCTGATTTTTCATATAACACCACTATGAGATTGATATTTGTGATTTTGGGTGAAATAGCTCCACAGCTATTGGATGGATCACCATGAAATTGGGTTCAGACATTCATGTTCCCCAGAGGATGAACTGTAGTAACTTTGGTGACCCCCTGACTTCTCCTCTACAACTATTGGATTGGCATAATATTTGGTTCATACATTTGTCCAGCTGTACTTTGCCTATATTGTTAGCATGCTAATACGTACTAAGATGGTGACCATGACAAACACTACAGCACCTAAACATCAACACGTTAGCAATTAGCACACAGCCATAAGAGAGGGTCACTCCTATGTTCCCAGGGTCCTGTGTTCCCCAGATTTATACAGCACATAATGGGGACCTTTAAGAGCAACCCGGTCTCACTCCCAACTTGTCAAATTCTGACACTTTGTCAGAGGCCTTCAGCATCAGACATCGATCCACAGAGGCACCCCTTAGTGGCAATAAGAGAAACACCGGGCAGCAGTATTTTTTAAAGCGTCAGGCAACTACAGTAGTTTGAAGAGCATGGAAATCCACATAGGGTGGGCAGGAGGGGAGACTTGGAAGCCCATTTGAAACCAAAAGAAGATGGACTCATCTTATAACAATGTAGTGAACTAATATGTGTAGCATACTATGCTATTAACATGTGTAACATGACATTATATGACATTAGTAACAACTGTACTTATTTTAAGCCAAACTATAATGTTTTTTTTTCTAAACTTAGTCAAGTGCTTTTGTTGCCTAAACCTACGAAAGTAAAACTAAAAACAAAGTTCTATTTTGCTAGCATTGTAAGTTGGTTTTGAAAAAGACTTTATGTATTTAACGAGCAGAGGCCATTCATTTCCTGTGAAAAAGGAAGTTTGTTTTGAAAAGAGACAATGCATGAAACTAGTGTAAACTGACACGCTGTACCGAGCATCCAAAACTGATGCAGGAGGGGTAGCTAGAGCGTCATATTTTGACATGTAGGGCCACTGACTGAGCATCAGTATTTGATGAGTTGAGAGTGAGAATGTCTGAGAATAATGAAAATGTAATGGGACAGGTCTTTATCTAAATAAGGTTGCTCCTCTTTAAGGAGAACAGTTCCAAAATTATTGCAGCCTAAGGGGGAAAAACTAATATAAGAATGAGTTAACTGAGAAAAAACCTGACCAATTTAGGAATGAAAAAAGGGGCAAACTATGGGATAGCAAAGAGGTCTGGGGCCAGGTTTAATTCCCATTTCTAAACAGGTTAAGGTTAGGAAAGTGGTCAAAGGTCAGCTCAAGGTGAGATATCCATAACAACTAACTATTCCCTATACCAAAGAGGGTAAGATTAGGGAAGAAGACCTGGAAAGGAGGTTCAAAACCTTCACAAGTAAACTTCTTGTCAATTTTAATTAAATTAACATTTACATCTATTTGTGGCTCTTTGTCTGTTACGTCTTCATCTCATGTCTATCGATATGCAGAGCAAACAGAAGCTACTTTCGGGACAGAGAGTGATAAGAAAGTGGTACACACACAATAAGAGGGTTGATGCGTGTTAACAGAATACTGAACAGGGGAGCATGGGATAATATAAATACCCTCCCCCAAGGGCGTAGATTTCATTTTAATAGTACGTATGAAATGGAGGAACTTGGGTCCTCACCCCGGAAATGCTTAATTTCCTGTATTTTGGTGAATTTTCATGCACCAGTTTCTGCTTTTCCTGCATCAGTTCAGGGTGGAAATATCTTAGATTTCATCAAAATGAAAGGGGAGGTGGGCAAATATATATGTTCTAAATATTAGGGGCGCATATTTCCCCTGCATCCCCCCTCCAACATCTACACCTATGTGCTCCCTATTGTCAATGCATGACAGTGATGTGCAGGCAGTCTACCAATTGAAATGCTGCTGATTGCCTTTAAGAACTTATTCCAGGCTGTGTGTTTATTTCAAAGCATCAGACCCAGTTAAAAGGAGGTATCCCTGATGGACTATTTAAATGCTGCAAGGTAGGTTTATTGAAAACTGAAGCATGCAACACCTGTTTCCAAAAAGGTACCAATCAAGGCCAGACCCAGCAGTGCTTTTTTGGTTTGATCTTTGTTTTTAAAAACCTACGAGGCCTCTCAAAAGATGTTAATGTTATGTTTAGATGCTCAAATTAAAATATTTGACAGTGACTTCATTAAAAGCCTTGATGAAACCTTGTTAAAATCCTCCAGTATGATCTCTGATGCATTCAGGCAAACAAGCATGACATTTAAACTATTCACACTGCATAATGTTGGAGCAACAATCGTGACAAGCTTGAAGTGTCTGTCAGACATTCGCAGAGACATATAATCATGTCATACCTCTACATAATAATAGTACAGCACACTGAATACGTAGTAATGAACTTGTCAGTCTTGCTGGTCTCATGTGTTCCTCTCCTCTGCAGGCTGGTTGTACGAAACTGAGCAAACTGCAAGTGAACGAGGACCTCTGAAGTCTAAAGGAGGCATTACAGGCTGACACACTACTGTGATCATGAAAGCAGGCGCCACTTTGAGGACTTCATCGTGATTATGCAGGAATGTAAGGCATGAGGTGCTCACATTTTTGGTGCAAACAAGGAAGGTGTTCGTTAAAACAGACAGAACAACGTTGCTCTTATGAGAGAGTTTTCTCACCTGAGTTGCAGCTTTAGATTTGGAGTGCTTTGCCAACACTGTATGGAAAAGAAACAACAAATATTACCATGGATGGAACAAAAAGATGTTGGTTAATCATTATTTCAACTACAATGATGAAGTGACTTTGCTTTTATCTATGGTACAGTAGAAAGACAGAAAAGTCCTGAGTCACTGTTTGGTGCAAGTATTCACATGGTGCTTACAGTGACATGCAGGTTATCATGACTCTGCAGATCACTGTAGGCTTTAGCTGCATGCTGACCCATTGCCTTACATCATGTCAACTTTTTACTGTATCATTAGGCCCACATTCTGGAGGGTGGTACAACACTAAAATGTAGTTTCACATTCCCAGCTAAAAGAAAAGTATGCATGTGATGGCTCACAGCAGTGTCCTAAAAATAAACATATTTTATTGTACTAAAAAGTATGAAAGACCCATTGTGTCCTCTCTCACATGGCGTACGAGCACATTTAAACAGTAATCAGAACAGCTCCAACCACAAAATGGAGGCAGAGCCAACACGAGCTGGCGATTTATGGAAAATGTGGATACTGCAGTCTTGGAAAGGAATCACTAACAATTTACAATTACCAGGCTTGGGAAAAAAAAATGTGCTCCTCCTCGTAAAATCAAGCCTGACTTGAGAAGTGCAAACTTCACAGTAAGCAGCATCAGTTTGGTTGTAAGCCTGTCACAGGCCTCCACACACCTACTGAGAAGGAGGGGGGGGGGGGGGGGGGGGGGGGGGGCACCTACCTGCCAGGTACCTCTCCAGGTTGGGCGAGGATCTCTGGTTCCAACTGTAGCAGCAGAAGAAGAAGAGCCAGACCAGGAGGGTGGCCAGCACCAGAACTAGGACCCAGAGGAGCCGGGCCACTGCTGGATTAGTGACGACCCAGGCTGTTGGGATATCCATCCTGACGACTGTTTAACACACTGCACACTGTCACCAGTTGAGCCTCACTATCTACTCAGTCTGATTCCCCGAGTGTGACTGCAGCAGAGCTCATGAATGGGTTGCAATGGGCCGGTTTGTGTCCTCTCGGGCAGCCACAGTGCCTACAGCAGCAGGAAGAAGCAGCAGCCAGAGCAACGGCAACCACAGATGGATACCAGCTGTTCCAGAAGGAGCCGTGCACAGACCTCAGCCCACGTCAGCTCTGAGTTAGTGTGTGTGCGTGTGCAAGCATGTGTGTGTCAGCTCGTGTGTGTGTCTGTTGTGTTTTACTGAGTCCTGGAAATGTGCGAGTGTGTGCACAAGGAAAACAGTTTGGAGGAGTGGCTAGGGGTTATAGCAGCAGGCGTAACTGTCAGCCACTCCCAGGCTGAACATCAGGAGTTCTCACATGGACCAAGAGGCTGTAAAGCTGAGGGGCGACTCCGAAATGCACCTGGGGTACTTTCCACTCTCTACCTGAACACCTGCCAGCATGTTTTATATAATGACAGAGCAGAGGTGTGATTGTCTCCCAACACATAACTGCACTCATACGGTGATCTGGTGCTGGAGCTGTCATGTCTTTACAGTCATTAACCATGTTAGTAGATTAAAGTGACAAGCACACCAACTGCACATTCAGGTCCTGATTACATTCACAGACAGACTAAGAGTTAACAAAGAGTGCACACTTTAATTGACCAAAGCTATTCACCTACAAGGTTTTGAATAAGCCCTGTTCCATTATGCTGCATGTTACTGTATTAAAGTGTACTGAAGACTGGTTTTACAGTACATTTACAGAAGTCAAATATTTGTTTAGATATGCTTAAGTGGAGTAAGCTTGGCAGTGTTATTCAATATTCAGGAATAAGGTGTGGTTAAACATTTACTGAATGGGCAGAAACAACCGACTGTAACCGACAATAAACAAAGGAGCTTTTAGAAGAGGTGTGACTGATGCTTTATCTGTCTTGTGAGCTGCTGCAGCTGTGCTTTCAATCAAATCTGATCTCCACACCAACAGCATCTCCCAAATTTTTCTATTTAAGTACCAAATCAAGGCTGGCTGCAGGAGTGTTGTTAATTTAATTTACTGCAATGTTGCATCTGTCTGTTCTTAATGTTATTATAAATAATACAAATATTAAATTCAGACACTGAAGTAGAAACTACAGTCTGGCAGAGTGTCAGTCTGTCTGCAGACAGAAAGAAACAAAAATGAGCCAACTGTGCCATCTAGTGGCCAAATATTAACAGAGGAAGGAAAACAAAATGTGTGGAGCCAAAAAATGTTTAATGTTAATTCTCTGGTTGGGTTGTTACTTCCAAAGTCTGGTGAATAATTGAGAGACTCAGATATAGTATGCAGGACTTTCCTAAAAATCAATGTATAGACTCATACATAAATAATCCCACTCAATTGTTGTTTATGAATCCCTAGAAGTTTCTTATTTCCCCATGCAAATATAGCAAGGCGAAACACCAAATGACAATGAACCTAGAACTGGCATTGGTGAGTGTGTTTCCAAATAGTACCTGACAATCCTTCATAGTATACCTTTAAAACTTCAAGTGGAACGATGCCCATTTTCAAAATGCATTCATGTTATTCCTGTAGTCTAAGTCAGTCCAAGAATATAAGTAAACACAAACAACTCTCACTAGTGATTGGTCAGGGAAAATTGAATCCCCCTCCCCTACGAAAATCTGTTAAAGTGGATGAAATGTGCGACTGAAGATAGAAACAGAGTGCAAAATTTAACAATTATGTCTGATTTCAGCCAGCTGTCTATGGACATCACAAGTTGGAGACTTCCATCTCTGGTTTCTGGCATTAACAGAGTAGCTTATGTTTATAAATATTGGCCGAGACCATAAAAATAATTGTACACACATTGTAATTCATAACTTAGGTAGTGTTCCTCTTTAATACCAGATTTCAATTAAGTTCTGATGAAGAGAGTATCCACTTAATAAATAACACCTCAAATGACAATGTCTTCATCAAGACTTGCTGCCTCCTCTTGGATATTTTTTTTCCGCAGAAGTTAAGCAGCCAGTTCCATAACAATAGTAGCTAAAACGATAGATTAATGATTTCAATAAAAAGCCCACATAATGTTCCGAGAGCCATCTGCATCCTCTTGAAGCTGCTTTCCATTTTAATAGAAGCCAGAGTCTTGAGCAGCCCAATTCGGTGTCTGAGAAAAGAGCACAAACACAAAAAAACAAACAAAAAAAAACATTAAAGAAATGCTCCTACTATTTTCCTAAAAGGCAATGATTTATTCCAAAATTAGATATCCCTCAACTGAAAACACCTGCCAGCTTCTTTCTCAAAATGACTGACAGGACAAACACAAACTTTGTTGTGACAAAATAATGACAGACTACTTCCTCTTTTGTTGAAGTCATTTGAGATTTTAAACCCACAATGAAATGATGTGTTGCACAATCAACTATCAGGAAAGATTCAGAGTTATGTGACAATGTAGTTCTTTTGCATACATTCTGAAGAACAGAGGAAAGTGGTCTGCACATATCGACATGACAGGTGAACAATAAGAATGTGAGTGATGTGACATTTAAAGCAAGCAAGCATGCTAACATGAAAAATTACCCCTTTATCCCTTCACAATGTTTAGTGCTTAGTCTACCTCATTCCTGTTGCTGTGGGCCACCTTCTTCTCTATGTTCATAGCCAGCATCTGG
Source organism: Epinephelus awoara (assembly GCA_035609425.1). Lineage (NCBI taxonomy): Eukaryota > Metazoa > Chordata > Actinopteri > Perciformes > Serranidae > Epinephelus > Epinephelus awoara. The sequence goes on along the minus strand of CM069310.1, from coordinate 25,539,015 downwards.
CTACGGAAGGACAGGCTCTTGGTCTTCTCGATCACCTGCTGGTACGGCGACACTGCGTTGTTGCCCATCACCACATGACCCTGAGAAACAGATTCACAAAAAATTATATCTCTGAAGAACTGACTTCAAATGCAATAACAAAAGAGATTTAGATAACTTTGTGAGGTAGCATGGGATCATGGGAATTGTCTTTATTGTTAAATAACCACCACTGCCAATAAAAAAATCTATCTGACGTGACTCGGGCAGAAGTCGTTGTTTCAGGTTTAGTCATTTTGTTATTTCATTACAATGAAACAGCTGCAAGTAATGTTAGCTAACATAATGTTAACTTGCTAACTTACCGCTAGCATTAGGTAAGTCGACTACACACGCAGCTACTGTAGCTAACGATAGGTGTTGAATTCAATCACTGGGTGGCCCTGCGCTGTTAGCTGTGGTCAAAACAAGCTTGCTAAAAAACAGATTTATGGACATGTAAAAGGTTGTTGTAATATTAGAACGTTACGGTATGCGTTAGCTTTGTATCTGGCATGAGCCAACTGTCATAGTAACACATTGTAGTAAACTATATTGACATAGAAATGCCATATTAATAAATGAGGTCTTTACTGGATCACTGCGTTGTAAAACGGCATGAAATTAATTTAAAAAAAAATATTCTGTGTGGCAAAAAAAGCTGTATTACTGTTACTGAGTATAATTCTGTTACATTGTTTTATTCCGTCCTCACTCTCTGATGTATCATCTACTGTTCAATCTGGAAGTTAGAGTTACTAGAGGGGGTGAAGGGAATATGACGCCACTGACAAGCGATTAAACGACATGCACCATTGCATTAAATACAAATACAGATTTATTTGTTTTTTTTGTTGGAAACACCTGGAATAATGTAAGTATACAACTCAAGATACACAAGATATACAACAGAGGTCTAGTCTCTTTTAGACATTTTACTGTGGAAATGTTCCACGTTTTTCCTTTTAAGTACAACAAAGCCACCAGTTAAATCCTTCGATGCTGCCTTCAGTGAAGAGCAAAAATAAATAAGTTGTCATGACTATATTGCTGCCTAAATTAGTAGTCTAGACAAGGCTGTTTGTGCTGGGCTCAGTGATTTGTAGCTCATCTGGCTGAAGGTGGATCAGTGAATGCAGAGCCTCACCAGTTTGGAGTCGATCTTGGCATCAAGTCTGGCATTACGGATGAGGTTGACGATCCACCTCTCCGCCTCCTCCGGCGTCATGTTGAGCTTGTCTGCCAGCATGCTGAGTGGAGAGAGCAAAGGAGGAGGGGGCATTTCAGTTAAAGAAATATCCCTTGGGGGAATGAAAAGTCCTCACATTTTCCTCTCCACAGTTTACTGTTGGATATACTTGAAAAACTAGCAGGACATGAATAATGGCTACAATTTGGGAACATTGAGAAAAGAAATTACTGCAGAAAATCAATCATCTGGGTACAGATGTTGAAAAGATCTTTTCATCGTTTTTTCTCAGCGACACAGATAAAAGGCCCTGCACACACTGTTTCTGACAAGTACGCCTATTTCAAAGACGGCGTACCTGATGCTGATACACTGATGGATCCGACAAAAAGTCTCAAAGATGAAGAGACGGGCATTCTCAATAAAATCCTCAAGGCAAGCGACCAAGAAGAAGTCATTCACCAGAACCTGAAAGAAAAGGACCACAGAGCTGTAAGCATAGATCGCTGTATACACATACAAAACATTCATGTATAGAAAGAATCTGAAAAAGACCAAATGTTCCTAAAGTTAGGAAATTCTTGTATGTTGGCCAGCACATTTCAAAATATATGCATATATGCAGAGTCATATTTAAAACGTGATGATATAACAGTCTGTGTTTCTACATCAGTGGGTGCAGCTATAATTTCTAACTGTACAACTGCTTTAGTTTATGGTAAGTATACTTAAAGTACCCTAAAGTGCATAATAGCCCCACAGGACAACCACATACGAAGTGCTGGAAACTATTTCCTGCGGTCTGGCTGTTTTGGCAGAATTTCCAGCTGTTGGTTTATCCACCCATACATTAAAATATCCTGTTCAAATCTTTTCCAACCTCACAATGTAGACAACACATATATACATATGACAATGTTGTATCTGTTTTGGATAATGAGATTGTTTTTAAATCCAAACTACCAATTCCAAAACAAAAAGAAGATGATATCACACCTTAAAAAAAAAATCACAAAGTAATATATAATCTTCCTTACTAAAATGCACGTTAATGCATCGATGTGCTTCCAAATCTCTTACTCTTATTAGCAGTACAGGAGCTAAATCATACACCAATTTTAAGTTATACTACTGTTCAATAGAGTGTTTAGAGAAAATCACAAGATGATGGCCCTGTTTACACCAGGTACTAACATGCATCTTGGGTGATTGGATCACAAGTGGACAGCTTTAACTACAATTGTGAATGCACCCCATGCATCCTCAATCAGATCTGATCACTTAGACCACTGTTGGAGGTGGTCTGGGCCGCATAAGACCACAGTGTTTCAGCAGTGTGTATGCTAATGTGTCCTAGACCAGGCTGAAGGACCAGCTTTTCAACTGACATCCTCTGCATAGGCAGAAGTAAGTACTCTTTCGTGTACCAATGGTGTCGTTTAAAAGGGCAACCACAAGAGTTAAGCCACAACAATAGTTGAAGAAGAAAAAGAGAAAGGTGAAGAAGTAGTACTAGTAGATGAAAAGTTAGTAGAAGAAAAATATCAGTAGAAGGAATAGTAGTAAAAGAAGATGTAGTTGAAATAGAAGAAGTAGTCGGAAAGGAGGTAGCAGAAGTAGAAAATGTAGAAGTAGATGAAGTAGAAAAAATATAAGAAAAAGAAGTACTAGAGAAAGAGGAGGAAGAAGGAGGAAGAGAAGAAGAAGAAGACAAAGAATTAGAAGCAGGAGTAGAAAAAGAGAAGAACAAGCAGTAGAAAAAGAAGAGAAATTAGAAGTAGAGCAATAGGTAGAAGCAAAAAAGTATAACTACATGAAGTAATATGAAATGATGTATGTGTTTATGTGCATGTAAAACATAGAAGCTGGATCCAATCACTCAAACAAATGTGGAGACGCAATCTAACAGACCACTTGTGATCTGATCAAGTGTTAACAGGGCCGATGTTCTGCCAATATGAAAAAGGAACCAAAATGCTAATGCTCACACCTTTAAATATTTAATGTATATGCCAGGCATGTTCATTAAGGTGATATACCTACTGTTACATAACAAGATTTTAACACATTCCTCCATCATTGTCGCCAAGTTTGTTTTAAAGAAAACATGGAACCAGCCCCGTCACCCAAAATGAATCACAAAGCTATCACCAGACATGAGCCGTACAGAGTGTTTTGTAGGAGATTATGTTGTGACGTCTCAATCTGTGGTTTTAAAGCAACGATCACAGAAACATCAAATGGGATGTTTGGCCACCTCACATCTCCAGAGGGGCTTAAATTTATGAATATATTAGTGTCTGGGATTTTGAAAGGGGATGTGGCACCATTATTTCACATGGAGACAAATCCAATTATTCAATGCTTTGCTTAAGTAAACAACAACTAAGGTGCTCTAGTCCACCATAAATATTCAATTAGATTACCAATTCACTGATTCTTAACTTGTGATTGAGACAATCCAGGTCCACTACTAACATTAATATTTGACATCAATCAAAAAGTTCCCCTGCACAATAGAAAACCTTAATTCTAAAAAAAAAACTGCAAACAGCAAATCAAAAACACCATGTGATGTTTAGACATTAATAAAGAAGATCTCGAGAGGGAAAATTAATATAAGCATTTCAATTCCCCCGACCATTACAAGACAGCAATTCCCTGACAACAGAATGACATAATGAACTATCTTCATTCTTCTGTCACAATGCTCACACTCCGTATCTGACACAATAGTTGAGGCCTTCGCAATCACTGCATAATTTATTCAACAGGGGTAAAAGCCAACTGATGAGCGTGCTTAGAGAATGTGCAAAGTGGTCCCTCAACACAACTACAAAACCGCAGTCAAGGGTTTCTAAAGAGAAGGCAACCGAGCCCCAAATCTGACAGCTGTTCCGCTTTGAAAATCAAACTGAATAAAAGTAAGAGCCAGCAAATCAGGCCAGACATGGATTTGCTGAGGCTGAATAGCTGCAAAGTTAAATGTCTGGGACTCAGGAGATCAGAGCACCATAGCTAAGGGGAAGCTTCATATTACCCCTCAGTCCCAGCAGACAGCTGACTTTAACGGGCCGATTTAGGCCTGTGCACCGTGGCAAACACACACTGTCAAGCAGGAGAAGTGAAGGAGAAACTTTGGGAAACCATCCTTACCGACTCACACTCCCGCAGCTTCTTCTGGGCGCTGTCAAAGTCAAAATTCACATAGAGACACTCCACAAACTCTGTGATTGGGTCTTTATATGTGTACGACTCCTGTGGGAGTGAGAGAGAAAGGACCATTCATATAAATCCTTGACTAAATCCTTGAGCCACATTAGATTAAAAAAAAATATCTATCTAAAACATTTATCGAACTAACCTGTTGAATGACTTTCACCAAGTCCTTGAGCACTTGTCTCCGCTTTCGCACGTCTTTATTGGTGATGACTGCAGTTGTAAGGTATCGTAGAATATGTGGGCACATTGTCTGGATGGCATTCAGGTACCTGAAAAACACAAAGGCAACACAAGTTATTGTATCACTAGTCACTAGTTGCCATCACAACAAATTTGGCTACTATCGGTCATTTTACTCTGAAAGTGACAGGAACAACACATTTTTGTGCACAAAAGCTGTGCAGACAAAGCTTTAATTCATGTTGTGAGTTATATTTAAGTGGAGAAAATACACTGACAATACAACTGTAAGGTGGCCTTCAAACTAAAAGGAGCTTTTCATCAAGGGTCTCAGGTTCAAGCTGTGAAAAAAAGTGTATCCCTCAGTCATATGTTTCTGAGCAAAATAAATATTTCAATATAAAGCCGTGATGACAGCAACATCAATTTTATATACAGTATATGTCTTGTACTTTATCTACATGGTGACAGTTTTTTTGCTATATTGAAAATACACAGACTCACTGAGGCTGATAGAGGAAGAGCTCGATGATGTTGTCCCTGCCTTTAGGGTGGTTGAAGAACACAAAGAGAGACCAGTGGATGAGCCAGGTTCTCTGCTGGAGCGACTGCAGAGGAGAGCTCACAGACTGAAAGGACACAAATGGAAGATGTTATGAAATGTTCTATCAGGCAACAAGAACCCAATTCAGACCAATGGCATTCCTGCCAAAGTGCAGAAAAAATGGTTCACATAATAAGTATTGAGTTAAATGGCTTATAAATAGCAGGTTCTCAGCATTCTTTATGTTGCAACATGTGAATATCCCCAGTGTTATCTTATCAAAAGCAGTAAACACAGTGAGGTCTGGTGGTTTCTAAAATCTTTGGTTCCAACCGCCGTGTCTTTGTGAGACGCAGAAAAGGTGAACGGATGGACTCCACATGCCTGGTTCCCACTGTGAAGCATGGAGGAGGAGGTGTGATGGTGTGGGGGTGTTTTGCTGGTGACACTGTTGAGGATTTATTCAAAATTGAAGGCACACTGAACCAGCATGGCTACCACAGCATCCTGCAGCGACATGCCATCCCATCCGGTTTGCGTTTAGTTGGACAATCATTTATTTTTCAACAGGACAATGACCCCAAACACACCTCCAGGCTGTGTAACGGCTATTTGACCAAGAAGGAGAGTGATGGAGTGCTGCGGCAGATGACCTGGCCTCCACAGTCACCGGACCTGAACCCAATCGACATGGTTTGGGGTGAGCTGGACCGCAGAGTAGAGCTTCGATCGGGCCTTAAAAATCCGGCCCGACGCTACACCGAGCCCATGCACTTCGTGTCCGAGCCCGGCCCTGCCCGACATATGTAATTATGAGCCCGAGCCCTATTAACACCCGACTTTTTTAAAAAAAAAAAAAATAAAAAAATCTGTGCCGTGGTGGGCTGTTTAAATTCGGCGGCGGAGCTGTTCAGGGTCCTGACTCTCCCGCATCTATGCAGCAACCTCTATGCTGTTGTCAGTGTACTCTAACTATTGAACAACACACAGGAATTGCCCATGTTTAGAGTTAATAAATAACAGAACAAGTATGAGGCATGAACCTGCCATCTGGCGTGTTCGTTTATTCAGAAAAGATCACAAAAACAACAAAAACAAGAAGAAAGCAACATTAATGACAACGCCTATGTAGTAGGGCTTTTCGGCCCGGCCCGACCCGTGGATATTGGTGTGAAATGTTGGCAGGTCGGGTTCGGGCCGGGCTCGGGTACGGGCCGAGAATCTAAACTCTACCGCAGAGTGAAGGCAAAGGGGCCAACAAGTGCCAAACACCTCTGGGAACTCCTTCAAGACTGTTGGAAAACCATTTCAGGTGACTACCTCTTGTAGCTCATCGAGAGAATGCCAAGAGTGTGCAAAGCAGTAATCAGAGCAAAGGGTGGTTATTTTGAAGAAACTAGAATATAAAACATGTTTTCAGTTATTTCACCTTTTTTTGTTAAGTACATAACTCCACATGTGTTCATTCATAGTTTTGATTCCTTCAGTGAGAATCTACAATGTAAATAGTCATGAAAATATAGAAAACGCATTGAATGAGAAGGTGTGTCCAAACTTTTGGCCTGTACTGTATATCTGTCTAATACGTTATTTAAACGCATGATAGTTGCTTCTTTTGGGCTTGTTTCCATTGCTCTGGTTGCTTGTTTCTCTCCCAAGATCTGGCAACACTGACAAGCTGGCAAGCAACAACAACAATGGTGGCATCCACAGGATGCGGTATGAACACTCAAAAGATTACGATAGTCTATGCGACACAAAATCAGGGTGAAAATCGTGTAATGTTAACTAGCCTTAACTTGCCTCTGAAGCAGCTCCTCCACTCCATCAAAATGTTCTCATACTTGTGATTATGTCTTTCTGGCATACATGGCCATATTTCTATGTTATTCTCCTTAGCACAGTAACAAAGTTTAGCTGCAAACATTTCAAAGCTGTCAAACTGAATGAAACATTTCCTTAAGCACCAGTTATGCCTGAAGCTTGAGATGACATCAATTATGTGGCATTCCTCATTTGATACAAGCTTCCTCACAATGTATTGAAACAAGGCACTTCACAGGAGTGAAACAAGCTTCGGAGCGTCGATATTAGTTGCCCGTCTCTAGATAACATGAAACATTAAATGGTGTTTCATTATCCACTTACATTGTTATCAATAGTCTCTCTTAGTCGTGTGAGATCCTCCATGGCTGCCTCCCAGTTCTGCATAAGGATCTCAGAGGCCAGTTTGCCCCACAGAGAGCTTAATGCATTCCTGTCTGTTGATGGAACCTGAGCAGAGAGCACAATATCAGTGTATCAAAACAAATTGAGCAGCATTTTACAAACAATAATAATAATGATGATGACAAAGATAACTATTTGATCTACTTTGGCTTGTACTTAACTTTTTATTTATTCTTATGTGTTTATTCTTACCAGAACACGGAAGAAGTAGAGGTACTCTGCAGCCCCAGAGTAGTTACCGCACTCGTACTGGAATTTGGCGTACCTGTAAAGTGTGTCCAGGTATTCTTGTCGAAACTGAGAAATTATAAAACAAGGGATAAATAAACTTAAAACCCATTGAACAACGTTGAAAACTGACAAGAAACCAATTACATGGAAGTATGCAGTTTGGCTTTAGTTGAAAGGTTTGCCATTCCGACTTGTAATTTAGCTGGTAAAGACTCATTATAAAAGCTGCGAAAAACTATTAAGGCTATAATGAATGTGGCTTTAAACGGTCTCTGGCCCTCGAGTGCAGTCATGCTAATCCACTGTTTTTCAAACATCTAGTGCCTTCGCTTTTTTGTTCTCTCAAAGAAAGCTAATTGCAAGAGTCTGCAAGGCTGATTAGAGATGTGCCGGCCTCTTTCATCTTTTCAGCCAAAACAAAGCCTCTTCTTTTTCACACTGACAAAAAGTCCTGCACATGATGTCTACAATATTTTTATGTAAGTGTAATTTATCTGTAGATGATATAAAAAAGGTAAAACAAAGACACGACTGGAAGAAAAGTTGCAAGCAGTGACTCTGATCACTGAGTAAATAATGAGCACATTGGTGGGTGGTGTTGGATGTTTGAAGATTCTGAGATTTGGATAATAGTCCTGTTGGCTCGCAGTGGCAGCTTGTTGTTATGGAAACAAAAACACATTGTGCAACCCACCTTAAAAAATTTGCACTGCATTCCTTATACAACAAGAGGTGTGTAAATGCACCGTTTAAGGTTTCAAAACTTACATTGTGTTTCTCTGAAAGATAGTCAAAGAGCATTCTCCCGTCTCTGAGGAAGAATTTAACAAAATAGATTAGTCAATGTTAGATAAGCCTCTTACAGTCTTCAGACAAACTTTCATCAGTATTATAATGCTTTCAGTACTACAGTTTAGAATGACTAAAGTATTTATGAGAGATTTATTTCTTTGGCATGATGATCTGACCTTGTGGACTGCATCTGCCGAGTTGTCTCTGGGTCTTCAAACATCTTGACAATTGGCTCTGTCTCCGACTGCAGCTGCTTCAACTGGGCCACCACAGTACTCCTCTTTTCCCTCAGAGCTGAAACAAAAACAGTTCTCACATTAACCCAATGCTGTCACATTGGTGGTGGCTAAGGGTTAATTAAGTCGATGACAATGATGCTAACCCCGGTGACTTCATGTTTATGCATCTGATTGTAAAATTAACAGTACAAGCCAGAAAAACACAAGCAACATGTTTTCTATCAAACATTTCTGACAACTAACCAAACACATTCCAGATTAAAGTACTGTTACATTATAATATATTTGATCAATGAACAGGGATGGGAATTGGTCAGATTTTATTGATAGCAGTGCCAGTACTGATGCTACCTTTGGGTCAGATTATAGGCCTACTGTACACAGGTTTTCAGCATCAATGCAAATGTTTTATTATCTCTGAGTCTGAACACAGTGTGGATGAAATGAAAGAATATTTGTACAGCATTTATTTTCATTTGAGTTTTCTTGAGTCAAAGAAAAAAAACAGATAAGCCTGCCTGTGTGGCACTAATGCTAGTATAACAGGTTTTTTACTCTCAGTAGTGGATGTGCTACTCAGCTGAGAAGCCATGGCACTTGTGCGTTTAGTGTCAGATACATGACATTCCTGGAATTTAAGGCCATGTTGTCTAGAAACAGGTTTTAGCATGTTACTGGAGTTTCCACTCTTATTTGAAATTATAATTTTACAGACTTTGCAGGATCTGTTATCATCTTTCTTTGTGAAATAAAACCACACTCTGGAGTGTTACCTCCCCTCTACCATGATTATTTCTAGTTGCAAATTTTCAGCAGCGTAGACACGAGTTTGTTGTCGTTTTGAAATACGCAACTGTCGGAATAACAAGCTGGCAAAAATAAAAGGAACTGATAAGCTTGTAATTGATCAGGCAATTTGGAACCAGTTCTCCATTCCCATTCCTATCAACACACCATTTAGGAGGCTGGTCATCATTGGGGCATCACAGTCACTATGGCTACACACCAAGAGGTCTCGTACTATTCCCTTTGAGGTGTGGTTTCATACATGACTTATCATCTGTGTGCACTTGAATATTAGGTTAACACAATGTATGAAACAAACCATTACCATCTATGAGCTGAGTTGAAAAATAACTTTTGTGTTCACCAACCACTGTGGCTAGTTGTTACTACCACTGTTACTACCACTGGCTAGTGTTAATTTCCAGACCTGCCTAAAAGCTCTTCTATATTGTTAGTGGCCAATGTGAATCTTGAACTGTGCTGAAAGCTAGATATTATGATGGGATAAAATGCTATGAATTCAGAATAAAATATTAAAATGTGGTGTTTCTTACAGTGTGGGATTTCCTTGTCCGGGTACAGGTTTTTGTACACATCCATGGCGAAATCCACCATGTTTGTGTCGCTGAGGAGGTCCAGCTTTCCCTGAAGAAGTTCCTTTTCATTGTAGATCTGTTAAAAACCAAAATATTGACTTTATGTTGGGACACCGCATCGCATTTACACACAACGGTACAAAAGAGAAAGAGGAGACAACGCCATCATGGATGCTGACCATCCCTCTCAGCCGGTTGTACCAACGCTAATCCGCTGTAGTAGTTAAGCTTAAGGCTAACAAGCCAGGTAACGATGATAAACTCGTTGGCCAAAAGCCCAAAACAACAACAACTGCAGTTTCCAGACCCGTATCAATACTGCTATTACAACTAACAATACAGCATTCGCCTAGCTTTAGCAGACTAAGAATTTGTAGTTTAGCTGTTAGCCGATAAGCTATACAAGACGTGAATGCTAGCCAGCTTGCCGGTTCGGGGTGAGTCGGTGCTCGCTATAACCGTGTTTTATGTATAAATAGCCGCTAATAAACAGCCACATCACATGTCGGCGTTTTAAGATGCAAACTCTGTTGTACCTCTTTCACAGACAGGAATTCCAACAGAGGAAAAACCAAATGCCGGTCCAGAAAATGAGCTATCTTGGTTGTCAAGTCGTAGTCCGCCATCTTGGCTAGCTGAAAAAATACTTTATTGACAAACACTATACAAACGGAAACTGGTAAAACTGCGTCATAGCATTTTCCCGGCGTCACTGAAAAGGAAAAAAAAACCTATTATATTAGGAATACAACAAACATGATAAGGCAATAAAAACGTTTAAATTGCACAGCCAATATAAAATGATATAATAAAGGATAAGTGTTAAAAATAAGGAGGGAAAGGAGAATCACAAACAAACAAAATGCTTGGACAACCATAAACTTGCAAGAAAGATACAGAGCGTGTGATATCAGTTGACTACAATGTTGTACAACGTTCTTCTTCTTCTTCTTTTCATAATATCAATATATAGGCTACCCAAAATAATTTTGGATGATTTACATCGGATTTATCACAGATAAAATGGTTTTCACATTTGACATCAAACTAATACAGCTAGGTCTATTTGAATAGATTAGGATCCTTTCTAGATAGGTAGACAGATAGATGAATCACCCATGGCTGTTTTACTGGATTCAAGTCCTTGCTGACCCTGTCTGGTAAATTGATTTTTTTATTCGGAAATTGGAAAATGTTTTTAAGAACCAGTACCATCAAAGCATGAAACTCAAAAAGCTCTGAAAATGTCAGCATGCCTCTGTAATTGCTCGAGCCCCATGAATGTAACAATTGGTTTTTGAGCTCAAGCTGTGGTTTTGTCCACATTAGTACAGATTTAGATAATTATCCCCTGTAGCTATTACAAGAGCTCCAGACAGCCAGGTATTGGGTGCAAAAAATATATCTATCTTGGCACAATGGCATACGAATATACCACACAAATAAGTAGAAATACATAGATAGTAAGGCACATAAAGGTATGCATGGATTTATTGTTATTATAATTGTAATGTCTCAAAAATAATTTAACATAGGGACAGAGGGAGACTCTGGGCTCTGTGACCAACCTAAATGAGACTATATGCTGTTTAAATGACCTCCTTTAGGTCAGACGAGAGACCGGTCAGACAAGTGGCAGCTGTCACCACAGCAGGGACTGTGATCAGGGATATGGGACACTCATCAGTCCATGGAGAGGAAAAAGCACTCCTCAGCCTGCCAGGGATGTTACCAGCTCGAATCACGCCACAGAGTCAATAGTCATGGGGAAAGATCCATTCTGTTTAGGGAGGAAAGCTCGGTTGTATCCTGAGTCTAATTTTTTATTGGCACAGGAAGGAATGATCAAACACCTCTAAGCTACTGTGGCTGCCAGAAAGTCAATGCTACGGGAAATACACAGTACCAGTGGTTCAGTGGGAAATTTGTTTATATGATATTTCATGGCCAAAGCTAGAAGAATCTAAAAGATTTAAAGAGTGCAAGTCGACTATAAGTCAAATCTACCTAGTCAATAATCGATCAAAAATAAATACTACAATAAGCTACAGTACGTTACAAGCTACACTACCATCCAGTCTTGACTTCTCACCATGAAACTCCCAGATAGGACTCCCAAGAAAAGCTTGCAAGAAGAAACAACAACACCTCTGTGAGGCTGTGCTCAAGCACAGTGGTGCCTTGAGCTATGAATGCTAAAGTCTGCATGATATAATGTTTACAGTGACAATAGTGACATGCTGATGTTTAGCAGACATTGCTCACCATATTAATCTAGCATGTTAGCATGCTACATTTGCTATTTGGCGCTAAACACAATGCACATGAGGAAAATGGGAATGTTATTTTGCAGATATTTGATCATAAATCAACTGCACAAATTGAAAATGTTAACCTTTTTTGTGTCAGGAGAGGAAAAGTCAGAGGATTGCCAGAGTGGGATTCCAGCACATTCTCACTCTGACCTTGTTATATATTGACATTTTGGTCATGGACGTTCCACGTCCACATACAACGTGCAAGGTACCCTGGGTGCGTTGGTTGTTGACGTTCTGGGACATCGTGTCAAGTTCAGCTTGTTACATGCTTCTTTCAAGATACACTTATGTTTTCACAGGAAATAAATGCACTATGCCAGTACACTGACGTTTTTTTCCTTCAACAACAAAAACACATGGGTGGGTTTAAGTGACAAAAACATGTGGGTAGTTTTAGGCAACAAAAACGTGTGGTTAGGTTTGGGAAAAAGAAACAGGGTTTGGCTTTAAAATCTTATGGGACATGAACACCACTCTCCTGGGTGAAGGTCGGTGTTTAGAAGTAGGCCTCCCACCACTCCTCTTTTGACTCATGTCTCTCTAAAACATCTTTCAAATTTTTTTACAAGGTCAGTCTGCTATCTTTCACTTTCCTGTCTTTTTTTTTATTTTTTATTTTTTTTGGAACCCAAAACTCCCTTTCTTGAGGGAAGACATAAGAGTGTACTTTAGCGTTCCAGCATCATAAGTGGTTACTCACTCGGCTCTGGTTGCATAGAGACAAATCCTGAGAACTGACAAAGGTCAGACTTTCATCTGATTTATTCAGCCCATTTCTGTTTAATTATTGCACTCATAGACATAAAAAACTGAAAATAAACTAAACTTTCCATTACAGGCTTTTTGACGGCCCCTCCCATTGCGGCCCTTGGTAATCAATCCCATGCTTCCCCCTCCTACGATGCCCCTGTGCATAACACACTTACGATAACATATGGAACATCCAAACCATACACACTCCTCAACTTGATCTGAAAGATCCACATTTCCATATAACCACCCACAAAGAACAAATGATGATTCCTCTTCATTCACCTCTTTTATTGCCATATATACTGTATGTGTGTACCATGAGAAATGTCTTGATAAAATATTAAAAGGCATTGCAGAGATGAATTTTATGTGTGAGAACTTTCCTTAGCTTTCTATGAGCAAACAAATACAGACACTAAGGAGCTGAAATCAATGTAACCAGCTTTATTTGATGCTCCTTTTTTTGCAGGCATTCTTGAGAATGGTCTCAAGACCAAAAATCAATCTCAAGCACTACAACATTGGGTTCTTAACCTTAGCAGCAACCACATTGCCAAAGTGGTTAAGATGCTGAGGGTAAATGTGTCTCTTATCAAGCTACCAGGGAATAACATCTTTGAGCTCCTTCAAGGTCAAAGGTTAGCTTTGTTCTCCCATGTGAGAGGCTGGTTCATAGGAACCTGCAAACAAAATGAGACTAATTTTCTCATCATACAGGAAGCATCATGGAGGTGATCCTCCTTGCCCGCAGTACATGACTGTGAGCTGTATCATTTCTCGGTGTGTCTGTACAGAAGCATTTAAGAGTTAAACAAAAGCAGTAACTTATACAAGGACTGCATAGTGTAACTTAAAAACTGCTCTCTCATCATTTTGCAGTTCTCTCTGTTCTCTCAAAGGCTGCAGTTGAGCGCAGACACTGAGGCGATGAATTCTCACATGAAATCTCCATGGAAGAGCTTACTTGTGACTTCCCATCATACAAAGAAACCTCAACTTGAGTAAGTGTAATGTTGTTCTGGCTGGCACACATCCCCATCCCTCCCCATTTCCCTCTCTCTCTCTCTCTCTCTCCTTGTCCATCCTCGAGGCCAGGACATATCCTGGACTCAATCTCAGCGGCTGGCTGCTTTCCACTTCCACTTCTTTTTTATGAGAACAAGAGCCAGCTGGATGTGAAGCGCGTTAGAGAAGAAGCCAAGGATTTAATAAAGACATAAGAGCAAAAGACACAAATTAAACTGATTAATTACAGACAAAGAATGGCATACTATAAAAAATGTAATACTGCATGTGATATCCTCCCTTGGATGATCATTCAAATCCAGTGCCTTCTTGTGATATTGCTATGCTTTCTACCAGGTGGTATGCTGTACCACTGCTCTCTGGAGCCACCGAGGATCACGTGTCAAAGCAAATGGATTTCTAAGCTATGACTGTAAAGCGAAGGAAATAAAACAGCAGGAACAACAGCCTATCCTGGGGACTCCTACCCTTCCCTGAACATCAACTTCCAATGCAGTTTCCACACAGTTTCCCTGCTCTCACAGTCTGCTGGGCGATGTTTACTTGTGCATTGGTAGAAAACAAGACCAGCGGTGGTTTGTGGCTTGTTAGGTGTGCTGGCTGTGCTGCAGTCACCAGGCAACGGTGGCGAGACACTTTCTCACACTGCCCAGCCCTGTGAACACATGTGACACTAAAGATAAAATGGTGCTTGATGGCCACCATTGAAGATGAAGCGCCCCCCCATACAAATTGACCATTTATATATCAATTACACGCCCCCTGTTATGTTGAATTGTGAAGAAACTGTTGTTTTTCTCACATGCCTCCATGCTAAACAAAGAATCCCCAAACAGAGAAATTCTTAAAGAACTGAAGTCAAAGGGGTCCACATTTAACAACAGCAAAGCTATATTAAAACATCTTTGTGTTACTTGTGCACTAAAACCCAAGCCTCATTTATCCAGTCATATGCTCAGTACTTCCAAAACAGACAGATGAGGAACTGAACTGAAAGCGAAACTTACTTATTCTCTCTTCAAAGCCAGACTCCATTGATAAAAAATTACATTTTGCCTCGCTGAACATGAGGGCCGCTGGGCTAACACTGACTCGATCAGTAGATTGTTTGTATTTCTGTGTGACTTAACTGAATCCAAACTCACCCTTCAAAACAACACCCTTCAAGTCACACAATAAGACAAACGGCAGCAGTAGGCCAGCAGCTCCTGTGTTCAGTGAGGTAAAATTACTGCTTTTGATAATGGAATCTGGCTTTGAAGACACAACACGTTCTCATCCCAACTCATCAAATGCCAACGGGTGGTCAGTGGTCCTTCATGTAGGGATCTTCCTGCATCATTTTTGGAAGTTTATGGAGTGTCAATTTATGTTCATTACTGTATATGCATTGTCTCTTTTCAAAGTGCACTGCCACTGTCACTGGAAATGTACAGTTTCTGCTCGTTAAATGCATACAGCCTCTGTTACAATAAACTAAGCAAAAGCAGGGGTTGTCCTACTAGACCTGACCGCCGCCTATGACACCGTGTGGCACCGTGGACTCCATCTAAAGCTACTGAGAACCATCCCGGACAGTCACATGGTCAATTACATCATGGAGATGCTGTCGAACCGCAGTTTCACCCTCCAGACCAGTGACGGCCAGCGTAGCAGGCTCAGGAGACTGAGAAATGGGGTTCCACAAGGGTCTGTCCTTTCACCAATGCTTTTCAATATATACATCCTTGACCTACCTGAAACAACATCCAGAAGGTACGGGTATGCAGATGACCTAGCCATCATGCTGCAACAACCAACATGGAAAGCGGTGGAAGAGGGCCTCAACGAGGACATGTACATCTTGGCTGCCTACCTCCACAGCTGGCGCCTGCAGCTTAGCATTGGGAAGACAGTGTCCGCAGCATTCCACCTCTGCAACAAGGAAGCGAAAAGAGAGCTAGAGATCTCTGTGAACAGCAAACCCCTGGAGTTCCAAAAGGCCCCAAAGTACCTTGGCGTACGCCTGGACAGGACTTTGTCATACAAACAACACCTCGAGGAAGTTAGGGCCAAAGTAACATCAAGGGTCTCTCTCATCCGTCGCCTTGCTGGTACGACATGGGGTGCCTCTGCAAAGGTACTGCGCATCTCCACACAAGCACTCGTCTTCTCTGCTGCTGAGTACTGTGCCCCAACCTGGTGCAGAAGCCCACACACCAAGATGGTGGATGCGGCCATTAACAACGCTCTGAGGATCATAACTGGCTGCCTTAAACCTACCCCCGTGCTCTACCTGCCAGTCCTAGCAGGAATCGCGCCAGCCAGCCTACGGCGGGAGGCCGCCACCCTCACCCTGGCAAGGAAAGCCCAGGAAAATGATTGGCACCTCCTCCATGACACCACAACCATGGCAACACCACCTAGCAGACTCAAGTCCCGCCACCCATACAACCTGGCGGCCCAAGAGATGCTCACTTCAATCCCGGTGGACCTATCAACCAAAGCCTGGCTGGCGGCGGCGTGGAAGCAGGAGTGGGAGTCGGCCGGACAATCATGTCTACACCGCTACATCTGGGATCCTGGAGATGGTGCTGAAGGGGAAGACCTACCTCGCCGGCAATGGACCCTCCTGAACCGCCTTCGCACTGGTGTTGGCCGTTTCAAAGCATCCATGAAGAAGTGGGGCCTAACAGACAATACAGCATGTGAGTGCGGGGAGCCTGAGCAGACTGCCAACCACATCATCACAGACTGTCCCCTCCATAGACCACCTTCAGAGGAGGGCCTCTTCCGAGTGGGACCTGAGACGAGGGCATGGCTACAAGACACAACGCTGGACATATGATGACGATACACGAAAGAAGAAGAAGAAGACAATAAACTTACAACGCAAGTACAGCACTTCATTTTAGGTTTATTTCTTAACTTTAGGCAACAAAAGCATGTGGTTATTTAAAAAAAACATCATAGTTGAGTAAAAAACAAGTAAGGTTGCTATGAATGTAATGTCATGTCATGTGAAATATTTAACTAGCGTAGCATGCTACACATATTATCACACAACATTGCTGTTAAATAACTCCACTGAGTTTGCTTTCATATTGGAAACAAACGGCAGGCCTCCGGGTGAAAGTCTGGACAAATGGTGAATGTTTGTCCCATCCACCTTAACTCCCACCTACTCTATGTGGACTTTCATGCTCTTCATACTACGATAGTTGCCCACTGCATCAGAAAAAGCTGCCGCCCAGTGCAAATAATATCACTGCTAAGGTTGCCTCTTTGCATCAGTGTCTGTCGCCAAGGTCCACTGACAGAGCGGAGACTTGGATTATACAGCACGGGTTTCGTGAGTGTTTGTAAACAGATGTTTTTATATAGTTTTGCTGTTGTTAAAAGCGGACCAGTACAAGTTCAGTTTTTGAATCCTTCGTTCACCAGTGGTTTTCTTCATGAATTCAACTGAACACGGGGTAAGCAACTAATATACAAATAGTCATTTGCACATGATTCCTGCAATGATTAAAGAATATCCCAGTGACATACCAACTATAGCCTACTGCTATTGTCCCTCTGGTTTCTCTGGTGGAGAGTTTACCTGGATGGGGAAAAAAATGAACAGCTACACCCTGAAAACTGATCTGAGAGACAATAACGATGAACTAAACTGTGAATTGCAATAAGTCCAATAAATAGACAAATAAATAAATAATTTGCTCCAACTGCCTGCTAAATTCACTCTAGATGAGATTCTGTCTGTCAAAGCTGCACTTAAGATGAAGCTTTGAACCTTGCAGAGCATCCGTCTGCTATGCTGCCACGCACAGCACTTATAAACTGAGTCTGAGGGAGGCTGCAGTCACAAGCCTGACTAACACATGGCCATACCATTTTGTAAACATGAATAAAAACTATATATCTCAAGTGTCACTCAGTTTTGATTACTGTATACCCCAGATCCGCAGGGCTTTGAGCCAGGACTTTGTGCTTGTAAAATTATCATTTTTGGTTGATGCTTAACAGATTTGTTTGAGTGTTGGATTGAGTGTGTGATAGTCTTCCTCCTCTGTTGCTTTTTTACAAGATTCCTTCAGCCAAAGTCCAAACAAAGTCATTGATGTAAGAGTCATATTGCAATTCTTTTTTTAATTTGTCAAGTCATCAGATTGATGAGACCTTCTATTAAACTGTAACCTATCAGTAATCCCACAGTGTCGAAATACAAGTGAAGGTTTTGCATTCTTAATTTGACCTAAGTTAAAGTACACAAGTATTAATATAAAAATATACTTAAAGTAAAAAATAAAAATACACATTACACAGAATGTGTAATACTGAATACTGAATTATGATTACTGATGCAATAACACAGTATTTAAATTTTGCAGCTGGTGGAGGTGCGGCTTATTTTACTACATATACTGCTGGGTGGCTGGTGATTTTCTCCATGGGATCAATATAGTTTTTTTCCATGACAGCAGGCTACATTATATTTTATTCGGTGATTATTAATCTGAATCCACAAAGTAATAAATGTAGTGGAGAAAAAAAAATACATTATTTGTCTCTGAACTACAGCGCTGTGGAAGAATAAAGTAGCAGAAAATAGAAATACTCAAGTGAAATACCTGAAAATTGTAAAGTACTTGAGTAAATGTTTGTAGTTACTTTCCATCACTGTCAACAGCATATGTGATATATAATTCTATTATCATATGTAGATATAAGCTGACCGTAGTATATACTATACAAGCTCTTCCATCAATATATGCACATAAAAACACTGACTGCATAAAGAGTAAATTATTATCTATATCTTATTCTATTTATTCCTAGCATTCTTTGCACTGCCATCTGTACAATGTCTCTGCAGCAATCTGACCTTGTATATATTGTTTGTAGTCTAGCTCCCGCCTGTATATACAGTATCTTTGTTTGGCTGTCTGTGTTTATGTCCTGCAAATTTGTTGACAGCACTGTGCATATACTGTCAGCATAGGGAGAGCTATATTCCTGTATGTGATAAGATCCTCGGCAAATAAAGTTAATTCATATTCTTTAAATGTATAAATTGTATTTAACTAGATAGTCACATTGAGAATTAAACCTCTTTTACAAGTGAGACCTGGCCAAGACAGAGTCAAACAGCAGCATCCAAAACAAACTGGACAACAACATCAAATCCCAACAGCACCATCAGGTATAGATACAGCAAAAAATATTTAGCCCTTTGCTTGTTAGATAATTGAAGCAATTACAGCTAGCAGTGACCACTTCCTTTATTCTAAGTTTAAAATCACTTAAAGAGATTGACCTGCTGATTGTTCCAGGATCAAGGACGGAAGTATAGAAAGAGGCTTGTTTTGCCAGCTTCTGTGCTGATAAAAGACACTTTCACTGGAGCCATTTGTCCGACCTCAGATTATGACTGCTTTGCAAAAATAAAAAGGTCTGACTTATGTAAGTTGGAAATTTGCCTGGGATGCTCCTCAAGACAAAAAAAATGCACCAGTGTTGTATGTATGCATTAGGTTAGGGGTGTATGTGGGGTTATACAGTAGGCCTACATGGGCGGATTATGAGACAGACATGTGAAAGGCCCCACCACCTCTGGAAAATCATATACACACTCTGTGGGGGTTGTGCCTTTCTTTTTTTCATTTGAGTGTCTTCATTTTGTGTCTCTGTTTAGTTGTTTTGTCCCTTTTTGTAGTTATTTTGAGTCTCTTTGACGTCATTTTATGTCTTTTTGTTCATTATTTGTCCCCTTGTAGTCATTTTGATCCTCTTTTTGATTGTTTTGTCCAATTTTATATTGATTTGGGGTCTCTTTATGGTTGTTTTGTTTCTGTTTGAGGTTATTTTTGTCTTCTTTGTTTGTTCTATGTCTCTTTGTAATGATTTTGTGTCTATTTTTGTGGGGTTTTTATTCCTTTATGTAGGTTTTTTTGAGTGTCTTTGAGGTAATTTTGTGTCTTTTTTGGTTGTTTTGTGTTTCCTTGCAATCATTTTATGCTACATTGTGGTTGTTTTGCCCATTTTGTAGTTATTTTCTCTCTCTTAGAGGTAACTTTTTGTCTTTCTTGGTTGTCTTATGTCTCTTTGTAATGAGTTTGTGTCTCTTTTGTTTTGTACCTTTATGTAGTTATTTGGAGTCTCTCTGAGGTCTGTGTTTTGTGTCTCCCTGTAGTCATTTTGTGTCTCTTTGCTGTTGCATGTTTTTGTGGTCTTTGTGTGTGTGTGTGTGGGGGGGGTCTGACATTTTGAGCCCCTGGGCCTGTGCCCAGTGATCTATCCATGATACAGTAGCCTCTATATGTGGACATTGTCATATTGTTACAAATGAAACTACGGCTGAGGCAGCTGTTCGCAGCAAAGTGCAAACATTTCACATAATTAAATTTTCTCCTGTCACAAAGACAATGTTGCTAGTTGTTGTTGCTTCTTGTCAGCTCGAACACAAGGCTGCTACTTTACTGTCGTCTTCTCTTTTTCTTCACTGAAGAAGACAAACATATTGGTAGTGAATCTTACTCTGAGAACCTTGTGAACTCTGACAGCTTTGACTTCATTGTGTTGGAAGAAAAAAATTCCTGTAAATTCTGAACCAGATAGAGACAAAGTGGACTGCAGTGCAGAGGCCATAAAAGGCTGCCAGTCTTCTCATTGATGGACAGTTTGTTAATTACGCTGATATGCAAAATCAATACGGTAATGCTAATGTACTGTATGTAGACATTTACTGTGCATGTCCATACTATATGTATGAATATTGCATGTACATACAGTATATACACACGTGTGGTATGAAAGGCATTAAACCTTAGGCGGTTGGTGCTCTCACTTACAATCATACATTATCACCATCAGAGCCCAGGAGACAGAAAAGACACAGTGAAGATACAGTCTATGGTGTGAAAGAAAAAAGGGCAAGAGAAATGAAAGAGAAAACATAAATAAAGAAGACAGAACGAATTTCTCACTCTATGAATCTGTCTGGCTGTGTAGAAGTGTGTCACAGTTAGAGATTTACTGCAAAACAAGGACATTCAAATGAATCTCCAAGTTCATTTGTAACACTAAACTCGACGGAAATACACAACATTGAGACAAAATGAGTGTATGTGCATTTCCATAGGAGCATGTGGAGATGAGTGTGTCTGAACCGAACAAAACACTGAATATAACATCTGTACTGGCTTCAGAGGAATTGATTGAGATCACATCATTGGTTGTGGCTGAACGACAGAGTTATGCATAGACTAGAAACCAACACACATGTCTCAAGTTGCAATGGTTTTAGTTTTTATAAAGAAGGCTGACTGGCCATATTCAACACCGCCAGCGTGTGTAGAAAAGAGAGCAGAAAATGTTATTAGACTTGAGAAAGAGAAGACACAGCTGACATGTTTTTATGTGCCCTGGGCCGAGACATTTTGCCCTCACATATTCTAAGCTGAATTAAGTGAACTGAGCTCCTTGAGGTGTCTGCGCGCGCACACACACACACACACACACACTGGAGTTCAGGCACTTTGTCATCTTCTAAGTAATTTATCTGTAAGGTTGAGTGTTACTGCAGTGGGAAAACAAGTCCTCACTGCTTTGATCCCAAACACTCTACCAACCTGGGGACTTTGCTCTGCCACCAAACACACTCACACTCACTCACACACACACACACACACACACACACACACACACACACACACACACACACACACACACACACACACAACTCCAGATTCGATTAAATGTTTGCTTTCTATTACAAAACATGCAAAGGGGCGGGTGGTGTTGACCCAAGGGGAGTCTATATGCATATAGTCAAATAAAAGTAACTCTGTGTCGCCGACAGTAGGGAAAATGCAAATTGACTTGTGGTCTTGACTGTAAATGAACTGCAGTCACTGAGAGTGACAGCTACAGAATATGTTGTACTGTAAAATGGGTGTACAATCTATGAATGTTATTTGCATGCTAGTAGTTAGATGCTTATATATACGATGGAGAAACATATAGCTTATTCATTCCACTCACTATTGTGCTGTCAATGTGTGAACATGGTAATGTGCAGCGCTAGCCTGAGGTGCAGAGCATTTTGCACTGAACACAAAAATTGAAATTGCTCCTACATCTCCAATTGCAAACAGAAAACTTAGCTCAGCATGCAGAATAATCAGACTATAGGACCTGAGATCACAGCCGCTTGCTCAAATGACTTCTTTGCTTTAATGACTTTAAAGCAGTAGTAGTCTTCTTTTTTACTGCAAAGCAAGCTGTAAACACAACAATGTAGGGTGTAAAGCTGATGCATGTTAGCAAACAGTTTACACATTTAGCGGACACGGAGCAACATCAGGGTTTTTATGGGGCCATGTTTCTGGCCACCCAACAAATATAAGGCCTAGTCCCCATGAATTTTTAAAAACAAGTTTTTTCCCTCTTTGCTTTCGTGAAAGAAAAAAAATTTAAAAAAATCTTGTCTTCAATAAGCAGCAGCCTCTAGAGCTGAAAAATGAAGCCATTTACATAAAGGCTGGGCCACTTTGACTGACAGGCTGTCTGGGAGGCGTTGCTACAGTCTATGAGTCAGATCCACCCCTCACTCTCATGGCGGTTGAAATGCTAAACTCGAGGCTTAAAAATGAGCGTCGTCAAACCGTTGGATGACATCACAGTAGCTACGTATGTCCAGTATTTTTACAGTCTATGGTCCACACAAGCACTGTTTAAAAAACATGTTTGTTCACATATAGTCTCGCCACCAGACAATCAGAGATCTCCGCCTTCGGATAGTCTGGGGACACTCCTTTCTAAAGTGTGTTTAATACGCCGGCGAAAATGGCCGGCAACAAAGCAACGCCTCTTGCATTTTTGAAAAGAACACACCCTCCCGGAAATGTGCGCTCCCCCTCCGCAAGGATACAAAAACACACAGAGAGCTTGAAAATGGATGCCGAGAAATTTAACTCTGTTTTATCAAACGTGTGCTCATCCGTGAAAAAAATTTTTTTCCAGCGGATGTCTTAGTTACAACATGATTGATTGTATTTCACAGATGATGTCCTGATGTTAGCTTTGTACTAGTGTTCGCTGTCCCTGTCAGCTGCAGCCACTGATGCTTTCTAGACATCGTGATGTCCCAAAACTGAATAAATACCACACATAGCAACATAAAACTGCTTTGCTAGCTCAACCATGTTGTAACTAAGATATCCGCAGGAAAAAATATTTTTTTCACAGACCGTTTAATGAGTTATTACCTATTACAGACACCGCTAACGGTTAACTGGGCCAGCTAACGGTTAGACCAGCTAATCTACGATAACCATGTTATTAATTCCAAAATGTGCACACAGAAATAGTAATCTTTGTTCAGTCATTGTGTTTATAGACTTTACAAACATCAGATTAGTCTAATATATATTTATTAATAATATAATATAATAAAACCCTGCTGTATTTTTGTTGTTAAAATATTACCTTTCAACCAAGTACTGTATGGTTTTGACACTTTTCTAGTTTGTTAAAAAAGGATTAACAGTAATAACAAAAAATAAAAATCTTTCAAATTTTAGGGGTGCTGGGATTCAATTTAGGGGTGCTTCAGCACCCCCAAAAATGGACTAGAAACACCTATGGAACAAGCACTATTTTAGTCACATCTGCCATTGCATGAAAAGTCACCTCATTTGGGATGCCTTGCAAAGGAAATAGGAGCGCACACTCTGACATCCCGTACCAAAATCTCAGTTTTCCCTTTTGACACTTT
The DNA here is from genome assembly GCA_035609425.1 of Epinephelus awoara. Taxonomy (NCBI): domain Eukaryota; kingdom Metazoa; phylum Chordata; class Actinopteri; order Perciformes; family Serranidae; genus Epinephelus; species Epinephelus awoara. Next base: position 25,515,135 of record CM069310.1, on the reverse strand, counting down.
AACACTGAAAACAGTGGTTCTGAAATTTTTTAACCTGGATGAGTTTTACAAAAGCACTGTTTTCAATAACTTAAAATACAGTTCAGTCTTTGACAACTTTTGTCAAAGAAAACTTCATTTCCTTTTGCAGTATAATATTTGGACGTATGACTCTGTTCTGGGGCCTCTCTGCCTTCCCTCGGGCCTAGGCAGAAAGCCAAGGGCAGAGAGAGCACACCTAGCTGCCCTTCCACGTGCATACGAGGGAAGCCTGAGGCAAAGAGAGCAAACCTCCCTGCCTTTCCATGCTCTTAAATGGAAAGCCTAAAGCATGGAGAGCAGTTGTAAAGACCCCCCAGGAACAGAGTAGAGCGAGCATCAATGACAAACAGAACAGAACAGAACAGAAATTACATTGATGAGTCAGACGCAACATGAAAAGGAGGAGCTGCAGCAGTTTAAATAGGGCGCCTCTTATGTTATATTCATCTGTAGGTTTTTCTCACTTTCCCTCTATACCTACCTATTTAATCCAGTGTTTTAAATATTACAGTGTAGTAAAAATGTTGTTTAGTAGTACTGCTTTGATTTTACAGCACGAGTTGTGTGAGAATTTGTAAACAGATATGTTAATATATAGTATAATATAGAATTCATCTATGCATTTTTCATTCACTGTAGAGGCATGCAAGAAAAATAGTTTCTTCCTGAATTCAGCGTCATACAGGGTAAGTAATTATAATCATTTGGGAGCGGGTGAAGTATTTCGTTATTTAAAAACATTATTTGTTTGTACAAATTATGGCACTTTATAAATAGGCTAATGTCAGATTTCACTATTTCTACCAAACATAAATCAGTTTAAAAAGTTATTTCCCCCTCAAGTCTGCCCCCAGCTTCTTTCCCTGTTTAATGTTGTTGCATCAAGGTTGCAATGTAGAAATGGGTTTCGTTCACTCGGAACGAAACCCGAAGTGCTTAATGAAGGTTTGAATGGAGCTTTTAATGAATTTGGACTTCAGACCCTTAAAAAGTAAAGGCTTACTCATCCCATTTTAAGACCCCATTCGTTTTTGTCTCACAACCCTCTGAGATGTTTAGAGGTCTCTTTTAACATTTAAAAAATCTAAAACACACACACAAGCCAAAGCTTGTGTGTGTGTGTGTGTGTGTGTGTGTGTGTGTGTCTTTTTCCAAGAATAACCTTCAACTTGATGGGGTTTGTGGAAAGATGTTTTTCTGACTCACATGACATGTGTCACCATTTACACGGCAGAGTGCCTGTGTCAGTGACTAAGACAAAATAACAACCTAAAATTAACCCTTCAGTAAGAGAAAGAATATTGATTTCTCCATCAGAATACGACCTGAAGGAGGCAACAAAAACCAAAACACAGCTTGCTGACATATCTGAAATAAATAACTCTATTCAGCTAATGGCTAATTATTCTGATAGACTTGACAGAAATCATTATGGAGAATACTTAATATATGCAGAGGAGAAATTCATCTTGCCTGGGTTGTAAAAATATATATTTTGCAATTATGCAGCTGCAGGATGCACATCAGAGTGAAGAGGTGAGCGATGTCATCTCCATTACAAGGGGTTTAAAGGCAGGAACCTTCAACTGAATGAGGTCTGTGAAGTTCCCTGCTCGGTGTGCAGGCTCATTATTTTTTGTGCGTAAAGGAGGAGAAACAGAGTGTAGTGTTTGTAAGCACGTGTATCTTCGCATCACTTGCCATGTGTTTGCTCACATTACAGATGTGAATCACCTCAGTTTGATGTGGTTTGAATGACAGGTGGCATAAATCACCCAGGGGATTAGATGAGGTTGAGTGTACCAGCTGAAAAAGAACAAAGAATCATTGTTTGTGAATTTGCAATTTGAAATATTTCATCAGGACTCGCATTCTTCATTAAGAGAGTGCCATCGCTGCCTGCATGTGGCCAGTAAAATATAAAGTCAGAGATGAGAAGGATTTTAATAGTGTGCATCATTTCATTGTGTTTTTTTTAAAAGGTAAAAACCAAACCAGTATTGTAGAGATTGCGCAAGAGATTTCTCTCAAATAAAAGTGATCCCATATCACATGTTCTATTTTGTCTCCGGCACAGTGATGGATATGTTGTCACGACGAGTCACTGACAAGCTCATGAGTCAGTTGACACATCCTGAACTCCGCAGAGCTACACTGCTCAGCAAACATCTGCCAGCATGTAAAGAAAAATCATGCACATATAAAATAGTATTTTGAGTACTGCTTGTTAAATATTATAATAAAAAAAAAAATAGTTTTGGTTTTATTTGACATATATGCCTCCACCCCCGATACAGTGGAGGTGTAAGGAATTTCATTTAAAAAACAAAAGAGAGACTCAGAGACTGATATGTCAGTGCAGTGAAGGAAATATAGATCCTTTACTGAAGTACCACACTGTAAAAAGACAAGTAAATTGCATTTAAAATGTTAAGAAAGTATACATTAAAATGTTCCCAAAATGTACTTTTAAAAGTAAAAGCAAAAATGTAAAAGTAAAATTAGCCATGTGAGTGTTACAAAATATATCACTGAATTACTATTACTAATGTATCAAGGTAGCAATAATTTTAATATTTCTTAGAGTTGGGACCAAGTCATTGATTGGTAAGTCCCAAATAAGCCGCAAGTCAAGTCCCCAAGTCTTAAACATTGAGTTTTAAATCCTAACCAAGTCATAATGTGCTCTTCATTAAATGTAATGCAATTTTAATGACAGAGTAATAATGTATTAAATCTGCAAAAGTCATGGATGTTTTTTTATAATTTGTAGCCTATTTATTTCTTAAAGGTCCAGTGTGTAAGAATTTGGGGAATTCAGTGGAATCTAGCAGTGAGGATTCAGATCGCAACCAGCTAAAACGTCTTCAGGTTAGAATTCCTTGAGTGTTTATTGTTCAGAAGGTCTCTGTTGGGAGCTGAGTTATCCACAGAGGTCTCTCCTCTACAAAACAAATGAACCAGGCGATTAAAACCAATATAAACAAACACTGAGTAAAGCGGTTTCACATCATAAAGTAGTGTTTCTCCCACCCCGTTTGGCCTGCTTGCTTGGCATCTGTAAATGTGTGCTCATGTGTTTTCTCATTTAAGAGTTTTTACTTAATGATCCACAGGAGTCTCTTCCTCTCCATAACAAATGAACCAAAAATACAAAAAAAACCAAAACAAAAACCCTGAATAAAACAGTTTCACATCAAAAAATTCAAGTTTTTCTGACACTGCTCGTCTTGGAGGGGCTACTAACTGCAGTGGCCGACACAAAAAGGTCAATAGCCCTGTCTAGAGTCAGTGTTTGGTTTGTCTGTCTGGCGACTGTAGAAACATGACAGTGCAACATGGGCGTCTCCGTAGCTGAGGACCCACTGTAAATATAAACAGCTCATTGTAAGGTAACGAAACACAAACTTTTTCCCCTTTAAAACAAGTTTGTTTAGAAGTATTTAGTTGATAAGTTCTACAACTTCAAATGTCACACAAAGTTGGAAATTGTTGCATCTCTGTTGTTTTGCATAATGCAGTTTGTTTTTTGTTGACCAACACATAGGGTTTGTATGTGAATAAAATTATCTTTGGTATCATTTTTTTCAACTGCCACTAAATAACACTTGGTTATATTGTAACCTTGGTTCTCTGAGTGAGGAGATTATCTCCCCACCCAGTAGTTATATCATAACTATAGGAATTATCCCCATCTGGGGTAATTGACATGGAAATTAATAATCTTTAAGACACACCACTTTATGTGGCCTGCATGTGTCAGGCTATAAAAGCCCCACCTTGTGCATGCACCTACTGATGAACATTGATTGGAATGGGTACCGAGCGGTCTTGAGCCTGAGGAGATAATCTCCTCACTCAGAGAACCAATGTTACAATGTAACCGAACATTATCTATCTTTTCGAGATTTTCTCCCCACCCGATAGTTATATCATAACTATGGGAACCCTTTAAGACACACCCCAAGGGGCCCCAGGAGACAGAGCAGATGCAGGCCCACTGAGCTCCCCCGGCCAGGAGAGGCACCACCTCCGAGAACCATGTCATGTGGGGCCAGTTCAGGGCCACCAGGATCAGCTGCACTTCCTACTTCCGAACTCTCTGCAACAGATGTGGGAGGAGAGTGAACAGGGGAAATGCAAACAGCGGGCCTTGAGGCCACTGGTGTGCCATGGAATTAACGCCCGGGGAATTGAAAAGAACAGTGGGCAATGGGCATTGTCCCCGGTTGTCAACAGGTCAGCCACTGCTCTGCCGAAGCGGTGCCAGATCTCCCTGACCACCTCCAGGTGCAGCCTCCAGTCCCCTGGACATGGTAGGTCTGCCCCCTGGTTCACCAATTTCGGCACGTGCATAGCCCTGAGGGACAGGAGCCGTGTCCATGCCCAGGTCCACAGCCTGTGTGCTGTTCTGCAGAGGTTGACATAATGCTGCTGCCACTGTGCTGTCAGTTCTTAAATGCACATGACGGCCTTGCAGACTCGGGATAAAATGCTGAAATGCCAGGTGAATGGCTCTAAGTTCTAGAGCATTGATATGATGGCCCTTCCAGCGGGCACTCCAGACCCCACTGGTGCCCCTGTACTCATGGAGTGCGCCCCACCCCTCCAGGGATGCATCTGTAGAGAGCACTTGGCGAGGCAGTGCTGGACCAAGCATACTTCCTCTCAAGATGTTGACTGGGTCCTGCCACCACCTGAGGTCCTGCTTGCAGTTGTCTCTGTGGACAGAGCTCCAGGCCAAGAGAAAGACGCCTCTGGACTGGACGCATGTGTAGAAGAGTCAATGGCACCACCTGTACCAAGGCTGCCATAAGACCCAAGAGGCGTAGACATACGCACCCAGCTAAAAATGAGGGAGGCAGGTCCTGATTGAAACCTGCCTTTCCTGTGACAGCATCACCAACCCAGCTCTGGCATCCAGCCACATGCCTAGAAACTGGGTGGCCTCTGCAGGCTGGAGACTGCACTTTTTGTTGTGAATGTGATCCAACAGCACAGACACATGTAGCGGCACTGCTCCTCTGTCTGTGCACATATTAGCCAGTTCTCCAAATAATTCAGTATCCTGAGACCCTGCTGCCACAGAGGCCCCAAAGCCTCATCCTTGCACCTGGTGAAGGTGAAGCGAGATGCCGGAAGGGAGGACACAGAACTCGAAGGTTTTTCCCTTGAAGGCAAACCTGAGAAATCTCCTGTGCTCCTCCCAGAATGGAATTTGAAAATAGGTGTCCTTGAGGTCGATGGTTGCAAACCAGTCGCCTACCTGAACAGCCTGCTTGACCCTAGGCACGGTCAACATTCTGCACCTCACGGCATGAGGAACTTATTCAGCCCAAAAAGAAGAAATGGTGTTGAGCTATCCTCGAAGGGACCTACGAAGGCCAGCTCTCCAACCTAAACCAAGGTAAATGGATAAAAATGCTAAACTCGTCTCTCCTTTTCTTTCTGCTCTCACGTTGACTCCAACAGGTGGAAATCAATGAATCGGTGGGTGCATGCGTAAGGTGGGGCTTTTATAGCCTGGCGCATGCCAGCCATGTATAGTGGTGTGTCTTAAAGATTATTGATTTCCATATCGATTACCCCAGATGGGAATAATTCCCAAAATTATGATATGACTACTGGGTGGGGAGATAATCTCGTTAACGTTAGTTCTTCATGGCTCTCTCCTGCAACTTGTGAGGATGCTGTCATGTTGGTTCAAACAAAGTGGATCTGGGGAATTATGCTGAGAATGAATAGTGTTATTGTTAGTTCATTCAGGAAATGAAGGGAAAGGAACTGATTTGTGGCACACTTTTTTTTTTTTTTTTTAAACAGATTTTTAAATCTCTGGACTTGGGAGAGGGTACCAAGTATTTTCATGTCCAAAGTCTCAAGTCCAAGTTAAGTCATGGGTAACTGCTGTTCAGGTCCAAGTTGAGTTGCAAGTCTGTTTTGATTTTGTGAAATCAAGTTGAAGTCATCAAATCTGTGACTCTAGCTTCAAGTTCAAGTCATTTGACTCAAGTCCACACCTTTGGTATTTTTTGCTTTCTATAGCTGTAACAATGCATCATATCCTCATAAGCTCATCCCATTATCATATCATTTAGTATTTAAATTCCTCATTTGTATGTAACCAGTGATGCCTAACAAATGTAGTGAAGCAAAAAGTACAATATGTCACTCGGAGTTTAATAAGGGGAAAAAAGCAGAAAATAGAAATAGCCTTATCAACAAGTACTGCAAAACTGTACAAAAGTAAAGTACTTGAGTAAATGTTCTTTATTGAATTCCACCACTATCTATGGCTCAGTTATGCCAGGGCAAAGTGAGAAACCACAACCACTGATCTTTTTGAAATTAAGTGATGTTAGAAGATAGTTCATTTTTGCACATTTCTGTAACGAATTACCTCTTGCAGGCATGGAACTAAACTGCAAAGCCAGCATTTGCAAATTACAGATTAATTTAAGTTTTAGACACAAATGTAGCTTCCTGGCAGTGCACTTTTTAAAAGCACAAATCAAAGCACCAGAGAGAGAGTAGACTTTTAAACTCCCAGGTAATTGTACAGTGTTGCATCAGATGACAAGAAAAGCCACAACTCAGACACTGTGGCCTCCTCAGTCAGAAATATAAAAATATTGATTCTGATAGAGCAGCACAAAAAAAGAATCAATGTTACAAAAAAAACACTCTTGTAGCGTTTGATACTGAAAGATTGCACTCAATTGATTCACTCCAAATAAAGCCATCCAAGGCTTTTGTTCTACTGAGCCCGCTTCTGAGAAAAACCACCTCTGAGTCAGTCAGAGCCAGGAGAGTGACGTCAAACCCTCCTAAAGATATAGATTCAATGTTATAGAAAAACTTAAATAGAATTAGTATTCTGTAGAAACCTTTAACGTTCTCGCTCAGGTATGATTTGTACAGATACAAAAACCTGGCACACAGGATAAATTGCAGCATAAATCAGAGACAAGGTGAGCAAAACTGTCCTGCTGCGAGATTAATTTACCCTCCTCCCTTCACTTCACCCCCCAAAGTGCTGAAATATCTATTCAGTGGAATTACACGAAGGCTTCATCATTTCTTTACTCTGTGAGATGCTTGTAAAAGCTCACATGTCACATTGATGCATCTGAATTTGATGGACCAGTGTTTTTCTAAGACCAATTGATCTATCTTAAACTGTGAAACTTGTGAATAACACTGGCCTTAATTTAAACATTAACATCCCGTGTCCTCTATCATTTTGATTCATAGTTTAATCAGTTATTTCAACAGTATTTAAAACATTTTATCCTTTTTATTGCACATTCTTTCACATAGTTCATCTATGTCAGCAGTACCCCTGTGGACATTTTATGCTTCTGAGCTTTTTTATGATGTTTAACTTTACAGCAAACTCTATCTCGTACATGCAACTTCAATATTAGAGCAAGCCATCACCTAACAAATTAGTCACAGTTTTCATTTTTGCATATACTGTACAGTATGCAGTGTTTCCCACAGGACAGGAATCTATTTGTGGTGGTGTGGTCCGGGGAAGAGGGGTGAGCCCACTCTGAACTACGGGAGCCCAGCGTGGACCAGCAGTGGAGGATTTTAAATAGAAACTCGATTTTCATTAGAACAAATCAGCCTAAACTACAAATTCAAGTTGATCGATGAAATTGATTTATCGCCCAGCCTTAATTCAAATGTTCATTTAGAATTTGAATGTCAAAGTTTAGATTGAAGCTTCAAAGTCTTTGAGACAGCCATACTTATCAATGATGTGATGACAGATACAAGTAGATTCAACATCCAATGTCAGGCCGTAAGGTTACTAACGAGCATAACCTTATGGCCAGGCTCCACCGGCTCAGCCTGATTTATGGTCGTGCATTGAATCGACGATGTCGCTACGTCGTAGGGAACGGGGCTACGCAGAAGGCTCGCCATAGCCCCCAGCGTAGCCTGACGTGCACCTCCCCAAAAATGTAACTACACGTCGAGGCGACGCAGACCCAGCGCAGACCCAGCGCTGTGATTAATGTGAACAAATTGTGACATGACTTAAAAACTTAACTTAACTTAAAAGACTCTCCTGACTTTCTCAGTTGCCTATAACAGTTTGTGGACTGCCTTCTTAAGATCTCTCTTAAGGACAAACTTTCCATGAAAATTCAAATGGTGTGATCTTTTGCGGGCTCCAGAGTGCCTTGCTTCTCTTCAGCTCTGCTACAGCGCTAAAAGTATACAACGGTAGCTAACATTAGCTTAGAAATGAAGTCCACTAAAGTCAACAAACAACCATTATCCACCCCAGCAGAGTCTCCACTTGCTGTGTTTCCATTCTATACATTTTGCAGAGGCTATTCGGGGACAGACCTTCATTTATGGCATTTGCACTGACTAAATTGGAGCTGCTACGGTCGCCTGAACTGACTGAAGGTCTGTCTCCGGAGCTGCCGTTTGCTCTCCTCCTGCCGAAGTGAGCTGGAAGGGCTGCAGAATGTGCTGGCTAAATCTTGTCTCGTTTATTGTGTGATAAACAGTAACATCATAAAAAGGTAGTGCCCCCTAGGTACTGAAAAAATTCTTACTGGCGTCTACAGAGTACAAACACGAGCAACAGGATGCTGACTGTAGTTCACTAACTGCCTCAGAGAGAGGTGTCAATAATAACAAGGATTTGGTTAAAGTTACATGCAGAATCTTTAATGGATTGACTTTCTAAAATCACCTCTGTGTGAAAATTCATTCTTGACAATAGAAACTGCAGTTATTCCTCAGCGAAAGTTGTCATCATGGTCCATAATGAAGTCACATCATAACGACTGGGTTGTCTAAAGTGAAAACTCTGTCTAGACAAATCCAAACCATGACCCTCAACACTCACTGACAGCTGCAGAAAAAGACAGTCAGGGGATCTTGAGATAAGATTTTGGTAAAATCTTACTGCCTTTTGTTTTCTTAACCACTGTTATATAGGTGCTGTGTGTGTGTGTGTGTTTGAGAGAGAGAGAGAGAGAGAGAGAGAGAGGGAGAGAGAGAGAGAGATGAAAAGGGGGAAGCTTGCCCAGGGCGACAAATGTGCCATAGGTGTGGCACTGAGTATGAAATTTCATATTACAGTATGTGTTAAAAAATGCCACAGTACATGTTAGAAAATGAATAATGTTTTATATTATTTGGAAATATTTTAAGAATTCCAATTTTTGTAATATAACGTTTCTTTTGGTTTATTATAAGTTAAATTGCTGTTCAGTGTTTTGGAAAAATTACTTCTACTGCAAAGCCAGGAACATTTCATACATGGGAATCTACTGGTTAGGCAAATAGTATTTTCTTGCACACAATGCTGCATTGTATTTTTATTCTGTATTTCTTTCACTTGCAATGTGTCTGTTTGTATTAATTTTGTGTTCCTGATACTCGTCTTCACTTGTTTTGACTAAACATTGGAGACGGACAGTATGTATAAGGGAATGTGCATTATTGGTGTGACGATGTAGGCTACTGCTGTGGAACAAAAGGAGACATTCTGCTCTGTTTTAAGAAGTGTATTGAAGGTTTCGCTTCATTTCACTAAACAAAGGAAATCTGGCTGATTGGTTGACTCCACCATTTTGCAGACAAACACAATGAAAGCTTTTCTGCAAGATCAAGCTCAAATTAGATACACCCAGAGCTGCAAATGAGTCAGAAATGATTCTGAAGGCTGTTGGTGGTTTCATATAGTTTTCAAAAAAATGTTTATTGGTTTGTTTTTAATGAAAACAACAGCAGGAAACAATGTTAACACAAGATCGGGCTCTAATTCTTCCCTACATACCAACAATGACCCACATACCCAGGGAGAAGACACACAACCAAGAAAATAAATAAATACCCAATGTACATCAGCGTACAATAAAAGTGAAGAATAAGAAGGTAAGAGACTCTGAGCAGTTCTCTAATCTTAAGAGTCCTGACCCAGGTCTACTATGTCTGTATGCATAAAAAAAATCTATAGCTGAAAATGCTGTGCTACAGTGAAACACCACTGTAAGTCGTCTATTCAGCAATCCAGACTCCAGCTTCATGTTTGATCTAAACAGAGTGCAGGTTTTGCAGAGGAAGTACATTTTTTTTCATATCTGAAGCAGGGGATGTTTGACAGGAGACAAACGGTGACAGCACCTGACACGCCTACTTAGACGAGGTGTGTAGTTCAAAAAGCCTCTGTATACCGCGTAGTATAATGGGGAGAATGTGTCAGTTTCCACACACCGCCACAGCTGCCATTAGAGTGGCAAATCAAAAGAAGAGCATCTTTAACTCCCTTACACTGAGCCACCATGGCACACAAGCATTTCTCCGTAGCAACAGGCTGACCCCGTTTCTATGGTTATGGTGTCCCTTCTACATTTCTTCCAGGACAACGATGGCAAAAGAAAAAAAAAAGACACATGAGTATGTGGGCGCAACCTACAGCAGGAGGTTCATTTAATCACCACAAACAAAGGAAAAAAAGACACTTGTAGTTAATAAATTTGAGTCCGGAGTGGATCCTGCACCTACAGTACAGTTCACATCTCCTCTAACTGAGTTAAGAGGTCATAGTAAGTTAAAAATGATTAAGCTTTTAAACTGATCACTGAACAGCTCCTGGTAGTTGACTTTTCTTTCTCCCCCAGAGTGCCAAGTTAAGATGCAGCCTACAGGTATATCCGCATCAACGGCTTTCAGCTCTGAAAACCTCCTGAAAGACAGCTTGAAAGGGGGGATGTCAGTCTGTGCAGGATTTTGGTTTTAAAACCTCTGAGCTGAATGAATAAAGCTGATAAATGATGTGGATGGTGATTTTATTTCCAACTTGTTCGTCTACTTCCCCTCCTCTTTTTTTTCTTCTCTCTTCTTAGCCGGAGCTCTGCTCAGTCCCTTCTTTCTCAGAGCTGTGACTGCCTGCCGTTGCTATGCAACAATCTGTGTAACGAGAATCATTATTGAATAAGTCATTAACTTAAGGCAATAGTTCAAGAGAGGCATTTCAGACCTGGAGGCATGATCTTACTCCTAATTCATCAAGCCCACGGAACAAAGTATGCAAGATTGTGTGACAGAGATTTTCCGTGCAGTGTGCAGTTGGTACTCTGTCACTCAGTGTGATGAGTGGTTATGACAGCTGATAATAAGTGGCTGCCAGACACTGATGTAAAGCACCGCTGCAAAGGCTTTTCTTCTTCCAGGTCCCTGGTGTCCACAGCCACACCCAAGCTCTTGACCCTGAGTGACCCCTTCAGCAATCCAATTCCATTTCCTGCTGCCAGCTGCCCTGAATGATTACTCTGACTAACTCCATTCATGGAAGAGAGGGGGGAAGAGGCGGGGGCCGCCAGCTATGAGTGTGCATGTGTGTTTGTCAGCTGAGAGAGTGTTTGAGTGTGTGTCCATCCGTCTGTCGAGGTGCAAGAGACGCACAATTTGTGCAGAAGCCTAAGCGATTTGCGGGGAGTTCGTATGCGTGGGATTCTGTTGGGTGTTTTGGCAGTGTGTGTGTGTGTGTGTGTGTGTGTGTGTGTGGTTTTTTATTACAGGTTTTGATTTTGTGTCTGGGACGAGTCCCCTGGCAAAACAAACACAGACACCAATTAAAGCTGCTGCAGTGTCCCAGCCCCCTTTACATCACTAACAATGTGCCTGTAGAAGAAACAAGGCACCCTAGCCCCTCTCATCCACACCTCCAGTTTTTTCCTCAATCAGCTACAAACAATGAGGCCTTACACGAACACACTGTTATTTGCCAAAATCTAACCAGACTGGAGATTTCACATGAGAGGGGTCTGTATTTGAGCTTTGATTTTAACAATATAAGAAAGGATCAGAATCTGATAACAGTTGTTGGATTGTTTGCTCTCGTTACCATGGAAACACTTCTGTTAATCACACCCAGTCCTTCCAGCTGCTACAGCTCTTCATAAGTTTAAACTTAGCCTTGTTAAAATGTTTGCTAAATGTAGATTTGGTCGTGTTCAGACACAAAAGCCACTTGGTTAAGGTTAGAAAAAGATCATGTTAAAGATTGTGTCATTAAAAATACCTGCTGCTGTCTGCTGCTTGGCAGCTGTCTCGCCCGGTGTCACACCAACCACCATCGCCTCCACCTCCTGCTGCTGAGACACTCACCTCATACACGTGTGATCTAAACTACATCACTTTAGAAATATTTTGGCTATATGATAGAGATGAAATGTACAAATGTTACATATCCATAGTTTGCAGAAATGTACAATGCCAACATTTTATTCTGGTGACTGGGCTGGATTTACATTTCACTAAGTTGCACCACACAAACTAGCTCCTATTTAACTGTGACTAAACATTTACACCTCCTAACTGCCAGGTGTTATTGATGCAGAGCTAAAATGAAGCTTGCTAATATACAACCCCTATAAAATGAAGGGAAAAAGAGATAATGTCCGTCTCTTCTCATTCCTGACTCATCAAACACTGCCATTTTGTCAGTGATCTCTGTGTCAGATACTGATACACAGAGGCATCTTCCATGGTGGTATGATACGTACCAGACGGGGCCATTTCTGACACTGTAGGCAACAACCAAACCTATCATGTACCACCACTTTATCAAGGATGTTGGTGTCAGCTATTTCTGATGCCACCAGACACTACGATAGTATATAGAGCAAGAAAGTCTGTATAGGGTGAGCAGGAGGCGAATTTGCGTTTCCTAGGATTAGGAAGGAATGAACTGCCCTACTCTCCCTATGACTGGCCATGCCCATAGCCTTCATTGGTTGGATTGGTTAGGTTTAGACAGGAGGAGTGAGATTGACTAGGGTTAGAGTAAGGATGTCAGGGTAAGCCAGTCAGAGGTAGAGCAAGGTGGGCCATTCTTCCGCTATCCTAGGAAACAGCAATTCATGGGTGGGAGGAAAGGGGGTCAAACAAACTCTAGACTTTCACCTGGGAGCCTGCAGTTCATATCCAAACTGAGATTTTAAGTAACAACACCCACACTCCCAGAATGGTAACAGAATACACATTACTGAAGTCTTTGCTAGCCAGCTGGAAATTGACTAGTTTGAAACACGCGGCAATAAGCCGAAAACTGAAGCCAACATGAAGGTGCCAAAAACTACAATTCTTTGAATGGCCATTTAAGGCTGGCTCCTGAAGACAGTCAATCCCTTAACACACCCATGTTCAATTTAACAGCACAAATAAACATGTTTACAGCCTGGTAAAAAAAAAAAAAAAATGGATTTGGTCTATATAGCTAATGTCTCCCTTAATGACAGCTGTATGGGGGTAGGTTCATTTTTATTTAACTCACCCATTTACATTCTATGAAGGTTTAGGGCGGGCCACTCTGAGTGACAGATTGTCTGCCGATAGTGCCCTCGACTTCTCAGTCAAATCCACCCCTCGCTCCTCCATAGCTAGCTAACTAAGGAGGGACTTTACAAACAAATTTAAATTAAATTAAATTTCTTTGTTGTTCAGTAGCTGGTGCAACCAAGCAGATTAGCCAACATGATGTTTTCCTAACCAAGTGTTGTTGTTTTTTGTCCAAACATAAAACTGAAAATGGAAATGTAAAGGAACATAAAGTATCAACATATCTGCTACATATGAAACGTACAAATGTTACATTTTCATGGTTTGCAGACGTTTTAGACTATAATTATTCTATATAAAGGGATGATTTTCCCCCCTGATCTTAACCTTTTCTTTTGCTTACTGAGACAAATTATTTGATTTGAAACCTGGGTTGAAAATAAAATTGATTGTTGACCTTGGAAAAAAACCCAGACTCAGCACAAAAAAAGTGAGATTAAATGGATTTTAAACCACCTCATACCAAGTTTTTAGTTGCTTTAATAAAGAAAACAGACCTTGAAGCTATGCCATGTTGTTAAAAAGTCATTATTTTATTTTCAGGGCCATTATGTTGGCACTAATCCCCATAAACGTGATGTCAAAATTAGACATTTCCAGGATGGTTACAGAACAAATCTCCAATTATATAACTCCTCAGCAGCAAATGTCAAGTGTTGATGTCAATCCCTCAGAACTGAAGAGTAACACTTCCTCTCTGGACTGAATAATTTTGAATTAACATCAACTGAGAGAAATCTGAACAAGAGCTGAGGACACTGGTATCCCCGCAGACAGTAACCTCAATAGGCCAGAGTGCACTGCAGGTTGTGTTTTGAGTTAGAAGTCTGACTTTCATGTTAGCCACTTTCCTGCTCTTACTATGCCAAACCACTCTCTCCAATCCCACATGCTTAATGCAACAAGCTCACAGCCGTTCTCTCTGACAGCTGTTGAAAAAGTCAATCTGGGAAATGTAGGAAATCACTGACTGAAGCAGATGAGTCAGGCTGGAGAGAAGTGGGTAATTCTTAACACTTCACAAAATAACTTTTCCTCTCACACAAGCAGAGGAAAACACCAGGCACCTGTGATGTAAACTGTTATTCCATGACATTAAATGAGGGCGGATTAGCATTAGAAATCAACTTAATATTTCATCAAGAGGTCAGCCGATTCCTACCTATTTAATTACATTAACGAGGCAGGAGTGAGCGAAGGTCATGTGGAGGATAATGTGATCCTGCTGGCCGTAAGCACTTCCAATTACAGAGGCTGCACAGCACAGCTCTCTGCACACCGTAAGCAGGGGATACAATTGTTCATTCACAGCATCTTCTGTCAGAGCAGGCAATCCATTACTTCCCACCCCCTTGAATGCAATGCAACATTTCACTCCAGTATTGCAGCTGGAACACTTTGGGTTTTGATAAGCAAGTTAAGTGAGCTTGATTGAGGCAGTTGTTAAAATGCTCTGGGATTTTTTTTTCACTGATTCACAAGCCTCCCACGAGCAATTAAGTATAACACCAATTACCAGGAGAGCTTCCCCCCCAGGGGTTTGTTGAGTCTCTCCCTGTCTCTCTCTGTGTATGCTTTTGAACATCTGCAGTCAAAACCCCCGAGTGTATTTGGCGTAAACTGAGCTTCCCCCGACATCGGTACTCAACCAAAAAATCTAATTACACCTCCTGTGGTATTTCTATTTGCGTTTCAACAAGCAAACACAAGCATCTCTTCAGCATGTCAGAATTATATTAAACAGAATTTTTCTGGAGTTCAATGCAATTTCATGCAATTGTTGTTGGTTTTTTTTTCTTTCCTTCTTTTTTTTGGAAACCACATCTGCACAGCTTTGTTAGTTGCAATTCTGTGAAGTGCTGTTTCTAACAAGGTGGAAAATGAAGGCATTAACAATGACACCGCTCCCGGTTCAGGTTTGATTTCCCTCGCAGCCACAGTACACACACAGGCCTTCAAACATATGATTCTGCACCAGCACAAACACACAAATTCACTGAAGTAGCAGCATCATTAGAAGCAGTGACACTGGGGTAAACAAAAAGCTGGGTCAGAGATCATCATAAGGCAAACCACCATCCAATCATGTAAAAAAAAAAAATAGATTTCAAGAAAGCATATTTCATGTTTTACCTTTGAAAGAAAAAACTTAATAATAATTTTTGTACAGTTCATCATCATATGAGGTTTACCATGAATTGAATGTAGCTTAAAATCTTAATACCATACTAACATGCTCATTTGTGCAAACAAGAGGTTGGGTCGCTGTAACAGCTCCTCTTGTCCTTACTAGCTGTGAAGAGATATATGTAAGTGATGCTGAACAAAAGCCACAGTCCTCTTTCTGTGTAAGTAATGTACTTCTGCATTTATCTGAAGTTAACATGAAGCTTTTGGAGTCTGAGTTAGTCATATCAGCTGGTATCTCCCAAAATGACAGTATTTTTAGAACAAAATTACCTCCTTGTGTTTTCCCAGATGGTGTTTGTACCAAATCTTGTATTGAAAAGACTGTAACTGTCATGACTGAGGACGCATGCAGACTGACTTAAGCCTTGCGTGGAAAAATATTAATGAGTGTACTTCTACTATTTCCTTACAATGGGCACAACAAATGATAAATTATGACCAAGATAATCTTCCAGTGTTGTAAAATCCTGTCTCTGAGTATTATAAACCTCTCTGTGGGGATCTGCAACTGATAAACCTTCAAACTCATAAATCTGTTACTCCAACCTGATCTTACTCCCAACTTGTCAAATACCAACGCTTGGTCAGAGGTCCTCGGCATCAGATACTGATGCACCAATGCATCCTTAAGCAGTGATATGAGACCCACCAGACGGCAGCTCTTTTTGGCACTCAGAGCTAATGCTGTAGTATGTAGAGCAAGAAAGTCCACACAGGGTCTGGACTTTCACCTGGGAGATGGCTGTTCTTTTGCTGTGTAAAACCAAAAGTCAGTCAAGCTATTTCAATAACCAGAGCATTATAATTTGACATGTAGGGCTACTGACCAAGTGTCAGTATTTGGGAGTAAGAATGTGTCGGTTACCCGATCTGGATTTCCTGGGTTGTATTCTTCATTGGTACCTGAAACAACACATCCCCATGGATACAGCCCTTTGTGTTGTATTATTAAAGGTCTTTTTCATGGAACTCCTTCAAATCCAAATGCTAAACCCTCATATTAGTTTCAGCTGCACTTTAAAAAATCATTTTGACTCAAAAGAGGGCTGTGGATTTTGTCCCCGGTCACTTACATTGGAATTGGATTAGGACTGGATCTTATCAGGGCCAATATGGACAGAGGGGGAAATTATAGCAATGAAAAACTCTGTCAGTGTACTTAAGGGCATGTGAGTATTGTATTAGGACAGAGAGAGACAAAAGTGAAACTATCCTTTAAAACATGTCGACATCAACCAAAAACTTAGCCTCAGTTGTTGGAAATAAAAAGAGCATTAAATCCCCACTACATCCCCGATTATAGGACAGCACTAGTAGGATTTCCTAAGCACTTTTCTGAGTCTTTTCCGCTTGTCCCGTCCATAAATTCAGCTGAGCACTTCTAAATCCTCATCAGCCACTGACAAATGTGAGCAGGATTCCCGAGTCGGGCTGGAGCCTGCTCTCAAATTGATCGAGCCGTACAACTTTGCTGCGTGTTTGGAATAAGCAAAAGCTTTCCTTCTCATCATCTCCCCTTTCCACATGGAGATCATGAGCAGGGTGGAGAGCAGCACGCCCCCGAGGGTGAGCAAGCACAGTCCCGCTATGACACACCGGTCTAGATGGGCCCCCACCCTGGCTTTCTCCCTCTCCAGCCGCTCCATCTCCCGGGCGGACACGCTGTCCGGGTCGACCCGGACGTCCCTGGGGACGGTGTAGGATATGGCGACCAAAGAGATGCCAGTCACCAGGCATGTCACGGCGATGATGAAGCCGTAATCCACAGACTTCCCCGAGCCGTCAGTGGAGAGGTCGTCGTCGGACAGCAAGTAAAGTTCCGGGATGTCCTCCTCCTCCTCCACCACCACCTCCTCCTCCTCCTCATATAGTTCACTAGAGGAGCTCTGACTCAGTCTGCAGGTTTGTGGACTTGTCCCTATGAGATGGTCATCATCATCGTCTTCATCATTTTGGTGCTTGCAGGTGAAAGATGTTTCTGTTTCCTCCTCCGGCCGCGCAGCTCTCCGGGTCTCTGTCCATGGTGCTGAACCATCTCCTCCGCCGGGATGAAGTGACTTTGCGCCGCTGATCTCGCTGATACTGTGCTTATTTAAAACCAGGGAGGTGTCTCTCGGATCGGAGTGATCAAAGTAAAACAGTTCTAGATCAGCCATTTGAGCACAGGGCTGGGTTTCCCTTTTTGTTAAGCCCATGCGTCCGTCTCTGTCAGTGCAAAAAGACAGAAAATAAGATGTTTAAACTACCTGGAATGAATATTTCTTGCATTCCTTGTCGCTGCAAGCCACTTTATATCTGCGCCTCAAGTATTTGCACAAGCAAGACCTACACGCATCTTTCTCCTGGGTGCACCGCAAGCATTTTAAAGTACAGCGAAGCAAGTCTTAAATTAATTCCCAGTGCCATAATGCCATTTCCTCTGCTCAGTAACACTTTAGCTTTTGCCTTTTCTGTTTTCCGCAAAGCTCTCAAATCGCAGCTTCAAAAACACTTAGTAACCATGCGACACGCTAATGAATCTTATTCCACCTAATGTGTTTCAACAATCGGTTATTAAGCAACAAAATGCGGTTTGCTGAGTACCTCTCTCTCCGTCAGTGGCTGCTCGCATCCCCGGCTGCTTCTGCTCCCTGGTCAATTAGAGGGAAAGGTTTGGCAGACCCCTCCCACGGACTGAGCTCCGGCAGACCGCCTTATAATGCTTATTACCGAGCCAACTTCAGTGTCCCCCGGCACGTGCACACTAATCAGATGAGAGCCTGCAGGCGGCAGACTCTGTGGGCAAATGAGTGGAGATATTTCACATTACTGTACCACCTCCTCACAAGACACCTTATATAAAGGGGTTACTAATGGCTTAATTAATACCTAATACATGTTATATACTTCAGCTATAAGCCATAGAAAGAGCACCTTGGGTTGCCTGCTCGTGAGAAAATGTCTTGCCAGGGTGAAGTCATGATATTTTTTTTTCACTAAGCAGCAAGACAACAGTTAAATACAAATAAGTTGTGCAGGTTTAAAAAATAAATTCTGCAGCTACTCATGTTAAAGGGGATCGTATATGCTCATTTCCAGGTTCATACCTGGGAACATGTTTGCATGCTTAACTATTCAATTCAGTCAGTGTGCCCGGGTCTTCCATGGTAACTATAACAGAGAATAGCAGAACCTTTTACTGTGAAAAATCACCAATAAAAGCTTCTTAACACAACCAGACATGTTCCAGCAGGAATACGATCCGAAATCAGGCAGAAATTAACAACATCAACAACCAAGATTACATGTTTCAATGATATTAGCATGTAGCTACATGTAGCAATGTAGGCTAGTGGTAACCAGGGAATGACTGTGAATGGCAACACTTTCTCTGATTAATAATGACCAATTAAAAGCCTCTTAAGTTTATATGTTTCCTTGACATTAGCATGTAGCTACATGTAGCAATGTAGGCTAGTGGCAACCTGGGAATGACTGTGTATGGCGACACTTTCTCTCATTAATAATGGCTAATGAAAGCTCCTGAATACAACCAGACATGTTCCAGCAGGAATACGATCCGAAATCAGGCAGAAATTAACAACATCAACAACCAAGATTACATGTTTCAATGATATTAGCATGTAGCTACATGTAGCAATGTAGGCTAGTGGTAACCAGGGAATGACTGTGAATGGCAACACTTTCTCTGATTAATAATGACCAATTAAAAGCCTCTTAAGTTTATATGTTTCCTTGACATTAGCATGTAGCTACATGTAGCAATGTAGGCTAGTGGCAACCTGGGAATGACTGTGTATGGCGACACTTTCTCTCATTAATAATGGCTAATGAAAGCTCCTGAATACAACCAGACATGTTTCAGCAGGAATATGATCTGAAATCAGGGAGAAATTAATAACATCAGCAACCAAGTTTATGTGTTTCCCTCACATTAGCACGTAGCTACATGTAGCAATGTAGGCTAGTGGCAACCTGGGAACTGACTGTGTATTGCAACACTTTCTCTCATTAATAATGACCAATAAAAGCCTCTTAACACAACCGGATATGTTACAGCAGGAATATGATCCAAAATCAGGCAGAAATTAACAACATCAACAGCCAAGATTACATGTTTCCCTGACATTAGCATGTAGCTACATGTAGCAATGTAGGCTAGTGCCAGCCTGGGAATGACTGTGTATGCAAACACTTTCTCTCATTAATAATGACCAATAAAAGCTTCTAAATATAACTAGACATGTTCCAGCAGGAATATGATCCAAAATCGAGCAGAAATTAATAACATCAACAACCAAGTTTATATGTTTCCTCGATCTAGTTACATGTAGCACTGCATATAATGTAAAAACGTGTCTGGAGCAGCTGACCATATAAAGAAATCCATCGCAAGCTGATGTCATCTTGTCTCGTTGGAAACCGGGTGTACAGAACAGTCTGACGCCTGCAGTTTCTCCTCACAGGGATTACTTTTACATACATTCACCTCATTATTTGAAGCTTTGGCCATGTTTAATACAAATCTCTCTCACTATGATATTAATATATGACAGAAAATGAGGAAAAGCATTATAGTTCCCCTTTAATAACACCATTAATAAATTATTACAAGTTTCTCACTTTCTAATAAACCTCCAGCAAAAGTAATTTGCAATGAGCCTGTAAAACTAATAGTCTACAGCCATGTCAGCAGCTCTGTGCTGTAAAAACAGGGGTATAAAGGGGCTCTTACCCCTGTTTAGCTAATGTCCCATCCACTAACATGGAGGAGGCAGGGATTCTGCAGCCAGCCACTACAGGGCAATCAAGGCGTTTTGGCTTTACTTCTGGGGGGCTGTCATGCTGTCCATCTTTATATACAGTCACTGCTCTCAAACAGTGGTCTGTTGCTTGGCAGCTGTCTCTGTGACCCAGAGTCTGTGCAGTGGCAATTGGAAGGTGGAGCTTGAGTCCATCCAGGCCCCCAGAAAAAGCAATGCAGCCTTGCCTCTAATTTTTCCCAGTGGCCACTTGAGGTATTGCAGCAAAAAAAATAAAAATAAAATAAAATTGGAAAGCTTTTCTGGAGTTGAGAAAAGGTGATTTAAAATTCTGTGACATCTTCACAATTTAAAGTCTATGGTTCCCACCAATATTGACTATTATTGAACATTTTAAAACTCAAAATTATTTTTTTTTATTATTTTTACATAGTGAAGTTTATTTTCTACAACTTTTATAATGAAAAGCTAGAACATACATAGTCCATGAAATGAACGTATTCAGTAAGGTTTAATTTATTTAAAAAAAAAAAAACTGAAGAAAGATGAAGTTCCAGCTCTTACACCTGTCCTACCCAATCGCAAGTAGCACAGTTGATGGCCAGCACAGCCATGGCTAGGTGGCCTAGGTGTCATGGTATTCACTATCCTCTCTACTTCCTGATGACAATGTTGGCTCATATACATGCGATCAGAACTACATCACTTTAGAAATACTGATGTGACACATATGAAACGTACAAATGTAATGTGTCTGTGGTTTGCAGAAACTCACAATACCAACATTTTCCTCTGGTGACCTGGCTGAACAAAAACAGTGTCTTGCCCTACAACAGCTGCAGACAGGATTTTAGAAATACCAAAGTCATAGGACCAAGTCTCCCTTAACGCACCCACCTCCACAACTTATCTTTATTTATTTATTTATTTATTGAAGTTACTCACTTTTTTTGCTCAGTTAAATGTTTGAAATTATATTTAACAACACAAATTTGTAAATGCAGTTTCAAATTCTCGTGAGAAAGACTGAATCCTTTCTTCCTTTCTAGCATTTATGAAAATAAATACACCTATTTGTTTCCTTGCCAAGAGGTCGACAAGAGGATTGATGCAGCACTCATGTCTCTACAGTAAATATGAAGCTACACCCAGCAGCTAGTTAGCTAAGCTTGCACAAAAACTGGAAACAGCTAGCCTGGCTCTGTCCAAAGCTCTCTAGCTGACATATTATATCTCATTTGTTTTATTGGTACAAAAATGGTGCTGGTAAGTTGATTTTGTTTCCTTTGGACAGAGCCAGGCTAGCTGTTTCCCCCGTTTTCATTCTTTATGCTAAGGTAAGATAACCAACTGGCTCCAGCTTCTAATGAACAGAAACAAGAGTGGTATCAACCTCAGCATTTCCCAAGCTGTCTATTATTACCCATTCATTGAAATATATAATGGGTATAAAATAGAAGAATCACTCCACAACCAGTGTGTTACCCCCCTCCCTGATTCCCAGAAAAATAACTATAAATAAGTACAGATGATGTGATCTCAATATCCTTGATGTGCTCAACAGCACTTAAGCAAGACAGTTTCCTCTAGTCGACGAACAGTCTCATTAATCACTAGAGCAGCCCTCCTCCTGGGAGCATATTCAAAATCATTATCAGTTTAATATGCATTCAAACAATATTTTTGCAACAAAGAAACTGATCTAAGTCCAGAAAAGGGGATTCTCCTCCTCTGAAATGAGCAAATCATTTTCCTCGCTGGCCCATTTTCAGAGGAGCACCGTGCAGCCAGAAGAAAACTCTACTCTGATATTCAATCAAAACCATGTCAAATCCTGTACAGTCAGTGCAGAGTGAAAAGCTCATATCTCCAAACTGGCAGCTTTTCAGGAACTAACACACACATCAGCTTCATCGACACCGTCACCATGTACTGACAGAGGGAAACATATACATCAAGGACCTTTTATTTTATGGATTTAAAAGACTGAAATAAGAAAAAAGTGGAGTCACAAGGTTTTTAAATGACAGCCACAATATGCAGAAGAGATTACCCACTTCCCGAGCCCCTTATAGAAATCCTTCAGCTTGCACTTGTCTCTGCATGCAGAGCACTGGAGCATATGAAGGCTATAGGTAGCCAAAGGTTATGATTACAAAGCGCTTCAATGCTCCACCATTCAAAGTCATTTCTTCTGTTTCCTAGGATCAACCCCCCTGATGCTTGTGGGTACTCAACACATACTGTATACTCCACTCGCTGTACATTTAGCGGTGACAACCTTTTCAGAGGAAGAAGAATCTGAAGGCAACATGCTCCAGGGTGGCTTTAACATTTCTGATGGACAAAGTTGAAGATTTCACAGCTGTTCAACACAACATATAGACCTACAGTCTGCAGAGGGTCCAAGCTGGGAATGTTCAGAAACCCCTGCAGAAGAATTGTATGAGAGGCACTTATATTTTACATAGAATTTGGCATCTAGATGGTCAGGTTATGTTAACTGGTGACTCTAAATTGACTGTAGGTGTGAATGTGAGCGTGAATAGTTGTCTGTCTCTATATGTTAGGATAGGTTCCAGCCCCGCCACGACCCTCTAAAAGGATAAACAGTTACTGAAAATGAATGAATGAATGAATGAATGAGTCAGTTTACTACTCTAAATAAGACTTTTTGGTAGAAAGAACACACTGTTCTCCACATCAGACATGTAAAAATGTCTCCTTCGGTCATTGTGAAGGCACACGAATCAACTATGGGCCTCATTCACCCCTCTCATTTGCAAACACTAAAATTTTAATGGCTTTTCATATTTTCAAATCAAAGCTCCAGCACCACAAATACACCTCAAGTAAGCAAACCAGGGGAAAAAAGGTAAGAAAAAAGGAAGATAGTATTTTCTTGGCTAATGTCAGTATCACTGCAGTGCAGGGAAAATGCATTACATTGATGAAAGTATGTGGACACCCCTGTCCATATGCTTTTGGTCATGGGCTGTGTTAGCACCTTTGATTCATCAAATGGAAATCTTAATTCTAAAGTATGCAATACCCTAACTGTTAATACTGCTTATACTGTATATAGCATGTTCATATCTATCTCCTATTCTTTATCATATATTATTTATATTGCAACCCAATAGGCAGAATAAATGGTGGCATTGTACAGTTATGCAAACTACGGATACATTACAATTGTACATTATCATTAAATAGCAGATAGGTTGAAACTATATTTCTTTGTGCTTATATTTTGGTACAAAACCCAATTAATTATGGTTAGGAAAAGACAATGTTTTGACTAAAAATACTGGCAAAATTGCCATTGGAAACACTGCCATGTGTTGCTAAAAAAAAAACACCCCAGGTTCAGTGGCTCAAACGCTGCTGGGAATGTTGCTGGAAATGCCACTGAAAATGCTTCTGGAAACACCACTAAAACACAGCTGGACAGACCATGATGTGTAGCTGACAAATGCTTGGGTTCACTGGCTCAAACGCCGCTGGGAATGCCGCAACTTGCTGCTCAAAAATACCCATATTCAGTGGTGCAAACACTGCTAGAAATGTTGTGATGTGTCACCAAAAAACACTCACAGTCAGTGTCTCAAACGCCAATGAAAACACTGCTGGAAATGTCACAATGTGTCACTCTAAAATACCCGGTCTCTTTGGCTCAAATGCTGCTGGAAATGTCACTGGAAATGCTTCTGAAAAGGCCGCTGGAGACACTGCTAGAAATGCTGCAAGAAATGCACCTGGACACACCATGATGAGTCGCTAACAAATACCTGGGTTCAGTGGTGCAAACACTGCTGGAAATGTATAACCAGAAAACACCCAGGTGGGGTGGCTCAAACTCTGCTAGAGAAACTAATGAACAAGTGGTTTTATTGTCTGTTGATCTTGAGGAGTAGTCTGTAGCCTAGGTGTCATGCCATCCACCATTCCCTCTGCCTCCAGATGACAAAAGTCAGCTCATACACCACATCACTTTAGAAATGTTGATATGATACATGCGAGAGTTATCCATGGTTTGCAGAACTGTACAATGCCAACATTTTCCTCTGGTGACTGAGCTGTAAATTACCACTAGAAAATTGTACATTACTCCACTCCACGCACTTTACTGCTTTTTGCACTCCTAATTAGATGCTTGACTGCATTTTGCTGTCTCACTATCTGTGCTCTATGTAATGACAAAGATGAATCTAATTCAATATTAAACAAAAGATGCTAAATTGAGACTTTTGCAGGAGAACTTTAATGCTCATAGTTTTGAATGGATGGTTCTTTATCCCCTAACATATTTTCCATCCTCTCCACCTTTGAGTCCTGTAGAAAAGTTCTTCTCAGCCCAGCAATGGAGGGTGTACGACCTTCAGCTCCATGCACCCTTCTCTGCAGGGAGTGCAGGAGACATGGTCATACTAATGTGGGCGATAACCAAGGTTTGATACGCCACTCCAGGCAGTATTTCACTGATACAGTTAAAGTTTCTCTCGCTCTCTTTGCTGTACTGTACACGCAGCCTACAGTCTGTTTATTGTTTACAATACATTTGTCCTACAGCATTGTGTGTGGTACAGTAGGTGTAAGTCTTTAAGATGCAGTGTTTGGAAAAATAAACTGTTTTATAGTTGTGCTTTAAAGGCAAACCTCCAGCAGTCTGTGTATATTTCAGCAAATAATTCTGCATACAGAACAGTGTGGTGCAACACTGATAACCTACTGAAGACAGTCCTCACTGTAAGTGTTAAGTTGTATTTGTTGTGTTTGTGTTGCAAAAAGTCAGTGTTGAGATTTCATGATGTACTTCTTAAAGGCTCTCTAAGTCTTCCTAAGCTTGAAACGTTTTTGTCACATACAGCAAACATCTCTTCACGATCCGCTAGCTACATGTCCTCTGAATATGCTGTGAAAAAGTCCAGTCTCTGTACGCAGCCCAGGCTCCACAAATGGCAACAAAAACACTGTGGTCCAGGCTGCACCAATGAGCCAGCGCGAGACTAGCGAAAGCAAGCACACACACATGAACGAGGTGCCCATGTCTCACGGTCTCGCACAAGCGCGCACACATGAACGCGGTGCCCAGAGAGGCAGTTAGACCTACAGGCTACAATGAGGCTAAAAGGTGAACTAGCTCCGTTGTGTTTGATAACATTGTTGAACGTAAACAGAAGTGTTTTTGTGGTAAACACACTTCCTTTATGCTTAAAACTGTGGCTTCATTTTCCCAGGAGATCGTACCCAGTGCAGATAAAACTGCGTAGTTAAAAGTGAGGCTAAAAAAGGGAACCAATCTAAAAGCCGTTGGTGATATTATTCTATAACCATTACATTGTGCAATCAGCATTTACTTCATAATGATAAGTTGAATCAAAAGAAAAGCTATTTCCACTTCAAATTTGAAACGCTGACTCATAATATGAACGCAATGCTGCAGCATTAATGCCACCATAGTTTCTGCTGTTCTGCCTATAGCAACCTTTAATATACGACCATGATTGTGCCATGTCAGAAGGAGTCACGCATACTTTCATAACCTCTACACACAAGCGCACACACACACATACACACACACACACACACACATGCGTGCACACTCACACAGAAGGGCCTGAGGGGGCCGCTGTCATCAGTCCAATGCTAAGCGTGGCACGTAACATGGTCCACATGTCAAACTGCAGCTGGAGGGTGGGGACAAAAATGATGGTTCATTAGAACGATGTGAAACCAGACTTGTAGAAAGGTATATAAGTATATGTTGGATTGTACTTATTATAATTATGCATCAGTTTTGAGCATATACATGTTTGTATACTGTAGTTATCTGATTTAAAAGAAAACAAACTGAGAAGGGGAATAAAGACAAACTGCCATCAGTGCCTTTGAGCAAAGCAGCAAACGGTTATTTAACAGGAGCCTCTCAGCGTCTGATAGCATGGTGTTGGTGGTGATGTGTTCTCCTGAGACGTGAGTGTGTGTTACCTAATCTCCCCCTGCAACCACAGTCCCCCGGGCAGTAAACAGAAAAAGGGAAAATTCATCTGTCTAACTATGACTTTAAGTGCAGTGCTGCAGTGAAATAAAAACTAACCATGTAGAGAGATGTACTGAGATGAGCGCCTGCAAATATTCTGCTCCATCACAGTTGGAGGAAACCACCAGACTATTCTCATGAGATGTTTTTTCTAGTAACACTGCTGCTCTGTTGTTTATGATCTAAAGTGATTTGTCATTTCCTCCAGAGATGCTCCCAACCAGCAGGGCCCGTTTTATTTACGCCATCCGGCGAAGTGTGGCATTTTACACTGACGGATCTGCTGTGAAGCCGGAGCTCAAGTAATGCTAAGAATAGCTGATGGGAAGCCAGAAGCAGCGGAGGCAAAGACGCAGGTCCAAGGTTAGACTAGGACACAACGAAGCAGGCGCTCAGGAAGACACAACTGAGTCAGACGGCCTTTCAGCAGGGGAGGGAGGACGTCTTTGACTGTAGTGATGAACACACACATACACACACTTATATCTGCTGGATGGTTTGTGTCCTGTGGTCACTAATCATAAGAGCTGAGTCAAGCAGCAATGCAAAGCTGAGCTGAGTGGTCTCATTTCTCTTTATGGTGTCACTCAGCACAACTTAAAGGAGTTTTTGGATGAGGTTCAAACAGTAAATCATAAAACAACATCAAACCAACATTTGCCCTGACAGCAGAAGTGCAGCTAAAGGGGAGACACCACACATAGTTTTTTATGCACTGGTCAATTTTGAATTTTAGCTTTTTCTTTCAGACTAGTGGAAAGACAACATCAGAGAAACACATTAAGGTTTTCCAACGGTGTAAATATAGACAGTGCAGGCAGTGTGGTTGCATGGGGCCCATGAGGTGGGGGCCCATAGGGAGTGCAGAATTGGCCCTTATGAATGATTGCCACCTTGGAAATATGCCTGTGCTCAAATAAGAACTCTCATGAAATTAATAATTTCTTAATTTCTTTGGTATTTTTTGTGACATACAGATATGTAATGATGATTGCTGGGTAATATGTATATGTTTATGTTATGCAATGTCAGTTCTCTGATCATGTGACGAGATGATATGTGCACGACAGCTTGCACTGGGGCCCGTTGTAACTACCTTACGCCACTGAGGTGTTTCATTTATTTATTTTTTTCCTGGATTTGCATGCAAAATATGCATATTTATTAGAAAATGCCTCATTTTTATATTGAAACATAATGTAAATAACTTGTGAAACAAAATAAATAAATAAACATAAATTTAAAAAAAACTCTGATACAAAAATAACTAAGTCCAATGTGAAGGATTTAGGGGGACATATTGGCAGAAATGGAATATAATATTCATAACTATGCTTTCATTAGTTTATAATGACCTGAAAATAAGAATTGTTGTGTTTTTGTTATCTCAGAGTGAGCAACTTATATCTACATATGGTAAACTCCTCTTGCACAGAGTTTGTCATAAGTCTACAGTGGCCCAGAACAGACAAACCAAACTCTGGCTCTTGATAGCACCACTCATGTTTTCATGCTTCTGTGCTGTCTGCTGAAGTTCTCCTACCAGCATGGCACACAGGAGAAGTTTCAGTTCTGCAACCACACCACTAGATGGCACGAAATCCTACACACACTGTACCTTTAATGTAAGGGATGAACTTGGATGTCTCCCTGTGAGCACAAGAGGAGACTGAATGCTCCCGTTCACTTCCTCTCATCCACACTTCACTGACAATCCATCGAGAACACACATATGAGGTCAAGTATCAATTATTGGACACATTCCCAATTCAAATTCTGGGTTTTTGGAGCAACATAACTGAACTTTCTGCTGCAGTTGCTTGTTCAAAATCTGTCGAGGGAGGTAAGTTTTGTTTCAGCCTGCACAGGAGAAACAGGGCCAGGTTGTGTGTGTGTGTGTGTGTGTGTGTGTGTGTGTGTGTGTGTGTGTGTGTGTGTGTGTGTGTGTGTGTGTGTGTGTGTGTGTGTGTGTGTGTGTTTTGCGCCAGATTGTCTAAACAGTTGCTGCTTCACATTTCTGAGAAGTTTTTATTGGCTTGCAGTTTTTGTAGAATTCAGACAAATCCTGTTTCAAAACCAGGACGGTGTGAAATTAAAGTGTTAGTAACAGCTTACAGTGGGTTATGATGAGTGTGAAACATGTCAAAACGGGTTGTTTTAAGAATGGATAATAAATCAATTATTATTTCTCCACTACAAATTATGCATTCAAAACTATACTTATGTAAAAGTATGTAAGTATTATCAGCAAAATGTACTTAAAGTATCAAAAGTAAAAGAACTCACTGTGCAGTAAAATGATCCTATCAGTGTTTTACAATTACATATGATATATGGATTAATATTACTGTTGCAGTAATGTGCATGTTGCCTTTTACTGCTGTAGTTTTTTAACATTGTGTTACTTTTAACTCTTTTATATACTGTTGGGTAGTTTAATCTATATCAATGCATCATATTCCATAAGGTCATCATACATTTATAGCTTGACTGTCCTGTGAGAACCAAGAATCTCTAAAAAGTCAACTTCTCAAACCAGCCCTGTTATCAGCTTTGTGCAGTGCATTTTCCTGCTGGTCCAAGAAGGTTTTTAAAGAGTTTATTTAGCTTAAGAAGGAAGAGAATTCCCTGCCAGACAAGTGTATTGCATCAAAAAGTACAATACTTCCCTCTGACATTTAATGAAGTAGAGGTATAATGTTGCATAAAATGGAATACTCTGATAAATTTAACACATTCTTTTTCCCAACATTAACTACCAACACATTGCCTGTGCAACAAAATATGATGCACACAGTGCAAAAAAAACCCCAAAACCTTCATGTATTTATATGGGAAGCGCAGACTGGGTACCCCAGTAACAGTCGGGGTTTGTTGTACCAATCAACTGCCAAGTGCTGTCTGGCCACGTTATGAACTTACACCGCTCGTTCGTGTATCATACTACTACAACAGTTGCCGTCCAGCCAACCGGCGGCGTATCAAAACACCACAAAAGGCCACATTATTAACTGATGCCGCCTATTAGTGCATCATACTGCTGTGAAAGATGGCTTCTGGCATCAGTGTTTGATGCCAAAATTACTTACAAAGAGGCGGTGTTTGACGACTTCAGAATGACAATGGGCTGGTCTCCCAGGTAGAATGTGGAAGTCCCAACCACCCTGTGCAGACTTTCACTCTTTATACAACAGTAGTTGCCCAGAAAATGAGCAAAAGTTGCCGCCTAGGTCGTCTCATACCACCACTAAAAGGTGCCTCTGTGTGTCAGTATCTGACAGTGCATGCCACTAACTAAGCGTTGGTACTGGATGAGTTAGGAGTAAGACCTGGTTAGTAAAGTACAAGTACCTTGAATTTGTGCATAAGTACAGTATTTGAGTAAGTTGAGAGTTAGCTACATTCCAACATTAAAAAACATTTAGAAAAAAAAGTTAGAGGTCTGATGGGGGGCTTCTAAGTTAGAAGGTCAGTTCTGCTGTTGTTAAATGTAGACCCCTATGACTTAAATTTATCAAGAATATTCATAGGTTTTGGATTCGTCGAACACTGTGGAGGCCTGCGTGATAAACACTTACACGTTTTCTTCACAATCCAATGTAACCCAAGATGAATAACTGATATACAATGATTGTTTTGTGGATGAAGTATTCCATTAATCTCATAGGTTTATGACATTTTGTTTCATATTGAAATTTACATTAGCCCTGTATTCACATTGTCATCTACAGTATGTTATGAAAAATAATGTGAAAGTTTTACTGTAACCTCTTTTTTTTCTCCAGCAAAGTGTGAAGTGTCTTAAACAACACAACAACTTTACTGTGCTTCACCATCCCCAAATAATACATCACCAAAAGGAAAACTATTCCAGCTGATTTTTGTCTTTTGGCAGTCCTTCAAACTTGTGGAGAGCGAGTGTAATGTTACAACCAAGACCGTCAAACACAACCCTGGAGTCTTTTTTGTAAGTCTAGTTCCGCAGTCTCACATTCTTTTTCACATTGTCACAATCAGCTAAATAATTAGCCATGACATTGAAAATCATGCAGATAAGAGGAAGATACACCCTCTGTACTCCGATACAGCAATCTCCAACACTCTGTCGCATTGACACCATTTTATTCCTGCAACAAGTCACTCTTGTGAGATTTCAGAGCGAGACTTTGTTTGGGTGCAAATGTCAAACCCTGTTGATCAGGATGTGAGTCGGCAGTTCTGAGAGGTTTTTGAGAACCACAGTGAGCACACCAGTACAGGAGCTTGGTTCAGAGCTCTGTTTGTTACTTTTCTCAACACCAGTAGCCTATACATAAAATACATGTCACCAATACAAGAACAAGGCGAAGGAGGGGTCCACAGCCCACAGACAAAATGTGGAATGAATCAAACAAGTGCTTGTCCCTGGTCAGACTTTTGCTGCTAGCATGGGCCAAATTAATTAGACAGTTAAAGCTATTACTAATATTACTAACATTAGTCTAGTCTTAGTGTTAATTTTACTTAGGTTGATAAGTAACAAAATACAACTAGAAAACACATCACTTCCTCCTCAAGGTCCCTTTTGGTACAGTCCACATTATCAAATCCTGGTGGATCAAATGGCCTTCATGTACGTGCACCACCCTCAACCAGAAAGTGGGTCTCAGAAAGAACATGAAATAGAAATGAAACCCTGAACAATAAAACAAGTACTTGAATGAAAACACACTCAATGAAGCAAATTAATTAACCAAAATAAAATATTCTACTAAACTAATAAATAAAGGAACTCTTCACCTGACCAAGTGAGTGGACTTCTTTACTAATGAAACTTGGATCCAAAATAGACTGGAACACACCTTTCACTTCTCTGTAGGGTCTTTTTTGTAATGTTGAAAGACACTCATAATAACACTATAACCACCTTTAGTGGTAAAAAAAAAAAAAAAAAAAAGGCACTTACTGGACGTAAAGTGACAGAGCGCACCTGCCCTGAGTGGTTATACTACAGCACTGTCTCTCAAAACTGGACCAATATCAAAAAATGTTGTTCCCACGAGTCACTTACACAACATAGGAAACCAGGATCCAATAAAATACCAGATTCCTCCTTTAAGTAGCTGTTCTGGAACTTACAATCATGTCAAATCATCAAATTTGCATGTTTTTGTCTGATTTGTTCTCATTCATATTTTACTAAAAGCTGCAGTTTCAAAGTTCTTACCTTGAAAACAGCAGATAAAAACTCGTAAATTACTTGAAATAATTACCTTGATGTAAAGTGTTACAGAATTCTAAGATAGTTACAGACGCTCCAAGTCGACCTCAGATATTTGAATATTAATCCATTCATAAAAGTAACAATTAGGCTTCCCTCTCACAGGTTAAAGCATCACATTTCTGCACCATGGCACCTACGCCTGGCAATGACTGAAGGCTGCACACAGAAAAGAAAATGTGTCTCTGTCTGTTTTCCGTCTTCCATCTTTTTCAATGGGAAGAAAAATAAAATTCTCACTTTCCGATATTTAAATGAAGCTCTCTACAGCCATATGTCTTTTCGTGACTCTATCCTTTGAAGGTGAACTTCTGCTGATTCAGTTTCCATCTAACAAAGTAACACATTGTGTTTCCATTGAACACACACCATTGTATTCTGTAGTTTTTTTTGTTTTGTTTTGTTTTCTCCTGTGAAAACAGTGCTAGGAACACAAAGCAGACTTACAGAGGAGAACAGACTTTAAATTCTGAACCTTTCTGGAAGGAATTTCTGCAAGTCACGTTCTCATGATGTGTTTCTGCACACAGTGAGCATGAAACACTAAAACAGTGAAAACAAATGTTCTCTTTTGGTTACATTTCAGTGCATACTTTCCACCTTTAGATCTTGTTTTTTTATTAATTATGAATGTGAATTTCACTCATAAATTCACCTTCACACCCACACACCTCCTCAAGCTGCCCTGAACAAACTCAGCCTTCTGCTGTTATTGTGAGCACAATCAGGCTTCCCTAATGTTTGCGCAGTGGCCGTCGGTGTGTCAATGTGCGGGAACACCCTGCAAGAGTGTGAGGAAACAGGTGGTGGGCGGTGAAGGAGACGGAGAGCTGTCTTATCAGCAGGAGTGATGCTTTCTGTCAGTGTAGGTTATAGACTGGACCCCACAGTGTACTTAGCATTAATAGAAGGAGGTCAGGGTCGGAGCAGTGGGCAGCTTCTTTATGACCGACACTGAGTCATGGGTCTGTAGTGTGTGTGTGTGTGTGTGTGTGTGTGTGTGTGTGTGTGTGTGTGTGTGTGTGTGTGTGTGTGTGTGTGTATGTGTGTGTGTGTGTGTGTGAGGTTATTGACAGCCATATGGGTCTCAGTTGACTTGGACTGACTTCCTGTAAAATGACCTGCCACCGTCGCAGTAAATCAGAGTGGCCAAAGGTCCTTTCTCAGTCAAGTCCTGTTATGCTTCTGGTGAGTTATTATGCATAACAGTAAATGTCTAGAGACATGCGAAACCAATCTTTTTTTCAAACAAATAATTATTTTTTGATTTACCGCACAGTGTAGGAGTAAGCTTATGTGTTCAATTGCTGTGCACATTGTGTAACAGCAGTATAACTCAAAGGAACTGACACATTTTACGGTTTAAAGCTCTTTGGGAAGAGATACACGCACACTGATATATATGTTATGGGCATAAATGGAGCACAATATCATCAGGCTCAGTCTATCCATATTCATGAAGTACCTGCAGAGGGTATCATAATCTTTCCTCTGCTGCCATCTTTTATGGTGTTGTTTTCTTTATTTGTCACAGCTAAGCAGTACTTGTGTTGAATGTTAGTGAACCACAGCAGAAACATGGCACTGACTGTTTTTGTTATTGTCAGAAGGTAATGGTCGGTGGGGCGCAGGCATCATCCAGTCCTCCTGCTCTGAAGTGACACATGTTCCCCCTGCTGGCTTCAGGTTGAAACCAGGCGCAGCTTAATCTGCAGATTTGTCTCCTCTGTTTATTTCCCTCTTTCTAAATGTAAATCTGACAGAAACAAAATTATGCACATACAGAAAGCAGACTTGGGGAGTGCAGTGCAAAAGACCAAACAGAAAGGGCCTCATTTTCAGAGGCTGATTCATAATAGAGACCAAAAATCATGATATATCGCCCTCTGCTGCATCGATTTCGGCCATTCTTTTGTTCTTTCTTTTTTTTTAAGATCTCTTATTCACAGGTCCTCCAGTATAAGTGCTACACTAATTCACTGGAGTATCCCTTTACTGTAACGGAGCAGTTCACCCCAAAAATAAATTTATCCTCTTACCTGTTGTGCTGTTTATCAGTCTTTTTAGTTTTGGTGAAGTAGAGCTTTGATCAGGCTAAAAAAAAAAATCAGTCCTGACCTGACAAAAACCAGCACAGTTTCTGTCCAAGCCCGACCCAAACTCAAACCACAGTAGCAGTTTTAAACCACAGTCTTATTAAAAGAATAATTTCTACTGTAATATATATATATATAAATATATATTTACAAGCTGAAGTCAACTAAAGTCTTTTCAGTGTGATAACAGACATTTTGTGATACAGGGTTTGTTGGCAGTCATTCCGAGCGCTAGAGCGCACTCAGAGCATGTTATTCAGAGCAACAGTGTCAGAAGCTCTGAGCACTCTGTCTGAGGAGAGGGAGCAGCAGAGCACCAAACGTAGTGAAAGTGAAACCTAACCCAACTAGATTCATGTCTGCATGAGTGTTGCAAAATTACAGTAAGGCCGAATGCAGTGGGTGGTTTCAGGTCCAATTGGGTTTGGGCAGAGAATCACAGTTCTCTTGGGTGTGAGTTGCCAAGTGATCAGCCATAGAGAAGTCTGCTTTCTCTCCAATATAATAGAACTAGACAGTACTTGGTTTGTGGTGCCTAGTGCCGAAAGAAATAGAGTGTATCCACTTCCTTCTTTGTAACTTACCCATCTACAAAGTAATACACCCACCTCATCACCTACCACTACACCACTAGTCAAGCTATTTGAGATTACAGACTGCCAAAAAAATTGGACATTGTGTCGAAAAAACATGATAGTGTAATTGTTTTCCAGCTGTCTTCATCAATCAGAAACCATAACACAACAAATGTTGAGGATGACTAATTTTCACTCCTGCCACCTAAAAACAAATTGACTGATGTTATTATTTTTGAGTTACATAACATACGTAGGGTAGGAATTCAGCGTAAACAGCAATAATAATCTTGAAATGTATTTTTGTTACACTATGCTGGAGTTCATAGGATGAATGTTTAGCTGACAAATCTACAGCTACATGTGAACCCATCCCATAATAATCTCAGCTATACTCTAAATGTGGTCTTCAAAACTCTAAATATTAACAACAGTACATTTACGCAACTATATCAGATTTATTTGGGAATAGCAAAGTAGGATTAACAACATGGGCATATATTTAAAATGTGAATGACACAGAGTTGAAAATATTTAAAAATCTCAAAAGATTCAAAGCTTTTGAGAAGACATGCGGGGTCACATTCCCCTCTGCACACAGCATGTTT
Source organism: Epinephelus awoara (assembly GCA_035609425.1). Lineage (NCBI taxonomy): Eukaryota > Metazoa > Chordata > Actinopteri > Perciformes > Serranidae > Epinephelus > Epinephelus awoara. The sequence goes on along the minus strand of CM069310.1, from coordinate 25,480,202 downwards.
GTGGAGCTGCTCGCTCAATAATGACGTCGCATTACAGCTGTAATCAACGAGATCACTGATCTATATGGCAATGCATGTCTTTCATTATCCCTCTCCCCTCATTTTTGAAAATGGTTCTTTGGATTCAAGGTTATGGACTGAACATTAGAAATATAAATTTAGGATGAAGTGACTAAGGTACTAAAAATGTATCAGGTTCCTCTGAGTCTCGGGTGCTGGTCAGGTGTGTCCTTTGGGTGGCAGTAAAACTCTTTCAATTATTTTCCTCAGCTTGCTCTTTCTGCTCTGCTGTGATTTTAATTCTGTAATCAAGCAAAATTATTGTATATGATGGCCCAATTGAACTGTATGTAAACCATAATAATGAGTGTCTGACAATTACCAGTGATTTCAGCATTACGCCTAAAGTCCTAATTTGTGTCATTTCACTTCACAAGTTGGCACAAAAACAGCTTCTTAAATTCACACTGTTAACCTTTCTACTCTGAAGTAGAGACAGCAGACTCTTAATTAGGAATAATTTGGGAATAAGAACCCCATAAAATTGTGCCACAGTAAACAAATCAGCCTAATTAACCACAGCAGCTTTGTGTCTGCTAACTTCACCCAGGATGAAAAAGCAGATGAACAAAGATGGAAACAAGAAACAAAACTAAAACTGACTCTTTCTTCATGGCTGAGAGATAATGGGAATCATGGGAGAACATGGGGGGCGTAACTATTATGTAATTCCCTGTCGTCCCGGTCAACCTGTTGCTCGGGATGGATGGCTAGCAGCTTCAGTGCTTGTAGCTCAATTGCGTGATCAAAGTATGTGCGTGTGTGTGTGTGTTTGTGTGTTTTTGCATTCGTGTATGTGTGTGTGTGTGTGTGTGTGTGTGTGTGTGTGTGTGTGTGTGTGTGTGTGTGTGTGTGTGTGTGTGTGTGTGTGTGTGTTTGTGTGCGTGGTCGTCACCGTTCTCAGCTCCGAGAATGTGCACAGTTGGTGTGGAGGAGAGATTCCCACCTCCACACTGTTGTGCAGAGAACAAGCAACTACAGATTCCCATGTTGTTGGACAGCTTTGCAGCTAATACCGGTCACTGTAGATCTGTCTTTCTGTGCTTGTCATGTTGGCTGCACAATAGAGTACTGCTTTATATCTCAGCTTTAAGACCTCACGCATAAAAAAAACACTGTATCAGCTTCCTGTTAAGAGAAATAAGCTGATGAAGTGTGCAGTATAACAGGCAGTGTTGGCATGTCGTGAAGTGGTGAAACTCTAATTGGTACTTAAATAAACCAAACCTGTCAGTTAAGTGTCTTGAGGGTTCACACTTTAGCAGCAGCTAGTACACAATGTTGCTCTGAAGGAACTCCTCACCCCACAAATTATCATTTGTATATCACTTATTCGACTCAACTTACGTTACGTAATGGAGAAAACTGTGTTTTTCTTGCATGCCTTCACGGTGAATGAAGAATCCAAAAATGGGGAAAATTCTTAATGAATTGAAGTCATAGGGGTCCACGTTTAATAACAGCAAAACATGTTCAAGACATCCATTTACAAACCCTCACACAACTGCTGTAGTATAATCCAAGTCTCACTTATCCAGTCTGAGAAAAAGACTGCTTTTTGTCTGATATCCCTTTCCATCCTCAGTCTGATATTGCATTCACTCATTTATGGGGGAGGGGATTGAATTTTCCCTAACCAATCACTAGAGACCAATGTAACCATCTCAATAAATCAAGCAATTTTATTTAATATCACAAATCACAATTTGCCTTGGAGGTTTTTACAGCATACGACATCCTTCTGTCCTTAGGACCCTCACAGCAGATAAGGACACCCCCCCCCCCCCCCCAAAAAAAAAAAAAAACTTTAACGGGGAAAAAAATGGTAGAAACCTCAAGATGAGCAACTGAGGAGGGATCCCTCCTCCAGGACGGACAGACATGATTAACGTTAACATTATTTTAAGTCCACACTTAGGTGTAGCCATGACAATATATTAGTTTTGCTGGGGTTTTAATAGTGGAGCAGAGTGAAGTAATACAAAATAAGATGTCGGGCGATATTGAGAATACACGTAGATTTCAAACAGCCTTGACAGTCTATCTTGTTTACAGCGCTCGTCAATGTTGTTATTACTTCAGCTGAGAAACTGCTATTTTCATCACGTCGTGATGCCAGAAAAATTTGCCAACTCAAACTCAGTGGAAGGACTCAAAGGTCTGGCATTTTAAAAGGTTCACTCAGACTCATCAAAGTCACGCAATAGCAAAAAACTAACTGACTGAGGCAGTGGTAGACCAGCAGCTCCCACATTCAGGGAGGTAAAATGACTGCTTTTGTCAACGGAGTCTGGCTTTGAAGAGAGCAAAGAAAAATTTCACTTTCAGGTCAGTAATGAATAGAAAACTTTTAGTAAAAATGCATGCATTTGGGAAGTACTGAGCATACAACTGGAGAAGAATTTGTGAACTGATGTTTTGATATAGTTGATAATGACTTCAATCCATCAAGAATTTTCTTCATTTTTCTATTCCTTGTTCACAGGGGCATGTGAGAAAAACTTTTTTTTTCATATATAAACTTAACACACTGCGAATCATTTATATTCAAATGGTCTTTTGGGTGCTGAAGCATTCCTTTAAGTGCATTATATATCAGGGGGATTTTCTTTACTAGTTAACTAAATATGTTTTTTCAACTTTTTTACAAAGTGCATTAAGTTGCTGCAAAGTAAGATATTACGAAGACGTGTGTCTGTACTTGAGTCTGTCTTTCATAGATCAACATCCTCTTTGTTTTCTAGATCAGGGCTGTAGTATCATTGACGTCACTGAGGTTATATCCTCTGTCATTTTCAGGGAATCTGAGTCTTTGAACTACATGTCAAACACTTGTACATCGATGGTATTTTATAGGCTTAATCCAGTATTTTTTAGGCCCCATATGTTTAGAATACTGTTAAACTGTGTTTACTTGAAACTATATGTCTTACAATACAAACATACAGTATGCAGAAGACTATATTATCTTACCAGCAGAGAAAAAGAAATAATTAATTTTAAAAATGGTAAGAGCTGATACAGAATAAAATAAAGAGTAAAAGAAAAGAAAAAGAGGTGGATGTCTATTACCCTTTTTTACTGAGGTCACTGGTGTACAGAGGGTCTGTTTGAACTCTATTTCTATAGTCAAATATAATCAGTGTGATGAAGTGTACTAAAGTGTAAGTGGTAAAAGGTAAGATGGTAGTATTCCTATTCGCTAATATCTCAGTTTCTGGTCTAGTGGAAGTAACTTTGTAGGCACTTTTTTTTCTCTAACTCTAAAGGTGTTATCACTTCTCACGTCCAAGTTGCATGTGTAGGGGGTGTTGCCTGCTTCCAGTTAAGTAGTATTAATCTGCGTGCCCATATGTTTATATCGGACTGCTTTTAAGACCGTAACATTTGGCTTGGATGATAATGATTCAATATTCCTCCAGCAGAATGTGTTTTCTTTAGAGTTAATTTTAAGGAAACTTTAAACCTTTAATAGAATGAAATGATTAAATATAAAAACTTTTTTGGTGTCTGGTCAAAAGCACCAGCTAAGGTCATGATCTTAACTGCGACTGGAAAGAAAAAAAAAGGTTTTATAGTGTTGATGTAGACACTTTGCTAAAAGGCTGGTCAGCATTTTCTATCTAAATCCCAGATTAATGCCAAACATTCATCCATCAGCTTGGAAACATACCTAAGATCAAGCCAAATTAATAGTAAGTAATTTAAGATTCCTGTCCTGCAAAAGACTGTACACAGGCACAGGCAGGTGGATTTAAAAAAAATTGCCTGTAGGTTCGCCTAAAGCATGCAACTGATCTGCTCCATCTTACAGAGACTGTAGTTCATGCGTGCTTGAGCCTGTTGAGCTGAGCTGGTCATCATAGGTGACCCTGCCCTACAAAAACACACGAATTTTACAAACTGAATTCAGATTTTAAATTTCATTAAAAATTTCAAATTGCTTTTAAGATTCAGATCAATAGTCCGGAGACTACATCCTTTAGAGTGACAGAGTAAGAGGATGCTTAAATCAGCAGCACTAACAGTGATTTCCGCAGCCTTTTTTGAGTCATAAACTCTTCATATCAGATGAACAGAAAGACACCAATATGTTGTTGCATTTTTTGGCATTGAGCAGCTTTGCTGATGGGGGACGTCTGGTGTCGAAAATGTAATGATGGGCTAATCCCCTCGCATGCGTAATGAGAGCTCGTGCCAAGAGCAGGGCTCAAAACCAAACCGCCATCTGCCCGACAGACAGTTTGCTCTGACAGGAACACGGAGGCGCATCGCTTTTTACGCACGAAACTACCGACCGCGGAATTACACTAGGGTCCGAGCAGCTCTTTGTCACATTATGACGATTTCATGTGCAGCGCGCAGCTGGGTGCAATCTTTAGCTGTCTGAGATCGATGCACATTTCTCCGGAACTGCAGAGTTGATTCACCTCTTGCTTCTGCCGCGCGTAAAACCTATTTGGCGCGTCAGGGAGAAACAATCCTGCCGCAAAGTCTCTCGGATATTTGAGCTAAAACAACACGATGGAAAACTTTACAGCGGCTCCGGAGCTCAACCACACTTTGGGTGTTTGGACGGACCACAGTATCCAGTACAAAGTGATAAGTAGTTTGCTGCTTTTCGTGATTTGCGCTTTAGGAATCGTTGGCAACGTGATGGTGATCCTGGTGGTGCTGACAACCAAACACATGAGGACTCCGACAAACTGCTATCTGGTAAGTTTGGCAGTAGCTGATTTGATGGTTCTGACAGCGGCTGGTTTACCCACAATTACCGACAGCATCTTTGGATCTTGGGTGTTTGGCCGCTATGGGTGCCTGTGCATCACCTACTTCCAGTACCTCGGGATCAACGCCTCGTCTTGCTCTATAACAGCGTTCACCATAGAGAGATACATCGCCATCTGTCATCCGATTAAAGCTCAGTTCCTGTGCACCCTCTCCAGGGCCAAAAAGATCATTTTGTTCGTTTGGGCTTTTACTTCTCTGTACTGTGTGATGTGGTTCTACCTGTCAGACATCCAGGAGCAGGTGTACGACAACATTACCATCATCACGTGCGGCTACAGAGTCCCCAGGAAGTTTTATTTACCCATCTACTTCTTTGATTTCGGCGTTTTCTTCGTGTTGCCGCTGCTGCTCTCCGCGGTCCTGTACGGACTCATCGCAAGGATCCTCTTCCTCAACCCGCTGCCCTCCGACCCTAAGGACAAGAAGAAGAACGGACAGAACAACCACACCAACAATAAGAGGACCAGCTGCAAAAACTCCCGTCACTCCAGCTCCACCGCGACCTCCCGCAGGCAGGTGGGTGGTGTGTGTGAGCTCGAGCTGTCACTCCAAAGTGTTACACATAATGTTCTGTTTGCACCGCAATTTACAAATTCATTCTATTCAGTCGAAATCTATAGGCTACTTAAGTACAAATATGTCGTTCTTTACTGAGGTATTTTCATTTTATGCCACTTGATAGCTAAAACCTTGACAAATTAAGATTTCACATACACATCATATGAGACTATAGAATTTATTACCAGTTTCCCAACAGTATATAAAATACTGTTCACACGTGAATGCATCACCAAAGTGTGAAGGCCAGTGGGCAGAGCTTCCCTATTGTCAACTTAAAAAAAAAATAAGCCTCTTTACAAATGTCTAGGAACTCAAAATCCTGTAGGCTAGAGAAATACTGAAATGGTAGAAAATATTCACGTGCTATTTTTATTTTTTTATCAACAGTTTGGATTTGTAGTGTTGCCACAATACTGGAAGTTTTAATTTCGATACAATACCTTAAAAAACTTAGATAGTCGATGCTATTTTTTGTACCGGGGGGCAAAATTGACCTACAGGGCACACAAGTTGAAATTTTTATAAAAAGATAAATAAAGCATTGCTATAACATGACGACAACTGCATTTCTTTCCTTGGTTAGTAGATGAGAGGGCAAGAGCACAAAGCTGCTAGCAGTCAATCAATACTGCAGAAAATGGGTACAGGAACAAAATAATTAGGTTACTCTTCTAGGATGAGTTAATATATTCCTTCTTCTCACCCACTACAGGTGACTAAGATGCTGGCTGTGGTGGTGATCCTGTTTGCTGCGCTCTGGATGCCATACCGCACTCTGGTGGTGGTCAACTCCTTCCTGGACCGGGCCTACCTGGACAGCTGGTTTCTGCTTTTCTGCCGTATCTGCATCTACCTCAACAGTGCCATCAACCCAGTCATCTACAATGCCATGTCTCAGAAGTTTCGTGCTGCTTTCCGCAAGATCTGTGGCTGTGGGAGGAAAGGCTCGGATAAACCCGCCGCCTACAGCGTGGCCCTCACATACAGCGCAGTCAAGGATACGTCAATGGTGGAGAGCACCGATCACTTCACGACAGAGCTGGAGGAACTCACCGTCACAGACGAGCTGCTGTCTGATCAGAAAATGATGTTCCCAGACCCTTGTGTGTATGGAAAGGTGAACTTTAGCGAAGCCTGAGGTTGGTGGTCTGAGGCCGGCTGGACGGTTCTGCATGCCAGCGAGGGTGAAAGAGTTTGACAGTGTTGTTTATTGCAGTCTGTTAAGTGGGAATATTGTTTCCTGAGTGCATGCTGACCTTTCTAAAACCAGGCGGTTTTAACTGGAGATGTAAACATAGATTACAGCCACTGATGCGTAATGACAGTCTTTGAGGCACAGAGCCGAGACTGATCCCAGACATTGTAAAGCAACAAACATTGTCAGATAAGCACTCTAGCTGTCATCTTATCTTGGACCTACCCACGTATATTACAGTGTATGAGTCAACAAAACATGAATGTGAACAAAGACACCGTTCCTACTTCAGATGTATAATGTTGTGCCACAATCCAGATCAGCACAGACTCACTCACTTCAGATCATTAAAGCTGCACAGGACAGCGAGAGGTAATTGTCTGAGGTGAGGTGAACTCCCTGGACATATTCATGTTTATTTAAGGATACCAAAAAGATGACAAAAGCAAACAGAATTCACCCTGTTCTTTGCCTGAACTAGGGCCTGCTGCATTGCATGATTTTGTGCTCTTGCCTCTGTGTAAGAGCATACATGCAGTTACTTTGCTTAGCGTAGCTTAGCCTAATCCTTTTCTCAGCAAAAGCTTTTTTAACTTAAAGAAGCTGGTATTGAGTTTTAATAGTTTTTCAGATGACATAGTAACCATTTAGACTCCCAATATCTGATCAGTTTATTCAAATTCCAAATCAAATTTCTGGAAATTTGCACTAACATTGTCGGTGGAGCTGCCTATGTGAGACCAGCCAGTCAGCTTAAAGGATAACTTCGGTATTTTTCAACCTGGGCCCTATTTCCCCATGTGTATGTCAGTGGCGGCTGCTGGTCTTTCAAGGAGGGGAAGCTCATTTTCGGCCTACATCATAATATGTGTCCGTTTATTTATACGTAAATTCTATATGCAGCTTGCTAGCTCGCTCGCTAGCTGGGGCTGCTGCGCAAGGCTAGTGTGACTGCCTGTGAGTGCTTTGGGACAGTGGAGGGGCTCACAGCAGCACCCGCTGCTCGTTGGGGACAGTAACTGCGAGCAACAGAACTCAGAAAAGAAAAAGTCACTAAGAGGATTGGAAAAGTCTCCAGATCAGAAACTTGAAAAATGCTCCGGTGGTGGTTTATATTTCAAGATCGCTGATTCGCTCATTCCGCTGTCAATCAAAAACGATTCAGCCTCAGACAGATCATCCAATCATCATGCAGAGGCCCAGCGTCCAGGCCAGCTGAGGCCAGCCCACTGCCCCATAGACCCCCAGAGATGCTGAGCGTCGGATGGGCGGGACAAAACAGAGCATTTATCCAATGACTGTCTAGTTTCGCTGCAGTCTACTCTATGCTTCACATTTGAAGTCTTTGGACGCTGAGCTTCGACACTGTTTAATGCACTGTGACGCTACGGGAATGAATGAGAAGAAAGTTGTGTCAGTGACCGGTGACCAGTGACCTGTGATAAGTAGCTAATTCTAAACAAAAGTTGAACGCGTTCTAGCGCATATTTAGTCAATGAACTGTAAACACAACAGTACATATTTGACCACTTATTTTTGGACATTTTAGGGGAAGCTGAGCTTCCCTTGCGGTCTTAGAGCAATCGCCACTGGTGTATGTGTGCGTATGATTCATAGGTACAACTCGTTCTAAAATTGGTTCAGTATTGAGGGAGGCGGATGCAGCCGGCAGCCGTGAAACTAGCTAAAACGGGGGCAAATGCGTCCCGTATAAGTTTGCGCATTAAAAGTGCTTTTTATTGCCACTGATCGGTTCAGATCGCCAGTGCTATCTCTGTAAATAGCATACTAAGCGTGTCCCTTACCTTTCACTTTTAGCTTGTTTTGCAGCTGCCGGCTGCAACCGCCTCCCTCAATACTGAACCAATTTTAGAACGAGCTGTACCTATGAACAGAGTTGGCTCTAACGCGTTACAAAGTAACAAAGTAACGCGTTAGAGTACTTTGATTACTTTTTGCAGTAACGAGTAACCCAACGCATTAGTTTGCTGTTTGAGTAATCAAATACTTAAGTACATTTTCAAACAAGACATCAGTTACTTCCGTTACTTTTAGAACGCTGGTCCTTCAGCTCCGAAACAGCAACGACTGTTGTTTGATTCTAATAACAGAGATAACGTTAAACCTATCAGTCTGAAAGAAGCCACAGAGCTTGTGGCTCCCCACGTGGTCGGAGAAATGCTGCCGTTGTCTACGGTGGAGTCTGAATAGGTGGAGTAGGACTCACTGACAGACATATTTCAGACTCAGGACTTGCATTATGCCTGGTACACGCTACACGCTGGTACTCACCAATTATCCCCGGTCGTCTTTCACTGCGTGTGTGATGTCATCGGGTTATTCTTGTCCTATTTTTATTACTTTCACTATTATTTGAGTCAGAACTGTGTGTTTGTGTGCCAGCCGACATGTTGTTGTAGTCACCTAAAAGCGTCAGCAGATGGCAGGAGCTACATTTGAAGCGCCATACGTAAACTGTCAAGCTACTGTATCTTCTACAGGAAGTTCTGACAAATGTTTCAGAATGAAAGCCTATTTAGAAAATGGAGGGATTCTCTAGCCGAGGTTATAAGGGGCTTTTAATTTAAAACAAGTGTTGAGTTTGAAATGACGGTGCGATATGTTAACTTTACAAAGACAACGGAGCGGATAAAAAGTAAATACATAAACACACAGAGGGATTAATAAATAACGGACCGTCTATAATGTAGTTTGTTTCAAATGAAGCTGGGAGCCTCTGCAGTTGTGGTGAGTAAAAGCCTCGCCACTATTTGTTAATGTTATTACTTTATGTCCGACCGTGAGGATGTGCCATTGTTTGCTAGCTTGATGCTAATGACAGTAACGTTAACTCAGCGGGTTGACAAAGTGCCTCTGCTGTTTCACACCATCATTTCCCCCTTTTACTCTGTGTGGTAACATCCCTAGAGGAAATATTAAAAACGCTGGGGTGTTGTTGTCATACAGTTGTCTACGGCAGCAGATCGTTCTGTGTTTCTACTGGTCAAAGTGACGGCTGTGATGGGAGAATTGGATCTCAGTGAAGGGCAAGTGGTCCATAACTTTAATCTTGGAGACAAAAAAATGTAGGCTTAGCGCCCTGTGATCCATTGCCCAATAGCAAATGTAGATACTCAAAAGTACTTTAAAAGTGCTTGAATTACTTTTCTCAGGGAGTAACGCAGGAAAGTAACTGGTTACTTTTTTTTTAAAGTAACGCAGTAACGTACTTTGATTACTTTTAAAGTAACCCTTACCCAACACTGCCTATGAATTCTACGCACACATACACATGTGGAAATAGGGCCCAGGTTGAAAAATACCGAAGTTACCCTTTAACGTCACAAAGCAAATGTCAACAGTGTTTTTGTAATCAGTGTTTCCAACTAACTAGCAACAAACTTAGTGACTTAAGCAGACCATCGGGGAAAAGGCAAGATATATATTACATTGTAATTCATTGCAATGCGTGCTGCTCTTAGTAATCACACCACTGCTCTACCAGTATCAGCACAGGATCTCCCCCTGTCTCCTCTTGTGCCGTGCAGTCGGTGTGGGACAGGCAGCAGAAGAAGAGACGCTGCTCACTGTGGGAGTTCAGATGTAGTGTGTTTCTATGGTTATGTTGATGCTCTCAGGACTGTGTAAGAAAGTGGTGAACTATAAGCGCCGTAGCTCTCATGCTATTTAAATGTTTTGTTGAGGATTTTTCTATTAAATCTAATTTAGTTTTAAGGCTTCCATTAATACATAATGATGTCACCAATATGCAAATAAGCATGTGACATCATCTGTTTACTTTTAGAGCTAGTGTTAGCTACTTCCATTAGAGTTCGTGATTACTCTCACTGTCGGCAAAAAAAATTGTTAACACTGAACATTAATACAAATGATGATGATGATGATGATGATGACGATGCTCTATAGCTAGTCCCTTAACTAATGCAAAAGAAGGCTTAGTTAACGCTAGTTAAGTGCTTGGTGTTAACATATGTTAGTTAGCTGTATGGGGGCAGTAACAGTAGTGTAACACTTCTCCTTGAAACCCTCAGTTTCTTTGGCGAAGAAATCTAGATTTTATGCACAACGTAGAAAAGCTAGCACCCCACAACTGGTTGGTTAGCTTCATGTGTTGACAGTTAGCCCTTTAAAGGTCCAGTGTGTAGCATTTAGGGGGATATATTGGCAGAAATAGAATATAATATGATGTATGTTTATGTTTTAAGTACGTTTTCTTCAGTGTACCTGAAAAAAAGAATCATTGTTTTTGTTTTTTTTGTTACCTTAGAATGAGCCGTTTATATCTACATAGGGAATGGGTCCCTGTCTACAGAGATCGCCATGTTGTACCGCCATGTTTTTATCATAGCCCAGAATGGAAAACCAAACACTGGCTCTAGAAAGAACCATTAGCATTTTTGTGTTTTTGTGTCTGCCACTGTAGTTAGCAGCCCTTTCATGACAAAAGTGACAGAAAAACACAGATTTTTTAAAATGTATTTTTATTTATTTTTTTTACATAAAACTGCTTTATTTGGGAGGTTTTTACTGGTTTAACTCACTGGGTCTGTTTGTTTTGGAGAGGAAGAATTCAGCTCCCAATAAAAATCTCCTGACTGTCTGAATCTTAAGTTATCGGAGAGAACTGATGAGCACACATTAGCAAGTGCTAGGGTAGCAGCCAGTATTTGAAATGAGGCTGATTAGGCTGAAAAAAAGGATAGATTCTCACACCAAAAAAAGCCTCAACCTGTGCAGCTTTAATAACTATATGCCATCCTGCCCCCCTGCAGTTTTCAGGGCAGGCATTTCATTAAAGGGTGAGTCACATCTGAACCTTCACAGAGAAAACAGGCTCTATTTTTATTGTGAAGGACACGTATGCGGCCTCGAGCACAATGTGAGAATCAAGACGGACTGTGCTGAGTGTGTTCTGGAGGTCGGGGTTCAGTCTTTATAAAGATCTCTTGATGGCATGTTGAGTGTTTCCACTGCAAAGTGTTCGTTGACAGACTGTACATAAGGACAGCACTTTGTTAATTCAAGAAGCGCCATAATGAAATGTATTATGTGCTGTTGCAGCACCCACAGCATAACCCTGTTTCTAATAAGGCATATTTATAACTAGCTGCTATATTTATAGGCAAGAAATCATTGTATAACCCTTTACAGATTAATAAGATATGTTTTGAGTTGTCAGGTGTCCCTTTTAGTTGCCATTTACAAGCAAAACTTAATATGTATTTTTATGTTATATGATTTTAATGGAATCAAACCCTGTTTTCAATACTTTATGTTAGTTTTCATTGTGTCCTTCTGCACACAAGGGATTCACAGGAAACGATGCATGTATGAAAACTTTTAATAACAGTTTATGTCAGCCTGGAAAAACAACCAACGCTCTGCAAGTGGGATTGAGAACAGAGATGCATTTTTCCTGCAACAGTGCCAGAATCTATAAAAACACAATTGGCACTGTAGGCGTGAATAAGATGGATGCAACTGGGTTGGTGTAAGCCGACTCACAGATAAAATAACTCTGTATTGTTTGATTGATTAAGGGCTGCCCCCTATAAGTTGCAGTTTGAATCATCAGTCGGACACACCTCAGTCAGCACAAATACTCCAAGTCAAGCAGTTGGTATTTTTTGTTTGTTTTTTTGGGAGGGTTTTTTTGGTAGTCAGTGTGCTGTGCAGTGTTTTCTAGGGACGTTTTGGTCTCCAGATTTTGCTGCAGTGTAAGCGCTCTTGACTTTCATCCAACACTTTACAGACAGCTGCAGACAAGATGCAGCAGCAAAGAGGAGGAGAGACTTTGCACCGTAAGGATCCAAAATGACATTATCTTCTCACAGCTGACAGGAGCTTAATACAACACTGTCAGGCTTTTGTTTGATTTCGAGTGTTGGAAAAATGTTGCACATTTCAGATCTGTTTTTTGCACAGTTAGCTTGGTTACTATATCCATGAATGTCACAATCACCCCTAAAGTCCCACTGAAACGTGTTCAAACTCCCAAATTCTATATGGAGAAACAATCACTACTAATTGAGGAAAAAACAATATTGCCAAACAAAACAAAGAAAGACTGCTGTTAACAACTTTATTTAGAAAGGACCGAAGTTGCAACCTTTTCTTGACGATTTTCTGAGTGTCTAATAGTTTACAGTTATAAATGTTCATTAACTAAACACATGATAATACAGACTTGTGACAGCTTTTAAACCCTTTATAAAATATGCCTTGTAGATAATGGTACCTTCTTCCCTCTTTAATTATTATTCTACAACTCTCCTATACATTCAAAAAAGGTTTCTCTTTTTTGTTTGAGCAGAGGTTGTAATCCTGAATGTTTCACACTGTAAAAGACTGTATATAGTGTTACAGAGATTGAATGTAAGAACATGTTGATATATTTCAGCTGCAGCACTAAAACTTCCATCCAAGCATCAGTGTTTGAGTTGAAGCATAGTGAAGTGAATGTGTTCGTTCGTGTTTCATATCATGTGAACTGTGGATGTGTAAAACCTGTCGCTTTGCTCGTCTCACTCTGTAGTTGTGGAAGCCGTCAGCAAGCCGGTGAACATGGCTGGATGGATGTGTGATGTTTCGACTTTCTGGTGTTGTGTGGCGTTTTCTGCAAGATCAGTGGCTGTTTATGAATTTCCAAGCACAGTCTGCCAAACAGGGGAATATAATTGGGCAGCAGCAGAAGAAGACGATGCAGCTCTCACTCTCAAACAGTGGTTTCATTCACTACTGTGTGAGGGAAATAACAGCCACAGCCTCTCTTTAATGATTGTACCAATACTGTACATGCATTGTGTATCAGTTAATTCATGCACTCGTGTATCCTGTGTATTTAAAGTGATTGCTATTTATGGTGACTTCTGTTTGTCAGGCAGAAGTTATCTGTGTATCTTTATGCCACTTCATGCTTTCATAATTGGCCATTAAAACATTATAAATATTATTTTGTGATGTGCAACTTGGAAGCTGCCGCCTTGGTCTTGCTTTTTAGAATAATGTGATCCTGTAAGTATGTTTGATGGTTATGTAGAAATTGCTAATTTGTACATTTTATCTTTATGCTGCAAATAAAGTTGGTTCTAAAATCACAGTAGATGATTATAATTTTTTTCTTTTAATTTTTGCTCAGTTTAAACTTCAGAAATGCACATTTGGGGGCGTCAATCCTTCTTTAGTTTTCAGTTTGCAACATTTTTCTAAAAAATCTTGTCATCAGTGTCATTTCTTTTAACCATTCCTCCTGTTCATAACATCTCCTCACTCGCCTCCCACACTTAGCAGGATTGGGCTATAGTCAAAGGACAGCAGGGAAATTAAATGTCTATCTTGGAAATTCAGTGGATCAAAAAAGTCCTAGCAACCAAGAAGAGCCATCCTGCTCATTATATCCTACTGGACGGTTAAACTGACCTGAGATCTGTTACTCCAAACCATAGACTTTATAAAAAAGCTTGTTTTTCTTGGGGTTTATATAAAGCCCTAAAAATCATAATGCACATGTTAAAGAAGTGATAAAACATTTTATCTCTTTCAAATTAAAAGTTGAATACATAAATCACACCCTTGCTTAATGAAACCCTATGCTGCTACAGCCTTACTCAGCTTCATGTGGCTAATCGTAGGGCCTTTCCAAAACTGGACCCTACCCACCCCCTCTCTGTCACAGTGTTACTCTGTTTGTAATCACCTACACAGGTGAAGGAAGCACCCTTCAATAAGGTACAGGGAGTAAATACACAAGCAGGCTTTGGGACAAACTTCACTCTCTGCAGCGGAAAGAGCAACTGTTGTTACTTTTCATAACCATAGAAAAAAATTATAGCTGCTGCACAGCAATGGTCGGGGCCGGGCAGTTTTAGGCAAAATTAGGCAATTCTGAGCAACACACACACTTAAACAAAACATATCACAACATAGAAGTTAAATCATATAATTATGGCATGCCCTTCAAATTGTGGATGAGTGGCTGAATGACTCATAATATACAAAGGAAAGAAAAAACTCAAGAACAAGAAAGTAAGAATAACATTAACTGCTAGCAATTATGAACAAACTGGCCTGATCTAGGGTCAAGGTCAAGGTCAAATTTATTTCTATAGCACATTTAAAAAGACGGAAGTCACCAAAGTGCTTTACAAGAACATTGTGAAAATTACAATCTAGCTTAAAACTAAACATTATCTTCAAAAACATTATCTCTTCAGTGCAGACCTCCAGGTGTGTTTGAATCCGGCCGTGCCAACATCCAGGTTTACCATCGTTTCATCAGCCAAACTGGACGAAGTTACACAGTTGCAAATCAATGTAAATACAAAGTAGCTTGTGAGTTCCTGGCGTGTGTGCTGCGTTCCCTGACAACAGACCAGGGGAAGTGTTTTTTTCGCAGAGCTACATAACATACTTAAATCATTTATTTCATCACCTTTTGTTAACATGTACTTACTCAGCATTGCTGTTTAAGCTGTTGCTGACCTGTTGTATAAAAGCAATATCACACTCGAGGTTGTGATGTTATACAGTAGCTACAACATCACTCCCTCTCGTGAGATATTGCTTAAATATATATATATATATACTGTATATATATATATATGTAAGGGATAATGTATAGTAAGTTGATTGTTCTGTATTTGTATCACTGTTACTGTTTAGATTAGTGTAGTTATTATTTGTGGCCAAAGTGACCACTATGTAAAAGTAACAAAAGGGTTACATTCCGACTGCAGGCAGGAGTGGCCAAATCTGATTTTTTTTTTACTCACGTGTGACTCAGGTTTTTTTTTTTTTTTTTACAATTGTATGTTTGTTTTTTCATAAAAAGCGTGATCAGCATAAATCACATGGAATGTGTTTTTTAGCCCACTCACATGTGGTCCTTAATGAGATACAGGTCTGATTTTCAGCAATGCAACCTCAGTCAGAACAGTCATACTGGAATTCATGTGACTGTTACGTCCCTTTAGATTGACACTCATCACAATTCTCTGCTGGCAGGAATCTCTCAGTGGAGGGATACTAACAAATGTAGTCAAAAGTTGGCCTTGACATCCTGTAATTCTGGATGAAATCAGTTTCAGTGAAGCCACTCATAACACGACTCCACCACTATTGGCTCCTACTCCACTTCCACACACACCTCTGTACAGAAGAAGCAGCCATTGCTCCACGAAAAAAAACACAATAAAAATTTGTCATCATCTTATCCTTGTCATTATTGCTTAGGACTTTAGTGGCTTCAATTGCACAAGAAATCATAAATGCTCAATTTAGTGGTCTCTGTGTTTAACTCAAGAGTGTGCTACATGTGAAGTCTGCTAGACGGCATTAGTTAACAAAAAAAACGTCATATAAGGAACTGGAAAGTCCCCATAGGGCAGGCAGGAGGGTGGTGGATGGGGCCAAGAACACCGTACTTTGTTGCACAAGGAAATAAACATAAATATGACGAGTTTTACCAATGATCTGAGTTTATTTTGATAAAGACTGTATGCATCTAACAAACAGGGACTGTACATTTCCTGTGAAAATGGAAAATTTTATTTTGAAAAAACACAATGCAGACACACCCAGGATACCTTTGTAGATGTCTCAGCCTACTAACCAAGCGGTGATATGTGACAAGTTGGGAATGAGAATATGTTGATGATCTTGCTTTCAGTCTGCACTAATTAATATCTTTGTATTAACAATAGTTTAAATGTCTGTAATGTGAAAGTCGTCACTCATAGTGACAGACTTTCATTATCACTCAACTCTGCAGTTCCCCTCAGCTCAACAGAGCGGGTTGGCAGCTAAACAGCCAGGTGTTTCCTTCAGGAGCTGGTGTAGACGAAAATAGAGTGAATAGATTCATCACAGATACCACTTACATTCATCAGGTGGCCAGACACACGACTCCAAATGAATGCTAATGTTGCTTAATATCTGCTGTATGATGATGTTACAAGTGGTATTATGTAATAATATGTCAGTGTTGTATTGACAGCCCCCAAATGACCAAAAAATAATAATTAATACTGACTTAAAGAATAATATATGTAATGGCTATTTTATCTTTCATGTATATCCCTAAACTATGCATGATTTCATTATAGATTTAATCATTTTTACAATTTGTTTTTTTATTTTACAGACAACAAATCATACTCATGTAGTGTTTTGTTGACAGACAGCTCCTTTGACATCTAACTTTGACACAACGGAAATTTACTGATGTTTAATATGTAAATGTGTCAAAACACAGCTGGTATCCAATCCATCACTTTAAATTAGCAACAGTAACAAACCGTATGACATTTACCTTGAAAGGAATATGTTAAGACACTTCTCTTCCAGAATCATCTACTACTCAACTCAACCTGAGAGCAGTTTCAGTTCATTTCTAAATTACTGCCATTGCCAGGACTAAACTGCCTGAGTAGAATTTCAAAAGGCTCCATACAATATCTCTGGAGTGTAAATAACGCTCC
The DNA here is from genome assembly GCA_035609425.1 of Epinephelus awoara. Lineage (NCBI taxonomy): Eukaryota > Metazoa > Chordata > Actinopteri > Perciformes > Serranidae > Epinephelus > Epinephelus awoara. The sequence goes on along the minus strand of CM069310.1, from coordinate 25,463,096 downwards.
CTGATGTAGACAGATTTTTGGATTTCCTTTAGGTTAGAGGTCCAGTGTGTAGGATTTAGTCATGCAGCAACCTCCAGGGCTGAAAAATGAAGCCAAAACAGAGTTGCCAAAAACTAGTTTTTGAATGGCTGCTTGAGGCTGGATCCAGAAGCCAGCCAATCCCCATAGACCCCTATGTTAAAATGCCCAACTTTACAGCAGAAATGAATTTACAGCCTGGTACAGAAATAGTTTTGGTCTGTGTAGCTAATTTCAACATTCATGACAATTGTACAAGGGTGAATTTTTAGTTAACTCGCCCATTTACATTTTATTATAAGACTTAAAGTTATGCATAATTAAGGGCAGGGCCATTTTCAATGACAGGCTGTCTGCTGATAGTGATAGTGATTTGCCTCTCACTCCTTTGCATCGCCAGCCTCTCACCTAAATATGGTCACTCCTTGCTTGCTTGCTCCTTGTTTGCCTAAATGCCAAACTTGAGGCTTCAAAACAGGAGTCCATAAATAAATGGGTGTTTTCAGGAAGCTACGTCCATTATTTTTGCAGTCTTTGTATTTAGTAGCATCTAGCGATACTGAAACTTCTCCCGTGTGCTAAGCATGGAGGAGAGCTACAACGGCCAACGCAAAAACATGCCCTTTCACGTATGATGTGTGACTACCTCAGTCAAGATTTTTCAGTCAACAGAAGAAATATAAACCACTGAAATGTATATATTATGTGAAGCTATAAGCAAATATTTTCAATGCTGTTTAACTTGTGTGTTTTTTAACATATTCTACCACTAATACCCCTCTGTCTTTTGACTCCTTACTCCTGCTTGCCCTCCCTCCCACATACAAGAAAATGGCTTTTAAATAGCTGCCCACTGTAGTGACCAGTATGCCAGTGCTTGGTTTGTCCATCCTGGGCTACTGTAGAACAACATAGCCATCTCTGTGGAAGAGGATCTTCTCAGTGTGTAGATATAGCTAATAAAAACACAAGGAATCTTATTTTCAGGTGATTATACACTAATTAAAATGTGTGAATATTTTATACAATTTCTGCCAATAGATGCCTATAAAACTTAAACTCTGGACCTTTAACTAAACCCTCTTCAGCTTAAATGGTACTCATTACTTGCAGAAAACTTCATCTAAAAAAAGAAAAAAATATAAAAGACACAGCTGTGCCACCAACACTGTTTGATTGACAGGTGATTTCTGGCAATTGCAGAGCAGAAACACCACAGCAATTATCCATTAACAACAAGGACAAAATCAAAAAACAAAAAAACTGTAGATTACCACTTAAAATTATGTTCCTGTACGACAGGCTGTAATTAGCAGAGAGTGTGCAGAATGCAGGCCTTGAATTAGATGAATCACATTACTGCCTCTCTGGAGGTTAAATAACAGGGCATCCTCGCTATAATATTAATAGTCAGAATTAGGCTTAATAAAGTGTGAAAACAGACAAGGAGCAAGCCAGGCACTGATGAAGTGAGAGCAAAGTTGAGAGAGAGGAGTACAGTACAACTAAGTGGCCAAAAACGAAAAATGAGGGAGGAATTAATCAGGTAGATGCAGAGAAGCAGAGATAAGAAACTTTCTGGCTCATTAACTCTGAAATAAAAGTGTTTCAGCACAATGAAAAGAGGGTTGTTCTCTGATAATGGGACTGTAATGTTCGTTATGACACCCTGGACAGAGACAGCAACAAAGACAAAGGGTGGTGTAATTACAGCTCTCCTGCGACAAGAGAGCAGCCTCAGCTTTTATGAATAATTACACGTGGAAGAAAACACACCATGTCCATCGAGTGGCTGTTAGAGAAGTCGCTTTTCCTAAACAACAGTTTTTCATTTCATATCCAGCCACAGTAATCAACTATGAGCTGTAAAGCCTTCAGTCAAGGGTATATGTGGCTGTATGTTTGAAGGATAAGGCTGGCAATATTCTTTTTTTTTTTTTTTTCGTTTTTCTATTATTGACAAAAAAAATCCATTTAGAGAACAACAGTGAAGTGAGTTAACTGCTAAGTACTGTCTGTGTGTCTAAAGCCTGATATACTGTGCTGTTGTACTGACAACACAAACATGAGCCACACTGTGTGACATGTTCCTTCATAACAATGAAGGTGGCTACTGGAGTCTATTTTGAGACATTCATTGTAGCCATAAAAACACACCACTGCCCTAAACATGTATTAATCCACAGATCAAAGTAGTTCCTATTAACTTTGTGAAAAACTACAGTTCACAGCTTTTTTCCAAAATTACTTGTTTTATAAAAGAAATGTAATTACATATTTTTGTCAAAAAGTTATGAGAGACCGACGCCTGGTTTGTTTTGGTGTTTTCATGTTGTTGGCAGTAAGAAAAATATAAAGTATCATCAGCCTTATTCTTTAAAGCTGTTGGAGACCAACATCGCCAGAGTTTAAAGGAGCCGCATGCAACATTCAAAGTCTTAAAGCCCAGGCGCACCAAACCGACTTCAGAGGACTAGCGCTGAAAAAAGCCCCCTGCTGCTTCCCCTCTCATCGCCTGTGCTTTGGCCAAAAAGTTGCACATGAGCACTCAGCAAAGACTTCAACCGATGACCAACCAGCACGTGTGTTCTGTGCCTGCATGAGAGAAGATAGCTCTCCAAACTGCAGACGGCAATTGTCTGTATGCATCTTTCAACGGATGACCATCTTGATGCTTGTTAGCAAATTAGCACATAATCAACATGACCCAATACTGAAAGAACAAAGCATATCTAATGTGCGCGAGTGAACAATAACAGAAAGAAATGACACAATAACACAGAAAACGTTTCTCCTGGCTAAATGTAACAAGTTTGTTTTGGTCTCACTTCCTGTTGATTTAAGCTCCTTGTGTACTTACTTTCCTTCCATTTCTCTTCTCGTGCCAATCAGACTGACTACATTCACCAGTGTGCTCCACAGTCGAACGCCACTTCCACATACCAAATCTGGCATAAGCTGGCAGTAGACGGTGAATTTTCTGTAATGTATTATGAACAATATATAGCCTAACCTGAAAACATGAAAACACTGGCAACATGAATCTGTCACTTAAAATAAAGTTTCAAAACCTGCCTTGTTTCAAAGTTGCCACTTTCCATGAAGTCCTAACCTTTACCGCCTGTAGCGGGACAGCTGTGCAAGTATGACATCTATTACATCTAATTACTTTCCCTCCTTCTACTGATGCATCCCTATTCATTAACAAAGAATGTGCAATCAACTCAATAATGATTCTCTTACTGGAGAAATATGTGGGTTTGTTTACTTTAATAGTTTTAATCATTTAAAAAGGTGCTAATTACAACCTGCAGAGAAAAGTAGTCTCATCATGAGGAGTGGAGCTTTAATCACAAACCAATTGTTTTTTTAAGGCCACTCTTCTCCTTACAGTTGACACAATTATATACAGCTACTGCATTTGATAAAGATATTCCAACACTAAACTAAAGTATTATTCAAGACCAGTCCTTATTTTAACAAGAATAAAACACCAATCTGAGCAACACACTGAATAAAATGAATAATTAATGTATTATATTAAATCTGACTTTATGTATTTACTCCACCACGCACGCTTGTATCCCAGTTTTCATCATATTCACCATTTATTATATTTTAATGTATATGGAACACAGAGAAACCTGGTTATTCAGCTTTCTGTACACATGATTTAGAAACTGTTCTCTACATCCAGCACTCCTGTACTCAGCAGAACAATAATACAATATTTGTCCTCTGCTTCCTCCACCATTACTGCAGTCACTTCTATGTCAGCATAATCACACTGTTTATCATTATATCAGTTGCTTTACTGATTAACTACTATATCATTTGAGTTTAGGAAATGCTCTGATCCACTGAAAAACACTGATCACGAACATTGTGAAAGATAAAAGATGTACACACAACATCCCAGTTTCTATTAGGGATACATCAATCCACAATTTTCTCTCCTGAACTGAGGGTATTTGCTATTTTATCAAATTAACTACATGCTTCACTGTGCGGAAATCTTTTGAAATAAAATGCATAAATGTAACTGAAAATATTGAATTTTATGACAAAGAGAAAAGAAATGTAAAGAAATATTAATTGTTATGTGGTCACGACATTGCAATACCCAATCTGTTATGTAAAGTTGGTACAGTATGGACAGCAGGATTGTTTGGGCAGAGGATCCCTATAGTATCAAAATATTCCATCTAAACTATCCAGGTTTCTGAAACCAGGATATGATTATTTACATGTGAATACACATAATTGGGATAACCCAAATTCCAGTAGGCTGTGATTTTGACCCAATCACCAGAAAATATGTTGCCATTATATATTTTCATGTTTGTACCTTATTATGTAGCAGACACGTAAACTTGATGACTCAACAACACTGTGGTAAACATGTGGTTCGGTTTGGGCACAAAAACAACTTGGCTATGGTTAGGAGAGGAAAATGTTTTGACTTAAAATACCTTGTTTGGGAGGCAGAGTGCTTGATGGAAAAGCAGTGACGCCACTCACAGAAGACATACTGAAACCCAACCAGAAACAATCGAGTATTCAAAGATAACATACAAGGAAACACCACAGCACAACATGTGAATAAATGTTTTGCAATTTGAGTAGTGTATACTGTTTGAATAAAGTAAGCTTTTAAAAGATATCTTTTTAATGACAATTGCAATGACAATTTTTTAAAGATTTTTCTGGAGACACACCACCTTGTGCTGATGAGGCTTTCAGGGGGTCTCAAGTTTCAATTTTTGGGTCTCGGACCCCTCACAACCAACCCATGTTTTGCACCCTGAATATAGGTAAGTTGTGTAGAGCACTGGTTCCTAACCTGGTGGTCTGGACCCCCACTCCAGGTCGTCAAAGATTCACAGGGGTCACAAGGCCTTTTTGATATTAAGGTGTAAGAAAACTTTTAATAAAATATTTACAGGCATATATTCAAGCATGTTGTTCACTTCTGTCAAGAAAACTATATGAAATTGGTTTTTTTTGTTAAATGTCTTAGTTTAGATCACTGATGAGAGCCTTCACTCTCAAACAACCTCTTCCTGCGTTAGAAAAGTACACAGTTAAAACAGCTAAAGAGCTAATAGAACAATGGCTGAGCCAGAGGAAGAGGTAACAACAGACTATCTCAAAAGAGAATATTTTTCAGTGTGTAAGATTGTTAAAGAAAAAAAAATCTAATCTAATCTCTGATTTAAATAATCTGCTTTAAATTCATCCAGATTCCTCATTTTACACAAACTTTCAGCAGTTTTTGCAGTTACCATTTGGGTTAAGTTGTTCTGTGTGGATATCGTTATAATGTGAAATATCCATAAAATATGTCACTTGGTCAGGGGTCGTCAGTTTACCCAACGATAATAAAGGGGTGCCTCAAGGAAAACAGTTGGGAACCACTGATACAGAGCATGCAGAGCTGACCCCTCATTACATTAGCTTTTAACTGTGAGAAATAGTCTTTTGCCTCCTTTGTCTCTTCCTTTGTCTTGAATTCTTAATGTGATAAAACTCCAAAAATCACTTAGTCCTTGTATTGTTTAATCATTTTATTGTGTTGTCCTTGTGATGAACTGTACCTCTTGATATAAAATAAACAGAATACACATCAGGGTTCCTACTTTTTTTTTAATGCTACTCGAAATGAAACTTAAGATTTTTTTTTTTTACAATAATTAAAATTAAAGATAAAGAGAAAAGAAAACATGAAATGACATCAGTGATCAGGGTGAGGGAAGATTTTATTGTTTGTATTTCAGAATACAGAATATAAATCCAATCAAATCTCCTCTGCAAACTCTTTGATGGTGACATTGTTTTAATGTTATCTTCTGCCATATGCAATGTTTTAAAATATGCAGCACATTGGCATAAATCTTCAGCCAGACTCTAATTATAATTAACACATTTATAAAAGTAAATTAATGGAATTTAATCAGCTTCGTCAAAAATGCCTTTTTATTTTTATTGAATGCCATGACTTACTTGGTTGCCTGAGTCAGCACTGCATCATCAATACTTTCATTATCTTATTATGATTCATGCATCAGTTAAAGTACTCCACTGTCTGAGACTGAATACCTGACTGTGTACCTGTATTACATGCTGTTATTGAAACACTCGAGGTGAAATAGGAGACAGCTGCACGTCGCTATCATCTTAGGAAACTAGATTTTAATGTAGAGCCAGATCAAGTTTCCGGACGCTGCAGCCAATAAAACTCACTCACAGAGGCTGATTAGAAAAAAAAACCATGGCTGTCAATTTTGAAAATGCTCTTTTAATAAAGTCCTCAAAAAGCTAGCTTTTAAAAGGCATGTGGTGTTAACCTGATTGCAGCAATATGGAGGTTTGGGAAATGCAGACAGTGAGCGGTAACTATCTTCCATTACTCAATTCTCTGTGGTCAGATGGCTTGATAAAGTGGGTTTTTTGTGTGTTGGAGTAAAGACAGAAGCCATCCTCGGAGACATTAGTGGTTTTGACAGGCTGCCTTCAAGTACTCAAGGGATGTTGGTTCAGCTAATAAAAGCAAGCGGGGCAATCTAATTCAGTTGCACACCGATAATTAAATAAAGAAACTGAGTAAAAGTGGATTTTCCGGAGCAAAACAATGACAGAGAAAAGAGAAAAGGGTGATTACCCGCGGCCTATAGTGTGGCTTAGCTGAGGAAAACAAATCGCCTCGGAGACTGGCAGCACTCAGGGGAGCTGAGGACACAAATTGCAGATAGTCTTCAGAAAATTGCTCCTCCTGATGAAGACTATTGAATTGTGAAGCCAAACTGCTTTTCACACTGATGCACTGTTCCCTGGTTGTTACAGTCCACACAACACAGGCAATTTCAAGCTTGATCAATAAATTGGTTAAAGAACTTCTACTATAATTTCTGAATATCTGCAAGTTTCACCTGAGAGCAAACACAGACTGGCTGGCTTCTGTTTATTGTTGACTCAAGCCGAACATGAAAAGACACTGATATGGATCTATGGCTCGCAGGAGTCGAAGGTGATGTTGTGTTTAAGCCTCTTGCTTTTTGGATGTAATCCTGTGAAAAAAACCTTCATCCCTGTATCTCCCGTGTGTGTGTCCCTCTTGCCTTTTTTTCTTGCATTGCAATCAAAGAAAACATAACAAAAAAGAGGAAGTGGACTCTCTTTTCTTTTTGCAAAAAAGTCCATTAGTGTCTCTCTTGAAACTATTCGTTTCTAGTTGGTCGATTGGATGAGTGGGTTTTCTTCTGGGTTGCTTAAAATGGAAAAAGAAAACGTCTGCTGACCATCAAGACAGAAATGTTTGTTTACTTGCAGGATTTCGCACAAAGATGTGAAAATGTAGCCAATGCAAGATGCAGCTCTTCCCCTGTTTAATGCTAGAAGAAATGTTTAAAAATTCTAAGTTCTAAGTATGAACTTTCCCCCATTATCTGGTTCCTAGGAAACATGTATGCTAGTTTAATAGGACAGAGGAAAAATGCATCTGCAGTATTTATAAACATACCTCTAGCAAGTATGAGAGGTGTAGCGTTTCCATTTCAACCTTCACAACCCAAAAAGGGGGAAAAAAAAAAAAATAAAAATAAAAACTTGTTAGCAGACATGACTGAATTTTAGGCTTCAAGTCCATCTAATCTGTCGATGATTGAAGTGAATGCAACAGGAGCCAGTGTGAAGTGAGAAACATGTTTATATGAATTTATGGAAATGGCTCTCTTCTTTCATACTTTCATATGGCAAAATGAGCCAAGGAGAGGGATTTCCTCAGTGCCCTCCTCCCCACTGACCATTGTACAAAATACCAACTATCAGTACAACACAGCCAGCAATCAGCAAATCAGCCATTAATTAAAGGAGCTGTATGAGACATTCAGAGCAGCAAACAGCTTTTTGTAAAAGCATAGTGGAGAAAGTGCATCCTCATCAGACACACTCCCTCTGTGTTTGTTGTAATCCAAGCTTCTCTGTTTGTTGTTGTGATAGACAGTTAGTGCATGTTAGTCCCTGTGTGTGTATCCCAATGGCTAGCTAATTGCCGCCACTCTGTACAGCACTCGTGGTCATTACTGCCAGGGTCAGATCTTCCTATTGGCCATATAGGCAGCTGAAAAGGCAAAAAAACAAAACAAAACCTTCTAATCTTAAAATTTGACAGTCAAAAAAAAAAAAAAAAAATCAAACATAATGGTAATGGTAGAATGGAGTGTATGAGGAGAGCATTAGAAGAGAAAATATACATAATGTATTCTCTTATTGTTTGTTGTTTATTATTATTGTTTGTTAGCAACAAACACGTTACCAATGGCCCCTTTTACACTGCCTGTTCAAGGCAGGAATATCACTTCGTTATTCCGCCTCGCCGTTCTTTACAAAACGCATGATCACTGACTGAGGGAACAGAGTTGCCTCAACTTTGAGCCGACAGATGAGGTAGAAACAGCACCAAATTGATGTCTGTGTGAAAGGGACAGCCAGTAAGAAGGGACCACGGATGGTATAGGTGCAAAGTTTTCACGACATGTTATGTATGTGACCCATTGCTGAGAGATTTAAAAACAGCAACCTCAAAGAAGAAAAACTACAGCTGAAAAAGTTCTCAAGGCAATGAAATCAAGGAGCTCCTTACCTTTCAGAGCAGAGGATGAGATCAACCGCCATATTACAAGGACTTTAAAAGACTGTTATTGCCGTGTTTTGCCTTTGTTATTGTTTAGAAGGAGCTGCCCTTGCACAAGAGGCTGACGATGCTGTGTTACACATCACAACTGTCATGCCTTGTTTGCTTCCAGGATGCCAGCAAGCTCCTAAAATCACACAGTGATGCAGCAGGATGCTGCTGTCATTTTCTTCTGTATAAACATGCAAAGGCGGAATAAGGAAGGGACTTTGTAGCTACCCTGTAGTAGGATCTCTGTTCGTAAAGGGCAAAACTTAGCTCTGTCAGAACTGTTGCTGTTGTTCACACTGTTTGTGCTGTTAGAACCATTAGCTGCTAGTTGCCGGTCAGCCTCAACCTCTATATTAAGAGCCGTTTGTAGACAATCCCTACCTAGACTGAATCATCGATATGCTCTGAATGTCACAGCTCCTTCAAGAGAAATGTATAACATTTTATTTATGAATTAGAATTTATGGCATTACGAATATCTAACTGATCTAATTATGCAGCAAACATTGACAGGGCCACAGTTATGAAATTTATCTTCATGTAACATCCAGTATCATGAAGACAACTCTTCAATTAAAGCATTCAAAGATGTGATGATTATTAAATGACTTACATTCATTTTCTTAATGAATATCCTGGAAACATTCAGCTCTGGAGAATGTTTATTATTATAATTTGTCTTTCAGAGCATGGCTCCTTACTTTTTGACACTTCACAACACAAAAGACATGGGGGAGTTGAAACACGAGGAGGACTGAACAACAGAATTCAGTACAGACACATGAAGCACAAGTTTACACATGAGGATGTTTTTGACAGATCCTCAGTTTGGAATGATGGCGCTCTGAGGGGGAAATAAGATAAAAATACCAAAGAGTCCCAAATCTAATTGACCTTTAGAACAAAGAGGTTACTGGAGGTCAAGATGTAAAGTCTCTCATTGGTTGCTCTGAAGCCCAGGATTGGTTTATCGGAGTCCAGGCTGGCCACCTGTTGCTTGGCAACCTGTCCCACCTGACGCCCCTGCTTCCTGTTGAAGAGGACGGTCTCCACCGGTGTCGGCTGTCGATAGATGAACGCTCGACGAAGACACTCACACAGTGAAGCATAGGAGAAGTTTGGAGCACAGGTCGCAAACTTTTTATCCCGTTTGGATGCCTGGACGTAGCCTGTGAAAACAGAGTGGTGAGATCAGAGACATGCACAGAGCAGACAGGACCCTCAACAGGATCAACCTGTTCATACTTCCACTTATATACACATCCACAATTAAAAGCTGCCTAGAAGAGTAATGATGCAATTCCACTAGAGAAGTTGGCATTAGGGATGTTGGTACTCACTTTTGTTCACAGAACAAGGAGTCATCTAATACACCTGATTCAAGATCAATTAATCGCACAGAGAAGAAACCTATCCAACTGATCCTGATTATGAACGTAAAGGTAAGACAACAAATAATGCCATCAAAGCATTAAGTATATCAGACATTTTTGTAGCCTGTCTATGAGTAACATACTCACACATCCTCCAGTCAGGCTCTTTGAAGTGGTAATTCATGGCCATTTGACAGCTGACCATCTCAGGTTTGTTTCTGCAGTAAAGATGTTGTAAAGGTGCTTTCCATTTATTTATGCTGCTGAATTTATTTCCTCCAGGGCAGTAAAATTAATAGCACAAAGCACCGTACTCTCCAGTAGGTTGAACTGGGCTTCCAAAATTATTATATCTGACTGACTCCAAGAGAGACACTTTAAAACTACAGTAGCTAAATTTTAAAAGGTTTTTGTTATTTCCTGAAACTGTAACTATATTCTAATAGGACTACATGAGACAGGTAGCGTTTGAAAAAATCTGGTTCCTCTGACCCCTTTTAGTACTAATTGCATTTGTAAGAATCCACAGCACCTGAACAAAAACAGCGTTTCAGAGATTTACAAACACAACCGCTAAGAAAAACAACAACCCACCAGCAATGAAAAAAAACTGCCCATCCCTCCTTTGCCAACATCAACTAAAGGCCCTGACACACCAAGCCAATGTTGGGCTGTTGGTAAGTGTGTGTCACGCCAGGCTTTGCAATGTGTCCTGTACCTTTGGCCCCGTCGGCCCTTGTCTACTATTCAGCATGACCACTTGAAGTAACAGGCTGTCTGCTGTGTCCTCTGCTTCTCAGTCAGATCCACCCCTCACTCCTCCACAGCATCAACCTCTCACCCACATATGGTCAATTCTGGCTCCAAAAAAGCGAGATGGCGACAGCATCGACAAAACGGGAGTCCACAAACCAATGGGTGACTTCACAGTTGTTATGTCCATTATTTATACAGTCTATAATTTGTGTACACATGCTACCAAGGTAATAAAAGGTCAGTCATGTGTGTGTCTGATTAATAATCAATTAATCTATTACTTGTAATCATGCCTAGCTGGAACTGGCTCATGGGCCCCTTAATGGTAATGAGACAAGGGAAAACAGTGCTCTTTTGCACCCGTATATCCTACCAATCCAGTAACTAAAGTTCGATTGTTATTGGAGCAACTGTCAGGTAACAAGTTCATTTCTGGAATCTTTGGGTTCCTTCTGATTGGTTGGGCAAAGTGTACAATGTGATATCTGGTGCATAGTTACAGTGGAAGCCTTGAACTACAGTACTTAAAACAGAGTGGGTACCATGTTAACAGATTTATCCCTTGTCTTTGGTGCACAGGGAGGAGAAGATCTGGACTACTGAAAGCTATCCAGGCAGCTAAAATGCTCTTAAAAAAAAAAAAGCCAAGTGGCTGAAATAAAAAAGTTTTAGCACACAGGGACGAGTGAGTTAGCGTAGTAAAGATGGGGTTAAAGTCAGCAGCAAATGTTTCAATCCCTCAAAATTATTAGTGTTTACGGATTTACGATTTTAGGAGCTTTAAATACAGAAGGCCCATTAATGAGACAGTAAATTCAGTTAGACAGCAGAGGTGCTAAGGTAGCTGAAATATATTCATATATACTGAAAACTGCTCTATTAATGTTACACAACAACAAGGTAAAAACAACTAGTAAGAATGCTGTTTCCAGTTCTGCAGACCTGAGGATGTGATTTTTTTCTGTTTCACATCAGTGTGAATTAATTATTTTTTGTTTTTTGACTTAAAGCTACTCTTACCTTTCTTGCATTACACACAGCACTTAGAAAAAATTTGAACATCCAAAACTCCCGCCTCGCTCCAAAGTCCCATCCCCCTCCTCCTGCAACTCCTCCTCCTCCCTCCAAAGGCCTAGTCCCCCCTCCTCCATTACATCCTCATTACCCCTATGATAGACGTGGGCGTTGGCAAGGCAGCGTTAGATACACGGAAGAGGAGAGCGAGTGTAACGCGGCAAGAGAAGAGTAGAAGAGAAGAGGAGTAAAACACGCTGCTGATTGCTGAACTAATAATAGTCAAACGCAACCCCGGAGTTTTAAAACTCAACTGGAGTCAGTGATGACTGATGAGTTTTAGAATAAGGTTACAGTGCTAACGTTAGATAGTAGCGTTAATGTTACTAGTAAGTGGAAACGCACAAGGATCATAATGTTAATGTTTCAGAGGCTACGCTCCAGTAGGCTAACGTTAGCCATTAGCATTAGGGGAAGAGATGTTACACCAGGGGTTATGTCAGTCAGAGGCCTCCATGTGGGGAAGACAGACACGACACTTGGCCAATCACTGCATTCGGTCGGAGTTTTCTTAGAACCATATGAGAAGTACAGTTATGTGTTTTTATCTCTGGTGGAATTCTATTTTTAGTGTGCCATCAGCTTTTTAATAGCATTTTAGCCTAAACAAAGAAAAGCATAAAATTTCCAGAAAGGTAAGTGTTGCTTTAACAACTGACAAAACAAGTTATTTGACGACGTCACCTTAGGCTCTAGATAATTAAACAATAAACATTAGTTTAACTTCCGCTCTAAAAAAAAAACGCGTTCAATTAGGGCGGCCCCCTGAAAGTCGGAGATTCGAATCATCAGTTAGACACTGCTCAGTAAACTGACATTGCTTCAAGTTTTTTTTTTCACTAGTCTGTGTGCTGTGCAGTGTACTTCTGAGGATGTTTTGGCCCCAGATTTTGCTGCAGAGTGAGCACTCTTGTCTTTCATAATACTCTTTGGTACAGTCAGCCATGGACAAGATGCAGCAGCAAATCTGAAGGTGACTTCACACCATGACAACAAGAGAGGACAAAAGACTTGAGGTTGGTGAACTGAGCTTTTGCTGGACAGAGGTCTCCATCACTGCTGAAAGACAAACTGTCTTTCACTCTACTGATCTGATAAGCTATACCTCTTGTGCACTGAGATTTCCCATCTGACACCAGAGTTTTTCAATAACAGAAGAAAAGACGTTTTTCTCTACCGTTGCTGAACTCTGTCATTAAGACTGATAAGGTTAGTTTCAGAAAATAATGTCGCCTCCTAGCACCTCAACCAGCCCAATCAATACCAAACCCATTATTACTGTTAGTGCTGTTCACCGCCCGCAGAGAACAGCACTGTTTACGTTTCATCTATAAAGCACTACTTGGAATGCTCCCTCCGTATTTAACTTCACTTTTAAATTTCCGCTCTACAGGTCTCCATTCCCGCTCTCAGTCCCAGACTGAGATCAGACTTCACCTCCCTTACACAAATACAGAATTAGGAAAAACTGCCTTCTCCTTCTATGCCCCATACCGATGGAACAAATTACAGGACTCATTGAAAGCTGATAGATTCATCTCACTTGAGGCTTTCAAAACTCTACTTCACACCACTGTACTGGGTGCTCAGACTTGTTCTTGCTTCATTTAGTCTACTATTATGTCTTCATTTTTTATTACCTGGTCTTCATATCTGTGTATTTACTGTATTGTATTGCTGGGTTTTTTTTTGTAATTTCTCTGTTTTGAGCTCTGTTTGCCCACTCTCAATGGACCTACCCTGTTAAAATAAAGGCTAAAAATTTTTTTTTTTTTATTAATAATTACTCTACACAATGAACCTATTGTTTATTTCAACAGTGTAGAACTTATGTTTTCTATATGAGAATATAGAAACTGCAAGGAGGGACTATGCTAATACAGTTCTTTCTATTGCCTCGTATAAAGTCTTATTGGTGTTCAACCATGCATGTATTCAGCCTATTTTCCTCTGAGCCTCACTTAGATAATTTCTGAAGATATCACTAGGGATCTATCTGCACTCTCAGACTGGATAATGTACCCCAAGTGATGTGCAGACTAAGCAAATTGTTAAAACTCTGTGGTATTCAGAAAAAAAAGACAAATGAAGATGTCATACCTGTAAAAGTGGAAAATTGAAAAAAAAAATTCGTTGGAGATGCCATCATTGAGGAGAGACAGACGAGTAGATAAATTAAATGAAGACAGAGATGGAAACAGAAGCGGTTCTAGAAATGAGAACACTGGCGGATGGCCTTAGTATTTGATTTGAGATGTGGAGTTAAATTAAAACAACCGTTTCAACACATCAGTCAGTGCCTAAGCTAGGAGGCACAATATTATCCAGTTACGTTTAATCATTCAGACCTCTTTGAATGGTTTATTTGCAGAGAAGAAGTGATCTGTTAATGGTCCTGTTTCCATATATTTCTTATTGTGTCCTTGTAGACTTTGAGCTGTATCAGTGAACTCCCCCTTGTCATTAACTACAGTTTTATTGCCGCCATTTAACACGTTCTGTCGTCTACCCACTAGAGGCACAGCAGCATGACAGCGGATGTAAACAAAGTTAATAGCTGTAAGAATGAATAATTCAACTCAAGGCTGTCATGATTCATCAGAAATGGAAATTAGGGTAGACCTCTGCTGAGACTTTGTTGCCTTCATTTTCAAACCACTCCCACATACTGTGGCTGATATAACATTTCACATGACTTAAAGGATCACTGCCAAGTGTTTCTCATACCAGCACAAGGATGCACATGTAGGTGATGCGACAGACATTTCTACCAACTACACAAGAAGACAAATCTTTACCCATGAGAATTTAATGCCGGATTTCCACTGGATGCGTGTCCGTTGCGGAACGGCAGCGCTGGTTAAGCCTGATTTATGGTCGTGCGTTGAATCGACGACGTCGCTACGTTGTAGGCTACGGGGCTACGCAGAGGGCTCGCCGTAGCCCCCGGCGTAGCCTGACGTTGTAGTTACATTTTTGGGGAGGTGCACGTCAGGCTACGCCACTGCACGCTCTGCGTTTGCTGTGCGGAGCGGTGCAGCTCCGCTGGAAGACATCTCGTTGCACTGCCATGATTAACATCTCCTCATCCATGGTGTCAACAGGGTGAAATGATGTCTGAAAACCTCTGACCTGTTTACTTCAGGCCTGCCTCTGCCCATTATGTAGTTTTCAAGGTGTAGTGCAGGGAAATATGATCTGCCGTGAACAGTGTGTATTTTATTTTGAAAATTAAACATGTTTTATTTTATTTCTGTGCATGACTTTCTGCCCCGCACGATCTGCTCTGTGCTGAATTGCTGCGCTTGTGCTCCGGCGTCCAGCAAAAATAGAAGTCCTGCGTATCTGTTGCGGAGGGCTCCAGAGTGCCAGAGCTGAGACAGAGCTGGAACACAGCACAGCCGGTGGAAACACACACATTGACTAGAAATGAATCCTATCGGCTCCACTGCCGTGCCGGAGCAGAGACGCAACCAACACGCATCTGGTGGAAATAGGCCGTAAAAGGCTTTTGTGGCATTTCACAGTTATGAAATGGCAATCTCAGGGACTGGGACTCTTTGAGGCCGATACGATCAGTAACCCTTAACAAAAGAGACATAACAAAACATGTCTAAAGGCTTCAACACTGTGCTCTTACATCTAGATCCACTGCAGCAGGAGTTCACCTGGCTGTTGGTGTTTGCATGTGTTTGTTGTTGAAACTCATACCCAATGCGTTGAATGTAGCAATGTGCTCCCACATGTTACTGGGTTGGTTGGGACGAGGCTGCCACACCAGAGCGTCCACATCGTGTCTGAGGCAGAAACATGGCATTTCAGACGGGTTCACATCGACTGTGAACAGGTACTGATGGCTGCCGAGATTCACCTGGAGAGACACAGACAGACATTTTACAAAAATGCAAATTATTGAACATTGTTGAGTAACATGGGAAGGACTGATTTTCTGATGGATCCTGCCATAATCAGTTGTGTGGAGCACACTCTGATCAATGTTCCATCTATTTCTATTCTTTCTTTCATTCTTTTGTTTATTCTGTTTCCTTTTTCCTTCTTTCTTTCATTCCTAATTCATTCTTCCTTTCCTCCTTCCTCCTTTCTTTCCTTGTTTTTTCATTCCCTCTTTCCTCACTTTCCCCTTCCTTACTTCCTTCCTTTCTTAACTCTGTCCACTGTCCTTTAGTTCTTCTATTTGTTTCTTCCCTTCCTTCCTCAAATTCTTTCCTTCTTCCTCCTGTCCTTACTTTATGTCTCCTTCTTTATCTTTCCTTCTTTCGTCATTACTTTCTCCTTTTTTCCTCCCTTTTTTGTCCTTTCTTCTTTCCTCCCTTTCTCCTTGCTTTCTTTCTTTCTTTCTTTCTTCATTCCTTCCATCTTCCTTTTCTTTCCTCTTTGTCTGTGTTTTTTCATCCTCCCTTTCTTTTCTCCTTGCTTTCTGTCTGTTTCTTTACTCCTTTTTCTTTATCTTTCTTTCTTTCTTTCTGGTGAATAGTCACATGCTCAGGTTCTGGAAACATCAGCTGACACCAAAGGAACAATCTCTGTTAACTGACTATTGTAATGGTTCCCTTTGTCCAGATAATAATGATCCTTTTCCATTCCTGAAGATTGTGTGTGATTTTAAAAACTTTTCTGGATGTTTGTTAAATCTCAGTGAGTCACATGTCCAAGGTTTCAGTATTCTAACAGGGAAAACAATGTACAGACTGATGGTCAAATTGTTAAACAAAGGTAAACTGAGTGATTGTATTGGCACTCTGTGGAGAGCTCACCTGTCTTTGAGTGATGAGGTGAAGCCTGTGTGTGGAGCTTTGTACAAACCACCATTAACAAAGAGGGTTGGAGACCTACAGTGGAGAGTGTTGCACAGAGTTGTGACTGTCAATGCTTTTGTGTATGTCGTAAATCCTAATGTTAATGACAACTGTCCTTTTTACACCACAAGAGAGACTGTTTTTCACAGTTTTTTTTAGATTGTTGCAGGTTCAGGTCTCTGTTTGGTCTTGTAAAGAATTTATTCAGAGTGTTTGGTGAGGTCTTTTCTCAGCAGGTTTTTATTCTTGGGTTTAAATACAATCAGAAACATCGCACAAAGTGTCAGCTGTTCAACTTTTTATTGGGTCAGGCAAAAACGGCTATTTACGTGAGCAGAAAAAATAAAATAGAGCTCTCCTTAGACTGTGACACAAAAGCCATTTTCATTCTAATGCTCAAAGCCAGAATACAACTGGACTACAGTTATTATTGTGCTGTGAGAGATGTGAACACATTTATGGACATATGAGGCTACAAACATGTGTTATGCTCTGCAGAAACAGACCAACTTCTGTTTGGTCATGTGTTGGGATAAGTTTACTCCCTCTATACTCCCTCTTTACGCCCTAGTAATTGCTGTGTTTCCTGACTGTTTAAAAAAACAACTAGTAAGTAAATAAAGGTTTCTCTAGACTTTTGTTCCCATGTGGTTACCAATATAATTAAATAGAGAGATTTCGGTCACTGTTGGTCACAGATCTCCTTCTTGCAATTTAGCATGGCTTTTATGGGTGAGAAGCTGAACGGTTTGTGATAACAGCCATAAAAGTCCATGTATTTGTCCCACATTCACTTTACTCTGATGGATGTGCTTGACGAAATTGCATGTATGCAGTCTAAATCTATTCTGGTCTGACTCCATTTGTTTTGGAGCCGAAATGACCGTTGTTGTGACATAATCGCTCCTTGACATCTGACTGTTCACACTGATCCCTCACTTGGAGTCAACCCACATCCAGCCAACTGCCAACATGCCTCAGAGGCTGTCAGGCAGTGCTGTCCTCCCCATCTCAATACACACTTGACAGGCATTGAAAATTCAGCACAAATCAGCACATATGTTGGTGGTTGATGGTTGCACGCAATGACAAGCCTTTTTAGCAGGCCATCACTCCTCCACTCTAAAACTCATTTTCTTGCCACTTGTGTTTCGACTTTGAGAGTGCGGCAGACGTTCACTCATGCTTTGGTAGAGCCTGCTTGTGAGAGTTGACTGACAATGACGCCAGTGAGGGCCCCAGTCATTATTTGTAAGCACTAAAAAAATAAAAACAAAAAATGACTACACTGATGATTCAAATCAGAAGATTTATCTGTCATGAAGGCAGAGTGTACATGTTTCATAAACTCTAAGCTTCCTGCAAGTGATATCAATGAGTAGTTCCTCTCTCTGCACTGAGACCTGCTAATCAATCAGCGAAATCAGCTCATGTAAACATGATGTAAAAACAATCTGTCCTTCATGGCGCACAGCTGCAAAATTGAGTACTAACAATGTGGCATGCCAAGATGTTGAGATCCAACTTTTGAAATCATCACTATTAGTATCTGCTAACACAACAATAAAATGGAGGTAATTGTTATGTATTTGTTCTCTTCAGATAAAATACAAATGAAAAACTTGCAGTCAATAACATCCCAGTCACAGACGTCAAATAGAACAAGTCTCATATTTACTTCAGTAGCAGCCAAAAGCTAGCTTCCGCCAATGCTCACTGACACTGATATATATCTGTCACACACACAGAATTATTTAAAAATGCTATGGTCATGAAAAAGCTCTACACATGGTGGTTTTAAATAGTACAACTACCACCATTCTTACTTATTGTGGGAGTCTCCAGTGACATTTTGAAACTATTAATCCAACACTGTTTTCCATCTAAAAAGAAGCCTTGATTCTGATTCACTGAAAGACAGAAGAGGGCACCAAAATATGGGGGTTAGAAGAACTTGACACTCAGTCCCGTATGTAACAAAAAAAAAAAAAAAAAAATAGATACAATCTTATTGATAAGCTTTTATACTTTCAGAAAATCGCTCTGTCAATATCTTACACCTGAAATATAGTAATATCCTTTGCTCTTACTCATGGTTGCTGATGCTGAGTGGGAGTGGATATATTCTCAGGTATTACAGTTTTTATTTGATATGGATCATTGGGAGCTGGAGACTCTCTGCCACCTTTATTAAGAATGACATTAGCCAGAAATAGAAATCTAGATTCTTAAACAAACTCGCTTTGTTTTCTTCCTCCAACTCCAGACATTTCAAAGTCAGTGACTCAGAACCGTTATTGTATGACTCATATATTGCTCTACCTACAGTATACCTGGCTTTGGTCTTTGAAAATGAAAAAGTTTCTTCTAATATACTGCAGCTTGTAAATGGTCACATTTTAAAAAAGGGAAAATCCATCCCAATCCAGGCTTGTTATTTTACAGCACATATCTTCCAACAGCCTCCAGCCTGCTTTCCGTAGATTCATGTCTTTCACTTACAAACGAGGGCAACCAGAAGAATCAAAACCTTTATAAAAAAGTTAATCCGAGCCAAACTAACAAGACAAACATAAAAGAAATCTCTCTTGTATTCTGCTTTTGGTTTTTTTCTTTTCTAACAAAGCCATCATTGAATGAGGAGGCTTTAACTGCCAGCAGCAGAACAAAGCATCGGATTAAACTCTTGAATCCAGAATCTAAATTCCTCCTAATTCCTATCTTACCTGCTAAACCGAGATATGCTATTCAAAATAGAGAGCAATAAAAAACATGAAAGGCAAGCTCAGTTTTTTGGGAGCATGGGTTTTTTTATTAAAGGGCACAGCAAAAACCCTTTCTGTGTGTTCTTCTGTGTACTGAAAGACTGCTAAATGTTTTTAATGCTTAGCAGAAACAGAATGGGGTTAACCTGTTTTGCCATTTGGGTCCTTTATGTCTGTTTAACACTTTGTGATAAAACATGAAGTTTGCTTAACTCTATTGAAATGATTTTCTGTATACCAACTCATTCTGCAATTATTTAAAGGTATCATGTTTTAGTGTACCTGCTATACAAGTCCCCTTTTTCGAAAATATTTTGCATTTTATTTTGTTGACTAGGACAATGTCTAAAGTTGTTACTCAAATAGAAAAGTTTAAATGTCTCCATTATTTTACATTTTTGACAGAATAATATCTCTGAATCGCCGTACAAATCTGCAATAATTTTCAGAAATTTCAATGGCTCTTTCTGGTTTTCACCCAGGCAGCAAAACTTCAACTCTCATTATGGGAATCAGGAATTTCGGGGCTGCAGTAGCTTAGTCTGTAGTAGTGTTGGGTGAAGTCTGCTAAATTGGCATATTATAACAGTGAAACATCCCAACTTTATGCCTTACAGTAGCACAAGTGTCAGACCTGAGGGCTGAGACAAGGACAGAGACCGTTAGACCTTAGTGCCACGGTGCTCTCCGAGGTGTATCTCTTTTGAGACAGAGAGGGGGAAGAGAATCCAAGCATGTTGTATTTGAGGGAGTTAGCAGTTCATGTGCCAAGATATCATCACAACGTTTGAAAGTATGGCCATACTAGACACATGTAGCATCTGGTGGCAATTTCTTTCATTCGCAGGGGTACTGAATGAAGTAAACAAAAAGGGTATCGAATTAAGTACTTCACTGGTATCAGTATAACTTTAGCAGTACTGGTGTTGGTACCAGTGTACTAGGGCATTAACGACTTTGATTTTTTTCACGTCGACTTATCTGTCAATAAAGTCGAAGTCGAGTCGACAAGTCATTTGATGACGTCATCACATTGACACAGCGGAGGAAAGTGAAGTATCTCCACACATCTAATGTGTGTCTGTGAAGGCCAGAACATACTCGGGCGTACTATAAGCAGAGCGGACTCCGCAAGGAATGTCCACAGTCATTCGGGCTTCCATAGTCGAGTGCACTTCTGCGTCGTAGCTTCCTGTAAAAATGTCCGTGAAAAATCCCCCGATGTGAAAAATACATGCAACATTTTTACAGGAAACTACAATGCGGAAGTGTGCTTGACTATGAAAGCCCAAATGACTGCGGACATTCCTCGCGGAGTCTGCTCCGCTTATAGTACGCCCGAGTATGTTCACTTAGTCAAGGATAAAGTATCAGCGTTATGTACATAGAGAGAGAGAGAGAGGGGAAAAAACACACGACTTGTCGACTCCTCCCGGGAGGCGTTGACTTGTGCCACTGACGTTGACGTGTCGACAAATCGACTTTTCTGTTAATGCCCTACAGTGTACCCATCCCTAGAAGTAATTTTCTTCTTTCAACCATGTCCCACCGCCAACTCCCACAGATGGAGTTGCTCTGTTGTCATGCAAAATGTATGGTCACATGATGTGGTTGAAAACTTCAGAAACAACAGGGAATTTAAATCTTGTGCTGTACTGGTTGCATGACTGATGCACATGACATGAAGTACTACAGGTGGACTCTGTATAGGCAACTACTCGGAATAAATGGCCTGTTCTCAATCAGAAAAAAAGCTTTTAGTGGATACTCTTCTTTTTTTAATCAAAG
Source organism: Epinephelus awoara (assembly GCA_035609425.1). NCBI lineage: Eukaryota > Metazoa > Chordata > Actinopteri > Perciformes > Serranidae > Epinephelus > Epinephelus awoara. Next base: position 25,441,822 of record CM069310.1, on the reverse strand, counting down.
GGTTTATAGGCTTTGTAGGTAGAGGACAGGAAGTGAGGCGTTGGCATTATGAAGGCAGGAGCAAAATGCATGTGTACACAGAGGCCAGATGTCTGTAATAACAGCTGAAATGCCAACTATCTGTCATCATTGCTTCCGTCATGTTCCTGTAAGGCTGCTGCTCACTTGCCTTTCAAGCAAGCAGACAGATTGTTGTTTATTTACACTCTTTCCTGCCCGAGACACTGAACTTTGTGTTTTGTTTGACTATAAAGACACTAGTTGAATCAAACAACACTCCAATATGATGGCCTTTGATATCATTCAGTCTGGTTTGTGATCATAAATATGATATTAAATTCACTTTCCCTGACCGTGTCAATCTCTTTGATTTGATATTTAGTTTACTCTCGAATCAAAGGGAAAGAAACCACACTTTTTTAAAGCAGGTATAATTAAGTGTTTAACACAAACACAGCACAGTGCATTCACTGTGTTCGGAGATGCTGTCTGTGCTCTGCTATTGTAAGATATTGATTGGCTTGTGGGGTCACACCTGTCCTGGTTGTTAGTGCCAACACCATGAAAGAAACACGTTTTGCATCGTGTTTTATCACACTGGAATTAACAGAGCAAGTTCAGTACTGCCACGCTGTCACCCAGGATGATTCAAATAAACAATTGGCTTCCACAAAAACAGCAAAAAAGATCTTTCTTGTAATTCAAACACTGTGTCAATTAAAAGTAGGGCTCAACATTAAGGCTTGTCTGGGACAAGTGTAGATTTTTGTAAGGCAAGTGGAAGATAAATTTTCTTGCCCCACTGGGAAATTTGGAAGTCATAAACAAAACTAGACGTGGGTTTTGTCATAAACATGTTTTGTGCAATCACAGTGACCTTTGACCCTTTGACCACCACATTCCAATAAGTTAATTCTTGAGTCCAAGTTGACGTTTGTGCCAAATTTGGGGAAATGTCCTCAAGGCCTTTTTGAGATATTATGTTCAAGAGAAAGAGGCGGCGCAAGGTCACAATGACCTTGACCTTTTACTACCAAATTCTAATCAGCTATTTGTTGAGTCCAAGTGGCCATTTGTACCAAATTTGAAGAAATTCCCTCAAGATGTTCATGAGATACCATGTTTACAAGAATGCAATGGGCAAGGTCACAGTGACCTCGACCTGTGACCACCAAATTCTGATCAGTTAATCCTTGACTCAAAGTGGATGTTTGTACCAGATTTGAAGAAAATCCCTGAAGGTGTTCTTGTGATGACGGACGGACGGACGGACAGACGGACAGACAAACACCAAAAACATTATGCCTCCCGTAATGGCTATTACCAGCACAGAGGAGAGCTTTTTTTTTTTTTTTTTTTTTCTTACTTTTATATTTTTACTTCAAAACAGGCAAAATCATGGCCTCCTTGGCAGAAGTAATTACACAAAATGAAAAACAAAAAAGTAGTACAAGGTTGCTCACTGACCATCCTCTCCACAAAATGAAGAAAGTGAATTATTGTCCCGAATTTTCCCGAATGAGTGACTTTTGTGTCTGGAAACGTGCCTCAAAAACTTAATATTGAGCTCTACAAAGTGGAGAAAGTTAAGAATTTTTGCTTTGAATATCTCAATAGTCAGACATGTTAACATCAGCATGCTAATATGCTTAAAATGACACTGTTAAGAAACTAATGTTCAGCAGTGTCAGCAGTTCAATATTTTATTATATCTTTTCAACACTATAGAAATGACACTTTGATATAACTTAAAGTAGTCAGTGTACAGCTTGTATAGTAGTATAGATTTACCTTCCTCTGAAAATTACTCAAAACACAGCCATCAACATCTAAACAGCTGGCAACATAAGTGAGTACACCCCACAGTTAACAGTCCTAATTGTGCCTAAAGTGTCAATATTTTGTGTACCAACCATTATTATCTAGCACTGTCTTAACCCTTTTGGGCCTGGAATTCAGCTCACAGGTTGCTTCAGGAATCCTCTCCCACACCTCCATGATGACATCATGGAGCAGATGGGTGTGAAGACACCTTGCGCTCCTCCACCTTCAGCTTGAGGATGCCCCACAGATGCACAGGTGAGTTTAGGGCTGGACACATACTTGGCCAGTCCATCACCTTCACCTTCAGCTTCCTCAGCAAGGCAGATGTCACCTACTGGGTGTGTTTTGGGTCATTATCATGTTGGAAAAGTGCACTGCAGCTCAGTTTCTGAAGAGGGGCGATCATGCTCTGCTTGGAATTCATGTTTCCCTAAATGAACCGAGCTCCCCAGAGCCAGCAGCACTCATGCAGCCCCAAACCATGATGCTGCCACCACTATACTTTGACTGTAGGCAAGGGACAGTTGTCTTGTCTACTCACTTATGTTGCCAGCTGTTTAGATGTTGATGGCTATGTTTTGAGTAATTTTCAGAAGCAGGTAAATCTATACTACTATACAAGCTGTACACTGACTACATATATACACATACACATACACATACTGTATACACACACACACACACACACACACACACACACACATACACACATACATACATACATACATACATACATACATATACACATATATATATATATACATATAATATATATACACACACACACACGTGATCACTACAGGCATTAAGATTCATTGTCAGGACACCACGCATGTCTGCACTTGTGCTTCCCACAGGTCTGAAATACACTTGTGGTGGTAGCTGGCAGAAAGTGTTGGCATTACAGGGTGGCACAAAAATGGTCAAGGTAAAGCAAGGGGAGATTGTCCACTAGTTATCTGATTGTGGATGCTCTCTTGGGATAAAAAGATAAAGAAAAAATACTGCAATGGGTTGCAGAAAAACCTTGAGAAACATTAATGTTTAATGCAACCCATCAAATAGCTGTGTAGATACTGTAGTCTGGTGGACCAACTGACCATCATTTAGATCTCTAGATCGATGCTGCTACTTTGGCTAAAAATATTCAAACAATGCATAAGTTTGCAACAAATTCATTCACTACATTTTCTGGTTTTCAGTGTACATTATCTCTGTCTCTATCTTTCAGTAGCATTATCTGTAATCATAGGAAACTACATCTTCAGAGTTTCCTTAATCTGTGACAGCCAAAGCCTGCAGTAAATATAGTTACTAGATGTACAGATACCCTCCATTGTTAAAAGGTATTACAGATACGGACGGGTATATGACTCACAGCCTCTGAATAACACACATAAAAACCATTCTTCATCTTTTCAACTGGGATCAGATCCAAAGAGAAGCATGTCAACAAAAGGTGCCACAATTTTGAGCTGAAAGGTTTTATAAAAAAAAGGTCAGCATCTGTCCTAGTGGGCAGACAAGCCACTGAAGCATTAACTTGGATACAATGAGGGAAGAAGTGAAGAATAGAGAGGTAAGGTTCCCTGGACGAGATGCAGATAACCACATCCACACAGGTACAACACACACACACCTGGAAGTACTCACATGGTAAAACACATATGGAACAACCAGACCCAGCTGATCTGATGGTACGAATTAAATCCACCTTATTTAAGATAGATGATTGTGTGGCTGCACTATTTGCAGAGTTAATGGAGGGAGAAACATTAAAGGGCTTGTGTTCACATCATGTCCCTCACAAACACTGTACCTTATATTCATCATTAGCCTTTCATTGCACAGTGAAAGGGTTTATTTTTGATCACTGTGAGAGTTTTGAGATGGGGAATTCTGAACCACAAACACAGAAATTATTTTGTGCAAATGAAACCGAGGAGTATCAGTGACAGACATTCACTAATGTTCATAAATGAATAGAGCTTTTACAAACTGCCACATATCTGCTTTTGGAAAAGAAAAACATTCACTTATCATTACCATTATTCTGTATTTCCAAAATATGGAGGAAAGGTTAAAGTTGCATAAAAAATTGTTATGTAACAGATTATTTTTATTTGAATTTTTATGCTAAAAGCATACATGTCACTTTCTTCACAGAAAGATGAGTGGAAAACAAACTTTTAAGCCAAAAGAACTGTTTCCTTAAAGGATAACTTCGATATTTTTCAACCTGGGCCCTATTTCCCAATATGTATGTGTGCGTATGATTCATAGGTACAACTCGTTTTAAAATTGGTTCAGTATTGAGGGAGCCGGCAGCCGCGAGGTAGATATAGGGGCAAATGCGTCCCGTATAAGTTTGCGCACTAAAAGTGCTTTTTCTCCACTGACCAGTTCAGATCGCCAGTGCTATCTCTGTAAATAGCACACTAAGCGTTTCCCTTACCCTTCACTTCCTGTGGGCTGTGTGTGACGTCATCTCGTGAGAGCTTTGCTTGTTGCCGGAAGAAAACAGAGGAGCCAAGTTGAGCGTCGCACAGAGTGGCGCTGGTTGGCCGGAGTACAATTGAGAGTTTTACTGCAGCGGTATCATGGCTGCATATTTACCCAATTTCGAGAATAAGGATGCCCTTTTATCATGATGGCCGCCCGTACTTATTTGAGCCCGAGTATACGGACAAGGAGCTCCTACAAATTGAAGAGCAGACGAGGATAGAGAGAGAGGGCCAACGAGCAGATGAGGGTGAAGCAGCGGCTGCATGAACACGAATCTTTGAGGACTGGTGGTGCTCCTGTGGTTGCTGTGACTCCATGCCACAGAGGAAGAATGTCTGTGTTGCAACGAGTGGGACCTGCTGCCCAATATTCATGGTCTCAATGTGTCCTGGGATGATACAAAAACTATCAAACGCTGTGTAACTAAGTTAGAGGATTTCCCCTCTCTGATCAACAGGGCAGCGCTGGATACCTTTTTTCATGTGCCCAAAATAAATTGGAGGCGGCGGCCAAAACCACAGGGACTAAATGGTCAACTATCCATCAAGTAAGTATAACTAATATGTCTTTATGCATGTAATACTGATACCTAGAATTGCCTCCGAGAAGCACATTTACTGTTGCATACTTTGCCCTTGTATATATCGTATCCCATTTTCTTCCAGCAACAAGCAAAGCATCACACACAGCCAGGAGGAGGTGAAGGGTCAGGGAAATGCTTAGTATGCTATTTACAGAGATAGCATAATAAGCATTTCCCTGACCCTTCACACAGCCAGGAGGAGGTGAAGGGTCAGGGAAATGCTTAGTATGCTATTTACAGAGATAGCACTGGCGATCTGAACCGTTCAGTGGCAAAAAAGAGCACTTTAAATGCGCAAACTTATACGGGACGCATTTGCCCCCATATCTACCTTGCAGCGGCCGGCTCCCTCAATACTGAACCAGTTTTAAAACAAGTTGTACCTATGAATCATACACACACATACACACAGGGAAATAGGGCCCAGGTTGAAAAATACCGAAGTTGTCCTTTAACACTCATGAACCTGATTTCTCTTCTAAAATAGATTGTCTTCAAGGAAGGCTGCAACATGTCACGTGTGTTTTTCACCTTGAGACAAATAATGGCAAGAGAGATTGCTTTTCCTCACACATTATGGACAGAGTGCAAAGACGGGATCCCATCTTCCTCAGCAATTGCTGTTTTTGAGCAAAATCCTCTCAATGCCTTAGGTAAGTTGAAAACTAACAAATAATACAAGGCTGAGATTTCACTGTGCAGACAACAAATGTCTGCAAAACTCCTTCATACTACAGCTTTTCCTGAAGGCTACTGCTGTAAAAATGGATGTGCGTTACATAACTCAACTGCATATCCCTTGTTGAGTAATGGAAAAGTTAAGTTCCTTATCTGCTACCTTGAGACTATGTCCATTCTGAAAACCACTGACCTTCTGTCAGTTGGTCCACCACTTTGGTCCAGATTGAAATAGCATTAATAACATTACACAAGCTAAAAATCAGCAAGCATGGTCACTGTGGGCATGTAAGCATGCTGACTGAAGCATTTAGCTCAAAGAAGCCCTGTACCAAAGTATAGCACATGGACTGTATACAGTACAATAATGGATGTAGTCTCCATGACATCTCCCACTGATTTGTGGACTCCTGGTTTGAAGCTTCAATTTTGGCATTTTGGCTGTCCCCATCTTGGGTTTTTTGAACCAGGGGTGACCATATTTGGATGAGGGGTGAAGGTGTGAAAGAGCAAGGGGTGGACTCGCAGAGTGTGGTGAAGCCTGTCACTCAAAGCGGTCATGCCTTTAATAATGCAAAACTTTAAGTCTTGATAACATTTAAATCAGTGAGTTATACAAAAATTCACCCCCATGCAGCTGCCATTAATATTGAAATTAGCTATAAAGACCAAATCTATTTTTTCTATCAGGCTGTAACATGTTTATTTCTGCTGTAAAGTTTTAACATGGAGATCTATGGGGACTGACTGGTTTTTGGAGCCAGCCTCAAGTGGCCATTCGATGAGCTGTACTGTTTGGAACTTCCGTTGTGACTTCATTTTTCAGGCCCAGACAGTGCTGCTTGGTACAGCCACACAGAGCTGTCAGAGTCTTGTTGACAACTAAAGATAATAGTTATTGTCGGAGTATATGCTGAGGACAGACTGTAAACACTATTATGAATGCCAGCAGTGGAGTTGATAAAATTCACTGTGACCTTTTGCTTAAGAGACTAACACCCACTGCAGCTAAAACAGACAGCTCATCAGAGTCTTTGATCAGAGTGTGGCAGAAAAATATCTATTTCAACACTTTGATAATGAGTAAAAGCCTCCTCTCATGCAGAGCATTTTTTATCAGATGGAATGATGCCATCTGGTAAAGGTCAACACATCCACGCCTTTCTCCACACAAAGCAAAGAGTCGATATGTGACTCAGCTGTGACCTGCACGACAATAGCAAAACCTGGAGATAACATGAAAAATTAAGGGGGGAAAAAACAAGTATCTGGATATCAAATAGCAAACTCTATTTCCTCAGGAACCTAAAGAAGGTTGGCATGAATGCCAGCATCCTTAAAAACTTCTAAAGTTTGCTGATGGGCTGCATCAGTCTGGTACAAGTACTGGTCTGCCCACAGCAGAACTCTGCAGAGAGCAGAATCACTACAGATAGTATTGTAGGCAGCACAGCACATCACTGGCAACTGTCTTCCATCCTTTCAGGATATTTCTTGCAAGCATTGCCTGCAGAAAATGCACATCATCATGAAAGACCACAGCCACCCAGCACACAAACTATCCCCCTTGTTACCACCTGGTAGACAATACAGGAGCCTGACTGCACATTCCACCAGACTTTAGAACAGTTTTACCACCAGGCCATCAGGCTTCTCAAATCATAAACCTATGTATGCCAAATCATTTATCTGCTTAACTACTGCACTATCTACAGTTTACAAAAGAACGCACTTTTAACATCACTGCTGCTTTTAAGCCTGGACTGCAAGAAATCCTATGTGCAATACTGCTGTATACACTCGTCACTCATACAGAAATTCTTCTCTTTTTTATGTATGAATAAAGTAAATATGGTACACCAATCAGCCAAACATTAAAACCACTGGCAAGTTAAGTGAGTAACATTGATTGCCTTATTGCAATGTAATGTTCTGCTGCAAAACCTTGGATTCTGGCATTAATCTGGATGCCACTCAACACAGTCCACCCACCAAAACACCACTGCAGATGAAGTGCAACCTTCTTGTCAGTGGCACTCCTCAAAGGCAGTGCCACCCAGCAGAGCAACATACCATGCCACTCAATAAAAATTGTTCAGAAATCGCCTGAGGAACATGACACAGAGCTCAAGGCATTAACCTGGGCTCAAAATTCCCCAGATCCCAACTGATCGAGCATTTGCAGGATGTGCCAGTACCCCAGAGGTACCCCAGATCCATGGTGGGGCCTCCTTGGATCAGACTTGGCTTTGACCTATTGAGGCATGGACACAGGACCTCTGGGGATGTCCTTTGGGTGTGGTGGGGTACCAGCGTGTCTTATGGATGCTCAATCAGATATGGATCTGGGGAATTCAGAGGCCTTGAGCTCTTTGTCACATTCCTAGGGTCACTCCTGAACAGTTTTTGAGGTGTTACTACCATCAGTGAGTGCCACTGACATAAAGGGGCATCCACATGAATGCCAGGACCAAAGGATACCCATTGGAATATTGCATTGTAACAAGATGATGGATGTTATTCGCTTCACGTGTAAGTAGTTTTAATGGGTAATGTGGCTGATCAGTGTATATAGCATGTACATGGTACTCATTCTATTCTCTCATATCTCATTCCTTTTATCTCATTGCATCTGTGCAATGCTGGTAAATAAACTAGTTGCATATCAATTCACACAACCCTTTCATGTATGTATATAGTGCTATATTTGATATTTTATTGCATATTTTATCTATTCATCCCATCTTAAATCTTATTGTTATTTTATCTTATTTTATCTTTTATTGCAACTAGTGCTTTTATTGCTGAGCTGATTTCTCTTCCTCCTGTCCAATACATTTCAAAGTACCACTGACCTTGTGTTAACCTTCATATGACTAAGAAAGTAAGGGCCCTTTCACACCTATCTTGTTTGGTCCAGACTTTTAGACTTTTAGTTTGATCTGAACCAAAAATTACAGGTGTGAAACCTCAGATGGACCTCGGTCCAGACAAAACAGCCCAACGTTTGGCTGACAAAAAAAAGGTCCATATCTTAATGAACCATGGTTTAATTTGTTTCTGGGGTGAACATGTGTGGTTCAGACTTATGGACCAATTACAGCTAGGAAGTTTTAGCAGGCCAGTGTCAAGTGAGAGTAGCATAGCACCTCAGGCATAGTGTGTGTGTGTGTGTGTGTGTGTGTGTGTGTGTGTGTGTGTGTGTGTGTGTGTGTGTGTGTGTGTGTGTGTGTGTGTGTTGTTCAGCAACAGAGAGAGTGAGGGTGGCTCCACTCAAGAGCAGACAGGTGTTAGTAATCAGGCAGAGGAGAAATTAGTAAACTGGTAGTAAAAAAATTAAAAAAAAATTTTTTTTTATTGATTCACAGTTCCAGTAAACAATACATCTGAAAAAACTCGACTCCTCCCGGGGGGCGTCGACTTGTGCCACTGACGTTGACGTGTCGACAAATCGACTTTTCTGTTAATGCCCTAATGGAGAGTATTAGCTCTCTGTAAAAACTGCAGCTTTAAGAAAATAAAAAGAAAGGATAAGGCAATAAGTCCTTTGCACGTCACTGCCCTGCAAAACTGAAAAACAGGGGTTTGCAAAAATCATGTATAAACAGCGAAAAATAAATTGTCCGAGTGCATAATTAACTCAGTTTGCTGCAGGAAATCGTCTTTGGGTGAGTTAGCCTAATCCTTTGGTGTCCAAGGCAGTGGCACAGCTAGTGCGATAGCCATGGCTAACGTGATGAGCAGCTACCAGTACTTCAAAGCAAGGAGTTTTCAGTCATATGTTATTATATCATAACAGTTAGGAGCCAATAACGGTTGTATACCTTTGACCTGATGTGCTTAGTGATCCAAATTATACCTAATGGTGACCTTACGTCTTACCGGAGCTGCCTTGGTATCTGTTGTGTATTCCTAGCCTAGCCGGCTAGCTAGGCTAGTTACAGGGCACCAGACTGCGCCTAATTGGTCGCATTTTGCGACCTTTTTTGGAGGCCATGCGACCTATTTTTTTTAACTAGGAGCACCAGCGCGACTTACAAATCCACTCCTCTCCCCCTTTTCTTTCTTTTTTTCATCTTTTTATAATTGCATTTCATGGAGGAGCGGAAGAAGAAGAAGTGTCTGTGTGTATGTCTGGATGCGCACTGCGAGGGGGGCACCAGTAACCATAACAACGTGCAGCAGTTAGTAGCCTACCTACGTGTGTACTGTATGCAGGGTTAGACAGAGAGGGGTCACAGAGCCGGTGTCGAGTAGAAAGTGCTGTGTCGTTTGACCATAAAGTGACGCTATGAAACGAACTATAGATTCGTTTTTCACAAGAAAATATTATCCAGAAACTCCTGTCGGTCCTGTGCCAGTTTCCCAAACTTCAGATAGTTCAGAGGACGAGTCAGCAATGTCCTGCCCACAGTGCCCCATTGAAATTATTTTGTGCGACGGACGCTTCATATAATAACCTAACAAAATACTATTTATGGTGTCATGTCATTGTGTCATTTCTGTCTCTACATGGTCACGCGTTAACATTTATCCTCTGCTCTCTGTATTGCGCACGGCGGAGTTCCGCCACACACACACAGGTGAGCACGCTAGAGCAGCTCGGGCCGCATTTTCCTGACCAAACCTGACCCAAACAGACTGCTGTTACACACAGACAAACACGCTGCTCGCACAGCAGCGCAGCACGGCACTCGGTGCTGAGCTTGTGTTGCGTCCAGCACTTAAATAGGTCATAGCACAAAACAGTAGCATGTCAAGTGACTTTTTAATTTTATTATGTTCAATAAAATTGTATGTTCCTAAATCTTGAGACACCTCCTATGTAAGCTAGACAGACATTTCACCTGCTCATTACTGTGCACATGTACTGTATGTACTTAGTCCTAAAGAGCCCTTCTGGTGCCAGTATATATAGAAACATCCCAGCAGGCTGTGCTTTGCAAGCATACAAAAGAGTTTCACGCATGTGAAAATTATTTTTCATGTGTGTGCTTCACCTCTGCTGCTACAACTCCATCCTAGGGGAAACACTGCTGTGTGCGTTTTGTGCAGCAGGTGGATGTGGTAGTCTACTGGTAAAGCAGAGAGAGCTAAGTAGTGTTGAAGTAGAGTAGAGCAGGACAGAGAGATGGAGGCAAAATATATTAAACCCGGTGTTAATACAGCAGAACTGGAGAGAGGGGTGAAAAATAAATAGAGGTGGGCATGGCTCAAGTAGGGCACAAAATTATAGAGAGAGAACGATACAGTGTGAATAAAGATTACATAACATAAAAATAACTGCAGTCTTTGTTATTTGATAGCCACTTAAATTAAACAATTTCTATAGGGCAAGTAAAAACTGACTTCGGGCAAGTGAAAAAAAACCTTAGCGTTGAACCCTGCAGGGTTGTCTGTGTTTATTGCTAAATTATACGTAATGCAGTTAATCTCGACAAAATTATGAACATATTGTGTCGATATAGATAGTGCTCCTAAATTTTGTGCTGGTGCTCCTAAAATTTTCAGTAAGGAGCGCTGGTGCTCCCAGTGGAAAAAGTTAGTCTGGAGCCCTGAGTTAGGCCTCGGGCTCTGCTTGTAGCTTGAAGCGAACGCCACGGCCTCTTCTGGGGAGGGAAACCTCTTCTTTGTCCCGTCGCTGAGTGTTACTTAAAGGGTAGCTGGGAAGAGTAGTGCGGGCCTGAGAGAGAGGTTGTACAGTTCCGCCATCACAGTCCGATATGTAGCGCGTTCTTCAACCACCTCCAGAGCATAGTCTTCGAAGATCTGGATGGGGGCTTCTTGATATTGTAGTTTCCCTCTTCTTTTGCGGGCCTCTTATATGATGAGGTCCTTAATCCGATAGCGGTGCAGGCGGATAATCACAGGCCGCGGCCGCGATCCTGGCTGTGGCTTGGCAGTTAGCGTCCTGTGCACTCGGTCAAGCTCAGGCCCCCCAGTTGATTCTGGGAGGCCAATGACTCAGATATTATTCCTGCGGCTCCGGCTTTCAAGGTCCGACGTCTTCGCTAGTAGCTTGTTGTTGCTATCGGCTAAAGCCAGACATTTCGCCTTCAGAGTACGAATACGCTGGTCATCTGACTCGGCACTGGCTTCCAGCGAGATTATACGTTGTGTGTGACCTTCGATAGCTAAGCATGTGTTAGCGCAGGCACCCAGAGTTTCAACTTTGCTCTTCTTTGATGACGTCGTTACTTTTGACATTATTCTGGATGGCAAGATGTTCTTCTGAGTTTGTAAGGTATCAGTTCTTACTTGGGTCGTTGAGGGTACAAGAAAAAGTTGGGTTTTTGCAAAGTTGTGTTACGGGAGACAGAGACTACGCCGCTCTCACGTGTTCTCCAAACCGGAAGTCAACTGGTAGTCAATTTACAGTGTAGGTTTCAGTTTGTCCAGGAACGGCACAATATAACAAAATTAGCTGCAGTAGCACATGGGGAGAGGAGGAAATGACTTTGTGAAGAGTCAGTTGGAAAAACTCACAAAGTCTGTTTTTAATTATTTGCTGGGAGGATGAGAGAGAGGAGACACAAGAGCACAGGAGAGCCTGTCTAAAAACCAATCAATGTCAAGTAAAGGGTGATGCAGCTCATGTAGGTGATGACTATAGGACATGGGTACATCATCTATAGTTCTTCGGTATGCTTGCATAACTGCAATGTGAAACCAAAACTAACCGGATCAAATGTGTACCATGTAACGAAAATGCAAACCTTGTTTAGACCTTGGTTCAGCCATTCAGGTGCAAAAAGGCCCCAAAACTGAACGAAACCATGTAGCATGTTGTGCCTTGACGAATACATTCTCAGAATGAGCATTTATGAAAACACATGTCAGCTACAATGGTTCAGCTTCTTACTATTCGAGTCACAAGCAGGGGTGATGGAAATGGAGCGGGTGTGCCTGTTTCTTCTTTACTGGGCCTTTGTTGAGCTCATTGGTCAAGTGGCTTGTTAAAGGACAAGGCTGGCGCTGGCTTGCTCACTGGGGGCAGGGCTGAATAACAGCATGCTCTTATAAAGGCAGTGAGCACCAGGTAACCAACAGTGTATTTGAGGAGAATGATGATGGAAGCAGCCGACAGAAATGACTGAAGGCTTAAAGGATCGGAGTATCAAAGTGTTTAGTGAAGGAGGTAGGTGTTACTCACCACCTGAGTGGGCTTAAGTGATTCTCCATCAAAGTGTGTGAGGCTGGAGCTGTCTTCTGGGAACCCATCACAGTCCTCCAGCTCCTGAGAGTTACAAGGGGGCTTGTCTCTGTCAGGGTTTCCATTCTGGATTTAAAAAAATGAGGAACAGGGAAACAAGACAGAGGCTACAGTTACACTTGTTTTGCATTTATTAACATATAAAAGGCTTGATTTGCATTGAGAGCCTCAAGTGTACCCAGTTGATACCAATGAAGTGTGGGGACGAGAGAGGATGTGTCTAAAAATGCTATCGAACATGAGCCTGACGGTGAGTCTGGTGACCCAAGTGTGATGATGTGTACAAGATGTCAGACAGAGGAGGGCTCAGAGCAGCTGAGGAGGGAAAGGACAGAGATGAGAGGCCTCCAAGAAGCGAGGGAGGCTAAAAGCTTCAATAGGAAATGTTTGTGAGGTCATAAGAAGCCCTCCCGAGAAAACAAAGCCAAAACCAAGCTTTGTTTCATGAAAGTTTTATGTTTGAGTAATATTTTCAAACACATCCTGCTGACTGATTTAATACAGCAGTAATTCATAAATAGTTCTGGGAGCTATACTGGGAAAATTAACTGTCAAACATTTTGCCACACTGTTTATACCAAGATATGTATCGCTGTAATATTTCTGGATATATTCATCCATTGCAGACACTGTTTCAACTCAGTTAGCAGGTTTGTTTTATGACAATACTGGGTGTACAGGATTGTTGTTTTAATCATTTGCATTTAATTCACTGGATAAGGAAAACTACACAAGCCGAAAACGGCTGTGCCACAAATCATTTTTTAATGCAGTATCTTGAGAAAATGAGATAATCAACCCCTCATCAGGAGAAAATCGTCATCTCGAGTAAACCAACTTTGTTTTCTTGAGATAACGAGGTAATAACAAAAAAGGTTGTTTCCTCTTATTAGGTTATTTATAATGTATATCAGAGATCAGGAGTGCCACGCCACAATGCATAGCCTAGATGGCATCTTGACAACTGTAGCAACCCGATTTATGCCAAAAATGTCCAATCAAGGTGAACCCACTATTGATATTATTGATTGCGTCAGATGGTAATGGTGATGAAGTGGGCACAGAGCCTCTGTGCGCACAAACAGCCTTTTGACTACATTACCATTGTTTTGTGCCTTCAGAGGACTATGCCCCTTCATTCACATTACAATCTAATACAATCAATAAATCAATAATAGGTACTCCTTGATCTGAGATTTTCAGCATATAATAGTTCCTGCAGTTGTCAAGACGCCATCCATGCATGCCTGCCTTTGCATTCCTCCTTTTTGTATTTATCTTATCTCGAGATACCAAAGCTTGTTTTCTCAACATATTGAAATAAACAACCTTTTGCTTTCTCATTATCAGGGGTTGATTATCTCGTTATCGTGAGATAACCATGTTCATTTTCTCTAGACAATAAATTAAGTAACTCATGATCTTGAGACAAACAGCATTAATAAAAAATAAATAAAAGCATTGCCAATCTCGGCTTTCGTAATAAACAGACGTTTCCATCTCATTTCATTCATCAACCGTTTCCTACTGAGTTTCTACAAAATGGCCTTGATCACAATGTATGTTGATAGTGCGGATTAAAATTAAATAAACTATGCATTGTAGAGTTTGTAAATTTTATCCATAACAAAATGTGGTAATGCTTTGTATTAGGTGTATAATTTCAAAATTATTTCCTGATAATTTTCTTCAAAAGTTCACTAAAAAATAATTGTTTAACTTGGTACTAATCATAGTGAAAATGGACATAGTCTTTAATCAGTATGCTTTCAGTGAATTTATGAGTTAACTGCTGGTGTAACTTACCATGTACCAATACTAAATTAATGGTAAATTAATATTTATTTGATAACAAATGACATTAATGATTTTTATACTCCCTTTTCCACAGAGAGGGTTTTGATATTTTCACTCTCCAGATTCTTTTACCCACACAGAGCTCTGAATCAAGAGTATGACATTAAACATTTTCTCTACAATAAATAATGGTGGTTGTGTCATGATGGCTCTCCCTTTGTACATGTTTTTATTTTTTTCTAGACCCTGACACACGTATCTGTTAAAATTTACATTTGTTTATTAATCTAACAGGTGTGTTTTGAATTTGACCCATCTATTTTTAACAAGGACATTTTAGAGTCCTAGTTCTCTACATGTTTTAAAGATTTCTTCTGTTTTGCCTCTTACTCAATAAAGTTTTGAATGCAAGTTATGTAGACTATATAATATAATATATAGATGCTGAATTTTGATATAATGTTTTATAAATTAAGATAAGTTTGATATTTGGTACCATGGGCTTTGTATTACTATTTTGTCCCTATGTACCTTTTTCCTTGTAGCTTATTCATCTTTTTTGGTCAACTGTTTTACCACTCTGAATGGTACCTGTCAGCATAGAGCTCGTCAGCCTATCAGTGTGCATTCTGTATAAACATAGGTGTGATTTTTACTTTTCAAACATTTCAACCTAATGAAGATTCATTCAATTATGTAGGCATTACTGTTTTCCTTTAGATGGAACAGCAACTTTAAAGGGCACTCATATTACCCCTATAATTTGCATCAAATTACACTGTTCTTTCCACAAAACTTCCAAAGAAATGATATATTTATTATTAGAAATTACAGACCTAGAAAAGTGTTATTTTAAAAAATCATAATTGCTATTAAATTATTTAATGTGATATTCTGACAGTTGCTAAAATATGATTGAAACAAGATTAAAAGCATTTGTTACTGGCTAGAAAAAACATTGCAATTTCAATCAAATACTAAACAATATAAAAAAAAATCTAATAAATGTATAGTCTAGTTTTTCTGCAGAAATAAATAAAAGTGCAAAAAATGTTGTTGTTGTTTTTTTTTTTAAATCAAATTCAGAAAATCAGCAAAATGCTGTGAAATTTCCTACCAAGTCTTCAGAGGTGAGGAATGTCAGTCTCTCGTGGATGAGGGCAGCCTGCTCATCACTCATCATGTACTCCCCTCTCTTGTCCCCCATCACCAACTCCGACCACATTGGTCCCTCACTACGTTTCTGCAGGGTCACCTCCAGGCTGAGGACACATTCAAATGAACACAGATACAAATAAAAACACAGTGATTCTCATTTAAACTGCTGATCATCAATGAGTCATATATGGATGGATTTCTATAAACTTATTATGTTGATTTGTTTTGTACACGCATCATCTATTGCACATCTATCCATCCTGGAGTAGGGATCTCTCCTCAGCTGCTCTTCCTGAGATTTTTACCAGTTTTGTCCCCTGTTAAAGGTAAATATTGATTTGTGATATTGGGCTTTATATGCAAAATATGATGATTTATCTGCCACCACACCTCCCAGAGCCAACCAGGGCTAAATAAAAGTGAATTGAGTTACACTGAATTGGGAAGGCTGCAATCATGTGACCAATGTCCTGACGGGAGTAGAGAAGGAAATAATAGACAGAAAGAAAGTCTGTATGAGGAATGAGGGTAGGATTGTGTTTGGGTCAAACAAAGGAGGACTTGCCACCAGGAGACCAGTGATCGTGTCCAATAAGGAACATAGTGAACTTTGAACTAGTTAACGTATGTTGTCACCATGTTTCTTTCCTAAGTCTAGCCTACGTAGGCTTACTTTCCTGATCCTAACCTATGTAAATTTACATTACGTACATAACTTTACATTAAGGATGTAACATAACGCCATTCACGGGCCGCTAATTTGTGGCATATCATATGGATCGTTATACAGTATGAGGATACAATGCATACCAGGTCGTAGCTAGCTTGTTGCCATAATGGGGTGTCCACATAGGGTTTGTTTTTTTCTCTTAGCGCCAGTGCCTTTTTTCAATTGTTCTCAATGAAGAGTGGGCATATGCAGCTGCATGCACCCACCTGGAGAAAAAGCACCGCACCCAGCGTGCAACAAATAGTCAATTAATTGATGAGCTGATCAATAGAAAAATTAATCTGGAATTGTTTTGATAATTGATTTATTGTTAAAGTCAAAAATGCCCCAAAGTTGATAGTTACAGGTTCTCAAATGTGAAGGGTTGCTGCATTTAAATTGAATATTTAGGGGGTTCAGATTGTTGTTCAAACAGTGATGACATCAGCTTGGGCTCAACATTATTGTAATGGGCATTTTTAACTGTATTTAGAATGTTTAACAGTTTTAACAAAAAAATTAAAAATCTCAATTAATCATCTGATAAATACGGGCAGATTAATCTACAGCAAAAATAATTATTAGGTGCATAGCTAGTTTTGAGATTTAGATTTGTTGCCAAAGTTTTCATAAATGTTAACAATGACATAAATAATCACAGAATACCTTACTTTTGTGTTGAAAATCAAATAAATGCAAACATCAGTCATTGTTTCTACATGGCTTATTGTGACAGTTGACCATTAGTTAGATTCATTACTATAAATAAATGCCCACACAAGTATTTCAAATGATACGCTTCTCATAGGTTGCAGCTGTGAAGTCTGCATAATGTCACGTCTTTCTGCACATTAAATCTGTATACTGAATGCTGTTTCACAATGAATACAAGGACAGTTGAGCCTATTCATTCACTCTCAGTTTTTCACTAAATTATGGCAATGACGATCAGTCTTTATGAATTCAGGGAAATGTGAATAAATTAGAATAAAATCAGAATTACATTTTCATTTCTCATTTGCTATGCATATTTTCATGTGTGTATTTTGCCCAGAGCGATTTCATCTTATATTTTTTCTGTCAGCTGCGATTCTGACTATATTTAGTCATAGCGCACCATTTGCAGTTTTCCATTAAGCAAGGACAGTATAATAAACTACTGGATGTTGGTGCTTTATCATGTTTTCTGGTACTGAATGCATCACGTATTCTCCAATGCATTATGGTCTGAATGGTGATGAGGCAGAATGGATGAACTGCATCGCAGTATGCAGCACCACGTGCAGTTATTAGAAGCATGTGACTTGACATTTTTACATTTGTTAGTGACAAAAATCAGAACAAAAACAATAAAAATCACTTTATTTTTTGCAACTTTACTGCATAATTTAGCAGAATAATGGGTTTAAAACAGTAATAAAGGGTAGCTTTCACTTTATGGTTATACACTATTTCCCTTGTTTTATGTTCTGTCTTCTCTGAAGCTGAACATCTGTTCACAATACAAGTTTTCATACGGTAGGCTTTCATCTAAATTTTAAAGAGGCGACACATGTCTGAGTCAAAATGGTCCAGGAACATGCCGGTGATTCTTGAGATCAGTTTTGTCTAATCTATAGTTTGAAAACATTTTATCAAGTCTTGAATACCTAATCAAATGTATAGGGCTGTAGTTAACCAAAGAAAATCTTGGTTGACTGAAATTCTACCCACTTTTCAACCAATTGATTGGTCAGTGGAGAAAATAATTCTGCATGCATTGGATTTGCACACATTCTTCCAGAGGCCAGTGCTGAAATGGGACTCGGTAGTGCCGTGTAGAATTAAACAGGTTCAACTCTGGGTAGTGCACTATGGTAGTCACTGTCAAACCTTAGCCAACCATCCAACCATAGTGGTAGAAGGGCAGGACAAATACCACAAAGACGAACCATTACATCATGCACAACTGCTAAACAACAAAAACAACAGAGGAGGGCCAGAGGAAGTACTTACAGTTGTATCTTGTGCTGACTTTTTTTTTCCTGCAGATATTCCAAAACATAGCATCCAGATACAACCGAAGCTTGTCAACTGAAAAAATGTTGCACCTCTAAGGGGCTTAGGGCTGAGACACATGCCACATCTTTGACCACCTGAAAAACAGGAAGTCAAGTGCTGGGTGCTATTCGTGTACCTACTCTGTGCCTGTCAAGAACACGGAGAGAGGTTGCGCCTGCGGTTGCTGAGCAACCATAACCAGCACTGTATCATAGCCTACTTGCCAGAGATCCCTAGTTTGGAACCGATCTTCTTCCGGACATTGTTTTTTCAAGTGTGTATTGGGCCTAAAATATTGTTGATCTTTGGTCAGCCCTGCACTAATATTACTAACTTCTCTTTCGTATTTCCCACAGACTGATATGTACAGAAGAATGGAGAGATATCTGCCAGCAGTGATTGGCTGTTCTTTATCACATGACATGTGACAAAGAACATGAAGTGCCTTAATTTAAAACTGTATTTTTCATGATTCATTCTGTTCTCAGGCAATTAGAAAACAGACAAAAGTTTCTTTCTGCCATTATGGAATTACAGTTAATTAGCTCCAGATGATTACGATGTTTGTCATTTTAACCAACAACAGCTGTGGTTAGAGACAAATTAAAAAAAATTTTACCTAAATATTTTCCAAACTGCTCTTTGCCAATGAAAAAGAGTGAGGAAAGATGAAAAGTCTAATACACAGAATTGTTGGCATCACAATTAAATGTAATGTATGACATTACACAACCAAGGGAGTTAGTGTATAGTATAGTTCTCTCTCAGTACAACTTAAAGCTCGACTGGGGAGACTGCTAAATATCTGCTCTAAGATTGTAGGTCAAACACCTGAGCCAATCTTTAAAGCCGCATATACTAGAAGAATGTTGTCCTTGGCAGGCAAAATTTTGTCTGACCCAACGCATATTTTATTTGAAAAGTATCAGTTGTTGCCATTCAACAGGAGACATAGAGTCCCCAAAGTCAGATTAAACAGACTGAGGAACACTTTTATTCCTCAGTCTATTAAAATGTTGAATAGTTGTTAGTGCAGAGACTTGGAGGCACCACAGCCGCTTTGATGTTTGATAGAGTACGTCACATGTCTGATGGTATATTTTCTCTGATGATATGTCTTGTCTGATGGATGTTTAATGTTATATTTTTGTAATTTGTAATGCATTTTGTGATGAGAAACAAGTGTATTGGATGCAAGACAAATTTCAGAATGAATTCTGATAATAAAAGTAATCAATCAATCAACATTACATCTCAGAAATGTAATACTTAGGGTTTCAGTTCTACTTCTTACTCTGTAGAAAATTCTGATTCTGACAATATTTTTAGGTATAAAAAAGTCAACTGACTACTTCATGATGACATCTCGTGCACACGTTGCAGCCTCAATTTAATAACGTGATCATGGGCCTTGAGAAGTAAATATCACTCATACTCTTTTGCTGCTGGATGTTATGAAACAGCTCTGTATTTGGGAAACAATGACAAGATATGAAAGAGGAACAATGGGCAGCTTCTTAATTCAGTTTTCAGACAGAGGAAAGCAGGATGGTGCTCAGCTGCCTGTCTATAAAGAGCGTAACCCATTGGTATGGAAAAACATGCTTAATAAAAACAGCTGGAGTATTGTCTGCATTTACACTGCAGTCTGGATGCATACACACAAAAACAAACAAACATACGGGCTTCCTCCAGCTAGATTTCCATTTAAGAAACACATCAAAACATCTGTTTTACATTTTGTTGGCTGCCATAATGCCCTTTTTGTATGTACGGTAAAACAGATTTTCTGAGATATTCAAAGCTTTTTAAAGAGCATCTAGATGCACAGAGCACCCAAAGAGAGAGGGTCACTATGCTGACTTCTGATCCACCAAGCGCCAAATGTCAGTAAAGTTTATCTTTGGTACGTAAGTAGGAATAAGCCTAAAGAATGCAAAATAAAAAATAAACAAAATGTGAAGGATAAATACCCATGTCCACCTCATAGTTCCTCAACCGAATTTTTTTTCTGCACACAAGTCACAGACGCAGACATACTCTTGTTCCCTCACACACACAAACACACACACAACCTTTAAACGTATCAAGGATTATCAGAGAACGTACAAACAGGCTATGTAATATGTTTTTATGCTGCATGGAGCACTGAAGGACTCGTTTTAAAGAAACAGGAAGCAGAGACGGAGAGCTGACAGAGACAGATAAAAGGTCTTAAAGTAGAGGATATGACTCAACTCACATCACTACTGGATTAATAGATTCCATGCGTATGAAAAGGTATTCAACCCTCCATCCCTTGGCCTATGTTTTATTGTTTTGTAACAGTGAATCATGGTGGATGTAATTTAAAAAAAAAAAAAAAGAAAGAAAGAAAAAGAGGCGGTCCACTGTTCCACAACTAGGACAGCATGAATCCACCTGAACCTAAGCTCTGAGTTCCAGTTCAGCAGTAGTGTTGTCACGATACTCTTTGTTTCGGTACCCATACCAATATGAATTTCGATTTCTTTTTGGTACTTTTTCTAAGGAAAAGTTCTTTTGGCTACAAACCTTTAGAACAATAAATAGTAGGGGTGTAACGGTACCAAAAAATCGTGGTTCGAAAGTACCTTGGTACAGACGTCACGGTTTGGTTGCTCAAATGTTTCACCAAGTTGATGTTGTCACGTGTTGTCTCCCTTTGCGAGGCAGGCTTTCTCTTGTCTTTTTTATCACG
The DNA here is from genome assembly GCA_035609425.1 of Epinephelus awoara. Lineage (NCBI taxonomy): Eukaryota > Metazoa > Chordata > Actinopteri > Perciformes > Serranidae > Epinephelus > Epinephelus awoara. Next base: position 25,420,596 of record CM069310.1, on the reverse strand, counting down.
TGCGCCAGCTGCGAATGTTGATACAGGTGTTGTCATACACACCACTTGTGCAATCTGTGCTCCAATAGGAACAAGAAAGGCGTTTGTGTGCATAAATGAGTAAAATAAATTAACTAAACTAATGAACTGAATCAATTTCAAAGTACCGGTATTTTCCAAATGCAGTATAGTACCGTTTGGAATACTCTAGTACCGCGGTACTATTTTAGTACCGGTGTACCGTGCAACACTATTCAGCAGTACACTGCAATAATTCGAGCACAAGCCTTAGTCACACTTTTTAAAAATGTGAGCCACCGACTGAATAAAATAATGGATGTGGCCACAATGATTTTGAGCAAGTAGTGACCATATTTAGACAAGAGGGTGGAGCTTTTATTTTTTAAATTTATTTTATTTTGAAAATTGGCCGGATTCTCTCGTCTTTTCTGTGCCCGACTTCCTGTTTGGTACGATCCGTTCTATCTAGCTTGTCGGAAGCGCTCACGGCTTGCGTGAAAAATAGACCAGACGCCAAACTGAAGCGCTTCAGTGTGTGAGCTTCTGCGGGTGCTCCGCTCTGCTCAGTGGCCTGTGTGGACAGTCAGATAGGTTAACATGGGCGCCGACTGAAAACTGCCTCCACTGCTGGGCGCTGCACTTTGGGTCTGCGTCGTGTGTCCGTGGCGTGACTGAATGAGAGACTCTGCCTCTGATTGGCTAGAACTCCTTGTTTACCTTCAGTAATGTGATACACCATTGGTAGTTGGAACTATCACTTTGCTTTGCTTTAAAACGACTGGTTAAATGACTGTTGCTACAGCAAGATGATGAAATACTCACAAGAAAAAAATACTCCTGCACCAGAATATTCCTGCGCCGGAAATCAGGAACTGTGCCGGAGAACTTCAAGCCCTGAACACAGCAGGGCCTCACTCAGACTGTTTTCACAAAGTCAAAGTCAGCAAATCTCCTCACCTCCTGAACATAGCCTGCCTTGTTATCGTCAGTCAGTAAAACAAGAAATTTGGGAAACCTCTGAAACCGACCGACATGCTCTCTGTAAACAGAAAATGGGCTTCAGTGAGAGAGCTACCTGAAAGCTCCACTTGAAGCCTGCTACAGGAGTTTGTCCCAGTCTCCCTGTTCCAAGGCGAGGTGACGCCTGTGGTTGATTTAATGTATAAGACTTCTTGAATTGCTCTGGGTCTGGCTCATTACCTGGGACCAATTTGCCTTGAGAGACCCTGCGAGGAGACTGCTTGCTACCATGGTCACAGGGATACACAAGAAAAGTGGCAATTTACAGAGAGGTCTTGTTACCTAGCCACACACCCTGTGATTCAGTGTTGGGGAAAAAAAACATAGAATTACTTTCCTGCAGTTACATGATGCCTCTGCTTACCAGTCAAGTTACAATTTACATCAATGTCTGTCCAGACTCATGTAATACATGTAGTGAAGACTTTGAAGACATTTTATAAAAGATATTTAGTGTAATTTTTAGCGCAATGTGTATGCTTCACACATATCGTTAACCCAGCAACTGAGAGGATCTATACAATCAGCATAATGCATGTCTTCAAACTGTTTGATACAGTAGGTCTGCCATTGTGAAGTGAAGGGAAAAAAGCGATCTTGCTTGATTAACCAATATTGCGTGGCAGGTCACATACAGCGTTTCTTTTTAAGTCAAGTCGAGGGCAGCTGGAAGTGGTCCGCAGGCCACAATTCTTATTTTCAGGTGAATATAAACTAATAAAAACTTAGTCAAGAATATTTTTAATCATTTCTGCCAATAGATGCCGCTAAATCCTACACAGTGGACCTTTAAATCCCTGGAATGGTGCATGAATACTGCACACAGTCAATATTCCATACATTCATATAAATGTGAAACAATTGTCTGTTCTGAGATTCATGGGGTGCTGACTATATATGGTATGTGAAATTGATATAAGGTTGTGAAAGAAAGCAAACACACAGGAGAATAAACAAGACTGAAGATGCAAACTGTTCCTTGGAGTTGATGATTTGTGGCTCCCTGTTCACCTCATTCAGAAGAAATATTTAAAAAAAAAAAATGAAAGACTGCTGTAATGTAACATGAGACTTCCTGTCTCATTGATATTCCTGCTCCTTAAAATGAAAAAGCAACACCTTTACATACCTTTTGTTATTTTTGATGATCCAGGCGCTTGCCTCAGGGTCTACAGATGCATACAGCTGGCCCTCCAGTAAAGGAGGGAAACCCTGAACTCCAATCCTGATGTTGTCTGCTGTCAGCCTGAACTGCACGTCCTCTTTGGTGACTCCCTCAAGCATGCGCACACACACTGTGATGTCCTCTGCTGTCTGCTGCCAGAAGTAAATGGGATCTGAATTCAAAAAGGAGAGAAATGTATGGTGCTAAAGTTAATGACAGTCCTGTGCCAGCTGTTACAGAGTCATACATAAAACATCTAATACAGTGCAGGAGTTGAAGGAAATTGCTGTTGAATATTCAGCGATACTGCAGATGGGAAACTATTAAAATAAATGAATTATCTACCCGTAAGGGGGACAACGAAGACCAACTTCACAGAGAAGCTGTTAAGCCAATTCTCCTGCACAATTTGAAGCTTTCACCTACAGTGTCATGCAGAAATATCCAAACTTTCTGCAAATTTTGTTGTGCTGCTTGTAGTAATTTACATGCAATCATATTGATTTATTTTCAGATTAAGGTTTGCCATTGACGGAGGGAATTTGCTGAGCCTCTAGAAGAGAAATGATATTAAATCACAAAAGATACAAATGACAATCTTAGGTCTCAGATCTGCATACTGAGTATTAACCACTGGGTGATTTTTACAGAATGGATAAAGGTCGCTCTGTATTATGGACCTGAGGGTACTGTCAAGAGAATTGAAAATGCTCACATGATATTTAATCTGAAAGAAAACATGTATTTGACTTATTAAATTTTAGTGGGTATAAAATCATACAAACAACATTAATTAAGGGTTTTCTTTAATTAACAGCCCCTGAAATTTTGTTTTTAAAGCAGCTGTGCGGAACTTTTTTACCATTAATAAAACTGTCCCTAGTTCATATCACCCCCCCTGGAAGATCCGCATATTTGAACCCAACAGCGACAAAAAAGCCTTTCTCTATATGGCTATTTAGCGTAGCCTAGCTCGGGTCGGACACACAGTGGAAGTCAGAAAACCAGAATACGGCACCTGAGGCGGAAGTGATTCTGCTCACCTGCAGCAGCCCACAGCAATTAAACCACAGAAGAAGGAGCTGTGTTTACAGTTCTTCGAGTAAGCAGTACGCAATAGGCATTGCTGAACACATAACACCTAACAGTTTTACCAGAGATGTATCTATAAGGACTTGGTTGTACTTTTGATGTCATGGCGGATAATGAAGGAGCATCATGTAAAATTATCTGTGACTGTGACCATGAACACAAATATACAGCAGGCAGTTGTCCTCAGTTTATAAGAAATTCAGAGCTACACCAGAACATTTACGACTAATTTGTTTGTAACATTAGCATGTTAGCATGTTTCCACTAATTACTTGGACTGACCTAATGTTAGTAGCGTTAGCTTTGCAAGCGAAGGCTGCAGGTAACAGCTTTGCTGTGTTAGGATTATGTTATGTCTTCACTGTATATCTTCAGGTAAAGGAATACCCCAACGATTTGGGAGTTATGCCCTTTCTCTATCATTTTCATATTGAGACAACATGATCGATATCTTTTTTGTGTCTCTACGTCCAGTGGCTGGGTCTCAGCCTTTAGTATTGCGCTTATAGAGGGTCAGTACGTCCTGTGCTGTGATCCCTGGAGGGATACACCGGTGAACAGGCACAGACGTAGCTTGTAAACAAAACTCAGCTGTTTATTTAGCCTAGCAATATCTCCAGATTTTAGCAGCTGCAATGGACGACTTTGAACGCGATTTTGAAGAGTTTCTTGTAGCGGACACAGATCCAGAGCCATACCTGTTTGAGCCGCAGCACACAGATGAGGAACTCCATGTGTTGGATGCTGAGCAGAGATGAGAGAGGCTGAATCCTCCGCTACTATTTTCCTGCACATAGTGGGATTCGGTGCTGCCATCATTGGGGAGATATATCATCAGGAGGAAAACCGCCGCAGAGGGTGCGTCACAAGGAGTGAAAACTTTGCAGGAATCACTAATCCTGGCGTGATTGAAACTTTTTTTCATGTTCCTAAGATGAACTGGAAAAAACGCTCCAGGCCTGCAGGAGCTGATGGACAGCTTTCAGTCGGGTGAGTAATATCGTCCGTGTTGTTTCTTTGTTTGCTTTTACTGAGTGACCTAGCGACCTGTCCCAGAGCCAGCTGCAGCTGTTGCTCACCGGTGTATCCCTCTGTGCAAGATGTACTGACCTCCTACAAGAGCCATGCTAACCGCTGTCTCAATATGAAAATGATAGAGAAAGGGCATAACTCCCAAATCGTCGGAGTATTCTTTTCACATAATAATGCGGACTCAGCAGATGACTTCTTAACTGTTTATTCCTCCTTACACCAAACATACACGGCTGCTTCTCATTGTTTCCAATATTACAACAACGGTTACTACATTACCCAGAATAACTTGAGGCTCACACTACTACGGTAGCCTTAGTAGCTCAAAATACACAACAGATTAGATTAGGTCAGAACAGAAACACGACAGGAGAATTTACTGAGTAATTTTGCTGTTTCCACTATTTACTTGGACTGACCTGACGTTAGTTAATCTTCTCGCTCTCCAAAACAAATGCATGCAGTAACTGCCGTCTGCAGTCGGAATTTTACGACACCAGGCTGTGGGTGTCATACCGCTTCGACCAAAGGGGCGCTATAATCAACGAAAACGAAAAGTTCCGCACAGCTGCTTTAAATATTAAAAGGTCCAGTGTGTAGGATTTAGGGGGATTCATTGGCAGAAATGGAATATAATACGAGTATGTTTTTTTTTAGTGTATAGTCACCTACAAATAAGAATCATTGTATTTTCATAGGGAGTAGGTCTTTTGCTACAGACATGGCCATGGTGTACCCCCATGTTTCTACATGGCCCAAAATGGCCAAACAAAACACTGTCTTAGACAGGACCATTTGCATTTTTTAGTTTTCACAGCAGCCACTGGAATTAGCAGCCCCTCCAGGAAGAGAAAGTTAGAAACATTAAGTAAAACTGCTTTATTCAGTGTTCACCAGTTTAAATTGCCTCTGCCTCTGCAGATAATTTGGCTCCCAGTGAAGACCTCCTGAATCTCTGGATAAAAAAACCCTCCTAAATAATGAACACTGAAGGCATTTCAGCTGGAAGAAATTTTAGCTGGTTGCAATCTGCAATTCTCATCTCTAGATGCCACTAAATCCCCCTAAATCTTAAACATTGTTCCTTTCAGTATTTCTTGATGTCATTAAATATTCATAACAAAATAAGGTTTATTTTCATTTACTTTATTTAGAGTTTAGCAAACTAATTTGTTTCATCAAGACTGTATGTGTGTGACAGGAAACTAAAATACACAGTGGTTAGCTGTAAACCCATAAGCAAAGGATTTATATTGTTTACTTTGTATGCAATCACATTGGCAGATTTGCTGCACGCATCTACATAACATCCACTTCAAACCAGTAAAAAGAGCACAAACACAAACATAAATACAGACAATCACGCTAGTAAAATAACCAAAACTGTCTGGCAAAAATAATTATGTTCACGTAGGACCCCATCACTCATGGTCAAAAGGTAATCTTAAAAATTATTTCGGGCTAAATATTTAAAGGATATGCAAAGCACAAACGCCACATTGCTGTCATTTGTTACCTTGACCTGCTGGTGAGAATGCCTCAAAACCCTGTGAACAGATATCAATTAAATGTTGTGTGATGTGAGGCCATTGGCCAAGGGACACGTTAGCTCTGATGTGTATCCAAGCCAGGTGCTAAATTATGATTTTTTTTTATTTTTTTTTTAGCATCGCTCTGTAATAAGGGTTTTTCTCATGACCTGCTCTGACTTGAATAAACTAGAATTACCACCTTGTACGCCTACGCGAATAGCCATACAAGTATCTCTGACAGTTTCTCTAATAGTTTTCATCCATGTCTGTGAAAACATGGATGCTTGACACACATCTCCGCTAGGGCAGCACAGAAGATCTACACAATCAGCACACTTTCAAGATGGACACCCAAGTTTAGTGTCACCAGTTCAGAACTGGCCAAATGTCTCCCCTTCTGTTCCTGGTGTATGACATTAAATTATGGTCGGAAAATTGTTTGTGCAGAACATTATGATGTCACAGTGAAGACAACCTTTGACCTTTTGGATATAAAATGTCATCACCTCATCATTACATCCTATTAGATATTTTTGTGAAATTTTGTCATAATTAGTGCATTAATTCTTGAGTTATGGCCAAAAACAAGTTTTATGAGGTCATAGTGACCTTGACCTTTGACCACCAAATTCTAATCAGTCCAGTCCAGTTGGACATTTGTACTGAATTTAAGGAAACTCATTCAAGGCCTTATTGAGATATTGCACGCATGAGGATGACAGGAACACAAGGTCACAGTGACCTCAATTTAAAGAATTCCCTGTAGGTGTTCTTGAGATATCATGTTCACAAGAATACAACAGATGTGGATGTGATCTTGACCCTTGACCACTAAATTCTAATCAGTTTAACTCTGATTCAAAGTGGATATTTGTGCCAAATTTGAAGAAACTCCCTCAAGGTATTCTTAAGAAATCGCATTCATGAGAATGAGATGGATGCAAGGATGCAGTGACCTAGACCTTTGACCACTAATCAGTTTATCTCTAATTCAAAGTGGATGTTTGTGCCAAATCTGAAAAGATGTTCTTAAGATATTGCATTCACAATAATGAGAAAGACAAGGTTACAGGGATCTTGACCTTTGATCTATCACAACCAAAATCTGATCAGTATATCAGAAACTTTCTTTTCCTATTATTCAAGTAGAGTGTTGTGCAGCACTGGAGAATGTTTGCTCTCAGAATGCTCTCTAGTTGTGGACTTAATAGCTAGAGCATTAACTACAGTGTAGTAAGTTATAGTTATGAGTGTTAACAATACTGAATCAGTTCAGGCATTGGCACTACTACTTCTTTCATAGCCTCGTTTTCACAAACATGACAGCTGCATTTCCGCTTGTTTCTAACAAGGAACAAATCTGTTCTTACCATTGCTCACATTGTTAAGAAGCCAATTTTCTGTTGCCTCTGACTCACTCAGCACCTCCAATGGCCTGTTAGCCTTCTGTGATCCACGACCAATTCGGGGTTTTTTTAGCAGGGTATGACAACAACCATACTGTTTGGTGTGCTATAGTGAAACACAAAATAAGTTGTCACAGAGGAAGCTGCCTTCTAAATAATAATAATGTTGGGAAATGTATGAACAGCAGGCCTCGTGTCCTTCTTTAACTTTTCTTTAACAGTCCACAGATGCTTGATAAAAATGACTTTGGCTGCCAACTACATACTCATAAATGGACCAAACAATCCCATCTTAAATCCTACTTTGCAGTCTTGTGTTTGAATCACATTTTCAACAAGAGTCAGAGGTTATAGACTGATAAATATTTCTAAAATAAAAGTTCTTTTGAATCCTTCTTCATGCATCATCCATTGCTAATCTGAAGGGACATTCATACATTATTTTCTTTCAGGCTGCAGCTCTTGCCTCAGGTGAAAGGTTTCCTCCTTCCTGTAACGTAGCTGCCAGGTATTTACAAGGGAGGAAAATACAGTCCACCTCATTTCACAAGCTAGAAAATAGAAAAACAATTCAAACTTATTTCAGAAATGGGGTATTTTAGTTCTAAGGTTGACCTCTCTAAACCATCAGGCAGGAGATATCAGAGAGGCTATAGGCATCTCAGTAACAGGGCTCCAGACTGCGACCAAATGGTCTCATTTTGGGGCCATTTTGGAGTCAATGCGAGTAGTAGTTTTTACAACTGTTCGCTTGTGCACGACCAGCCAATTTGCAGCCGTTTTTTTTTTTCATGGTGTAAAATGAGGGAGCGAGTCCGCCAGTGCTGGCCAAAGTCTCTGAGAGGGGGAGAGTTTGGAGTGAGTGATTAGTAAACTGTGAGAATTACGTCGTCTACACTCATTAGTAGGTTTGTCCAAGATGAACTGCGCCTTGCCTAGAAAGTGGACGAGAGCAGGCAGCTGCAGGAGGTGGTGGTGACAACAAGCTGCTTGAATCCAAATGTCAGACTGAGCCCTCGCAAACTTCAGCTGTATGTTGTATGAAGTATTTACTGTCATCACATAAAGTCTATAGGGCAGAGACTGCAAGTGGCTGATAGACAGCCCTCGAGACTGTTTTACTCCTTGCTGTGGGAACATTCAACTACCGCTGCTGTCATATCCATGAATGTGTCATTTAAGTTGATGAATAGTGCCTACTCATCTGTTCATGCAGATAACAAGAAATTAATTCCATGTATAGTCTTTATTGTGACTAAACAAAACTGTATTAATGCATCTCTATATAACAGGCTATGCGCATTCAAAAACAGAAATCTTTGTAAATAAGGACAGGACTTTAACTCAATAAATTGGGCATTACTGACAGTAGAGGACCTTCTTTTGTTGTTTTTCGGCCATTTTTTTTTTCAACAAGTCTCTATGATGCTAAATACTTCAATAATTAAAACAGTCTAATGTTAATATACAGTGGACTACATATAGTTTATGTAGCTCCTACAATACTAAAAAAAGTTAGTCTGGAGCCCTGTGCATTTCCCAAGTATTTGAGGATTTTGTCCTATTTACTGTTCTACATTGATCTGACAGTAAATTGAGTGGTTACTTTACAGATTGAGATTACACATAAGAACATATTTTAGGATTGTAAAATGCAATATATTTTGAAACTGATGAAATTGCAGGGTTCAGTTTTTTTTTTTTCACTTGTAATGTCACACAAAAACATCAGTCTATAGTTGAAACCTCTTGTGATGTTTCAAATGTCTTGTTTTTAGCAGTTCCACCAAAGACTGATCTCTTCAATAACAAGGATAATTTGCCCATTTTCTAAACAGCTATGTATCATAACAATGTGGGTAGTATGTGTACATCAACTGAGGTAAATTTCCTCAGTCTTACAAGTGCCCAGATCTCTGTGGTCATCTGCCAGCTAAAATCCACCCTATGTCACATTTCACGTCATCCCAGTGGGTGTGTTTACTGACTCGTCACCCCCTAGTGGATGTGTTTACCGGTCCAGTGAGGCACAGTGCATTCTGGAGGCTGTAGGTATTGTAGGAAATGGCTGAGCTGTAACATTAGCTAGCTGAGGGGTGCACCCTTGCTACTGCTTGGTGATACAGTTGGCAGGTATAGTGGGGTAGAGAGAAAATAGTTCCTACATGACACCGCTCACAACAAGGACTCTGGATTACCTTGAGTAACCGGGTCATGATTTCCTGAAAGAGACATTGGTATTGAGTTTTTCTAATTTATTTTTTTGGCACTTTGAAAAGCACAAGCTGAGTGCCATCTAGTTCCATTATAAAAGAGAGAAGGCTGACATCTCTACGACCAATATCTCCAACATTTGGCATTTCACACCATAATAATCCAGATTGATAAATAGCACTACAGGCAAGGGGAAAAATATGTACTTATGATTTGGGAGTGAACTGTCCCTCTAAATATGAGGTTCTTCAGCAAAGAAAATTATAAGACCTTTTTTTGTCATCATAGACACAGCATATTGACCTTAAATGTCATGAGTGTGCTTCCCTATTCTGAAAAAGAGTTTAAATACAGTCAGCTGTGAATTAAACAAAATCAGAGATGCTTTGGTCCAGGCTGACATTATAACTGTAAATAAAAAAGAAACAATAAAACAACTATGGAAGATATTTAGATAAGACAGAATGGAAAGAATACCAGACTGAAGAAGATAATAATAATCTCATTTATACACAGAAAACTGACAGATTTCTCATATACGACACTCCTATAGAGAGAACTGTGTGCCAGAACTGTCAAACACAACACTCACTCTGTGATTACTGGCAAAGCCTGAGCACTGAAAATGGCCCAATTATGATGCTCCAAACCAACAGACCTGCTCTATATCTGGCAGAAATGTGAGGAACTGAGACACGTTCATTATCACCTTTTGTTGTCGACTGAATCAACAAAGAAACTAATGAGGAGAAAGGAGAGCTGCCAAATATTACTCTGTATTTTGCCATCTTCTTCTTCTTACCTCTTCGGTGTTCATCATTTGAACTTCTCTGTTGGCCAAAGTGCTCAACAGACACATATAATGCCAACCCAAGACAGCGACTAGCAACTTCTATAATTCATCCACACTTCAGTACTTTTGGCATTTATTCATTCATCATAGGAGTGTTTATGGTGTCCTGTGATGATCCAAATCATATTATATTACAGACTTTTCCAAGCATTCATTTGGAATTCATTCATTCATCTCTACAGTATATATACTATACACATATCTGCACCTCTTCTCCATCAGCGCAACATTAAATCACCTCCATCTCTCCTCCCCACTCTGTATCTCCTCTCTTATCATCACTTACAGGCCTCTTTGAAGATGCTTCCTCTCTTGACATCTCATTCACTTGTTCCACTCTGAAAGGAGGAAGGCAGAACGCTGATAAAAGGATTGGCTAAAAAGCTGCCATTATTCCGCCTCAACACCATCAACATATTTTTTTTTTTTTTTAATAGGGTGGCTGTTTGTCTGCTTGTTTAGAGGTTGTGAGTATAACTGAGTGTAGAAACAGGAAATGGAATAAAAATTTGTTGGATATGAACGGTTGGGTGGTGTGAAAACCAACCCACTGATCAATCATTTATAATAATAAAGTTAATATATATGAAATACAAAAGTAAAGCCAAGTAAAGAATCTAACTTTGATAGAAACTGTAATTATTGCTGATTTAGTCAGTGGGCGGCACGGTGGTGTGATGGTTAACACTGTCGCCTCACAGCAAGAGCGTTCCCGGTTCGATCCTGGGTGTTGAAACCCTTCTGTGTGGAGTTTGCATGTTCTCCCCGTGTCAGCATGGGTTCTCTCCGGGCACTCCGCTTCCTCCCACAGTCCAAAAACATGCAGATTGGGGATTAGGTTAATTGATAACTCTAAATTGTCCATAGGTGTGAATATGAGCGTGAATGGTTGTTTGTCTCTATGTGTCAGCCCTGCGATAGTCTGGCGACCTGTCCAGGGTGTACCCTGCCTCTCGCCCATTGTCAGCTGGGATAGGCTCCAGCCCCCCCGCGACCCTCAAGAGGATGAAGTGGTTAGAAGATGGATGGATGGATTAAGTCAGCTAAAGGAGAAGTTCAACATTTTAGGGGGGAATTCGCTCGTTTGTGTTTTTTTGTGAGGAGTTTGATGAGACAATTATTTACTGCTCTAATGTGTTTGCCCCCGTGACATAAAAGATGGAGCCAATCAGATTCTGGAGCATGTTCCAGGAAACCACCTTTGACGTCACCACTGACATCAATTAATTGATGAACTGAGTCTGTGGTGAATTTAATTTGTCAAACAACAGACACTGTTCCCAAACTACAGTTAAATCATTCCGCAACCAGAAACAATGCATTACTGGAACCATCCAGACACACGGACAATTACAAAGCAGCAGCCCTCAAAAAGACCTACAAAGGACTAAACTGCAATGCAAGTGTTGAAGGAGCTGTCAGGATCGCATTTTACTGGAGGTGTACCTTGTATGACTTCATGTGACAAATAAGTGACTGACTGATTGACTGATGTCTGTATGTTAAAAATAAAGCAATAGTCAAGAGGGCAGTTAGCCTGGCTTAACATTAAGACTGGAAATGGGGGGAAACAGCTAGCCTGGCACTGTCAAAAGGTAATAAAATCCGCCTACCAGCACTGCTAATATGTAATATCTTGTTTGCTCAATTCGTACAAAAACTCAAGTATAAAAACATCTCATCAAGTGCCAGATTATTTCTTGATCAGGTGCAGTGACTACCTGTTTTGTTTTTTGTTTTTTAAATACACATTAACAAACAACCTACAATGCAATGTTTAGTGATCTTTACAGTCGTTGGTAGGCTGATATTTTTATCTTCATGTTTCAAATTTTTATATAGAGCCAACGTTTTCCTGACTTTATCTTAAAGGGAAACTCCGTCATTATTCTGTATTTCGGGTCTCATATAAAGCATTGTAATGGAGAATGTTCTTATTAAACACAGCCAATGTTTCAAATAATGAGGTTAACGTATGTAAAAGTAATGCCTCTGGGCAAAAACCTCAGGCTTCAGACTGTTCTGAATACTCTGTTTCTAACGTTTTTTTACTCTGGCAATAGTATGACATCATCGTGTGCTGGGTTTTTTTTGGTCATCTGCTGCAGACACACTATTGTATGTGTTTATATCATGTAGCCTACACTGCTACACGTTGCTACATGCTAGCATCAAGGAAATATATAAACTTGGTTGCTGATGTCGATCATTTCTCCCAAGTTTAGAATCATATTCCTGATGGAACATGTCCGGTTGTGAAGATTTTGGTTTAGAAGCTTTTATTGGTGGACACAATGACTATGCAGAGATGCCAAGATGCCAAAGAACTGGACATGCTGACCATTCAGAGCAGACTGGACATTTTAGGGAGGGGGGCTTTCAGAGGCAGACACCAAAACAGCTAGTCTCTGTTTTATTACCATTAAAGCATGTAAACATGTTCTGGTTGAAACCTTAAATACAAGATAAACCTGGCAATAAGCATAAGTCAGTGTCAGTGGTTCCCAACCTTTTTCCCTTACGGGAACACAGTGCTATCAGTGAATGAATTGACGACCCCTGACTTAGTGACATATTTTAGCGATATTTCATAATATTTTAAATGCAAAACAATAACAGTACAGAACAACTGATAAACTGTACAATTAACCCAAATCGTGAGCACAATGACTGCATAAAGTTTGTGTAAATGACTTAATTAGATGAGTTTTAGCAGTTTTTGCAGACTGCAACAGAGAGGAGCTGTTCTGATATTCTTAGAAACTTCTTCTACAATTCTCTGTCTGTATTATGTATTTTTTTAACAATGCCACATACTTAGGCTTGGGGTTTTTTTGACAAATTCAGTGTTTTTTCTCCCTGATGCTTGGCCATTCTTCTTTTAGCACTTTGGCTGTTTTAAGTGCGTACTTTTGTAATGTAGGGTGAGGCTGTTATGCAGAGAGTGAAGAGATTTTTCAAAGTTTATATCTTGAATAATAATCTACACTTTAAAAATAACAATTTAATTCAGTTTTATTCAGAGGAATGAATGAAATCCTGAGATTTAGGTGTGTCTAGACAACAAAGCAAATTATTTCATTTCGCAAAAAACATCAATCTTTTTTTCAATTGATTAAAAATATCACATTGGCAATTTGATAATTGCTTCACAGTCATTTAGCAAGTATAGAAACCAAATATTGTTTTGTTTCAGTCTCTAAAATGTGAGAATGTGCTGCTTTTCACTCCTTTGGGTTTCTGACTGTTGGTCAATGAGCAATTTGAAAACATCACTTTGGGTCCAAGAAACAGGCACCATTATCTTAAAAAATTTTTTTGACAAAACAGTTTATCGGTTATATAAAAATACAGTTATGAATACTATTTATCACTTGCAAGCCTATATTAGTGTCCCAATTCTCACCCTTTCACTGACTAAACTAAACAGACACTTAAATGCACCGCTGCTGGTGAGGGAAAAAATATTATGCTGCGGTTGTTTCACAGACACACAGCATCTGTGCAAGCAGTCATAAATGGCCTGGACACATATCCATGTAAGCAGACACAGATTACCAGATCTGTAAGAGACCCAAGTCTGATTGGGAATATTCTGCTGCCTGATCAGGCGTTTCTATGGCTACAACCCAACAGTTCAGTTTGTGCCTCTTAAAAGGTAATGAGCAGAAGAAGCAAACGTTGCTTGACTGAAAACAACCAGATGCAACTGCATGATGAATCTTAACTGGAAGCGGTCTCATTACAGAAATGCCAAGGAATGTGGCGTGGTGTGGTGATATCATATCTTTCATGGAAGGAGGCCAGATGATGTTTGCATTTCACTTTGTTTCAGCAACAGTTTTACAGACAGGCTGGTTTGCTCTTTGACCAGTTTCACACTGTGATCTTAACAAGGGAAAAAGAGACATGGCACTTTCTCACTGCAAATATGTCAAACCTTCTTTTAGGGTTTCCTCAAAGTCTGAAACATGAGTCAGACAGTGTCAAATCTTCTGATGTGACATCACAACTTTTTCCAAATGAGTTCTGCAAAAAAGTCTTTTGACACAGAGAGACAGACTCTGAAATTAATAGTGCCAGTGAGTTAAAGACCTAAAAAGCTGCAACTGAAATAAGTATTCTTTAATTATGCATTATAATATTATATGCACAGTTCAACGTAACACAGGTGTGTGAAAATGGACTGCTTACCACTTTGGGTTAGTAATAACCTAAGAAAAACATTTTCAAAGCTATCATTTTGTGATAATCTGCTGCATTTTGCAATAAACAGTTTGAATGCAATATGGAATACATTTCCTCATATTGATAAGTATCATTACTATATTATTACATACACAAGAGTTGCATTTTTTTTTTTTTACATACATTATGTATTAACCAACCAAAATAGCTGTCTTCATCTGTACCAGGGTTTTTACCTGCATGGAGGATTTTTTTGCTTTTCCCAAAGAGGTTTTAGCCAGCAAACAAGGTTCATTATGTGTCAAGACACCCTGCCGAAGGCAAGTGTACAAATACTTGTCGTTGTAATTTTATAATGTGGTAACCCATATTTACTAAAAGGTTTTTATTTCTAACCATCCACTTGAGTTCCTGGCAATGGAAATATTTTTAAGCCACACCATGTGCTGGGATTAGGGCATATTTCTTCCTAGGGTTGGATACAGAACTCAGGACTTTTAAGGGTACCAATCAAATAATGTCGGTACTACTACTAAGAACTGGTTCACATTAAATTCAGCTGTGTCAAATGTAAGTATATGAGAGCACATCTGGATAAGAACGCCAGGTTCAGACAAGAGGTGTAAGCGTTGCAAAACACCCCAAAGCCTGAAAGCCAGCCACGGAGCTCCGAGACCAGCAATTGAGCTCCGCAAAGCTGCCACATTCAACATTAGACAGGATACAGAAGCACCCTGAAGTTGGAAAGCCAGCCACAGAGCTCTGCATCTGCTCTGTTGCCTTCCAGCATGATAAAACTATCGCTGCAATGCTGACCTGCCACAGTATTTTCAGTGTATGGTCTATTTTCTGTTTTACTACCTCCACCAAGGAGGTTATGTTTTCGGCGGCGTTGGTCTGTTTGTCTGCAAAGTAACTCGAAATGTTCTGAACGGATTTTGATGATAATTTTCAGGAAAGGTTGATAACGGGACAAGGAACAGATGATAAAATTTTGGTGGTGATCGGTTGAAGCGAAGTGGATAAAATAATACAATGGCGGGAAATCCGAGCTGCTTGACGGAGGTCTGCGCTCTCCGAGTGCTCTAGTATTATCTTAGTAATAGCCTAGTATTCCTGCTAAACACACATACACATAAAAAGCAGACAGACAAAAAGACAAAGACAGACGATCCGTTCTATGTGTGATTAGAAAAGACAGCATAGTAGCAGAACTGCATTTTAGTCCACTATGACACCCCTGCAGCTTGTTAAAAAAACTGCTGCAATGTTTTTGTTAACAACATACTTATCAGTGTTTTTATAACAATGGTTCAAATGAAAATGTGTAAAATTGAATTGGGCATTTGTAGCGATGACCACAGGGAATTATCACCAAACCCTGCAGCTCTACAAGGCCTTTTGGCCCCTTTTAGCTTTATTGACTGTAAATTCTGCTTTCATTAACTCCATTAACAGAAGCAGCCAGCTGTTGTCAAAAAATAATAATAATAATTTTAAACCCTGATGTAAACTCGCTACCCAGAACCAAACGCTAGACGGACAAAGTTAGCATGTAGCTGGTGAAGGAAGTGGAACACAGGAGATTGAAAGTGGACTTTAATTTTGTCAGAAGGCAAGAAACATGATTCTAGATTAATGTTCAGCATCTGCTTAATGTATTAATAGTAAACACAGTGCTCATAACAACTTTATAAAATGACAGTGTGTCAGAGCGAGTGTTTTTACCTTGGAGATGCGTTAGCCCCAGATGCAAAAAAGAATTATAGCAGCTTTAAAATGACTTCACTTAAGTTTTTTGGAGAACTTTGCAGGATGCCTACATGAATCAGGCTCTTAAATTTAACTATTTCTTTTATTTATGACAAATCTTCTTTTTCTTATTCAAGCATTGCAGGAAAGTATAAAGGTAAGTGGTTAGTTAATATGTGGTCCTGTACAGAGGTAGGTTTTATGGTTATTAGAGTAAGTTAGGCTAATCCACATTTTGCCAACAGGTAAATGCAAGTATTAAGTAAAAAGACAGTTTTAGATTCAGAGGTAGGTTTAAAGATGTGTAACATCAGATATGTGGACCTTCAGACAAAAGAACTTGACTAATTTTACCAACAATAAAATAGATTATTACAAAGTCAACTTTAAGCCTTTACTTTGACTTTTAAGGCCTAATATTTATGTGACTGAATTTAATGCTTTAAGACTTTTTAAGTACCTGCAGAAACCCTGCTTTGTTTTCTAACATCAATAACAGGAAGTGGCTAAATAATGCTTTTTAAAGTATGAAATATCTGTAAGAGTTCTGATTTTGAGAGGAGAAATCCTTAAGCACAATAATAACTTCCTAGAAATGTGCTGGATAATTCGTCAGCAGCACCTCTGACCCACCTGTCTTGTCCACCTCCATAGGCTCTGGGTAAGGCAGCTCTACAGGCTGACCGTCCACATGTGTAAAGGCAAATGGTTTTTCTGCGGCCACCATCAGGCCCTTCCCCTGTGGCTCCACTGCTGCATAATGAGGCACTGACTTCCCTCTGAGGACCCTCTTCTTCTTCACCTCATACTTCTTCTCCTGACCTGCATGTGAAAACCAAAGGATACAGTGATAAAAGGTGAAAAGTAATATTGTCTTCCATTAAACTCTGACAGAGACCAAGAGGAGTTACATCAACATGTGTCATGTAGGAGCTATGTAGAAAGCTAAGGTTATTTTACTGAACTCCCAAGAGTTCAAGTCACTTCTATCAGGGTGGATGTTTTACCTCCCAACAGGAATATCAACTCTTTTATTCCATCAGCTATTACAGTGGGTACAAGTATAATTTGGCCGCATCCCCGCGTGAATCACACGAGAGAAACTGAGGCCTGCAGTTGAGGGGGAAAGGGGTGTTAATTACTATATCCAGGAGTAGCTGCAGTGTGCGCAAACAACCACCAGGTGGCACATGTGAGCAGATAATATCATCCCCCTTCTAAAACTGCCACCCCCTTCCCATCGCTTGTGTCATTTTATCAATGAGTGTGGTATTACTGCTACTTCAACATTCAGGAGGTTTCGCGCATATTGAGTGAACAGCTGCAGCTGAGCTGTGCTGTGCTTCCGTCACCAGATTCATCACTAATTCATAAACATACACAAATATTCAAGTCGCAGTTCACAGGTACTGCAGCGAATGCTTCTGTAGGATACTGTAAGTCACATAACCAGCCACATAAAGAAAGAAAATGAAGAAAATGTAACATTAACAATTCCGCGTAGGGCTGGACTCGATTTCAATTTCGATTTTAATAAGAAGACTTCGCTTTCAAGCCCCAAAGGCCAAGATCTAATTCTAAGCGGTCTGTTGTTGAGTTGTCTGTTTAAATTTAACACTGGATCACAGTTTAAAATGTAGTTTATATTCATAAATGAACTCTGCCATGGCCTGTTTTAACGATGGACCGCTAATATCCGTCATAAAAAAAAAAACCTCGAGCACTGGCGACAAGTTTGAGTAGACTGATATGTCATTTATTCTCTCACAGGATGTAAACATTTCTGTGACTTCCTGTATATTCTGCTTTGAAGACTGCTGAAAACTGTTAGATTCATGGACAGCGCCACTCTTCGTTGCAACTGACATTGTGGTCGAAGTTGGAATTGTCTCTAAACCCTTTTAGCAGTATTTAAGCTCTCTGCTGCCACCTGGCGGCTACAGTTGCCAAGAAAAATGTCGGTCTGTCTCGCCCAAACCCCAAAATTACATCATCTAATGTCCTGTTTCGTACACACGCCAAAGGGTTTTAGTTCACTGTCACGGGAGTGTGTAAAACTGCAGTAAGAGTATTTTGGGGTACTTTTATAGTACTTTTCTATGAAAAATGACTCAAACCGATTAGTCGACTACAAAATAGTCACCGATTATTTTAATAGTCGATTAGTCATTGATTAGTCGACTAATCGTGGCAGCCCTACTTGAGAGCCACTTCAGTCACTTCCCTCTCAGTTTAGCCTTTTTTATTTGTACCTGTCAATTACTTACATAATTAATCAACCATCAAAATTACCACCTACTGATGTTCTGACCATTTACTAATCATTTAATTTGCCATTTATTTAAGTACCACTTGAGAACATAATTTCACCATTTCTTTTTTCTAATCCACAGACAGATATCCAATCTGAAAAAGTAGTACATTTTGTCTACCATGGTCAGATGTTATAATGTCCTTTAAAAAACTATCAGCACTTGTCCATTTTTACCCTCATTTTTTAAGGCATACTATGCAGGATTTTCCTAAAAGAACAGTGTATAGACTTAAACAAAAGTAAACCTTCTTAGTCATCATTTATGACCCACTAGAAGTGTTAGGCATTATATTTATCTGCAGAGACTCTGCCCTCTGGAAAGGATTCCAACAGAGAAAGATTTTTTTGTTTAAAAAGTAAGATCCTTTTTTGTTTAATCAGAGAAAAAAAACCTCACAACTATAATCAAATCCACCAACCTCCTTTTACATTAACTAATTTTATCATCGCAAAACACACTCCATATAAAGTCAACAGAAACATACTAAAACTCACAAAAAACGTCTTGGTTTGTGTTTCTACTGTTTCAAGGCACATCGACCCCGGTTTGGTTGAAATAAAAGCTTCATTCACCCAGTTAGATGTGAATATATGCTGGCTCTATACATGCTAAAATTACTGTTTATTTAAATGGAATGTGGTGGGTTTGGTGATGGCAGTTTTGAGATTGTTTTTAGTTAAACAAAAATGACGTTACTCTTAAACAAAAAGGTATTTCTCTGTAGAGATCATTTCCATAATGTTGTCAGACAGTTGGAATAATATTTTGAAAATGTCAGTGGCACAGTCAAACACTTTTGGTGGACATAAATTGATGATGCATAATTGCCTGAAGTGATTACACTGCAGCCTGTCTGGCCACTGCTGAAGCAACGTAACTTAGTACTGGACCAATTTTAAAAATTGTTGTTTCCATTAGTCACTTAAGACACAAAAAAACGGGAAAAGGGTCCAAGTTGAAAAAAATACCAAAGTTACCCTTAAATAACTTCACATTACACAGACCGTATCCTCTATATTTTAGAAAGTTAATGACATCTTTCTCATTATTTAAGTTCAGTTCACTCCATGACATGCTCTCCAGATGTGAGACACAAAATATATCGGACTCTTGATGTTCCTTTGACAGCTGCTGAGCTGACACCAGTGCACACAGTAACAAGACAGCACATTTTTACGCTTATACCAACTAAAAAACAGTACATAAACTTCATGCAAACATTCACAAAACCCCTTGTCAACTCAGTGTCATGGTAAGGGAAAAGCTTTAAATAAGATTACAGGAAAAAGCATTTTCTGTTGTTCATGTGTGCAAACATTGATTTAACATCTTAAGAATACCCTACATGGGCATACTGACAATGTTAATATTGGTGATACTTTAAATTAAAACATATTGAAGGATAAAATTGATTTGGAGACTCAGATTCTCCTCTACAGTGATAACAAACTATTCTTACTGATAAATTTGTAATAAGGGATTAAAAAAGAAGCCAAGGCATAGCTTATTATTGTTAACAAAAAGTAGATTTAGTTAAATACTGAGACACTAAACAAACAACAAAAGATTATTCTACAGATTGCAGATATCAAAGAGCTGCATCTTTAAATCCAACTTAATGAGGGAGGCACTCTCCAAAGGCTGCTTCAGTTTTTTTGTCTATGAATCATTAGTTAGGGTGCCTTTCTTTCTCAGCAATTGCCAGGAACTTTAATGAAAATTCTTCTTGCCAATGTTTGCTTTAGAGTACACTAATCTCATCTGGGACATGATAATTAAACCATATTAATGGAAAGCCATGACTAACTTCCTACTATGGTTTAATTATCAAGGATTTCAGTCGCCTGCTGGGTTCAAATACTGTAAAATTAACATGAAAATGAAATAACAGGCTTGAAACTCAAATCCTAATTCCAACCTAATTATGTATGGCGCGTTTGTCTTGTGCCATTTTACTTCATGCTGAATTGCTAAAATTATGATAGGCCAGTGCACCACCCACCATGTCCTGCTGCGTTGGCGACTGTGATCCATTCAAGAGACACTGAGTATCCACTTCCTTTGGTTTCCTGCGGGTCTTTAAGGATGCGGAGCAGCAGGAGCTCCATGGTGTGGACTCCATTCTGGACATGTGAGATGCTGTGGAGGATGGTAAAAGGCTCCCCCATGTCTTCACTGAACAGTGGCTACGGGCACAGAATCAACAAATACAATCATTTCTAAAGGATACACTTAACAGTGGGCATAATCTGTTGGCTGGTATTCTAGTCTTCATATAAGCAAAAGATGTGGTAGTGTTTGACAAAGTAATGAAAAATTAATAGACATTCAGCTCATACCAAGTTCACTAAACGATTAGCCAATATATCACTAAAAATTTCTACACATGAATAAAGCTAGTGTGGGACTTATAAATCAATGTTAGTTGCATTTAAGCCCTCGCCAAATGAGTTCACACAATGTTGATTAAGCCTATTGCCACCAGAGAAAGCTCTTCGTATTTTGCAGTATACTGAAGTTAGGGTGTGTGGAGACTTTCCTGAGCTGGCCCAACGGAATTTATGCATTTTATGACAACCAGACAGAGTTAGAAGGGTCAGGAAGAGGTGAATGACCATCGTGATGGAGCATCACCTTGAAGAATGGTGAAAGCTTAGGAAGACTGGAAGGTCAAGATAAAAAAGAAACTAGGCATTCAGATGAAGGATTCAAATTTAAAAACAATTATGAAAATGCTCCTGCGGGCAGGGGAGATGCAGCAAGCTTAACCCAGTCATGAGTTGTGTTTTTTTAAATGACAAGATTTGCTAGTTCTCTGTTTTATATCGTTGTAAAATGAGTATGTTTAGATATTTAACCACTGTTTAACGCAGAAAAAAACATGTGATGATGTCACCCTGGACTAATTCTTTCACTATTTTTTGATGTTTCAAAGCCAACACAATTAATCAATTCATAGGACAGATTAATAATGCTTCACTTGGAATTAATAGAGGAAAAACTGGCTATATAGCATGAGATAAGATAGCCGATCACCATGACAGGGTGATGGATCACCTCACCTAAAATAATCTAGCTAAACTACAGAAAACAGTAAATATAGCTAGTGAAATTAAAGAAAAGGCCCAGATGCAGCTGAGCGAGCAATATCATTCTGATTCTTAGAAACAAGCTCTCTAGTTATGTCAAACGCTTCACTAAGAATCTTGACATTTTATTTGACCTAGTAATAAACTGGATTTAAATAAAACATAAATGTTGTTGTTAAACAGTCTTTTTACCATCGAAGAGTTTTAAGAAAGGTGAAACACATGTTTTCTTTAAGAGTTTTCAAGACAAAAATCCATGCTTTTAATGTTTTCCTGCCTGGACTATCACAATGCACTATATTTCAGACTCAGTCAGATGACTCTGTCACACCTTCAGCTGGAGCAAAATGAAGCTGCACGTCTGCTACAAAAATCTAAAAACAAAAATAGTATATAGTAATAGTAATAGTGCCATATTACTCCAATTTTAACGTCATCGCACTGGCTGCTAGAAAAATTTAGATGACAACAATATTTTAGTTTTTCTTTTTATTCTTTCTATGAGTTTTAGGTACCAGTATGTGTTTTGTCATTGTCTTTATGTCATTTGTCAATTTCTGTACTCTCTCTTTTTTACTGTTAGAAGCATTTTAGATGTCTGGCTGTTCTTAAACTGTGTTATAAATAAACTTGATTTGACTTCATCAAGGAGCACTCCTTATTACCCCTTTATAACTAACTGTTACCCAAATATGAAATTTAAAGCTTGTGAAA
Organism: Epinephelus awoara; assembly: GCA_035609425.1. NCBI lineage: Eukaryota > Metazoa > Chordata > Actinopteri > Perciformes > Serranidae > Epinephelus > Epinephelus awoara. The sequence continues at coordinate 25,398,224 of CM069310.1, read as the reverse complement.
AGTTTAGAGGAGGTGTTAGTGCAACTGGATATACAACTCAGGATTTAGAATAGCCTTTAATTCAATACTAGAAAATTAGGATATATCCCTGCATCATCATTTTATGCTGTAAAAGATGCATTAATGAAGGCCTCAGCATTGATGCTTTGCATCAAATGAGCTTTAGTCTACACTGTGCTTTAGAAAAGAGAGATTTGTCTTTATTCAATCAATAAAATGCTAATGCAGACCAGTATTTCTAAATCAGTGTCTTCAATTGTCTGGTTGAAGAAGCTGATGTGATGCTGAGAAGCCTGACTTTACTGTGACTGCATAAAATGACCTGGTTAATAAGTCTGTTTATTACCAGTATCCTCACAACACACACACACAAACCAAAATGACAGATTCAAGGATCAAGGATCCCTGAGTGTTCAAACTTAAAATTAGAACATTGGAAGTTACTGACTCAAGGGCTTAGATCTTCATTACAAATGCCACTCTTGAACTTTGCTTTCAGAATTGCATCAAGTGTGCTTGTTCAGAGAGTGAACTCTCATTTGTGGCCAATCCCAAATGCAGCCTGTTAACAGGATAAAGTGCACAAAGACTCATCTTATCAAAGACCTCATCCCTCACTGCTACAAGCCAATTTCCAAACGCCAGCTAAGCTTTTTAGACAGAAAGCTCGAATTTACATAACAATTCAAAAAATGCTTCTTTTGACAAGTTTATATGCTGGATAACAGGACATTTAATAATGACAAGCAAGCCTTTAAAGGCTATACTACTTCTTTCAGCTACTCCCATCACATTGAACACTTTCCTAATTTCTTAACATGACTTTTGGCGTCTTGGTGTCTTTTTTTCTAATAGCTTTAAATGCTTCTCTATTAAAATATGATACACATGCAGTCCTTTACATTTTGCATACAACTACTATTTATTCTTCATTCACTAGATAAGGAATATACGGTACATGCCAGGTCACAGAATAAGGTTTCCCTTATGTGACTAAAAGCAACAACAGTTTGTTAGTCCGTCTCTTTATACTTTCCAACCTACCCACCTGGTCTGCAGCACTCAGGTCCAAGTTTACTGGTTAATCCTCTTTAAACATGTGGTCTCATTTTTGGAAAAAGACTCAGTATTTTTCCAAAACAGCTGAGCACTGTTATTTTTATTAAATTCTACTCAATCAGGAGTTAATAATGCATTCTTTGGTGACTATTTTCAGTTGTAGATTAATGAAGATGTGCGTAAGATTTTGTGGCATCTAGCAGTGAGGACTGCAGATTGCAACCAGCTGAAACTCCTCCCAGTTAGGATTCCCATAGTGTTCACTGAAGGAATTAAACCAGTTAAACAGTAGATAAAGCAGTTTCACAGTTAATATAAGGGTTTCCTCTTTTCTGTTCAGCTCTTTGGAGATGGGCCGCTAGCCCAGCACCTACAAATGTGTGCTCTTCTTTTTTCTCTGATAACTGAATGTGTGCTACCCTTTTCGCTGATGAGGACATTCAGGAGATTTTAACCAGGAGCCGAATTATCTGCAGAGGGCTCTTTCTCTCCAAAACAAACAGACCAGGTGATTTAAACTTGTGAAAACACTCAATAATGCAGTTTCACATTACAAATCAGTGTTTCTCCAATGCTGTTGGGCATGTCGTAGACAGGGCGCTAGCCTAGCACCTGGTCATGTGAGCTCATGTGTGTTTCCAATGCTGGTCATTGCGGAGTGGCTGCTAACTCCAGTGGCCAACCTGAAAAAATGGCCGTATCTAAAGCCAGTGTTTGGTTTGTCCATTCTGGGCTACCGTAGAAACATGGCAATGCAACATTGCAACCTCCACATACAAGGACCTGCTCCCTTAGCAGATATAAATGGCTCATTCTAAGGTAATGAAAACACCACAACTGTTATTTTGAGGTGAATATACACAAAAGACAACATACTCATTAAATTCTATTTCTGCCAATATAATAATCATACACACCATTCCACACACATTTGGTCAGTATTTATGGCAGTATGTATAAGTATAAGTATGTAACACGTGTATGATGGACGCATATTAAATGGCAGTGCCTGTTTTCATCACAATAAAGGAGCAGCATGTCACATAGTACAACAGTGTAGCTCATTAACAATGTGACATTTGGAAAAATTAAAAAAATCACAAGTCTTATTCTTCAACTATTTTACCAGGCAGCCATCTAAGACTTCTAGAACTGAGACAAATATCAAACATTTGCTTTTGACCAGCAAAAGAGCCTGCTGGAATAAACAAACTTATTTGTCACTGTCATAATTTATCACCTTTTTATTAACTAGTGATACAGCTACTAGGGGACTTTGATGGTGCTAATTGGTGACCAAGTGCTGGTGACCTTATTTTGTAGTTCGCAGTTTTTGTGCTGCAGTTTTATGTATGAAAAGTGCTATATAAACACAGTTGGATTTGAGCTTGTGATAGTTTCATGTAAACTACTGTCTCTACTGTCTTCGAGGGAAACACTATATTCAAGGGGAGACATGGGGAGATGACAGGAGGTGTGTGTGTGTGTGTTGCGCAGGCACCCCTGCTCCACAGGCGCTCCTTGCCGGGGGTTTTTGTCTAGCGCACATTGAATAAGCGCTTCCAGCGTTTCAAGCATCTTTGAAGCGTCCACGTTTCTAGTGTCTCATTTCTGTGTGATCACCCCTTACTCTACTATATTTCTTTATGCTTGCTGCTATATCAATGCTCTGAAAGTCAATTTTCAAGAGTTGTGAACAAATCAATGACCTAGTGACATCACAAGGAGTACAAATGCCAATAAACTGGGATGTAAAGCCAAAAACAGACAATGATGAAGCAGCAGTATTACAGTAGTACAAGGTTACATCTCCCCTTTAACATACAGTATGCAGGATCTCTGCTTAACTACTTGTATCTTTTGTGAAACTGTGTCAGATTTAGAATTATTCAAACTTAAGACGTATTCATGCAGATACAAGGGACTTTTGTACAAAGCAGTTTGTTCAATCTTGTTCTTGTTCCCTGTTGTTGAACTTCCATTTAGTTACCATAAGAGGTCGATAAAAGGCCATGGATTTGTTACTGCCCTTTGATATGACATAATTAGATTACATTGCAACTGCTATACCTAATACCCTATCACAGATGTAGTGGAAAACACAAAATTGTTTGAAATATATTTGTGTATTACTTCAAATAGTTAAAAAGTTAGACTTACTTCCCACTTCATATTGGAGCTGTCTCCCCTCTTGCCAGTGCGGAGAAGGTACAGTTGGCCAGCACCGTCGGAGAGAGCCACCCAGGTCGCTGAGGTGAGGCTGAGGGAAGCACAAATACGATCCTCACACTTGCTGGAGTCAGAGGTTAAACGATAAACCTCTCTTGGCTTCCCCAGGGCAGTATCCTGGATTCACAACACAAAGATACATCAATTAGTGCTGCATCCAGACAACACACAGATAAAACAGTCACGACATACACCTAAACTGTGTTTGATTTAGTCATATGTGCAGAGAGTAAATTAGATTAGGTAACAATTATTTTCTTGATTATGATTATTCCTTTTCTTTGTGGAATATCAAAAAATAATTAAATATGCACACATCACAATTTCCCAAAACCCAAGAAGACATCTTTAAATTGCTTTTATCTGACTAACACTCTTAGAAATAAGAGTTCCAAAAGAGTTGTTCCTGAAGTACACTTAATACACTAATTTTACTTGTGTTCTGCTAGTTGTTAACTTTACCATCATTTCATGACATAAACACACATGGTCCGCCAAAATTATTTTTCTTTTTTTGAAGTGGGTACCTGCTACTTGGGGTTTTGTTTTCAGTTCTAAACTGGAACCGCATTTTGTTTCCCAACCCTACTGCTCTATTGAAATAGTAAAGCCTGTAGTAGTAGGGATTTCACAAATTTTCCACCCCCTAGAAATGGGATTATGTACCATGAGTGTTGCGGATTGTGCAAGACCACACCAGCTCCAGGCTAACCGTTTAAACTAAAACTATAATTAATGGGAGAGCGATCTATCAATGATTATGTTAGTTTCTATTAAGGCTCTAGATGAAACTGCTGAATATATAAAAGGTTCTCTGTTAAACCCCTTTGGTGGGTGTTAGGCTTTGGCTTTCCTGATATTTCACAAGGCTATTTCATGGTTATTGTGTAAAAAAAAAAAAAAAGAAAAAGGTAAAGGTGATAAAAGTATAGAAGTCACTGCAGCATGTATGTCAATGCATAGTCTACAATGCTGTGTTTCTAATATAAAATTAGCTTGCTTAGACAAGTGTAATACTAATGGCCAATAGAATAATGAATAGAAAATAAGCACCTTTCTTGCTGGAGGTCACAACACATCAGCAGGCTGAATGTTGATGACATGTAGAATAAAATCATAAGGCTAATAAACTACTTTTGTGGTTGGAAGGTGTTGCCTCAAGATAAAGTTGTATGTGGCAATACTCCCAAACAGGGGCAGAGGCATTTTTCTTTTACACTAATCCTGTAACATTATCACCACTACTAGCAGTTGATATCTATCTCAGCTCAGCTGCCTGTTTCACCAGCAGAGGCTGACCTCCGGTGGGGGGTGCTGTGCACCAGTACAGTATCTCTGTATCAGTTTAATAAAAGATGAGTATCTGCATTTTTTGACAGTATTGCAAATTTTATCTTTTGGATTTCCAAATACTCCAGTACACCATAATACTCTGATACTGCCCAAGCCTGGGGGGTTCTAAACCATTGGAAGTTCATTGGAGTTCTCAGTGGAAACCCATGGGTGGAACCCAAACATGCACCCTTAGAAGATGGAAATGTTCTGGACAGAACCCCCAGGCTCCAGACTAACTTTTTCCACTGGGAGCACCAGCGCTCCTTACTGAAAATTTTAGGAGCACCAGCACAAAATTTAGGAGCACTATCTATATCGACACAATATGTTCATAATTTTGTCGAGATTAACTGCATTACGTATAATTTAGCAATAAACACAGACAACCCTGCAGGGTTCAACGCTAAGGTTTTTTTTCACTTGCCCGAAGTCAGTTTTTACTTGCCTTATAAAAATTGTTTAATTTAAGTGGCTATCAAATAACAAAGACTGCAGTTACTTTTATGTTATGTAATCTTTATTCACACTGTATCATTCTCTCTCTATAATTTTGTGTCCTACTTGAGCCATGCCCACCTCTATTTATTTTTCACCCCTCTCTCCAGTTCTGCTGTATTAACACCGGGTTTAATATATTTTGCCTCCATCTCTCTGCCCTGCTCTACTCTACTTCAACGCTACTTAGCTCTCTCTGCTTTACCAGAAGACTACCACATCCACCTGCTGCACAAAACGCACACAGCAGTGTTTCCCCTAGGATGGAGTTGTAGCAGCAGAGGTGAAGCACACACATGAAAAATAATTTTCACATGCGTGAAACTCTTTTGTATGCTTGCAAAGCACAGCCTGCTGGGATGTTTCTATGTATACTGGCACCAGAAGGGCTCTTTAGGACTAAGTACATACAGTACATGTGCACAGTAATGAGCAGGTGAAATGTCTGTCTAGCTTACATAGGAGGTGTCTCAAGATTTAGGAACATACAATTTTCATAGCGTCACTTTATGGTCAAACGACACAGCACTTTCTACTCGACACCGGCTCTGTGACCCCTCTCTGTCTAACCCCGCGTACAGTACACACGTAGGTACGCTACTAACTGCTGCACGTTGTTATGGTTACTGGCGCCCCCCTCGCAGTGCGCATCCAGACATACACACAGACACTTCTTCTTCTTCCGCTCCTCCATGAAATGCAATTATAACCAATTTCTTTTTGGTCAAAATGCTCAGAACATTTCATAATTAGATGTGGTAACCAATACAGAACCCATTCCATGTTGGTGGAAAAGGGGTATGGAAGATTATCTTTTATAAAGGTTCTACCAAGAACCAAAAAGGTTTTCCCATGGGAACAAGCCAAAGAACCCTATTTTTGCACTTCCAGAATCAGAATCAGAAATACGTTATTGATCCCCAGAAGGAAATTTCAACTAGTGGTGGAGAAAAGTACCGGAATGGTACAAACTGGATTTGGGTTTCTTCCTTATTGCAAGTTACATAAAAACTGATGAAAAGAATTGTTGAATAATGTAAAATGGATGACAAATCTGTTTTCTTTAATTCTTTAAGCAGTCCAGTCATGACTCACAAAGATACAAACAGACACACTTAATAAGAGAAGGCTTTGAAGTATAGAAGAACAGAAAGGTCACTGCTTTCATATTGAATGGGGCACTCTAATCCCCTAAGAAAATTCCACAACTAACATCTGATATGAAAACACGCAACAAAACATGATGGTATAAGGCCACAAAAAGATACCTTAAACATAAAAGCTGAATAATATGAAATGTACTCATCCAGGAGAGCCAAAGATACCAGCTGTTGTGTGGCTGCCCACGTGACTTGGATTCACATGTGATTCACGACTCTCAGAGCCTTATTAGTAATAGACAGATATGCCACCACATGAGCATCAATTACTCATTGCGTGAAGTAACAGTGTCTCAAAAGGACTATGCACCAGCTGCCCTGTTGTTGCCATGGAGCGTGACACTGCGTATTATATCGCTATCTGATGTATGATGCACCTTTGAGATCATTTTCTCCAGCATCTGTGATGTTAATGCCCGGAACATAATGTGAACCGCCTATGTACAATGTGCTGGGTGACACTTCCCTGCAAATGTACGCAAAAGGGGCTTGTCAGGGACGATAATTATCATGTGATGATTGTAATTAAAATCCCAGCAACACATTTTTATAAAGAGTAATTTTTTGATGCCACTGAAAGCCAGAAATACTGTCCCACAGGATTATAGCCTGATGATCATCATTCATGCAAGTTCTGATGTTAAAAACACTGATGTGGCACCAATTATCTCTCATTATATTCAATGATGTCTTCGACATAAAAGAAGTCTCTGCTGAAAAGGTCACTGTGCTGATTTTGCTCCTCGTCTCAGCTTCTTGGTATTGGATGACATACCTAGATCAGTACCTTAAGTTAATTATGTTATCACTCCTGTGATTAACCACAGACAAACAAGGGTTCATCCAAAACTTTATCTCCTGTGATTATTGACGCAATGGACAAAAGATGGAATAAACAGTTGTGTTTTTGCCTGAAAATTTAGACTCTCAAACTTCCTCTTTAATTGTTTCTAATTGAGCAAGAACAGCAAGTGAAGGAAATTATAATAAGTCTAATATTGCAGCTTATAAAAATGTTAATATTGTGGAAATTTTTCAAGGATGATTTTGTCTTGACATCACCTGGCAGAAATGTATCGTGGGCTGATGCTGCTTTTACACAAGTGTTTGGTCACCACCTGCTGGTGTGTCAGTTTCATTAAAGCCCGCCAATTCCAATGTCACAACATTATAAGAACAATCACAATTCTTCTTCTACATGAAGAGTGAATATAAAGGATTTTGCTACGCAGACATGGGTGGAGGGATACATTGGCAACTAGGTAATAATAAAACAAAAGCTAAAGTTACCAGGAACAAGGACTTCCACGAAAAAAAAAAAAAAAAACAGAATTTAAAGCTTACCAGGGTGACGGTGAGACTGAGCACCCTCCCTTTGCAGTCCAAAAACAAAACACTGTCTTCATACCAAGGATCTAAGTGGAGGTAATTGTACATTCCAAAAGCACGCATATGTTCCAGGGTGTACTGGGTATCCTTCAACTTCACTTCCGCCACCGCTGCAGTAAAGATGGAAAAGCAAAAGGTAAAAAAGGCATAAAAATGAGACAGCACCTGGTCATATGTACATCTTTTGTTTTAATAAGATTTTCTAAAAGCACTGAATGAGTGAGATTACCAAAACTACTGTCACAGATTGACGGGACACAAGAGCATTATCACTGATATCTGCCTCCATCTACTTTGATCTCAGTGTCAGTCCAATGGCATCCTTTGGTTAATAGGTAGCAGATTGTAAAATTATTTTTGGTAATTTCTGTGAGTCACTTATTAAGTCATATCAGCAACAGAAAAGGGTTTAAGAACCACTTAATTAACATGAGATAAGGATGGCAGAGAAGCCTAATCTGTTTGTACTTCACTGGGTAGAACGCATACAATGAAGGTTGAATCCTTACTACAGTGGCCCAGATTCCAGTACAGCCTGGGCCCTTTGCTGCATATCAGTCCCTCTTTTAGCCCCTCCTTTTCTATCTATCTCTCACTATCACAATAAAGCAGAAATTCACCCAAAAATTGATTTCTGGAGTTGTAGCTAATGTGGAAGTAATAACATACCAGCAAATCCCCCCATATCATTATTTAACTTTCTGAATAGATTTTTCTAAGCGTACCATTTCTCTCTAGTCCTCTCTACATTTATAAAATATCAATTTTATGGGATTTTTTTCACTATATTTTTAACTTAACTAGTTTTTGTGTGTTCTATATATTGGACGTTTATGTAAGTGAGGTATTATAGACAAGTAAAAGCCACCAGTATTAATCACAGCTAGTCATTCCTACCAAATGCAGTTAAAATATTAAATGCATATTCTCCATATGCCTCTTTCTGAAACTACATCTTACAACCAGTCCCTCTGTTTTCTAATTCCATTTAATAATTGCATATATGCTCATGTGTTGAAGCCAAGATAATTTTTCACATTGTGGACAAAATAAATTCTTTACTGACAAAGACTGCTTGCAGTAGACAGCTAGTTAAACATCGAGTAGCCTATTTCATGTAATATGCTGCTTCAGAGGCTTTTCCACCCTGACCAGGATACAATACTCTGAAAAAACAAAGAATACTCGCATTCATTTCTAAAGACACTAAACATTATGCAAATATTGTCATTAAGCAGCTCCAGCATTAAAGAATCTGTATCAGACTTAACCTTAAAACAATAATGGTGAAACCTTATTGCTAAGGGAAACTTTAGATTTGTAAATTGATTGAAAGGCAGGGGATAACTTAACCTGCTTTCTCAGTAGCTTCCACTTTAGTTTGGTGTGGTGGTGCTAGCATTATTAAACAGGAGTGGAAATGTATGGAAAAATGCTGATGTAATGACAGTGAGTAATAGACTGTCTGTATGTGGGAAAAACTGAGAAACACTTTTCTTAAGACATGTCAGACTGTTCATGATGTGATTTGCAATTGGATGGACGTTTTCAGAATGTACTTCTTTACACTAAAAGAAAGAAAAGAAATTGGAAGTGTTTTTATTTAAATGTTATCATGCAGTGGTTTTACTGGTCCAGCCGACTTGAGATGAAATTAGGCTGAAGGTGGCCTCTGAACTAAAATGAGTTTGACACCCCGGACTATGATAAAACGTTGGAATCAACACTAACGTCACTGTTATTTACGGTGCGCAGATAGATAGCCCTAATCTGCAGTGAATACAAAATAAAAGCATGTTGAACCACTCCTCATTTTCTTAAGGATCCTTTGAACCTAAAAGCTTCAAGTCTGGAGTTACTGGGCTTCAGCAAGGGCAGCTTTAATGCCATTACTACTATTTTGCATAACAAATTGACGTTTTCAATTACACCTGTAAATTAAAATAACTCAGTTAATTACTTGTGTTTGCTTACAGCTGTGACTGAAGTGATAAATCAGAGCTTTCTGTGTGGCATCAATGCTAGGCTAGCACAATTGCTAACTGTAACATTACTGTAAGTTAGTTTCTCTCACCAGCATCCAGCTCAACATTGTACGTTGGTAGGGCGTCCAGGGATAACCTGTAACTTTCAAAGCTGGGGTCCAAAAGCTCTCTGTTGACCTTCAGGGAATAATTTGACGCAGCCATGTCCTTAAAATGTGCCAGGCTTGTACACAAGTTGCTGTGAAGCATGCAAAAGTCAGCAAGACATGCACTTCCTGTTTTGGAGCACACGGACCCATTTTTCCAGCGGACATAAGGTTCCCGGACGCTCATGGGAGGTTGAGTTCTTTTTTTTTCTTAAAGCGTTTTGTGTTTTTATTAAGTCATTAAGTTTCGTTTGTATGAAGCTAAAGTGCGCTATCTGACCAGTTTTTTGTTTCAGTGATGACGTTGTCGGTTTGTACAAATTCGCGGCTGCCAAAGCGGAACCATTAGGCTTTTGATGGTTTCAGACGGAACGGCTGTGTGAAGGAACTGTGTGTACCCCAGCTGATCCATCTCGACAAAAGGTAACGTCTACCCTCTAGCCCGCAAAATAAAATATTTTTGTTGCCACATTCCCCTGAAATCGTTGAATTCAACCCGGAAACTGTTAATATTCGTGTGTGATTTGAGACAGATCATGAGCAAAGACTCCCAGATGAGGGCTGCAATTAACCAGAAGCTGATAGAGATGGGGGAACGGGAGCGGTGAGTCAAGCTTCTGTCTTCACTGAGCTTATTTATGAATGCTTTAGAGACACCAGAGGCTATTTAGACGTCTTAGTAATGTCAGCTAATTGTAAATATGTGGCCACAGGTTGAAAGAGTTGCTCAGGGCAAAGCTGGTGGAGTGTGGATGGAAGGATCAGCTGAAAGCACACTGCAAAGGTATTGTATGTGTGAGTTTGTCGGTGTCGGTGTAACGGTGCCACCACGAACCAGGATTATTGATGAATTATTTTTTGCAGATGTGATAAAAGAAAAGGGTCTGGAGCATGTCACAGTGGAGGACCTGGTCACAGAAGTCACACCAAAAGGCAGAGGTACGGAGCGTCATGTGCAAACACAACAGCAGGGGGTGAAAGAAGCACAGAAATAATAATCACACTTAAGAAGTTGTGCTGTAAATGTGCTTAATCCAGTTTTGTGTATATAATCTGCTCAAAAAAACACTTGCAGGGTCAGTCAGAGAAAACTTCTGCTCCCACAGACTCAAACTTCATTTAAAAAACAACAGAACTATATTTTATTTTCAAGTGAAGATCCCAAAGTTTCTAAAGAGGCCAACTTCTGTTGATCTGTGGGAGAAATAATGCTCAAGACATCTAGAATAATTTGTTGGAATTGATGAGATGTGATACGCTTTATTGATCCCACACAGAGAAATTCAACTGATAAGTAATGGAAGAAAAACAAGAATACTAGCTACAAAATGATAAAATGATATAAAAAAAAACAATAAAGGGTGTAAATACAATAGTAAAAGCAGAAAGATGAGATATTTCCGTATGATATAATAGTAAAGCCATAAGAGACATGTAGTCTTTGCTTTGAATATTTAATTCATTGTAAACATGATATGGTTTTCATGAAGAGAATGATACTGTAAGACAGACAGATTTCTCTAAACTCAAAGGCCCAGTGTGTAGCATCTAGGGGACTGCACTGGCAGAAATAAAATATGACATCCACAACTTTGTTTTCATCAGTTTATAATCACCTGAGACAAAGCATTACTGTGTTTTTGTTATTTTGAAAGCAGCTGTTTGTACTTTTACTTTATTTGAGTATTTAAATCTCATGTCACTCTCTACTTCTACTCCTCTACACTTCAGAGGGAAATATTTTACTTTTTATAGCCACTATAATTACTTGATAACTTTAGTTACAAGGTACTTAAAAAAATCAAATTTTTTTATTTTTCTTTCAGACAATGTAAAAGTGTGGGTTTCATGCAAAAACATTTCATGGTTCCAGCTTCTTAAATATTTAGACTTGCTGCTTTCCTGTTTTTACTTACATATTTTTAATTAAGTAACATTTTTAATGCCAGACTTTTACCAGTGACAAAGTTTACTGTGGTATTAGTACTTTTATTTAAGTATCTGAATACTTCCTCCACCACTGTTTTTATCTACATAAAAAAACAGGATGCTTTAAGAGCGTCAAAGGTACTGACAGTGCTGTTGAACCACTATTTATTCATATTCTTTATTTAAAAATATGTTAAAAAATAAATAAATAAATAATGTCTTCTCTCAGCCTTAACTGCAGATGGCCACATGTGGCAAGTGTGCATCTCTCATGCTGCTGAACAGAAGATTCTTACTCAGTGAAAGTTGATTAGCACAGTGCACTTCATCATTAAGTACTTAAGTAAAATAAGGTATGATTTTACAGAAGTTGCTGAAAGAATAATGTCTTACACAACATGCCAGTGTCATTCAATAAGAGCTTCAAGGACACAGATGCTACACTGTAAACATATACAGGGAATGGCTGACCTGTGTTTTTACAAAACATAGTGTTAGTTCAGTTCAGACTATAGTATTCTGTGTTACATTTAGAAGCTGTAATATGAGGTGCTGTTGTTTTGTACTGCAATATACTGAGGTGCTCTTAATAGTGTGTCTTCCTGGTTTACAGGTAACTGCCTTACAACATCCAGTACATACAATCCACTACAACAACATCATACACAGTGTCAACACTTTCTGATAATTCTAAGTGTAAAGATAATAGTGTGTATCGCTGTAACCTGACATGTCAAAACTTTTCTCTCTCCTGTGCAGCACTCGTACCAGACAGTGTGAAGAAAGAGCTCCTGCAGAGAATTAGAGCTTTTCTAGCTCAACATGCCACCTTGTGAATGAGGCGATTCCTGTCTAGACATTTTTTTACTCACTGTAGATCCAAAATTAAAACCCAAACTAATGTTTGTTCTCATCATGAGCAATGCTGAAGTGTTATTTTTATTTTGTATCGTGTGTTTTCATATTGATTTTAGTTTGTTATGCAGCGGTTTTGGAAGAAAAAATAAATAAAGTCGTGCCTATTTTGGTCACTGGGAGTCCTGACTTTTTCTTTGATACTGCTGATGACATGTTTGACGTGTCTTTCAACTCTTGTTCAAACCAGTTAAATGCAGGTTTTTTTTGGTTGCCATCATTTTTTTCCCCGACAGACAGCATGATGAGTGATATGTATTTTTTTTTTTTAAAGACTGTACATGCTATGACAGAAATACCCTTGTCTTCCTCTTATACATGGCTTTAGGGCTCTTCAGGTGGTTACAAAAGAAGACAAAGGCATTTGACATTCTTTCAGTGTCCTTAAAGAGTGCTTAATTATTGCATCATTTAGTTAATTTACTAATAACTTGTGCATTTAATTTAGTCTGTACATATATGTATTTCTAAATTTCTAGTTTGTTAAATTTGAAAATCATTTAGTGCGTACTTAGGGGTGGACCTTCCAAAAGGCGACTAGGCAGCTGCCTAGGGCATTAGCCAGCGGGGGCTCCAAAATTAACCCTCCACCCCCTACAAAAAGAGCATAAGAGTAAGGGAAGATGAAAAGGCAAAAGCCACCCAGGGTGCAGTACAAAAGGAAAATGGAGGTGAAATTTGCACATAACCTATTCTTGTATTGTTTGTTTTTTATTATCATTATTGTTTGTCAGAAAAGTTGTTTATTTGCCCTATGTGCCTTGTTTGTAAAAAAAAAAAAGAAGAAGAAATACAATACAGTGGGTTTTGTTGTTTGTTTGATTTGTTGTTTTTGTTTTTTGAGGTGGCATGGTTGTGCAGTGGTTTGCACTCTTGCCTCACAGCCAGGGAGTTCTGAGTTCAAATCCACTGGCTGACCAGGGCCCTTCTGTGTGTAGCTTGTATGTTCTCCCTGTGTCATTGTGGGTTGTGGGTTCTCTCCAGGTTTTCTGGCTTCCTCCCACATTCCAGAGACATGCAGGTCAGGTTAACTGGTGACTCTAAATTGTCCATAAACATGAATGGTTATGTCAGCCCTGTGAGGGGATGGAAGGGTGGCCCACCTCATACACCAAATGTGCTCAGTTTGGCACTGTGTGTACTTTTACTTTCCTTAGGTTTTTACTGAAGATGATAAAATCTTAGTGTGGTTGAACATATCTCAGATATGATGTCATGCTGATGCAGTTACGTCATTTATTTTACAGGAATGGTTTTTTCTTTAGTATTACTCAAAGGAAGTTGAGCAAGATGAACTGGCGCTCACTGTCAACCTGATGAACAACATTTCTTCCCCTGTTCCCCTTTTCACACTTTTCACACTTAATGGAAAGAACTCGTCAGTTGAGCGTGCAGTCCTCAGATAATACTGACAGTGACAAGAGTATTTACACTTTTAGACTGTTCTAAGTTTGCTGCGTGGGCAGTCTGAGAGCTTGTGTTTTGATGGTGTATTCAGTAAGTCCCTGTCTGCGGTTGTTGTATTATAGCTGTCAGTGCCTGGTTTTGCCAACACACTTGAACATTTATGGAGATTGCTAAAGCAGAATAGTGGTCTGAATATTAGTGAAAGAAACATCAACTTGGTCACATATTCAGAAGATTTTGACCCAAAACACTGAATTTTTACCGGTATGCTGTGGTTTCCCAAGAGTTCCCTCACACCCACACTACTTTCACCTCTTATCAGACTCATATTCACTTGATAGCTATAATTGAAAGTATTATGATAACACAAGTTACCACAGTATTTGTCTGCATTTTTTAAATCCAGCAGTTTAATATTTTGGGAAATACAATTATTAGCTTTCTTGTTGACAGATGAGAAGCACAAAACTCTTTCTGTGTAACATGTTACAGTATATTCATATTCATATTCATATTCATTTAATCGATTCAAACCTCAAAATCTTACCATCATACCCATAGTAATTAGTGTATTTTTCAATATTTCATTTTACTACATGTCTATAACTATGCAATGACAGAGATTGCTTTTTGCATTTTTAGGCTGCTTATTAAGCCTATACTCTAAAGCAAGTGTGACAACAAGTGTTTGTCTTTTTTTATTTTGACATTTTATCAACAAAACAGCCGACTGAAAAACAACAATATTGTTCAAAATGACTTCTTTTGAAAGAAGACAATGAAAAGCATTGAATAAAATAAACTTTTAAAGAACATTCACTTGTTTTTCTTGTATACTGAAACATCTAGTTGTCTGAGAGGCTTAAGGCAAACCCAAAATAAACATCAAAAGATTTTCTCACATACTGTTAATGCCTTATCACTTGTCTTGCAATGGGATTTTGGTACTTTGGACCAAAACTTGTGTCCAGTAATTTCAACCAGAATCACTTAATGGTGTTTATAATTCCTCCGCAATTTGAGTCTCAACTTAATATTTGACCACAAACATGTAATAAAACACCTTCAGTGGAATAATAAAGGATGTGGCTTTAAATCTGTACCACAACTTCCCCAGAATCCTTCCTGAGCTAACACGCTGTTTAGTTCCATAGCTGTTTGTCCTGTGATACTTGCTCATGTAGTTCTGTTGGTGTATCTCATCTCATGTGACTGAGATGATCTCATGTGTAGTGAGCACTGTGCAGTAATAATTCATCAACATAACTTGTCTCTGCCAAAGTCACTATAACCCTGTCTCACTAATTCAAATTTATTTCCCAAATCTGAATCTGAACTGTAGAAACCAGAATATGCTGTCAAAGTATAGCAGCTGCTTTCCTTCTCTAATCCCATATGTAAGTGGTTGAAGTATCCTCCATTGAATTATGACTTTCCTAATACAGGTCTGAAACTCATAAGCATTACAGTGCTGCAACTCCTTTAAAATGTTGTATCTTACTTGATTTTATGATATATGGTTTAGTAATTCTACGATTGTATGATGTCGTGATTTTATGACTTTTTATGATTTATTTCATCTTGTGATTTTTTTCTGAAATTTTAAGTTTTTTGGTTGTGCTATGACTAATGGGTGGTGGATTTGATAGAGAAAGACTACGAAGAGTTCTATGTGATTCACAGTGCCACAACTGGGTGGTGGATTCTAGTGCAGCTGTGGGCTGTACCCAGCACAGACAATACCCACGGTGAGGTTTACTCTTGAGAAGACATTCTGGGGTAATCTGAAGGACCCGTTATTTCAGTTAATTGGTGTATGCTGGTGAGTCTGTGCCCACTGGGAATTATAGGCTCTGGTTGTTAATGATGTCAGAAGGCCTAAGGTGACACAATAAGAAATACTATACGAGATTTTGATTAATGGGAACTTAAATCACCACCACTTTTAAATGAAAATTGTTAAATCAGTTGATCCTTGTTTTAATTTTAAATGTCCCTTGATTGAATTGCCTTGTCTGTTTTATGCATATTATGTCAGTTTTCATGTGAAGCACTCCTATAATGCCTTTGTTGTAAAGCATTTCGGGCTGCATTTCTTGCATGAAAGGTGCTAAGTACAGCATAGGATGTTTTTCTGTCATTGTCTCCTCCTCCTCTTGTAAAACAACACGTTTGATGGTTTAAGCTAAAAATGACAACAAGAGAAAGTGACATAACCATTATCTTCTTGATGTAACTGGTTGTGGGTCTCTGCTGTTTTTCTCATGAACATTCTATAAGAATGCACAACATCTTTTCAGGCAATCGGCTTTTCCAGCCCGGAGGCACCTGTGAGCAACTATGATGTGAGTTAAACATCTACCAAACACCACCGTCCTCTATGTCAACAGTTTTCTTGTCACGGACCATTTAAATAGAACAAATTAAGTCACACACCCCCATTTAAGATTTAAGATAAGCTTTTGCTTCAGCAAACACCATCTGAAAAGATTTTGGTTGTTAGATATGATTACAACAATAATTCTATAGTTGTTAAGGGGATAACTGTGGAGGAAGTGAAACCTATGATCAGAATAGTCACTATTACTACTTACTCACACTGGACTCACTTCTCTGGTTTTTTAAATGGTAAAAAAATAACTACAGTATTCCCCTTATTTCTCCCTCGAACTCCCTCAAGGACCCCTGAGGGTCCCTGGACCTCAGTTAAGAACCATTCTTCAATGTAATAATTTATCAATAAATAAAACTGTAGTCAATAAACCCTTATCTAGCATGTATAACATATTTGATGGACCTAGGCAGCCTGTAAACAGTAGCACTGCAAAGCTACAGACCTACAAACTAATAGGCCATTTTGGCTGAAGACATTCTGACACATCACAGTTCAAAAAGCATAGAGTAAATAAATGAAGTGTAGCCAAAGCTCAGTCAGGAAGACTCTCATATGCTCTCATTTCATTCAGAAATCTCTCTGCCTCTACTCTATCAGCTGACTATGGTCCTCACTCTAAATTAATCCAACCATGTTTGCCACGGTCTCCTTAAGCCAATCCCATAGGTGCTGTCAAGTTTAAAACCCTTCATTTCTCTGCTGCTGTCTGTTGTCATTTCATCATGAACAGATACAACCCTCCTCCACCTCCAGTATTCAGCACATCCACTGCCCTATCCTGCTCCTCATCCCGTCATCCCATCATCTCACCTCCACCACCAGTGTCTAGACTCCATCAGGGGAATATTGCCAAATTAACCATGGCGTCTCTACCCCTAAATATACACATCACGATGGGCTCTAATTGCGAAAGAACTTTTCATTTTTATTGTGCACTATGTAATAAGATATTAGTCACTCTTAAAAAAGTCTCTCCTGATTGAATCAAATTAATATTAGCTAAGTTTAGGTGGCATGGTGGTGCAGAGGTTAGCACTGTTGCCTCACAGCAAGAGGGTTCTGGGTTTGAATCTGTCAGCTGGCAGGGGCCCCTCTGTGTTTCTAAACACCAGTTTATTCTCACCATGATAATTTAAAACGTCTGCTTTGATAAAAGCCTATTTTTTCCAATTATATTGTCAGCTGAGATGCAGACCCTATGTAACTATGCTGTCTGTTTCATGCCTTGAAACTATTATTGTATTTACAAGCTCAGAAGGAAAAGGTGGTTTGGTGTAGTTTGAATATGAAAATGTACAAAATATGATTATGTTTTTGACTGAACAAAAAAGAGAAGCATCAACTTTTTCTTGTGTGACAACACTCCCCTGTCTCCCAGTGCTGACATATTCAGACATGAACACCTCTTACTCAATCCAAATCCTTCTGTCATAACACATTTAACATATTTGAAATAATACACTGTAGGGTGCAACACTGTATTTAGATGAAAGGATCCAAGAATTCAAAGGTTTTATGTGTCACATACGTGTAGTGAAATGCAATGTTGTATAAAGCTGTGCAATACTTTTTTTTATCACATTACTTTTCAAAGACCATAGCAGTAATGTCTCACCACCACTTGAGGTTGCTATAGTTGCAAAGTTGTCCTCCCTCTGTATCAGTGGATCAGATTTCTGTCTCTGATGTCATTTTTTATGAACTATAGTCCTGCCTGACAATGTATCAAACACAAAAAGTTGATAATTGCTTAAAGAATGTAAAGCCATTCAAAGCTCCTAGCTCTTCACAGCTGTTATAAGAAAGAACAAGAGTCCACTGCCCCTTTAGCATCTCAGGGAGCCTGTATGGTCATTATGCATCAGGAAAAATAAATGGTTAGTTGGTTGAAAACAGAGAGACCTCAAGACAATGTTTCCCTAATTGCATTTAGGAGAGGTCAGGGTTTATAAATACAGGAATGATGTAACTCTTCCTTATTCTCAGTAGAAGTGTTGAAGGAAATGAGGATATAAGTGATAAGAGCACAGACAAGACAATGACAAAGACCAGCTGTGATGACTAACACTGTGGTTACTGTAATAGTCTGATTTCTGTCTGTTCAGCATGTCATGATTAACTAATAATACACTGCTACTTTGTGTGTTATGAAAGGTCAAAGATTTCCTGTCTTTGGTTTGGTGTGCTTGGTGGTTCTTACAACATTTGGTGTTGAAATTACACATAGACACACCTGAGCTGCAGAGTGTTGTAACTCAGTTTACTGACACAATAGTCCACCTACATACAGCACATGTCAGATATCATTTATATAATTTAAAACATCTATAAGAATCGTATGGTATGTTGCACAATTCAAAAGCTTTGTATGTGTACATAAAAGTTGTGGACAAAATATCAGGAAAACCTGACCAATATTATACACTGAAATAAAAAGGCTTTTAAAAAAAAAAACAGCACAAAAAAAACACAACACTGCGTTTTATTTATACCCGTATTTCTTTTTGTCCAAACTCTGTAATGCTCAGAATTTAAAGTGATGTAAGCTCAGAAAATATGGCCGCCTACTGTCATGACCTCTCTGGTAGTGATGTAATAGGTCAACGGTACCTCCTCCTGCTTCTTGTGTAGATTGCCTCCATGGGTCTCTGCTGCTAATGCATCCCCATACATAACATGCACTCAGGTTTTCTTTAAATGATTTAGGCTTTTGTCTTGATCCTTTTAGTTTTGTCTGATGATATGTTTTACACTCCAGTCCTAAATAAACCTTACCACTTTTAAACTGTTTGTTTTCACAACTGAAATAACAGAATAAACTTAAACTTGAATTTGAAACTAGAAACCTCCTACCATTTTAACAATCTGACAAATGTGCCTCAATAATGGACATTTAAAACAGCGAGGTGTAATTTATTTGCTGTCAGTAGTGCCATGTGTTCCTGTTATTTTTGTCCACCCCTTAAACCATGTTTGTCTGTTTTGTCTTGTCACAAATATGTCCACCAGTGGTGTCTGAGGCTTCAGCCCTAAATATATATATATATATACATTTAGAGATGTAGAGTAGAATAAAGTAGCATAAAATGGAAATACTCAAGTACAAGTATATCAAATTGCTTTACATTTTAATGATAGCAGTTGCAAAGTATTTTGTTTCTACCCTTTTTTTTTTTTTGACCCAGCTGTCTTCCCTTATAGCTGATCAACAAATCTGGTTTGGTTAGATTCCAGGTACAGATCCAGACTGTGGTGACGGTGGTGATGGTGGTGGTATGGCCATATGGTGGATGATAACATGGATATCAAAATGGGTTGATCACACCAGTCTCCTCCCAGTTTCAGGTGACGGGCGGAGCACTGAGCAGCTTCATAAAGAGTTAGTGCGCTGTGCAGGGTGAAGTTAAAGGCAGTGTGTCTCTTGATCTTTGCGGACCATTGATACATCCAACAAATAAACGTCGTTTTCATCAGGTGGGATTTATTCATTTTAAATCACGTTTTAATTTTGAAACATCAATATTTTAAACATTTCTTTTGATGGTGACATATTTAGTGGCATGTATTTAATCATATCGATTTAATGGCTATAGCTGTGAAATATCCATGAAGGGATTTGCGTCATTGAGTGACAGGCAGTGTAAAGGCTACTAAAGAAGTACTTTTGGTGTTAAATGTTGGACCGTTTCCCATCAGCTAGCGTTAGGTTACACCATCACTTCAGACTGCAGGTGAAGCAGCAGGGAAATCTGGGAAAACCTCCAGGATGGAGTCCCCGAAGAAGCTGGCGGCTTTCCTCCTCGCACTCTGGAGCTGCTGCAGTGAGTAACTACTTGCAAAGTACAGTAATAATAGAATTTCATAAAATCTGCGTTTTTTTCTTAAAGGAATTCCTCGTGGATGTATGTTAGCGCCTCTTTTAATGCAGAAACTACCCACATTTCCTAACAAGTCACCACTAGCCAACTGCAAGGGGGAAAAGATCGTGTATTTTGTTTTATTTCCAACACATAGATCTTACATTAATGCATGCTGTGTTTATTTCAGGTGCTCAACGAGTTTCCTACATAACTCCACATATTGGCAGCGCCAATGGAGCAACACGAGTCGCCATTGATGGAGACGGTAAGAGATTTATTCCTCAGACAAAACAAGTTACAGTGTTCACAGGTTTGTTAATGGTAAGGGACTGTTCTTTACTTATCAGACAAGGGGGTGGCTGTGGTGTAATTTAGTATGGTATTTTGGGTTAGAATGAATAGATTCCTAAAAAGAATAGATTTTGAATATTATAATATCATAAGTGTTGTCTTTCCGTGTTTTAAAGGCTGCATTGCAATA
The DNA here is from genome assembly GCA_035609425.1 of Epinephelus awoara. Classification (NCBI taxonomy): domain Eukaryota; kingdom Metazoa; phylum Chordata; class Actinopteri; order Perciformes; family Serranidae; genus Epinephelus; species Epinephelus awoara. The sequence goes on along the minus strand of CM069310.1, from coordinate 25,377,439 downwards.
CAGAGATGTTCTTTTCTGAAATTACTAGACTGTTTCAGCTGCTCTGTTTAGCTTTTACCCAGGTCATTATATACACATTACCATAGGCGGAGATTTTGGCAGGCGCAGGGGACATATTCCCCTCCATACTTAGAACATGTGCATCTGTCCAACTTATTGTCATAGAACGGATCCTATGATATCCTACGAATATGCGCCCCACAAATGAAGTTACATCAAAGAGGTTAGGTTTAGGCAAGTAATGTTACTGGTTAGGTTTAGGGAAAGAAACATAGTGAAGACGTACCTTAAAATGAAAAGTTCACTTAAAGTTCACACAGTTCCAAACACGCATCTCCTGGGTAAAGTCGCAGGGGTAAGTCCACGGTTTAGTGACCCTTCCACCACCAACCCCCCTCATTACAAGATGCTTGGGCTGCTTCTTTGTTTGCCCCCATCAGTGCATTGGTCAAGTGATCGCAACCTTCCAAAATATGTGGTTTATACACGAATTGCTGGGCCATGCTTATGTGGGAGATGTACATCTTTGGGTGCTTTTCTTAGGTAAACATCAGAAAGGTTTGTGTGAACAGCCTGATTTGTCGCCCCTCAATAAAAACATGAAAATTTTATTTTGATGAAATTTAAGACATTTTCACCATAAACTGTAGCAGAAAATGAATTAATGTTTGCAGAAAAATTCACCAGAAAGCAGGTAATGAAGTGTTTGATGCTCAAAATTTCCAAGGGGAGGACCCCAAACCAAACTTTAATATGATGATTATTTTTCAAAGATGTGATTGTGTACATTGTGTACCACACATACTGGACTTTGCTGCTGCTGCTGTTAATGCTTGTACTCTCATCAGTTGTGCTTTTACATATATATTTTTTTATACTTAAAATTGCTTATATTTTGTAGTTATATTGTTTATATTTTATTATTGACTGTTTATTATCTCTCACATTTGTGCCTTATTCTATATATAAATGTGTGTGTTTTTTCCTTTTTCTTTTTTTTATGCACCATTTTAGGATGACATATTTGCATTTCTGTTATGCTTGCATAATGAAAATAAAGTTTTTAAATCTTGTGTAAATATTTTCTGAAAGCACCAACAGTCTACAAGATCATTGCAATATCAATGCTGAGGGACTAGGTCAAAAAATATCAGAATATCTTAACCTGCTTATTTACTCTTTGTTTGTTGTCATTGTTTGCGTGTCCTCTGTGTGCATGGGTGTAAGTGTGTGTCCTCTTAAGGGTTGTTTTTCTGTTCTGGATGGGTGAATTTAGGGTGTTCTGGTGGGTGGAAATTAAGCTGGAACCTTTCTTATAATAATAATAATTATAATGCATTTTATTTGTAACGCGCTTTACATTCTAACGAATCTCAAAGTGCGTACAGAGTTAAAAGCAAACCATAAAAGCATAAAAACATAATAACATTAAAAGCAGTAAGAAATATCACGAAAAAGCTTCTTCAGTACTTTGTTACTGTTGCTGTACCTCAACTATGCATCTGAATGTATTACGGGACCACTCCAGTGTTAAAATCAATAAAGACATTTTTGGAGATAAAAATATCAGAATATTGTCTATGTATACCCCAGCCCTAGTGTGACTTGTGGGGCTTAATTTAATTTTCACTGGTTGTCATGATGCGAAACAAAATCCTCCAGGACTTTTTTAGTCTGTATGTATACTTCCTTTATCCAGCAAAAACATTTTGCATTTATTCCTTTTTCAGGTTTTGCCCAGGAGAACCAGTTCCAGCTGAATCCAGCAGACGACACTTTTGGCAACCGTGTGACCTTTGTGTCAGATACCCGGACAATCCCTTGTGATGTGGAGAGAGACTCAACGCATGGCAACCGGATCACATGTTACACCAGGTAGCCTTACAGGCCAAGGGGACCCTTATTTAAGTGAACACATTTTTAATGAGTCACTTCATGCGTATATCTATCTAAAATGATTAATTTTGTCCATCACAGACCCATGCCGAATGATCACTATATGGTCCATGTCAGTGTGGATGGTGTTCCCATCCCTAACAGCAATTTGTGCAATGGTGTGCCCAATTCAGCCAGCTGCAGCTTCTATGTAAGTTTGCAGCTCAAGCATCACAGATGCCTTCACTTATAAATCAATTCATCCTGCAGTCAAATTTGGATTGGTTTCTAACAGTTTTGGGTTTTTTTTTAACTATTCCTATTTATAACTTTTCTCAGACTGTGTGGTATCGCACGCCTACTATCACCAAGCTGAGTCCACTCAGTGGTCCCCCAGGTACATATCTTTACATCTATAGCGTGCAGTTCATTTACAGAGTCCATATTCAGCTGTATATTTAACCCACCTCAAAATCACTGCAGGCACCGTGGTGACAGTGCGAGGACGGATCTACACTGATGTGTATGGAAGCAACACTGCGAGGAGCTCCAATGGCCGCAATGTCAGATTTCTGAGGTATTAATTAAATAAAACAAATAACTTAAAATGTTCGTATTACTGTAAAGCAGGGATACTCAACTTGCTTTGCCCTGGGGCCACTTGTGCAAAAATGACAGGAGGCCGTTAATAGCATTATTAATATTATCAGTATAATAAACAAATCTCCTGTTTTCATCCTTTCAGTGTTTGCTGTCCTCACTCATCTTAGCCAAGCTGTTAGGTGTGCACAAGGGCGTTTCTATGATTGGAGGGCATGCAGGGCTTAGCCGAGACCTAAGTTGTGAGGTCTGGGGCACCCTCTCCTGGCACTTTTTTGTTTTAATAAACATGCTCTATTTTGATGCTCTTTTTCTTAATCAGGCAAGTAACCTCCATTCTTGAATGACCGCTTGAGGGTGGCTCAGGAAATGAGTCAATCCCCATAGACCTCAATGAAAGAAATGCCCAAATTCACAGAAGAAATCAACATGCTCACAGCCTGGTACAAAAAACAGTGTTGGTCTCTATAGCGAATTTCAATATTCATAACGACTGTGCCGGAGTTAGGAATTTTAGGGAGTAAAGTTACACATAATTAAAGGCAGGCTGCTTTGAGTGACATGCTGTCTGCTGATAGTGTCCTCAGTGTCAGTCAGATCCAACTCTCATTCCTCCACAGCTCCACCCAGTCGTCCAAATATGGTCACTTCTGGCCGGGAAAAACCAAGATGGTGATGGCCGAAATGCCGAATTGGAGGCTTTAAAACAGGGATACACAAACCAATGGATGATGGTCGCCCATCATTTTACTTTTTTTTTTCACTCAGGCACTTTATTTATATTCAGAGTAAAAAAAAAATCCCAGTGTGAATCAGTCAGTTGTCACTGTAAAATAGAAAATGGCCAGCAGGCCACCCGGTACCCAATTGCAGGCCAGATTTGGTCCAAGAACCATAAATTGCCTATCACTGCGAAAAAATCTCACCCAAGCATTAAAGTATTTATTTTATTAAATGAGTGACATGTCTGACTGCTGACTGTATGATGGTATAGTGTCAATATCCTACTGAAGAAGGCTGACTGACCCAACAGTTGAAGTGATCTCACTGACATTTATTCATTTGTTTTAAGATAATGTAAGACTGGGAGTTGCAGAAGAGGTTTATTTGCTTACTCATCAACTACCAATGTCTTTAAACATTAAAATATACTGTTTAGATACAAACTCTCTCTCGTAATTGATCAGTGAATATGATCCTTTTTTTTTTCTATTGCAGAGCCTACATGGGAGGGATGCCATGCGAACTGCTCCAACCGAATTCAGATGAACTGTAAGTAATTTGTCTAATTGTAGATTACATTTAAATAAAATAACAGTAAAAACACAACAAAATGCACCACACTTTAGACATTAAACATATGAATTCAAGTTTAGATTTATCTCACAACTTCAGCTGCAGAGAAATATTTTGTGTGAAGTTGTGTTAAAAAAAGGAACTGTAATTAAATAAATACTTTTATAAATTTAGATTACAGTATTAAATGTTTTCAAATATTTTCCATAGATATAACCTACGACTGGACTCTGAAGCTTCTGTTTATGGAGAAATGAGCTGCAAAATAACAGGGACGTACATTGGTAAGTTGTTTTTGTTCATTATTACAGCTGCTCTAAATATACAATTTTAAAAAAAGGTCAAGTTTGAAACTGTACAACCTGTCCTTTAATAATTATGTTTTGTTTCCAACAGGGCATCACAACATAAGTTTCATTCATGATGCTGATTATGGAAGGTAAACCACAGTTAAATCATTAGTCTTAACGTTAAATCTGATTTCTGTATGCCTTTACATTTTAAGTTTTAATATGACATTTTTTAACCACTGCGTGAAAAATGCATAGATATTGAGAAAGAGGCAGCTGCTGAAGATTTCCTCTTGGTGACAAATTGTTTCAGTAAACAACAATGTTATTATATAAACAACTGTAATAATATGAATTAATTTTTTTTTAATCCTTAGGAGTTTACCAGATCAAGGCATGTACACGGTTTCAGCTGTGAACAAGTTCTCCATGTTTCAGACCCATGCAGGTACGGGACAGGGGACAGGGGACGGGGACAGGAATACATTTGTTCCAGTCCAGTCTCATAGAAATACGTGACATAGACGCAAAATCTTAGCAGCGCAGTTGTCTGCATGAAATGTGCTGAATTATGTGTTGGCAACATGAAAACAATGCCAATGCAAAGTCAGAGAGGTCCTCAGCGCCGTCACATTTTATGTATATGATGCAGGAGGTTTTCTGTACCCGAAGATTATTGTAAAAAAATTGTGACAGGGTCGGCACATTGTAAGGTAACGAAAACACAATTATTTTCAGGTGATTATAAACCAGTGAAAACTGTTAAATACTAATTCTGCCAACAGATCCTCCTTAATACTACACACTGGACCTTTAACCAAGTATTTTATGTTCACTAAACCTAGCCAAACTGCAGTTGTTTCACAACGAAGCTGCAACAGTTTGTAATAGACTTTGCATTAGTATGATTTGTGTGCTGCCAGCATGTAATTTTAACACATTTCGTGCCCAATTCAATTCAATTTTATTTATAAAGCCCAATATCACAAATCACAATTTGCCTCAGAGGGCTTTACAGCATACGACATCCCTCTGTCTTTTGGACCCTCACAGCAGATAAGGAAAAACTGCTGCTTAATGCATTGTTAAGAGGTTGTTCACGTATTTCTGTGAGACTGTGTTGTTGGTTCATCATAAAGTACTTTATCTGTAGTATTTATTCTTATTACAGTGAAGTGTTTGTTATGTTCTCTGGTTCAGAGGTGACAGGAGTCTCCCCAGCCACGGGCAGTGTCATGGGTGGAACCCTGTTGACGATCCATGGTCGCTACTTCGACGAAACTGATCATCCAGCACGTGTTCTTATTGCAGGTAACCAGAATGGAAACTTTCCTAGAACTCACCAGCTGAAGCCAGTTTCCAACTCCATGACAACTTTTCTGATGTATTCACAAAGTACAGAGTGTTCAAAGAGCATGAATGGACAAATGTGATGCGTTTCCACAAAACAAAACCTAACCCATTGTTGGGGCCTAAAGGCGTGCAATGATAATAATCCTCTTTAACACAAACAGAAGCTGTGCATGCTTTGACATCAAGCAAATTGAAAACAAACAGAGTTGTCACACGACAGACAGGAAAGAATCTTTTTAAGCTTAGAGATACAAAAGACCATGACAAGTGAGCTGTTACATTCTTACATCAGACGTCATGTGTCATTTAATGTTGTTGACTTCAAATAAAAGAACATGTTTGACAGGAAAGGAATGAATCGGCACTTTTCGACACAATCATACAATCTGGCACGTAATCACATTTTCACATTGTAAAGATGGCACTAGATATTAATATAACCAGATACAGAACCCTGAGATACAATTTAGTCCAAAAATGACTAGTCCAAAAATGAAGTATGCCTGTTCATGTAACTGACCTAATCAGTTTTTTCAGACCGTCATGTCCTCAAAAAAAAAAAAAGAATTACTGATAAAGCATGTGTTACTGTAACCAGCCAGAGAAATAAAAGTACTTATTAGAAACTCCACCGTTTCTTTGCTTCCATGTTTTATAGTTAGAAATCTTAAAAACATCCAACAATGGTTCCAAATTTTGATCATCTGTACAGCAGACTATTTAGGTTTTTGAGAAATTCTGTGAAAATTTGACACAAAAAGGGACAGTTCAGATTTTTTAAATGGGGTTTGAGTGTGTTAGTTTGTTTTAATTATTGCGTGACTTTAGAGAAACTGAACTACCCCTTTAAAACACTAAGGTCACACAACAGTTAAAACAAACTCTTGCATATGACCTCACTTGAAAAAAATCCAAACTGTCCCCATTCATGGTTGTGACCAAAGAGAGATTTTTTTATTTTATTTTATTTTTTGAAGCCCAGAGAGGCAAAATTATGTATTTACTTAGTAGAACGGAGGCAAAGATTAATTTGTGTGGCAAACATTTTATTCTGGCTCCTCTCCTGTCAAGCATCTCCTAACCCCCAGGTTGGAAACCACTGATGTAGGCCTACTATAAAATAGAACACTAACAACCAAACTTGTAACGACAAAATATTATGAAACAAAATATCACAAATAAATTGATAGAATATGGACATTGCCATAACTAGAGGTAATGGAACAACACAATGAGCAAGAAGATAATTACTACAATTGTACTTTGTGTCTGTGCTATTGTGTCTTAGTGTTTGTTACTGTGAGTTGCTGTCAGTCACTGATGTTTGAGTTTTCCTCAGGCCTGCCGTGTGAAATCCAGAGTGTCTCTGATGACAGAATTACGTGCAGGACTGCCAAACACGCGATGAACAACAACATGACACTCTACCCAGGTCAGAACACACTCTTCTCCTTCTGGTCTTTTGTCTTTTGATGTGATGCAACCAATGTTCTTGATCCATCCTGTTGATTTGTCATTGTGTGGTAGCATTATTCAAAACAAAGTATTAACACCACCTGACAACTCAACCACTGGAAGAATTCAAAGCATCTCTTCTGGTTGTCTGGAAGATGATGATCCCATCACTTGTCACAGTTCACCTAGAGGCTTTGGTGTGTTGTGTACTGTAACAAGATAATCTGTTATCTGATTGTGACAGAACCGCATATTTTGATCATATGTCATGCAAAAGACTTTTATAGAGCTGTCAGTAGCAGATACAGACACTGGTAAACAAACATGATAAACATTTAAAGTCATCTCGGCTGACTGAGATCAAACAGTAAGCGTATAAATTCCTTGCTTTTTATGTAGTTTCGACTGTAAGAACAGTGCGTCAGAAAAGTTATCGCTCCGGAGTGCTCCATGTGAATTGAATGTATTCAAGTATGCAGTATGCAAAAGAGTGCTCCAACTACAAGCTTGTGTTCATGTTGGATTCTACAAACACTGCAAACAAGAAACAAAAGCTACTTACACCTGTGGATATACTCAACATTTACTCCTTATACTTTCTAGGAGTTGGACAGTTTGCCATGCATCTTTTGAATGATAATTTCTGAGTAGAAATGCAACTAGCTATAGTTTCACATATGATTATTCTGCTGATTATTTTCTTTATTGATTCATTTATAGCTTTGTCCATAAAATGTCAGAAAATAGTGGAAAATGCCCAATATAATTTCAGAAAACCCAAATGTCTTATGTCCTTCCAATAATCCAAAACCCAAAACTATTTAATGCTATCATAAATTTGAATGTGAATTCTCACATTTTAGCAACTGTAACCAATGTTCAGCATTTTTGCTTAAAAAATGACTGATAAAAGATTATCAAATAGTTTAAAGGTCCAGTGTGAAGGATTTAGGGGCATCAATCGTCAGAAATTATATATAATATTCATAACTATGTTTTTATTAGTTTATAATCACCTGGAAAAAGGAATCACTATGTATTTTAGGGGTTCAAACCATGTAGCACAGATTTATGTTTCCTATGTGAGCTTTAACATGCTGAGCTGTGTGAGATGCACCCGAAATGGACCATCTCATCAACTACAGCCAACCCCCGATGACCCAATTACTTCCCCTGAATAAAGCATGCGTTGCAAGACTCAGCTCATGTTTGTCTGCACAAGAGACCAAAGACAACGGTTTTTTTTTTCTCTGTATGTTTGGCTCTCAGTGCTTTCATAGCTCCTAACTGAATAACTGCTGTTTATAGCTTAGTCTCTCTCTCTCTCTCTCTCTCTCTCTCTCTCTCTCTCTCTCTCTCTCTCTCTCTCTCTCTTCCCAGTTTGTACTTCAAGATATCAGTACGGTGGCCCTGAAAGGTCACAGCACTGCAACTTAAGACAACACATGCAAAAAGACAAAACACAAGCAAATTGAGAAAACATTTTCATCAATTTGACAACATGTGCGCAGCATTTAGAAAACACGCTGCAAAGACCACAACACAACACATTAGAAAAACGCGCTGCAAAGACCACAACACAACACATTAGAAAAAGCGATGCAAAGACCACAACACGACACATTAGAAAAAGCGATGCAAAGACCACAACACAACACAATACAACACAATAACTATAACCAGCTAACAGCATGTTTCACACTATATACAGTCTATGGTTTCAAAATGAATTAACCGTGTGTATTTATTTTATCAAGTTATTAGAATTGGCAGGCTAATTACAAGCAAAAGGCTAACGATAGTTTAGCAGCAGATTACTGCAATAGGCTGAATCATGCAATCAAGATGTTAAAATAAATAAAAAACACTTTTTATCTCATTTTCCAACACCACTGACGGAAAGAGACGGTGCAGAACTTAGCAGAACTTTGTCAGCAACTTTGCCTCAATAAAAAAAGAGTCTACTGATATCGCAGCGAGGAAGAGTAAAAGCAGAAACAGCCACAGTGAAAAGTTAGATTAACAGCTGCAGACAACAGGCTCAACAGCATTTTAACAAGGCACTTTAGCAGTGGATCAGCCCGCTACTTTTAAACATCATTACTCAAGCTTAGCCATCATCAGACATTACCATTTGCATTTTCTCATCCCCACTGTAGTTCTCCTGCTCATTTGGCACACTGGAGAAGTTTCAGTACTGCAACCTCATTAATTGTTGCTGCTAAATCCTACACACTGGACCTTTAATCTACTGTTAGTCAACTCATTGATCTCCTTGATTAATCGACTAATCGTTTCAGCTCCTATTTTGATACACCACCATTTATTTCAATTTTTAACCCAGGTGGAAGAGGCTTGAAGATGGAGGTGTGGAACCAGACAAGACCCAGATACCTAACTGACATTTGGGGCTACAATGAGAACACAACTGGATACTGGACACAGCAGATTGACTTTACGCCCCACATCTTTGATTTTGACCTTGATGATTTTAGTTCAAAAGTCAGTGGCTTCTTTGTCCCTCCAGCCAGCGCCAACTACACCATGTACCTCCACTGTGATGACCGATGTGAGCTCTACCTTAGCAACTCCAGCCGCCCGGAACACAAGGTATGAAAAGAGTTTGAATCAAAATGAATCCAGCCTACTGGTACTCAAGAAATTTAGATGTTGTATTATTTTGTGATAAAATCCTCATATCTTTCCTGCTATTTTTTTTCTTTTAATAACCTCCACCTCAGGTTAAAGTTGCGTATCAGACAAGTTATGTCTCAAATTTCATGAGAAGGGACTCACAAAAATCTGAAGTACTGGCCCTAGAGGCAGGAAAACAGTAAGTATACGACTCTAATGGCTCTAATTAGCTCTAAATTCTACTGCGCATTAATTCATAGCACACCGTATTCATCGTAGTTGTGAACTTATAGTTTCCCTTGAAAATGATTTAATAAACTATTTGTCCTGTAGCTACTACATTGAAATTCTGCACCAAGAATATGGAGGCGCAGCCAGTCTCAACGTAGGCCTATTCCAAGGGGAGAGTTCCTTTACAGAAGACCTGACGTACCATGCTATCAACGAGGTTCAGAATATTGTGGCTGAATATGACGTGTATGATGAAACACAGGTATGTAGTTGCTTACCTTATGTTAACCTTTGGCTTCTGTTAAACACAGCACATCTCAGGTTATCTGCCTACCCATACTTAAAGGAATGGTAAGACATTTTCTTGCTGAGTTAGATGTGAAGAAGCTCTTCACCACTTACTTATCTGTTTGCTAAATATGAAGCTAAAGCCAGGAGACTGTTATCTTAGCTTAGCATAAATACTGGAAACAATACTCTAGCCAAGGATGCACCTGACCGAAAAAAATTATGCAGCACATAACTTTTTAAGCTTCAGATGTTGTGTGAATTAAAACAAACATAATATGTAGTATATTAATAGAATGGTGCAGGAATGAGTCCCTTTAGCACTCCTGCATCCCTCGTCTTAAATTCAGTGGTTTATTGAAAGGGATTTTGGTTAAATGCCTGAATTAAGGTCGGTGGTTAGGCCAAGCCAGTAAATACACCACTTGTGCATTTTAAAGACTTTACATGTCCTAAAAATGACTGTTGCTAACAAGTGGCTAAATGAGACTGTCATCAATGTCGTCATGCCAGACATGACTGTTGTGTAGTTTGTGTAGCCTACAGTCTAACATTAGCTATTTACTACTGGTGTTTGCATTTACGCTTCAAAAACAATCATAAAAGTAGTGTTCATTTATGAAGATTATCTTGATAAACATAAACTTGTAAGTCTTATAAACATTTGTTTACCACAGAGCCTATTTTCTGTACTAGTGTGTTGTCTATTTATGTACAGCACTTTGTTTCAGCTGTGGCTGTTTTAAAGGACTATATAAATAAAGTTGAGTTGAGTACTAATCCAAAATCCAATGGAAAAATTCCATTGACTTTTTGACGAACCAGGGTGATGCTATAACTTCAGCAGACACCTATAAAAAAAACTATCCTATCTGTTAGTGAGCTTTTACTGTAGCAGACTTTTTAGCCTGAGCTAGTTAGCAGCTACCCTATTTGCAGTCTTAAGCAGCGTCTCCTCTTCTCTTGCCTATCCCACAGCTACAATACTGCACAATGAAAGAAGAAAGAGGGTGAGACCCCGTGCTGATGGCAAAAGAGCCGTCGACTGCGATTAGTCTTAGCACCATGTATGGGAGTGAATTATAATATATATATATATATATATATATATATATATATATATATCTATTTTCCCCTAATGGTCTGATTGAGTTGCTAAATTTGAAGTTGCTAAGTGGGTCTGAACAGTCGCTTGATCTAGCAGAAAAAGTCGCCAAGTTGGCAATACTGAGTTTACAGTGAAACAAAACAACAGTATTTTACGCTTCTCAAGATTCCTTTGGTCAGTACAAAGAAATTAACTATTATGAATTACTGTGCTCTCTAAAATGCATCTAAAACACTTCTGTTAAAAGCAGCTAATGACAGTTAGGCATGAACAGGTTTTTGTCGGTCCTCTGATAAGTTAGGGCTTTTTCTGACCTTCTTTCTGCGGTTTTGAGCTTCACAGTTGCATTTTTTAGAGGCAGAGATACAGATGTCTGTAGTCACAGCAATACAGCAGACCGTAACTGCATTTTAAGCAAAGAATGCTGCTTTTCTTGGCTGGAAACATTTGTGTTCTCCTGCTGTTACAATGCTAGCATTATTGCTAAATTATTGTTCCCTTTACCCTCATGTTGATGTTATTGTAACTCACATTTGCTCCCCAAGGTTTGTTAAGTTATTTTTGAGGTAAAGTGGGTACAACAACTAACGCCTGTTTCACACTTTTGTACCCCACGTTTACTCACTGTCACTGTTAAACAGGTGGTGACTTTTGATTCCTGGCCCAGCGGTGTTGCTACAGTCAAAGAGGTCCAGAGGGTTACCGTTAACAGCAACTGTACCAGCCCTCTTTGTGGAAGCACCTTCTTCAGTCTCAGCTACGGAGGTGCAATGACAGGTAATGAGCTTTACATTTAATTCATTTAAAAAATAATAATTTGTTGTGTTTGTGTTTTGCACATTAATATAATGAAAGTACAACTACTGTTGTTCAGCAGCCACAAATAGACACCAAAATCTGTGTTGCTCTCATCTAAAGGAGTGAACAAGCCCTTATGTTCTTCCATGGTCCTTGAAATTATTTGGTATAAATATGTGTATCCTGCTTATTATTCACCTTAAAATATCACGACTGTATACATGTTTGGAAGCTATGAAAGTAAAACTTGTAATCTCCAATCTAAAGAAATTGCAATATATACCAGCCATTTTGCTTGTTCATAAACTATGAGATGTTTTTTTTTTCTCTTTTTTTAGGGCCGATTCCAGTCAGTGCCTCAGCAGATATGGTGGAAGCATCCTTAAACAGACTTTGGTCCATCAAACCCGACACAGTCCAGGTCACCAAACAGGACGACAGCCAAGGATCTCACTACACAGTCACATTCAATTCTAACAGAGGTATGAAGAGACAGAAACGTAACTAGTCACAGAAAAACTGGATGCTTTTGCATTTGTGTGGTTGCAGTGTGTGTGTGGTTGTTACACTTCATTCACATGCATGTTTGTAACTGACTATTACACTGTATGGTATATGTGCACCTGATTGTATTTGTAGTTTTATCAGCAGAAGTGCAATAAATGAATTGATCAGCTGTCTTTTTTTGCCTGCAGGAGATTTTGAACTTCTTCATGTTGAGGTTTATGGTGCAGACACCATTGTCACAGTTACTGAGATCACAAAGGGCAGAAGCAACATGGAGACCTTCACTCTGTTGTGGGGGGGGATCCCTACAGAGCCCATCGCCTTTAATGCAACTGAATCTGAGGTTTGTTGTTGTGTGTAAAAATGTCTGTCTTTGTGCTCAGATACAGTATCTATAAGCCTTAGTCTCTCTCTATTCTAATCAGTGTTCTTGAGATAATGACTTTTTTTGACTATTTCCAAACTATATTGTCAGAATATATTCTCATGTTGGACTGAAGTTATTGCAGGTGTAGCAATCTGTGTAGAAATTGATATCAAAAGTAGAAACAGTACTAAAATCCAGTTTGTGTAAACAGGTGAAGTTGGCTCTGGAGGACATGATGAAAGCCAAGTGTCCCGAGGAGATCCTGACCACTGAAGGAACTGATGTGAAATACTTCAAAGACTTTGAATATGACAATTCTCAGGTCAGTTAGGACAAAATAACTGATTTATTTTTGTTTTTATTAACTGTCATCTGTAATTTTAAAGTAAGTGAGACAAAACACTACTATGAGAAATGTGACAAGCATTTGTTTTAATTGGTAACTATGGTATTTTTCAATGTGGGCCCTACTTTCCATGTTTTTGTGTCTGAGTGACTAATGGAGACAACAATTTTTGGAATTGGTCCAGTTTTGAGCGAGAAGGCTGCAGCCGGCAGCTACAGGCTGCAATGATGCCGATTTCCTGGCTGTTTCTGGATAAACAAAAAGGCTCTTACTCTTTAACAAAAAGGTCTCTCTCTGAGGGATCCTCTCCATAATGTTGTCAGACAATAAAAAAAGAAAACCATAGTCTGTCAGTGGAAAAAAAACAAGCACTTCTAGTGGACGTAAATTGCCCGAAGTAGTTACATTGCAGTCTGTTTTGCTGCTGCCTGCTGCAGTGGTCTTGCTTGATACTGGACCAATTTCAGAAGTTTTTTGTTTAAACACTTTTTTTCCCTTTTACTTATTTGAATTTGCTCACAGAACTTAAATCTGTAGACAACATCTAATTTTGGATTCTCACAGTTTTCTGATTTCATGCATTCACCAGTTTATCACCACCGCGGAAGGGACTCCAGTGAAAAACTCTGCTTTCTGTGGCCTGTGGTCACTGAAGAACGCTCAGGTTCTTTTCAAGAAGAGTTATACCACAGAGTCTGGTGGCAGCTACGGATCAGTTTCACTGGACAGACATCCCATGGTAATACACACAACTGCTTTACTTTTTGTTCATTTCAGGGCTGCAACTAACAATCATTTTCATTGATTAATCGTTTTATCAATGAAATTTGAGGAAACAGTGAAACATGTCCTGTGTAATTTCCCGGAGCCCAAGGTGACGTCTTCAGATGGTATGTTTTATCCGACCAGTAGTCCAATAATCGAAAACCAATTTGTTTATTATCATACACGGCAACTATAAGCATTTAATTGTCACATTTAAGAAGCATGTCACCTGCAAATGTTTGGGGTTTTTTCTTAGAAAATTGCTAAAAATGACTGTCAGTCGACTAATCATTTAATCGGCCTCTAGCTCATTTTGTACAGCTGGTTAGATGGTTGGATGAAGAAAGTAGCTGATAAATGTATGTAAACATGCAGGTATCTAATTAAATCTTTGCTACTACTGTCTCTAAAAGGCTACTAAACTGTGACTTACCCTTTATCTTTCCTCGCAGCTTTGCTTTGCATACAGGGGAATGTTAAAGGATGAAGTTGGAATGAAGTTCACTTACCGCAAAATCCAAGGCACAATGCATACAGAGACCGCAAAGATCAACACTCTCTTCACTAAAGGCCACAAGTCAGTAGATGCCATGGAGTCCTTTTAATTTGTCAGATACATGCAAACTTCTCATCCACTTATAAAGGTGATTATTTCTTGACAGATGGAGTTATAAATGCATGGACCTGCAGAGCTCCCTGCAGACAGAATACATTGGAAGTGAATACAGTTTGCACGAGTTTTACCTCTACAAAGACATCTCTGGTGAAGATTTCTATGTGGATGCCGTTCACATTGGAAAGCGTCCCACCACAGTTGATGAAAATGGTATGCAACTAGATAGTAATTTTGAATGTTCTTCAATGTCGAAGCCAACTGTGCATTTGGACGACATTTAATTATGTTGTCTGCACATTGTTTGTAACAATTCAGCATTGTGGAGCATGGGAATGCCTTTCCCTTAATGAAATGTGATATTGATGTGTAGGACTGTGCAGATGTTTTTCTCTAATATCAAGACTTAGATGTTCAGCAGTTTGTTTTTTGCATTGTTTTCTTACAGTTGTACCCCACACGAGGAGGCCTCCACCCTTTGAGTTCTCAGGTCGTTCCTTCGAGATGATCACTGTTACCAAAGACACACCCACTGCTTCACAGATCAGCTACAAGATTACAGCCACACCAGATGACTGTGCCTTTGATTTCCCACTGCTAGAAGTTGGCTTCATGCAGGTAATGGATTAGTTGAATTTATCTAACAGTGTTATATTAAACGTTATTTTTTTAACCTACATATATTTGTTCTTCGGATAGCAGTGTAGACTGCAGAAAAACACAGATGTACTGTCTAGACAGTTTAGGTACATCTTGTTATTTAGAGCCATGAAATTCAAAGTTTGACAAGGTGTGGCTCTTAGGGTGAAGCTGAAGAGAAGTGAAAGAGGGGCAACCACCTGTCAGTTATTCAGACATTTCCCAAAACATCAACTTGTGAGCCTCAATATTTCTAAATGTAACAATATTTACACACATATGAAAGACAGTATTTCTAGCTGTTGAGACTTCTTGATTTAAAAAAATGTGTTAAGTGCTGAGTTATGTCAAGGCAGTAATTATAATATATAGTGGGGACAACCCCACTGGTACTGACCAATAGTGCTCATGAAAGTGATAAACTAATGGTAATGTCTTTATTATGTTATATATGTCACATAGCCTATGTGAAGTCTGAGTGAAGTGTCAGTTATGTTACATGTTTAATTTATATAAACAGTAGTAATGTATCCAAAAACAGGTGTTGTTTTCTTATGTAAACTGATTTGTATAAAGGTACAATGTGTAAGATATGGCAAGAATTTTAGTTCAAAATATTTAAAAAGAAAAAAAAAGAACTAACATTGTCAACAGAACATGAAGAAGTGACACTTTTGACATCATGTCAAAGAAGTCCATGTATTATGTCGCTGAGATATTTACTGTAATAACATGCTAACCAGCGAGTGCCGGCCCTTCCTGTCCTATAATACCACTTATACCTTGAAAGGTGATAGAAAGTCCCTCTTGCGTCCAGTCTGCCCTCAATCCAACATGACAGGACAAAGAAGTCAAGTCTAGTATTCGTTTTTGTTGTTTTGAGATATCTGCGATCTTTCCCGACATAAAGTTCAGCAACCTTTTTATGGCTTCTACTTTTTCCCACATAATTGAAAATTTGGTAAAATCAGACAATTCAAGGTCTGAAATCCACAATACTGGTGTAGCCAGATCAGCCACTTAAAGCTGGTATACAGCCAAACTAAGCTAGTTAAGCTAAGCTAGCTTGAAGGCTTATCATTTGTAACTTGTTCAAATCCCTGATCTTAAATTGTTGTCTCAGTCTAGGTATAAAATCATTATCATAAAGTCATCATCAATGTATATGTATGTATATTATATATACATATATATATATATATATATATATATATATATATATATATATATATATAATATACATACATATATGTGTGTGTG
Source organism: Epinephelus awoara (assembly GCA_035609425.1). Classification (NCBI taxonomy): domain Eukaryota; kingdom Metazoa; phylum Chordata; class Actinopteri; order Perciformes; family Serranidae; genus Epinephelus; species Epinephelus awoara. The sequence continues at coordinate 25,361,014 of CM069310.1, read as the reverse complement.
TGTGTGTTTATATATGTATATAAATGGTATGAAAACAAATATAATCCTCATCTGTCTCCACTTGTGTATCATAGATGTCTTACAGCAGCGAGGACATGGCAGAGTTCATGGAAGGAGCAGCCACCGTTAACATCACCCGCCCTCACAGAGCCACCCCTCCTCTGAACGGCACCTTTGATGTGGAGATTTATGGAGAACGAGCTGAAGGTAGCTTAGACAGATGTGTAGTATTTGCATTGTAACAACTCTTACTGTCCTGGCTGAATGCACATTGTTCAGGAGTTAGGATCACCACCATGCCAGTGTTGGTATTGTACTGATGAGAAGCTTACATTAACACAAAGTAAATGTGACGCACGGACAGTTTCCAAGGCTCCTTTATTCACATGCAATCACACCTCCTATTAGTTACTGTACTGTGAAAACTTAATGTACACAAAAACAAAGACAGAGAGGGCAGGAGGCAATATTGGCAGAGGTGTCTTGTAATTTAAATAATTACATAATGACTATAAAATACATTCATGAAGTTTTTGTCTGGAATTTTTAGCTTCAGCTTATCTTTTAGCTTTTCAATAATACAATACTGAAAGTAATTGTTTTTAATGTTGCTCAATTTTCTGGTCATTTACTACTGCTCCACCAAAAAAAAAAAAAAACTGACAACTTGTAGTTTTCCTGGCCATACTTTAGCACATGAACCCCAGTAGATACCCTGTAAAGAGACAGTTAGTGATCTGGTTAAGACTCTGGGAAAGACTCTCCACATGTTTTTATGCAGCAGTCTCTTTGCACATACATGCACTCTGTACAATATGTAACAGATGCTTTTGCAGGGAGTTGTCCTAACATAACCGTGCTTGTTCTCAGGCCTGTCGGTGGACATCAGTGAGGAGGACCTCAAGTATGCTCTGGAGGGAATCACAGGGATGGGTCAGGTCAGCGTATCATGGCTGGGAAGCTGCAGAGAACCAAAGTGGCAGGTCAAGTGGCTCACTAATCCTGGAGACCAACCTCTGATGAAGGTCAGACTCTTATTTCATCATTACTGTATTGTTTTTTTTAAAGATAAAATTAGGCTGTTCTTATGCAGTGTTGATGTGTAAACCTACAAAAAGTAATGTAACACAGTTCCTATATATCACGTTGGTGATTAGTCATCATGTGACCAATTGAAGAAGGAAGTAGTATAAAGAGCAAAGGTCCGCATTAGGATCCAGGCTGGGGTGATGGATTGGTCAAACAAACACATTACTCTCCCCAAGGAAATCAGTGTTCATCCCCTTGTGTGAAACCAAGAAAACTTTGAGTTATTTTGAGGTACATTGTCTCCATGTTTCTTCTCCAAAACCTAGCCTACACAACTTTACTTTCATAAACCTAACCTACATAAATTTACTTCAAGTATATTATTTGACAACTCCATTTGTACATCATACAAATCATTGTGTGAGGATACGTTGTAATATTGATGCATGGATCTAAAACACTCAAACAAATTCTCTTTAGTATTCAAGATTTTATTTGCAGTAGTAGTAGCTGTGGCAGTGCTCAGAGTAACAATATGACACTAAAAGTCATCAGATATGTGTTCTCACATGTAAATGTATGTTCTTGACTTCTACCTCACATTCATTTAGCTTCTTCTTCATTTAAAATGTTTAATTCATGCTCATAATACAAAACTTTGCTTCTGTAAAACCAGACACATCAATGTTTCCTTGATTCCGTTAAGAGCTTCAGATCATTTCAAAATGCTAAGATGTCTAATTCATCTTGACAATGTCTTTTATTCTCAGCTGCATAGCTCTGTTTTGGGGTTTTTTGCTAATATTACCTTATTTTATTTGTATTTGTATATATTTTATTTTTCCACATTTTTTAATTGCTGTTTTTATTCTTAATTTTGTGGGAAGGTTGATTAGGTGATTTGAGATTAACGCCATGCTGTGCATCTGTGCCAACCAGCCCCATGACAGGATTTGTTGACACATATGATGTTGTTTGGCACAATGTTAAACTGCTACAGCTGTACACAGCTGTGCGTGCTCAATTGCGACCTGTGGCACTTCACTGCATGTCCTCCTCTCTTTCTCCCCCTTTTGTTCTTAAGGTGTCCTAAGGCAATAAAGGCAACCCCCCCCCCCCAATAAATGATATTGATTGTGATGTCACATTTTTATTTCTGTGACCAACACAGAACCAGAAAGTTGCTGTGTGCCATCCAACCCAGGTCTCCCCTACTAGTAGTAGTGATACAGTAACTACTGCGTTGGTGGTAGTTTTAGTTGCAGTATTTACCTAATGTCTTCTGTTCCAATCAATACATTTTCTACTGGCAAAAAAAGAACAGTGGCTTGAGTTCTTATTGTGATTTGTTCTCATTACAGGTTGACAGCTCATCCGTAGTTGGCAAAAACGCAGTTGTTGTAGCCAAAGAGAAGAAAAAGGGAGGATTGTTTAGGCAAAGAATGACAGATTCCTACCGTGTCCCAGAAACAAAACCACAGGTACAACACTGATTCCAAAAGACTCATATCTGGTTTTGGGTTTCAACATTATCAGTCCATTAAATGTTTGCTTTTGCCACTGCTGGTTACTTGGTGTGTTTGCTTACTGTAAATCCTGTAGAACAAGTCCTATTTTTTTGTTACATAATTTGGCTGTATATTTGTGCCTCCGGGGAGGATTTGAATTGTCTGAAATGATTACATGCTACTGAATGACTGCTTTGAATTGAAGTGACAGCTACAGTCCTCTATATTCTCTTGTTATGACTGTTATCACAGTGAATTCACATTAGTGGTTATTTCAATCCACTGTGTCACTTCTGTTTTGTAAAACTTTGTCCAACTTTTCATCATTTGTAATGAGAAGTTTTGTGATGCTGTTTGCAGGTGGAGGTTTACATCAACGGCATTCCCTCAGCGTGTTCTGGTGACTGTGCGTTTGAGTGGTCTGAGGACAAGACTCCAGTTGTGACTGGAATTAGCCCATCTCAAGGTTTCCTCCTAAGATAATGATTGTTCATTCAACATGAATCATTATTGGTTATTGATTGATTTTAAATGCCCAATATTACCAATTTTTATTCTTCTAAATGAAAAACAAACAAACAAACATTTATGTAAAATCTGAGAGACACTTAAAACCAAACATTAGAAAAAGACTACTGGTGTAGACTTTGGTAAAAATATATTGTAATATGTGTGATAACTTGTATATACCATCTATAAAATATTGAATTTTAAAGTACTGAATAACTTACAAAAACCCCATACGATTTAGTGAATTGCCAGTTTTTATAGAAAACCATACTAAAGAGATAGTTAACCCCAAAACCAAGAATATATACTTTTCCTCTTACCTTTAGTGCTATTTATCAGTCTCAAGGCGAATCTCGTTTTGGTGTGAGCTGTGTTGTCTTAGAGATATCGGCTGTAAAGATGTCTGCCTTCTCTTCAATATCATAAAGCTCGATGGCCCTTGGCTTGTGGTGCTCAAAGCTCCAAAAAATGCATTTGAAAAAACGAATTAAGATAATTCACAGACCTCGTTGTGAGCAGTTTCATATAGGAACTATTTTCTTCCCACCGAAAAACACCCGGCAACCATATCACTGCACAGAAGGAAGTGTGCATCTACTCATAGATGAGAGACTCGTGCTTGTGACAGTGGGAGATGTAAACATTAATGGCGTCCTCCTCGGTTGAGCTGCTGGGTGAGCTCCCAGTCGATGCACGCTTCCTTTTGCATGGTGATACAGTGGGCAGGTGAAGTTTGGTAGAAAGAAAATACATGAAATATCTCTTGGCAACTCACAAAAAAAACACTACAGGTAGCAGGAAAAATGAATTTTTGATTTTGGGGTGATTTGTCCCTTTGAAGATTTAGGCTGGTTAATGCTCATCTTTAAATATATCTCTGACTTTTTTAGGATCTGATGGCCTGGGGACTCTTCTGACTGTCAGTGGAACTGGCTTTAGTAGTGAGAACGCTTCCATCTTTGTGGGAAAGACCCCATGTCATGTTGAACAGATCACCAGTAAGTTAAAGATGTTCAGAGGAGTGAGTGCTGGATGTTATTGTTAAAGTGAGTCAGCTGGGTTTTTTTGTTTGTTTGTTTGTTTGTTTATTTCATTTAGTACAAGGAGTTTATCCAAATTTTGTCCACTGTATTTCAGCTACCACTCAGGTTTGCAGACTGGGCAGTGCCAGTGCTGGTACCTACCCTGTATTTGTCAGCTTCCCCTCTCTGGGTAACGTAAGAGGCAACATCTTCCACTTCACCTACCAGCTCATTGTTTCCTCTTTCTCACCGCTCTCTGGAAGTGTGGCAGGTAAAACATTACTCAAGAAAATGTGTCAGTGTTACTATTTATCACAAATCAACAACCAGAATCACTTTCTCTGTAATACAACAGTATACAACCATTGTCTTCTTTTATTTATTTTCTTAGGAGGTACAATTCTGACAGTGACAGGTTTTGGCTTCAGTCAGAACACCACAGTTACTGTTGGCAGTGCAGAGTGCACTTTGATTTATGCCACTGAGACTGAGCTGAAATGCAGAACACCAGCGGTAAGTAAGAGACTGCAAATCACTGTTTTGTTATGAATGTTATGTTTCTGCCGTAATAAAGAACTCAAAGAGCTGCATTACAGGATGCAGAGCACTTACTATACACTTAGTGTATATGTCTGTAAAACTGCTAAACCTTCATTATACTTAAGAATTAATTAAAAAAATCTTTCAATAGTATAAGGATTGAGTAAATAAAATGTTACATGGCTGCTTTAAACCAAGCCTTTGTACTAATCTTTGCAGCAATTACAGCACAATGGTATGTAAAAAAAGTAGTTTTAGAGATAAGCCAAAAAGTCAGAAAACTAACTCAATGATATGACTTACTGTATACAGAAATGTCTAATGCTGGATAACATGAGCTAATATTAGCTACTAGTTCAAGTACTGTAAAGCTGTTTTTGAAAAAACAACATTTTTTGAATTTATGAAGGGTTCTCAGTCAAAATCAGCAGAAACAGTTGTTTGCGGTCCAGAGCAGGGGTAAAATGGGATCTATTTACAAAGCAAAAGCAAGCACTGAAATAAGTGTTATGTTCTGTCCGTCTGTTTGTCTGTCTACCAACCTCCTCTGCTCCGTTACAGTGCTGTGGACAGCGTAGCCCTTTAAAAAGCTTAAACAAAGAGGGCAAAAAATACAACAGAGAGGGCTAAGCCCCATTAAGACCCCTTGTAGTGCAGGGCCTGAAGGCTATAGCAACAAAACTCCTGATTAATTTATGTTTTATTGAATATGAATTCTACATTTAAATTGTGTGTGAAAGTTCAAACAATGTTTTGTCTTTTATCAACAAATAATTTGAACATGACAAGTTCATAGTTTGCCTTCATTTACCAGCCTTGCAAAGGCTCTGAATAAGGCACTTATTTGATTTCTTTTACTTATTTTTTAATAGATAAATGCTTCTAATCTTATTTCAGGAAACTGCAGGATCACAGAGCGTCACAGTGATGGTTGGAAACATGAGTCAGACAGCCAGCAGCTCCTTCACCTATGATACTGACCTTACACCTCTGATCTCAGACCTGAGTCCTCAAACTACCACAGTGATTGGTGAGTTGGGAGTCATTTTAGGGCCTTCATAAACTGTATTCATGCACCTGATAACCTTTCAGTGAGGCATGATCATTATAAAGCATTACTGAGATGGGTAAACCCAGAAGAAAAGTTTAATGGAATGATCGGTTTTGTCCACAAAGGTCAATAGAAATTTGATCTGTCTAGTGCGTGCAACAGACACAGAGTATAGTCTGCTTTCTCTTTGTATATGAATGAAAAGGATTCAGTGTTTATTCATTGTGTTTGCCAATGCCACACCTCATAATATTTCCAGTCTTATGTTTCTCTAGCAAAACAAACCACTTACTTATTGTACAGTAGGCATTGTACATTTGTCATTTGCGAATCAGTTCTTTGAGAACACTTTGTTCCATGTCTTCTGTTAAATTGTAGACAATATTATCATTATCATGATATTTAACAGGTTACTAGAAGTCAACTTAAGGGCTCCGTCTATCTTTTTCTTTTTCTTTTTTCAAACATAACACAAAGTAATTGAGGTTAAAAGGACAATTCACGCCAAAATCAAAAAATACACTCCTCAACTCTCACCAAAACAATCTAGACTGATAAGTAGCACTACATGTAAAAGGAAAAATATGTATTTTAGATATGTGGTGAACTGTCCCTTTAAAAGTGTGACTTTGTAACTTGAAAGGCTTCTCTGTTACATATGTGTCCGAAGGGAAGAGGAATAGCATAATAGATGTTTTGGGGCTTTTCTGTTCAGAGATTGCCTGTGAATCTACTGTCGCCAGGAGATTAAAGGAGTGCTGAAATCTTTTGTTATCACTGTCACATCATTAGTTATTGTGTCACGTAATGTGGACCTGCAGGTTTTTTCTATTTTTGCCCTTCACACAAGCTAAACCTTGAGAATTTAAGCTTGAGAGACTAACATGTCTCCCCATGTAATTATAGTTAACATCCAGATGCCAAGAATACCTGATTATTAGCAGGACAGTCAGTGATAGTTCTTGAAAATTAAGAAGAATTAACCAGGTGACACGCACTAATTATCTTGACACTTGAGTGACAGAAGCTCCTCTGTGGAAAATTTTTGTTGATGTTTCCTTTTTTAACTTCTTTTGTGTAGCACGGGAAGTTCTCACCATCCAGGGCTCCAACCTGGGAGGCCCAGACAATGACAGCATTGTGTTCATAGGCAGAAAGGAGTGTGTGACCATTCAGTGGACGGAGACAAGCATCACCTGTCATCTCCCTGTGCTGCCACCGGGCTTGTACAAGGTGGATGTACAGGTTGGAAACAATGGATACCCCCAGACAAGGTATAGCTGGTGTGATAACAATTGAAAGTGCTGACAGTATCGCAAGCCATGATTTTTTTTTCTTGCACGCAAAAACATCACATGAACTTTGGTAACTCATTGTGTAAGGGTTAGATGCAATAGTAGGTCTAAAGATAAGGATGTTTATCAAAACTTTTATACATCATTTTGTAAAAAAGTCCCCCGAATTCTTTGTAGATTTATAAGCATACAGAAACAAAAATCCAACAGTATGTATGTTCAGAAACATACTTAAAAGAAAAGCTCACCCAAAAACAATATGAGGGGGCAAAGCACAGAGGTCCCCAGTAGTGTCAGTAGACAAATCTTTTATTTTGAAGTTAATTACATGTGCCCAAATTCACAAATATGTAGCATATTACTACAGAAATGTTGTAATCTTGTGTCTCAATGAGTGCTGTGACATAAACAGACATAAACCTAATGATGCTTTACAGTTAAGGGAATGCGCCTTGTTTTCCTTTTTTGCATTCTTTTGTTCAGCCTCCTTAAAATTCTGTTGCACCTCTCTCCTTGATGCTATTCAATAGAAAAAATTTTCTGCGGCCATAGAGAGCCTTGGGAGATTATATTTGACACAGATACTGCTTATATTGGGATGGTGTCATTGCGGGAGCGTAGCACCTATCCTCAGGGTTTCCCTACATTAACACCCCTAGCCCTGTCAGAACTGTTGTTTAACATTGTTCATTGTTGTTTACTGTTGAGTTAGTACAGGTAACTGTTAGCCGCCAGCTCAGCCACCTCCTTGTTAAGAACTGTGTGCAGATCTGACCCCAGACTCTGCATTATAGATATTCACCAAATGTCATATACAGCTCCGTGTGACTAAAATGGATTCTTTCTACTTTTTTGCTTAAGCAACGGTGTGAACGCTACCATTGAATACATCCTGGAAGTCCACAGCATCTCCCCACAGCTTGGCTCCTTGATGGGAGGAACCAGGCTGACTATTTTAGGATCTGGTTTCAGTAGCAACACATCCGACAACAGAGTTTCCTTTGGTAAGCAACATAAGGGCTAGCAATTTCAAATGGACTCATAATCACAGCAATAATCTCTGCCAGCAGTCTATTGAAAACTGTCAGCGTTTTACCAAACATTAACAGTTGAAGAGGGATCTAGTAGGGCAACTAGCTGGTGGTAATCAACAGAACCAACACTACTTGCAGTATATAGAAAAGAAGTACTATAATGCAGTTGCTCCGGGGGTATGTATATGTTCTCACACATGTTTTGTGTTGGCTTGTGGTGTGACAGGAGAAGCTGAGTGTGAAGTGAAGACCGCCTCAGAGAATGAACTGCTGTGTTATATGCAGTCAAATGAGAAGACCTACACCGTGACCAATCAGGGATTCCACCACAGTAGGTTTATGTTTCAATCCTTTTTGCAGGTGTTAAATTAAATCTGAGTGGGCCAAAACAGAGAAAGCATCCTGTTACTGAAAACTGCCTCAAGCAAAGAAGCTGTCACCTGTAAATTAAATTTTACGGCACCTCGAAACTGTTTCAAAAAACAGTTTGGCCTCCATACTTTCCATGATTTGCCATTTTTAATGGTGTTTTAATTACATGTTATTTAACCTGAGACAATGACATATGTCCTTTGTGAGTTAATCTAACTTCACATTTGTCTGTGTCTAACAGCTTATGGACAGGGGTATGCATGGAGTCCTGCCTCACTCACGGTGCTAGTTGGAGACACAGTTAAGTGGCGATGGGAGGCACCAGCTTTCCAGAATGTATGGTACAGTGTCTTCAGTGTTTCTAGCCCAAGTGGCACCACCTACGAGGAGGGACCATTCAACAGTGGAGGAAAGACACAAAAAGGTAGAGTACTGAGTCAGTAGCCCTTAACAGAAATGACAAGGAGCTTCTCATTTACACTTTTCCCTTACTGTTACAGAGCTTGTCTTCAATTAAAGGACAGTCCACCCTCAAATCTTTTCAATTCCAAATCATGATATGTTTTTGTAAACCTAAGCATGCGCTTTTGTTGCGTAAACCTTACCATGAGCTTTAGTTGAAGTCTCACATTGTTTGCAACATTATCAAGAGCAAACACCAGAGGATTCCAATGATGTAATATGTAGACATGAAAGGCCACTGATGAAGTGGTGATATGTGACGACTTGAGATAAGAACGGGTTGGATGTTATGTGCCTGTGCAGGCTTGTGTCAGTATAGTGGTCATTTATTCTGGTCCTTGTTAACAAATTTCCAAAAGGAATGCACATAATAAATAATAAAAAACAACAACACAACATTAAATTAAAGGGGAAAACTAAAGGAAAACAAAATATATGCCAAAAAAGTTAGGTTGTAGCTTAAAGGTAAACTTTATTTTCCTGAAAAAAACATATATAGACTTATACACAAATAATCCCTCTCAATCAACACTTATGACCTACTGTCAGTGTGTGGTGGTGTATTTTTCTGCAGAGACTCTGCCCTCTGTCTGTATTTTCTCATGTTTTTTCCTCATTTTCTGTGTTAGGGACATTTATTGGCTTGTACCCCCACAGCGCTCAGATGAGATCAGGGCTTCATAAAACAATAGCTACCAGATGCTAAACCGTAAGCAGCAGCCATCCAAGAGACAGTGCTGAAAGACACAAATAGTGAGGTCCAAAGATTGATGTTGATGGTTCGGTTCCAGTTAATTTCCCATCAATTCTGCTGTAGCTGCGCAAGAAATACATCAACATAATCTCACCTAATGACAAAATCTAACTACCAAACAAACAGCAAGGTGGATTTTTCCTTTGTCTGCGATGTTGTGATGTGGGATGTGTGATATGTGAAACGTGATAAATGGTATGTGTACCATGTGATGTGCCACGCCTTTCAAGATGCATGAGAGACAGATGCACTCCATGTTCAAGAATGCTTCATGATTTGATGTCACTGACTGTGTTTACAAGGTCTTTAGTATCCCGGTTTTGAGGCTTATCCCAGCTTTGAGCATATCCGGGATATGATGTTTACATGGAACACAGAGAAACCCGGTTATTCATATCCCTGTATACATTATAAATACCAGTAACCCGTTTTCTGATCACTGCATCCTATCTGCTTAGGCGTGTGTTACGTCTTTTACATCTTTTGTTTACAACAGATTGAGCGGGAAATGTGATATATTTATTATATTTAGAAGTAAGACAAAAATGAGACCTCTGTGGCTTCTAGCGGGCTTAACGTTAGTAAATACTCACGTCGCATTACAGCTATGGCTCATCCACTTCATCTTCAGCAATGGGAGAAGAGAGCAATAACAAATATTGAATACGTCACCAACTTTGGTAGGTATGCGGCTGTCACTGCCACCACGCAGTACAAGGCAACAGTGGATGAAAATACGTAGCCGTGACTGGTGGGATAGGATCGTTCTCGTGGAGATTACAGATTCAGAGTGGAGCGAAAACTTCAGAATGAGTAGGGCATCCTTCAGCCGGCTGTGTGACGTAGTTGAACCATTCATGAAACTGGGATAAGGTGTATACATGCTCCAGTATCCCAGTTTCTATCGGAGTACTCCAGGTGGCAAAACCGGGTTTCTTGAAACCAGGAAAAGGACATTACCCGGCTTCCGAATTCGGGATATGGTGTTTACATGCACAAACACAAAAACGGGATACTTAAAAAACCCAATCAAAACCGGGATACTAAAGACCTTATAAACACAGTCAGTATTAACAGTTCTTCCCTCTCTTTGTCACTCCCCTCAGGGTTTTTCAGCTACCGTTTCACTGTACCTGGTGTGTACTACTACAGCAGTGGCTACATAGACAATGCCCACGCCAGGCTACTGCAGGGAGTTGTGAGAGTCAAGGCTCGGGCAGATATGAGCAGCAGGGTCTCTGTCAGCGTTGGAGGCATGGAGGCCAGACATGTATTGGGAGGTAAATTTAAAAATGATACTTAAAGAGTTCCTTGAGGATCAATAGATCTCTCTACAGCAACTCATCAAAGCCCAGGTGTGTCTAGGACAAAAACTCAACATCAAGCAGAGTCCAGTTGAGATCAAAGTGAGGTAAAGACTAAGTTTGCAACTGATCAATGGATTAAATTGCCTCCCCTTCAGGTTCACATCGCTCCTCTAGATCAGCTACACAGTGTGTGGCCTCCCCACAGTGCCCACAGACCAACACCTCAAACAGCCTTTCCTTCAGCGCCTCCACCTGCTCCACCCCCACAGTCCACTCCATCTCTCCCAACCAGGGATCATACCACCAGCTCATCCACATCCAGGGCAACGGCTTCAGCGACATTGCCTGCGCTAATGAGGTAAGCATGGTTTTTATTGGCTCACATCTAACTGAATTTAATTTGGTTTACCAACTAACAGTATCACCACGCAGAAGGAAGCGTGCATCAACTCATGGACGAGAGGCTGATGCTTGTGACAGCGGGAAATATAAACATTAATGACATCCTCCTTAGCTGAGCTGCAATGTTAGCTAGCTCAGAGATGCTAGGTGAGCTAGCAGTAGATGCCTGCTCCTGTGCAATGATACATTCGGCCGATGAAGCCCTGTAGAAAAAAATGATTTCCATATGAAACTGTTCACAACAAGGCTTGTGGATTATCTTGAGTAATTGTGTCAGGATTGATAAATTGCAATTTACTGAAATGTTACTCAGTATCACAGAATTGTACAGTATCTTCTCTTCATGTAATGTATTCTTCATGTTGATAATTAAGTAGATTACTCAAGGCCTGTTATAAACTGTTACCTACTGTATACTTTTGCGCCACTAACTCTTCACTGAGATATGGTGCTGAAGAGCACATACGGTGGTGTTGTTCACTGCAACAATAAAATAAACATTTAATAGTGAAATAACAATTTTTAAAGTCAATAGCATCCCCCAATTTGTTTTTGAGCTTCTTCTTTTTTTTCAACTTCACCTTCTACATGTTTTATTTCATTTGTATATTTGCCAATTTTGTGTGTCTTTTAAAAGTAAATGCTGAGATTCTAAAACTAAGAAAGGAAACTATTTGAATAGCTTGTTTTGCGCCAGTAGGTCTGTATTTGACAAACTTGCAGGATAATTAAACCAGTTATTTTACTTATCTGAACAAAAAGTTGGGAAAACAATAAAACAGAACAACTCTGAGAGGCACTAGAACAGGAATGCTCAACTGGCTTTGGCAGAAGGCCACTTTTGTAAAGTGACAGGAAGCTAGGGGGCCAGTTAATAAACTACCACGATTTATATATATATTTATATTTTATATTAATCTGTAAATATACATATATATATATATATATCTTTCAACATTTTCTGTTCTCTCTCATCTTTGCCAAGGGACAAGTCAAGTGCCTGGTACATGGAACTTTTTTGATAAATAAGCTCTATTCTGATGTTTTTTTATGCACTCCGGGCCCTTATTTAGATTCAAAGTATGAAAAATCCTGAATCAATTTATTTTTACTGTGAATGAGAAAATGGTCAGTGGGCCACTTAGCAGCCTATGGCAGGCCTCAAGTTGAGTATCACTGTACGAGACCTTTACATCATTATACATTCAGTTATTGAAATAAACCTAGTTTACATTGTGTGTTGTGTTGCCATATTTACAATGATCATTAGGCTATATGTCAGTCACAGGTCACTATGAATGAAATATACAGGACTTAATTTTGTTCTCTGCAGCAAACCAGTTAAACTGTCAGTGAGCCTCTGTGTGTTTCCAGATTGTACACAAATAATTTATAGTATCTTTCTACTCCAGATGCTTCATCATCGTCTTGTCTGGAGCTGAACTGTGTTTTACTTAGAGTTCAGTCACCTCCTGAAATAAAGTGAATGCCTATACAGAGCTTTTTGCAACAGCTTGGTGTCTCTGTGTCCTGCAGGTAACAGTGGGAGGGGCGCACTGTCAGGTGATCAACAGCTCTCACTCTGAGATCATCTGCCACCTCAGCCACGACAGCGAACTTCCCATTGGTGTCCCTCTCCCCGTAGCCGTCAGAGTCAACAACCTTGGCAGCGCCATCTTAGCCATACCAAATGAGCTCAACCGGCGTTTTGTTGTTCTGCCTGTGGTCGACTCAGTCTCACCTGCTATCGGTAGCCCTACTGGCCACACACGGCTCCTCATCAAAGGCTCCGGCTTCTCCTCAGGACAAGTGACAACTGCCAGCGAGCCGTGCGCTGTTGTGTCTGTCAATTACACGTTCATTACCTGTGACACCTCTCCTTCTCAGCCACACACTGGTGATGTCGTCTTCCAAATGGGCAGGATCCAAAGCTCCTGTTATTCAAACTGCTCCTTCACATACTCTTCCTCCGTCACTCCTGCAATTGCCAGTATTTCCCCCGACAACATCAGCGATCCAACCACTGTCACCATCTTTGGCTCAGGGTTTGGCAACAGTGTTGATAACGTGGCAGTTTTTGCCAGTGCCTCAGAGCTGCAAGTCACTGCCGTGGCTGATGACAACATCCAAGTGCGAGTTAATGCTCTGCCTGCAGGCAACCATCCAATTGAAGTGATTGTAAGAAGCAAAGGCCTTGCATCCGGATCTGTCACTCTGAGCAGCCATGCCCAAGCCACCCTCAACCCCGACATGGGCAGCGTGGAAGGAGGAACTCCTCTTGTCTTCACTGGGAATGGCTTCGCTCCAGGGAACACAAGCGTGATGGTTGGTGATGAACCGTGCGAGATTGGGGAAGTGATGCCGGGAATGCTTCGCTGCCTGACACCTCCCCACGATGAGGGGCTGGTAACCGTCATCATCCAGGTGCTTTCAGTGCAGTATCCTCCCCTCAACTTCACCTACTCTGCAGCTCACACTCCTGTCATCAGCTCCATCAGCCCTACCACTGGTAATTATGTTACTCTATATTCTTAAGTCATAGTAACACTACCCTGTAACAACAAACTGGTCAGGAGAAAAGTTTGTTACCTTATTTGAGATGGCATTCGTTCAATTTACTTAAAGGAATACATCACCCACAAAATGAACTTTTGTATTAGTTATGCCATGTTACATTGAATTTAGGAAGAAAATTAAAGAAAAAAATTAAGGAAGAAAATTCTGAATGAATTGTAGTAAAAAGGCTGGTGGTATTTCACAACAGCAAAATTATATCAAATATAGTTTAACATATGTGTGTATCGGGTGCAGAGGTGTTTTAAATAGTAGTAATATGGTATTTTTACCCTGTGGTAAACCTTGATCAGAAAATAAATCAATAAAAGAATAATTTAAAGTAAATTACTGCAAGGAGCACAAACAAAAGAAATTGCAGAAGTTGTTGATATTTCTGCACGACTGTTGAATAAAACGTCAAATAGTGCAGGAGAATTGGCTTAATAGCTTTACTGTGAGCTGGGTCCTCCTGGTCCTCTTGTAGTAGTAGGGTCTTTTATTTCAGTATAAAGAATTAATCCTCGATGATTAAAGTAACTTGATTTTAACTTGACAACAGGAGAAAACACTGTCATAAGTTCATATTGTATAAATCTAATCCCATGTAAACCTTCTCTCATCATTACCTTGTCTTTCCCTCTCTGTTTAATTATCATAGGGCTGGGTGGTGCAGTCATCACACTGACGGGTTCAGGATTTGGCACCAACTCTCAGCACATCTCGGTCACCATAAACCATGTCCCCTGTGTCGTGTCTACAGTCTCAGACACACAGGTTGAGTGCACGGCAGGAGACAACCCAGGAGGGCCATACGAAATCATGTTGCATCACCAGGTCAAAGGTTATGCTGAGTCAGATGTCACGTTCAAGTATGAGCTGACTCTGAGCAGCGTGCAGCCAAACGAGGGTAAGTAGAGAGACAGACTAAACAGAGTGTGATATACAATGACTATCAGAGGGGTCAGCTTTTTCTCCAGGGCATATAGGGAACCCAGTGCAGCTCAACCAAACAAAAAAAACCACACTACAAACACTACAGCTCACATCAGATATTACAAAAGGTGAATGCAGTTTGAATAATTTAATTGTTCCCTTTTACATTCAGTGTTTGACACAGGTACTCCAAGCTTTGATTTGACTGAGGAATGACCTGTACTTTTTTGTTGTGTTCCTCAACCTGTTCCATCGAACCTGTGGGACTCTAAATCTCCTGTGTGGTGGCAAAATCTGATATTTTTCAGCAACAATTCAGTTTTAATATTATCATACTGAATAAGTTCTTTCTCTCTAATCTGTGATTCAGGCAGTTTCAGTGGTGGCGCCTTGCTGTCTGTGCAGGGCTCTGGATTTGACCCACACAACTCCACTGTGATGATCTGCGGGGATGAGTGTGAGGTTCAAAGAGAAATGTCCACATCAACCCGTCTGTACTGCCAGTCTCCAGCTATCAACGGTAAATTCAATTTATTGCATTTCAACCAGGACTGTCAACTCAGATCAAACAAAAATAATAAATAAAATAACACAGTCTACTGATCAAATGCACCGGTGTCCAAGCTTCAAAATCCATTTGAAAGCCTTGAAAAGATCATTTTGTGATGCTCTTTATTGTAAAAACAAAATATTTTTTCATTTAGACAGAAAGACATTCTGTATGATGCTACATGTCCTAAACGTGAGGGGTTGCACTGCTTCCCAGCATTGGACACTTGATGGGCATGCCACTAAACATTTGGGCTGTCTGCTCCTGGATTCCAAACTGGACCAACATCTGGATAGGATCTTTCTCTTATATTATGAAAACAGTTCACCTAAATGTGTTTCTAAAAAAAACATGTAGGGCGAGAAATAAGCCATGTTATTGCTGAATATGTCTTCATTTCAGATCGCCAACAGTTTGTTTAAAAGTTTATCAGTAGTTTCAGAGCCCGCGAGTGGTGCTGGACACCCATGGTTTGTATGAAGTAGCCTACATTGAACTTTATGCAAACAAGGAGCAGACGCCCCATACTTCAAAACGTAACACTGTGCTTCCAGAATGCAGTGCGTGGCTGCTTACATAGAGAATGAATGGGATATAAATGTGGGTAGTGGGGTAATGCGTCTAAGCTGCAGTAGTGAGGGGAAAAAACATAGTGGCCTGTGGTGAAGAAAAAAACAGATATATCATTTTGCATCAAGCTGGGATTGGCTTTTACTTTATCTTTTGCTGGTGATACTGTTTACAACAATTAATCATTTCAGCCAATAATTTCTGTAAAGTATACCTTTAAGTTTCAGATCTTTCTCTTGAGGAAAAATATACATGATTTTAGATAGGGATTTGACCTCATGAACAGCAGTTCGGGGAATAATCTCTTCATAAGGATCTGTATTAGTTACTGTAGATTTTAAGTAGAGTCAGTAAACTAAAGACACAGATATGTACACAGTATTTCTAATTTATTTATTAATTGTAATGCTGCCATTATGACGGGAGGCGCAAAGAATTTTTATTGTCATAGCTGAAGCCATGCCTGTAATCTTGTACATCCCACAAACACAAAGTAATCATTAAACTGCTTCTCCTAATTAACACCTTTGTTTCAAAGGTTAAAGAGCACAGGGTTTTCTGGTCATTCTTTGTTAAGAAGGTTTATGATTTGTTTTGTTCTCGACTCATGATGACAAACCAGTCCTGTCTAAGTTGAACTTTAAATTAAGACTAATGGAGACCGACTGTCTATGAGGAATGTTGTCAGCCTTACATGTGAAATGATAGGCATGTCAGATAAGACAATAACTTGTCATGGACGATAAAACATCTAAGGCTTGTTTGTTATCTCTGAGCACACATCTTAATTCTTCTTTCCTTTTGTTGTTAAGCTGTGTCTGTCTACTTGTTATTGCTCTGTCTGCTCTCAGAGACTCAATCAGTGGTGAGCTGCGTGGTTGCCGTCAACAACCAGATGGATTCCATCAACATATCAAATGGCTACACCTACAAATCTCAGTTGACTCCGGTGATCACCGAGGTTTCTCCACGCAGAGGAGGCACTGCTGGAGGCACCCGGCTCACAATCACAGGCTCTGGTTTCAGGTGCAGTAAAGGAAGAGACTTTGCAGTGTACAGAGGGCACAATGGAGAGTCACACCCAGATTATGAACCACTGGTTAAGAATTAACCGCTCAACTTACACCATACAATTGTTTTTGTTTGATGGAATGTCTTGGTTTTCATTGTTGGTTAAATGCAAATACATGGTCTTACTTTTGGCACGTAATGATTTCCAATACACACCCAGTATGAGAAAAGTCATACTACAGTATATCACATAATTATCTAGTATTCTATTGTTATGTTAGAGTTATGCTATTGTATCTTTTATATATTATTATATGTACATACAGTCTTCTATCTGACCCATCTGTCTGTTATTTCATCAATTATTTATGTATTGTTCACTGTCTTTCCCTTCTTACAGCACCGACATGAATGAACTCAACGTGACCATCGCAGGCTCTGTGTGTGATGTTCAATCCACTAACAACACACACATCATCTGTGTTACGAATGCTCAGCGACAGTCACAGGAAACCAAAGTCAGAGTCAGCATAGGAGACCGAGGCATTGCCAATATGGTAAGAAAGGACAGTCAGAGCCCCTGACTTTACTCATAACACAATGTCACGTCTGTTTCACATATATTGAGACTGATTTCATATCTCTATAATATATGCTTGTCTTAATCCAGTACTTTTCCCTTTCTTCAGGATAATGCAGATTTCTTCTACATTGATGTGTGGTCGTCCAGGTTCACGTGGGGCGGTCTGTCTCCACCTGAGAAGGGCTCGTTTGCCGTCATCTCCAAAGGCCAGACCATCCTGCTTGACACCAACACCCCTGTGCTGAAAATGCTCCTCATTCAAGGTACAGAAATTACTCTAAAACAGGTCTTTTGAATATTTATCTGTACAGACATTTTGAATTTGTATGATACAGATACGTCTTTTTCTAGATTCAGAATTTGTCAAATGTTTCTGCTCAAATCTTCTACTCACTCAAGAATGTTTAAGAAGTTAAATATATTCTATATATACAGTATTTATAATTTTTGGGTGCAACATTTGTAGGATCACTAGAGAGGCTGTTGATTTTTTTGCACAAAAACAAACAACACTTTATATGTCCCAATCAGGTACTATATTTAAATGACACCTCACATACAGTGTAAATGCGCAGTACAAGAATATAAAACTCTTTTTGCAACCAGTATTTGGTTTGTAATTTGCTGTTTCCTTGTGCTCAGGAGGGTCGCTGATTTTTGATGAAGCGGACATTGAGCTGCAGGCAGAAAACATCCTGATTACAGATGGTGGACGGCTTCAGATCGGCCAGGAGGGGGCGCCATTCCAGCACAAAGCCATCATCACACTACATGGAGACCTGCGGGCACCTGAACTTCCTGTCTACGGAGCCAAGACGCTGGCAGTCAGAGAGGGAGTGCTGGACCTGCATGGTATAAACACACAGAAACATAGATGGAAAGATGAAAGGATCAATATGAAGCTACAGCCAGACGCTGGTTAGCTTAGACTGGAAAGAAGGGGAAATTGTTAGCCTGGCTCTGACCAAGGAAAAATCTGCCTGCCAGCACCTTTATAGAGTAAATAAAATCAGTTACACCTCAACAACTACAAAAAACATTGCTTCATTTCAGTTGAAATTCAGAGGGTTTTTTTTAAGAAATCTTAAAACACATTTACACAAATCAAACATTAGGAAAGATAAATGAGCCTATTCATAATTAAAATTAATTTACCACACTGTGTAGCGCTTATCCGTAATGGCGAGGTGAACTAGTTAGCTAACAGTTAGGTACGATTGAAACAAATTGGCCAGTTAGCTGTACTGTTTTTCCAAACGCACTGACAGTCTAGTGAGCCACAATGGTTTGTTATTGGCTTTTCAAGCAAGAGCCTCTGACACATTGTCCCTCCAGAAGCCACCAGTGCAAGTGCAGAGGGGAAGGCTAACACACTTAGCCATCCTAAAACTGTTGGGACTTACTTTAGCAGCTACAAGCAAGCACATTCGGATATATTGAGAGAATCTCAAGTGCAGCTCAATTTTATACAGTTTATATAATCAGTAGGGGGTCCCTGCTCTGTCTCTCTTTCAGCTAAGGGGGCCTGAAAAACATTGATAACCACTGCTTTAAAACACATCTGGAGGGAGACTTTAAATAAGATTGTGAATTGTACTGAAGCATGCATTTGTTGTATAAGGATCAGAATACTTCCTCCACTACAGTAATTTCCATTAGGCAACAGTTAAACAGAAATAGTCCTGACCCAAACATTCCAAAAGCGATGATTACATGTCATTATGTCACGTAATGGTAAGCGGACAGGGTCATTTGAGTCTTGTGTCCTGAAGGGGTGTTATTATTAGTGACACATCAGCCCTCCTCATTGTTGACAACCTGTTTCTCCAGGTATTCCAGTTCCTGTCCCCTGGACCCACCTGGCCCAAACAGCAACCAGTGGCGCCGTCACACTAACTCTGATGAAAGCAGTGACATGGAAAGCTGGAGATGAAATTGTCATCGCTTCCACTGGCCACAGGTATAGCGAAGTCATGGATTCATGCATGTCGAAGCAGAAACCAAGATAATGGGGATTTTTTTTCCCTGAAATACGGTTATTAATAAAGAAAAAAAATAACATCATATGAGAACTGAACCACAGTGACTGCCGCTAGCTATGTTTTATCCACAAAACAATGTGGCTGAGGTCTAATTTATTTATCTCCCTCATTTGTCCTCCTCCTGATTTAATAGACCAGACCTAGGACGCATCCCAGGACAATTATGAACATGTCCACAGCCTCAAATGTTCATCTCACAGAAAACATAGCAAGATAACAGGAATCTAAATATACAAGAAATATAAATTTATACAGTAAAGCAGAAGTGGTAACAAAGAATTGTAATATTTTAGAGCTCCCCATAAATTTTTCTTCTTTCCCCTTTTTGGAGAGCTAAAGTCTTTCAACCCTGGCCTTAAGTAAAGTCAGTGACAATGATCAATAATCAGCCTAAGAAATATAAAAATATAATTTTACAACTTAAATATGTCAAACAGTTTGGCTTAGAGTCTTAAAAATTTAAACCCTTTCCTCTCATCCTCACGGTTCCTGTATTTTTTGTGATTGAGTACATAAACAGAAAAACATGCACACACACACACACCCATACTCACACCTCCAGGCGGATGTGTGACAGGTTGCTTTTTAACTGTGTGTGTGAAGTCAAGCACCCCCTGAGGACGATGTCAGGATTATACCTTAAATTAACCAAATCCTATGAAGTTGAAATAAATCTCAACAGAGCAGCACAGAAAAAGCACTCCTGGGAGATAAACATAGAAATAAATGAATAGCTTATAAACACATTTGCCTCCCCTTAAAGGCAAAAAAAATAATTATCAAACTTTCACACCAATAAAATATGATCACATAATTATTCAGCTGAAATTGAAGTTCTTATGTTAATATTTGCTGTCACAAGAAACACTAATGGTCACAGGTGGATGGATTTACACATTTAATGATTTACACAGCTCTGAATTAGCCAGTCTCACACTGTATTACCATATATTCTGTAAATGGACACTGGCAAGACGATGTCATTGAGCTGCAGGAAGAAATCATTTATTTCTGTTTTCAGACACAGTCAGAGAGAGAACGAGGTGAGGAGGATCGCCGCCGTGTCAGCCGATGGCATGACTGTAACCCTGACCGAGCCGCTCGAGTACACTCACCTCGGGGTGACTGTCACACTGCCTGATGGTACTGTGTTTGAGGGCAGAGCTGAGGTGGGTCTCCTCACTAGGAACATCGTGGTACGAGGCTCCCAACACCAAGAGTGGAATGACAAGATAGAAGCGTGCCCCGATGGCTTCAATACAGGTACTGTGTTATAACTTTTTGCTGATTTAATTTGACACTAAACGCTGTGTCAAAGTTAGGAATGACAGGCATAAAGCCGCTGTCAGATAGAGAGAAGAGTTTAATATATCCATTTTCTGTTTTTTATAGACTGTTTTGTCAGGTGAAGTTAAAACATGAAACTTGCCATCCTTTTCTGACAAAACCTGGAGTGGTGTCACTGCTGTGCCTTTATGTCAAGGCTTTGGTTCCTAAGCCATGGCCAGTATGGAGTAGGATTAAGTATGTTGGGAGGTCCATCCACCCATTCTCAGAAAAAAATAAAACAAACATTAAACATTTGAAAAATCATTTCTTATTATTTTATATTCATATACTCATGTCCTAAGTTTCCTATATTTTTCATCATAAGCAAGTAAAGATACACAATATATTATGTAAATATGCAATGAATAAACATGACTATTGTCTACATAAATTACACAGGCAGTGCAACATAAATGACACTTTAACACTCATATTACATTTTCATTTTCCACATATATTGATATGAAAGTAATGACATATTTGAAACAAAAACATTTGAAAGTAAGGAAGAAGAAGAAGAATTCTTCCAGTGACCCTGTTTACCTTGACCTTGTAACTTGAATCTTTAATAATGGTGCTCACAAGCATTATTCAACTAACTTTAATGTCTTTATTGTGTTATATTTGTCATATACCCTACATGAGGTCTGTGTAAAGTGCCAGTCTTTTATGTTGCCCAGCAGACAGTAGTGGCTTTCATTTATTGCATATTTATATAGTACGTTGTATAGATGTACTTGCTTATGACATATTATATTATATTATATTATATTATATTATATTATATTATATTATATTATAATTATAATTATATAATAGTGTTGACTCCATGGCTATGGCCTTGCTCTATGTTAAGGCTGCAACTAAACATTATTCTCATTATCAGCTAACCTGATAATATCCCAGAGCCTTAAGTGACAAGAAAATATCAGAGGGTGGTGAAATTTTTGCTTAAAAAAAAAATAAATTTGATTGTTAATAAACTGATACATCCACTAATTGTTTCTTTACTTTAGGTTAACACGTGGTAATTTAAAAAGTAAGATCCTGTGAACTTTTGAAACTGTAGAAATATAATAGTTTTTAGAGCAATTCAACAAAGACACAAAATTAAAAGATATGATGTGCATTGTATACTTGACTCCTACACTTTGGGCATCATTTTGTTTAATTATATTGACATACTAAAAGCACGGTGTAGTATATTATCACAGGGGTTAACAATAACATCTTTCTGTCTCTGTGCCGCAGGTGAATTCGCAACTCAAACCTGTTTCCAAGGGCGGTTTGGAGAAGAAGTCGGCAGTGATGAGTTTGGAGGCTGCATCATGTTCCACGCACCCAGACCAAATGAGAATCTTGCAATCGGCAGGCTGGAATATGTTGAGGTGAAATGCTTCAAACTGTTTTACTGCTGAAACTCTTTTTTTACAGCTGACTTTTAGTGACAGGATTAGTCTTGTTTTTTTTAAAATCTCCTCAGTCTCACAATGTGATCATTTTTGTTCCTTTTGTATGCACTTATGTACCAAAAATTGAAATGATAAACTTTATGCGTTTATGCAACAGGTCTTCCATGCAGGACAGGCCTTCAGGCTGGGACGTTACCCCATTCACTGGCATCTGATGGGAGACATCGACTACAAGTCATATGTTCGGGGTTGTGCCATCCATCAGACCTTCAACAGGGCCGTAACCATCCACAACACCCACCGGCTACTGGTGGAGCACAACGTTATCTACAACATCAAGGGTGGGGCCTTCTTCATCGAGGATGGCATCGAGACAAAGAACATCCTGCAGTACAACCTGGCAGTGTTTGTCAAACAAAGCACCAGCCTGCTAAATGACGATGTCACTCCAGCCGCCTACTGGGTCACCAACCCTGACAACATCATCCGCCACAACGCCGCTGCTGGAGGCACCCATTTTGGCTTCTGGTACCGCATGCACAGGCACCCCGATGGCCCGTCCTATGACAGAAACATCTGCCAGAAGAAGGTCCCTCTTGGTGAGTTTTACAACAACACCGTGCACTCTCAGGGCTGGTTTGGCCTTTGGATCTTTGTAGACTTCAACCCCATGAAGGGAGGACACTGCTGGTCCAATACCCCCGAGCCCGCTGTCTTCAACTCCCTCACCACCTGGAACTGTGAGAAAGGTGCAGAGTGGGTCAATGTGGGTGCTGTGCAGTTCAACAACTTTGTCATGGTCAACAATGAGAAAGCCGGTATTGAAGCCAAGCGCATCTTGCAGTGGGCGGTAAGTGGCTTTGGAGAGGAAGGAGGGGCGATGATGTCAAACAGCACCATTGTGGGCCATGTGGACGAGCTTGAACTGGGAGATGACTTCTGTACACACAGAGGTATCATCGCACCATTGGATGATGGCCTCAGCGTCCATAATACCAAATTCATCAACTTCGACCGCAGCTCTTGTGCAGCCATTGGGGTGGCCAGAATCGATGGAACATGTATTGATCGTTGTGGTGGCTGGGCTGTCAGGTTTAGTGGTATCGAGTACTTCAACTCACCCAACAAGGCCGGCTTCAGGTGGGAGCATGAGGTGCAGCTGGTGGACACTGACGGCTCCCTCACAGGTACTTTTTAATCTCTTGCTGTTCATTTTTTGAATGCACATATTTATCACATATTATGTTGAACCATCACATAATCAATGTTATTAAAGGATAATTCTGGTGTTAGTCTGCATGTTTGTTATTGTCAACAAATCCCTTGAAAAAAACAAAGCCTACAATACGTTCCTACCTTGTCTGTTACACTCAGCTTATTGGTTCCTACTGAAGAAAATAGGTGTAAAATATATAGTTTTATTTTTGACAGTGTTTTTTTTAACTAAATGTTTCTCACAGAGCTTTAAATAGTGCATTTGATTGGGACTATTTTCTGTGGTGGATTAATACACATTTAGAGACCTTTTTAAATTATGTCTGGTCTAAAGTGCGTGGTGCAAATGCATTTAGGCGCTTGGGGTAAAGGGTGTATTTAGGCCCTTGATAAATCACAGGTTTGTTTTGAGCATAACATGAATTCAACCAAATACAGCGTCAATACCAGACGCCTACACCTATCACATTGGATTTATCAAATTAGAGAAGTGAGCATTTTTCATTGTGAACCCGCCCATATAAGTGCATCTTAGTATCTGAATAATGTGTCCTTTATAAAGATGGAAAATGCTGCACCAGTCTGACTTTCGACTACATTTTTATTGGTCAATGGCGCAATAGCTTTGTGCTGCCTCATATAGCAAAGTAAACCTGACCACACCTCATTGTGAAGTGTAGAATATCACCAGGTTTAAATTATTTACAGGGTTATCAACTGCCATGAAAATCAGAAACACAGACATATTATCAATATGATTACATTTTTATCACCATAAAACAGCATATGTCAGGTTAAAAAGTCAGGTTGTTGCAGCTGAAGTGGGCTTATCTTTTATCCCTGCATCATCCTAATCTATTTGTCACCCATGTTTCCTTGTTTTCAGGAAATATTGACAACAAAGTTGTGCCTATGAGCGGCTTGCTGGATCCTGCTCACTGTTCCCAGAGTTCCGAGTGGAGTGTGGCTTTCCCTGGTGCTGTGTGCGATGAGACAGTCAACTTCCATCGTTTGGCGTTAAACAACCCAACACCTGAGTCTCTGAGGGCCAAAGATGTCATCTTAACCAACTCACATGGTATTACATAGTCAGACTTCCTACATGTCATGTCATAGTTGCAGAAACAGCGGCCTATATTTTAATCTTTATTGACCTCTACTGGTGATTTGTAGGAATTGCACAGTTATAAACTCTACTGAAGGAAAAAAACTTGAAATACAATAAAATTAAGTGAGGTGTAACCCTATATATAGATGTATTTGTAATATAAATCTGTCTTGTCTGTTATTTGTATTTTTAAATGTGCTGTTTTTAAACTCTATTACAGGCACCAGTGCGGTTCCCTATTTAAAGAAACGAATTACTCATAAGTTTGGCTGGATGGCCATGCTGCCCTCTGGACAAACGTACAGGTGGTTCTTTGATGACATGGATCATATCACCAACATCACATACAATGCAAAATTCTATGGCTTCAAGGTGAGTGAAGGATCCTTCACTTGATAGTAATGTATAATACTGGGCAATGATCTGCTCTTTTTTTATTTTTTATTCACTTATTCTAATTTTGCATATATAATTAAAATTTTTTGAAGTATTGAACATATTTGTATTTCTAATTGTTGTTTTTATAAGTTGTGTTATATATTGTAGCATAATTCACATTTATTTCATTCTTTTTATTTTATATTTCTATATTTTGTATTGTATTTCTAAGTTCTCTGTGCCTATATACAGTATGAGACCAACTGTAACATGTCTAAATAAAATTTTCTGATTCTTATAGATAGAAGCAAATAACAGGATGACACTATATAAGTGTACATCAAATATTAAACAAATTCTCTGCTTATTTACTGATGCTTTTTGCTTGTACTTTTCTTTCTCAAACAGTCAGATCAGTATGTGATCATCAACCACAACTTCACACAGAGTCCTGATAGATTCCGTATCATTGACGAAAGAAACGGCTCGTCCACACCGCTGAGCTTCAGCGACAACGAGAACGGAGACTGGTACTTTGACGACAGCTCCAACAACCTCTACTATATCGGTTAGACACTCTTTAATGTAGATCTGTTGATTTTATGCTTATTTTAATGACTGATTGATCATCAAGTTTTTTAAGCAAAAATGCCAAACATGGACTGATCTCAAATGTGAGAGTTTGATAATTTTCTCGTGGGGTTTGGAACTGTTGGTCAGACGAAACAAACTTGTGATGGGCATTTTCACTATTTTTTGACATTTTACAAAATTAAAAAATCAATAGATTAAAAAAGAATAATAGCTTTTTTTATTATAGCTCATAGATTGGGCAGCAGGACTGTTGGCTGCTAAAACATACACAGGGAGGTTATTTGAAACAGGAACTATTTAATCTGTTGGTATTTCTTTTCTGTTTTTGGAAAAAAAATAGCAAGTAAGTATATGCAGTATAGTTCTTTATATGGTACCTTTAAAAACGATTATAAACACTTGTCAGACCTCCCTAATTATGTCCATTATTTTCATTAGCAGTGTTATTGCTATCAGTTTAAATCCACATCAGAACGCCATTGAATTTTATGCTGACCACAAGCTGTTATTTGTTGTGTCTGCAGTATCTGGTAAGAGAAGTGAACGCAGGCGTCGTAACAGCGTTGACCGCTCTTTGAGGGACACCAGGGTGAACTTCGGGGTCTACCGCTGCTTCTACCCTAACTGCATCGCACCAACACCACCACCTCCAGCTACGCTTCCCCCTTTACCCAACCACCGGCCAGAAAACTTCATGTACGTTTAACCTCCTCTTCAACATGTTAATCATGACCAGGAAGAATTCGAACACAGCTCATTTCCTTCCTCCACTTATTCTGTTACTTACATAATGCAATAATTTGGAAAAATACTTTGTTACAAAATACTTTGTTGCAGTTACAAGCAAGAGTAATACATTCAAAATTTTACTTAAGTAAAATTATGTAAGTATTAATAGCCAAGTAAAAGTAGTTATGATGATGAACAGCCTGATGCATATATATATATATATACATACAATATATATGTATATACATATATATATATTATCACTGATGCATTCATGTGAGCAGCACTTGTTTATGTTTATGTTTGTTCATGTTGTTTCTCTCTAGTCTGTGGTCTGATGCCTCGTTCTGGGAAAATTCAGCTGAGAATAACTTCACTGTACCAGAAGAGGGTGCTGATGTGGTCATCCCGTCAGGTAATTTTGAACAACAGAATTTCATATTGTTGAATCGTTCATCATGGTGACAGTGTTGCTTTTTAATTCATAATACAAACAAAAATTTTGTATCAACCAAATCACATAGTAGAAAACTGTCACGATAATACCTTTGTATACCAATAACACCACAGGGGAGTGGGTGGTTTTGGACAGTGACACTCCTCCCCTCAACAAGCTGACGGTCATTGGAGTTCTGGAGATCCCCGACAACATGAGAAACTCGTCCTCCAGACCTGCTCGTTCTACACCTGAATACAGCACTGTGGTGTTAGATGCTGTCTACATCTCCATCCAGGTCTGTGTCATCAGTAATCTCTCTCAATACCACAATTATCTAGATCAGGGGTCAGCAAACTTTTTGATATGATTTGCCATTTAATTTTCTTGTTAATCAGTGTGCCATATAATATCAATCCCTCTGTCCTCAAAATGCCCCATAAAAACTCTGGCTATATCCTCACCTTTTATTGTTTGAGTCATTGGTTTCAATAAACAGCAGAGCTCTTCCCTCACACTCAAATCACAGTATCCCACTATGACCGCCAAATGTGGTATGTCATTCACATCCACGCTCTCATCAAGGGCAATTCTTAGTTGCAAACCCTCCATGTATGTCTGTCCCATTGAATCATTCTGTCTCTCCTCTCTAAATTTGGAGGTTTTGCAAGTCACTGAACACAGCACAAAACTCTTCATTAGTTCCTTTTTTCCCTTGCCTGCAGTTTGTGGGGTTTTGAATTGTGGGATGGATAACTGATGTCGATCCAATTAGAGCTGATCAGATCGATGGATAGGAGGAGCAGCTTTTTGTGAGAAAGCAAACTTTTAGACCCAAGACAACTTTCACCTTCTCTGCTGTTGTTTATGAAATAGCGATGATGTGAAGGTGATGAAGGAAACTCTGCTGACACCGTCTTGCTTGTATACAGAAAAGGTTTATTACAAGAAGTACAGCATCAAATCAAGCACCTAGGATTGCCTGAGAGAGGGTCTAAAGCCAATATGAACTGCTCTGAATAACAGCCCCAACTACCTTGCTTATATAGGTTGGTTGTTTTTGTGAAATGTGAGACAGATGACAGAGAGAGACCCTAGTTGGACTTCACCAGTCCTGGACCTGGGCCATAAATACCTTCTTGACCATGGGCCCCTAACTGATCATCTGACCCAGGGCGTCACAGTAGAATTTCAGATACTGCATTGCGCCTGGCATTCTGCTGCTCCTTCTGTGCACAGGGTTTGCACACAATGAATGGTAGGCTTTATGTATTTCAACAGTGCTCCTCATGAAGGCTCCATCATCAAAAACAGAAATCAAAACATGGCAACCAATATCAAAAAACTCTCTTGCATGCTCACGGCTAGTGAGCCTTACAGCATGCAAGTGGTGGCACGCAGGCCCAAGGTTGCCAATCCCTGACCCAGATTATCACTTTAAAATGTTATTTCTTTCTTGACCATGAGGAAAAGTTGACATTGAGGGCATACAAGTTACATTTTTTTATTAAAAGATAAATATAACAAGGCTCGAACATGACAGCGATGGCTTTTCTTTTCTTGCTTAGTAGCAGAGAACAGAAGAATATGTGAAGTAAACATAAACAATAAGAGAGCGAGAAAGCACACCAGGCAATACTATATTGTCTGAAATATACACTTACTCTTGAGTATGATCCAGAAATATATTCTCCCTAAAAGTCACGTGACTCTGAAAATGCTGGTTACATTTGTTTAAAATTGTACAACAACATTAGAGAGTGCCAAAATTATTACAGTAACCTGAAACACCCTGAGTCTACTGAGGGTGATGTACACCTAGGGGCACTTGTTAGCCTGTTCCAGTGTGTGTTCACTGAATGCTAGGAAGGACTCAGTGCCTTGCCTCTGGAGGATCCTTCCTTGGAAGGACTCATCCTACCAAGGAAGGATCCTTGATTTTGAGAAACACCAACAGACTAAATACACAAGGGAAACAAGGGCATTAACAAGCAACAGGTGACAGCAAGGCTGATGAGGGACAGGTGAAACAAATCAGGGCACAGCAGACACTCAAAAAGGCAGGAAGTGAAGTTGACAATGAAAGGAGAGGTGAGTACATCAAAATAAAACAGGAAACACTACAAATTAACTCTAAAACCATGACAGCATATTGATTTAAATTCTACGTTAATGTAAAAGTGACTAAAGCTGGCAAAGAAATGTGGAGGAATAAAAAGTACAATATTTGCCTCCAAAATGTGGTGGAGTAGAAGTATGACGCAGCATAAAATGAAAATACTTAGGTAAAGTAGCCTATAAGTGTCTCAAAATTGTACTTGAGTACTTTGGTTACATACCAACACTGAAATCAACAGATGATCTGTATAAAAGGAGAAAGCTTATGCACAGGACAGCTTGTTTAATGAGGTGATGTTTGCGGCTGTTTCAGGGCGGCAGGCTGATTGCAGGATGGGAAGACGAGCCGTTCAGAGGTCAACTGCACATCAGACTGAGAGGAGACCACCGCACACCTGACTGGCCTCTGCCCAATGGACCAAACCAGGGATCCAAAGTCCTGGGTGAGTAAACAGCATCAGAATGAACTACTATACAATATATTTTATATTGCAAGAGAATTTCATGCAACATTGCAGTGTTTTGATTTTAATGTTTTCTGCTTACGGAGATCAACAGCATTGTCATACATTTATAAAAGTATTGTTTTATGCAATACATGTAGTAATATATTTACAAAATGTTGTAGATTATTAGGAAGAAGAAAAAGACACACAAAATAACACTAATGATCATACTGAGGAACCAGAAGTAGTTACTGCACTATTGAATAACTAGAAATGTGAACAGACATACACATCCTCAACCCAGGATTCCCAGCAGCTTTCAAACTAGTCTCACTAAAGCAAATTATCATTTCTCAATTATTATACAGAAGTTTCATTTATTACATCAAATAAATCCTCAGCCAGATGTTTCCAAGTATTTTAAATATGTCATGAAAATGTACTTTAATATATTATTTATGATAAATCAGCATATTTATGTTTTATAATTGATAAATAACCAAATGAAGCTAGATTTTAGTCATAACCTTTTCAGATTGTATGATACTTTAATAAAATGCTATGTTGATTATCAGCTGTGAATGTGGAATTTATCACACCCAATAAATGATACCATAATATAAATTTTCCCAGATTAGAGGGATGCTGTGTAAGGTGTCACATGTTTCAGATCTTACTCTGTGTGTGTTTCACAGGTGTGTTTGGAACACTGGAGCTCTATGGACTACCCCACAACGTTTACCATACCAAACTGGCTGCCACTGCTGACGCTGGATCCGACACTCTGACCCTGTCGGAGTCTGTCGATTGGCAGGTCGGCTTGCTTTCCTTTCACTTTTAATTTTGTGTTTGTGTATTGACATGTAAAGGTTTTTAAAGTAAAAGTAATCAAATAAGAATTGTTTATGTGGTTAACTCTGTACCACGTTTAGATTAAAATCTCATACGACTACTGCAGACGCTTGTATTCATCCATGTGATTATGTGTTTGCTTGTGTGTTTGTTGTGTGTGCAGGTTGGAGACGAGGTCGTCATCTCCACCTCCAGCTACAACCCGTGGGAGACAGAAAAACGTGAGATCTCCACCGTGTCAGCAGACGGCCTTGTCCTGACCTTGAACCAGCCTTTGACCCACGCTCACATTGGTCAGTTCAACACCACTGTCTGTACAGACAGCTTATGTCTCCAGAGCTGCAAAATGACGTTAAACGCACTGCAATGATTTGTGACATTTGTGTATTATTTAATATCCATGTTACAATTTGCCAGCAAGGTATTCAGCTTGTTGGCACATTTTAAACTTTTTTACATCTGTTGTTAGATTACATTAAAATGACTTGTTTATGTGATAGATCCAATTGGAACCACTGTGTCCAGACAATGTTCAGAAAATCAAACTGCTTTCAAATGTGTGGTGTGCATTTTTATCACATTATACTGTAAAGCACTAACAGAACTCTTATCCCTCACTCTCTTCAGGTGAGACTTACTCTGTCTCAGGTACATCGCTTTCCTACACTCTGGCGGCTGACGTCGCTCTCGTGACCAGAAATATTAAGATCATTGGTGAAGACTATCCAGAAATGATGCAGGAGTCGTTTGGAGCCAGACTTCTGGTAGGCACCTACTCCTGGGATGGCATCGACTATAAAGGTACGATTATTTTTATAAAGTGTGTAAAATTGGATTTCTTTTGTCACAGAATACGGTGTTGACTGTATTGGTTAGTTGAATTAGCCGTAACATAATAACTATATTAGAGTATATTTTGAGCTGCACACAGTGAGAGTGAAATGTTGTTGCAGCGTTATTGTCACTCATGGTGCATTGTGTCTTTTGCCATTTTCCTTTTAAAACCCTTAAACATCATTGCATCTGAAACTCAGCACAATCTGAGGATCATATCATTAATTATACTATTACCAAACTAAATTCGTAAAACCAACTGGTTTTATCTGCTGATACTCATTTTTGATCATTATTTTACTGTTTTATGTAAGATGCATGTAGTAGCCATAAAATCAGCCTTACAGCGACAGGGTTCAAACCCGCTGGCTGGCTCGGGCCCTTATTTGTGGTGTTTACATGTTCTCCTGTGTCTGCGTTTAGGTCTCAGTAGTATTCAGACTTTTTCTGTCATGCCCCCTTCAGAAGCTGAAAAAAGTTCACACACCCCTACCCCACTTTTTATCAGCCATTAACAATAATTGGATGAAGCAACTAATAAAATAGGATCCATGTTGAATTTAAGTGAATGAAATTCAGCACAATAGCATCAGCAATCTCTTATTTGTTTATTTTTGCTATATAAATCATTCAACTTTGTGTCTCCACTGGTCATACACACCCCACCTGCTGACTTTATGCCCCACTTAGTGGGCCCACACCACAGCTTGAGAAGCACTGGGTTAATTGGTGACTCTAAATTGCTTGTAGGTATGAATGTCAGTGTGAATGGTTTTCTCTATATGTCAGCCCTGTGATAGTCCTTTCCAGGACGTAGCCTACCCCATCTCTTGCCCCTGAATAGGATAAACGGTTACAGATAATAGAGGGTTAATAAATGATTATTATTTCATATGAACAATATGAAGTGCATAGATGCATATACTGTATATTCAGCCTTGGTATGGCTTTGCCTTTATTTATATTCAAACACAATGACCACATCATTGTTTGGTGTTTTATTTGTAAAGGCAAAGCTCAGATCAGAAACGTGGAGTTCTTCCAGTCTGGTCAGGAAGGCTGGACCGACGACACCGACCCTCGTTACTCTGTGGCATTCCTCAACCTGGGAGAGGTATAGCAACACACACACACACACACATACACACACTTACATTAAAATATAAGGACTACAGGACAACAAATGTGGAGGCTACATACATTTGAAAATGTGTTCACCTAAAATGCTTTGGATTAAAGAGTCCCCTAAATTGTTGATTGATTTTTGTTTTTTGACAGGAGTAGTATCCAGCATATCATCTAAGATGTAGAATTATAGCTCTAAAAAGTTTACAAGTTTAATGCAATTAAAAACAGCAACAAAAAAAAAGTGTTTGAAATGCTGGTCTCAAAATTTCTTCTACATCATCTAACTGGATCACAGAGCTGGAATTATAATATTTTATCTCCTGTGACATTCAGCAGGAGTTCACATGACCACTAGGTGTTGTTTAGACGTGTTGCGGTCACTACTAAGAAGGAAATATCTGTTGAATTAAGAAAATGCAAAATTTTGTGTGTTTTCAGGTTTCAGAGGATGAGACATACATTAAGGGCTGCGCTTTCCATGACGGCTTCGCTCCAGCCATTGGTGTCTTTGGGACGGAGGGACTGAACATTGACAATAACGTCATTCACCGCACTGTCGGAGAAGGTAAACACCGCACTGTCAAAATGAGTTACAAATGCTGTACAGTTTACACATTGTGCCAGATTGTCTTCAGCACTGAATGAGGAGCATTTAAAGTATTAAAATGGATCCCTGTTTGCAGCTATAAGAATTTGGGGCAACAGGATAAGACTGCGGTTTAACCTCGTGATGTTCTCACTTTGGCCTGGATCATATCAGGACAGAGAGGAGCCCTTCAACTTTAACTGGAACGCTGCTGTTGAGGTCTGTCCTCTCAAAATACCAGATAAACCACTTATAAAAATCAGTGGCTGCATTTATGATCTTTGCATATTTTTGTTTTAGGTCATTGAGGGGACAAATGTTGTGCTGCAGAATAACATTGTGGCAGGTTACGAGAGAGTCGCTTATCGCATCAATGGTGAACCATGTCCAGGTAACCCAAGGATTTAACCCAAGTGATAGTGGACGTTTTCTGTGTTTCCAGTCATGTCAGCAAATGTTTTATCCGTTTGTTCATAAAACCTTAATTGCTGAGACTGAGGACAAAGGTTGCTGAACAGAAGTCTTCAAAGATTTTTTTTTCCCTGCATGACTTCTGCAGGTTTTTTGAATGAGAATGAGAATTGGATCGGCAACGAGGCTCATGGTGGTCTGTACGGAGTCTATCTGAACCAAGATGGTTTACCTGGCTGTAGCCTCATCCGGGGCTTCTTCATCTGGAGGAGCTTTGACTACGGCATCTACTTCCAGGTTTTAATACTGAACTTTTTCTGTTTTTGACACTTTTATTATTTCATCAACCACAAAGGAATGTTCTGACTTAATGTGACTGGCATCATAGGGTAACAGTGTAAAGTTGTGCAAGTGATGTTAAGGTTCAGGAAATGAAAAAACGTGACATTTACTCCTATAAAATAATATGGACCAGATATACAGAACAAAGTGAGCAGCCTGTCGTGATAAAGATAACTGTAGAAGAACTTTAAGCCTTTAAAGGAAGAGTGTGTAAGATTTAGTGCTATGCTGCTTACATGTTATTTTCCTACATGGTCTCTCTCTGACATTGCTGGCCAGCTATTTATAGTCCAGCTGTTTATAGTCCTGTAATTCATCCTTCCACCAATCAGTGTCTTTATTTTTGACATATATATATATACATATATATTGAAAATCATACCGTCGGGATCTCCAAAAACCCAGGTATACCTTAAATGCTGCGATACCACCTAAGCCTAGTGCTCACCTTATTTCTCTGATAAGTTAAGATCCACACGTTCAGGAGGTTTATACTGGGAGCTGAATTATCCACAGAGGTCTCTTCCTCTCCAAAACAAATGGACCCAGTGGCCGATAAAAACACTTCATGAAGCAGTTCAGATTAAAAAAATCATTATTTTTTCTGACACTCTCCTCACAAAGGGGCTGCTAATTACGGTGGCCATGTGAAAACGCAAATTGTCCATTCTGAGCTACTGTAGAAACATGGCAGGGCAACATGGCCATCTCCATGGTTGAGGACCCACTCCTTATGTAGATATAATTGGCTCATTCTAAGGTAACAAAAACACATTCTTGTTTTCAGGTGAATAAAAGATACTCATCATATAATATTGTATTTCTGCCAATGTATCCCCCTAAATCCTGCACACTAGACATTTAATTTGCCAATTTTATACCACATTTGAATATTTAACAGAAATAAATCTTTTCACCAAATTTACTTGTTCTGATTTTTTACTCACCAAAACAAACAGCATATTAGCAACCCATACATGAGCATGCAAAAGCCTTGTAGGGGAGGGAACTACTATTTGTGAAACATGACTCTTGTTAAGATACATGTATATATGATATATGTGTGTGTACAATGTTATTTTGTTCATTTCACTGGCAAAGATTTTTAAGAGCTGAGTTTAGGATTCCTGAGAAAATAAAGACGAGGAGACGCACAATTAAAAGCTCAGTCTAGATTATTCATAAATTTTTTTAAAAAACTTCCTCTTCCTCTTGCCCTCACAGACCACCATGAACGTTATTGTTGCCAATGTGACCCTGGTGGACAACGGGATGGGCATCATGCCAATAATCTACACTCCTCCTTCTCTCTCCCATGCATACGCTGATAAAACTGTTGTTGTTCATGTGAGAGAATTTACTTTGATTCACTCGTTCTGATATCATTTATTTACACATCAGTGATTGTTTTTATTGACAGAATTCAAATTCCTCACGCTTATTTTTCCCCAGAATGCCTTCATTGTTGGCAGCAGCCCGCACTTCAACTGTTCAGATGCTTTGCCCAGTGGTGACTTTAATGTGTTTATCACCAAGAGCGAACGAGCCCCAAGACCTCTCACAGGTGCAGTATAAACTGATGCTGCCAACACACTGTACCGTCACTGCTACAAAGTAGACTGATTTTCATGCTTTGACTTCAGGATGCCATGACATCCGTAGGTTAGGAAAACTTTCATACAGGGTTGCAACAGGTTTTAAAAGGTCTTAAATGTTTTTGGATTTGTCTTGATAGGATGAGGCTTTGTTTTAAATCACACAAGTTAAGCCAGCATTACACCAAACGACTTTTCGCACTGTTTCATTATTGCAGACAAATTTCCAATGTTGGAATAAAATTATAAGAGTTTTGTTAGAGTTATGTCATGCTCCTGTGATCTCGATTATTTGGTGTAAGGTGGTTATAAAATTCAGTGCGAGCTGTCTGAAGTCAGTGTTTTTCTCATCTTGATATTTGGATGAAATCAAATATGTTTAATGGCATTGCAACTTTTCAGTCTTGTCTCATGCAAATACTGAAGTTCAATGACATGAACATTGTGAACAACCAATAGCTGCGTGCTCTACAGTACCAAACAGAAGGCAGGAAAGCAAGGAAACAGTAAACTTGGAGGAACAAGAATGTGAACAAGTCACAGTTCTCTTGTTCTGTGGAAAAGGAGAAGTAACTGGTGGAGTTGAAGAGTGAACAAGATTCAGCACTTACTTTAGTGAGAATTCTTAATTTTTGAAACAGTCCATCTCTTATGCTAGCTTTCTCCTCCCACTAAAGTAGCACAGCTAATCAACGGAGGCTGACAGCGAGTTGAGGCGACAAAATCCAAAATGTAAAGTCTGTACCCAAATATGGTTTATCTGTATGGAATATACTGATGCCAAATTGACAAGAATACTGTCCACACTGTCCACTGTCCACACTGTCCACGCCTTTTATCTTGTGATTCTAGAGTTATGTGTTTTTGTACAACTCTGGGGAATTGTTAATATGTCATATTTCTTAAAGGGATTTTGGCTCAATATTTTCCACCTCTTTCTCTTTAAAGTCCTCTACTGTATGGTAGGTATCAATCGTCTCAGCTCACATCCTGCTTGTAACTCTGAGATAAAGATTTGTTTTGACATTGAAACAGTTTTAAGATCAGAACATTTAAACCTGGACATCTGGACTGAAAAAAAGTCCTAGAACAAAGAAAAGATGTTCTAATTGTATCATTTTGACAATTTAATTTAGCCAGTCCAGAACCTGAGTGTAATTTAAAAGTGCTGAAATTTGATCCTTTTTGCATATAAATGCAGGTTTTGCTAAACTTATAGGGTTTCTGACCTAATGACTCTCTACAGGTGGCAAATCTGGAATCTGTTGGCCGACCTTTGCATCTAGCCACAACAGAGCTCCAACTATGTCCCATCATGGAATCAGTAGCTACAACGCCATTAAAGGACTGATGAAAGTCATGGGTGAGTTCAGGCTCTGAGCTTTGGGAGTAGTACTAATGTTGTTAAGTTTGCCATTGAAAACAGTCCTCACAATGATTTAAAGAACATATTCCTTATTCCTCATTTCCCTTGCTTCATATCCAGACACAACCTTCGCTGGTTTCCGAAATGTCTGCTCTGGTGAAGTAGATATAATGTTCATGACCAACCCGGAGAACGATGACCTGCAGCACCCTGTGCAGGTTTCGGGCATAACAATGAGTGACAGCACAGAGGAGGCCAAAGTCTACATCCACAGGCCTGATATCAGGTAAATTATTGTAACCAATAACAGGCTTGCACAATCTGTAATATTTTCTCTATGTACGTCAGACAGTGAGAAAAGAATGAGAAAGTGTCTACATTTTTATACTAGAGAAGCACTCAGAGTGTGCAGACCTCCACCAAGTAGGTGATATTCCCTCCCCCTCTGCATCAGATTTTGCAGCCTGCATCACAATTAGGTTATTTGTATTACTATCATTAGGTTATATTTGCCTTCACCATGGAGACACTGTGGTGTATTTATTTCATTTTTATTTTGTACCAACACAGAAAATAATATGCTTTTTTTGTATTTTTCACTTTCTTTTTTCCCCAACATAGAACATTAATGTCAACTTTAGAATTACAACAATATTTAGCAAGTAGAACAAGACGTGCTTTCCGGCCACCAGATGGCACTATTTTCACCGCCGGCACTATCCACTATGCTACTGATGGCCCCTTGGTGTCTTTTTAAAGAGCCTCCGCAATAGCCGTAGCCAGAGGCATTATATTTTAGAATTGTCCATAAATCCATTGCATGCACATGAACGTGATATCTCAAGGGAATTTCTTTAATTTGGCACAAACATCCTCTTGGACTCAATGATGAACTGATTTGATTTTGATGGTCAGAGGTCACTGTGATTTTGCATCCATCTCATTCTCATGGACACAATATCTCAAGAAGGCCTTGAGCAAGTTTCCCCAAATTTGACACAAACATCCATTTGGACTGAAGAATAAACTGTGGTCGAAGATCAAAATGTCAGGGTCAGTGTGCCCCCACAAAACTTGCTTTTGGTCATAACTCAAGGATTCTTGTGCTAATTAAACTTTACACAAATGTCCAATAGAATAGAAGGATGAACTGATGACATTTTATACCCAAAGGTCAACCTCACATCAGAATAATTAGCATAAAACACTTTTCTGGCCATTACTCAACATCACATCTCAGGAGCATCAGGGGTAACATTTGGTCAGATACTGAATTGGTGACACTAAACTTGGGTGTCCATCTTGTGTGGTGGGAAGATATGTGTGAAGCATCCATGTTTTCACGGACATGGATATAAACCCAAAAGAGAAAACATGAGTGGTGAACAGAGGCATACGACCAGGGGGCGATAATTCTAGTGTTTTTTTAAAGGCTCAATGGCACATACCTCTGCCACTCATCATCTTTAACTTAGTCGCTCTGTTCAATAGAACGCTTCTTCATTTAGGCTTCTTACCAAGTAATTTAATTTGACGGGGTTGGAATGCAAACAGGGTCAAAGCATTTGTGTTTTATGTGTTTAATTGCTGTTTAAATGTACCCTGTTATAAAGCATATGTCTGCTAATTGTTCTATACGGCTGGAATTCTGGAATAATAATGGCCAAAAAGAGTCTAGTGTAACCTCTGCTCTGTACCTTTGCCCTGAACGCAGCAGCTGAGAATGACGATTTTAGGGATGGCTGTGGTACACAGTTAAAAAGAAGCTTGTATTTAGGATTTAATCTGAATGTATTTTACATAAAACATTTACGAACTTGAAACAGTTGGGATTAAATCTCCCTGCTTTAATGCATATGATAAAATAAAATTCATACCTTTATTTTTTTATACTTCAGTAAAATTAACCCCTCTGACTGTGTGGACATGGACTGCGACGGGAAGAAGAAGACCATGTTGAAGGATCTGGATGGTTCATTTCTGGGTGCAGTGGGAACTGTGGTGCCCCAGTCTGAGTATGAGTGGGGTGGTGATCCCAGGAGGGGGCTGGGCGACTACCGCATCCCACCAGTCATGCTCACTTACCCCAATGGCAGCCGTATCCCTGTGAACCAGATTGCACCATACAAAGGTAACTAAAGGAAAAAAGATTCTGACGTCTCTCACTAGACAGTAGCTGATAAAACTGCAGGACAAACAAAAAAGAAATTTAACTGATCTCATGTTCTGTGTTTGAAGTCCTTGCAGAGTCAAAAGTTTTCTTCTAAAATATCAGAGAAGTAGAAGGAGAAATATTAAACCTCTGCATTTATATCAGAAGTTACATCAGAAATAAACTAATTATCCAAAATTCTGTGCTGCTTCTTTTGTCATCAGGTGTGATCAGGGAAAACTGCACATACATGAGTTCCTGGCAGAGCTACAAGTGTTTCGGGCTGAACTACAGGATGCTGGTGATCGAGAGTCTCGACTCCGACACAGAGACCAGGCGTCTGTCCCCGGTTGCTGTGCTAGGAGAAGGCTTTGTGGATCTGCTCAATGGTGAGACCAGTCTTGTAGTTCTGATATAAGTAAAACCCAGAAAAAAAAATAATGATGTCCCTTAGATTAGTTCAAATAACAGAGAGAATGTGTCTTTAATCCAGTTGTGTGTCTTTGCGTCCAGGTCCTCAGGATCATGGTTGGTGTGCGGGCTACACCTGCCAAAAGAGAGTGTCTCTTTTCCACAGCATCGTGGCCACCGGTCACTCCTTCGACGTCTACTTCAGCAGCATCAGCCCTCAGAAACTTCGCCTCATGATGCTCAACGCTGATCCATCTGAGGTCAGTGCACAACAAGAACTACATTTAATATGACAGTCAGCAGCTTGGCACAATGGCAGGCAACAAAAAATCTTGTATTACAGTTGAACAGTAAGCTGAAAAAGATTTCAGTAAGTAACACAATCTTGAATTATATCTGATCAGCCTTGG
The DNA here is from genome assembly GCA_035609425.1 of Epinephelus awoara. Taxonomy (NCBI): domain Eukaryota; kingdom Metazoa; phylum Chordata; class Actinopteri; order Perciformes; family Serranidae; genus Epinephelus; species Epinephelus awoara. The sequence continues at coordinate 25,321,631 of CM069310.1, read as the reverse complement.
TGAGTTTTACCATTTAAACTCCATTTTCACTGTGCAGGAACAGTATGGTGTCCACTTCCTTTTCACAAACTGTGACAGCCAAAAAGTGCTCTAAAATGGGTTTCTGAAGACATTTAAGGCAAGAAATAGGCAATACAGTAACATACTTTTGATTTATATTCAATCAGCACTGCCTAGTTTTACTGTTTAATTGGAGATTGGTCCAAGTTTGAGAGACAACAAGAGAGAGGTGGGTCTGTTTGCTTGTGTCCGCAGTGGTGGCATAGGTGCCGGGTACACGAAAATGTGAAAGTGAAACTTCGCCTAATGAAGCGTTTTGCATCTATCTATGAACTGGTTAGATGAAGGGAAGTTGACATTTTTAAATGTGACTCCTGGGCTCAAACATAAATCTTCAGTTAAGCTGCACCTCTGTCACTTTTTCACTTTTCATTAAGACAGTTTTTGTGTTTTTAATGTGTGCAGAGCGTTGTGGTGTCAGTCTTCTACTCCAAGCCACAGAGGTTGGATGTGTATGTTGACAACAATCTGGTTGTCCCGACTAACGCTCAGTGGAACGCTGACAACAGTGACTACACCCTGAGGAAGCCCACCTATCCAGGTACTCATGAATAGGATAATGCCTACAATATCTTTAAAACACTCTAAATGTATTATGTGTACTGTATATATTAAGTGTGGTTTTGCTGTAAGTGTAATCACATATGTTAAGTAGGCCTGAACATGTACACATTTCAGTCATGTGTCTTTGCATTTGATTTATGGATTATGTATGGGATGGATGCCTGCTGGTGTTAAAGGTTAAGTCTAGTATTTCTCAACCTGGACCCTTTTATCCCCGTGTGTTTGTGTCTGAGTGACTAATGGAGACACCAATTTTTGCAACTGGTCCAGCATTGAGAGAGAGTGCGGCAGCCAGCAGCTGTAACAGGCTGTGCTCAGGGCATGTGTGCCTTGTCAATTTACGTCCACAAACAGTTCTTTTGTTTTGCCACTGACAGGCTCAGACTTATTATAAGCTTCTAACAACATAATGAAAACGATACCTACAGAGATAGAACTTTTGGTTAGAGTAAGATCCTTTTTGTTTTATCAGAAACAGCCCAGAAGTATATTATATATTTCATTCAAAGCTGATAAAAAATAAACACCACAAAGGCTGTCTTGGTTCATCTTTCCACTGTGGTGGATATGGTGTGTTTGAAATAAACCCTTAAAATGCCCAGTTAGATGTGAAATTATACTGGCCCTCTACACGCTTAAATGACTGTTTCTCCAAATGCAGTCTGGTGAGTTTGGGGATACATTTTCAGTGTTGTTTCTGATAACCTGGTAGGATCTTACTCTTAAACAAAAAGGTCTATCTCTGTAGGGATCCTTTCCATAATGTTGTCAGACACTTATATTAACAATGTGAGCAAAAACAAATACTCATAGTGGGCATACATTGAAGGTGGGAACATGCTCCAAATGGTCACATTACAGCCTGTTTTGCTGCTGTTGGCTGCAGCACTCTCTTTCAATGCTGAGTCAATTTCAAAAATTGTTGCTCCGATTAGTCACTTTGACGTTTTTCAGCCTGGACCTTATTGTCCTATGTTTGCATGTCAAAGACACCCCTCAACATTTTTTGTGATTAGGGAGTCAGTGAGAAAAGTTTGAAAATAACTTATTAAACTTCATAAAAATATATGAAAAATGACAGTAAAAGATAATCATGACAGAGTTCTTCAGTAAAAAAGGAGGGTCAAAGTAGCAAGAAGTAGCTAGTAGCTTAATTTCAGTTTAATTCATCAATCATATATTCATATTTATTTAATCCCTCCAGGCCAATACTTTCCCAAACTGAACACCACTGAGGGCGCAAACTACTTTGACCAGGACAACAAGATGCTGATGGTCTTGGTGCGGGGCTCCCAGCCAGTGGAGATCCGAACCTCCCCGGTTCTCTTCCTCTCCTTCGAGCTGCCCGCCATGACCGAGGAAGAGTTCTTCGGAGACAGTCTGATCCAAAACCTTGCCACATTCCTCAAAGTTCCCCCAAATATGATCCGAATCACCAACATCGTCCGGGAAGATGGAGGTGCACGGCGCAGGAAGAGATCCACTGGCCTGAAGGTGGAGGTTGAGATCAAGAAACCTCCAGTCCAACAAACCAGCAACACCACCAACGGTTAGTAGGAGAAGAAGTCTCATTTCTTAGCTGATGTTTGCACTTAAATTGTGTTTAGAGTGTTTTACTGGCTTTTCTGAACAATGGCCTGTAAACTTAGATTTTTGTAACATCTGTCTTTGTCTTCTCAGATGAGGAGGACTTTATGTTGTTGAAGAACATCGCTGATGATCTGGGTCAGGCAGCAGTTTCCGGAAACCTCAGTCAGTCCATCGGCTTCAACGTCTCTTCGATGGGTGTCATCCCTCCCCCTCCTCCATCATCTGACCCCAGCTGGGAGGAGGTAAACGTCAAGACTTAATCATTAACACGTGTGCTTAGTAAAAACTACCATGAAAAGTAGTATCAGTATCAGTATTGGTATCAGTTTTACATTTCTATTCACTGGTTCAATATTTTTCTGCTTCTAAATATCAGGAGGCAAACAAAGAAGTGACGAGGGAGGAGCCGACAGTGAGCTATGTGTCCAGCGTGAACAACCTGCTGCTGATAGAGGAGCCGATAGCCGGGGAGTTTGTGGGTCCTCTGTACCAGCAGCCCAGTCTCATGGCTGTGGATGAGCAGGTTAGGCAACGATACATCTGCAAACAGACACAGCTGCTGCTAAATCAGAACAATGATACAAACAGTGGTAAGATTACTACTCTGTTGCAGTGGGTTAAATCCCCAACTGTGAAATGGAACTTTCAAGTTTGAATCCAGTTGGGTAACTTTTAGTCATTTTAGACCAAATTGACTACCCAGCCCAGGAGTTACTGCGAACATGTCGGCTAGCGTAGCTGCTCAACAAGAAGCTGTCGCAATGCAGCAACTCGCTCTTCATTTCAGCTCCCTCAGCGTCTCAGAGCCAAGAATATCACTTAGTTTTTCCCAATTTTGAAACCTGATTCCATATACTTTGTGTTTTTTTTTTAATCATTCAAATTTTTGCTTTATCTGGACTTTAACCAGAAACAGACCAAAAAATCACTCTGTCAAACCCACCAGACTCCATTTAAACAAACTAATTTTGTCATCGCAAAACACACTTCACTCAAAGTCAACAGAAACAAAATAAAACTGACAAAAACGTTTGTCTTTCCAAAGTTCCAACAATCACCAAATCTGATTTGGTTGAAATAAAGCCTTAAACAAACCCCCAGTTAAATGTGAAAATATCCTGACTATACACAGGCTAAAATTACTGTTTATTTAAGGGAGTCTGGTGGGTTTGGCGACAGCTATTTGGGGTCTGTTTCTGGTTAAACAGTAAGGAGGAGGAGGTCTATCTCTGTAGGGATCCTTTCCATAATGCTGCCAGACACCGAGCATAGCCTGAGCCTGTCAGTGGCAAAAACAAGCACTTTTAGTGGACATACATTGACCGTGTACAATTGCCCCAAGTGTTTACAATGCAGCTTGTTTCATGGCTGCCATCTCGTGTTTAATACTGGACCAATTTCAAAAATTGTTCCCTGTTTGTCATTTAGATACAAAAATAGAAAATTAGGGTCCAGGTTGAAAAATGCTTAAGTTACCCTTTAATAGGATCAAGTTTGAGCTGAAACCAGAAACAAAATGTATACAAAGGTTCAGAATAAACTTTGGAAAAGTGATGGACACACACCACATGTTTTAACATTTATGTTGAAGTCGCTGACCTGTGCTGTTGTCTGCAGGGTAACTGTGTCTCTGTGGGAGTGACGTCACTCACTGTAACAGCCAGCCTGAAGGACTCCAGTGGGAACAGTGTAGGCGGACTGGAAGGAAACACCACCATCCTGTTTAGCACCTGCTGGGCAAACTTCACCAACCTGTCCATTCGAAACAGCGGTACGTCTGCGTTAGGCTTTTTAAAATCAGTCCTACAAAAAGAAATATTTACTGATAAACTCTGGGGTTCTGTCAGGTTTTTGTCGCCCATTTTTCCTTTATTTAAACAGTTAAAAAGTCTCATTGACATTACAATCTGTGGCTAAAAAGGAAGCACAAAACCATTGTTACAACAATTTACAAACAACATAAATAGGCTAAGATAAACTGTCACACACTTCAAAAAAGTATAACTAATGTCCAGAACAATGGCAGATAGTGTGACATTAAAATGAACTGAATTCTCTTCTGAGATGAAATCAAGCTTTGCAGAAGAGGGTTGAAATAATTAGCTGACTGACAAGAAAATAATCTGCAACAACTTTTAATAATCAGTTACTCGTTTCAGTTAGTTTTCAAGCACAAATGCTGACTATTATCTCTGAGGATTTGCAGCTTTTCTCTGTTTTATATCAGTGTAATCTGAATATCTTTGTGTTTTGGGCTGTTGGTCAAACAAAACAGGCAATTTAAAGACAAGACAAAAGAGCTGCATTATTACAAATCATTAATATTCACATTTTGTGTTTCATTTATATTGTTTAAAGGGCCTAAAACCTTATTTCTAAGTAGTGAGTTTCATTTTTGTCCCAAATGTTTTTCCATTTCACACATGTCTGCTTCTACATTTGCCTTTTGGAAATTAATCATCACTGAGCCAATATCCAGTTACACATTTTCTTCTTAGAATATCTCCAAAACTGTTTTTATGAAAAGAAATATGTCAGTGCAAAAGTTCTTCAACTTGATGAAGAATGATGAAAAACATGCATCATGAATCACCACAATAATGACTCGTTCTCTCCCTGCAGGTGAGAACCTGACCATGGTCTTCACCCTAAAGGAATGGGGCGCCCAGTCACGCAACTTCTCCGTCAAAAACACTCCAACCACCGAGAGCCCATCAACAAGCACCGAGTCCGCATCCACCCCGCCCACTACCACTGAGGACAACAGCATCTTCGGCTCCAGCACTGCTGTGTCTGCTGGCAGTCTGTGTCTGGTCAGCGTCATCTACTCTGTGGCCTGCTGCTCAGACAGCATCCCCATATGTTAGATTGTTCTGTGGAGTTAAAGGGTTTTATGAAGCATATTTCAATTTATACTCACCTCAACACGTGCAAGTCTGCAGATTAAAACATGTAATCCTTCATTATATTATGCACATGGCTGTTTTTTGGTGGTAGGATATTAAAAAAAAGTTTTGGGGATGTGGATAAGAAATCTCAACACTTATACATTAACCAAAGAAATTATTGGAAGCACCCCCTCACTTTGTTTCTGTCTCTTTTGGGTTCTTTTGTTGTATTGTGTGTAAATCTCTGTTTATGATCATGCGTCAGGTGTAAGATCCAAATAGATTTTCTATTTTAAAACGGTGCAATATGTGTTTTACCTGACTCTGCTGTAACAAAATGAAGGAAGTTGATGTTAAACTATTTTCTCTTTTCAATAAATTCTATTTTTCGTTGATAAACACATTTTTATTTCTTTTGACAGTATCCCCTTCACCTCAGTACATGTTATGCACAAAGCAGGGATATTCCCATTATTTGTGTTTAATTTAGCTGATGTTACATCTGTTTGCAAAAGCTATTTGCACTATGTGTTAGTTAGGTAATAATTGAGTGTGGGCCTTAGTACATACAGACTCCCAGTCCTCTAATGATACATCTCCCTTTCAGTCTTCACTCCATACGTTCCATCTGCTATCATGTAGTATTAACATAAACCAAGATAAACTATTCACCTCTTTTCTTGGCCGAGCTGAGATAGAACAGTATAAACCCAAAATATGTTTGAACAGAACTTTTTGGATGAACACAAAATACGAAAGCTTTGTTTTAGCTGTTTTAGCTGTTTCTTTCTTTCTTTCCTTTTCCTCTTTTATTATTTTTTTTTAACCTATTAATGTATTCTCCTTGATATGAAGGAACACGGAGGTCAGAAATGCTTTTTAAAAATCATTGATTTGTGACCTGGCTGTTTAATAACCTGCCATGCAAATTACAAGTGTTTATGCCCTCTTGTGGTCACAGTGAGTAACTACAACAGCGCGCCATTGTTAAGCTAGATACAATTCTACAGCAAGTCTTCCTGTCAACACTATCAAAATAAAACCTGTAGCGGTTGAGCGGTGTAGTTACGCACTGTGACCACTGGAGGGCAGATGACGTGTACGCCTATAACAGGAAGTATCACTAATTTGCCAGGATCCAGTTTGCCAAATTAGATGATTTGGGAAATCAACTTCATGGAGCTCAACAGATCAGAATACACATTTTATTGATATTAGCTAATGTTAGCTGTTACTGCATCACATTCAGCTCAGAATCAGGGCCAGGAACTAGCTAATAATTATTCTGATCTGTTAAATTATCATAATGTTATATAAATCTCATAAATCGCCCATTGTATCATAAATATGGAAAATTGCTCCCTTAACGTTTTCAGTCTTTATTGCACTGTCAAGTGTAGATAGCTGTTTTCATAACTAACGTTAGATATACCAGCTTTGCCCTGTGAGAAGCTAATCAGTGGATAAGTGCACAACACAGCTGTCACTGAGGATAGAAATATACTCCTGACATGTATAAACACTGTAGTTTTTTGTTTGTTTTTTATCAACACTCAGTCCCGCCTCTAACATTATTCAGTTTTTAACTAAATCTCACTCAGGTTTTAACTAAGTCTACATTAATGTTAATGCGTTCATTTCACAGATTGTATAATCAAGATAATTTGTAAATATTATACATTTATATTTTTATTTATAATTGATATTTTATATGTATTAGATATTTAAAACTTTATGAATAATCATAATCATGTTTTATTTTGCAACTTGTTAAACATGTTATATACTGCTGTTGTGGTTTTTATTCTTCTTATTTTTGTTGTGGTGAGCTACTGGATAAAATCTATCTAAAGAGCAGATAAACAGATACAGAAATGCTGTACAGAAGTATGTTTTTGACTATTTCACGTTCATGGTACAGAACGAGGGCACCCACAGTATGCTATATTTTGTTTAGTTTTGAAATTACAAGTGTTTATGCCCTCTTGTGGTCACAGTGAGTAACTACAACAGCGCGCCATTGTTAAGCTAGATACAATTCTACAGCAAGTCTTCCGGTCGACACTATCAAAATAAAACCTGTAACGGTTAAGAGGTGTAGTTGCGCACTGTGACCACTGGAGGGCAGATGATGTGTTCAGGAGGGCGTATCAGCCGCGTAGCCGCTTGACATCTTCCGCCGAGCATAAATCCCCACAGTATGCTGGTGCAGGAATGCCAGTCATGTTGTAGTTTAAAACGGCCTAAACTAGGCTACATTAAATTCATGTAGCTACATTTTGTTTCGTTTCTTTGTGTATTTTATTCCAATTTGGTATCTATGTTTACTTGATGTCAAGACCTCTTTGTCTTTTCAAAAACATCACTTCAGGGCACTACTGCTGTGTGCCGCAGTGTGCAGCTTAGTTTATTTTTCTCTTAGTTTGCTCACATCTGCAGAGAGAGACCGCCTCACTCTAGACAAGAGGCGAGTTTGGTGCAGCAGCGCCACTTGTGTATCAGAGTAGTTGGCAGGTGAGCCTTCACGGTCTCCTCAGACAGCCAAATGCCTCCAGGTACACTAAACAGAAAGTTAGCAGAGGAAAATACAGTACATTTTATTTACTATTGTTACTCATTACACAGCCAGACTATACTGGCATTAATAATTATAATCTTAATACATTTATTTGAAAAAATTACATTTTACCATTCCAATAGTAACGTAATAATAATAATAATAATAATAACTTTATGTGTAGAGCACTTTTCGAGGTGAAAGCAAAAAGTGCTTTCCTTCCACATTTTCATATGTCCCACAGGTTTGCAAGTCATTCCCACCTGATGGAAGCCATACACAAGATGGTGCACATGACAAGAGCATGGACTGCACTTTGGAATAATGAGGTCCCTCACCCTGTCAATGCAACAGTAACTTAATTATACTCTTATCCTCATGGAGTGGGAAATACGATTCTGAATATTTGGCATTGTATCAGTTTGCAGTACAACATATTGTAGTGGTTCATATCTGCATGAAGTTTGACAGTTAGGTCTTAAACATCTTAATGTGTCATACGATATTTTTGCAAAAATTGCAAAATTTACTCTTTGTTCAAATTTATTTATTTGAATTCTTATTCTTTGTGTCAGTTATGGTCTGTCTGTGTGATGAGTACCAAAAGTAAATAAAATGTGCTGTATTTTCTTTTTACAGTTCTTTCAACCCATTGATGTGTTTTTCCTGTCCATGACCTATTTGTCTTTGGGTCTGATGCAGAAAGATTTGGCCCACAGATTCAAAATTCACCAGTCAACTGTGAGCCGCATCATCAATACTTGGGCTAACTTTCTGTATGGAGCTGTCTGAGGAGACAGTGAAAGCTCACCTGCCAGATGTTTTTCAGAACTGCTCTGATGCTCAAGTGGTGTTAAACTGCACTGAGCTGCGGTGCCAAACACCAAACTCTCTTCTCCTGCAGAGTGAGGTGTTCTTTACCTACAAAGGGCTGATTGATATGGCCCCTCATGGTGCAATAACCTTCGATCCTGAAGCAGTCTGGCATTGTCTCTATCCCCAAACCAACAGCAGCCATAATTGCAGCCAGTACTAATACTGTAGAAGCACAGTGGGGGTTTCTGCCACAACGTCAACTACTTCCTTAATGCATGGAGAAGAAAAAGAATAGTAAAGAGACCAAAATTTCAGAAACACGTATGTCTCGAACCACTGTATTGTTAGACCAACATTTTTCAGTTCTTGTCATCAATATTACCAAACATTTTTGAGTGAGCAGGCTGTGGGGAAGACAAGTGCTTAGATTATTTACTGAAATGCTCAGTGTGTAAGATCTTAGGGGGACTTATAAGCAGATTATAGCAGAAATTGTATATAATAAATGTAAGTATACACTACTGAAAACATAATCACCTGAAAATAAGAATTGCTGTTGGGGTTTTTTTATATCTAGAATGAACTGTTTATATTTACGAAGGGAGCGGCTCCTCTTCCATAGAGGCTGCAGTGTTGGGCTGGCATGTTTCACGGGGCCTTTCGCTCACCGCCACGTTCTCCTTAACCCTACACACTGGTCTCTTATAAACATTACCACAATGTAACAAAAAATAGACAGTGACACAAGTAAACATCCTGCTTTCAAAATCTTCAGTTCAATTAAAAAGCTTTTCTCGTTAATATGAATGATGTGTCAATAATATTGTGCAACCCTAACGTTTGTTTGTTTTCTGTTATGAAACAAATACTTGAATGTAATTAGATGAACTGACAAAAGTAAATAACTGGGGCCGGACAATAATGCATCGTGAATTAATTTCTCCAGCATTTAAGCTCTTCAGTTACTGGTGCATAGAGAGGTATTTTGGCAGGTATTTATCAAGAAAAACAGATCACACTTCTCTCTATGGGTGTCTAATACAGCTGTGTGAGATTTCTGTGTTTGTTTGTTTGTTTGCGCTTGCACATCCATTATTTTATGTATGGGCTCAGTGCTGATTGATATATGTGCGCTGATGTTCTAACTTTTTTGTATATCAGACAGTCTCTGATTTTTATTTCTTTCTTCATTTCTTTCTTTCTATCTTTATTTTGTAAATCTTTAAACCTGGAAGGCACTTTGTGTTTAAGCTTTAAAAGTGATATATAAATAAAAGCTGTTGTTATCATTCTTATTATTATTATTATTATGATTGTTATGATTGTTATTATTATCTTAATTCTTAGGTGAATTGGACAATAATACATGTTATACCTCTTATAGCACCTTTGGTTGGACTATCACCAGACATTATTTATTTCAAATTAGATTTTAAGGGTTTATTGACAAAAGTTTTCTCACGCTGAGTGGAGGCTCTGTCCATGGTGCTGAAGGAAGCTGATTGGCTGAATGTCTCCTCTTCTGCAGTAGGACCATATGTCTGCGCATCACTAGAGGGCGGAAGACTCCGCGGTAAATGCTGCACCCATGACCCACTGAGCTGCAGCAGTAGTGATATTTAAACCCCTGCTTGAACGGGGGAAACTTTCACAACTGAGCCCCAAAAAAAATCTCCAAATCAAGAGTGATTCTGGTTTGTACAAGCAGGTTTTGTGTTTGAAACTAAAATGTGCAAATGCACCAGAAGCTGTCAAGCGTCCTTTCAGCTCACATCTGCCTCCCCAGGAGGGAGGTGACAGCCGACAGAGGAACAATTAGTTTTACAGCCTTAATTTGCGCCCTCCATTTAGCCTTAACGATAACACTACAATGTGGGCGTGTACACCCCCCCCCCCCCCCCCCCTCCTCTTTTTTTAACTTCGCACCGCCTGTCCTCCGGAGCTGTGCGCACTTTGCGGAGCAGCCACTTGCTGCAGAGTGGATGCAGAGTTCAGCTCCGGCTTTGCCCGTGGTCCCCCCACCCCGGCAGCCACAGCTCAGGCTCCGGCTCTGATTCAGGGCGAGAGCAGAGGATGGATCTCTATCACTTCGCTTTTCTCTGCGGCGCTCTGGTGTTTGTTAGGGAAATCCCCGGTTTTCATACTCTTGCTATTTTTCCTCCAGCTGCGCCAAAGAGCAGCAAGGTGACGAGGATTTTTGATGGACAACACGCTTCTAAGTACTTCAAGGAGTTTTACGCGCCGCCATCCACCGATAGAAACAGTAAAACAACATCTAAAGACTCAGTTGAGCCTCATGACTACATGCTGTCTATTTACAAGACCTTCTCCACGGCGGAGAGACTGGGACTCAACGCCAGTTTCTTTCGCTCTTCAAAAGCTGCAAACACTATTGCAAGTTTTGTGGACAATGGGGAAGGTATGTGGAGCTTCAGTGTATTTATGTGTGTGTGTGTGTGTGTGTGTGTGAGAAGGGGGGGGGGGGGGGGGGGGGCATGTATGTGTGCATGCAGGTAGGATTGATTGAACACCCATGACTCATATTTTGTCTCCCAGATTAATTCAGTGCAGACAATAGTAGGATTTTTCCTGTCAGATTCCGCATCTCTGTGGTATGCACATGGTCCCGTGAGAATGTTTCTGACCCTGCTGTTTTAATGCTTTCCACAGATGACCTCCCACTCTCCCCTCTGAGGAGACAGCAGTATCTGTTCGACGTCTCAACGCTCTCCAAAAAGGCGGAGGTGCTGGGAGCCGAGCTCAGAATATACACCAAAGTGTCTGGGAATTTCAGGATATCGGAAACAGAGCCTGTGGACATCCAGCTCCTCTCCTGCCACGACCAGCAGCTGCTCGACTCCAAAACACTGGACTTGCAGGATTCCCAGGGGCCGAAGTGGGAGGTGTTGGATGTGTGGGAAATATTCAAAGAGCAGCATCACCTGAGCCAGGGGAAGCACTTCTGCCTGGAGCTCAGGGCCATGCTGGACAACCCAGAGAGGGAGCTGGACCTGCACCTTCTGGGCTTGCACAGGCATGGCAGGCCTCAGCAGAAGAAAGCCATCTTAGTGGTGTTCACTAGGTCGAAGAAGAGGCAGACTCTCTTCAGTGAGAGGAGAGAGGGGAGAGAGTTGCTGGGTCTACAGAGGAAGACCAAAGAGAGGGGCCCTGTCACCACAGCCAGCAGGAGGAGAAGGACGGCTGCATCCAAAACACGCCATGGGAAGAGACACGGCAAGAAGTCCAAATCCAGGTGCAGCAAGAAGCCGCTGCATGTCAACTTCAGAGATCTTGGCTGGGACGACTGGATAATCGCCCCACTGGATTATGAGGCGTACCACTGCGAGGGAGTGTGTGACTTCCCCCTGCGCTCCCACCTGGAGCCCACCAACCATGCCATCATCCAGACTCTGATGAATTCAATGAACCCCAGCAACATGCCACCTAGCTGCTGCGCCCCATCCAAACTCAGCCCCATCAGCATCCTCTACATCGACTCAGGAAACAATGTGGTCTACAAACAGTACGAGGACATGGTGGTTGAGTCTTGTGGCTGTAGGTAGTAGATCTGGCTTCACTTTGACCACCTCCTTGTTCGTTAGGCTCTCTGGTTTGTGTGAATTGAACAGCATTACAGTGTGTGTGGTGGTGAGGCTGCAACTGAAACAAGGAAAGATGAAGACTTTCAAAAACTTAGTGATACATTTTCTAACCATGCACCCAAGAAGGTCATGTTCAATACCTCAAACGTTTGTGTTCTTGTTTTTCTCTGTATGTGACAGCATACTCATGAATATATGAGAGATTAATTTGTTGGAAACTCTTTATCTTCTGTTTCACCAAATCAACAAAAGGTTTAAAGGTCTAGTGTGCATGATTTAATGCCATCTAGTGGTAAAGTTGCAGATTGCAACCAACTGAAACATCTCCTGTGTGCCAAACATGTAGGAGAACTACAGTGGCAGTGACACAAAAATGCATATGGCCCTCTCTAGAGCCAGTGTTTGATTTGTTCATTCTGGGCTACTGTAGAATCATTTTAAGGCAATGAAAACACAATCATTTTCAGCTTCAGGTAATTATAAATGAAAGAAAACACATTTATTATATTCCATTTCAGCCAATATATCCCCCCAAAATCCTACAAACTGGACCTTTAAATGAATATTTCAACATTTTGGCATATATGCTTATTCGCTGTCTTAACTGAGCGTTACATGAGAAGATTTGACACCACTCACCTGTATGTATGGTAAATATGAAGCTAGCTTAGCTTAGCATAAAAACTGTAAACAGGGGAAAACAGCTAGCCTGTTTCTATCTGATGATGACAAAGTCCTGCTCAAAACCAAACCCTGTAGTTTTTACACTTAACTTTCACCTAAGTTTAATACATTCAAGTGAACCAGTTAGCTTGAGCTGTGCTGGTATCAAAGTTAATATAGTTAATATATATCTAGTTATAACTAAAACTCAACCAAAAAAGTAAAAGTGGGTGTGAAAAACAAAATAGTTACAAATGAAAAATAAAACAAAAGATATACAGGAAATGTCTTTAGTTTAAGTCTTTGTCAATTTGTTCAAATTTGTCAACACAAAAAGAATGAGGAGGCATTGGTGTGTATGTTTGAAACTGGGATGTCTACGTAACTGTGAGTGCTGTGTTTGTATTGTAACACCTATTTTTAACTTTTTCAGTCTTGCCCCTGACAAATATTCCCCATATTGTGATACAAAGACAAACTAAAGCTAATACTGAAACTAATAAAAACTAAAATGAAACTGAAAAGAGCAAACTCTGGAAACTAATTGAAACTAAACTGAATTAACAATAATAATTAACTAATGAAAAATTTAAAACTGTAACAACTCTGGCTGGTATTGGTAGATTGTGTTACATTTTGACGGAGCCAGGCTGGCTGTTTCCTCCTGTTTTCAGTCAGAATGCTAAGCTAAATTAGCTGCCTCCTGACTGAAGCTGTACAAACGTAAGAGTGGTATAAATCTTATTATTTAGCTCTTAGCAAGAGAGCAAATCATTTCCAGATATGCTGAAGTATTCCTTTAAAAGAGACATTAAATATCCTACATATGGCGAATTAGTCTTTTAGTTTTATAAAACTATTGCCAGTGTAAAAATCAAACTAATGCACCACTTTTTATCCTTTTGCCACCCATAAGTTGGCCCATGAGACCTGAGGCACTATGTTAAACTCTCATGGACTGCTTTTAGGGGTGGGTATCACCAGAGGCCCAATATAGTCATAGTCACAATACTTAAGTCACAATACAATATTATTGCAATTTTAAACATCATTTTGAGATATGCTATATATTGCAACAACATATATTACGATTTATCACTTTTTTTCAACTGCAAATTATCACCCCGTCAACATCTATTTTATCTAATTAGATAAAGTTTTCAGTCTGTTCATCTCACTTTAAGTATTTTTCTTACAGCAAAATGTATCTAGTGGACTGGAAAAGCAACTGATTTTAGTAGGCTACCAAAAGTTTAATTTGTGTTTGCAATATTATGAATTCATACCAAAATAAATAAGTAATATTTTTCCCCCCCATGAACTTCTAATATATATAATAATAGATTAGTTTCTGTGGAAAGCCCTGTGTAACTTTATGTCCAAATTCATTACAGGTGTTTAATGATAATTAATAAAAAAAACCAACTTTTTAAATGTAGAACACTTGATGACTGAACCAAACTGACAGATTACACTTTTGTGGCCTGTTTCTTATTTTAATTTTCTTAGAAACTGAATGATAAACATCAGGTAAACATTTTTTTACCATAATGGACGTCTTGAGTGACTTCTCTGCCAGGATTAAAAAGCAGATTTTCAGCACTTGACATGACCTACGACTCAGGGAACGTCCTCAAGTGCTGGAGTGACTGTGAAGTCATCTTTTTTTTCCAGATTGGACCACCGTCAGTACATTTCCAAAATAGAAAAACAGCACAGGGTTTCTCACCAGTTTACTGTTTCATTGAGGAGATGCATAATTTTGTCTGTGATGCACTGATGTTCAAAGGTACCATGTGTAAATATTTGGAAATAATAATTTATGTTCTATAATAAGTTATTTCTTCTTTTTTTTTTATTGTCCGCTTTGTTCCAGACGCCATGAGTCACACATCTGGATGTTCAGGTTCAAATAAACACATATGGGTAATGTTTTGGTAACAAAACATGACAGCTATGTTCTGCACTCAGACTGTGAAATACTGTAGTATTACCGGTGGTTTTAATGTATACTACACACATAGGAATAATTATTCACCAAAAGAAAACAAAACTTTGTTTGGTGAACCCTTTTTTTGGTTCTACTGTTGTTTAAAGTGACACATTTAGCCTCTTATATTTTGTTTTGAATTATTTACTGGAGTCTGAAAATAATATATTATACTGATTGTTATTGTAAGTAAGATAAATAGAAAATTGATTGTCATCTCTTTGCTTTCCTGCATCAAACCTTATTACAGCAGAAAATGAATTGATAATGTATTTTTACATTATAAAATAAAATCAGTAAAATTGTTTAACCAAATTAATCTATTCTTATATACTGTGTGAGCTGTACAATGTGTAGAGTAACAGGCCAATTAAAATGTCTTGAACTTAACATCATTAAAGTGTGGAATTTACTGATACTATTACTGTTTTTGGTCATTTTGCTGTCATTCTGCTGACACTTTTGTGTCACAATGTGTGTACTCTTTACTCCACTTTTCTTGGTATTAATTGCGGATAGTTATCTATTAATACATTCAGATATTAACAGACTCTACAAGGTCAAATTAGTCAGCGCAGTCTGCCAAATAAAAAAAATAAAATAAATTAAGTGCTCAATCAGGTATGTTTTTATTGTCCTCCTGGAAATTTGTCTTGCAGCATAGTACAAAAAGTAACATCATGCATCAGTCTCCTATCTGTTCATTAAAGGGGACTTGTTACGCTCACTTTGGAATCCAACTTGTACTTACGGTGTCTGCTAGAACATGTTACATGCTTTAATGTTCCAGCAGGAATATGATCCAGAAGCAGGCAGAAATTACCATCTGCAACCAAGACTACAAATCTTTTTGATGTTAGCATGCAGCTTCATGTATAGCAGCCGAGTCAGCAGGAGAATCCATGAATACATTTCATGTGAATGTCCCAGACTGAATGTATCTTAAAAACATTTCTAAATCCCAGTTCAAGTATATGAGCTGGCTTTGCCATGAGGAGGTGGAGGCTGTCGCTGTTTTACCACAGAGGATAGCGCAGCGAAAAACAGTTGTTTTTTCCAACATGTTGCTTTGTTTCCTGCCTGGATGATGCCACAAAAACCCATTGTTTTTTATGAAGACATCACTGCTTTTCCTGCCAGGATAGTGCCACAAAAGCAATTGTTCTTAGTCAAGATATTGCTGCGTTTTCTGCCAGGATAATGCCATGAAAAGTGGTTGTTTTTTACAGAGACATCAATGCACTTCCAGCCAGAATAGTGCCACAAAAAGGGGTTGTTTTTTACCAAGATGTCGCTGTGTCTCTTGCCGGAGATAGCAGCTCTAATGTTCACTAATAAACATCCTATGTTTACGCTGCACAAACGACATAAAAAAAATACACAATCACTTACTTTTGAAGACAGTCAGAATAACTTTTCCCCCTGTTTTCAGTTTTCATGCTACTCTAAGCTAACCAGCTTCTCAGTTATAATGCAAACATTAAAATGATATCAATCTCCTCATCTCACTCACAGCAAGAATACGTGTATTTACTAAAATGTCAAACTGTGCTTTTAGGGATGAATGGAATCAGTTTTACAAGCCTTTTCCAGGCATCTAAAATGTGGACTTCTGTTGCTGACCTATTGTAATTAAATGTGCACTTAAACCTGCTATTGATCAAGTGGTCAGGAGCTTATAGACCTATTAGTTTCCTCTCTGGTGTTAAAAGGATGAGCAGTGTGAGTGACAGTTTGCAGGGTGAAAACAGGGTCAGGAGACAAGTTGAGGGAGCGCCATCTTCCCTGGGTGGGCTGTGTTTCTGTGTGTGCTGGAGGTCTGTGGGGTTATATGTGACAAACAAATTGGTGTGCAGATGTATTGACTGACCCCCGTCTTTAGTCTAGCGCCACATTGGGTCCCCTGCCTCACAGACAATGGCAGTGGAGGATCTCAACATCAGATTAAGCCTGCCTTTTCCTCACTGGGGTCAAAGGTCAAGTGGGGTATTGTCTCCAGGGCCTGTGGACATTAAACAACATACATGTCCTTAGAAAAGGGCGGCAATCAAGAGTGAAGGGAGGAGGGCGAGGGGAAGGAATGTGTATGATGCTCTCTGAGGGCCTCGCTGCCATTCCCCCCCAAACAACAAGGTAAGATATAAAAAAGGGGCAGCCAGTTTTAAAGCAGCTGCCCTGAACAGCCCGCGAAGGACAAAAGACTGGAATGTAGCATCTCTATAGTGGCGTACGGAGGCGTTTCTGCACTGTGTCTCACTGTGGCAGATTTGCAGTGGGATGGAGGAAAAATATTTGCAGGGGAAACAAAGCCGGGTGTAAATCGAGTGCAGGATTCAACTGTTGTTATCAGAGAGAAGAGGGGGGAGAGTAACTGGGAACTTGTGTTTTTTTCTGTTTTTCTGTGATGTTAAATGCTTCACACATGTCCAGAGTGCAGTCAAGGGGAAAAGAACTTATGAAAGGATAAGGAGTGAGTGCAGGGACCGAGATCTGGAATGAGATAGTTTACAACATGTGATGTGTGTCCAAGAAATCTCTGTCACAGCAAAAAAGACAGAAAACTTTCCCCTGAAGTATTTACTCCATATAAATCCAACACGTGTCTCCCTTGTTTGATTTTTGTCCACAGGCAAAAGTGATGTCCTGTCATCTTGACCTCTGTGTGTGCTCTGGTAAAAGCAGAGTGGAAATCCTCTATGTGGAGTCAGATGGCAGCCAGCTCAAAGCCGTCTGACTGACATACGAGGGAAGTGACTTGTTACTCCTGTTTGTTAAGTAAACTTTTGTGACTTCTCGTGTGTCGTCATTGCTGCAGGGATTTGCTCTTTTCAAGTTTTGCCTTTCTCTGATTCCCAGTTTGATTTAATTTGATTATTTTAAGGATGTGTAGATGTCTCGGTTAAAACTGGACTAAATGTAATTAATTAAGCTAAAGCTTTTTAAACATTTATTATATTCAATCAATGTTTCAATAGCATTAACATTACAATATCTCAATGTAGAGCAGGTCCTAAGTAGAATAGTGCACTCATTAGAGTCCAGATCTCCCTCAGGTGTGTCTGGAGGCATGTGGTTGGGGAATAAGGAGTGCAGGGCAGGCTGTGTGTCCAGCACATGAATTTGATAAAGACTTTTTGTATAGTATAGTCTCAGTTTTCTTTAAGATGCTTAGACTGCTTATTAATGGTATTGTAACTGAGCATCCTGGGTTAACTGTATACATTTAATAAGAAAACAATCAACAAGATGACGAGTCCAAAGTTCTCAATTCCATTGTCCCTCCTGTCTCCCTTACACTCAAGATAAGTTCAGTTTTTTTAAGAAGGGACAGTGCAAATTAATAAATACACATGGTATAAAAATGCCAGAATTAGCCTAAAGGCTGTTTTTCATCTGTAGTCCCTTAGCTACGATGTTACACAAGGCTACCTAAAATAATAAGAAGAAGAAGAAGAACTTTATTTATATAGCACCTTTAAAAACAAAAGTTTACAAAGTGCTTTGACAGACAAAGCAAACGCAGGATATCTATAGCAACAGAGTCAAAATGCAAAATGCAACAAAGCACAAAAAACAAACAAACACAAAAAACAAGGCATACTATTTAAAGGACTTCTTTGAACAAAATGCAACAAAGCACAAACCAACAAACACAAAAAATAACATAAAAAAACAGGGCATACTATTTAAAAGACTTCTTTGTACACATCAACAAGAAATGATTTTAACAAGATTTTGTAGTCACAAGAATGTAGTGATCTTTTGACTAATTCTGGCATGTTTACATTAAAAAAAAAATAAAAAAAATGTTTTATTAATGTGCATTGTCCCTGATAACTAAACCTGAAATAAAAAAAAATGTAAAAAAAAAAATAAATAAATAAAAATCATCAAAAGTGTGATTTGGTGCTAGAACTTGAGACAAAGTTGATGCAATATAAAAGGACATAAACATTTTTTAAAGCCCTAGAGGCAGCAGTGACATATTTCCATCTAGAACAGCATTGCAACACTATCAGGACATATTATTAGCAGCAGCAGAAAGGAGTTGGCAGTGAAGATATCAGCAACAGAGACTAATTGATCTGATATCATGCCTAACTTAAGTGGATCATAACAAATCCGTTATGGAATAAATTTGTAGATGCTTTTTTAACAGCGACAAAGGCTAAAATGTGGCCTGCAACAGATTAGTCTATAAGTCCCCAGGAACAGAGCCACTTTGAGGCCAATTTGACACAGGGGCCAAAGTGTGAAGTTACAACCTGTGGGTCCATCATGTGATGCCATGTGGCCTAAAAAGATTTCTGAAGAGGTCCTAGAGCATAGTCAAAAATGAACATAAGAAATACTGGGCTGACTGGTCCAGTAGTTTGTGAGATTAGATACACACATGCTCCACATGACCAAACATGATGAAGTGATGGTTTGTTCAAAATGTACTATGAAGATAATAAATCTATGGGCTGTAGTTACTGAGCTACTTTTTACTCTAGTACTTTATTTTATGGAGTTCATGCAGGCGTGATTTAAATAAAGAGACATTCAGTGATCTTTCAGCCTGTGTGCTGACTGATGCAGACTCATAAGAGAAAAAGGATTACACAGCTGAGTGAGACAGCAAAGTGACGAAGGAGGAGGTCAGACAGGTAAGTCCTCTGAGGGTCACTGCTGCTGATAAACAGCATCCTCTAGAGTGTCACTTGAAACAACAGTCCTCTCAGGGTTTGGATTTGTGTCTTTGTTGCTGTGTTGGTATTATATAAACACATATCACAGGTAAGTGATTCACTGTATTGCTAACATTACGTACTAATACTTCATATATGCAATCTGTGCTAATTCTGAGAGGGCAAATAATTAATGTGTCAGGAAATAAAAAATCTGTTTTGCAAGTGGACATCAAATTAAACGAATGCTGAAAATCCCCTGCCATTCTGTTAAACTGGAAAAAGACAAGTGTCATCCAAGATTGTAATCTGTATCAGCTGGGAGGACTTCCCCCATGTCTGCTTTTGCATTGCAGCATCTTTGGGACAAATCAACACCACATTAAAAAAGTGATTTTAGTCTGAATGCTGGTATGTGTAAACACATTTAACAAATTCACAACAAACTGAAAACACAGTTAGTTTGTAGTGTGCAGTTTGGGCTGGATTCTTTCAGCCCCCACTTCCCCCTCCATCAGCAGAATGACTGAAACCTGTGATGCTCCTCACCTTTATGAACAGGTGGAGTCATTCAGTCTATTCCTTTGTGTTTGGTTGATTGATCAGCTTAGAGTTGTAGTTTCTCTCTACACATAGTTTTCCCCTCATGTGTATGTTGCACCCTAATGAACATTTCGTAAATCTTCAGTTAAAAGCCATGTGGGATGTCCTACTGCTGGTTGTTTGTCCTTAAACCAGGATGAAAACTTACTGAATATTATGAATAACGGAAGCCTGAATCCAACCACACTGGAGAGAGAAAACCTACCTGAACAGAAACCTAACGCTTTGAGTTCTGTGTTTTGGCTGGTTGTTCTGCAATTGATAAAATGTTTTCTACATTTTTGTGAGTAAAAGTTTCTGCGTTGTTAGTGGTCCTTCAGACTGTACAGTCATGCTATATTGAAGCCAAGTAATATTTTACATGCATTTTATTTTTATTTTTTTATGGCAGTATGTTTTTGGTTGTCCATGTGTTCATCCCATTCTTGTGAACCCTTTATCTCAATAAAGCCTTCAGGGAATTTTATCAAGTTTGGCACAAACGTCCACTTGAACTCAACAATGAACTGATTAGATTTTGGTGGTCAAAGGTCAAAGGTCACTGTGACCTACAAACATGTCTTTGGCCATAGCTCAAGAATTCACACACCAATTATTGCAAAATTTCACACAAACATCTAATAGAATAAAATGATGAAGGGATGACATTTTATATCCAAAAGGTCAGAGGTCAGCTTCACTGTGACATCATAATGTTTTGCAAAAACACTTTTCTGGTCATATTCAACGTCATAATGTTGTCCTAATCTTTTCTGTATTGTTTTTGCCAATGTTTTAGTCTTATATCATTAATGTTTTTATTCATTAGTTAGTAGTTTATTAGTTGTAGTTATTTTTATTGTCTGCTTGTTATCTGTAAGTTATCTGTAAGTCCAATGTCACTTTTGATTGACACTTTCCTTGGTCAATCTACCATCTTGGACTGAAATTGAGGATCACAATGGAAATAAGTCTTTGGTTTTATTGTGTACTTAACCCTCTACAATTTTTAAAAATCCTATATGGAGTCTGTCTTATTGATCAGTCTGTCATTTATATTTTAAATTTTTGTCAAATAAATCAATCAATCTATCTATCCATCTATCTATCTATGGTCAGATACTGAAATGGTGACACCCACCTTGTGTGCTGACTGTGTAGATCTTCTGTGCTGTGCTGTGTGTGTGTGTGTGTGTGTGTGTGTGTGTGTGTGTGTGTGTGTGTGTGTGTGTGTGTGTGTGTGTGTGTGTGTGTGTGTGTGTGTGTGTGTGTGTGTGTGTGTGTGTGCGTTGACAGCGTATCTGCAGGGTCATTTTGAGTGTTGCCATATGGAATGTCTGTTTGATCATAAGGTCACTTTTGTGCCTATCTATAGCCTACTCTCCTCTTTACATTGATAAAAATAACATCAAAGATGAGATGCAACATATAAATTACAATGCCTGCATACCAACCATACCATACCATACCATACCAAAAACAGTACACACAATAATAATTGAAAAAAAAAAAGATTTATCAAATAATAAAAAATATTAATAAAAATAACAAACAATTGTTTTATCATTTCTCTTAAAGGGTCGCTTCAGTATTTTTCAAACCGGACCCCATTTTCCCATGTTTTGTGTCTAAGTGACTAATGGGGACAACAGTTTCTTAAAATGGTCCAATACTGAGCGAGACCGCTGCAGCTGGCAGCGGCAAAACTGGCTGCAGTGTAAGTATTTAAGGGCACTGTGCACTGTCAACGTACGTTCACTAAAACCCTGTTTCCACCAAGCAGTACGGTACAGTTCAGTACAGTTAAGTACGCTTGTTTCCATTTCCACTGTGAAAAGTTGTTGCAGATGGTTTTGCTGCCTGTCACAGCAGCTGTATTCAGTGGGCAGACTGCCGGCAACTTTCAAGGTGGAACGTTAACTTGTAATGTTACTCGATGCACGAGTTGACGACGTGAATCAACATAATAACACACATTAAATTTCACTAACAACTTTGACCATTACTTTAGTTTTTATATGACATACACTTTTAGTAATGATTGGATCTTCAAGTGTGTATTCATTTTGAGCAGATTATGTGATCTGCATATATCCCAATCCTCACTCTGAGAGAAAAATAGTGTTGTAGTGCATCATTCCATTGGGCTCTGCCAACACTAAATTCCTGAGCTTGCCTTAGAAGGACTAAATGCACAAACCTGCTATTTTTGAATATCCCATATAGAGACTCTCACTGCAGCCTGTTCTATACCGTTCTATAAATGTCTGCGAGCTGCCCCGTTCTGTGGATGATAAACGAGGTACAGACTTCCATCTGTCACCAGTGAAGAGGAAAAACATTGAGTGCTGGACAGAGCAGTGAGTGACAACGACCCCACTCACATGAAAGAGTTTGAGGTAGAAACGCTAGGGTCTAGGTACCACATCTGAAGGGTTACTTTTGGTTCCAAAGGTACCATAACTGAAAATGTTTGGTGGAAACGGGGCTTAAAAGTGCTTGTTGCTTTTTGCTACTGACAGGCTGAGATTGTTGTCTGACAACAATATGGAAAGGATCAGAGATACTCTTTGTCAAAGAGAAGGATACATTTTCTTTAACCAGAAACACCAAACCCTCAAGACTAGCTAAAATGTTCTACAGAGTTCTTTATATAATAGTAAGTAATAATAAGTAATATCTACACTTTTATCTCTTTTCGTTCAAAGAAAATAATTATATTTCACTTGGTTAATTAACACTGTTCCACATTTGAAGCCTCATATCGGTCCTGTTCAGTCTCTTATTTCCCCTCACTGTAACCTCTCTCTATCTCTATCTGAACACATGTACTTTAAACAAGTTTCCGCACTTTGAACAAGATCCTCTGGTTTCGTTCCCACATGTGATCTCTCTGGTCTCTTACAGATTGTGGCCTCGGGTGAAGGTTTCATGAGAGGGCAGCGGGGGCAGATCCACATTTTTTAGACATCTTAAAGACGCACATTACCCACCACAACACCTCATAATGGGGAAGTTTTATTGAGGTTGGAAAAGTCCTGATACCACTCCTTCTCTGATGCACTTGAGGGGAAGAGAACAAGAGCCAGCAGAGGTGTGTGTGTGTGTGTGTGTGTGTGTGTGTGTGTGTGTGTGTGTGTGTGTGTGTGTGTGTGTGTGTGTGTGTGTGTGTGTGATACAGAAATACACAAAAATACAAAGAAATACAGGAAGAAAGAAGAAAGAGATAACAGTAGAGGGGAACTGATCTGAGATAATGTGAAGGATACAGGACGACAAGTCAGTGAAAGATAGACAGAAAAAGTAAAACTTAACAGCAGAAATAAACATGCTTACAGCCTGCCACAAAAAATAGTTTTGGTCTTTGGCTAATTTCCCCCTTCATGACAACTGTATTGGGGGAGGGTTTTTTATGTAACTTCCCATTTTATCAAGACTTAAAGTTATGCATTATTAAGGGTGGACCATTTTGCCACTTTGAATGACAGACTGTTTATGAGGCGTCATCATAGTCTATGGGCAGCGCCATCCTCTTGTCCAAATATGGTCACTTCTGGCTCCAAAAATCCAAGATGGCAAAGGCATGTCAAAATTGAGGCTTCAAAGTGGGAGTCCACAAGCCAGTGAGTGACACATCCATTTTTTTTATTCAGTCTCCAGTCTGCGCTTCAGGAACTATGAATGATCATAACTCTGAGGAAGCCCTTTTGTAGGACTTTTTTAGCTCCTCTTTCAGACTCTCCTTGGTAGACATGGACAACTGGGGTGGTATGGTGGTGCAGTGATTAGCATTGTCACCTCACAGCAAGAGGGTTCCTGGTTCCAGGGTGGAGGGTTCAAACCCATGGTCGGGGACCCCTTCTGTGCAAAGTTTGCATATTCCCCCCTGTGTCAGCATGGGTTTTCTCTGGGTACTAGCGTGAATGGTTGTCTGTCTCTATATGTTAGCCCTGAGATAGTCTGGCAACCTGTCCAGGGTGTACCCCACCTCTCGCCCAGTGTCAGCTGGGAAAACCTGAACTTCCAATTTGTATTCCTTTTGCCAACGGGCCACTGATTCATCATGCTGAATTGGCCAAAAAACAGCTGTCAGGGGCCGACAAGGACACACTGCACCGACGAGGGCGGCAGATGCTCACTAACAGCTCAACTTTGACTGTTGGCCAACCATTGGCTTGGTGTTTCAGGGCCCTAAAGATGAAGCTCTTACTACACCAGATCCTACATTTCCCATAATGCAACCAACAGCATCCCTCACTACCTTGAAAACACTGACATCTTAAGACCCAGAGGACACTGTAGGCTGAACTTACCATGAGAAATAAACTGCCCCTTTTGTGAGGGTGATCACAATGGTGAAAATTTGAAAATGAATTTGAGGGAAATGAAGTGAGAGGAAGGCCATAAAGAGTGTGTGTGTGTGTGTGTGTGTGTGTGTGTGTGTGTGTGTGTGTGTGTGTGTGTGTTTGTGTGTGTGTGAGTGTGTGCGTGCACACGTGCACACTCACTCCCTGTTCCTGCAGCAGAGCCCCATCCGTCAGGCCTTTTGGCAGCAGAACAAACCGGGCAGAGTTACTTTTTAGCGGGTGTTCCCCTCTCTCTCCTCTGTGCAGCCTTTTACTGTCACACAGGGATCTAAATGATGAGGACACGCAGAACATGCAGATGTTTGCAATATCTCTCTAATATGAACTCTCTCATACGGACGCACCTGGCTCTGATTTGTCTGAGATAGAGCATGTAGCGTGTGCACTTGACATCAGTTTTTATGTGTGCAGAAAGATACTTAAAGGAAAGAGGAGGAGGAGGAGAAAGAGGAGGAGGAGGAAGGAGGGAGGAAGGAGGAGGGAGGACGGAGGGGGTTGTAAGTAAAAACAGAGCAACTGTCGCTCACATGCCCAACACAGAATGATAATCAGGGCCCCGGCTGCTTTTGTACATGAGCAGCTTTGGTTTTGGGTGACAGCGCTAGTAGTGTTGTTTTACAGTCAGTCTGCAGTTGGAAATAAAAACCAGACGAGGTGGGCTCTGCAGCCAAAATCAGTCCCCCCGGTAATTAAAAGTGCCTGCTGAGAGCTCTTTACTACACGCAGCCAGATCACTGATCATCACTGGCCGATC
This sequence comes from Epinephelus awoara, assembly GCA_035609425.1. Taxonomy (NCBI): domain Eukaryota; kingdom Metazoa; phylum Chordata; class Actinopteri; order Perciformes; family Serranidae; genus Epinephelus; species Epinephelus awoara. The sequence continues at coordinate 25,296,528 of CM069310.1, read as the reverse complement.
ACATCAAAAGGAAATGACACAGGACACAAGGCAAGCCATTAGTAAGTCGATTTCCCCAAAAAGATCAGAGGCAGTCATTGGGCGGTTGATTACCTACAGATTGTCTGTTCTTTCTTCACCTTTCCACCCGCAGGGAGACGTACTGAAACTTATATTTTAAAATCCTCCTTCTGTAATAAAAATTCCAAAGAGCCGAACTATTTAATGCCACAATGATTTGATTTAATGCACCACTAAATCTCACATATTTTGAGTTTTCTGAGTCAATTAAAGCTTAGTCTGAGTGGGCGGAAGTTCACTGCATAGATCAGCCTCTCACTGGGCAGAACGAGCCACCCGCTGAAGTCTACCCTACCACCTACGGTTGTGTAGCAGTTTTCAAGCGCACCATTGCTGTGGAACGATTGTGATTGGTTGAAAGAAATAAAAAAAAGCCAGGGCGTTTTTTTCTCCAATCTTAAAGTGAGAGTTGGCGCAGCCAGACCTTTCTTTTCTTGAGAAAGGTCTGGTGAGTGAGACTAATTAAAGCTTAACTTCATAACTTTTGTCAAAATGCGGCCTCTCTGGCCATAAGTGGTAATTACAGGATGAAAACACAATGAAATTGTTTAATTTCCTAAGACGCTCTTAAAGCAAACGTTTGACATTCTGGGAAGTATGCTCTTGTGTTACCACTCTCATGCAAACCCCTGAGAAGTGCACTGAGCTTTGAAGCCAACTTTACATAATGGCCAAACAGTGAAATTACAACTTCCAAGTCCGTCACCTGAGCCTATTGGGCTCAAAAAGACATTTTTCTCTGTTGACTTGCATTGTAAATGAAATGTCTGTAAATCATATTCATTCTTTGAGTGTCACAGCCCCCACAAAATGACTCATATCACAGTCGAGATTTAATCCATTCAGTCCAATAACAGTTAGAAGGTCTAGAAGAGCCGCACAATTAAATCATTTAATCTCCACTCAAATTAGTAGAGTGCTAAACTGGAAGTAACTGGCTCAGGAAGTTGTGCCTGCTCTATGGGCCCAATGATGCAGAAGCAGTGTCATCCTGGTAACTTTACAGGCACACTAGTAGATGCACACTTTTGGCTACATGAGCCTCTGAGCAACTTTCATAGGTATGAATGGGGTCTCGCTTTCAATGCTGTATCCAGGTCTCTTAATACATCCATGCTCTTGCAATCCATGCAGTAAATATGAAACTACAGAGAGCAGCCAATAAGGTTAGCTTAGCATAAAGACAAGAAACAGTGGGAAACAGCTCACCTGGTTCTGTCTAAAGGCAGGTTTGAAATTCTTTTGTTTGAAAACACAAGAATGGAAAAGGTCAGTTTTCTGTTTTATGAGAGATTATGTGTCCGATTCTTTCTTGGCTGTGAGCAGCAATTTACTGGATCCATTTTATTGCTTTTATTTACAATTTTATTTTTTATTTTATATACTAATTTATTAATCCTGAGGGGAAATTCCATTTTTTCACTCTTTTTTTGTCATTAACACACAGGTCCGAAAGACGCACACATGCACAAACAGGACCTATACATGCACAAAGTGGAGAGATGTCAGAGTGAGGGGCCTGCCTTGGTTAGGAGCCCCGAGTGGTTGGAGGGTTCGATGCCTTGCTCAAGGGCACCTTGACAGTGCCCAGGAGGTGAGCTGGCACCTCTCCAGCCACCAGTCCACGCTCCATATTTGGTTCGGACAGGGACTTGAATCAGCGACCCTCCGGTTTCCAACCCAAGTCCCTATGGACTGAGCTACTGCCGCCCCCAATTGAAATAAACAGTGCAAAACATGAACTCACACAGTGACCAGAGTCTTGCATTGGGTAACCAACACAAAATGTTGGTAATGGGTAAAAATTCATACATCAGTAGTTCATTCTGTGAATCTAAATTATATACATTTTTTATTCAAGGAATCACTCCCTCAGAACAAAGAGCTCTCAAGTACATGTTGTAGAAATACAAGAGCGAAAAAAAAAAACACATTACAAATGAATGTTTTCTATTTGTATTCTTGCTTGTATTGACAAATTAGCACTAAACACACTCAAATGCCAAAGTAAAAGTACTTTTTGTGAAGAAAATGGAAGTTTCCACTTTTATCCTTTAAGATGAGCTGAAGTGGTAAAAAGACGAGAAGGGAAGAGGGAATTAATAGAAAGATAGAAAGAAAAACAGATTGACTTTTTAAAAACCTGCAGATGACGTCTGTACGTCAGTGTGTCATCAAACTAAAACTTTTACTGAGTCGACCTTTTTCAGCCGAAAGATTTTTACAAGAGAAAAGAAACATTTTATGAGCCCTTCTTACAGTGAACATAAAATTTTAATCTGTCAAGTGAGTGCAGCTATCAGATAAATGTAGTAAAAAAAAGTACAATATTTCATACTTGGGTCATGTGGTATCAACTAAACTATCTCAGTGACAACTCAGCAGCAATGGAAAAAGAAGTGAGATCCTATAGAAAAGAAAAAGCAGTAATACTACAGTATAAAAATACTGCATTACAAGTAAAAGTACAGTATTAGCATGGAAAATGTAGAAAATACAGAAAATGTAATTGAGGTATGAAATGTAAAAGTACTCATTATGCAAAATATCAAGCATTTTAATGTTGTTATGGTAAAGATAACACAAACTACTTAATATACTGTTATGTTGTTTAATATATATAAAAACGTCATATTTTTAAAAGTGATTATATGTTTTATTTGTAAAATCTTGACCTGAAAAGTTACTGGCAACTGCAAGGGCATTCAGAGAGTACAGACTTCTGCCACCAAACCCAGAGTGACAGGCATTGTTGCAGGTCGCCCCCAAGTCACCCTGGTATGTGTGACTTAACCCCCATTAACACTGGCAGCAATGTCAGCACCGGCACTGTTGCTGTTGTTAGTGTAATGCTGGTGTTGAGTTAGCATTAACTGTATAATACTGTATATGGGGTAGCGTGGGTAATAACAGCAAGGGGACAACTTCTCCGAAGGAAAACAGGTGAATACTTTAATGTCCGTTTTTAAAAGTAGGACAACTGACTATTCATTGACACATATCACTCCGCCCAATGTAAACAAACACTACAAAGCAGCTTATGTATATAGTTCCTCATTCCAACAAATGTAAATAATGTATTTATCAAATAATGAGCCATTAGCTAAATCATGAAATATTCAACTAATACCCAAAACAAAATAACATTCAGACCAACACTAAAACAAAATAAATCTCATCTTTCATTCCTACCCCCTCTTTGAATGAAATGTCCTAATTTCACAATAAATCTCATCTGCACCCTGAAAGGTAAATCTACCCCATCACTGCTAGGTAAGTGGGAAACAGAACAAAACACAGCATATAACAGGTGTATTAACAGGGGAAAAAAAGTCACATAAGCTCATATCAAAATACTTTTCCTTGACCCTAGAAAAACAGCAACATCTGGAAACACATGAATGACAACCAACAATGTCCACCTGAAACAAAGTAATACAGCAGCAGAAATGTGCATCTTATATGAGCAACAAAAGAGTCTATATCAGTCACTTGAGTAAAAGGGCCTTGTTCACAGCATCAGCCGCTGTAGCCTGCGAACAGCACGGCCCGAACGAGTCGTGGATGAGCCACGTGTCCCACTAGGCACTGCGGGAGCCACACCAGTGTGTTCGTTTTGTTGTGGCAGGACTGGAGAGATCCGCCCTGATGGTCTCCGTAGCAGGGGAACAGAAGGGCAGGCAGGGGCAGCAGCCTGTCCAGTATGTTTGTCTCGTACACAAGGGGAGGGAACCAGATAATGATGTATACGTGGGGAGAGTGTCCATATGCTGTGGAATCACATGTTGGTTCACATGCGCTGAGGATCGATATGGCTTTAAGCGGTCATAGTGAACAACTTTGAGTCCAGCTTGAGGCTGTCTCAAATCCACTAGCTTGTATAGCAGCCTGTTGTTATCCGACTTGACAACTTTGTAAGGTCCAGTCCAGTTAGGTTCAAGTTTCTTTCTCTGTGTAGTGGGATTATCCATCCACACAAGATCTCCACAGTAATAAGGTTTGAACTTCACATGCTCATTGTAGTAGTACTAACGCTTAAGTCTCTGTTCTTCACGATGAGAGCGAACCACTTGGAAAACTGTGTCAAACCGTCTCACCAGTTCAGTGCCATCATTCTGCGGTGTTAGTGATAACACAGGTGTGGATAGAGGCACAGCAGCAGGCAGACAAGGCTCTCTGCCATGAGCAAGAAAATAAGGTGAGTATCCAGTACTAGTGTGTGGGGTTGAGTTATATGAGAGAACTATCGCTGGCAGGTAGTGATCCCATTCACCACCGTTTTGAAAAATTAGTTTAGCCAGCTGTTCTTTAAGAGTCCTGTTAAATCTCTCAACCATCCCATTACCACGCGGGCGATATGGTGAGGTTCTCTTCTTTTTGATGTTCAGTCTCTGACATATAGTCTGGATGATTTCACATTCATACTGTCGTCCCTGATCTGAAAACAGTTCCTCCGGGACTCCGTGTTCAGGAACGTAACGGTCACAAAGCAGTTGTGCTCCAGTAGATGCCTTCTGATCTGACATAGGGAATGCACTGACGTACTTTGTAAAGTGGTCTTCTACTACAAGTACATACCTATGGCCCTGTGAAGTAACAGGCAGCTCAGTGATATCTGTGCATACAAACTGGAACGGTGTCTCTGCCTGTATGGACTGTAGGGGAGCTCTGTGTTTTGGTACAGGTTTTCTAAAAGCTTCACGTGTGACACAAATCACAAGATTCGTCAAGATCAGACCTCATGCTAGGCCAATAGCACATAGTTAGAGCTTTCTTGAATGTGCGATCCGCACTGTAATGACCAGAGCAGGGATCACCATGTCAAATGTTCATAGTCTCTGTGATCAGTGTTTTGGGAATCAGCACTTGAAACACCACTGGCTGTCCTGGTGCAGTGTGTGCTTTTCGACAGAGCAAGTCATTACACAGTACAAGTTTTGGAAACTGCCACCACAATTTTCTTAGCATTTTCCCTTTAACATGTCTGAGATAAGGTATTTTGTTTTGCTGTACCCATGTGTACACTTCTGAGAGTACAGGATCAGAAAGTTGTTCAGCCACAACGTCATTTCCCTGATTAGACAATGTGTATTTCAACAAGTCCATATCTGTGTTGGGTGTCTGAACAACAGAATTGTCTTTGTCTAATGCACAAACTTGAGCTGTTGTGCTGGCCACAGAAGAAGGCTGCGCTGGCATGTCCTGCAGCGATGGAAGTGGAGAAGGAGTTTCCAGGATAACAGGAGAAGCACAGTCGTCGTGTGGAGAGGTTTTTGTGTCCTCTAGGACCACTGGTGAATGGTTGCTGAAAGGTGGGAAAAGCCATTATAGGAGGAGAAGTGAGTGCGTCCTTTAATGTCTGAAATGCAATCGAGCACTCGTCTGTCCATTCAAATGACACGTGTTTCTGTGTGAGTCTGTGGAGAGGAAGAGCAATGAACGCATACTTGTGCACAAAACGTCTGTAATAAGAGCACAATCCCAGAAATGCTCGTACTCCAGGGGGTGATTTCGGCACAGGCCAGTCACGTATGCGCCGGCTATTGACTGGGTCCAGCGCCAGACCATCACTTGAAACAATGTGTCCCATGTATTTGACTGCAGATTTGCAAAACTCACATTTCTTTGGGTTTAGCTTTAAACCAGCTTGTCTGAATCGTGTGAGAATGTCTGTCAGGTTTTGGAGGTGATCATCAAAGTTCTGTCCCATATAGATGATGTCATCTAGATAAATGACACATGTGGTCCAGCGGAGACCTCTCAGAACAAGCTCCATTAGTCTCTGAAAAGTTGGTGGTGAGTTTTTCGGACCCATGGGTATTACTTTGAATTGGTAGAGACCGTCACCTGTTGTAAATGCTGTTTTGGGTCTGTCTGCTGGATCCATTTCGACTTGCCAGTATCCGCTGGACATGTCCATGGTGGAGAAAAACTGCGAGCCAGACAGTGCATCCAAACTATCATCAACTCTAGGCAGAGGATGTGCGTCAGTGATGGTAACAGAATTCAGCTTCCTGAAATCAACACAAAATCTGTATGTGCCGTCCTCCTTTTTCACCATAACCACTGGACTGGCCCAGGGGCTGGTGCTGTCCTCGATCAGATCATGAGCTTTAAGTTCTTCCACCTGCCGGTGGATCTCCGCTTTCATGGCAGGTGAGGTACGATACGCTCTTTGTGAGATGGGAATTTCACAGGTAGTTGTTATTTTATGTGTGACCAGGTTTGTCTGTCTAAAGTCACGTGAGTGCTGACTGAACACATCTGAGAATGAGTTCAATGTCTCCTTCAGTTTATTATGTTGGGTACATGTGAGGTCAGGGTTTGAGAAATCCTGCAGTTCAAATGGTCTGGACACCACAGGCATCTGAACATTTATGTTGCAAACAGACCCTTCCATCACAGTGTACTCGTCTTTGGGATCGCCAGAGGTGGCATGAAAAGTTCCTATCTGTGTGCCAGAGTGCAACATGACTTCCTCACTAGCGGGATTAGCTACTTTGACATAGATGAAACCTTGTTCAGCTTTTGCCACAGTCCATGCAAAACCAGTAGATGTTTGGTTAGTGTAGTGTGGTTCAAACACACCTGCATAGCCGATAGGGACCAGTCCTTTAAGTGACGTGTCCAGTTTAGCTGTGATGACCATTTCTGACATGGCAGGAACTGTAACTGTGGAAGACACTGTCACATCAGTCAGTTTAGGGACATAGTGGTGTGGGCTAACTAATGGAACAACTTTGTCATCTACTAAAAGAGACATGTTTCTGGTGTTTACAATGATACCATTAGCTACTAGAAAATCCCAACCCAAAATCAGTGGTTTAGTACAGTTTCTGACAACTTGAAGGCATGTGTCATGGGTTTGTGAGCTATACTTAAATTGACTGTGACTGAACCAATAGGATCAAGAGGGTCGTCTGTAACACCAGTGAGAGGAATAAACTGCTGTACAATTGGCTTTTTCTGAAAAGCAGCTGTAGACATCCTGAACTCTTCACTGATCACTGAAATGTCTGGCCCAGTGTCAACAAAAGCATGAACAACAGTATTTTCAATCACAACTGACACATATCTACTTGACACATCAACCTCAGAAGAAGTGGCTCTGGTGGGTCATCACTGTCTGTATGGGCCTAGGTAGAGTCAGTAGCTGGCAATTGGCCCCCATTGTCAACTACTCGAAGTTTACCTTGTTCGAGTTGGTGTGTGAAGGGGACTGAAACCGTACATGTCCAGGACTTGGAGAGTGCTGAGACTGTCGTCTGTCCTCTCTGCGGTCAGGAGAGCGACCATGCCGTGTGTATTGTTTGGATGATAATATCTCCTGTCTGCGGGATAATAATGGCTGCGGCCTCGCTCTCTGTCAGGAGTGAGGCTCCGCTGACGAGAACTGTAGTCTGATGAACCACGGTGTGAGTCACGTTGCTGGCGTTTCACCTTCAACTGCAGTTGCTCTATCCTGTCTGAAAGTGTCTCTATTGTTCTCTGCATTTTTCGAAGATCATCCGAGGTGGCAGAATAAACTCCAAGAGACGTGGTAGGTACAGGAGGGTGTGTGGGTGTCAAAAGAGGTGTGGTAGGTGAGACATGTGCCTGCGGAAAACTTTGCAGAGGGTGTGGAGTGGAAAACACTCTGCTGGCATAATGAGCATTCTCTATCTGCACTGCATATTTAAGAGCCGCATCCAGTGTAGTTACACCTTGTTCATGACAACGTACCTGAAGATATGGCTCGATTCCAGCAATGAAGCGCCTGAATTTCTCTCCATCTTTAGCATTTGTCCATATGTGGGAAAAACTTCCTCCACAAGTCGGCCAATTTCGGCAGCAAACACTGGAAGTGCCTCACCAGGAAGGCGAGTGCGTGCATTGATGTAACTTTGAAATGCAGAAAGATACGCAGTTTGTCCAAAAACAGCTTTAAGTTTGTTTTTCACTTCTGTATAGTCCGATTTTGTGGTGTCAGGAAGGCTATCCCAGTAACTGAAAGCAGCACCACCCAGCCGTGTGGGCAGCAGCTTAGCCAAGCTGTCCTCACCTGAATTTGGAGCAGCTTCTACAGCTACCTCAAACCGCCTGCACCATTTTGCAAAGTCCTCCTTCCCATCTCCCATGAAAACATGAGGAAAATCTCCCTTGCAGTATTATATATATTAGCATGGGTTGGACCAGAATGAAAAGGCAGTTCATCCCACAAGTTACTATCACTGGCCATCATTCATTGTGTGTGTGTATTTTTTTCTCTCACTCTGGAAGAGGCACGAAAACATGCATTCAAAGTTCACAGTTGGGCCATATAATATCACAATCTTACTGTTGTTGCTTCCAGAGTAACAGGTAACGTTAAACACTCGTGCAGACCCAGTTCACGAGCAGCACATGAAGCAGCAAAAATCCTCGTGGAGCAGAAAAGCAGTATCCACTTCGCCAGTCTTGGTTACTCACATAGTTGTCCTTTGTTGTCGTCTTGGCGGTTAAAAGTCCGACCAAGTTCGTTGCACTGTTCCGTCGTTGTCCTCCTCTTTTCACAGCACTCGACCGAGTCACTAGCTTAGCTTTAGCTGTTAGCAGGAGCAGGCCACAGTGACGGAAAAAAAACATCGGCGATAGCTCATTAATCCCTGGCAAAACTCAAAACAGCGAAAGTTAGCAGTCCACAAACCCGCTGCCACCAGTGTAATGCTGGTGTTGAGTTAGCATTAACTGTATAATACTGTATATGGGGTAGCGTGGGTAATAACAGCACGGGGACAACTTCTCCGAAGGAAAACAGTTGAATACTTTAATGTCTGTTTTTAAAAGTAGGACAACTGACTATTCATTGACACATATCACTCCGCCCAATGTAAACAAACACTACAAAGCAGCTTCTGTATATAGTTCCTCATTCCAACAAATGTAAATAATGTATTTATCAAATAATGAGCCATTAGCTAAATCATGAAATATTCAACTAATACCCAAAACAAAACAACATTCAGACCAACACTAAAACAAAATAAATCTCATCTTACATTAGCACTGCTGGCATTGCTGATAATGCTGTCCTGACCCACAGTGGTGGGACAGTGATGTTGTGCATGTGTAACACTGATACTGCCAGGTTGCTCTAATGAGTGAGAACTAACCTCTTTTTAACACTTTTCACACTGTCGCCGTTGTTGGCAGTACACTGCAAGCTGCAAGGGCGGGTGGGAAAAACAACAGACTTTCACCTTGGAGCCTGCTGTTCATTAAGTTTTTTTTTATAACAAGCTAATGTGCTAGTGTGTGTAGCATGCTTAATTAGTGACATTTGTTAGGTATGTTATGTGATGTTACATTACATTAGTGACAAAAAGTACTTACATTAGGCCAAACCATGGTGTTTTTTTCTAAACCTAACCATGTACTTTTGTTTCTTAAACCTAAGGAAGTAAACCTAAAAATCAACGTTGATTTTGTAAAGACTGGATGCATTTAATGAGTAGGACCTGAACATTTCCTGTAAAAACAGAAGTGTGTTTTCAAAAGACATTGATGAAAAAATACTTTAAATTTAAGCCTTTTTTTTAATCAATGTTAACTCCTCAATAAACTTACAAACCTTAACACCTACATTATTTTACATGAAGAATTCACTTTAGTCTTGCTCTTCTCCAGACATTCGGGGATGCTCTGAGGTGCTGAACAACTTGACATTTTTAAACACCTTGTTAAATGAGTTGCAGGTGCAATCAACAAGACATCAGCACTTTCAAACCTCGGCACAATCACCCTCCTTACTGTAATTTATTCCCCTTTAAGAAATGTGGGGGTGAGTGGGCAGACAGAGAGGGGGGAGCAGAGTCTTTGGGTCAATAAAAATCAAAAAAGTAGTTATTGACTTTGAAGCCCTTTGCCGTTTGAGGGAAATCTGAACCGGGCCGATTGTGGCGAGTTGCTCTGGTTGAAGCCGGAGAGGAAATGCAGTGTGACACTAACAGGCTGAAGGAGGAAGTGTTGATGGACTGAATTAAACAAGGGGCTGAGGGGGAGGTGGGTGGGTTTGTGGGGGCATGACACTAATGTTTTCCATTGACAAGACGGAAAAGCCCCGCTGCTATGCCACACACACACACACACACACACACACACACACACACACACACACACACACACACACACACACACAGTCATAAATTCATGCATTTATTCACAGAGAACGTTCACTTGGAGCCGGCAGCGGGGGCACTTTCTCATGCATACTTTAAGGAAAACATACACAAACATTTAGTTTAAACTGAAGTCTGATTGAAAGGTGAAAGATCCGTCCAATCAACGTTTACCAAACTGCTCCAGTATAACGTTTCCCAGAGCAGTTTGATTAAAGTATAAAAATGACCATCAATTGCCTAAAGTGAAAGAAAATAATAAAGATTTAAACATATTTAAGGCTACTGTGACTCAGAGGTACACAAGCTGTCTGTTTTCAATTAGGGCTTTTAAGCAGTTTGAGGAAATGTGTGGTAACTTCAAGAGGAAATATTTTACATGTCATGGATGTAATAGAGGAGCATTGTACTTTGTATAAACTGCTGGATCTGGGTTTTATCTACACACAGGAAAAATGCAGCAGTGAAAACAAAGGAGTAAATGTGCAGGGAGATGTTGAACAGAACAGGAGCACAAATATGTTTAAATGAGGATTTTCACCTTAAAAGTTCATGCATTTATCAAAAATCCCCCAAAGTGACTTAAAATAGTTACACCAGTAGGGATAATCAAAAGCAGCATTCAGGAGTGCGCAGGTCAAAGCTTAAAAAAAATGGAAGATTTTAAAACTAATATATATGCAATATTTGTGTATAATAAGGAAATGCATAGGTTTATTGAATTTTAATAATATGATAATTAGCAAGGCACAGCTGTGCAAAATGCAGCTCCCCCAAACAACGACCCCCATCGACCATTTGTACAGGCAGCTTAGTACATCCCATATTTACGTTTCATGTAGGTGGCAACCTCGAGTGGCTGGAGTGAAAAGGAAGTTGGTCGAAGTATAAAGAGCAACAAAGTCAACCTAGCGAGAAGGTCAGGGTGGATGGACCCCGGTCAAACAAACACAGGACTTTAGGTGCGTTTGTGTCCTGTAATAGGGCATTAACAGAAAAGTCGATTTGTCGACGAGTCGACGTCAGTGGCACAAGTCGACGTCCCCCGGGAGGAGTCGACAAGTCGTGTGTTTTTTTCCCCTCTCTCTCTCTCTCTCTGTGTGCTTACGCTGATACTTTATCCTTGACTAAGTGAACATACTCGGGCGTACTATAAGCGGAGCAGACTCCGCGAGGAATGTCCGCAGTCATTCGGGCTTTCATAGTCGAGCGCACTTCTGCGTCGTAGTTTCCTGTAAAAATGTCTGTGAAAAATCCCCCGATGTGAAAAATACATGCCAAGCAGTCACTGGTGCGCGGAGCGGAGTCCGCAGAAGTCCACGCGGACTCAGCAGACGTCCGCAAGCCCTGTGGGTGTAAAGTTCAGATTTCTTGACCGCGCGGACTCCGCTCCGCTCACCAGTGACTGCTCGGCATGTATTTTTCACATTTTTCACGGACATTTTTACAGGAAACTACAACGTGGAAGTGCGCTCGACTATGGAAGCCCGAACGACTGCGGGCATTCCTCGCGGAGTCCACTCCGCTTATAGTAGGCCCGAGTATGTTCGGGCCTTGAGCTTTGCGCGCACAGGGTTTGCGGACGTCCACATACGTTCCGCCCGAGTATGTTCAGGCCTTCACAGACACACATCACATGCGTGGAGATACTTCACTTTCCTCCGCTGTGTCAATATGATGACATCATCAAATGACGTGTCGACTCGACTTCGACTTTATTGACAGTCGACGTGAAAAAAATCAAAGTTGTTAATGCCCTATCCTGTAAGAAATCAAAAGTTAACGTTAAGTGATTTTAACTTAACATTAACATGACTTCATATGTAACATAACTAATGTAACCATTTTTTTTCCCAAACCATGATTCTTTTCGGAATCCTAACCAAGTGTTTCTTTTGTTTCATTTTGTTTTGTTTGTTCTTTTAAATCAGCTGGAAACAGGAAGAAGGAGCAAGGCCTGTTGCTCCTGTAAGAAAATCCCAGCACATACATATAGGAGAAAATGTTACGATAAAAAAATTATTCGTCTCTCACCACTGACCACCATACCTTTCTAAAAAAAACACAAAAAGATCTCATGGTGGTCCACCACAAGGAGAGGGACTTCATACCTCTTTTACATACTGCATGACTGCGTATGAATAAAAATCTTCATATGGTAAACTCGTTGGCTGAATGATTGATTGATTTCTCATCTGGAGTCCCTGGATAAGTCACCCTAATAAAAAAAATATCATGTGCTGCATTCATTGTGTTCCTGTTATCAATATTTTTTTTAAGTTCTTATAAATTTCAACTACAGTTTATTGATGTATTTAATAAGCACATTTTGACTTTTTATCTCCTTTAGACATTGTAGCAGTTTATGTCGTGCATGTATGATGAATAAAGATCTGTTACTGTACTTAACAGGATTCTCACTGTGATTGTGATTTTACTAAACAGATGGTAAATTGTTTTTTGTCTTTTCTCTCTCTCTCAGCCTTTATCAGTGTGAGCACGGTGATGAAAGCATGTTTTGATAAGCCACTTTTCATATCTGGATTTGGGAGGCACATAGCATGGGAGAGGTCAGCGTTTATGGGCATTAACAACAAGTTCAGACAGACCTCCCATCATGCGTGCATTCATCTAATAAAGCAGGTTTACTTGAGGTCCGTCACTCTTCAGGCCTTGATAAGGTTGTCAGTCACACGTTTGGAGCCTGGAAGCAGCAGCAGCATTTCTGGGGTCAAATCAGAAACTGAAGCATTAAAAGAGAATTACAAGATTATTATGTCTTTCATCCAGCCTCTCTTTTAAGTCTTGGATTTGTTCAGTGTTATTCTTTGCTTTAATTAACAGGATTAAAGTGAACTTTGATCAATATCATTTGAAACAATGGCTTGTTGTCAAACCTCCGTTAATCCCCACAAACTGTCAGACTGAATCACATCCACAGAGTAAAACTTTACCAGAGTGGGTTTTAGAAGCAGCCTAGAGTCACACGCTGAGGCTCTGCAGCCAAAAATGGGTTTTAAAATATTCTTCACTGTACCACGAAAAATGAAACTTCGTCCCTTTACAAACAAAGGTTGTTGTTATTTGTCAGGGATTATGAAATTAAAGGCCATACCTGTTTTTACCATATGAATAGAAATCCAATATTACACTGTTTTGCACAGAAATGCTACAGTTAATTTTTAAATTAAGTTTGCACACATAGTGTGCATGATCAAAAATCAAAGTTGGTTGTCGGTGGATTAGTGGATAGAGCAGGCGCCCCATGTAGAAGGCTGTTGCCGTAGCAGTCTGGGATCGATTCCAGCCTTGTAAAGTTTACTGAAAATTTAGTTGGATCTACCGAATTTTTTTTATAAGGTATATCATTGTTTTGTATCTGCAACTGAACCTAATTGTGAAATGTCCCAGCTGGCCACCAACATCTTTCGATGTTGATATTGATATGATATGTGTCCGTCTTCCTGGCGTCATTTTGACGCCCAGCGCAAGCTTGGGTAATTATAACAAAATACTTAATAGTGGAATTAAAATGCCACTGAGTTTGTAAAGTCAAAAAATTAAATGATAACCATGTATCTGAATCTAAGTGGTTTAATTTTTCTAATGTTTGATGCCTGACTTTGAACCCAAGGTGAAAAGTATTAAGTTGAAATAAAGGGGTCACTCCACTGCAAAACATTTCATCCAATCATTGTATTGGTGTTGGGCATTTACTAAATACCTGTGAACAAATCTGGGGTAGATAGGATTTACATTTAGATTGTTTTACAAAATACCACCAAACACCATTTTACCAAACATCTGAATTTTTTTTTCATACAAAAACATGAGTAAATCATGGCATTTTTAAACAGAAATTGGCAACTTGTCTTTTGATCGCACTCACACAGTATTGTCTTGTGAACTACAACAGTAACTACAATGTTTTACACCAGGTGAAGCTCCCTGCTTTGTTTGATAAAGTGTGTTTGTGTGGCTCTGTGAGTCTGAACAAAATGATCATCATCACCCCTTGGCTGGATCAGAGCGATCTGGTGGCAGTGACCCTGGCTCCCCTCTTTCACCTTTAGGTGTTGATTGCTTTTAGAGCCCTAAGTCTAGATTGAGGGCTTTTCCCATGGAGATTAGACGATCTGGTTTAAAGCTGTTTCAACAGGTCGCTTGTGAGGGGTCAAAGGTCAATTACATAGTAGTGCCTAATGGTAGCAAATAACGTCAATCACCTTAAACGGACCAGCGGCGAGACTTGTGCCTGACTTTGGGGCTGGAATGTGGAGAATCCAGGGGTTAAGCTGGTGGCATGGAGTGGCTGACCGGACACACACACACACACACACACACACACACACACACACACACACAGTTCCTTGACTCTAAGCTGGCTAAGCTCACTCACCATCACCTACCATGCCATGTTATCAATCTTGCAATGACCTCATTCAATCTGAAAAACAACACACATCCTAAAACTGTGGAGATCACGTGACCAAAACTAAACTGATCAACAGTATGGAAGCAAAGAGAGGCTGTAAAATTATCTAAATTTTATACTGAAGCTGACTGTCTATTTAAACTAAAATTACTAACTATTTTACAGTAATAATCAATTCAAGCAAAAATGACAAATATTTGCTGCTTGTTTTCATCATACATGATAGTAACTAAATGGGTTTTAAAAAAAAGCAATGGTAGTTTAATGATAATGAAAATAACCGCTGAATACCTTTTTTTCTTCACACTATCTTTATTGAGATTATTGATAAATGCAATTGTAACAGTGTCAGACAAACATAGCACCACATCGATATACAAACTAGTGCTGACAATACCATTTACAAACAGGAGTTGACAATTCCTGCAAGTATAACTTTAAATATAACCTATAACAAATAGAAAATTCAATCTAATATCTCCTTCCTTACACAAATTTTGTTTTAACTCACAACTGAATACACACTGGTGAAATTAAAATGACACTGAATTTGTCAAGCTAAAATAGTTTGCTTTAACCACTATGTATTTGAATTTCAGGGGGTTTATATTCCACTATTCAAAAACCCCAGAATTAATTACAGATTTGGCATTTTCAAAAATGCCACAATTCAAAAATCCATACACCTCCAACTCCTCTTGTCCTCCTCCGTCCTTACAGCTGAGGTGAAATATTTGTCACCTGCAAGAGGACCCTGAAGTCCTCTGAATAAAACTCTGTTGGCACAAATATCTGCCGTTCACATTTATAGAACATGATTTGTTAAGTTTGCTTTCCCAGATTGACTAGGTAATTAATGACTTCACCTGAGGGGCACAAATGACAATGCTTCCTAACTATGACAACAAATGACTCATACCCACAGTGAGCCCCTCACCTGGCCTGATATGCTCTCTGTGCTAAATGTAGTTTTATCCTGTGCGTGTGTTAATATTACAGTGACAGTAAGTGACTGACACAGAGTGAGGCGTTTATAACTTTGTTTGGGTTTAATGAAGCAGGAGAAATTCCAGCTGGAAGTTAATTCAATATTACAAATATATTATTCTAATCATAGCAGATGTCCTCATTCGCTGACAGTAAAATGTAAATGAGCTT
This sequence comes from Epinephelus awoara, assembly GCA_035609425.1. Classification (NCBI taxonomy): domain Eukaryota; kingdom Metazoa; phylum Chordata; class Actinopteri; order Perciformes; family Serranidae; genus Epinephelus; species Epinephelus awoara. The sequence continues at coordinate 25,280,739 of CM069310.1, read as the reverse complement.
AGTTCATGAAAATCACATAAATGGAATATGATGAGTAGAAAACAACACACTCTAGTTTTTAAATACAAGTATATGGTGGTAAAATAAATACAAGTATATGGTGGTAAAATATAAAGTAATATCAAGTCAAAATATTAATGGCTACTTACAGACATGCTGAAATGCTTTATCTTAGTTTAACGTGATGGCATGTTAACATTTGCTATTTCCAACATCACAAAGTTCAGCTGAGGCTGATGTGAAAGTCATATTTTTACCAACTTTCATGGCAATTTATCCAATATCTGTAAAAATAATTCAGTCTGGTCGAACGTTTTGGGTGCTACTGTAGCATGGCTAAAACTCAAGACAACTTTTAACAAATTGTGAAAGTTACTTTGTTTTGTTCTTCAAAGGCAGAGCAAGTTTTTGCAATACATAACTCATGATTACATAACCCCACCATTTCTCAGTCACCTGCCAGCACACAGATCATGTGTTGTGTCTCTGTAGCTGTCGCGGTCCAAACATATATTTGTTTTTGTCAGACTGTTGCTGACTTTGTTTGTGAACGCACTAACCAAGTACATCTTGTCTTTATCTTAAACTGCTCAGCCTTAACGTATTCTGCTTTTGAGTCCACACAACACTTGCAACATGATTTAAAATGCCGTGGAGGGCAGCATTTTGTGTTGCATGATGATGCAGAAGGGATCAGCGGTTAGCTTAGAAAAAGATTGTGGATGTCACTAGCAAAACATCTGGCTTGAGTGGCACAAAAACTGCAACTGATGTTGTTTGTTGGTGTCAAAGAGCGCTCTTTGAGTCAGTGTCTGGTGTGTGTTAGACTTAGCCACTTTCCATCCCACCCACCCCAAGCAGACTTCCATGCTCTTTAAACTAGGCCCGTTCCTCTGAGTGTCTAATAATGACACAGATGGTTTAGAGTTGGTGGAAAGGCCGGTGCATCTCACACAGATGCTAAAGAGGCTAAACAGTGCTCCCGGTGTCACTACAGTGATGCTAGCAGTGTATTTTGACGCTTTGGGAGTGAGACCAGGCGGCCAGCTGATGGAACTGTTAAAGTCAGCCAAAGAAACCCAACATACAGATCAGTTTTAGATTTTTGTTGGACTAAATTTACTCTACTGGAATCAGCCTGTAAAATATTCACTGTAGGTTAGTTTTTAATTATTGAATGTAAATTCGCCCAAGGTTTCTAAAACCCAGAAATAATACAGAGGACATGACCTCAGCGTCCTTAATCCAAGACTGGATTACTAACTGAACACAGTAATTTTTTCCCCAGGGCCCTTTGGTCTCAATCTGGTCATGAGTGAACTGTGATTACAGCCCTAATTCAGATATTACCTCAATATATAATGTGTCTGTTATCTTTCATTCTAATTTTATCCACCATCCATCTGAAACCTGTTGTTGTAATGCTTCAGAAAAGTTACAGGTTCACTTAAGACTGACAAGAGTAATAAATAAATGTGCTAACATACATACACAATACCATCCTACAATGTGGCACAGTTCTCAGCGTCCCACCCACGCTGTTTGAGTCTGCAGGGTTTTGTTTCCATGCCTCCCTCAGCCTGAAAACTCTTCCGCAGGGAACAGCACACTGCAATCAGGCCTGGTTTATGGCAGCCAATCTGCCATTCACTGCAGACTAAGATTGATGACGCCCTGTTCTGACTGACTGGTACTCAGAGCGAGATGTCGCTGTCCGACATGCACCGCACACTCATAAACCTCAGTCCATCTGGTCGGAGACAAACAAGGTAATGTGTCCATAAATTCTTAAATTGCTTGAGAAAACTGAATGTTAGACGGGTAAAGAAGAAGAAAATAATGTGGTACAGTGAATCACATTTAAACAGCGGGAAACTACTGCACATCCTCGTATCCTTCAGTCATGTTGCCCTTTTGACCCAGTGACCAGACTACTTACATTAACTAGACACAATGTATACTCCCATGAAGGCAGCTTTAACCACCACAGGCTCCCATTGACGCTCAAACGGAAGTATTTTTACGGCCTCCAAGCACCACTGAACAAGTTTAAAGCAGCTTAATTGCAGCGTTGACCTGATTGGCAGCTACATGAATGTGGCTTGGTGGGGAAGAGGCCACAGACTGTTAACTGCAGTGAGGTGCTAAGAAGAATAAAAAAACTTATGAGGTAAACGCTACACTGCCAGGCCAGCTTTCAAGTTGGGATTCATTTCTTTATATAGACTAATAAACATGAAATGTACGGTGGCCATCAGGTGCAAAACACAACTGAGACACATCAACAAAATAGAAAAAAACATCTCAAGATTTTCTTAATAATGGTTTAACTTTACCCAGATGCTAAAACCATTCCAAACCTAGGGATATTTTGACCCTACGTCACTACGTTCATATATTACTGTTGAATTATTAACTCACAAAAAATAGAGAGCTCAGCCACCAATTCAACATACTGAATTGCTCGAAAAAGTCAACTAGTGCCAACAGTGCACATCACAAAATCTCGGGCCACAGACACTCACTGCCAGCTGACTGTTGTCTTGGTGTTTCAGGTCCCTTAAACTTACTTGTCATTTGCTTGTGATTGTTAGTTATCGCATGTATCCTTTGCAATTTTGAATCTTCTGAACATGCACATCGTTTTGCACAACTAACAATACATTTCAAGGTCAAACTTAGGCATGTTGTGTCCAACACTGAGTCAAATTTACCACATTTTTAACCCAACAATAAGGTAAAAAAAATAAAAAAATAAAAATAAAAAGTCAAAACAACCAATTGGTACTGAGTAAACTTAATTTAGGGTTGTGCTGGTGCAATATTAATCCAAAAAAGGGTCAAGCAGCAACCTCCAGGGCTGCAAAGTTAACCCAAAGTTGAAGTGCAAAAAAAATGCAGTTCTTTGAATGGCCACTTAAGGCTGACTCCAAAAGCGAGTAAATCCCCCGTGTTAAAATGCCCAAAATAAAATAAGCATGTTCACAGCCTAGTGTCTCTGGTCTTTGGTGAGGGAAAATCGAATCCCCCACCCGCATTGAAGTCAGTTAGTTTGGACGCAATGTTAGACTGAAGATGGAAACGGAACAAGTCACTTCTGGCTCCAAAAATCCAAGATGGGGACAGTCAAAATGCCGAACTTGAGGTTTATAAATAATGGATGTAGCCACGTCCATTTTTGTCTTACAGTCTGTTTGCTACCCAGTGTTTTTTTGTGAGTAAAAAAAAATCAAGGTTTGACCAGCAATGTATGAGAAAATTCTGATTTGAATTTGGTTCTATCCATCGAAAACAAGAATTATTTTTTTCTGTTGTTCAGTTTCCTAATATGTCATTTCATTTTTTTAAATTTGTTAATGTTTTCCAAAAACATGTTTTTTCTAAAATGTTCTATTTCCAAAAATGGCTGTGTCCTCTGTTTTGTTGTGACGTATTGTTGTGTTTTCTAATTTTTTAATGTGTTTTGCACCTCAAGGCCCCCATATAACTGCTATTACGACTGATTATCATGATCATTCTTGTCCAAAGAAAGAATTCCAACAAGTATTTTATTCCATAGTTTTAAAATACATCTGTGACAAACAATGCAACTTTCGACAACCAAACCATGAGATTCAAATGCTTGTCTGGTACAGTAGTAACAGGAAATGAGGTAATGAGGGCCTCTCTGGGAGTGCACAGCATGGAGAGCAATGCACTGACCCGTGGCAACCCAGACAGGTCCACTGAACTTTAAAGGTGAATTGGATCAGGGCCCCTGCCCGGCCGCTCCACCAAAAACCTCCTGATGAGGGCTTAGTGGCAGTAGTGAAAGCAACCTAATGAGTGAAGAGTAATCAACACTATTACCGGGCCTTGCAGAGCACCCAAGCTTTAGCCCAGCAGGCTGTAATGTCATTTACAAGCTTATTCACTGTGAGAGTGACTAATCAGGAGAGAGGAATATAAGTGAATTTAACGGCTTTAGTATAAATCTTTGCCATTTCTAAACTGAAGGGAAAAAAAGGCTTTGATTAATAAGCTGAGCTGGAATTTTCGGCAGGGTCTGTTACCATCTGGGGCTCTACCTAAACTGATGACCTCACTGCATTTCACTGGCTGCAGTCCACCCTGCAACATGTCCCTGGCAATTGAAGAGCAGCACCAATACAAAGGCCAAGTCAAGAGCTAAACCTACAAAGTCACAGTGAAGTAAGACAATAATCAGTCATGTTAGACTGTTTTTACAGTTACATATGAAAAGTTGTGAGACTGAAAATAGTGTTTCAGTAAAAGGTTAATTATTAATGTCTTGCTTTTTTAGCTTTTTTATTCCTAGCAATACATGGATGATACATGCTGTTAGCCATTCACATTCACTATAACAGAATCACATGTTTTCTGGAGGTTTAAGAGACTTCTTATTCTCAAAATAAAGTGGGGGTTGCCCACAAGGGGGCACAAAAAGTTAAACAACTTGACAGACCCACAACACTAGCCCAAACCTGAAATTACAGGCATTACCGGAGGGAGCAGGAGTATATAAAAACGCAAATGTCTACATCAGTTCAGACATTAAGCAGACTTCATCCTGCCAGCTCCTTGGTGAAAAGTCTGTATAATGTCCAATTGAGCCCATGGGTAAATAGAGCAGATAACTATTCAGAGAATTCAAAGCAAGTGAGTGGGTGGGTTGATGACAATTCTGTCATGTCGCTTCTGTCAGATTTCAGCTGGTTGGGAAGAAGCCTGAGAATCAGTTCCCAACCACGCCATGGTCTTCATTATGAAAAAATGCCTCTGTAATAAACACGGGCAAATTATGAGACAATGGGTCCCTGGGCACAGACAAGCAAAAGAACCTGCCATCTCTCCTACATAGGAGCAAGACACACAGACTTTTAAGTTGTTTAGCCGCTTTCTGTTTTCTATCTTTTTGTAGTCTTTATACATTTCTGTGGTTTTGTATCTCCTTTTGCTCATATTGTGTCACTTTGTAGTTGTTTTGTGTCACTGTGAAATTGTTAAGATCTTTTTGTAATTATTTTCATTTAGCATCTCTTAGTGGGTTTAATCATTTTGAGTCTCTTTGTAGTCATTTTGTGCGTCTGTAGTATTGTGTCTCTTTGTGGTCGTTTTAAGTTTCTGTATTTGCTTTGTGTTCTCTTGTAGTCATTTTGTGTCTCTATGCATTTGCTTTTCATCCCTGTGTAGATATTTTGAGTCTCTCTGTAATTGCTTTGTGTCCCTTTGTACTTATTTTGTGTCTCTTTGTGGTTGTTTTGCCCTTTTTTGTAGTCATTGTGAGTCTCTTTTTGTTTCTTTGCAGCTGTTTTGCATCTCTCTGTAATGATTTGCAAGTCTCAAATATTCATCCACCTAGGTTTCAGAATGCACAAAATCAAGGACAGGACAGCAAAGAAATTGCTTTTTGTCAGACTGAGTTATAGAGGACCATTTCTCTTAAAGCATCATCTTCACTGGCAATCTTAAAAAATCAAATGAAAAAGTATTTAATTTATCAACTTTAATGTGAAGTTATTTTTTTTTTTCCTTGTTGGATTGTCCATGTTTTTGGTCTGACTGTTTCTTGGTTGTTTGTGCATTGTCAAACACGTAATCTTATATTGATTTTGTTCATTTTATTTGCTCTTGTTTTGTCTTGATTTTTTTTCCTCATTCCTCCTCCTTCTTGTCCTCCTGCTTTCCTTCCCCCTTTTTGTTTTTTTTGTTGTTGTTTTGTTTTGTTTATCTCTTATCCTTATTGTATGATTTAATTGAGGGGAGGCCTTTAGTGGTTTCTAACCTCTCCATCACATTTCCTTTTTAATCTTGTAAATTTTATACTGTCTGTTTTCAACATTACGTGCACATGAAACAAAACAAAACTAAACTAGGAAATCTCAAAAGGACCTCAAGACCAGAGATATCTGCTAACATGAGGTCTGTATTAGGTTGTGGAAGGATCAGAATGCCCTGAGTGTGTATTTTACACCTCTGTTAAGCCACATATCTGAAGGAACAGTGTAATATTTAGGGGGATTTAATGCCAACTAGCAGTGAGGATAGCAGATTGCAACCAGGTGACCCTTCTCCCAGTTGGAACTCCTTCAGTGTTTGTAGTTCAGGAGGTTTTTACTGGCAGCCAAATTATCCACAGAGGCCTCAACACAACCAACAAACAACAAGGACCAGGTGATCAAAACCGGTAAAACAACTGAAAAAAAAAAAAGTTTCACCTTTAAAAAATATTTCAGCATTTCTCCTGCGCTGTTCGGCAAAATACATATACATGCACACATGCAAACAAACATAATGTACAAATACAGTGTGTTAATTTCAGAAAATGCTTGAGTGAAAGGAAAGGTCTTTATCAGAGCAAGTCCAAGATCAGCAGGCAAACCTTTTCATTCTTTAGGCGCATAGATACTGAATGCTTTCTTACCAGACTTTGAAAGTGAAAAGTTAAAGTAGGCACATGGAGGGGATTTCATCTTTGTGACCAGAGAGATCTGATGGGGTTGTAAACTGACATGTCTGAGATCTACTGTGTGTGTGTGTGTTTTGTTTGAAAGACATACAAACAAAGAGTTTCAAAAATACTCAGAACAAATGCATACATAAGTTTCTCTGAGTATGTTTGGGAATAAAAGCCTCTAAATCTGGACATGTTTCTAAGGTAGAGAAAGGCTGATATGATCCTCACAGCTGAGTTCACTATCCATGCTTACTCTTAGGTTTTTAATTTGGTGTACCACAAAGCTAGTTCAACAGAACCAGGCTCTCTTTGTCTGAACTGGCTCAACAAACCCTAAAGTCTCAGTCAGAGATATCAACTAGCTCTGTTAACCCAGACTTTGTTTCTACAGACATCAGAGGTGAGAAATAGGCATTGTAGTAACAGAATCCTGATTCATATTTTATCAGCGCTGCCTAGTTTAACAGTTTGCAGTGACTGACATGATTGACAGCTGCGTTAGAGACTCCTCGGCTCTGATTATTTGTTGCTGCCTCTCCTTGGCCTGACTCTAGAAAATGCCATTAGAAGCAGGAGGAAGAGGAGGAGGGACATAATTTGTTCCGGTGTTTATCTTTTAGGATTTAAAAAAAATTTTCAGCAAATGTGATATTTTTTCACAGGAAAAAAAAGATATTGATAGGAACTTTAACAACTTTAAGTGTAACACATATTGTCAATAAATTTCCCCTGATAAAAGGACCAAAAACCTAGTTGGGCAAACTCTTGTTGTGATATTCTGACAAATGACAAATCTGAACAGAACCACAGCATCTGTAATGTTCTCTTCTGTGCTACTTAATGTTTGCAGGCAGGTACTGTCGTCTCCAGGCCTCTTGCACCAAACAGAGTTCAAAAGTTTAAACTCGGGCAGGATCTGTTGTCGGGACACTTTAAGCAACTTACGGACTTATGGAGCAGTAATCCTATGTGTGTAACTGATTTAATGAACAAAGTAAAAACAGCGGGTTGATCTTCTAATCCCTCGAATACTACAAGCTACTTGAAATACTGATGTACTACATTTCTTTCCCTTGATGTTAATGAGGATTGTAAATCCACAGATTTAAGGCTCTGATTTATCAATCTCTCAAAACAGAATAAAACAAAAGCAAACTGTTGTAGGAGGATCTGTAATATATCAAACTGCATTCTTTTAGATGGAATCTCTGTTAAGTGGTGTGTGGGTTGGTGTGTGTCTGAGAGTGTGCTGGATTCCTCGGCATGTGAAAGAGATTGAGTTTCATAAGGAGATCTGGTCGTTAATTCGCCTGTTTATCTCGATGCAGAGCTCTGGACTAAATTTGAGTGTAATATATGATTCTCTCAGACATGTTTTATCTCTGCCGACTTCTCTGTCCAACTCCCCCACCCCCCACCCCCCACACACCCCCACAAACACACACACACACACACACACACACACACACACACACACACACACACACACACACACACACACACACACACACACACACACACACGCACACACTCATCCTCCTTGCCAAATACATTCCGGTCAAAACACCCAATTCTGCTGGTTATCAGTCTAATGCATCATCACTCCTGTCTTCTCACATTAGCTGAGCTGAAGCTAATCCATGTTTATCTGTGCATTCACCACTTCTACACCCCATTAAAAGTTTTACAGGTGCTTTCAAAGCAGTTTGTCATATTTACTTCTACAAAACAAGACATCACTTTAATTCAAGGCATTACTTTGGATCAGGAGGAAACGTTGATGCTCTGCAGCTGCTGCAGATGTAATAGACCAAGAAGAGCCGTGCCAGGTCTGGTTTCAAACCGCACTGAGGGTTTAAGTTGGCCTCCGATCAGGATACAAAGTTCCCCTCTCAATTTTTTTTTACAGTGCATTATTTTGATTTCTCCCTCACTAAACACAAATGAGTATTTGCCACAAAGTGTTACAGCCTGGAAAACTTTTATTTGGCAAACATACGGTATTACAAGATTTCTTTAGTTTACATGTAAAGGCCTCACTCCTGGTAAACCTTTAGTTACTTACAAGCTTATAGTGCCATCTTGTGGTAGAACTCAATAGTTTGATGAGAAATGTTCACGGGATGATGTGTTACAAACATATGCACATTATTTTTAACACATTATTAGCAGTTTGTAGAGGACTTTTTTCTGCTTCAATATAAGAATGCTACAGTGCACAAAGTGAGGTCACATCAAAGCCTGGCAACACTGATGTTTCATGTTTTTGCTTTGTTTGTTCTGCTTTACTGACATCAAGACATCAAATTTCCTCAGGGCACTGTCTTTTAATGCCTAAAGTGGTGTAGTCCAACTGAAACATTTGAAAAGGATAAAGGCACTTTTTTCCTCTGCAGATTTAGAAAGGTGATCCATGCTTTTGACTCCTCCAGACTTGACTACTGCAACCCCCTTTACTCTGGCATCAGCAGGCAAAACATCAACATGAAGTGCTTCAAGTGGCATCCACATGAATGCCAGGACCAAAGCTTTCCCAGCAGAGCATGGCATTGAAACGAGATGGTCAGTATCGTTCATGTCATCTGTCGGTGGTTTTAATGTTTTGGCTGATTGGTGTATACTACTTATACATGTTTTTATTATTGCTTTTATTGTAAAGCACTTTGTCACTTTGTTTTGAAAGGTTCTAAATTAAAAACGAATTGTTATATTATAGAGAAACGGTTTTCCCAGTTTGGTGGGGAACAACTTGACTGGCCTGCACAAAGCCTTGACCTCAACAACTTTATGATAGACCGGAATGCCAAACGCAAGCCAAGCAAACTCAAAACTCTCATATTTTCAATAGCTAATGATTAGTTACTGTATGTGTGCGTCTCTTCCTGTCTGTATAATGTGAAGTGGGTTCTTTTCTGTTTTGAGGCACATAGGTGAATGGTTCTTTGCACATACGTTAACATACGTTATGTTAAGCACATTGAGTTTATTTGTAATGAAATTTGCTAAACTTTCCTTGCCTTTCTCTTGCTTTATATGCTGACATCAGTGCTGGACCTCACTAATGCTCTTGTGGCTGAATGGGATCAAAGCTCTGCAGCCAGACTTGTAGCAAACCTTCCTAGAAGAGAGGAGGTTGTTATAACAGCAGATTGATGCCTGGTTTCAGAATAACATATGGGCGTAATGTTTGGGTGTCCACATACTTTTGGCCATGTAGTAAATATAGAGATTACGTTGGAACTCAGTAGTTTCATTGTACTTAAATCCACAGGGAGATACATGACAAACATAAGCACATCATTTGAATACATACTAGTCATTACAAAAAATTGCTATGCAGACACATTAAATATATATTAAAAAATATCATACATATGTTACAGCTATTTCTACATTCACTAAAGTTACTTCAACAACTTCTAAATTTGATTTACAATCTTTCAGGACACTATTTTCTGTTAATGTCAGTGCACTGTAAAAGTTAATTTGCAGGGTCTTGAAACTAATCAATCAGAGTGGACATTTTTCAACACATATTTCTTATTTATATGGCAATGCAGCTAAAAGCAGGGACTGATCTGAAAAGTCCACTTCCAAGATGCTTGGACATGACACATTTCAGAGTGAGCTGTAACTTTTTAACACAAAACAGGAGCAAAATCACACATTACTCCTTCCACAACATCAAAATGTGCTTGTCATTTGTCCACAGGGTTTGATTTTTTGTCAGAAATTAATGGGTGCAATGCCTCTCAGATGTCTGAGCATCATTAAGTGCACCATAAGAGTGTTTTTTTAAAACAGTCTGTGATCACAACTGTAAAAAAACAAGGCAACAACTTGCCCATTGTGATGGGTAGGTTAATGGATGGGTAAACCTGCAGTGGATTAACCACATGTCAAGTTTCAACAACACTGAACTTATATTATTGCAGTTCACAGGAAACAGTATGTTTGGTATGTTGCACATCAAAAGTCAGTCAGGAAATCTGTGTCAAAACTGTTGTGAATCTGGTTGAAAAGAACATTTTGTATTAGATGCCAAGGTCCCACACAACTCTTGCATCAACAGCACTGAATATTAACTACTGCACACAGTGAAGTGTACAGTAGTCATTCAAATGCTGTTAAGACAAAAGTTATGTAACCTAGACTTACACTTTTAAACCAAATTGAGTCCAGTTTTAACCCAAATTTATAGACTTATTTTAGCCTGCAAATCACCAAGTGGATGCTCTTTGTGTTTCCTTAGTCTAGACAGGTGTTTCGTCTCACAGTACACGTTTCCTCTCAGAGCAGTTTTGCAGCTTCAGTCCCACCCTCTCTGGTCTCTGAGAGCTGGAGTTGCCTCCTCTGTTTAGGTGCCGATGTCATCGTAGTCATCCTCAGATGAAAAGTTTTGGTCAGGGCTCACAGGGGAGTAGATAGGGCCATCATCTTCATCACCTGATTATCAGACAATAACAAAGATCAGGAAATGATAGATCAAATTTTTCTGTATCTATTTTGAGACTTTTACCTGAACTCTGCAGGTTTGTTGTTTGTCTCGGGTGAAGTGGATCTTCGCTGTGGGCAAGCCCTGAAGGGTCAAAAGCATTGCTGACAACAGATGACTGGCCCGGGACTGAATCTATTAAAGAGGAAATAAAACTTAATATACTGCATATGGTGTGAAAGCTTTCTGAGGTAGTTTGAGGTTGGCTTTTGTCTTTCATATCCTCTACATGAAGCGTGTTTTTTTTTATTGACTCTATGCTGCAAACACCCACGGATGTAGTTTAGGGACTGTCCAAAAATGATTGATGAATCTTATATTCAAAAAGCTAAACCCTTCCCAGTATTGTGATTATTTGCTTTGGGGGAAAAACGCTCAGAAAATTTCAAAATGACATGTGAGTATTGGCACAACTCATTACACCACTTTTTTTTTTAAACCAAAAAAAGCATTACAGTACTACTATGAACTACAAGAGAAAACTGAATGAGAGGACTGATCCCACTCTCATGTTTGTATGGCAAATATGAAGTTACAGTTAGCAGCCAATTAACTGAGCTTAGTATATAGCCTTGCATAGGGTGATTATGTGCACAGGGGAAACAAGTTAACAAAACACTTCTACTGGCTGTAGCTTCATATTCAGTGGAAGGCAGAAGAGTGGTCTCAATCATCTCATCTTACAATTAGCAACAAAGAACTGAACTTGAACTATTCCCTTGAAATTCTAACAGAAAATTCCTGTTCCTGACAGGTATCAATACACACATTAGAAGTGGAATTAAAAATTGCCACATTTATGGCTAACATAGTTGTGAATATTACAGCCAAAATGTTTGTACAGGCCCTCAGTTTATTTTTACAGTAACTTTACAACATGATGCTGCTTGAATAAAAGCAGGTGAATTAATTCAACTGACCGGGAGTGACCATGACGTAACCGTTGTTTGTATTTTCGTAGAATTCCCCAGAGGAGGTACTGGAGGTTTCAAATGAGTCCACTGAGATCTTTGACACTCGAGCATATTGAGCCTCTGAAGGGCCACCATTGCAGCTTGTAAAGGCTCCCGTCGCTTCATTTGTGGGTTCAGGGACTGGAAAAATAAAATATTAAAGACAAAGAATAGTTAAAAAATCAAATCAAATTAATTATCTCTTGCAAAAGGGATAATGGAACTCTACAGTTAAAAACTTGTCCAGGAGTTTAATTTTTGTGAAAAAAGTTTCTAAATGTTTGTTGCGAGAAAGTATTATGTATTGACTGTGCAAGTAATTTCTATTAATGCAGACTTTGAAACAACAGAGCCATTAAGGGATTGTACAAAACAAGATGTTACACTATTTTTTTGTTATGATAAAAACAACTCATTTAATTACGAGACATTTTAAATCATTTAAATGGTTAAAAATTGCTAACATGGTTCAGTATAAAGCACCAAGTCATGTGTATAAATGCCTCTATTGTCCTGCAACAAAATATCAACAAGTCTTTGGACAACCGACAACCGACAACTGAGTTCGCTCTTCAGAGCTGAATCCTCTCAATATGAGGAGGATAAAATTACCAAATATTGCGATAGCCTGCATATCACAACAAATTTGTGTCATTTTTTTCGTTTTTCTTTATCTGTGTGCGAATATTAGTGTGGATTTTAGGGTAAGTGTTTTATGTGTGGGTTGTTTATGAAAACTCAAAAGATTTCATTATTAAATAATATTGAATATAAATGATATTTGGTAAAGGCATTTATGTATCCAAATGTGTTCAGAAAGTGTGAGGCCATCATTAAAACTCTGATGTCTGTGCCAATAGAGAGGAGGAAAAATTACTGATTATAGAATGATAAAAGAATAGGTAAATGTAAGAATAAATAAATGTTGAAATAACTAGACAAATGCACAAATAAATAAATAAAAGTTGATAATTAAAACAAATATAAATATCTGTGTTTTGGTATAGCTACATATACTTATTTATGTATTTCTGTGTCTTTATGTAAATGATGTAGGAGGTCCTAACCTCTGCATTCATTTCTTTATTTATGTTTTTATTTCAACATTTATTTCGGCATGTATTAATTCTTTCATTCATTTATTTCTGTAAATATGTTTTTCTATATACACATTCATTGTTACTTATGTTATTCTTTACCCCCATGCCATCCTTGATCCTCTGATGATTCCTGTGAACAGCAGTACTGTATGGTGGAAATATTACTGTGTGAATTTGAAATCTGCAAAGTGTAATGTCTTTGTCTCCGTGACATCCTTGCAAGCCTACAGTGACTCACCTTCCTCAAAGAGGCTGTCAAGGCCTGATGGCCTCATCAAAGGGTTCACATCTGTTCTGTACCTCTGAGAATCTGGATACAAAATGATGCATACAAGGCATTGTTTGAATCACAAACCATTCTGCAAACATTCACTGCAAACAGCACGGATCTGCACAGACCACTCACATATATGCATGGCAGAGCAGCATTAACCGCAAAATGCAGAAACACAGCAGAGAGAAAACGTCTCAAGAGCAAGAGACTGAGAAACACATAGAATAAATACAAATGGAAATAAAAGAACATAGCTCACTCCGAAAGGTTGACAAAGGGACAGATGGGTCATTGCTTGGCTCATACTGCTCATAGTCTGTATCTACTGACGTGCTGTCAACACTACTAAGCTGGGTCCAAAGATACCTGGGGTTGGAGGGGGCTTTTTGAGACAAACACAAGAAAATGAGATGACTTGATGAGAAGACTATATGCTTTGCAAACGCTGTATAATTCTACAACTTTCTCACTATTATGAGTGTATATAAAGAAGTCATATGCATATGCAAGGTAAAAAGAAAGAGAAGACTAAGTTGTGTTAGTATCCAAGATATTAATTTATGCTCAAACATTCGTTTTTTTTATTTAATTATATTCTTGTAAATATTGAGCCACTGACCTTCTGTCTGCAGGGGGTTGGGAGTAACCTTGATGAGGTCGACGGTTTCTTGGTAGTTGTTGTGATGATGTTCAGAGAGAGGTCTTGCACTGCTGCGCGTCTGCTGAAGCAAGAAAGCTGTGGACACAATTACCAAGATATAGATTATTATCATAATAAACGGCATGACATTTTGAACTAAAGCTGTGTGTTTAACTGTGTTTGGAGGATCTACTTTCTAATAGAAGTTTTTTATCTTAAAAATTAGAGTTAGAGTTATTAATATCCCGAAGAGATGGGATTAAATTAGATATTGTGTGCTTGGAAAAACTGGAATACAATTGCAATAATATCAGGACACGTGAGATGAACAGTTTGCTGATATGTAGTTTGGGGTGAGATTAAAGATCCTCTCACACATGATTTAAGATACATAAAAGTACTCTGCTTTAAATGGTAATTTCTGTCAGGTATGTTTTTTTAAACAAACATTTAAATTAGCTTGTTATGTAAAAATCCATAATCTATGCAAATATTGTGCATTCACAAAAGTTTGTTATGTCTCTTGATTGAAAACTCCCTTTGCGGTGTATGAGCAGTGGAGGTATCGAGTTTCCATACCACAATTTTTGCATTTTAATCTATGACAATCTTCAAAACTTAATGCGTCAATGTCACAACATCCTGCCGATACATCCACATTTTAAACTCAGATTTAAAGGAACAGTGTGTAAGATAGGTGGATGTGGAAGGTGGATCTAGTGGTGAGGACTGCAGATTTCAACCAGCTGAAACTTCTCCCAGTTAAAATTCCTTCAGAGTTCATTGTTCAGGAGGTTTTTACCAGGAGCCAAATTATCTGCAGAAGTCTCACCATCTCCAAAACAAACAACCCAGTAACTGAAAGCGGTAAAAACAGGGAATAAAGCAGTTTTACCTTAAAAAAAATCTGTGTTTTACCAACAATCCTATCGCAGCTAATGACAGTGGCTGATGCGAAAACAGGAATGGCCCTATCTAGAACCAGTGTTTGGTTTGTCCGTTCTGGGCTACTATAGAAACATGGGGGTATTATATTCCATTTCTGCCAATGTATTCCCCTGAATCCTACACACTGGACCTGAACACAGAGAAACTTTCCTCCGTAAGATATACTATGCAGCATCTTCCAGGAAAAAAAGAGACACAGTACCAACAACAATTTTGCGGCGGATACCTTCAGTGTGAAAAAAGTATTTTAATCATGAACTCTGTACACAAATCACTCTGCACAGTAAAGCTCAAACATTCAAGTAACAATAAGCAAAACACTTTTTTTTAAGTGGAGGCAGACTAGGAAACCCTAACACCATTTTAAAAAGGTACCTAATCATGTTTGGCCATTTAATGTTTTCATTCATTATCAGTAACTGCTTAAAAACCTGTTTAGGGTCGCAAGGGCCTGGAGCTTCTCCAAGCTGACACTAGGCAAGAGGTAAGGTACACCCTGGACAGATCACAGGCCTGACACATACAGACAACCATTCACACACATTCACAGCTATGGACAATTTGGAGGCACAAATTAACCTAACCTGCATGTCTTTGGACCAGAGGAAGCAAGAGAACCTGGAGAAAACCCACACTAACACAAGGAGAACATGCAAACTCTGCACAAAAGGGCCCCAGTCGGCCATTTAAAGTTTTGATCAAGTTAAATATAAATACTGATATAAAAGAAAAAAGATTTCTTAAAATGTAAAGAAAGTCCTCTACCACCCTGATGAAGGAAATGATGGCAAAAAATGTTTGTCAAATAAACATTATCTCATCTGATTACCATCATGAAGAGCACAAGTTATCTGGAACTGAAGCCACATGAAATTAAAAAATACAATATGATTTAAAAGATGATTTAGTCCAAAGCTCCTAAAGACAAGACACACTCTATTCCTGAGATTCTGATGGTAATTTACGTGCAGAGCTGCTAAAATCACAGGTTAAAATGCTGCTGACTCTGTTTAAATGAACAGATGAAAGAAGTGAGAGTGTAGTGCAGACAGCAGTGAGGAGAACCAACCGTGTCTTCTTCTGTAGTGGCAGCAAAGCACTGAGTTTGTGATGACAACCACGAGGAGCACAAGAGCCACAGCGATGGTGCCGAGCAACACCGGCGATATTAGGGGGAAGCCTCCAGCACGACTGACTATGGTTGCACCTAATGGGATGGGCAGAAAGAAAAAATACACAAAATTCTCAAACTTTCTGGCAGTTTATCCAAGATTCAGTGTTTGTTATAACCTTTCCTGTGACTTTTAAAACACACTGAGACATATTCTGTTTCCCTACTTACAGACACAATGTGACACATGTCTGTTTTAGGTAAGATTAAAAGAAAAATTAAAATATTTACCAGTCGTCCAACTGGTCATTACAGTTGTATTAGCTGTGGTGGCTGTGGTGGGTACAGGAAACCCAAGGGAGCCTGCAGGACAAAAATATATTATCTATTGATAAACACAGTCACACATATGAGCTGACAAAGGAGGAGAGGAAATTCTTCACCTATTTTATCTATATAAGCAGAATGAGCTCAACATCAAGTTCATATTTCTACTAGAATTATATGATTATTAGAAAATAGAGAAAGAGATTGAAGTTGGGAATAAAATAAATAAATAAATCTAAATATTTTCAAAAGTAAGCTGTCTATACTTGAGTATATCATGCAGTCAAGACAGGTAAGTAAGTGTCTTATGACGCAAACACAAATGATTTTACACCATAAGTTTGGCCTCCATTATGACTTAAGGGAAAGTGAACAGCAAAGAAATTCTTCACCTGTTTTACTTATCTATATAAGCAGAACCAGCTCAACATTAAGGTCATATTTCTACTAGAGTTATATAATTAAAGTAATTAAATATACACATATTGAGTGCAGAATTATGGTCAAGTCTTACAAATGGCTAAAAATTTGAAAATTTAAAAAGAAGTTTGTTCTGTGTGTGTGTGTGTGTGTGTGTGTGTGTGTGTGTGTGTGTGTGTGTGTGTGTGTGTGTGTGTGTGTGTGTGTGTGTGTGTGTGTGTGTCATTACACAGATGAGCGAAAACTACCTTACGTTGAAAGAAGATAAAACAGACATTTTCTTTGATTAGGATCTCATGTGAAAAGTAAAAAACTCTTAATTCATCTAGATCACCGTGCCCCATAAATCAAGCCACCGGTTAAAGAGTCTGGGGGTGAATTACTTTTGGGCTACGGTATTTCAGACTGTATCTGAAGCATTTGACATAGATATTCAACCCACTACTGAAATGGCAAATTTTGGGGGTTTGTTTCAGTGACAAATAAATTAAAGGATGTGTTTGCCTTTGCAACTTTTCTTGGTCAGGAAAGGAGTTGGAGTCGAAAAGTGATTAGAACTTAAGGTAGATTTGCCAATGTACATTTGTACCGTTTTTATTTATTCTCAGTATGTGTATATTCTTTTCAGTGTAAATGCTCATTTGTGTGTATAACCTATGAATATGTTTATTTTTATTTAATTTATTTCTATATTATTATATTTATTCATTTATTTATGTATTCTATCCATGTGTGTTCATTTTATTTTACTACTCAATTTAATTATTAATTGCCGTTTGCCACATAGATTGACATCATATATAAAGATGTCAATCTATGTGGCAATTGGCAATTAATAATCAATCAATTTTTATATATCGTATTTATATAAAATTATTATTATTATTTTATTGTATAGGCAGTACAAGGGAGGGGCGGGGGATTGTTTTTAAATGTTGGTAAGCAATACTTTTTTCTCTCAAATAAAAATATGTTCAACCAAAAAAGTCTGGGGGGTTACTCTCGACTCAGATCTTCTTTGACGATATTAAAAACCGTCAATTTCATCTTAGAAATATCTCCAGAGTTACAACCCATCTATCAATATAGGATGCAGCAAAACTGACCCATGCCTTTATCTTCTCACGACTGGATTACTGTAACACTGTGCTCACTGGCCTTCCAAAGACATCAGTTAGCTAACTTCAACCCTTACAAAATGCAGCAGCTAGAGTTCTAACAAAAACAAGGAGAAGAAAACATATTACTCTAATACTCGCCTCTATTCACTGGTTACCTGCATCATATAGGATCGATTTTAAAGTTCTTCTACTGGTTTTTAAAGCTCTTAATGATATGTCACCCTCATACATGACAGACAGTCTGTTACACTCCAAATCATGCACTATGATCATTAGACTCTGGACTATTATCAGTTACAATGACTCACGAAGAGTTGCTAAAGCAGCCTTTAGCACATATGCCCCCAAATTACAGAGCACACTATCACTGCATATTTGACAGTCAGCTTCTCTAAGTGTCTTTATTAAACAACTCAAAACACACCTTTTTACTCTGGCCTTCTATTAGATCAAGAACCTCGTCTTTTATGAGCTTTGCATCCCTTAAGCCACTGTTGTATTTAATTATGACTTGGTGTCGATTAATTGGTCATATATTGATACTGTTTTATTATCTCTGATGTTTGGTCTTGGTTTGGTTTTGCATTTTTCATCTGATCTTCTCATTCTTAAAATAACTATGTACCTCATATTGCTCTGTGTTCTCCTTTATGCTTTTATGTGTTTCTTTGTCTTTCTCTATGAAGCACTTTGAGCTGCAATCTGTGTAAGAAGCTTTATAAATAAAATAATTATTATTAACAACCATAAACACTTTGTCACTTACCTTTACAGATGACACCAGATGCTTTTGAGGTTGCGCACAGGTGTTCTACATTGACATACTCTTTGCACTCGAATAGACTCTGCATGTTTCGATCACATAAATAGAACCACAGTGACCCGTTGTTGTGGGCAAGATGAGGAACAAACTGGGTGAATTGCTGCGGCTCTGTTCCACACTGCAGCATGGAGCACACCATGGAGGCCAGGTTTACATTCCAGCAGTTATCACACACTGTACCCCAGCTGCCATTACGGTGGATCTCCACTACACCAGAGCAGCGGTCCAGACCTCCAGTCAGTCTGACTGCTTTCATCTCTGCACAGAGACACACAGGAAATACAAACTGAGAAACTATTGTAGGATAGTAAATAAATATAAATATGAAGGTCTCTGCATATGTTGAGTAAATGATTGATAATTAGAACTGAGGACACTGAAGTTATGTCCTTGATTATTTTGATTTGGAGTGTAGTTTACATTTTCCTTATAACTGACACAGTGTGCATTATATGGTCAAGTAACAGTTTGACTATATTTTGTTCGACAAAAGTCAATGATTATAGCATTTAGTCTTTTTCCAACATTTTTTACCTGAATTGGTGTGTAATCGAAGGATTTGACATTTATGCCCTATTAGAGTGAACTGTATAAACTGGGGTGATCCCCTACATTTTCATCTAGTGTCACCATGAGTCTGATAATTTTTCCCAGTACTTTAATTTATGAGCAAATATCTACAAAACTAATGACATGCCCATCAGTCTCAATTGTACTTTTGGTTTAGGCAAATTAGCTAATGTTAGCGTTCTAACTTGTTAGCAAGATGGTGAACAACATGATAAAGTTTTTATACCTGCTAAACACCAGCATGTTTATTGTTCATTTATTATGTTTTAGATACATATTTATACCATCATATTTAATTTGATTGATATCTACTTAATTGATGTTACAGTTTATTAGGTTTAAGAAAAGTTTTTCTTAGATTTAATTTACTGACTTTTTTCAAATTTTGTTTACAATGTCTATTATAATGTCTATATTTGGTGCTTAACAACTATGGAGCTACATTAGGATCAAAACTTTTGTGCTTGAAAAAATAAAATTTGAGCGTTGATCTTGAATTTTGAAAAATACAACAATGTATTCAAAAATAGAAAATAAGCCTATGAAACGTTTTTTCAGTTTAAATATAATTTGATTCACCTTGGTAATTCTTTTGAATGAATAATTTATTTTCACTTTTCACTTCCGTATATATTTTAAAGGAGCAATAAGCGAAATTCATCATTTCTAGATTGAAGGAATTAAAAAAAATGCTATGTGAAGAACTAGAGGTGTAATTTCATCTGGAGTATAGCATGACCTCACACCCCCCCCCCTTATTAGCTGCAACATGACCGGAGGGAAACACAGCCAGTTAGCCTCCACTAGCTTCCCAACTAGCCCCGGCTCTCTGTTTGGATCCAACCGGAGCACTGAGCCCTGGGGCCTGTATCACGAAGCAGGATTAATGTCTCATTGAGGTAACTTCAGGGTTAACCCTGGGTTTTCGGTCTCATGAAGCCGATTCAGTTCTTATCGGGGTAGATCACCATGGTAACTTACTCTGAACGGCTATCCTGCTCTGGAGCAGGGTAAGTTCAGGGTTGAAGCTGATCCTATAAAAAGCACCACCCACTGGCCAATCAGCTGTTCGGAAAAAAATGACTCCGCTGACAGAAATGCAGCCCAGTCATGACGGGGAGTTTAATTAATTTGATTGATTTTGATTTGAAAGTTTATTTTGAACATTAAAAAAGAAAAGAAAGCAACAACAACAGACAATGAAAAGATTGTTCAAAAGGGAGTGGAAAGAAGTCCAAATTTCATCCCACCCCTTCATAAGAAAGAAACTGATCATTTGCGGACACTTAATAGCACCATTAATTAGTGCCAACATTTTGTTTTGTTGGAGGAAATGATCCCTGTTAAAGATAATGGGCCTAACTGACAGCTTTGCTGCTGGAAATGTGGAAAGTAGCCTATCATGTCTACACTTCATGGTGTTTGAGGGATTTTCCTTTTTGTTTTTTAAAGAGGGAGACTATGTTTATTTTTGCGCAGCTGTTAATTTCTAACACAGCTCAATATACACAGCTCATAGAGTGAGAGCAATGTTTTAGCCTAGCAGGCAGCCCACGAGCCAGGCGGGCTGCTCAAGCTCCGGACATTAACCCATCCCGGTGTTTCCTCCGCAGCCTCCACTTCACCCAGCTTCACTCAGCTGCCCGATAAACCAGCTGCTTCTTCCCACTTTAACCTGAAGTGATGTTTTAGCCTAGAGGGCAGCCCGCGAGCCAGCTGTCCACTAGGCTAAAGTGAAAGTGCCTTCAGGGAACGTAGAAACTAAAAAAATTCTGACTCAACACTTATATACATCATATTCATGTGATTGGCAGTAATGTAGCTCCATACATGAACTGATGAATTTCTGTTTGTTCACAATGACCAATGAAGAGATAGAGAAAAAAAACTGTTAGCATGCTAATGTTAGCATTTAGTTCAAAGAACTTTTATGGCCTGAATAACGTTACAGCCTCAACATTAGGGTTATTTTGTGTCTGTTTCTCACCATGTATCTCACCATCAACACGCATCCATAGGGCTGCCATTGTTGTTTAGAGGAGTAAGGTAATTGGTTTAAAGGGCTGTGTGACGTCAGAAACCGTAACTGGGAGTACATCAATCTGGTACAAGTTCAAGGGCGGGAAGTTACGGGTTTGACTGCCGTTCCAGTGCACTTTCACGGGTTACGGGTTGTGAAAACACGAGTTACGGGTTGCCTGGAAAGCACCATAAGATGCTCAGCTAGTGTTGCTGACGGTTATTTTCCTGTTCTTGTCTGTGTATGTGCTGTAACCTGAGCAAACGACCCCGGCATCCTCTTTGTGTCCGCAGTCTGTCTCGTCCTGTGCGGCCGGACAGACCCACAGGTTCTCCTCCTTGCCGGTACAGTTGAGCTCGTCCAGGTGGACGGGTCCCCTGCCCTGGGGGAAGGAGCCACCCTGTCCCGTCACATTAAGGGCGTAACCACAGCCGAGCTGGGCGCACACCACGTCTGCATCCCGCAGGTCCCACTGGTCGTCACACACGGTGCCCCAACTCCCATCTCTCCACAGCTCCACCCGTCCAGCACAGCGGTCTGGGCCTCCTGCCAGCCGAACATTGTGGTGGCCTGAGGAGAACATGCTGTCAGCCTCTTGTACTGCTCATGAAGGGCTGAGATGTAGCCCTGAGAAATAGTTTTATGCCAGTTGTATTTGATAATATTTACAGTAGGCTAACTGCAAAATAGGAGTGTCAGATTCATTTGAATCCTTACATATTAGTCAGTTTATGATCCATCCTTTATTAAGGCAAGGCAAATTTATCTATACAGCACATTTCATGCCCTGAGGCTAAGCTAAGTGCTTTACAGATTAGTCAATTCAAAGTTAATTGTGGACCAATCACAAAGCGTGCCTTAAAGAGCTTTACAAATAATGAATTTAATTAAATTTTAATTTCAATCTGATTTATAAAGTCCAATATCAGAAATCACAATGAGCCTACTCAACTCAAATAAACACATAATTCATAATTAGGGCAGGAATCAGACTTATCAGCATGTGAAAAACTACTTCACTTTTTTAAACTTAACTAAAACAATACTACAATGTACAAAAAACTGCATTCAAAATCTTACTACCGTAGAACTTGGCAAGTAGGCTATATTAACAATAAAAGTACTCATTATGCAGAGTGGCCCATTTAATAATAATATTTACTATTATTATTTTTAATTAATTGATTGATTAATTACCAAATACTATGATTGTTATATATGCATATTAGTTGATTTATATATAGTATTGATAATCTGAGTCTGTAACCAATAATAAATGTAATTGTAATCAGTTACTTTTGTTACTGAGAAAACATATGTAATTAAATTACAGTTAATCAAAATACTGGTGATTACAAAGAGGTTACACCTGAATATATTGTTTCATTGAATAGTTCAAATGTAGAGTAAAATGTTCATTCTGTGCTTTGCATCTTTTCACCTTGCAGGAATGCTTTCTTTTGGCAGAGCGAATTTCTGGACATTTTTCAGCTCATTGCCCAGTTTAAAATATTTGTTAGAAAAGTAATCAAAAGAGTAATCAAATGTAATAAGTTACATTATTTGATTAAGCAGGTAAAATACTCATCACAGTTACATACAGTTACTTATTACAGTTTTTATTACAGTAACGTATTACATGTAAAAAAACAACACTCGCCTCAAAACAGAATTAGAGTGAATGTACTAAGTCAGACTAGAAAGTTTTTTAAATGAGATAGGCCAACATAACTAGCTCAGTTTGGAAGTAAATGTAACAATACAGGTTGCAAAGGAAAATAAAATCAGATTTTTTTTTTAATGACAATTCTATGATCAGTATACAATATATTAGAGAAAAGCCTTACCACAAACAACATCAGCAATCACAGTGCAGTTCCCTCCCACACTCTGTGAACAGTTCTGCAAACGACCATCTTCGTACACACAGTGTTGAAAGCAGGTGGTATTGGAAAGTGAGCTGGTTGTTTTCTCATAGACGCTGCCACAGTCAAGTTCCTGACAGATATGTTCAAGCAACATGTCTGTAGAGCCTGCTGGTAATGCCACCACATCACTGTTCCTGTTTCCAGGAATCCTGAGTGCAAAGTGGCATTTACCAGAAAGTTTGTGGACATAAGGGTCACCTGAGGAAAACACAGAAACAGAAACACAAAATGATTTATGTGGTGATTATTCCCGTATAACTCAAAAGTATCAATTCATGATCTCTTATTCAGGTCAGTTTCTCAATACTTTATAACTTCCCTCCCCGTCTGTGTTTTACTGAACTTAACATGTCACATAACACAGTTACATTAAAAAAAACAAAAAAAAAAAAAACTAAATTATTTCCCAAAACAGCTGGGCACCCTAGCTCCTAGCAAATGTTACTCAAACAGAAGGCAGTAGAACTTTGTTGAGGACTATTTTTAACTGTGGATTAATACATATTTGGTGCTCTAAACCAAATGGCCGTGCTGTTTTTGTCAATGGTAGTGACAGTGGGCCTCATTTACTAATATGTGCATAGAAATGTTCTTACTTTGTGCACAACAAATGTGCAGAGTTATTGTCAGGTTCATGATGCGTGTGCACTGGCCAGTTTTGTTCACAGTGCATATGTTAGTGAATCAAATCATTCTAAATTGACAGGCTTTTATTTAGCCTGTGAAAATAAATTTACCTAGAGGTGCATCATAAAGAAAGCGATGGAGTTGTTTCTACACAAAAATAAGTGAATGTCTCAGCAGTCAGAAACGGCTGACAAGCCATTCGTCTTTCTCTTTAAACATGTTATGTTGGTCTTTGAAGATGCAATCTCTCCTGAAGGCACAAGCTGCAATATCATTATCTCTCTAAATTTGTTCAAAGAGTACAAACAAAATTCAGGTAAGAAAATATTGATGAATCCCGTATTTATGCATAACACGTGCGTTCACACGGTTTAAGCACAGATTTGTGTGTATGCACTGTTTGTTGATGAGGCCCAGTGTGAGCATTATACCTATACAAAACACTGCATCAACACATTTAACCACACTGAGCAGTTACTCCTTTGAAGAGTAACCACTTGACCAAGTGTCAGGTTTTGTGTTTTTTAAGCATGTGGGTCAGGATTAGCTGTAATCTTCCAACTTCTATCTTCTTCTAGAAGATATCGAATTTTCCCCAGAAGACCTTTACCACCAACGTTGTCTTTTCCTGTGGATTGAGCTGGATCTTAAGCCCTGTGTGCTTATTTCCTGAGCCCATCACTATCTAATTCTCTATATTATTATCTGCATTTCTTTTTAACTTCTGTAACATGTACATGTGGTCCATAACATTTAAAGATATTTTGTTAGGGGGAAAAATATTTTCTAAATTACATTTTACATTTTTTGAGTTATTTTGTGTCTCTCTGCAGTTCCATTGCATTTCTTTGTGTTCTATTTGAGTTTCCTCCTGGTCGCTGTATGTTAATTGGAGCGACATTTTGCAGGTACAACCCAGGCCAGTCCCTGACACTTTCGGCTCATGAGCCTGGGCTCGATAGGCCTGTTCAGTTATCCATGTTGCATGTCATTACAGTTGCCTATTTCACTAAAACCATTGACATTATTGCTTTGGCAAATAAGATTTCAATGATTCTGAATGTCCAAACTAAAAGATTGACTGAACTATAACTGACCCCCAATGTAAATTTATTGAATTGAGATGTTTCAGGGACAAAACCATGTTATCGTGGGTGCAGTTGGGTACACTGCCACAGCAGCAAAGGTTGCTTGCAGAGCAAACCAGAACCTGTGTGGGAGAATGCTTTGTTATCTCGCTGTTTGATTTGCACCTGCAAGTTTGACAGCAATCACAAGCAGGTCACCCCACATCCTGTGACAGTAAGAGCGAGAGTATTCACACATTCTCTGCAAGTGTGTATCCTGATTCTAGACAGAAAGTGATCTGTTATATATATACATCTGTTATAGCTATGTGTTTGTGTATATGCACGAGGAGGAGAAAGATTAACTCCTAGAAAAAAATTAATTTGCACAGCGGATAACTACTCCACTTACTGTTGAATTCCTCATGTGTTCTCCCTCTTGTGTTATTTCCCTCCACTGTCACCTGGACATCAGTTGGGTCTGTTTGAGTGGATGTTTGGTTCTGAGAAGCTGAAAAGTTAAGCAAAATGACTCATAACTTTCACTGTCAGCAACAGTCAGTAACGTCAAACTATAGGGACCCACCAACACACCACAAATGTGTACCGCAGGAGTAACCAGCTGACAAATGTATGACTTTTATGTTGCAGCACACAAATGGAGCGCAGTTTCAGTGGCACATGAAAAGATACCACACCACAAATAAATGATCATATCTGACATTTAATTTTCCACATTTGACCTTTTACAACACTTTTATCTGTTGTTTTCTTACATCTAACTGAATCTCCCAGAACAAAGGATAAAAATGGTTAAAAAGTTTCAAAGATTTATTTGTCACACATGCGCTCCTAATGCTCCTAATGCTAAAAGATTAGTGTTGAAAATGAGGATTAGAAAAGTAAATTATCGAAAAATTAAAGGTGAAAATTTATAAATAGGTGTAAAACAATTACAATGTACACAAATGTGCATTTTCAGCTTTTCACACAGAACTTTATTGCTCTGCATTTTCATCTTTTTAATTATTTTAAACCTTCACACAATTTCTGTAAATAACATTTTGTCCAGAGCAATTTCTATGAAAAAAATGATTCTCCAAATATAAATGTCACACATATAAATGTACAACCTACAATAAATAAATAAGAGCAAATACAACAGGACCAACTTTAGATTTAGGTAAACAAGCTGTATTTCCTCTAAAGTACAGTGAATAAGGTAAAACCATATAAAGCCACAGAAGACTTTTGCCAATATTTTACTGCAGCAGTTTGCAGTGTGTTTCTTTGTCCATGTTGGATTTATAGTGTTATTTATAATAAATAGTGGCATAAGAATAGTAAAATGTAAGACAATATCAGCTTCTGCATTTCCCATCACTGAAAACTATTCACATCTTCTTTCCGATGTTTATAATTTCAGTTTTAAATGTAATGATGTCATTTATGTGCTGCTGGTGTTAGAAAAATAATAGAGTTGAATATAGTTAAAATCTATTTTCTCAGTTACAGATGGTTTCAATAAAGCCATGATAAAGTCCATCATTTACAGCAGAATCATCAGTTTGTAAATATTTTTTAAATAAAGTTTATACATGTAGAAAACAGAATACGTTACCTTGACAAAGACAGCTCAGTTGGATAATTAAAATGCATTTCAACAGCTGCATGGTCACAGAAAGGGGGAAACAGCCTCTATTGTCTCTACTGAAACTGTGTCTATTAGTTCAACATCTAGAGTCTGTCTGCACTAAGTGTGACTTCCTCTGTTCCTCTGCATATTTGATTGGCAGAACTTCCCGTTTAACACAGTGCATCAGGAAGTGAAGGCTGTGGCTTTGTCACTGATCCTGTTATATCAGGAGTCAATCCACATGCCTGATGCCAAAACATGCAACATCAGAAGCGTATACTAACAATTTACTTTGTTCTGTCGTTGATATACTTTACATTTAGACTTGTATGTGATGTATGCTGTGAAGCAAATGACAAAAAAAATGCTGCTGTAATGTTGAGATTAGAGAGCGGCATTTATAAATATAACTATATTAAAATTACCACAGTGCAGTTACACACATGTTTTTGTAAGGTATGAATTATTTTAGATAAATCGTTCGAATCTAATGATGCTAAATGTTATACAGCATGTTTCTGCTGTTGTCTTTTTATGTATGGAAAAAATTTATAATCAGCATAATACCTGATGGCATGTCAACAGTCATGTAATCATATTAATGGGATATAAGGAAAATAAATAGTTTGACAGAGCTTCAAAAGGCCTCGTCTACAGTTAGTAACCTGTTGATTTAACAGAGGAGGGAGACATTATTCACTTCTATTGTGGGGGGTGATGAGGCCCCTTTTTTGAGAGGTAGTGTGTACTTTTTCTGTCTTTATATTTTAAAGCCTGATTCTAGAATTATAGAAAGAAAGAAAGAAAAAGAAAGAAAGAGAGAAAGAAAGAAAAAGAAAGAAAGAGAGAAGAAAGGATTCATCGTCTAAAATGTTATTAACAGCAGTGTGGAGGAGGCTTTGGGAGAATTATCTTGAGAAATATGTTTTTGAAAACATAATTAGACAATACAAAATATAGTGCATCCAAATAGTAAAATAAATAAATAAATACATAAATAAATATCAGACCTTGTCAGTAGTGTTAGTTAAACTTGGACTGTAAAATATATGTAAAATATATACACTCCGTTTTATAACTTTTGACATGATTCAATTTAAAATCTGTGTTAACTATGGAGAACCGCTCTGGTGTGACCTCACTCCTGACAGCTCTGACAGCCGCCTGCTTTGTTTACATCCTGCCCCAGGAACACGCGCTCACTTAACTCGGTCTCCTATTGGCTGTGCTGTCCTATAGTCCCGCCTACCACGAAGAGGCCGGAAACTACAACTGACAGGAACGAAATGAAAAGGACGACATGACGTTATTGTAAGATTTATGTTAAATTCAGGCATTATTCATACAATTAACACGTAATAATACTTAAACCAAACATCCGATAATAGAAAAGAGCATTCGGCTACAAAATAAACGACGGTTTCCCTCTTTACTTGCTAGTTTACTCGCAGCGATAATACGGTTGAAACTTAAGCAGAGAGAAAACAAATATGGAAACACACCCTGTTAATATGACACATTAAGACCTTTCAAGGGATTTTATGCTCTCATGTTTTCCTCTATTTCAAATATTCAATATCTGTCACGTGGGCAAGACAGTTTTCTTGACTCTAGGTATTAATACTGCGGAGACAGATAAGTTAACCAATCTTTGACAATGTTCGTTTATATCATTATATATTATTATAACGTCATTTGTGAATCTTTTAAATCACTACCAAGGTAGGTTTTCAGGTGTCATGAGTGTTATATTATTAAGGTAATACAGAGGTAGGGAACAGAGGACCTTGGGGACATAGGGATGACCCCAGCTAACCGTTAACCCCTTTAACCTCCGGTTAAACGTTTGAGGGTTGGCAGTATTTATGCACATGCGCAGTGTGCTGAAAAGGCTCATTACTTGGCGCCAGCGCCAAATGCAAACAAGATTAATTTGGGCTCGGAACCGAGGAGGGTAAGCTGCAAACATCGGTGCTCCTGTACACTTAGCTCCTCTCTTCACCTCGATAGCTGTACCTGTACATTTCCAAGTCATTCATGTGCATGTGTGTGATCTTATCCTTCAATTAAAGCTGCAGTTTGTTTACTATTGTGCTGATATGTTTGTAAGTTCGGTCGTCTAATGCTTGCAGTCCAAGTGGTTGTGTTCAGCAAGTTGGCTCGGTAAAGGGTTATTTGACAGTAGAGAATGTGTTTCAGAAACTTGTTGGCGTGGACGCAGAATTTGCATCTTTTAAGATTAAACTAAAGCTGTCGAGTCCTTTGCAGTCTGTTCGTGGTTGAGTCGCGTGTTATGTTAAATGATAATGCATGTGGATCATGACTAAACTAATTTCATAGCACAGAGAACATAAAAGAAGCCATGATGGCGTGCATTTTTTTGTTCATGTGTTGAATTCAAATCAGTTTATCAGTTGCACAAAATGTCCTCCATCTGCCTTTGTGTTGCTACATTAAGGCAGCAGCTGTAGGCTTTTGGGAGGCTTTCACTGCATGTCTCTTTGTGCTTTTCATTTTGTCTCATGCAGCTGCAGGATTTGGGCCAGAAAGTTCCTAGAGGGGAAGTTAAGGGTGCTGCAGCAGCAGCGTTTTGTTTCGCGGGTGGGGGCTGCAGAGGTAGTCATTTTACGCGCTCATTAATAATGTTGGCGCGTATGATGTTGAGGACTGATTCCTCAAACAGTGTATTTATGTCTTTGCATTAGGCTTGATTTTTAATGGAAGTATGTTTTGTGCAAGGTAGCTGCAGCTGGTTGTTTACGTCTCCATCTGACAGCTTACTTCCTGGTTTGTTTTTTGCGACTAAATTGTTCCTTTGTTTTTGCAGACTGACAGCCACAGCCATGCCTAGACGAAGGTAAGGACCTCTTTTTGATGCTTTATGGATTATTATTGATTAGCTGTGGGCCTGCTGTCAAATCTCCATCTCCATATTGAGTTGAGTTTGATGTCTTTGCAGTGGTCGCCTGCAGAAAAGATCTGAAAATGCTCAAGGGCAGAGAGGCAAAGTAACTAAAGTAAGAGCCATAACAAACCACTCATTTAAGAGGATATATTAGAGCTTTAATTAGTAGTCAAGCATTTCCTTCATAGTCTGACATACAATTCATAAAAACGTCTTTTCAGCAAACCAACAGAAAAAAGATTCAGCCCCTGTCAAAGCTGCAGTGTGAAAAGGTACGTCTTTGTTTTTATATTATTATACTATTTTATTGGTTTTGCAGAGGCATAACTGAGTCCTTTCAAGGACACAGAATAGATGAATAAGTAAGCAAAGGAGGATCAAAAAGTACCATCAGAAATTAAAAGGACAAAACAGCAAAAAAAAAAGATAATATCACAAAGAGCGAAAGCCCCATGTACTCTCAAAAACCCTCAACTCAGGTCATCACATTGACCAGTTTTATCAGAGGGGTATTCCAGGTAGGAGGTTCAACAAAATCTGAGTCTAATCCTGAACTCTGAGTTGATTTACCCTGAGATGGGAAACTCTGAGTTACCGGTTCCAGAACAGCTGATCTGAGTTCGTTCAGTCAACTCTGAGTATGTTCACTCTGAGTTAAACTGACAATAAAAAGCCATCATCAATGGAGCTCCGACTCCACGATTCACCATGGCCACAGGTAAATAAAAGACAGCGCCTCCATTTTAATCCAGTGGATGTAGAGATATCAATGCATGTGTAGCAGACGGTGCACGTTTATCTTTAAAAGAAGAGCCTGAGTCAGAGCAAGGAAAGTGTAAATAAGTTAACCATAAAGTTAATAAAAAAGTTTTATTCAGTATTATCTGTTTATTCATCATTTATCAGACTTACATTTCCTTAATGAAGATAAAGTGGTGGAATCTGACTCTGTATTAGGGTGTAGATACATTACATTATATTAGTAATATATAACAATGTATTTGTTCAGATTTAATCTGATGGGGAAAAACACAGGAGGCAGCAACTGAAAAATAGGAAGCTTTAAAACATATAGGCTAGGCTATAGATCAAAGACATAAAGACATGACTGTAAACAGTCTGACCCAGTAATAATATGTTTGGTGATTTGCACTTGAAAAGATGTTGAGGTTAAAATACAGTAGAATTTAAAATGTTGGACATCTATTTGTATCTTGACTCAACACCATTCAGTGACTTTATTTCAGCTACAAATGTAGTAAATTTAAAGACACTGAAATGCTAAACCATTGCTCACTCAGAAATATTAACATATAA